>CM056722.1:133804706-136207133 GCA_029844215.1 Przewalskia tangutica
GGTTTCACACAAAATCCATATTAATTCATTTAAGTTAAGTCTCTTATCTTATAAGATCAAGTCTCTTAACTTCTAAAATCAGTAAACCATCTTCTTTACCTCTCTTAAGACGTTATACCTAACTCCCCATAAAGCTAGTATAACTCTTTTTAAAACCTTCAAAACCAGGTGTTACTCTTCTTTCCAAAAATGGTTTCTTAACAATTTTGAAATACTTCAAAATTCTTATTATTCAGGCTTAAGTCAAAAGACATTGCCGCATAACCACGCTCAATTAGCACACGTCGCTCACCGTGACTATATATTATTCAGCTTAAGTCAAGAGACATTGTCGTATAACCACGCTCAATTAGCACACGACGCTCACCGCACTATATATTATTCAGGCTTAAGTCAAAAGACATTGTCGTACTATATATATCTTCCTTTTAAAATATCATGCTCAAGAGTATAGGAAGAATCACATACCTCGCGACGATTTATCGACTATAAGCAAAACGCTCCACGGCTATAACCCGGCTAGCCTGGTCCACCTTCTAGGTAGCCCATGCTACTTGCAGAACATTCAACCAATAAAGGTTATCAGTCTACTGTATATACAGTCCTATGTAAGTACAGTTCAACTTCTACTTATATTCTTCTGATGTGATTCAGTTCAAGTCTATTCTGTAATATCCTTTTATTACAGTTCAATTCTCTTCTATGAATCTTATATTCATTCTATACAACTACAGTACGTAATTCCCAATTACAAAAGAAGGACAGTAGTATTTACCTCGATGAGCCCAAAATTATCCAAGTTTAATGTCGCTCCTGAGCAACGTTAAGCTCCTACTCCGAGTGCTCCAACCCGCTCCAAACAACCCTTAGAAGTTCTACGCAACTTCTACTTAACACTTCAACCGACTATGAAGGTTTTCCTTAGGGTTTCGTTTAGTGGCTAAAGGAGGTATAATAGTATTTTCTGGGCTTTTGTATAAGTGTAACCTTGGGAATACTACAAGGTATTTGGGCCAAGGTATTTGGGCATTATAACAATACTAGGAGAGTATTTCTATACCACAACAAGGGGTATTATACGAAAACAACTAGGCTAGGGGGGGGTACCCCTCGGCTAGGGCACCACAAAGGGGGGGAGGGGGAGGCTCTCGGCCAAGGGCCTTTTCTCAAAGGGGGAGGGGGCTTTGGACGAGATCTTTGAGAGGGAGGGAGTATTTTGAGACTTAGAAAGATTGCTCAAGTTTTGGATGAAGAAAGTCTTCAAGTAAGGGGAGTATTTATAGGCTAACCAAAGGCCAACCAATGGCCAAGATGAAGACAAGTGTGGTGCAAGTGTAGGGCTAGATTTTAACCATGTGGACCTTATCCATCTACCACACAACTTGCACAAAATATCCTACCAACCCCCCTTGACCCAATCGTCCATTACCGCCCACTCAAGCTTCCAATGTGAGGGTGACACATGTCACCCTCCCGTTGGTCCAAAATGTTTCGTCTCTCGGAAAAATCCGCAAAAATTAGAAATAACATAGCCGGAATTTTCCCTTCGCAAGTTTAGTAAACGCGTTTGAAAAACGACTCCTTTCGGCACTTGTGTACAAATTTCGAACCTAGCCAAACCTTAAGGCTTAAATTTAAAAACGTACGCCCTCACGTACATACCCGGGAAAATACGGGGTATAACACGTACTATATATATATTTTAAAATATCATGCTCAAGATTATAGGAAGAATCACATACCTTCTCGGCGAAATCCACCTGCCAAGTCGAATATGTCGCGCGCAGAGAATCAACCTATAATAGTCAGACACGTCTATCAACGTCTAGACTACTCTGTAAACAGTTCTAAGCAGAGGGTTCTCTATTCTACGGAAAATTGGGCAGCACTTCCCTACCCGGTAATTATACAAGTCTACTGTAAATACAGTCCTATCTTCTTTATTATTCTTCTGATGTGATTACAGTTCAATTCTATTCTTTAATATCCTTCTATATCTTATACTCAAGTCTATACTATTCTTAAATGTAATATCCAATTACAATAGAAGGACAAGAGTATTTACCTCGATAAGCCCAAAATTATCCAAGTATAAACGTCGATCCTGAGCAAGGTTTAGCTCCTAATTTGCATACTCCGATAGCTCTAAGAAGCCCTTAGAAGTTCTACACAACTTCTACTTAAATACTATAAGGGATTTGGGCTAGGGTATTTTGGAATAGTGACTAAACTTGGAAGACAACTTCTACCAATGGGGGAGGGGGGGTCTTTCGGCCAAGCCACTAGGCTAGAGGGGGAGAGGGTGTTTGGACGAAATACTACAAGAGAGGGGAGGGAGTTTTGAGACTTGGAAGATAATTTGTGGATGAAGAAAACCTTCAAGTTAGGGGAGTATTTATAGGCCAACCAATGGCCAACCAATGGCCAAGATGAAGCCAAGTGCTAGACAAGTGTAAGGTGAGGATTTAGGCAAGTGTCCTTATCCATCTACTACACAAAAATATCCTACCAACTCCTTGACAAAACAAGCCATCCATTTCGTCCAAATGGACGCCTCAAGTCCTTGACTAGAGGGTGACAAGTGTCGCCTCTTGTTGGTCCCAAAATGTTTCGCCTCTGGAAAAATCCGCAAAATAATAAATGACATAGCCGAATTTTCCCTTCGCAAGTTTTGTAAAACGTTTCGCCTGAAAAGCGATTCTTTTAGTGAGTTGTGCACAAGTTTTCGTCCATAGTGCCTAACTTTAAGACTAAACTTTTGTACGTACGCCCTCACGTACATACTCTGGAAATACGGGGTATAACACTCTTCTTTACGTTTCAATCCACTCCAAGCAACCCGTAGAAGTTCATAAACCACTTCTCTTCAAATTCCAACCCAAAATATGAAGAACACCTTAGGGTTTCATGTTGCGACTAATGGATTAACGTAGTATTTCTGGGATTTAGGAGTTTGGTTATGCTTGGTATACCACTAGGGATACTTGATTTGAGTTTAGGGATTTATCAACAACTTTTGAAGAATTTTTGTTGTTCTTTGGATGCCAAACCCGAGAGCCCTCTATAGTGCAACAAAGTTCTTGAATTTTTACTAAGTGTGAAATTAGTCTTGCACTAGTAGAAGATATATAATACAACCAAGGGCTAAGATTAAAACAAATGTGTGGCTAAGATTGTGGTAAACAATGTCAAGCATCCACTTGGCCACTTGGCCTTCATGTTCTCGCCCAACATGGGCATGTGGGGGCGTGACACGTGTCACCCTCCTATTGGCCAAAAATATTTTATTTTTCAAAATTCCAATAAATTCTATAAGTCTCAAATACCGAATTTGAGAACCCAATTCCCATTAATAAACATTTTTTCTTCACGATGTTCGGAATAATTTCCTTAGGAAAAACAAATCGTTCTTCCATTTCAAACTTAAAGTCTTGTTTTCTTTCGTACGTCCTCATATACATGTCCTGGAATTACGGGTGTAACAGATGTGCAGTTGTGGGTAGATACCTTTAGTGGTGACGTTTATGGAGCCTTGTGTGTTATGGTGGTAGAAAGAATGAAGTGATTTGGACAAGAAATGAACACGTAATGCGAGGTGCAATTCCGAGTACACACCAAGTGTTGGTTGTTACGGTTTTGGATTAAGTGTTTTGTTATTGTGGTTTTAGTGAAGTACGGATGATATGCCGAGTATAGAAACACGGGGGTTTTACTGCCCGGGTCGACACCAAGGAAATGGTGACCAATTCCATAAGGACAAGACCATGGTTGCTAAGTACAAGCCTGCGAACTAGCCAAGTGAGGGTGGTTGGAAGCCCTTTGTCACGACCCGAACACCGGTCCCGCGACTGTTGTTGTCACGACCCGAACCCCAGGCCCGCGACTGGTGCCCTACCTGGGCACCCTTATACCCATACATCACATATCACCAGCGGAAGCTTAAGAAAAACTCATTTTAATAGAACATGCAAGCCGACAAGTCCGCCACTTTACATAGAATTGTCCAAACGGACTACAACTGTACATATACCCAGATACACATTAACCACCCACACCTGTCTACAAAACCTCTAAGAGTTTGATAAATACATGTGACGAGACAAGGCCCCGCCGTACCCCTGAATATACATAAATCATAATGGAAGACCAGTACCAAAATAACAAGCTCCGGAACAGTGGAGCTATCTCAAAGAGCTGGGCAAGGATCCTAAGCTCGCGGATCACCCCAACTGAGTACCTATACCTGCAGGCATGAACGCAACCCCCCGGAGAGGGGGTCAGTACACCAATGTACTAAGTATTTAAGCAAGAAGTACAGTAACCAAGATCATAACTGTACAGAAGAATGATAGGGACAAGTATGAAAATCAAATACCAGATCCTACCGTGCCATATAAAATAGAGCCAAATGTACCTTTGTATCTCTGTACAACTGTACTACTGTACCTTATAGAAATGAGAGCCATCACATCTGTTTTCATATAACGTATCCCGACCCTTTAGTGAGGGACTCGACGAACTCACTATAACGTATCCCGGCCCTTTAGTGATGGACTCGGGGAAATGGAATAATAAGACTTGCACGAATAGCTATCTAAGCAACCTTGTGCAATTTAACCCATCTTTTGACTCTCAAAGGAATAAAATCCAAGGTACCCACATCTCAAGTACCAATCACATATACGAACTTTTCACTTTAGCTATGCCAAGGTACCAACATATCATGTACCAAACACATATAAAATCTTTCATTTTAACTATGCCAAGGTACCAAAACATCATGTACCAAACACATATAAAATCATTCATTTTAACTATGCCAAGGTACCAAAACATCATGGACCAAACACATATAAAATCTTTAATTTTAGCTAAGCCAAGGTACCAACATATCATGTACCAAACACATATAATATCTTTCATTTTAACCAAACCTAGGTACCAACATCTCGTGTACCGAATATTAAAATGAACTTTCCTTTTAGAAATGCGTGGTACCAACATATCATGTGCCAATCACATATAATAAACTTTCCCTTTTAGAAATGCGGGGTACCAACATATCATGTACCAATCACATATAATAAATTTTCCCTTTTAGAAATGTGTGGTACCAACATATCATGTACCAATCACATATAATAAACTTTCACTTTTAGAAAAGTGTGGTACCAACATATCATGTACCAATCACATCTTTCATTTTAGAAAACACCAAGGCACTATCATACATTCCTTTTAGAAAACCCAAGGCACTATCATGCCTTTCCTTTTAGAAACACCAAGGCAATACCGTGCCTTCATTTTTAGAAAAACCAAGCCAATACCATGCCTTCCTTTTTAGAAATACCAAGGCAATACCATGCCTTCCTTTTTAGAAATATCGAGGCACTCTCATACCTTTCATTTTTAAAATCCTCATTTGGAAAATCAAGACACTTACACTTTTACAACCAAGTGACTTATACTTTTAAAATCAAGTTAAGTATACTTTTAAAATCAAGTTACTATCACCTCATGTACCACATGAAATCTAAATTCATTTAAAATACGTACGTCCACCGTACACTCATTTTATAAAGTTCATGCTCAAAGAAGAAAGAAAGAGTCACATACTAACACTTGTCGTCTGTACCAACTCGATAATCTAAATTCATCTCGCTCCTCTGGCTAACATTATGGAAACATTTGAATGGTGATAACCGATTTGAATTGCCAAATTAATCCATTTTATGAGTCGTTAGTAGGTTATATATTTAATAATGATCTTATCTAATCAGCTGTGAACCTAGAAAATGTAAAACGAACTGGTTATATCTTAGCTTCTATGCAGATGGAAATTCTACTCACTTCAATATAATTGATTGTCGATATCTTTTTCATTTAACGCTTCAATGGCTTGTTCGATACCTTTTTCATTTAACACTGCAATGGCTTGTTTTAACACGTTTACCAAAATCGGTCTCAACGCTTAATACTGATTAGTGTTGTAGCTTAGCAAGATCAACTCGACCCCAAAGCTTACTAAAACCTCTTACCAACATCTCCCATAAGAATTGTAAGGACTTAGGAATAATTTAGATATGCTTTCAGCATAGAATCAACAACATGAATACTCCTTAACTTCTAAGAGTAGAATAACTTTTGAAACAATACCATAGTTATTGTTCACACGTAGAACATGTCAAACGAAATAAATAAGAGGTTCACATACCTTATTGACGACTAACCAACCCGACAAGTAGAATACGTCCCAAATAGGTACTTCAACCTATAATAACAATAACACGTCTATCAAGTCCATGATACTAGTGTAAGACATATACCAAGTAATGGTTCTCTTTTCTTATAAAAGTTTGGGCAGCACATCTCCTATTTAAACGTACTTTTCCACTTTTCCATAAAGCCAATTTCATCAACAACCAAGCACAATTAAGGGCACAACCAAACAGTTAACCAAGGTGATTCACACACCTCACGTAAAAATAGCCTCTTAATCACGTAAAACCTTCCATAAAAATAGTCCAAAAAACAGTCTACGATCCAACAACAACGAGGGTAAAATGTGAGGCCTTTCAACACCTTTCCACACCCTTATTCCCTTAGGACTTTCATTAGCAATTACTGTACTTAAACATGCATAATGGTGGCTGAATTCTCAACATTACAAAGCCACAAAACAGTCCCTAAAACTGCATAACAATATCCAACAATTTTATACAAGTTTCGGCAAAACAACCACAACCAAAGCCCTTTTTCGATATTACTTATAATCCAATCCAAGTTCCAATACTTTAATACAATCATATCAACTTGTAATAACCATATTTCCTTCATTCTAACATGCACTTAGTGACGATAATAACAACAACAACTAACGAATCCTATATATACAAAACTGTCCATTAAATCGGCTAACATGCCAAATGTCACATGCACTTCTTATTCTCCATTTTACTTAACACAAGTTCATCTCTTAAATATCACAACATGTAATATCCAATTACTTCAAGAGGAAGAAGAAATCTTACCTTATTTTCTTAGCCAAAACAGTCCACTAGATTTGTCCAACACCTTCACTTTTACATCACTTCTTCAAGTTCCAATCACACACATGTATCCTCTACAAGCTTGTATCCATCTTACTTTCTTATTTTTCCTCCAAAAAGTTTATCTCCAAGCTTAAAATTTCAAGAAGTTTCTTGGCCAAAACTGTGACCAACTAGTTTGGAAGGTTAACTTGGCTTAGAACTTAGTTAAGGAGCTTACTCTTGGAAAATAAGTTGATCTTGTCTTCTTGGCTTAAGGGATTTCGAAACTTGAAGGTTAAGGGAGAGAGAAGAGAGTTCAAGGATGAAGATATTTTGTGTGCTAAAGTCTTGCAAGACTTGTATAATATGGGTGCTTGTAGGACAAGTGGAAGGGGACCCTTGTGGACCCACTTGTCCACTTGTCTTTCTCCAAAAATATCTATGAACATAAAGTCTTTCTACACAAGTGGGGAGGGACACATGTCACCCTCTAATTCGCCCATAATTCTTTTTACAAAAATAATTCCATACTTAGCCCAAAATTCTTAATATTTTGATGGGCCCACAAAATTGTGAAATTTTCGATTAGCTCATATTCTTAATCCCAAGACATCATAATACAATCCTAAGTCCATAACTTCATTTGAAAAGAATTCAACCACAAATATAATTTCCATCGTCACATTGTTTTTGTATCCAAAAATTTTCCATAAAGAAATGTAAATATACTTTCCTTCCAACCTTCCAACTTTATTTCCTTACTTACGTTTTCACTTATATTCCCTGGAACTACGGGGTGTAACATTCTTCCCCCCTTAGAAACATTCGTCCTCGAATGTTCATCAAAGGTCTCAAGCTATACAAATTTTGGCATAGTCTCCTTTAACTATACCTATCAACCTATACTCAGTAAACACAAGGATGCTCCACATGGCCACAATATAACACATAATCTCATTCTACTTCTGATAGTCCTTAGCATATTGTACTTTCTTTGTAATCAAAGTAACATTCATAAGGTCCTATTGCAGTTCCTTAAAATCGATAATACCATTTCCAATCGGCTCAACAATCAATCAACGACAATCACAAGGGGTTTATACTCAAACCAAGGAATCACAACCAACTATACAACAATTTTACCAACCTGTATACAAAGCCCATATATTCCCCTTCTGTGCCGCTGTCGCTTTCTCATAGCTGCAACCATAATAAAACGTTAGGGAGAGACTACCCTAACATCACAGATCTATCGCACGATCTTAGAGTAAGAAGAATGGAAACCAATCCTAAATGTACTGTAGCCTCTTGTTTATGGGTATGGTGCACAACACACCGATAACCAAGACTCTACTGCACACGGTCTGTAGACATTCCGAGGACTAATTGCTCTGATACCACTCTGTCACGACCCGAACCCTCGGCCCATGACTGGTGCCCTACCTGGGTACCCTTATACCCATACATCACATATCACCAGCGGAAGCTTAAGAAAAACTCATTTTAATAGAACAGGCAAGACGACAAGGCTGCCACTTTACATAAAATTGTCCAAACGGACTACAATTGTACATATGCCCAAATACATATTAACCACCCACACCTGTCTACAAGACCACTTAGAGTTTGATAAAGACATGTGACAGGAAAAGGCCCGACGTACCCCTGAATATACATAAGTTATAATGGAAGACCTGTACCAAAATGACAAGCTCCGGAATAGTGGAGCTATCTCAAAGAGCTGGGCAAGGATCCTAAGCTTGCGGATCACCCCAACTGAGTACCTATACCTGCGGGCATGAACGCAACCCCCCGGAGAGGGGGTCAGTACAACAATGTACTAAGTATGTAAACAAGAAGTACAGTAACCAAGATCATAACTATACAGAAGAATGATAGGGACAAGTATGAAAATCAAATACCAGATCCTACCGTGCCATATAAAATAGAGCCAAATGTACCTTTGTATCGTTGTACCACTGTACTACTCTCAAAGGAATAAAATCAAAGGTACCCACATCTCATATACCGAGCACATATACAAACTTTTCACTTTAGCTATGCCAAGGTACCAACAATCATGTACCAAACACATATAAAATATTTCATTTTAACTATGCCAAGGTACCAAAACATCATGTACCAAACACATATAAAATATTTCATTTTAACTATGCCAAGGTACTAAAACATCATGGACCAAACACATATAAAATCTTTCATTCTAGCTATGCCAAGGTACCAACATATCATGTACCAAACACATATAAAATCTTTCATTTTAACCAAACCTAGGTACCAACATCTCGTGTACCAAATATTAAAATGAACTTTCCTTTTAGAAATGTGTGGTACCAACATATCATGTACCAATCACATATAATAAACTTTCCCTTTTAGAAATGTGTGGTACCAACATATCATGTACCAATAACATATAATAAACTTTCCCTTTTAGAAATGCGTGGTACCAACATATCATGTACCAATCACATCTTTTATTTTAGAAAATACCAAGGCACTATCATACCTTCCTTTTAGAAAACCCAAGGCACTATCATGTATTTCCTTTTAGAAACACCAAGGTAATACCATGTCTTCATTTTTAGAAAAACCAAGGCAATACCATGTCTTTGTATTTAGAAATACCAAGGCAATACCATGCCTTCCTTTTTAGAAACACCGATGCACTCTCATACCTTTCATTTGTAAATCCTCATTTGGAAAATCAAGACACTTACACTTTTACAACCAAGTGACTTATACTTCTAAAATCAAGTCAAATATACTTTTAAAATCAAGTTACTATCACCTCATGTACCACATGAAATCTAGATTCATTTAAAACATGTACGTCAACCGTACACTCATTTTATAAAGTTCATTCTCAAAGAAGAAAGGATGAGTCACATACTAACACTTGTCGTCTGTACCAACTCGATAATCTAAATTCGTCTCGCTCCTCTGGCTAACATTATGAAAACATTTGAATGGTGATAACCGGTCTGAATTGCCAAATTAATCCATTTTATGAGTCGTTAGTAGGTTATATATTTAATAAAGATCTTATCTAATCAGCTGTGAACCTAGAAAATGTAAAACGAACTGGTTATATCTTAGCTTCTATGCAAATGGAAATTCTACTCATTTCAATATAAATGATTGTCAATATCTTTTTCATTTAACACTGCAATGGCTTGTTTTAACACGTTTACCAAAATCGGTCTCAACACTTAATACTTCTTAGTGCTATAGCTTAGCAAGATCAACTCGACCCCAAAGCTTACTAAAAACTCTTATCAACATCTCCCATAAGACTTGGTAAGGACTTAGGAATAATTTAGACATGCTTTCAGCTTAGAATCAACAACATGAATACTCCTTAACTTCTAAGAGTAGAATAACTTTTGAAACAATACCACAATTATGGTTCACACGTAGAACATGTCAAAAGAAAGAATACAACCCAACTAGGTACTTCAACCTATAATAATAATAACACGTCTATCAACTCCATGATACTAGTGTAAGACATATACCAAGTAATGGCTCTCTTTTCTTATAAAAAATTGGGCAGCACTTCCCCTATTTGTACGTACTTTTCCACCTTTCCATAAGGCCAATTTCATCAACTACCAAGCATCAATTAAGGGCACAACCAAACAGTTAACCAAGGTGATTCACACACCTATTTCTCACGTAAAAAATAGCCTCTTAATCACGTAAAACAATCCATAAAAATACTCCACAAAACAGTCTACAATCCAACAACAACGAGGGTAAAATGTGAGGCCTTTCAACACCTTTCCACACCCTTATTCCCTTAGGACTTTCATTAGAAATTACTATACTTAAACATGCATAATGGTGGCTGAATTTTCAACATTACAAAGCCACAAAAAAGTCCGTAAAATTGCATAACAATATCCAACAGTTTTAAACAAGTTTGGGCCAAACAACCACAACCAAAGCCCTTTTTCGATATTCCTTATAATCCAATCCAAGTTCTAATACTTTAATACAATCATATCAACTTGTAACATGCACTTAGTGACGATAATAACAACAACAATCAACAAATCCAATATATACAAAATTGTCCATTAAATTGGCTAACATGTCAAATGTGACATGCACTTCTTATTCTCCATTTTACTTAATACAAGTTCATCTCTTAAATATCACAACATGTAATATACAATTACTTCAAGAGGAAGAAGAAATCTTACCTTATTTTCTTAGCCAAAACAGTCCACTAGATTTGGCCAACACCTTCACTTTTACACCACTTCTTCAAGTTCCAATCACACACATGTATCCTCTACAAGTTTGTATCCATCTTCCTTTCTTGTTTTTCCTCCAAAAAGTTCATCTCCAAGCTTAAAATTTCAAGAAGTTTCTTGGCCAAAACCGTGACCAACAAGTTTGGAAGGTTAACTTGGCTTAGAACTTAGTTAAGAAGCTTACTCTTGGAAAATAATTTGATCTTGTCTTCTTGGCTTAAGGGATTTCGAAACTTGAAGGTTAATGGAGAGAGAAGAGAGTTCAAGGATGAAGATATTTTATGTGCTAAAGTCTTGCAAGACTTGTATAATATGGGTGCTTGTAGGACAAGTGGAAGGGGACCCTTGTGGACCCACTTGTCCACTTGTCTTTCTCCAAAAATATCTATGAACATAAAGTCTTGCTATACAATTGGGTATGGACACATGTCACCCTCTAATTCGCCCATAATTCTCTTTACAAAAATAATTCCATACTTAGCCCAAAATTCTTAATATTTCGATGGGCCCACAAAATTGTGAAATTTTCGATTAGCTCATATTCTTAATCCCAAGACTTCATAATGCAATCCTAAGTCCATAACTCCATTTGGAAAGAATTCAACCACTAATATAATTTCCATCGTCACATTTTCTTTGTATCCAATTTTTTTTCATAAAGAAATGTAAATATACTTTCCTTCCAACCTTCCAATCTTATTTTCTTACTTACGTTCTCACTTATATGCCTTGGAACTACGGGGTGTAACAGGTTCCCTACCTGGGCACCCTTCTACCTATACATCACATTAAACCAGCAGAAATTATAGAAAACTCATTTCATCATTTCTTTTAAACAAAACAGGCAAAGCCGACAAGGCCGCCATTATATATAAAACAATCCAAAGGAACTACAATTGTACAACTCACGCAAGTCCAGTCCACATATGAATACATACCTCTAAGATTGACAAGAATTAACTATGACGGACAAGGCCTGCATTTCTCAATATACCTAAGCCATAATGGAAGACATGTACCATAATGACTAGACTCCATAATGGTGGAGTCATCTCAATAAAAGCTTGATGGAAATCCTAAGCTCGCGGATCACCCAATTGAGTACCTAATACCTGCGGGCGTGAGCGCAGCCCCCCGGAGAAGGGGGTCAGTACAACAATATACTAAGTATGTAAACATAAAGTACAGTAAATAAGATCAAACTGGCCAAAAGATGACAAGGACAAGTATGAAAATCAAATACCAGATCCAACTGTGCCAAATAAAAAAAATAAGAGCCAACTGTACTTCCTTTTTAAAAGTGAGATTCACCTATACCTTTGAAAAATATGAGAGCCATGTCAAATCAAGAATGCCTACCTGTACAATCCACGTATATATCTATAATATAAGGTGACCACAAGAGTATCTAAATTCACACCATGGACCTTGTCCATGAAATACTATAAGGTATTCTGCCCGGCCCTTTTTAGGACACGGTAAAGTCATGTAAGGTATTCTGCCCGGCCCCTTGTGGGACGCGGTAAAGTCATGTAATATACACTACCATGCCCATTAAGGTATACTGCCCGACCCTTTCTAGGAGACGGTAAAGTCATGTAATTATACACTGCCCTGCCCATTAAGGTATCATGCCCGGCCCTTTCTAGGACACGGTAAAGTCATGTAATATACACTGACCTGCCCATTAAGGTATACAGTCCGAACCTTTTTAGAACACGGTCCAAATATAAAGGACTGTACACATATAGCTATCACAAGCAACTATGTGTAATTTAAATCATCGTTGACTCTCATTAGCACAAATAGAATGAACTATCATTTTTAGAAAAACTCAAGGCATTATCAAACCTCAATAGCACCATGTACGTCCGCCGTACATCCTTTCATTTATAAAACCCCCAAGACACTAGAACTTGTAGCATCAAGGTACTTTCACTTTTAAAATCATTAAAATGAGCTCTTTACTATAAAATCAAAGGCACGTCCCATCTCTTCCTTTTTAGAAAAACCAAGGTACTACCACCTCTTTCCTTTTAGAAAAACCAAGGTACTACCACATCTTTCCTTTTAGAAAACCCCAAGGTACTATTAATAAAATAGATAGAACAACTTCTCTTTAGAAACTCAAAGTACTATTAATGAAATAGGTAGACAACTTCCATTTTAGAAACCCAAAGTACAATCAATAGAATGTATCACTAAGGATTGGGTTCCAATAGAACTCGATAAAGATCAAGTCAAGTATCATTTAAGGATTAGGATCCACTCACTTTCTAAAACCAAATCAAGTATCAATAAGGATTAAAATCCACTCACTTTATAAAATCAAATCAAGTATCAACTTGTTGACGAACTAACCAACTCTACAATCTAGAATACGTCTCAATGTACTTCAACCTATAAATACAACAACACTTCTATCAACTTCAAGCTTACTAGTGTAGGTTTAATACCAAGTAAAGGTTCTCTTATTCTACAAAAATTTGGGCAGCACTTCCCTTGTTTATACGTACTTTTCCACCTTTCAAAGGCCCAATTTCATCAATAACCAAGGCACCAATTACGGGCACAACCAAACAACAACCAAGGGGGATTACACGCCTACCTTACGTGTAAGATTCTTCCCCATAATCACATAAAACATTCCACAAAATCATTCCAATAACCAACAACAACAAGGTAAAATGTAAAGCCTTTTAACACTTTTTTATACCCTTAATCTCTTAGGACTTTCATTAGCAATAACCACACTTAAACATGCATAATGAGGGATGAATTTTCAGAATTCCAACACCCTAAAATAGTCCCTAAAAACTGTATAATAACGTCCAACAGATTCATAGAATATGCGACCAACAACCCTAAAACGATTACCCTTTCCATAATCTTTTTTAATCCAATTAAAGTTCCAATACTTTTATACATGTCATAACAACTTGTCAACAACCATATTACTTCATTATAACATGCAATAGGTAACGTTAATAACAACAATTATAGCCAACGACACCAACATCCGAAAATTTCCATTCTCGGCCAACCCTACCAAAATTGTTCAAAAACTTTTTATCCTTCATTCTTTTTAGCACAAGCTCATCTATACATTATAACAATATGTAATATCCAATTACTTCAAGACAAGGAAGAATTTTTGCCTTAAAATTGTCACGCCCCGAACCCCAGGCCCGCGACTGGTGCCCTACCTGGGCACCCTTCTATTCATACAACATAATAAATCGCGGAAGATAAATAACACTCATTTTTTTCTTTAAACACATGCAAAGCCAATAAGGCTTCCATAATAAAAATCACCCGAAAGGGTCTACATTTTTCAACAATGTAAATACAACTCTAGCCAGTCCAACCCACATATGAATACAGCACTTAAAAATTTGGGACAAGAATCGTGACGGACAAGGCCCGCTGCACTTCGAGTATACCTAGCCATAATGACAAGCTCCGAAACATTGGAGCTATCTCAAAATGCTGAACCAGGATCCTAAGCTCGCGGATCCACAACTGAGTACCTAGACCTGCGGACATGAACGCAGCCCCCCGAAGGGGGTCAGTACAACAAGTACTAAGTATGGAACGGAAATAAAGTACAGTATTCAAACCATGGCTAGCCAAAACAATGATATGACAAGTAAAATAATCAATTACCAGATTCAACCGTGTCATATAAAATAAGATCCAACTGTACCTTGTATTACTATACCTCGCACTACTATGCTATCAGATCACGTGCATTATCAGACTATCATCATCATTGTACCACTGTACTACTATAACACCGAGAGTCAACTGTACCTTTTCAAGATATACAAGTCATGTCAAAATCTTGAACGTCTATATAAATAAACAAATACTGTCATGGGAGTTGAACCCACCTACATATATAAATAACGTATCATAATTCGTACATATAACGTGTCCCGGCCCTTTAGAGAGGGACCCGGTGGAATCATGTAATTGTTGGCACATAACGTATCCCGACCCATTCTGGGATTCGGTGTCTTTTCACAGATAACATAACTCGGCCCATTTGTGGGACTCAGTGTCTCTTTACACATAACATAACCCAGCCCATTTGTGGGACTCAATGTCTCTTTACACATAATATAACCCGACCCATTTGTGGGACTCGGTGTATCACATAACGTTACCCGTCCCATTTGTGGGACTCGGTGTATCACATAACGTAACCCGTCCCATTTGTGGGACTCGGTGTATCACATAACGTAACCCGGCCCATTTGTGGGACTCGGTGTATCACGTAACGTAACCCAGCCCATTGTGGGACTCGATTTATCACATAACATAACCCGGCCCATTTGTGGAACTCGATGTATTACATAACGTAACCCAACCCATTTATGGGACTTGGTGTATCACATAACGTAACCCGTCCCATTTGTGGGACTCGGTGTATCACATAACGTAACCTGGCCCATTTGTGGGACTCGGTGTATCACATAACGTAATCC
Organism: Przewalskia tangutica; assembly: GCA_029844215.1. NCBI lineage: Eukaryota > Viridiplantae > Streptophyta > Magnoliopsida > Solanales > Solanaceae > Przewalskia > Przewalskia tangutica. The sequence goes on from CM056722.1 coordinate 133,820,511, forward strand.
GGCCTATTTGTGGGACTCGGTGTATCACATAACGTAACCCGGCCCATTTGTGGGACTCGGTGTATCACATCCATGACATTTTAAACAATATTTTTACCTCTTCTCAAGTCGTTATAACAACTTCTCATAAAGCTATTATAACAACCTTTCATTTTAGATAACTTAAGGCATTTTATCACATCTTCCTTTTTAATCACACTAAGGAATTTTCATAACTTGAAACCTTAGGGAAACTAAACCCAAAGTATTACGTACATGCATACTTATAAAAGAATCATATCATGCAAGATTAGGGAGTTGGACCCAACATACTACGTACATACATACACATAAAAGAATCATGCCACACCTTCTCTTTTAAATCAATAAACTTCCCATAAAGCCGTTATAACACTTTCATTTTAGAAAACTAAAGCACTACCATATCATGTATGGGATTTGAACCCAAAGTACTATGTACGTCTATTCTTTACAAAAAAATCGTTTCATGCAATATTTAGGGAGTTGAACCCAAAAGCATTTTCACTATTAAAACCAAGTTACTTACCCTTTTAAACTCAAGTAACTTACACTTTTAGAACCAAGTAGCTTATTCTTACATCAAGCCACTTCTTCTTTCAAAACTCAAGGAACTTACTTTTTAAATCAAGTAAACTCCCTTTTTCAAAATCAAGTAAGTTATGCCTTTAAATCAAGTTACTTCTACTCTTTAAATTAAGTAACATATACTTTTCAAATCAAGTTACTTATTCTCTTTGAATCAAGTAACATATACTTTTCAAATCAAGTTACTACACCTTTTTCAAAACTCAAGTCATTTATACTTTCGGAATCCAAGTCTCGTGTACTTTCAAAATTAATACTTTTATGAGCTGTGAATAGGTTATACTCGTTTATAACGATCTTGTTAAAGCAGCCATGATCTAGAAAATGTAATAAAATTTTGTCTTATCTTAGTTTCTATGCAGATGGAGAATTCTACTCATTTCAATATAATTGATTGTCAATACATTTTTATTAACGCTGCAATGGCTTGTTCGATACCTATTCTCATTAGTGTAGTAAATTAGCAAAGTCAACTCAACTCCAATACTTCCTAACGACTCTTACCAACATCCCCCATAAGACTTTGGTAAGAACTTAGGAATATTTTAGACATGCCTTTAACATAAAATCAATAACATGAATACTTCTTAATGACAAGGCAAGTACTTCAAGAAAAAACATCATGTATACTCCAAATAACAAGGCAAGTATACCTCAAGGATAATCATGTCGATAGAAGGAAGAAGTTCACATACCTCGTGACGACTAACCCAAACGACAAGTAGCAATACGCTCCAATGTACTTCAACCTTCTTAGATATTTCACCCTCCAAGTAGAATATGTTACACGTAGTACTTCAACCTATAATGATGATCGCACTTCTATCAATATCATACTTCTAGTATAAGACTTATACCAAATAATGCCCTCTAATTTTACGAAGAATTGGGCAACACTTCCTTTGTTTCTACGTATTTTTCCACCTTTTTCCAAGGCCCGTATTTCAATAACCAATACGCCACATTTAAGGCTCAACCAAACATCTAACCAAAGGGGATTACACGCCTAACTAGAAGTGTAAAATTCTTCCCCACAATTCATATATAACTAGTCCATTTTTAGTCAACACACTTAGGTGTTCTCAGCCACAATCAATCAACAATACAACATATAGTCCTTTCAATCATTAATGTCCAAGTTGTTATTCCAAAGTTTATACATAATACATATCAATAGTTACCCGACTAAATTTCCTTCAACGTATAACACATATAAAAAGTGAAGATGACGACCATATAAATCCAACGAACCAGAGGCTCGGAAACTACCCTTTTTATACTTTCATTTATGACATGACAACATTCAATTCTTATATCCATTTTCCCTATCACAATACCCTTCTCCAATTTCTACAACACGTGACATAATTTACTTCAAGAAGGAGAATGAATTTACCTTGGAATTTCGCCCAAAACAGTCCAACAATCTCGCCCACTTTAGCCCTCTTTCCGAAATTCTTCTTCACGTTAAAATCACCCACACGAACCCTCTACATGATTGTCAACATATTTCCTTCTTGTCGCCTTTCCAATAATTTCATCTAAGCTTAGGGTTTATAAATTTTTAGAGAGAAGGGAGCAAGTGTTTGGATGAATTTTTGTGTAGAATGGCCAAGTCTTGCAAGACTTGGCCAAGATATAGGCTTTGCTTGTCTACATGTTAGGAGGGATACTTGTCACCCTCCCATTGGTTCTTCACACAAATATCTTCTTAGACTTGGCCAATTTTCGCAAATTCCCGCGTCGGTGCCACGACCCTGCAGCCGGCGTCGTGGCGCTGAAACTTCAGAGGACTTCAGTACTTACGGAGCCACGGCCCTGAGATACGGCGTCGTGGCGCCTGACTGAAACCTTTTTTTTCCTCCTCTTCTGTCAGCTGAACTTGTAACGTCCATAACTTTCTACTCTGATGTCCTATCGACGAGCGGTTTGTTGCGTTGGAAACTAAACTCGACGAAATTCACCTTAGGCTTTTGAAACACCTAAAAACTCTTAATATATTAGGAGATATACCGCTCCAAAGTTGACTAAAAATATGTCCAAAAACATTCTGCCAACTCTTTTTTCCAAATTCAAATCTTATTTCCTTACGTACGTTCTCATCTCATTCTCTTGGAATTACGGGGTGTAACAAAAATTGCCCAAAAACAGTCCAAGGCAGTCTGCTCAACTTTGGCCCGCAGTTTTCGTTTTTCTCCACTTCTTCAAGTTCCAATCACACACATGTATCCTCTACAAGCTTATAACCAACTTTCCTTCACGTTTTACCTCCAAAAAGCCGATGAACAAGCTAGGGATTTCAACCCCAATTTCGGCCAACATAGATTTTTGGAGAACTTGGAGAGTTAGCTTTGTAACACCCCATTTTAACCGGAGTCGAAACGGGAGTGCCACGTATGGTTGATTCCTAGATGTATTTAAGGAGTCACCACCTAATTATTATAGTGAATTAGGACACTTATTAAATAGCATAAAAATGCTATAAATGATCTCCATTTAAAAGTCTGCGAAAGCTATGTGAGATTCTGGATCAGGGTTCTTTATTATCCTAAAGGGAAGGGGTTAGGCATCCTTTAAGATCCGCTAACTTGCGGTTATCCGTTCAAACCTAGGTTAATTATGTATTGGCTTTTATTCTACCTATTCTAAGCATTTTTACATAATTTACAATTAAAATAAAATGCAATACAGAATAATAAAACTTAAAATTAAATGAGACATAAAATAAAACTCCGGACATCTTTTAACCCTTTTTTAGGCCTTCTGCACAGGATGATCTTCGGGTACCTGCATAAACACTTAGTAAAAGTGTTAATAGTATAATAAATAATTTTAAAGTAATGACAAGAACTAATAAGTAAAACCAAAAATAAATAAATCTGTCTTTTGCCCAGAGGAGGCCTTGAAAATCAGACGGAGATTCCTTCATCGGCCAATCTTGCTAAAAATAATAAAATAAATAAAACCTTCGAATCCGCGCCAAAACAATAATAGTTTTAAACACGAAGGGCTCAGATATAAAAATATATAAAGTGGGACAGCCTAAACAAGCGTGGCTGCGAGAATTCGCCCTGTCAGCGCATGTTGGTTATCCGGTGTAAGTGGAAGAAATATCCTTTCCCAGAAAGCTTCATTTATTTTATTTTCCGTCTTTGCAACTGTGGAGGCCTCAAAAATCGACGGATAACTTTTTCATTGGCCAAACAAGTGTAGCATCTTGTTCAAATCAGTAAAATACCAACACAAAATTCAACAACACCATATTTAACATGACATCGACTGAGCTCCAGCAACCAATAGAATCAGTCAAAAATATCAAAATAATCTAAAAATATATATCCGGACAGTGAGCATCAACGGGACAGTGATGAACAAGCAACAAATAACTTACAGGAAATTTCAGAAACGCACCGATGTCTCTTATTTTTTTATCAGCAAGTTAAAATAAGTCCCACATCCAAAATAGGCAAAACCAGTCCAAAATAACCCGACAGAAAACAATCAATACCAATAGCAGCGAAAATCAGTCCAACACCAACCGTAATGCAGAAGATAGTAACCAACAACATCGCGGACGCTTCAACAAAAGCGTTGAAGCAATAACAACGCGGAGTTTAAAAACTCCGGCGACATTAAAAAATAAAAATCAGTCCGACAACCACAGATTTCAAGAAGTAACAACAGACGAACTCGCCGGAATTTTAAGAAAACTCCGGCCCAAATCAGAAAATCATGTTATCACCCAAAGAAACCAACATACATAATAAAGACAAAAGAGAGGCGTTAAATTCGACGAAATGCGATGGCGGGACAAGGAGATGGGTTCGACGGTTTTAATGGAGTCCGCCGGAGCAGAGCTCCGGCGATGCGTGTTCGCCGGGGTTAAAGGGAGCAGTGGTTAGAGTGGGGAGGTTCGACAGAGCAGTGGCATTAATGGACGGTGGTGTGTGGGCGTATGGGTGTGTGTGAGCAGTGGATAGGAGAGGGAGTGAAAAAGATGAAGAAGAAATGAATGTTGCGGCTAGGGTTAACAGGGGGTTCGCCGGCGGCGGCGACGGGAAAGAGAGCTAGGGCGAGAGAGAGAGGGTGAGGTGAGAGGGGGTGTTCGACGGGAGTGGGGAAAAAGTGTGGTTGAGGGCTGCTGTCGGCTAGGGTAGTTCGCCGGAGATAGGACTCCGGCAAAGGGCGGCGGCGGCGACGGGAAAGGTGAGAAGGAGGGGAGAGAGGGTTGTGAGGGGTGAAGTAGGGTAGACGGCTGAGGGAATTAAAAAATGGGGGTAAGGTTTTATTTATAATGTGGGATTAGGTTTAGGGTTTGGATTTTGGGTATTGGGCTTTGGGTATTGGGTATTGGGTATTGGAGGAAAAAGATGAAAGGTGTATTGGGCCTCAGTTTGGGCTTGATTTAGCGGATTGGGTGATTGATTGTGCCTTGGGTGGATGTTTGACAAAAATGCAAAATGGATTAATTATTTAAAAGAAAAATTATTTAAAGATACAAAATTATTAAAATGTCAATGTCGATGCAATAATAATAAAATACAATATTTAGCAAATATTTAATGTCTGATTAAAAGTAAAGACGAAATGTCAGTTAATTATTTAAAGAGATGCAAAATGATCGCGCAACAATAATAACATAATATTTAAAAATGTTTAATACCTAATTAAAGTAAAAACATGATGTCAATTTACAAAGATAAAACAACATAGAATGTTAGGTAAAAAATATACAAAAATGGTGATAAAATGTGGTGTACTAAAATGCTTAAAATTGCAAGAAATGACTAAAAGATGGGTCAAAATTGGGTGTCAACAGTTGTCCCTCTTTGACCGAAGACGATGAAAGAGTGTTCGGACAAAGACGTTGACATGTAGCCAATTTTGTTTCCATCGTCAGAATTAAAACAAGGATCAAGAAAAGAATGGGCTAAAACCGACACTGGGTCGTTGTGATGTCAAGATAAAAGACAAAGCTGATGCAGATTTAAAATTTGTCCCAGTGTCGAATTATGAGACACTGGGTTGCTGCAATGCTAGAAAAAAATAAGCGTGACGCAAATTAAAATTTTCCCGATGTCGAAGTATGATTGACACAGGTTGCAGTGATGCGGTCTTTGGAAAAGACATGGTGTTTGTAGATGTAATGAAGTGATGTGATGATCGCCGTCTTGTATTGGCGAGATCGAGATGGCGCCTTGTATGGCGTTGTGCGTCTTGTATGGGCGAAATCTGATGACGATTGTATGGCGTTATCGTCTTGTATGGGCGAAATGCAGATGGCGCCTTGTATGGCGATGTCGTCTTGTATGGATGAAATGCAGATGGCGCCTTGTATGGCGTTGTGCTTGTATGAGGCGAAATGCAGATGACGCCTTGTATGGCGTTGTCGTCTTGTATGGGCGAAATGCGAATGGCGCGTTATATGGCGTTGTCGTCTTGTATGGGCGAATGCAGATGGCGCCTTGTATGGCGTTGTCGTCTTGTATGGATGAAATCTGATGGCGCCTTGTATGGCGTTGTATGCTTGTATGGGCGAGATGCGAGATGACGCCTTGTATGGTGTTGTCGTCTTGTATGGACGAGATGCGAATGGCGCCTTGTATAGGCGTTGTCGTCTTGTATGGGCGAATCTGAAGGATGCCTTGTATGGCGTTGTCGTCTTGTATGGGCGAGATCACGATGGCGCCTTGTATGGCGTTATTGTCTTGTATGGGCGAGATGCGGATGGCGCCTTATATGGCGTTGTATCGTCTTGTATGGGCGAGACGAGATGGCGCCTTGTATGGCGTTGTCGTCTTGTATGGACGAAATGCGGATGGCGCCTTGTATGGCGTTGTCTTCTTGTATGGGCGAAATCTGAGATGGCGCCTTGTATGGCGCTGTAAATGCTTGTATGGGCCGAAATGCAAATGGCGTCTTGTGTGGCGTTGTCTTGTATGGACGAAATGCAAATGGACGCCTTGTAGGCGTTGTCATCTTGTATGGGCGAGATGCAAATGGCGCCTTGTATGGGCGTTGTCGTCTTGTATGGGCGAAATGCAGATGATACCTTGTATGGCTTTGTCGTCTTGTATGGGCGAAATGCGATGGCGCCTTGTATGGCGTTGTCGTCTTGTATGGACGAAATGAGATAGCGCCTTGTATAGGCGCTATCGTCTTGTATGGGCGAGATACAAATGGCGCCTTGTATGGGAGTTATGCGTCTTGTATGGGCGAAATTCGGATGACGCCTTGTATGGCGTTGTCGTCTTGTATGGACGAGATGCAAATGACGCCTTATGTGGCGTTGTCGTCTTGTATGGGCGAGATGCAAATGGCGCCTTGTGTGGGCGTTATCGTCTTGTATGGGCGAAATGTGAATAGCGCCTTGTATGGGCGTTGTCGTCTTGTATGGGCGAGATGCGGATGACGCGTTATATGGCGTTGTCGTCTTGTATGGGCGAGATGCAGATGGCGCCTTGTATGGCGTTATCGTCTTGTATGGATGAAATCAGAATGGCGCCTTGTATGGCGTTGTCGTCTTGTATGGGCGAGATCACGAATGGCGCCTTGTATGGGCGTTGTCGTCTTGTATGGGCGAGATGCAGATGGCGCCTTGTATGGCGTTATGCGTCTTGTATGGGCGAAATGCAAATGGCGCCTTGTGTGGCGTTATCGTCTTGTATGGGCGAAATGCGATGGCGCCTTGTATGGGCGTTGTAAATGCTTGTATGGGCGAGATGCAAATGGCGCCTTGTATGGCGTTGCCGTCTTGTATGGGCGAGATGCAGATGGCGCCTGTATGGGCGTTGTCGTCTTGTATGGGCGAATGCGAGATGGCGCCGTATGGCGTTGTCGTTTTGTATGGGCGAAATGCAGATGACGCCTTGTATGGCGTTGTCTTCTTGTATGGGCGAAATGCGAGATGACGCCTTGTATGGCGCGTCTTGTATGGGCCGAAATGCAAATGACGCCTTGTGTGGCGTTGTCGTCTTGTATGGGCGAAATGCAGATGGCGCCTTGTATGGGCGTTGTCGTCTTGTATGGGCGAGATGCAATGACGCCTTGTATGGCGTTGTCGTCTTGTATGGGACGAAATGCGAGATGGCGCCTTGTATGGCGTTGTGCGTCTTGTATGGGCGAGATGCAGATGGCGCCTCGTATGGGCGTTGTCGTCTTGTATGGGCGAAATGCAGATGGCGCCTTGTATGGCGTTGTCTTCTTGTATGGGCCGAAATGCGAGATGGCGCCTTGTATGGCGCCGTCTTGTATGGGACGAAATGCAAATAGCGCCTTGTGTGGGCGTTATCGTCTTGTATGGATGAAATGCAAATGGCGCCTTATGTAGGCGTTGTCGTCTTGTATGGGCGAGATGCAAATGGCGCCTTGTGTGGCGTTATTGTCTTGTATGGGAAATCACGAATGGCGCCTTGTATGGGCATTGTCGTCTTGTATGGGCCGAATGCAGATGACGCCTTGTATGGGCTTTGTCGTCTTGTATGGGCCGAAATGCAAATGGCGCCTTGTATGGCGTTATCGTCTGTATGGGCGAAATGCATATAACGCCTTGTATGGGTGTTATAAATCGTATGGACTAAATGCAAATAGCGCCTTGTATGGCGTTGTAAATGCTTGTATGTACGAAATGCAGATGGCCTTGTATGGGCGTTATGCGTCTTGTATGGACGAAATACCAATGACGCCTTGTGTTGGCGTTATCGTCTTGTATGGACGAAATACAGATGACGCCTTGTATGGGCGTTGTCGTCTTGTATGGACGAGATGCAAATGACGCCTTGTATGGGCGTTGTCGTCTTGTATGGACGAAATGCAGATGGCGCCTTGTATGGGCGTTGTCGCTTGTATGTCTGAAATGTAGATGGCGCCTTGTATGGCGTTGTCGTCTTGTATAGACGAAATGCAAATGGCGCCTTGTGTGGCGTTATCGTCTTGTATGGGCCGAAATGCGAGACGCCTTGTATGGCGTTGTAAATGCTTGTATGGACGAGATGCAAATGACGCCTTGTATGGGCGTTGTCGTCTTGTATGGATGAGATGCAAATGTTCGTCGTTGTATAGACGAAGTGTTATACCGTGGTTAGTCCGACCGCGATCGAAGTCTCAGCCTTGGCCGGGCGAGAAGCAGCGCCGCGCGGTGATTGTAGGGCCTTGGCCGCGTCGAAGCCGTGGCGTCGAAATGCGAGGTCGAAGTTTTAGCGTCGCGGCGCCGGAAGATCTGAGGGTCCGCAGGAGCTGCGGCGCCACGGCGCCGGGAAGCAGGGCCGTGGCGCCGAGGCGGGATTCTGGGCGGAAAAACTTAGGAAAATTTAGATTTTTCTTTTAAAGGGCACAGGTGGGGACAAGTGTCCCCATCTGATTTTTGCATGCGTTATATTGACCAAGTCTTAAAGACTTGGTCATCTTTCATCTCTCTTAGAAAAGCTCCTCCTTCTCTCTTAAATTATTTCAAGCTCCTCCTTCTCTCTAAAACTCCAAGAGGTATTCTAGCCTTAGGAAAAATCTGAAAAAAAGTAAAAGGCAAGAAGGAAGCTTGTGGCTAGCTTGTGAAGGTTGTTGTGGTGGTGTTCTTGGAATAGAAGCTAGCAAATTGTTGGATAAATTTGGCTAAAGCTCTAAGGTAATGATTCTTCCTCTATTATTAGTTTTTAGTGTTGCATGATAAGAAGAAAGTACTTGTGGTAGTAAATAATGTTATTAGAGTCATTGCATGCAAGAAATGTGGGTTGGGTATGAAGGATTTGGCTAAAGAGATATTATGAGCATGTTGTAGCCTACAAACTACTTTAGAATTGTTAAGTGTATTATTAGAACTTGTGGGGCAGAATTTTACACACCCAAGATTAGATGTGTAATCCCCTTTGTGTTGGTTTGGATGTTGGGCCTTGGGAGGCGTTTGAGTGTTGAAAATCGGCCTTTGAAAAAGGTGGCAAAGTGAGTAGAAACAAAGGAAATGCTGCCCAATTTTCCTTAGGAATTGGTAACTTAAATTTGGAATTTCTACATTGGATTGGAGGTTAATAAACGCACTATGGTTATTATAGGTTGACATATTACTTGCGGTAGTTGGACTTAGCAAGTGAATTTTGACCAAAGAGGTATGTAGAGCTTTCCTATCTCTTGAGCATGAATAGTTGTATCTCGTGAGTCGTTATACGTCTGGATTTGATAATCTTCACTTGTTTTAAAGTATATGATACTTGTTTCATTTAAAAGTATAAGTCCTGGTTGAGGAAAATGTATTTGACAAAGGGATAACGCTAATATAAGGACTTTATGGGAAGTTGGTTATATTAGTTTTCTTGAAAGGTTCACAAAGAAAGGTTTACTCTAATTAAAACAAGTACGGGTAAAGGATTTGAAAATAAGAAAGGTGAATTGATTTTTAGGCATTGGTTGCCTAAGGTTTTAAAGGAAATGAAGTCACTTGATTTAGAAGCTTATTATAATTCAAAAAGGGAATGTGACTTGTTTTGAAAAGAAATTGTAACTTGATACTATGGTGATTAGTATCTTGGAATTTTTGTATAAAAAAGAGTTATTTCTTAAAAGGTTAGAAGTACATGGTACTTGGGTTAAATTCCCGGATTTCTATTAAACGACATGTTAGTGTCTTAGGTATACTAAAATGAGAGGATATATATTAATAATGTTAATAAGAAGTTAGGGGATTTCTTAACTTGCTTATGTTATGATATGATAGGACGGTAGTGCTTATGTTATGATATGATAGGCCGGTAGTAATTATGTTATGTATGATAGCCGGATGAGCTATGTTATATTTATTATTACGGGTAAACCCCGGGTTATTCTTGTTATTTCCTTTGGACATACTGACACGATGGGTGGCCCACGGGTATGCTCCAATAGGATGGTTTACTACTTATGTCATGGATTTGCTACCCATGATGTGAGTGCGGCGTTTGTACTCATGCGGATCCGGTCCACAGGATCCATGCGGGTGAAATAGTCCCATGCGAGTACGGCGATGGTACTCATGCGGGTCCACAAGATCCATGCGGGTGAAATAGTCCCATGCGGGTGAAATAGTCTCATGACGAGGCGGATGACCTCATGCGGGTCTACAGGACCTATGCGGGTGAAATAGTCCCAGGAGTAGGATTGCTTAATGATACTACGGGCGAGGTACCCTGTTTTGATCATGAGCTTCCTATTTTATGCAGTATATATATATACATTTGTTGCTCTCATTGTTAGTAAGGCACGATGCAAAGTAAATGATTTTCGTTTATGACTCGGCTTATTTTTGACTTATGATATTACTACGATATTTTCGGTTTACATACTTGATGCGTTGTGTCGACCCCCTTCCGCCGAAGCTGCGTTAAATCTGCGGTAAGGGTAAGCGGTGTGGATCCTCGTTCTTAGGATCACTATTAAGTGTCGAGCTCCATTTCTCGGAAGATTGTTTATTGATGCGGACATTCCACGATGCTATAGGTATTTTGTACATTCGTGGTATGGCGGGGCCATCACTGCCATGATTGTTATCTTTAAGTGCGTGGTCACATTTATGTTTTGGGCTCTAAGAACCAGTTGTACTACTATACTTTGTTTAAGTATGTTTTATGGAAGGCAGCCTTATCGGCTGGCCAGTGATGTTTACCCCTTTTTATAAGTTATGTGTTATGTATGTTCATTGCTATTTCTCGACATATACATAGGAGTACCCCTAGGTACGATCAGCCCGGGGTTGGGTCGTGACAAAAGTGGTATCAAAGCAGTTAGTCCTCGGAAAGTGTCCACAGACCGTGTCTAGTAGAGTCTTGATTATCGGTGTGTCGTACACCACATCTATAATCAGGAGGCTGCAGGATATTTAGGATTGGTTTCCATTCTTTCACTCTAAGATCGTGCAATAGAGCTGAGTTATATGTTGAACCTCCTCTGATGTTTTCCTTTATGTATCAGTTATGCCTCCACGCAAGGCAACCGCGGCCAAGAAGGGCAAGGCAGTAGAGGGAACTACTAGTAGGGCAGGGTTACCGAGAGCACGAGCCCGATCCTACCGGATGAGGTGTTTGGACGGCGAAGTTCTCTGGCGTCGCCAACGATGAAATGCAGCGGCGGCCGCTCGAGACCGCGGTACTGAGCCTCGATCCAGCGAGGCGAAGGATATAGGCTACAAGAGATGGCGATTACTAGCGAGATCGTGGCGAACATGAGATAGTGGAGACAGCGGCGATTACCGTAGTTCGGCCAGCTGCTAACGAGGCGAGGACTTTTGAGTTGCAGCCCAGATTTTTATGGGTCGAGGCACGAGGATGATCCTCGGGAGTTTATCAAACGATTCTGGATCGTGAGGTGATCGGGGCTTGGAGACCGAGTCGGTGGTACTAGGTTCGCATCGGTGCGGGACACTGCGATTGATTGGTATGATTCATAGGAAGCGTCGGGAGCATGCGCTTCAATTTGTTTGGGATGAGTTCTCGGGCGTTACTTGGCCATTTCTTGCCTCCCGCGAGATGAGAGGGCTCGGCCGATAGATTTTTGACACCGAGACATAGTGGGCGGGCGGTTGGAGTACAATGTGGAGTTTGACTCGTTGGCTCGGTATGTGCCGCTTTGGTAGCGAACATGGAGGGCGGTGCACCGCTATGTCCACGAGTCGATGATCACTTGGCGAAGTTGCGCGGGTGTAGCTCTTGATCGGGCATGGACATTGCCGCGTGCGAGCATATGCGCAGGTGTGAGAGCGCGGCAGCGGATCGGCAGTATCAGCGAGAAGAGGCGGACAGCGAGATCCTCTGGTAGTTTTAGGGGTAGACAACCCCAGCGGCGAACCAGGTGCACCACGGCCGGTCAGGCGCTCTCCACCATCTTGGGGCGTCTGAGTATTCGAAGCGGGGCGGGGTTCGGGGCCGGGTTTCGGAGGACGAGTTCCGGTCGGATGAGGCCACCTATGCCTCGGTGTAGTCGATGTGGTGATTACCATTATAGAAGTGTCGTGTTCCTCCGAGCTTGTTACTCTTGTGGCGGAAGGCCATTTGAAGAAGATTGTCAGGCGAGCGGCGGAAATGCTATGGCTCGGTAAAGTTCGATTCTTTGGTCTTCATCTTGATTGTTATGCGCCGGGCGGGGTGTTCACGGGCGGCCAGCGCGGCGGTCGTGGTAGGGTTCTAGTTCAGCGGTCCTCATAACGCATCTATGCTATGTCGATCGTCGGGACCGAGGCGTCACCGATGTCGTCCGCAGTACATTATTGGTTTCTTCTTTGTGATATATATGCTTTGATAGATCCGAGTTCTACCTTGTCCTATATATCTCCTCATATTCTTTGGTAGAATAGGGATAGAGCCAGTCCATAGAATCTTTTGAGGTAGCTACGCGTAGGTGCTTGATGGTAGCGGCGGGTATATAAGGCTTGCCCGGTGACTATAGATGGTCGTCGGACTCTGGTGACTTGATAGAGTTGGATATGACGACTTCGATGTGATTATGGGTATGGATTATCTAGCGTCTTGCTATGCCAATGTAAATGCGAGAGAGAGGTTAGTTCGGTTCGATTTCTGGTGGCAGTTGCTCAGTGGAAGGGAATCTTGCATCGCAGAGGGTAGGTTTATTTCTTACCTCAAGGCTAGGAAGATGGTACGGAAGGGTATATTTACCATTTGGTTCGGGTATTAAATCTTGAGGTGAGATCGGACCTTGATCGATTCGGTTGTTAGAGAGTTTCAGGCGTATTCCCGGATGAGCTTAGGGTATCCTCACGAGAGGAGATTGAGTTTGCATCGATTTGGCGCGGACACTCGGCCGATATCTATTCGCCATACGGATGGCACGCCGAGTTGAAGGAATTGAAGGACCAGTGAAAGATTTCTTTGGAGAAAGGCTTTATTAGGCCAGCGTTTCTCCTTGAAGCGCCGGTGTTATTTGTAAAGAAGAAGGATGGGGCCAGCTGCGTATGTGTATTGATTCTGACGGTGAACAGGTAACTATCAAACGGTATCCCTCCCGTGATTGATGATTTGTTTGACCGATTGCGAGTGCAAAGTGTTTTTCAAGATAGACTGCGATGCAGTTATCATCAGTGCGAGTTAGAGATAGATATCCCAAAGTGCATTCGGGACCGGTATGGGCACTATGAGTTCGGTGATGTCTTTCGGGTTGACGATGCCCCAAAGTATTCATGGATTTGATGAATAGGGTGTTGAGCCATTCTTGGATATGTTCGTTATAGTGTTTATTGATGATATCTTGGTGTATTCGCGCCTGAGCGGGAAGCATACAAATCATTTGAGGCGGTATTGGGGTCCTCGAGGGCCGGCGATTGTATGCCAAGTTCTCGAAGTCACGAGTTAGTTGGCGTCGGTGGCTTTCTTAGGACATGTTATCGGGGCGATGGTATTGGGTTGATCTGGCGAAGATTGAAGCGATCGAGACTTGGCGGACCAGCTACACCGAGAGTGCGCGGTATTTGGGCCTTGCGAGTTATTATCGGAGGTTTGTAGAAAAGTTTGCTTCTATTTGACACCTTTGACTAAGTGACTCGAGAAAGCGGCCATGTTCGGTGGGACGGATACTTGTGAGAAAGTTTCCGATTGCTAAAGGAGAAGTTGGCAGCCGCCCGATTCTTACTCTTCCGAGGGCTTAGATGGATATGTGGTTTATTGTGCGCGTCGGTGTCGGGCTTGGAGTGCGTCTTTGATGCGGCCGCGGCAAGGTTATAACTTATGCATCTCGGCGGCAGAAAGCATAAGAAGAACTATCCACGCGTGACTTGGAGTTAGCGGCGATGATTCGTGCCTTGAAGATGCGGAGACATTATTTATATGGAGTTCATGTGGACATTTACGGACCACAGAGTCTCGGTACATCTTCGGCCAGAGGAGCCGAACTTGCGGCGAGCGGTGGTTGGAGCTACTTAAGGATTACGATGTTGATATTACGTACCACCCGGGAAGGCCGATGTAGTTGCGGATGCCGCAGTCGTAGATCGATGGGTAGTCTATCCGATGTCTGTAGGGAAAAAGGATATGGTCCTAGATATTCGTCAGCTAGCAATCCTTGGGGTTCGTTTGGTTGATTACGATAGTGAGGGAGTTCGGGTTCGAGAGGTTGCTGAGTCTTCCATCGTCGAGAGGTGAAGAAGCGACGATATGAGGATCCGGTTATGGTACGATATCGAGATGCGCCGCCGAGAAGAAGAAGTCTATTTGAGGTAGCGCTGATGGGGTGCTAAGGTTTGAGGCCGATTGTGTTCCCGATGTGGACAGACCGTCGTCGATTTTGGAGGCACACGCGGTGCTCGTTATTCTATTCACGGTCGACTAAGATGTCCGTGACCTCGGTGTGTGTATTGGTGGGATGGCACGAAAAGGGGCGTGGCGAGTTTTGTAGCCAGATGTCCTAATTGTCAGCAGGTCAAGATTGAGCACTAAAAGCCCGGTGGGCTATTGCAGGATATTGATATTCCGACTTGGAAGTGGGAGGTGATAAATATGGATTTTATTACAGGGCTACCTACCACTCAGAGGAAGCATGATTCCATTTGGGTGATTGTCGGCGGTGTGAAATCAGCCCATTTCCTTCCGATCGAGCAGCGTTCTCGGTGAGGACTATGCGGATTATATATTAGAGATTGTGAGGCGCGAGTCCCGGTGTCGATTATATTAGATAGAGGCGGTTCGGCTAACTTCTGGAGGTCTTTTCAGAAGGGATTAGGGACACAGGTGAGTCTCAGTACCGCATTTCACCCTCAGACCGACGGACAGGCCGAGCGCACTATCCAGACACTTGAGGATATGCTGCGGGCTTGTGTTATTGATTTCAGGGGTAGCTGGAAGGATCATTTGCCTCTTGTGGAGTTTGCTTACAACAACAGCTACCATTCCAGTATTCAGATGGCGCCTTATGAGGCCTTATACGGGAGGAAGTGCAGGTCACCAATAGGCTGGTTCGAGGTGGGAGAAGTTCAGTTAGTCGGGCCAGACTTAGTTCAACAGGCAGTGGATAAGGTGAAGCTTATCCAAGAGCGGTTGTTGGCAGCTCAGAGTCGGCAGAAGTCGTATGCAGATCATCGGCATCGACACTTGGAATTTGAGATAGGTGATTGGGTTTTTCTAAAGGTATCCCCCATGAAGGTCGTGATGAGATTTGGAAAGAAAGGGAAGCTTAGCCTAAGGTACATTGGGCCGTATCAGATTGTCCGTAGGGTAGGCAGGGTTGCCTATGAGTTAGATCTGTCGTCCGATTTGGAGGTGGTACATCCAGTTTTCCATGTGTCCATGTTGCGAAAATGTATTGGAGATCCATCTAGAGTGCACCCGGTTCAGGATGTCCAAGTGACAGAGGAGTTATCGTATGAGGAGAGTCCCATAGCGATACTCGATCGTCAGGTTAGACGACTTCGGACGAAAGACGTGGCTTCCGTCAAGGTCTATGGCGAACGAGCGAGGAGGAAATGACGTGGGAAGCAGAGGATGACATGATGAAGAAGTACCCTCACCTATTCCCTATACCTCCAGGTAACCCACGTTCTAAATTATTGGTCCTTAAATTTAGTATTTATGCTTGAGTTTTGTTGTGGTCGTGTGGAGCGTCTTTATTTGAGTCTATACCGATATTGTGATTTAAGTAAGCCTAGAAGGAACATTCGGGACGAATGTTTCTAAGGGGGGGAGAATGTTATACCCGTGGTTAGTGCGGACCGCGGTCGAAGTCTCGTGTGTGGCCGGAAGCGAGGGCACGGCGCCAAGCGGGTGATTGTAAGTCGCGGCCGAAATCGAGGGTCGCTGAAGTTTCAGCGCCGCGCCGGAAGCAGTCGCGGCGCGGAAGATCTGGTCGCGGGAGTTGCGCGCCCGGCCACGAAAGCATGGCGCCGAGGTGGGATTCAGGCGGAAAAACTTAGGAAAATTCAGATTTTCTTTTAAAAGGGCCTGGGTGGGGGACAAGTGTCCCCCCCATCTGATTTTTGCATGCATTATATTGACCAAGTCTTAAAGACTTGGTCATCTTTCATCTCTCTCTTAGAAAAAGCTCATCCTTCTCTCTTAAATTATTTCAAGCTCCTCCTTCTCTCTAAAACTCCAAGAGGTATTCTAGCCTTAGGAAAAATATGGAAAAAAAGTAAAAGGCAAGAAGGAAGTTTGTGGCTAGCTTGTGAAGGTTGTTGTGGTGGTGTTCTTGGAATAGAAGCTAGCAAATTGTTGGATAAATTTGGCTAAAGCTCTAAGGTAATGATTCTTCCTCTATTATTAGTTTTTAGTGTTGCATGATAAGAAGAAAGTACTTGTGGTAGTAAAAAATGCTATTAGAGTCATTGCATGCAAGAAATGTGGGTTGGGTATGAAGGATTTGGCTAAAGAGATATTATGAGCATGTTGTAGCCTACAAACTACTTTAGAATTGTTAAGTGTATTATTAGAACTTGTGGGGCAGAATTTTACACACCCAAGATTAGATGTGTAATGCCCTTTGTGTTGGTTTGGATGTTGGGCCTTAAGGAGGCGTTTGAGTGTTGAAAATCGGCCTTTGAAAAAGGTGGCAAAGTGAGTAGAAACAAAGGAAATGCTGCCCAATTTTCCTTAGGAATTGGTAACTTAAATTTGGAATTTCTACATTGGATTGGAGGTTAATAAGCATATGGTTATTATAGGTTGACATATTACTTGCGGTAGTTGGACTTAGCAAGTGGATTTTGACCAAAGAGGTATGTAGAGCTTTCCTATCTCTTGAGCATGAATAGTTGTATCTATGTGATGCGGTATCGTCTGAGATTTGATAATCTACACTTGTTTTAAAATATATGATACTTGTTTCATTTAAGTATAAGTCCGTTGGGTTGAGGAAAATGTATTTGACAAAGGGATAACGCTAATATAAGGACTTTATGGGAAGTTGGTTATATTAGTTTTCTTGAAAGGTTCACAAAGAAAGGTTTGCTCTAATTAAAAAAGTAAGGGTAAAAGATTTGAAAATAATAAATGTGAATTGAATTTTTGGAATTGGTTGCCTAAAGGTTTAAAGGAAATGAAGTCACTTGATTTAGAAGCTTATTATAATTCTAAAAGGGAATGTGACTTGTTTTGAAAAGAAATTGTAACTTGATAATATGGTGATTAGTATCTTGGAATTTTTGTATAAAAAGGAGCTATTTCTTAAAAGGTTAGAAGTACATGGTACTTGGGTTAAATTCCCGGATTTCTATTAAAAGACATGTTAGTGCCTTAGGTATACTAAAATGAGAGGATATATATTAATAATGTTAATAAGAAGTTAGGGGATTTCTTAACTTGCTTATGTTATGATATGATATGCCGGTAGTGCTTATGTTATGATATGATAGGCCGGTAGTACTTATGTTATGTATGATAGCCGGATGAGCTGTGTTATATATATTATTACGGGTAAACCCCGGGTTATTCTTGTTATTTCCTTTGGACATCTTGTGCGATGGGTGGCCGGGTATGCTCAATAGGATGGTTTACTACTTATGCCATGGATTTGCTACCCGTGATGCGAGTGCGGCGTTTGTACTCATGCGGATCCGGTCCACGCGATCCGTGCGGGTGAAATAGTCCCGTGCGAGTCTGGCGATGGTACTCATGCGGGTCCACGGGATCCATGCAGTGAAATAGTCCCGTGCGGGTGAAATAGTCCCGTGAGGCGGATGACCTCATGCGGGTCCACGGGACCTATGCGGGTGAAATAGTTCGAGTAGGATTGCTTAATGATACTGCAGGCGAGGTACCTGTTTGATCATGAGCTTCCTATTTTTATGCGGTATATATATACATTTGTTGCTCTCATTGTTAGTAAGACACGATTGCAAAGTAAAGCGATTTTCGTTTATGACTCGGCTTATTTTGACTTATGATATTACTACGGTATTTTCCGATTTACATACTTGGTACGTTGTGTCGACCCCCGCCGGGGCTGCGTTAAATCTGCGCGGTAAGGTAGCGGTGTGGATCCTCGTTCTTAGGATCACTATTGCGGTGTCAGAAGATCCATTTCTCCGGAAGCTTGTATATTGGTATGGACATTCCCTGATGCTCTAGGTATTTTTTACATTCAGGGGTATGGCGGGGCCCTGTCCCGCCACAGTTGTTATCTTTAAGTGCTGTGGTCACATTTATGTTTTGGGCTCTAAGAACCGGTTGTACTACTATACTTTGTTTAAGTATGTTTTATGGAAAAGCGACCTTATCACCGGTGGCGATGATGTTACCCTTTTTATAAGTTATGTGTTATGTATGTTCCATTGCTATTTCTCGACATATACAGCGGTACCGGTAAGTACGATCAGCGGCCGGGGTTGGGTCGTGACACGAAGCATGAATGGAGCCGTTGCATAGGCTTACAATGAAATGGTGTCATTTTATGGGTGTACCTGCCTTGTGACTTGCCTGGGTTGAGATAACGTCATTGCATAGACGTTGTGCGTTTGTATCCCGTATGGGCTTATTGTTGTGCTCCCGCCTTTGCTGATATGAAGATTCTGTAAAACGTAATGGCGGTTGTATTGATATGATGCTGCAAATGCTGAGATTTCGTCCTTGCACGGACGTGTTGAATGTTGTGTGCTTGCTGAATGCTGCGAGAGGCGTCGATCTCTGTGCGGACTTCTTTGAATCTGCGAATGCTTGCTGAATGTTGCGATTGCTGATTGCTTTTGGAATCCTTATTATGATCTCTTCATGGTGCATTTCCCAAAATTGTCCCAGTTTTCGTTATGCAGAGCGCATGGGCAAGACTTAACTCTGGCTGAAGTTGCTCATATCTCTTTTCAGAATAATCAAACGCATTCCGTCGTACACGAGCCAATGGGAAGATTTCTAATGGTGTGACTGAAGCCGACTTAGGCCGCCTATGTATCGTTATGAGGGAATCTGGTCAAGACGTAGTTCGTGATGCAAAAAGTAAGGATTTTTATGGGGTTTTCAAATAATGTGGACCGAAGCCAATGTGGCCGCCTACGTATCCCGCTGAGGGAATCAGGTCAAGGCGTAGTTCATGATGCAAAGAATAAAGATTTTTATGGTTTTTTTCAAACAATGTGGACCGAAGCCAATGTGGCTGCCTACTTATCCCGTCGAGGGAATCAGGTCAAGACGTAGTTCATGATGCGAAAAATGATTATTTTATATGCATTTTTTTTAAAGTAGAAAAACAGCATCACGTCAAGACGTTAGTATTGTGCTTAGGAATTTCATTATTCACTTCCAGTCTAACCAAAACTGACTTCTGGGTAATTCCTATAGTTTCAAATGGTACCTCAGACACCTAAGTATCGACACACTTTCTTGCAGCCAAGGTTTCGAACTACACGTAATCTCACGTTTCAAATGCCCTCACTGAAAGAAAGTCTCATTTCTCACATATATTCCAGTATTTTGAATTTTGGGACGTTTAGAGAAGTACGCTCACACTCAAAAGATGTTCAATGCATGCAATTGTGATACCATAGGCTTGGCCGTCATGTAAGTATCCACTAATGTGAGAACCCTTAGCATAAGATCATGTAGGGCTTGTCACGGGCTTGTAATGTAGGTTTGGGGGAAGGGATGGATATTATTTGGGTAAAAAGTGACTAATCCTTCCTCGAGCGTTGGACTACGTCCGTGCTTGACATTTGTGTGCTTAAATGCTGATCTGTTTTTTTTTTTTTCCCCAGTTTTTCTGTACTGACTGAGCCCACTTTTTCCAAAGTTATTCTCTCATTTCATTTTTTTGTTTATAATGTCGGGGCTATTGATTTCTTCTTTTGCGAAGTCGTCATTTGTGTTTTCTTTTCCCTTTTTGACTTTGACAATTTTGCCTTTGCAAACTTCGACACAGAATTTGTCAGCCACTTGCACATTTCTAAAGCGCTCAAGGAGGTCGGGCCAAGAGAGGGATAGTGCGTACGCACTTAGAAAGGGTATAGGTGTAATATGTGGTTGTCAAAAGAATAGGCTTTAGGCTCAAAAGGGTGTACTACGGATAATGTTATTTGGTAGGCTGAAAAGGCTCAAACGGGTCAAAGAAAGCCTACAATCATTTCCTACACCGAGTGTTACTCAGGATTTCGCCTCAACAAACATTCAGGCCAAGTTCTAGATCACAATGCAATGCAATTGAACTTATTCTAAAACTCACCACACAATGCACATGAAACGATGAGGTTGGTTTCATTCTTATCTTGGAAACATGCAAGACAATGTCATTTACGGGTGAATAAGAGGTACCAAAAGAATCTATGGTTTACCACGAAGTCAACCCATATTGATTATTACTCATTCTTTCCTATGCACACTCCTAACTGTGTTGATATGAACCAAGTCAAACAATGATACTTAAAGGAGCTTTTTTTTTTTTAATGCCTTTTGAATAAAATATTTTTGTATTTTTGAATAAATGATACCGAACCCGAGTAGGTCGCCACGATCTCATCTTTGTGAGAATCAAATGTAGTTCGTTCAGATATGTTATAAAACGTATGATTTAAAAGAATTTATTCATGAAAGAAATGCAAAAGTAAAACTGTACAAAACAAATGATTGTTCACTATAAGACTAATGCAAAGTAAAATAATGTAATGAAAAAATGAATGGTTGTGATAGAATGAATGAAATGCATGAATGAATGTGATAGAGTGATTGAAATGCAATAATGAATGTCCGTGATTGGATAAATGCAACGAATGAGTGAACCAAATATATCCCTTTTTCTTTTCATTTTTATGTGATGGTGTCGAACCCTACATGGGTTACGTACGTATCACACCGTATGGTGAGAATCAGACACGCGTAGTTCGGAATAATTATGTCGTAAAATGCATGATAAAGAATTGTGTAATCAATACTAGACATATTAATTGGACTTGCAAATATGTATAAAATGCAAAATGTAAGACCCAGAGCGATGCTTTGTTGAATCTGGTATAAGCTGACTTCTTTCCGTCAACATAACTCAACTCATTCTTGGGATGATTTTTTTTTCTTTTCTTTTTCTTCCTCTTTTTTGTTGTTGTCCGCCCTCGACTATTTGCGAGGACGGTTTTCCTGCAAAAAATATGACAAATAGGTGAGAGTAGGCAAGCCACAAAAAATAGTAAGATGTAAGGGCGTGACAATATAGTCAAAGACTCCCCTGCTTGGTTCAACCGGACTGGTGGTTGATGCTTCACAAAGTCCAAATCGCGTTGTTCAAGAGCGATTTACGCAGTAGAAGTCCTGATTGCAATATGACAACAAAAGTGCAAAAATGCAAATGCTCGTGGCCAGAGTTGTAAGCACATAGCATGATATGTACATGGGTTAAAAGGGTAATTATTGCATTAAATAATATGTACAAAATTGCTAGCAACAAAATAGTAAACAAAAACATGCAAATAAAGTGCGCGCCTAATATGCATGGGACCTCTCTTATGCCAGAGGTCGGCCTAAACGCCAAATATGCGAGATTATGATAAATAGGACCAAGAGTTAAACTGTGATGTTTTGTTGGAAATGGCGACCAAATGACGGTGCACTTTTTCCAGGCTTGGATCCGTCTATCATCATCACGCTACACATAGTATGCTAATGGGTCGTTGGGTTGCGAAACCCGTCGACAAATTTGGTGGATTTCTAATTGTGGCGTTAATACCAAGGATTAACCCACCTAAGGTTTATGCTTGCATGACTTAATATAAAAGGGTGGTATAGCTCTATCCTAAGTTTCTAAGATTTGGCTTACTAGACGCAAGGTTCTCGAGCGGACTACTCGAGTGAGAAGGCTACGCGACCACCGGTTGGACCGGATTCTCCGCGCAAAATGCCAACTCTCTTAAATTTGGGTGTTTGAAAGAAATTTGCAGGTGCGCAAAGCACACCCGCGTGTTGTGTGTGATAGTGTGAATTTTCCAGAGTGGAAGAAATATGAGCGGAATGTCAGTTCAAGGAAAACAATAAAAACAAATAGCAATTAAAACAGTTAAACATACGAAATTAAGCAAGCAATTTTAAGGCATTTAAAACAATTAAAAGCAAATAAAGCCAAGCAATAATAAACCTAGGTTTGTTATGGTCAAGAACGTGAATCCCCAATGGAGTCGCCATCTGTAACACCCCATTTTAACCGGAGTCGAAACGGGAGTGCCACGTATGGTTGATTCCTAGATGTATTTAAGGAGTCGCCACCTAATTATTATAGTGAATTAGGACACTTATTAAATAGCATAAAAATGCTATAAATGATCTCCATTTAAAAGTCTGCGAAAGCTATGTGATATTCTGGATCAGGGTTCTTTATTATCCTAAAGGGAAGGGGTTAGGCATCCTTTAAGATCCGCTAACTTGCGGTTATCCGTTCAAACCTAGGTTAATTATGTATTGGCTTTTATTCTACCTATTCTAAGCATTTTTACATAATTTACAATTAAAATAAAATGCAATACAGAATAATAAAACTTAAAATTAAATGAGACATAAAATAAAACTCCGGACATCTTTTAACCCTTTTTTAGGCCTTCTGCACAGGATGATCTTCGGGTACCTGCATAAACACTTAGTAAAAGTGTTAATAGTATAATAAATAATTTTAAAGTAATGACAAGAATTAATAAGTAAAATCAAAAATAAATAAATCTGTCTTTTGCCCAGAGGAGGCCTTGAAAATCAGACGGAGATTCCTTCATCGGCCAATCTTGCTAAAAATAATAAAATAAATAAAACCTTCGAATCCGCGCCAAAACAATAATAGTTTTAAACACGAAGGGCTCAGATATAAAAATATATAAAGTGGGACGATACCTAAACAAAGCGCATGCGAATTACCACGCCGCATGTTGGTTATCCTGTAAGTGGAAGAAATATCCTTTCCCGAAGCTTCATTTATTTTATTTTCCGTCTTTGCAATCATGGAGGCCTCAAAATCGACGGATAACTTTTTCATTACAAACAAGTGTAGCATCTTGTTCAAATCAGTAAAATACCAACACAAAATTCAACAACACCATATTTAACGACATCGACTGAGCTCCAGCAACCAATAGAATCAGTCAAAAATATCAAAATAATCTAAAAATATATATCCGGACAGTGAGCATCAACGGGACAGTGATGAACAAGCAACAAATAACTTGCAGGAAATTTCAGAAACGCACTGATGTCTCTTATTTTTTTATCAGCAAGTTAAAATAAGTCCCACATCCAAAATAGGCAAAACCAGTCCAAAATAACCCGACAGAAAACAATCAATACCAATAGCAGCGAAAATCAGTCCAACACCAACCAGAAACAGTAAGATAGTAACCAACAACATCGCCGGACAGTTCAACAAAACAGTGAAGCAATAACCAACATTCACCGGAGTTTAAAAACTCCGGCGACATTAAAAAATAAAAATCAGTCCGACAACCACAGATTTCAAGAAGTAACAGCGAACTCGCTTAATTTTAAGAAAACTCCGGCCCAAATCAGAAAATCATGTTATCAGTCCAGCAAACCAACATACATAACAGCACAAAAGAGAGGGCAGTGGGGGTCGACGGAATGACAGTAGCGGGACAAGGAGATGGGTTCGACGGTTTTAATGGAGTCCGCCGGAGCAGAGCTCCGGCGATGCGTGTTCGCCGGGGTTAAAGGGAGCAGTGGTTAGAGTGGGGAGGTTCGACAGAGCAGTGGCATTAATGGACAGTGGTGTGTGGGCGTGTGTGAGCAGTGGATAGGAGAGGGAGTGAAAAAGATGAAGAAGAAATGAATGTTGCGGCTAGGGTTAACAGGGGGGTTCGCCGGCGGCGGCGACGGGAAAGAGAGCAGCGGCGAGAGGAGTGCGAGAGGGGTGTTCGACGGGAGGGGGGACACCGTGGGGGTGAGGGCGGCGGGCGGCTAGGGTAGTTCGCCGGAGATAGGACTCCGGCAAGCGGTCAGCGGCGCGGCGACGAAAGGTGAGGAGGAGAGAGGGTTGTGAGGGTGAAGTAGGGTGTGACGAGGAATTAAAAAATGGGGGTAAGGTTTTATTTATAATGTGGGATTAGGTTTAGGGTTTGGATTTTGGGTATTGGGCTTTGGGCTTTGGGTATTGGGTATTGGGTATTGGAGGAAAAAGATGAAATGTGTATTGGGCCTCAGTTTGGGCTTCGGTTTCTGGCGGATTGGACTGATTCAGATTGTGCCTTGAGTAGGTAGTTTGACAAAAATGCAAAATGGATTAATTATTTAAAAGAAAAATTATTTAAAGATACAAAATTATTAAAATGTCAATGCCGATGCAATAATAATAAAATACAATATTTAGCAAATATTTAATGTCTGATTAAAAGTAAAGACGAAATGTCAGTTAATTATTTAAAGAGATGCAAAATGATCGCGCAACAATAATAACATAATATTTAAAAATGTTTAATACCTAATTAAAGTAAAAACATGATGTCAATTTACAAAGATAAAACAATATAGAATGTTAGGTAAAAAATATACAAAAATGTCAAAAATGGTGATAAAATGTGGTGTACTAAAATGCTTAAAATTGCAAGAAATGACTAAAAGATGGGTCAAAATTGGGTGTCAACAAGCTTGTCTTAGAACTTGATTAGTGTTCTTAATATCGTATAATAATCAACCTTTGTTCTTGGAAAATTTGTTCTTGGATTTTTGAAATTTAGGGTTAAGAGGAGAGAGGAGGCGGGGGTCGGTGGGCGGGCAGGTGGGACGGTACTAGCGGGACGATCCGTGTCAGATCGATCTGCGATCAGTTAGGCGATTGGTCGGGACGGGGCGACGGAGACGGGTCGGTCGGGCCCTTTTGTTTTAAAAAAAATTCCACTAAATTACTAACAAAGTAACATATAGTCATATTATAGTGATAGTCATATACTCATATTATAGTATTATAGTATTATAGTATTATACTCATATATATTTATAAACTAAATAATTAAACAAAGACAAGAAGAGTGTAAAAAAAACATCCCAAGGTTATTTTTGTGCCTCTTATATTATTAATTATTTCATTGAAATATACAAGATTCAGAATTACAACATTGTAGAAGACATAGAAAAAATTACTAAAATTGCAATGAAATATATTACCAATTTGAAAATACTTTTTCTAGTTTCTTTATAATTTTGTGTGGTTCTTCGGTTGGAATTGATATATCTTGGTCAAATTGTTCAACGTCGCTACTCATGCCTTCAGATAAGATGTCGTTGTAGTTTTCGTCTTCTTCTTCGTTAATCTCTGGGTGACCGCACCTTCTTCGCTCCGCTCGTATCCAATCTCTGAATAGTACCGTAATCTCCAAGCTGTCTCCGGCTAATGAGTGTCTGAGCTCTCCTATTTGAAACTGCCTGCAGAAAAAGCACTTTTAGAAGCGATTGATGACGCTTGAATGTTCAAAATATCTCGGGTCATCATTGAAAGTGTCGGAAATGTCTTCTCATTCTGCATCCAATATTTCAGCAAGTGTTCCTTTCCATCTTCATTGACAACTGCTTTGTAAGGTAAAGTGCCCTGCAAAACAAAAACATCGAACTCGCTAATTTGGTTAGGAGTGCTACCACCGCACATTCTATTTCTGAGGCTTTCAATACTGTCCGCAGAAACAACATGTCTTTTTTGAGGTTGTGTTGAAGCAGAAGAAGATGGTACGAAAGTCGGTTGGTTACTAGCACTTTCTTGCTGGTAATGCCGATATACTTTTTTGCATTCATCTTCTACGCTATCCATAGGTGGTTCAACATTTAATTTTTTGGGAGTTGGAGGTGGTAGTACGTCTATACAATTATAAATATTTTCAATAAGACTTTTACAACAGTCTACTTTAATAGTTGGGTTTAATACAACACCAATAATATAAATAGGGGGAATAGGAATAAAATATTTTTTTAATTTCATAAACATTTTTTTAATAGCTACCTTATAAGCAGGTTTTTCCATATATTCTTTAAGAAGTAAAAATATTATAGCTATATAAAACAACATAATTGAAATAGTAGGATAATATAAAGTAGAAAATTCTTTTGTTGCTCGTTGAAAATTCTCTAGAAATACAATAAGTTCTTTAATTTTGTCCCAATCATTATCCACAATCATATCAATTGGATTTTGATTATGGGCGTTAAAAAATAAAGTGATAGGTTTTCTATAGTCATAAGCAACAACTAGTTGGTCATATAAAGAATTTCACCTAGTTGGTACTTCTTCGGGAATTTGTCTGTAAGATAGTCCACAATCGTGACAAGTTTTTTTATATTCTTTTCTCTGTTGAATTCTATTATTTTTAAAAATAAAGTTTATAGCAAATTGTATTTTTTCAAGAATATCTTGAAAAAGTGAAAGACCATCCTTTACAACTAAGTTATAAATATGGCACACACATTTGATATAAAAATGTTTTGGAAAAGACGGAATTAAAACTTCTTTTAAAACATAAATAACAGAATTGTTAGAAGCTGCATTATCTAATGTAATACACATAACTTTATCAGTTATTCCGTAATAATCTGTTACACCCCGTATTTACAGGACATGTTTTAAGAACGTACGTAAGAACTCACAAGTGTTGAGAAGTGAGACTTGTAAAAATTTATCGGAATTATGAAATTGTCGGAAAACGTAATATTGTGACGAATGGGAGGGCGACACGTGTCACCCCCCCTTATTGTTGCCTTGGACGAAAATGTCATGGCCAAAATGGTCATTGACCATAGTCTTAGGATGACAAGTCTTGCAAGTAGTGAGCTTGAGATAATTGACTTGGTCAATGGGTCCACAAAGTCTTGATATTTAGTAAGACCTCATCCAAGCCACCCAATTGTTTGCATCTTGACCCTCCTTTGTGCTATATAATACTAGTAGTAGCAAGACAAGCTTAACACTTAGCCAAATTTTCAAGAATTTCAAGAACACTCACTAGGAGCTCTCGGGTTTGGCTAGCTCTCTTTACAAAAAAAATTTGTTTCTTGTCCATTAAGCTCCACACTTTAAACCAAGGTTCTTGAGTGTATTGTAAGTGTATCTCAATAGAAAAATCTCGGAAAAAGATAGTTTTCGTATTAGTCGCAAGGTGAAAACCTAGTTGCTTTCTAGGTTTTGGTTTGGAAGTTTGAAGGAAATTTGTTGGTGTTGTTCTAAGGGTCTCAAGTAGCGGATTGAAGTGTCTTGAAGAGGCTCTAAGTTGCTAAGGAGCGACTTCGGATTTGGAGTTGGATTAAGATTCGTTAAGGTATAATCTTGTCTCTTAAAAGTGTTACAAGATCATATATATATATATATATATATATATATATCGTTTGTTGTTAGCTTTACATGTTGCTAGCATGAAGTTGATATGTTGAAGTTTATAAGTATTATGGATTGCTTGTAGCCTTAAAATCCGAAATGTAATGTAAGCCATGTGAAGTTGGATTACAATTTGGTCGTTTACTAGAATCGTCGCATGTTACTTACTTGAAGATTATAGTAGTATAATCGATTGCGACTTGATATCATGTTATGCTAACAATTTGGATTAAAATGGAAATTGGATAAGAATTGGTATTGTTGTACTCAATATGGCCGAAATTGGACTAGTAGTTGTATTAGTTTGATATCTATTGTGGGGCGGAATTTTACACGTCTAGTAGGCGTGTAATCCCCTATTGTTGATTTCATTGATTGGGCCTTAAATGTGGCGTGTTTTGTTATTGTATTCGGCCTTGAAAAAGGTGGCAAAGTAAGTAGAAACAAAGGAGGTGCTGTCCTATTTTCCGTAGAATTTAGAGACTTTACACTTGTAATATCCTACGTTTGAAGTAAGGCGTTAATAGACATATTGTGGATATTATAGGTTGACATACTACGGGCGGGACATTGTACTTGGCAAGTGGTTTGACCCGAAGAGGTATGTAGAACTTTTCCTATCTTTTGAGCATGACTAGTTACACGTATATAGTACGGTAGACGTACAAGATCTTGATATCCTTTACTAGTTTTATGAATGGTCAAGTCGGGTGGGTTAGGAGATTAACTCGCTTCTTTGAAAGTATTAAGGATGTCTTAAGTTTTATTAAAGTTAAGGGACTTGAAGAGTTTTAAAGTATGTGATACTTGTTCCGTTTTAAACGTATAAGTCCCTTGGAAAGGAAATTGTATTTGGCTAAAGT
Source organism: Przewalskia tangutica (assembly GCA_029844215.1). Taxonomy (NCBI): domain Eukaryota; kingdom Viridiplantae; phylum Streptophyta; class Magnoliopsida; order Solanales; family Solanaceae; genus Przewalskia; species Przewalskia tangutica. Next base: position 133,849,190 of record CM056722.1, read on the forward strand.
ATAAAGTGAATATAATTACTTTATGGGAAGTTGGTTATACTTGCTTTATGGAAAGATAAATGACTTGATTGTAATGAAAATGCAATTTGATTTTAAGGCATCGATTGCCTAAGGTTTTATAAGAAAAGGAGTCACTTGATTTAGAAACGTAACTTTATTTCTAAAGGTATTGTGACTTGTCTTGAAAAGTAATTTTGACTTGATACTACGGTTAATAGTATCTTGGAAGTTTTATATAAAAGAGAGTCATTTTTAAAAGAGTGGAAGTATGTAGTACTTTGGGTTAAATTCCCGGATCTTTATAAAAGACATGTTAGTGCCTTAAGTAAACTAAAATGAGAGTGTATGTGAACAAGAATAATAAGAAGTCATGGGGACTCTTAACTTGCTTATATATTGTATGATAGCCGGTTTTGTGCAAGTGGTATATTATTCATTACGTGGTCATTCCCCGGGCTTGTGGCATTTGCATATTCCGTGGATTTGCTACCCACGATGCGAGGAATACCTCATGCGAGTCCGTAAGGGCTTATGCGGGTGAAATAGTCCCATGCGGGCGGATACAGCCTATGCGAGGAATACCTCATGTGAGTCCGTAAGGGCTTATGCGGGTGAAATAGTCTCATGCGAGGAATACCTCTTGCGGGTCCACGCGACCTATGCGGGTGAAATAGTCCCAGGAGTAGGATTGCTTAATGATACTGCGGGCGGGTGGTCCTGCTTTGATCTTGAGCTTCCTATTTTATATTGTAAGTATCCTACTATTTACTCTCATTGTTAGTAAGGCCTGATGTCTTGTAATTTGATTATCATACATGTCTCGGCTTTGTTTTAAACCTATGATGTAATTACGATATTTTCGATTTTAAATACTTAGTACATATTGTGTCGACCCCCTTCGGGGCTGCGTTCATCCGCAGTAGGGAGTAGCGGTGGTGGATCCTCATTCTTAGGATCACTTATCGACGTCGAAGCTCCATTTCTCGGAGGCTTGTCTTTTTAGTCAGTGTTTCCCGATGTTGTAGATTTATGTACATTCGGGGTATGGCGGGCCACTGTCCATGCTGTTATTCTAAGTGCAGCAGTCACATGTTGTGGTTTGGGGTAAATTTGCCCGAGTTGTACAATTTTTCTTGGATTATGCATATTTTATGGAAGACGGCCTTATCGGCTAGCATGTGTTATTATTGTCTAAATGTTGTATGTTGTGTATGTTCCGCTGCTATTCTCTGATGTATACAGGCAGGGTGCCCGGGTAGGGCACGATCGCGCCCGGGTCGGTCGTGACAAAAGTGGTATCGAGCGATTAGTCCTCGGAAAGTGTCTCTGAGGCCGTGTCTAGTAGAGTCTTGATTATCGGTGTGTTGTGCACCACATCTATAATCAGGAGGCTGCAGGACATTTAGGATCGGTTTCCATTCTTCTCTCTCTAAGATCGTGTAGTAGAGCTGTCTTATTAGGTTGAATCCTCTCTGACATATTCTTATGAAACAGTTATGCCTCGCGGAAGCGACCGGGGCCCGAAGGGCAAAGCAGCGAGAGGCTGCTGGCGGTACTCGAGGAGGTTACGGACTCGAGCCTGAACTATGCACGAGATAGTAAGCGGTCGGCGAGTTCACCACGCCGATATTAGAGGCCGAGGCGGCGGTAGCTCGAGGTTCGGTACCATAGCCTCGATCCCAGCGGCGGGCGAGTATAATTACTACGGGAAGCGGTCCGGTTATTGACCAGTATAGTAGCGAGCGTAGCGGGAGCGAAGCTAACCTAGGCCAAGCGGTTTGCGGATCCGGGATTTTATGGGTTGTCATCCGCTCGAGTTTTATGGTTAGAGGTCTGAGGAAGATCCGCAGAGTTCATTCAGCGGCCTGACGGACTATCACGAGTTCTTAGGGCTTGAGAGAGTGCATTATTCTAGCCTATTAGGTTCTGCGATATTGCGTTGAACTGGTTTGAGTCTGGGAGGCTGTCGAGAGGTGAGGATGCTCTTCCAACTGTTTGGGAGGAGTTCACAGAGGCCTTCATGGATCACTTTTTCCTCTGAGATGAGAGAGCAGTGTAGATAGATTCATGACCTTGAGGCGAGAATGGGAGGACTATCGAGCGAGATAGCACGGAGTTTGACTCTTGGCGAGCATCGCACACCATTGTAGGCGACATGGCGGATAGAGTTCATCGTTATGTGATGGGACTAGACCGTCATATGATTCTTGCTGCAGGGGTGGCTCTTCATCCGGTATGGACATTGCCGGAGATGCAGCCTATCTGCGAGGATAGAGATAGAGAGAGGAGGACAGATTGACTCGAGCGGCCCAAAGGCGGGGCAGCGAGGTCTCGAGGCGATTTCGAGGCGGGCGGCCTCGGCGAACTAGGTCACATTCCGGCCGGCGCGAGTGCTCGTCACGGTTTTACGGCGGGAGGTCGATCATCCAGTCATTCGATGCAGTCGTGGCTCCAGGACTTCGGGGTTTCAGGGAGGCAGAGATCGTCGCCGATCGATACCACCCACATCTCGGTGTGCTCGATGCGGTAGATCTCACCCAGGCGAGTGTCGTGTTCCTGCAGGAGCTTGTTACTCTTGTGGCCAGCTGGGCCATTTGAAGAGAGATTGTCCGTCGAGAGGCAGCATGGGTGGTACGGTCGCGGCAAGCGAGATCGATTCTTTGGGTCTTCCTCTCCTTCTGTGGTTATGCGCCCCGGAGGGCAGGGTACTCACGGACCGGCAGGCCGCGGTAGAGGTCGTGGTGGTGGTTCCAGTTTTAGCGGTCCACAGAACCGTATATATTCATTAGCTAGCCGCCAGGATCAGGAGTCTTCCCCTGACGTCGTCACAGGTACATTATTGATTTCATGTTGTGACGTTTATGCTTTGATAGATCCAGGTTCTACCTTGTCCTATGTGTCCCCTCTTGTGCGGGTAGAATCGGGATAGCCGAGTCGATAGAGCCTTTTGAGGTAGCTACGCCATGGTGATTCGGTGTTAGGCGGGTGTATAGAGGTTATCCGGTATTTATTCTGATCGTCGGACCCTTGCGAACTTGATAGAGTTGGAGATATGATTTTGATGTCATTATGGGTATGGGTGGTTGGCTTCTTGTTATGCCAACGTTGGTAGTAGAGACAGTTGGTTCGGTTCGATTTCTGGCGAGCGATTATCGAGTGGAAGGGCAACACGGCGTCGTAGAGGTAGGTTTATTTCTTACCTCAAGGCTAGGAAGATGGTGCGAGAAAGGGTACATCATCCGGTTGGGTATTTGATCTGATGGTTGAGGTTCGATTCTTGATCGATGCAGTGGTTAGGAGTTTCGGATGTGTTCCCAGACGATCTTTGGGTATCCCTCACGAGAGGAGATTGAGTTTTGTATTGACACGTTGCCAGACACTCGACCTATTTCCATTCCGCCATACATGATGACACCTGCTGAGTTGAGGGAGCTGAAGGACCAGTTGAAAGATTTGCTGGAGAAAGGCTTTATCAGGCCTAGTGTATCTCGCAGGGCGCCGATTTTGTTTATGAAGAAGAAGGATGGGGCCAGCTGCGTATGTGTGTTGATTACGAGCGTGAATAAGGTAACCATCAAAAATAGGTACCCCCTCCCCAGGATTGATGATTTGTTTGACCAGTTGTAGGGTGCGAGGTGTTTCTCCAAGATAGACCTGCGGTCTGGTTATCATCAGGTACGAGTTCGAGAGGTTGATATCCCAAAGCGCATTCGGGACCGGTATGGGCACTATGAGTTGAGTTATGTCTTTCGGTTTGACCAACGCTCAGGTATTTATGGATTTGGTGAACGGGTGTTCAAGCCATTTTGGATACATTTGTGATAGTATTCATTGATGACATCCTGGTTTATTCGCGAATGAGCGGGAGCATGCAGATCGGCGAGGCGGTACTTGGGTCCTCGGGCCGTGATTATTCGCTAAGTTCTCAAAGTGTGAGTTTTGGTTGGCCTCAGTGGCATTCCTGGGGCATATTATTAGGGCTGATGGTGTTCGGGTGGATACGGTAAAGGTGAGGCGATCAAGTCTTGTCGAGACCTACTACTCAGACCAAGTGCGCGATTTCTTAGAAATTTTGGCGAGTTATTATCGTAGGTTTGTGGAAGCGGTTGCTTGATTTCAGACCGCTGACTAGGGTGACTCGAGAAGCGGCCAAGTTCCGATGGACAAGGCTTGCGAGAAGGGTTTCGATTGTTGAAGGAAAGGTTGACTCGACTCCGTTCTTACTCTTCCGAGGGTTAGGCGGGTATGTAATCTATTGTGATGCCTCGAGTATCGGGCTGGGGTGTGTTTTGATGCAGCCACGGCAAGGTTATAGCCTATGCTTCCGGCGATTACGGAGCATGAGAGGAATTACCACCCATGACTTAGAGTTGGCGCGATTATTCATTCCTCAAGATTTGGAGACATTATTTGTATGGGGTTCATGTGGATATTTATACGCACCACAAGAGCCTCCAGTATATCTTCGAGCGAGAGGAGTGAACTTGCGGCAGAGGCGGTGGTTAGAGTTCTTTGAAAGATTATGATGTTGATATTCTATACCATCCGGGAAAGCCAACGTAGTTCTTGATGCCTTGAGTCGTAGATCGATGGGGATCTGTCAGTGTCTGACCGGAGAGGCGGACATGGTCGTCGAGATCCACCGGTAGCGAGCCTTGGGGTTCGATTGATCGATACCGGCGACAAGTGCAGGTTCGTGAGGTTGCGAGTCTTCCATCGTTGATGGTGAAGAGGCGGCGATTTGAGGACCCGGTGTTGGTGCGTATCGAGATGCAACTCTTCGGGAGGAGAAGAGTCTATTCGAGTAGCGCTGATAAGTCTTGATATTTGAGGGCTTTGTTGTGTGTTCCCGATGTGTCAGACTACGTCGTGATTTTGGGAGGCACACGGTGCTCGTTATTCTATTCATCGGGTCGACGAGATGTACCATGACCTTAGATGTTTGTATTGGTGGGATGGCACGAAGAGAGACGCGTGGCGGTTTTGTTGCCTGATGTCTAATTGCCCAGGTCAAGGTCGAGCACGAGGCCCAGGTGGATTATTGCAGCTATCGAGATTCCGACTTGGAAGTGGGAGGTGATCAACATGGACTTTGTTACAGGTTACCTCGTACTCGGAGGAAATGCGACTCCATTTGGGTTATTGTTGTGGTGTGAAATCAGCCCATTTCCTTCGATCGGGGCGGCGTTTTGGTGAGGACTATGCCGTGTACATCGAGAGATTGTGAGGATGCGGTGTCGATGTCGATTATATCGATAGGGAGCCCGGTTCGTCTAACTTCCGAGGTCTTTCGGAAGGGTTTAGGGACACGGTGAGTCTCGGACAACATTTCATCCTCGGTGTGCGGGCGGCGGGCGTACTATCGAACACGAGGATATGCTACGAGCTGCGTGATTGATTTCAGCGGTAGCGGAGGATCATTGCCTCTTGTGGAGTTTTCTTATAACAACGGCTACCATTCCGGTATCTGAGATGGCGCCATATGAGGCTTTATATGGCGGAAATGTAGATCGCCGATTGGTTGGTTCGGCGTGGGCGAGTGCGATTAGTTGGCCCGCACTTGGTTCAGGCAGTGGATAAGGTGAAGCTTATCCGGGAGACTGTAGTAGCTCAAAGTCGCGAAGTCATATCGCGGATAATCGGCGTCGGCATTTGGAGTTTCGTGAAGCGATTGGGTCTTCGAAGGTGTCACCCATGAAGGGTGTGATGAGATTCGGTAAGAAGGGGAAACTCAGCCCAAGGTACATTGGGCCCTACCAGATCGTCCGTCGTGTAGGCAAGATTGCCTATGAGTTGGATCTGCCATCAGAGTTAGAGGCGGTACATCCGGTCTTCCATGTTTCTATGTTGCGGAAGTGTATCGGAGATCCGAGAGTTTTCCTGCTAGTGAGGTCGGTGTGAGAGGGTTATCGTATGAGGAGAGTCCCATAGCGATACTCGATCGCCAGGTCAGGCGACTGCGGACCAAGGATGTGGCTTCCGTCAAAGTCTTGTGGAGGAATGACAACCGGGAGGAGATGACTTGGGAAGCGGATGAGGACATGTTGAGGAAGTATCCTCACTTATTCCCTACACCTTCAGGTAATTCTTTTCCCCTACTTGTCAAGTTTTAATTGAAGCATTTGTTTTGTGTAAATGCTATTATGTGGCCATGTGTAGCATTTTTGGTATGTCGGGGTTGTGAAAGGAAACTATGTCGCTAATTATAAGTTTGACTCCGAAAGAACATTCGGGGACGAATGTTTCTAAGGGGGAAGAATGTTACACCCCGTATTTACAGGACATGTTTTAAGAACGTACGTAAGAACTCACAAGTGTTGAGAAGTGAGACTTGTAAAAAATTATCGGAATTATGAAATTGTCGGAAAACGTAATATTGTGACGAATGGGAGGGCGACACGTGTCACCCCCCCTTATTGTTGCCTTGGACGAAAATGTCATGGCCAAAATGGTCATTGACCATAGTCTTAGGATGACAAGTCTTGCAAGTAGTGAGCTTGAGATAATTGACTTGGTCAATGGGTCCACAAAGTCTTGATATTTAGTAAGACCTCATCCAAGCAACCCAATTATTTGCATCTTGACCCTCCTTTGTCCTATATAATACTAGTAGTAGCAAGACAAGCTTAACACTTAGCCAAATTTTCAAGAATTTCAAGAACACTCACTAGGAGCTCTCGGGTTTGGATAGCTCTCTTTACAAAAAAAATTGTTTCTTGTCCATTAAGCTCCACACTTTAAACCAAGGTTCTTGAGTGTATTGTAAGTGTATCTCAATAGAAAAATCTCGGAAAAAGATAGTTTTCGTATTAGTCATGAGTGAAAACCTAGTTGCTTTCTAGGTTTTGGTTTGGAAGTTTGAAGGAAATTTGTTGGTGTTGTTCTAAGGGTCTCAAGTAGCGGATTGAAGTGTCTTGAAGAGGCTCTAAGTTGCTAAGGAAGCGACTTGGTTGGAGTTGGATTAAGATTCGTTAAGGTATAATCTTGTCTCTTAAAAGTGTTACAAGATCATATATATATATCGTTTGTTGTTAGCTTTACATGTTGCTAGCATGAAGTTGATATGTTGAAGTTTATAAGTATTATGGATTGCTTGTAGCCTTAAAATCCGAAATGTAATGTAAGTCATGTGAAGTTGGATTACAATTTGGTCGTTTACTAGAATCGTCGCATGTTACTTACTTGAAGATTATAGTAGTATAATCGATTGCGACTTGATATCATGTTATGCTAACAATTTGGATTGAAATGGAAATTGGATAAGAATTGGTATTGTTGTACTCGTGGCGAAATTGGACTAGTAGTTGTATTAGTTTGATATCTATTGTGGGGCGGAATTTTACACGTCTAGTAGGCGTGTAATCCCCTATTGTTGATTTCATTGATTGGGCCTTAAATGTGGCATGTTTGGTTATTGTATTAGGCCTTGAAAAAGGTGGCAAAGTAAGTAGAAACAAAGGAGGTGCTGTCCGATTTTCCGTAGAATTTAGAGACTTTACACTTGTAATATCCTACGTTTGAAGTAAGGCGTTAATAGACATATTGTGGATATTATAGGTTGACATACTACGGGCGGGACATTGTACTTGGCAAGTGGTTTGACCCGAAGAGGTATGTAGAACTTTTCCTATCTTTTGAGCATGACTAGTTACACGTATATAGTACGGTAGACGTACAAGATCTTGATATCCTTTACTAGTTTTATGAATGGTCAAGTCGGGTGGGTTAGGAGATTAACTCGCTTCTTTGAAAGTATTAAGGATGTCTTAAGTTTTATTAAAGTTAAGGGACTTGAAGAGTTTTAAAGTATGTGATACTTGTTCCGTTTTAAACGTATAAGTCCCTTGGATAGGAAATTGTATTTGGCTAAAGTATAAAGTGAATATAACGACTTTATGGGAAGTTGGTTATACTTGTTTTATGGAAAGATAAATGAATTGATTGTAATGAAAAGGCAATTTGATTTTAAGGCATCAATTGCCTAAGGTTTTATAAGAAAAGGAGTCACTTGATTTAGAAACCTAACTTTATTTCTAAAGGTATTGTGACTTGTCTTGAAAAGTAATTTTGACTTGATACTACGGTTAATAGTATCTTGGAAGTTTTATATAAAAGAGAGTCATTTTTAAAAGAGTGGAAGTATGTAGTACTTTGGGTTAAATTCCCGGATCTTTATAAAAGACATGTTAGTGCCTTAAGTAAACTAAAATGAGAGTGTATGTGAACAAGAATAATAAGAAGTCATGGGGACTCTTAACTTGCTTATATATTGTATGATAGCCGGTTTTGTGCAAGTGGTATATTATTCATTACGTGGTCATTCCCCGGGCTTGTGGCATTTGCATATTCCGTGGATTTGCTACCCACGATCGAGGAATACCTCATGCGAGTCCGTAAGGGCTTATGCGGGTGAAATAGTCCCGTGCGCGCGGATCTGACCTATCACGAGGAATACCTCGTGTAGTCCGTAAGGGCTTATGCGGGTGAAATAGTCTCATGCGAGAATACCTCTTGCGGGTCCACGCGACCTATGCGGGTGAAATAGTCCCGAGTAGGATTGCTTAATGATCTGCGGGCGGGTGGTCTGCTTTGATCTTGAGCTTATTTTATATTGTAAGTATCCTACTATTTACTCTCATTGTTAGTAAGGCACGATGTCTTGTAATTTGATTATCATACATGTCTCGGCTTTGTTTTAAACCTATGATGTAATTACTGATATTTTCGATTTACATACTTAGTACATATTGTGTATGACCCCTTCCTCGGGGGCTGCGTTAAATGCATGGTAGGGTAGCGGTGGTGGATCCTCATTCTTAGGATCACTTATCGGACGTCGAAGCTCCATTTCTCCGAGGCTTGTCTTTTTAGTCTGATGTTTCCACGATGTTGTAGATTTATGTACATTCGGGGTATGGCGAAGCCTGTCCATCGTTGTTATTCCTGAAGTGCAGTAGTCACATGTTGTGGTTTGATGTAAGAAGCGAGTTGTACAGTTTTTCTTGGATTATGCATATTTTTTGGAAGGCGGCCTTATCGGCTAGCCTGTGTTATTATTGTCTAAATGTTGTATGTTGTGTATGTTCATTGCTATTCTTCGATGTATACGAGCAGGGTGTCGGTAGGGCACGATCGCGGCCGAGTCGGTCGTGACATAATCGCAGACTAAATAAATATTTTGTGAAATAAAGTCACCAGTGTGCCTACTATCTATATATCTATATGCTAAAATATGTTTTTGCATAGACCATTTATAATCTATCCAATGACAGGTTACCGTTAAATAATCATGGTCGTTAGTACTACCACCTATATCAGAAGTTAGAACGACTTTGCAATTTAAATGATATAATGAATAACACAAATATTGTTGATATTCGTGTGCAAATTTAAACACGTCTCTCTTAACCGTTTATCTAGGAAAACATTTATAAGCAGGATTATACATATCTCTAATATAATGAATAAAACCAGGAGATTCAGGAAATGAAAAGGGCAAACCCTCCGCAACAACTAATTTTGCTAGTGCTTTCCTATCTTTATGTTTATCGTATTTAGGGCCTACAACTCCCCCCGTCATAGGGTTAATTTGACCTTGTACTTTGTCTGGGACAGTATGTGAACCTTGTCTCGATTGAGATGACGCTTGCTCACCATTTTTTTCAATAAGGTATTGGGCATGCAAGGCTTTGTGTTTTTGCAATAGGTATCTTGCTAAACCCCCCATCCCACCATGACCTTGTCCAGTTTTAAAAGTATAAACATATTTACAAGTTTTACATGTAGCTACTTGATTCGGTAAGTCCCTATGAAAATATTTCCATACAGCGGATGTTAATGGTCGTTTTGCCGGACTTCGTCTCATACTAAGGGGGATAGAAGGCATTTCACTAGTGGGTGTATCATCATCTACATTAGTAGGTGTATCATCATCTAGAGTGTCATCAAAATTAAAATCTTCTTCATTTTGAGGATAAACATTTGTGTCAAGATCATATGGTATTTCAGGAAACAGTTCAGGATCCATAAAATCATCTTGTCTAAGAATACTAGAAGAAGTACCCTTGCCCTTGCCCTTGATACCCAAGGCCTTGCCCAAAACATTTTTTGTTCTTTTCATTTTAATTATGGTAATAAATAGTTAAAGACTTAAAAAGTTAAAGATAATAAAATTAAATGTGCTAAATGAAATAAAAACAAAATAATAATTTAATGAGAGAACGAATGTACCAAACGCCGACGTAGAGTCGATGTGTAATCGAGAGAGGTTGAAAATTGAAACTTTGCTCGATAGATTAATCCTCAAGCTAGTTGCCAACTTCACTCCTAATTCTCAAATTAATAAATAGAGTGAATATGTAGTAGACAATGTTGTATAGAAATTAGAGAAAATGTAGGAAGATTTGTGAGAAATAAGAAGAGAAAATGAGGTATTTATAGTTGGAAAACTGGGTTAAAGTGTAAATATAATAACTTAGGGGTTAAAAATAAATATAAAGGGGGTAGGGGGGTTGGGGGAGTGGGGGAAGCCAAAAATGGCCGTTGTCTAACGGCCAAAATGTAAAATGATCGTTAGACAACGGCTATTTTTGGCAAATGGCGGGACTGGGGAGGGACCGGGACGGGTCGGGCGAAACCATACCATGTCCCGTCCCGGTTCGAGCCCCGGACTCGCTAAATTTTTATTTTTTTTATTTAATCGGGGCCGGGACGGGACCGGGTCGGGCCCGGACCGGCCCGGCTCACTGGCCAGCCTTAGAAAAATGTAACAAATGATCTAAGTCTTCATCTCTTTCTCTAAATAGATATTTCCTTTAGCATGACAAGTGGATGAGTGACACGTGTCACCCTCCCATTGACTGAAAATCCCACTTCATAAAATATCTAGATATTTGTCCAATCTTAAAATCGAAGGGCCCGCAAAATTGTGAAATTATCGGCGGGCACCATATTATCAATTCCTAGACTTCACAATAATATACTAAATCCATAAATCCAAATTTGGGAATCTAACTCCGAGTTAATAATTTTCTCTTCACATTTTTCCAAGAATTTTTCCTTAAGAAAAAATGAAATTTTTCTTCCTTTCCAAAATTCAAATCTTATATCTTTAAGTACGTTCTCATATCATTTCCTTGGAAATACGGGGTGTAACACCCTTTTAGTAACCTGAAGCTTAGGCTAGGTTGGTCCACACTGTTACACCTCGTAATTTTAAGGCGATAATTAGAGAATGTAATTAAGAAAGTAAGATTCGAATATTGGATATGATGTATATTTATATATGCTAATTCGGAAATTAGTATACAAAGGATGTGATCCCGAAATAAATTTTGGATACTACAAATGTGGTATGGACTAGTGCCGTGTAAATATATATGTTAGGACATGAAATTTTCAGACTTTATATATATGATTGATTATGTGGGAGATTAATCAATTGTGGGGTTAATTTTAGTGGAGAGGATGATTAAAAACATGGGAACTTGTGCCATGTATGCTAAAAGAAAATCAGCCCACATATACCCATATATCCTCATTCATTACCTTAATTCAAAAACCTTTCCTTCACTCTCCCTCATCCCCTCTCCTCAGCCGAAAATCCCCCTTCCCCATAGCCAAATTGATGCTTTTTATTTCCTTCTTCCAAGGTTAATCCTTCTATTAAATTTCTAATCAATGGTAAGCACCCAAATCAGTGGGTCACGGTAGCCACTGGCCGAGAATAGCCCAGAAAATTTTAGCTTTAGAGATGAACCATTTTGGAGAAAAACATGTAAGAAAGATGAATTTAAACTTGTAGAATACATGCATGTCATTTTGAGTTGAAGAAATGGTGAAAATGGTGCAAAATGAATGGAGCAGTGGCCGAGACTTTAGGGATTGTTTTGGGCTAAACTAAGGTAAGATTTCTTCTTATTATTTGAGTTATTGGAGTTAAATAATGTTGTGGTTAAGAGATGAACTTGTATTAAGAGATATTGGAGGTAAGAAAATGCATGTGGTTGTATTGGTGTTGTGTTGGATCGATTTGGAGCTGTTTTTGTATACATTGGATTTGATTGTTGTTGTTGTTATTATTGTCACTAATTGCATGTTGAAATTGAAAAGAAATCTTGATATTTAAAGTTGTAATTGGTTATATGAAAGTGTTGAAACATGAAATTGGAGTTTAAGAAGTTATAAAACGAGTTGTGGTATTATGTTATTTGGATCGTGACCCCCCTAAATATTGTTGGACATTGTTGTGTCGAATTTAGGGGCTGTTTCATGGAGATTAGAATGCTGGAAATTTAATTATGAACATGTATGTACATTGTGGTAATTGTTAGTATATGTCCTAAAGGAATAAAGGTGTAGAAAAGTTGTACATTGCACTATCATTGTAGTTGGAATACCTCTCGTTGTTGTTGGAATGTGGATTGTTTTTAAGGGATATTTTAATATGGATTAAGGGGATGGATTAACATGAGAAATAGGTGGATATACCACCTTGGTTGCTGTTTTGGTTGTACCCCATGAGTGTAAGGAAAAAGAATGTATAATGGTAGCGTAAATATAATATTTGGGACTGATTTTGTTATATCCTGGAATTGTGCTTAGTTATTGGTATTGTTGACATTGTTTATGAGTTGTGGAATGTATATAAATAGGGGAAGTGCTGCCCGAATTTTTATAGAAAAGAGAGTCATCATTCGATATAACTTACACTAGAAATCATAGAGTTGACGGGCATATTGCTACTATTATAGGTCGAGGTGCTAATCGAGACGATTATTAATTATAGAGTTGGTTAGTTCGACAATAAGGTATGTGAAACTATCATTTCTTCTTTTGGCATGATATATATAAAATGAGTGTACGGCGGACGTACGCAATTCCATTGAATCCTTACTCCTAATGATACATGATATGATAGTTCCTTGATTTTCTAAGTAATAGTTATTCTATTTATTCCATTGAGAGTCAAATGATTATTTAATTTGTATAAAGTTACTCATGATATTCTATTCGTGCTGATATGATTATATGATTTCACCGAGTCCCGGGCCGGGTATGTATACATATAGGTTGATTTCACCGAGTCCCAGAATGGGTCGCGTACGATATAAGTGGACAGGCATCCACAGTTTGTGGACAGTTAACCACAGTTTATGGACATGTATCCATGTATGACTTCAATCACCGAGTCCCATAATGGGTCGGGTAGGGTATATGATATGATTTCACCGAGACCCTCACTAGGGGGCCGGGTACGGTATGTATATGTATATGACTATATTCACCAAGTCCCACATTGGGTCGGGTACGGTATATTATATGGGCACACATGACTCTCATTTTTATAAGGCACAATTGACTCTCATTTTTATAAGGCTCGGTTGACTCTCATTTTTATAAGGCTCGGTTGTATTGGTATTTTGATTATTATACTTGTCTTCTGACATCTTTTGGCCAGTTATGATCTTCTTTACAGTACTTCATATTTTACATACTCAGTATATTATTTGGTACTGACCCCCTTTTTTCGGGGGCTGCGTTCATGCCCGCAGGTACAGGTACTCAGTTTGGTCATCCTCCAGTCTAGGATTATTGTTCAGCTGTTCGGAGAGCTCCATTGATTCGGAACTTAGTCATTTTGGTACATAACCTTATTTTCGGACTTATGCATATTTAGGGGCACGACGGGGACCTGTCCCGTCATATTTCATTATCGTATTCTTAGAGGTCTGTAGACAGTTGTGGGTGGTAGTTGTGTTTTTGTATATGTGTACGGTTGTGAGCCGTTTTGGATATCTCTATGTACAGTGGCGGCCTCATCGGCTTACCTATTTTGTTATATGAATTAGTTGTAACTCCTCGGGAGACAGGTTTATTACAAATGTTTACATTATCCTTGGTATCCGTGTGATTATATGTGACAGGTGGGTATAAGGGTGCCCAGGTAGGGCACCGAGTCGCGGCCCGTCGGGTCGGGTGATCGGTGTATTTTATATACACTTTTCGAGTCATTTTTAGTTAGTCTTTTGTCCCTTTTTGTACAAATAAGTGTCGTATTAGGATAGTTTTCCTTTCTTTTAAGTCAAAATGGTTAAAATGGCCAAATGGCGGAAAAGGAGCCAAAAGAGGGCAAAAGAGGAGGTTCCAGAGCTAAGCAGAGAATTGGCGACAGGCTGAAACCGGACCAGTGCGCGGCCTCCCAGACAATAGCGAGGGCCACGGCGATGTCGAGAGGCTGCGAAGACCAGCGCGCGGCTACTCATGTCAGCAGTGCGAGCGCGGCGCTAATCATCGAAGAGGCTACGAGTTGCAGTGCCGCGCCTCAGACAGCGAATATCGGGGCGCGGCGCCAAATTACCCAGTGCCACAGTTCGGCGCCATGGCCGATAGCGAACGCGGCGCGGCGGAAAAATCGAGGTTTTGACGATTTTTACGGGCCGAACTGCGAGGAAAAGTTAAGGGCGGTTTGACCTTTAAAGGAGAACCCTAGACAGATTTTAAGGGTTCCCCTTCTTGCACAACACAAGATTTTCTTGCTTGGAGATTGGAGACCTAAACTTAGTAATTTCTTTCCTTTTTCTTTTCTTTATTTCAGTTTTTGCATGATGAACTTTGAATTAGTTCTTGTCATATTTATGGCGAGGAACTAATTCTCTTATAAACTTTCCATGTTAATTCTCTAGAAACTTATGTTATGAATTAATGCATGTTTATGGTTGTTATTCTTCTTTGAGAGATCTATCCAATAATTGCGTTGAATGCTTGGTAATTAATTGACAACTAATTATCCTTATATGATTTCTAATTTACTTTGAAAGGAGAGATTGTGAATATGTTGTAAGTTGGGTAGACATTCTTGGATTGGGATGAAAATACCTCAATTATTTATGTAGCGTTAATGAGAGGCTTAAAAACCCTAATTTTGTGCATGGTGCGTGACGGTTAACTAGGTTTTTGTTCTTAATCCTCCTATAGAGTTATCCTTATCACCGAAAGGTAGGTAAGGTGCAATACTGGGGTTGAGTGTTTATATATCCTTAACGGGAATATAAAACAATTTCGTAAACCTGCTTTCTCCGAGAGAAGAAGTCCATAATTCATTGCATTAATAAATAACATAAGCGGATAGTTGAAGAGACATGGAAGCCCTATTCCCATCACATCTGAAGTAAACTCATTAGTTAAAATAGTTCTATAATTCTTAGTTATAAACAACAAATCCAAATATCAATTGCCAAATAGATACTAAAAGATAGATAGTTAATACTTGAACCCTAATCCTTATGGACGATATTCGGTCTTATCAAGACTATATTACTTGTTACGATAACGTGCACTTGCGTTAAAGTGTGTGCATCTTTTCGTGCATCAAGTTTTTGGCGCCGTTGCCGGGGACTAGGCATAGTTCAATATCAAATTTATCTATTTTTAATTTCTAATTTGGTTTTTATTGTAATTTTCACATTTTTTCGTTATTTTTGGTAGAAATCAGGGTGCCGTGATTTGTTGTCTGTTTTTGATTCAGGAAATCAGTTTATGCGAAGGAGAAGAGGAGCAGACACTCTTGTTCCCTTCAATCCAGAAATTGAGAAAACCTGTAAACAGAACAGAAAGAATCAGCGGATTGCAACCTTGATAGAGATGCACGGTGTCCAAAACAACAACATGATGAGAGAAGGGTTAGGAGAAAATCAAACCCAATCCAGCCATACCTCGGCAAGTACCTATGGATGTCGAGGAAAGAGTTCAAGTCCAGGTAGAAAGAAGCTTGGGAGACTATGTGTTGCCTAGAGTGAACGGAGCACAGACATGTATTAGGCTCCCTGCCATAGGAGCAAACAACTTCGAGATAAAATCGGCGATTCTGAGCATGAGTACGACCTGTGCTGCAATTTGGAGAAGCGCCATCGGAGGATCCACATATGCACATAGCTAATTTCTTGGAGCTATGTGCAACTTTCGAATATAACGGCGTTCGATGATGCCGTCAGTTGAGGCTCTTTCCTTCTCACTCGGGGATAGAGCAAAAGTATGGTTGAATTCCTGGGACGATTCGATTTTCACATGGCACGAGTGCACGAAATTCTTATCCAAGTTCTTTCCCCATGCAAGCGGCAAAATTGAGAGGAGTTGAACAACCTACCAGCGGATGGAGAGTCCTTATATGAAGCTTGGGAAAGGTTCAAAGACTTGCGAGAAAATGCCCACACCATTGCATTGAGTTGTGGAACTTGGTCCACATCTTCTATAACGGTGGCGGTACAACCGAACCATCATAGATGCAGCGGGTGGGGCATTCATGAGAAAAAGCCCACGATGCTCGCGAGTTATTGGAAGATATGGCCACCAACAACCATGTCACGAGAAGAGGTCGACAAGTGGGAGAAGAAACGTTGGGAGTCCACGAAATAGATGTCATTGCCTTGAATGCCCAAGTGGCCCTTTTGGCAAAAGCGATTGCGGCAACCGAGTGTCGATGAATGCGGTGCAGATGCCTAAAAGGCGTGAGATATGTGGTGGCCCACATACATTCGATAGGTTTCGTTCGGTGATCCCGATAATATACCAATGGAGCGGCGAGTTCGGTAGTGGGTAATTATCGAGGCCACGAACAATCCATACTCCAACACTTATAATCCGGTGGAGAATCACCCAAACTTCATGGAGAGAGACCGAGGCAGCGAGAATCAATACGAGGCGATGCAACGAAGCAAAACGAGAATCAGCAGCCCCATTCAATCCCACGGCCTCAGCGATTGATATGCGGTTCAGTGAAAAGCGAGGCAGTGGCGGTGTAAAGACTTGTCAACGCCGAACTCGATTCATGACGAAGCTAGATCCTCGTTCAGAACTTGGGAACCAAGTGGGTCAGCTAAGCGAGCAAGCGAGCCACGTGGTACATTTCCAAGCAACACACGGTAAATCCAAGGAAGCGATGTCGAGCGGTGTCGAGCGATGCGGTTGAGAAGTGGAAAGCGATTGGGCGTGATCACCTCGATCGATGGTTGAGAAGAAGGCAGAAATAGAAAAAGAGAAGGTGATTGAGCCTAGCCCAGTAGTAGAGAAAACTCCAGAGAAGGAGTATACAGAAAAGATCCCATTCCCCCAGAGACTACAGCGAAAGGCGGTTGATAAACAATTCTCCAAATTTTTGGAGACATTCAGGAAGTTGCATATCAACATACCTTTCATAGAAGCATTTGAGCAGATGCCCTCCTATTTCAAGTTCATGAAGGAGATCTTGGGGAAGAAGAAGAAGCTGGCGGAATACGAGATAGTAGCACTAACAGAAGAATGTAGTGCTATCTTGCAGAAGAAGTTGCCACCAAAATTAAAGGATCCAGGAAGCTTTACACTACCTTGCACAGTGGGCAGGGTGACATGAAACAGAGCTCTGTGTGATTTAGGGGAAAGTATAAATCTGATGCCCTTATCAGTATTTAAAAGATTGGAGTTGGGTGAGGCCAAACCAACCACGCGATAAGCTGCGGTGGCCGGGGATAGTGGTTCATCGAGAGGCAAGATTGAGGGCGTGATTGTGAAAGTAGGAAAATTCTTCTTTCACAGACTTCCTCATTCTTGATATGGAAGAAGATCACGGAAATCCCTATCATATTGGGAGACCATTCCTAGCAACGGAGAGCTTTAATTGATGTTGAAAGATGAGAGCTAACACTAAGGGTGGAGAAGGAAGAAATGGTGTTTAAGGTTTTAAACATGTCATCGAGCCACCAACCATGGCGGTGCTGCGATCGGCACCATCAAGCCCTCCCGTGAGCCATTACAAGTCAACCAAAGGAGATGAGCCCCGAAAGCGGCATGGTTTGCCAAACCCCAGACGCAGTATGTGTTCTGAACCCCCCTTACTGATAATGCTAAGAAGAAAAGGAGAAAAAGAAAACGCAAAATGTGGAGGAAATGGATTAGTTGGGGGCTTGATCCACCCCACGGTTATTAAAACTAAGAAACTTGCGTCCGGCTAAAAGACGTTAAAGACAGCGCTACTTGGGAGGCAACCCAAATTATTTTGATTTATTTTATTTTAATATATTAATTTTATTAAGAACGGTCTCACGGAGGTAGTGTTTGTGCTGTGATTGACAGGTACAGGCAAATAAACTGAAGGGCGAAAAACTGAAGAAAAGCCAGGATTTCCAGAAAAACAGGCCAGCGCCGCGGCGCCCAGGAGCAGGGCCGCGGCGCCAAAAGAACTGAAGAGGCGCTGAAGTTTAAGCGCCGCGGCGCCCCGTAACAGGGCCGCGGCGCAGGAAGTCCCGAAGGAGTACAGAACATTGGGCGCCGCGGCGCCAAAAGCAGGGCCGCGGCGCCGAAGCGGAAATCCAGAAACTTAAAAACGCCCAGAAATCAGATCTGCCCAAATTCAAAACCAAAAACCTAACCCCCTCCTCCAAAAACACACGAAAATCCAAAAATTTGCCCACAAATCCTCCACAAATCCAACCCAACCACAACCAAAACTCTTAAATTCCTAAAAACCCTTAGCTATCTCAAACAACAAAGCTCCAGTCCATAGCCTCAAACCACCATTAGAAACAAGAACAGCTTGAATCTTCTCATAAAAAGGTAATCTTTTTCTGTTCTTGAGATCTTTACTGAAGTCACAGGAGGTAGTAGTTTGAAGGAGTATTGTAGTTGTGAAGTAGTTTGGGTGTTGAAAAATTGATTGTGAAGTTGGAGAAGGAGTAGACAAGGAGGGTGTGGGTATTGAGTAGTAGAGTTGAAGTTTGGGGGTGTTGTGTTTTAACTGCTAGTTGTTGATTGTGTTGGGAAACATTTGTGCCACTAAGTTGTAGGCTGCAGAAACTGTTTTAACCATGGCCACCAGAAAAAGAAGAGCATCCACATCCACATCAGCCCCACATTACGATGATACTAGGTGTGTGAGCTACGAAGCCTTCCAAAGATACAAAAAGCTTAGTACTAAGCCTTTAATCCCTGAAAGGGGAATGGACTATCAGAGGGAGTCGTTTGGGGAAGAGGATGTTTATGAGCCCATTCGGGCAATGATTGAGTTAAGGGGATGGAGGTGATTTGTAAATCCGGAGAAGATAGCACCAGTGAACACAGAAATGGTGCGGGAATTCTATGCTAACTTTCCGGAGAGGGTGGAAAGGGGATGCTTTGTAAGGGGAAATTATGTGCTTGTGACAGCAGAAGATATAAATACACAATTGAAGACAGTTGATGTTGAAGGAGGAATTGGTGATCGGAGCCATTTTAGAACATAGTGCAGAGCACCGACAACATCAATCGAATACCGTCATAAACACGATGAGCTACCAGAGCTGCTTTTGATATGGCGAGAAATGGGTCAAGAACCTTTGGCGGTGCCAATTCAAAGCGACCAAGGGTTGGCTATATTTAAATCGGTGCGCGTGATTCCATCCACGCACTTCACGAGTGCGGAAGATAGGATTAGGCGATAAATGGAATTATGAGGTTGGCGATTGATGTGGGAAAGAAATAGTGCGAGCATTGAGGAAATCAGCGGGTTGGTGACAACGGTGGATTGGGACATGGCTCGATTATCACCAAGCTATGTCACATGAATGCGGTCCCAATCCTACCATCGATACTAATGAAAGAAACCACGTGTCATGGGATAGTGCACTCTTTCCTGCACCAAGCCCCGAAGCCAAACGAAGAGTACAACCACCAAAGGCAGCAGCAGCGAGAGGCCGCGATGAGCGAAGATGAGCACGAAATAGGGCTCAATATGAGGCGAGACCTAGCCACCACCAACCACGTAATCGGCCTCCGGTGCATGATGGAGCAAGTGCTCCGAGAACTGCAGAAGGATGATGCAACATTTCGACACAATGATACAAGGACAAAATGAGTTGAGACAGGGACAACATGAGTTGCGACAAGGGCAACAAGATTTGAGGCAGGAGCAACAACAATTGCACCAGCAGTTTGACGAGATGAGTTCCCTGTTCAACCAATGGTTGATGCATTATCCACCGTCACCACCATCATTTTACCCAAAGTCTGTAAGTGTCTTATTTCTTTTATTGTCTTTGAGTCTACACACATTGGGGACAATGTGTGATTTAAGTTTGGGGGTGTTTTATTTGTGTCATGTTATGTTTTATTTAAGTCTTTTGATTGTTTTTATGTATTTTTGAGTCACAAATTTTTTTTCCCCTTCTTTTTGAGTCATAATTGTCTGTCAAAGATCATGTATGATGTAGTTGCTAGAAACACCTAGTGAAGGAAGGTGGAATAATGTAATAGAATAAAAGCAACTATCTAAACACTTAGGTTAGATATGCCAAAAACTCACAAAATCTGTCTATTTGGAGTTTCTTGCCTAAATTATGCATGCTAAATGATGAAAACTTATGTGTTATGATTGCTTGCTATTTGAGGCGAAATAGTTAGGATATGCATGTTAGGGAGATGACTCAGGCATTTCTTTGATAGTCAATTCTTACTACTCTTTTCTATCCCGGACTTTAAAAGTATCCCTAGTCAGCCCCATTGAGCCTAAAAATTGAAACTTCTTCTTTGATACCCTATATTCCCACAAATTATGCCATAAGTAAAAATGTGAAGTAGTGGAATAAATTGTGTTAGAAAAGAGACAAAAAGAGTGAATGAGCTTGTTGCACCCCAATAAAAAAGTAATAAGAAATAGGCAAAAGCCTAAGTTTGGGGGTGCTTGTCATTATTATATACTTCACTCTTCCAAAACAAAAGAGGGAAAAGATAGAATCGAAGTGAAGGAAAGAACACAAAGAAAAAGGGAAATACTGAAAAGCTAAAGAGCTTGTGGTACACGAAATGAGCCTAAAAATGCCTATTTTTACCTCATATCCAAGCCTACATTACAACCCTTAAAGTCCTGAAGATCTCTTTTATGCATATCCAGGATTAGTGGAGAATAGCAAGTAAGCATGCCATAGGATTTTTGAATTTATATGCATGATTGAGTATATTGATTTCCATTAAGCATGATAAATATGAGTTTTCGAAATATCTAGCTTAATGTGTTTAGTGTGCTGAAAAATTTCATGCTACATGTTCCTGCATATTATTCTGCTAACCTTCATGTTTTTTTTAGTTAACACTAATGCAGCAAAAGTGATCAATGTCAGTGAGTCTTTTATTTTTCGTTTCTTTGAGTCTTTTATTTCTTTCTTTCTATCTTTGCTCGAGGGCGAGCAAAGGTTAAGTTTGGGGGTATTTGATCGGTGTATTTTATATACACTTTTCGAGTCATTTTTAGTTAGTCTTTGTCCCTTTTTGTACAAATAAGTGTCGTATTAGGATAATTTTCCTTTCTTTTAAGTCAAAATGGTTAAAATGGCCAAATGGCGGAAAAGGAGCCAAAAGAGGGCAAAAGAGGAGGTTCCAGAGCTAAAAACAGAGAAATTGGCGACGAGGTGAAACCAGGACGGTAGCCGGCCTCCTGCAGAAAATAGCGGGGCGGCGCCATGTCAACAGTGCGAGCGACGCCTAATCATCGAGAGGCTGAAGTTGCGGCCGCGGCTACCGAGCGATGAGATCGGGCGCGGCCAAATTACCCGGTGCCACGAAGTTCGGCGCGGCCACATAGCGAACGCGGCGGCCGAAAAATCGAGGTTTTGACGATTTTCTGGTCGAGCTGCGAGGAAAAGTTAAGGCGGTTTTCATTTATAAAAGGAGAACCCTAGGCAGATTTTAGGGTTCCCTTTGCACAACACAAGATTTTCTTGCTTGGAGATTGGAGACCTAAACTTAGTAATTTCTTTCTTTTTCTTTTCTTTATTTCAGTTTTTGCATGATGAACTTTGAATTAGTTCTTGTCATATTTATGGCTAGGAACTAATTCTCTTATAGGGCTTTCCATGTTAATTCTCTAGAAACTTATGTTATGAATTAATTCAAGTTTATGGTTGTTATTCTTCTTTGAGAGATCTATCCAATAATTGCGTTGAATGCTTGGTAATTAATTGACAACTAATTATCCTTATATGATTTCTAATTTACTTCGAAAGAAGAGATTGTGAGTATGTTGTAAGTTGGGTAGACATTCTTGGATTGGGGATGAAAATACCTCAATTATTTATGTAGCGTTAATGAGAGGCTTAAAAACCCTAATTTTGTGCATGGTGCGTGACGGTTAACTAGGTTTTTGTTCTTAATCCTCCTATAGAGTTATCCTTATCACCGAAAGGTAGGTAAGGTGCAATACTGGGGTTGAGTGTTTATATATCCTTAACGGAATATAAAAGCGATTTAGAAACGCTTTCTCAGAGAAGAAGTCCATAATTCATTGCATTAATAAATAACATAAGCGGATAGTTGAAGAGACATGGAAGCCCTATTCCCATCACATCTGAAGTAAACTCATTAGTTAAAATAGTTCTATAATTCTTAGTTATAAACAACAAATCCAAATATCAATTGCCAAATAGATACTAAAAGATAGATAGTTAATACTTGAACCCTAATCCTTATGGACGATATTCGGTCTTATCAAGACTATATTACTTGTTACGATAACGTGCACTTGCGTTAAAGTGTGTGCATCTTTTCGCGCATCATCGGGTCATGACATTTAGTGGTCTCAGAGCAGTTCGTCCTCGGAATGTCTATAGACCGTGTCTAGTAGAGTCTTATGTATGGGTATGTTGTGCACCATACTTATACGTAGGAGGCTGCCGGACATTTAGGATTGGTTTCTATTCTTTCATCTCGTAGATCATGCAATAGAGCTATGTTATTAGGTTAATCCCTCTCTGACGAATTATTGTGTTTCCAGCTATGACTCCGAAGAAGGCGACAGCGGCCCAGAAGGGCAAATCAGTAGCAGGGGGTACCAGTCAGACCCGGAGAGTTACCAGGGCCCATACCCAGTCTATGCCTGAGATTGTACCCAGTCGGCGAGCTCTGCTACACCATCACCTCCAGAGGAGCTTAGAAGCGGCCAGGCACTGAGCCTCCGGCTCGAAGGCGAAGGCGGGGACATGAAAGATGCGATACCATCGACCAGATTAGTGGCGGGGCGGACTTGCGAGGACCGAGAGTTGACCATGATCCGGATTTGAGGATTCGTGACTTCCTAAGTTGTAATACTCCAGAGTTTTTAGGGTCAAAGCCCGAGGATGATCTGCAAGAGTTTATTCGACAGATACAGCGTACATTGAGGGTGATCAAGGCTTCGGAGACTGAGTCTGTTGAGTTGTCTTCATATCGGATGCGGGATGTAACGATTAATTGGTATGTCTTGGGAGTTATCTAGAGGCGAGGGTGCTCCTCCAGATGTATGGGATGAGTTTACAGAGGCATTCCTTGGCCACTTTCTGCCTCCAGAGATGAGACAAGCCAAAGTCGATAGATTCTTACAGTTGAGGCAGGGTGGCATGAACATTCAGGAGTATAGTCTCGAGTTTGATTCATTGGCTAGATATGTGCCTACTATTGTGGCTGATATGGCAGATAGAGTGCATCGTTATGTGATAGGACTAGATCGTTATTTGATTGATGGTTGTATGGCAGTGGCTCTTCAGTCGGGTATGGATATTGCTGGGATACAGGCATATGCACAGGGGGTAGAAGACCGACACAGAGGACGTAAGTCTGATAGGGATCACGACAGAGGCCAGCACAAGAGGGCTAGGTCGGCTGGGTGTTCGGGTGACTCTCGAGGCGGGCAGTCTCAATAGCATGTCAGATATTCTTCCCAGCCAGCACAGAGTGCACCCCCACAGTCTACAAGTAAGAGATTTGACCACACGGGGTATTCAGGAGTTGGTTAGAGCTCCAGAGCTGCAGGGTCACGGGCGAATAGGGGTTCGAGTCATTCGAGGCCACCTTTGCCTCGGTGTGGTAGGTCCCATTTTGGGGAACGCCTCTTTACTACAGGTGCTTGTTTTGCTTGCAGCCGTCAAGGCCATATGATGAGAGAATGTCCTTATAGAGGTAGTACATGTTACACCCCGTAATACCAGAACAACTAATTGAGAACGTGATCAAGGGTTTAAGATTTGAATTTTAGAAGGAAAGAATTATTACATCTTCTTAAGGGAAATTTCAGAAAAATGTTGCGACGAAAAATTATTAACTTGGAGTTTAATACTTCTAATTGGATTTGTGGGATTAGAATTGGATTACGGAGAATTTTAATTGAAAATATGGGGTCCGCCGAAAATTTCACAATTTTGGGGGGAAGGTTCGAAAATTATAATATTTTAGACCAATAGGAGGGTGACACGTGTCACCCCTCCACATGTCTTGCAAGACCTTGACTTGTATTAGATATTTTGAATACAAGTGGACAAGTGGGTCCCACTCCACCTGTCTTGCTACACTTGGCATAGATATTTACATATATCTAGAGAGCTTGGCAAGACTTAGCCACATTTTCATTACAATATATCTCTCCCTCCCTTGTGAGCTCTCGGCCTTATTGCTTTTCAAGAGCAAAAATCCTTAATCTTCCTAGCTTAGTTCACTAATACAAGATCAAGAACCCTAACCAAGTGTTAAGCCAAGATAACACACCAAAAATCTTCTTTGGGCCGAGAATGTGGGTGAAACCCTAGGCTTGTTCGTCGACTTTTTGGAAGTGAAATGTGAAGTAAAGTTGGTCATAAGCTTGTGGTGGATGCGTATATGTGATTGAAACTTGAAGAAGTGGAGCGAAACGAAAACTGCGGGCCAATCTTTAGTAGATGGCTTTTTAGACATTTTTGGGTAAGAACTCTTCTTCCTCTTGAAGTAATTAGATATTACATGTTATTATGGTTAGTAGATGAGCATGTGTTAAAAAGAATGAATATTAAAAAGTGTTTGGGCAATTATTGTGGGTTGAGGTCGAGGGTAGCAATTTTTGGCGACATTGGATTCGTTAGTTATTGTTGTTGTTATTTACACTTGTCGAATGTTAAAATGAAGTAATATGGTTGTTGATAAGTTGATATATCATATATAGAAGTGTTGGAACTTGAATTGGAATAAAAAGGATTAAGGAAAGGGCTTTGGATTGTAGTTGTTGGTCGTGGAATCTATAAAACTGTTAGATGTTATTATGCAGTTTTTATGGTCTATTTTGTGGTGTTAGGCTGCTGGAAAATCAGCCACCTTAATGCATGTTTAAATGTAGTAGTCGCTAATGAAAGTCCTAAGGATTAAGGGTGTAGAAAGGTGTTGAAAGACTACACATTTTACCCTTGTTGTTGTTGGATATTGGGCTGATTTGTATGGACTGTTTTATGTGATTGTGGGGCAGAATTTTACACGTCAAGTTGGCGTGTAATCCCCTTTGGTTAACTGTTGGTTATCCCCTTAAATGTGGCTTGTTGGTTGTTGAATTTGGGTCTTGAAAAAGGTGAAAAAGTACGTAGAAACAAAGGAAGTGATGCCCAATTTTCTGTAGAATAAGAGATCCTTAGTTGGTATTAATCTACCTTAGAAAGCTTGGAATTGATTGTCACGACCCGACCTCTGGCCCGAGACTGGTGCCTTACCCCGGGCACCCTAGTGATAATACATCAGAGAAAATCAGCGGAAATAAAACTCATAGACATGGAACAATATAAAAGAAGAAACAGGCTAACCAATAAGGTCACCTTTCTGCATATATATATAAAACCCGAACAGTTATCCTTTACAAGCCCAACTCACAACAGTACTACAGACCTCTAAGAGTTTTTATAACAACTATGGCGGGACAGGGCCCCGCCATACCCCTGAATGTACAAGTACCTACAATGACAGAGAACCATACCAAAAGATAAGCCTCCGGAGAAACGGAGCTTCCCAAATCTGTGAGCCGTGATCCTATGGCGAGGATCAACAACCGGTGTACTTACCTGCGGCGTAACGCAGCCCCGAAGGAGGTCGATAACAGTACCAAGTATGTGGAAATCAAAAATCAGAATGAAATCATAACAGTCTATATAAAATAGGAGACATGTATGATAACCAAACTACATTACACAATATATAAGAAGTCATGTCAAGTCAGAGACTCATGCCCTCAAAGTCATCACTCAAATATAACCATGGGTCTCACGCCCACAATATCAATCATGCCCGTGGAATTCCTTCCTCACTGCCGGCAGTCTATGATATTATATAACACCACAATGTACACATGAACACCAGGTCTCATATCGTCACTAATTACATTAGGATCTTCACGGAACTCCTAGACTGCGCCGGAAGACGAACCCAATATGTAAAGTTTAGCTACACAAAATATGTGAACTGAACCTATATGTGAGAAGATAAAATCATTTCATTCATGACACACTCAATCAAGCTTAGGATCTGTCAAGTGTCTATCCAAATGGCTTGATTATTATAACTCATCTATATTAGTTGACAACAGGACCATATCACAGACATGTCCATCGTTCGTTGGTGATGACTTAGTCAACCTAATACCATATGAGTATCTGAGTGTTCACTCGAATATGTATTCAAGGAATGAATCCTAATCTTGGCTCACATACCACATTTAATCTACTTCGTAATGCACCCAAAACAAGCCGCGTCTCAACCTATAAGACATTTGAGCTTAGGACAGGATCAAAGTATATTACTCCGTAAACAAGATGATATTGACCTCAAGTCTAAGGACTTTTATCTCCCACATGTCGATGACATTATAGACATATAACAAAACAGTACATCAACAGGGCTTACCAATATTTCAACAAGTATTCATGTGTCCATCACGAGTTGCCATAACTCGTAGCAAGTGAGACATACTACATCCCCTAAGGATATGATGCAGACCACATGTCGACGTATCACATATCATCGATATCCCAATTTCGATGATCATTAGTCGAGGTAATTTAAGAGTTACGTTATAATATTAATTCTCACATCATTAATAAGCATGTAACCTCTAGGGATGCATTTATAGAATATTATAAACAATCAACTAATAATTCAACAAATGCAAATGTCATAATATTAATTAGCATTAATATAAATACGAATGTGTATAAAGTACATTGTGTCTTAATACAGATTGTCTCTATGACATATATATACTTTCATAACCTTGTTCGTTGCATAATATTTTGAATGATTTGCTTTCAAATTCTCTTCGATAATCGCTTTTAATAGAGGTTATGTAGTAACCCTTTTCTCGTTGTACTCTTTAACAAAAAAAACTCAAAATTCTTTAAGGTGTCATCCGTATGTGCAAGAAATGTTATCCATGTATACTGGGAGTAGTCATCAATAATAGAAAAGCGTACCTTTTTCCATCAATGCTAGATTTTCTAGTAGGACTAAATAGGTCCATATGTATGAGCTGCAATGATTTAGAGGTAGAAACAATAACTTTAGGAATAAAAGAGTTGTGAGTTTTATTAAATTCTTATGGCATATCCAAGGATCATCTGTTATAGAAGCTAGACAATGTGACTTTAGATTTTTATTTAGTGTCGTTTGATTGGGCTTTTGAAATGGTCAAAAATGCTTCTTTTTTTGTCAAAATCACTTTTAGCCTTTTTTTCTAGCGTTTGGCTGAAAAGACCTAAAATGTTTTTGGCTGAAAAAACACTTTTAGCTTCTATTTCTTTTGGATTTTTGGAAGTAGAGGCAAAATCTCTTTTGTTTTTTATTTTTAAGTCAAAAATACTTTTTTTTATTGACGACCAAACATCTAACAACTTTTTGATAAAAACTCTATTTCTATATGCTCTTTTTAATAAGCGGTAGCAAATGCACCCTTAGTATAGTATATACACATTTCTATCTCTGCTTCCTGTTAGAACAACATTTTCAACTTTATCTTCAATAATACATCCATTCTTATTAAATCTTACTTCAAGTTTAAAGACACATAGTTGACTAATACAAGTAAATTATAGTTTAGTACTTCCACAAAATAAATATTTGTAATGTCACAAGAGTCATTGAAGTCAATAGTTCCTATACCAATAACTAGTCCTTTGAAGTTATCTCCAATTCTCACAATTTCTCCATCAAACTTGGCGACTGTTTTAAATATATTTTTGTCATTTTTCATATGATTGAAACACGCACTGTCAAGATATCATTTTTTATTTGATTTCTTCTTGTAGTGTTCCTACAAAATAAGGTAATTAATTTCTTTTAAGTATCCAAGCTTGTTCAGGTCCTATAAGGTTAGTATTGGAACTGCTTGTTCCATTGTTTGACTTCTAAACCCAGTCTGGCCTATTAATATATCGAAATCTAAATTTAGAGAATTTGTGACCAGGTTTTCCACAATTAAGCAAATTGTTCACTGCTGACATAAGAGCTGCACAAAAGTCGGTCCGGACCGAAAAATTGGACAATTAAGCAAATTGTTCACTGCTGACATTAGGGTTGCACAAAAGTCGGTCCGGACCGAAAATTTGGACCGAACCGAACCTGTTCGGACCGGACCGAACCGGACCGAGAAATTCGGTCCTCATAATTTGAGTTTTCGGTTTTCGGTCCGGTCCAGGTTCGGTCCGGTCGGGATCGATTTTTTATTTATTTTATAATATTAATAATATATATAATATATATAATTTATAATATATATTGAATTATATAATTCCTAATATATATAATTCATAATTTTCTAAATTCCTAATATATAATATATATATAATTCCGGGTCGGGTTCTGGGGCCGATTTTTTTTTTTAAATTGAATTTTCAATACTGAAATTGGCATTCTCGGACACATTACCACGAAATTTTTA
This sequence comes from Przewalskia tangutica, assembly GCA_029844215.1. Lineage (NCBI taxonomy): Eukaryota > Viridiplantae > Streptophyta > Magnoliopsida > Solanales > Solanaceae > Przewalskia > Przewalskia tangutica. The sequence continues at coordinate 133,877,880 of CM056722.1, forward strand.
CGTTGAAATCTATTGTACATCGCGAGATATTTAGATTTGAAAAGGGGGAAAACGTAACGATTTGGGGAAAAAGTGAAATTGAGGGGCAAGATGGACGTTTTTGAAGAAATCGGCTGAAGCAAATAAACTTTATTCAGTTTGGGATGGCTTCGTCTCGAAAAAATACGCGAAATAAAAAAACAATAGGTAAAACGGACTTCTGAGCGCAAAGTTATGACCATATAAAGTTTGATCAATTTACAATCTATATTTGATATGTCAATACGCCCGGGCTGGCGGGGGGCAAATGCATTCGGTCCATTCGGTCCGAAAAACCGGATCGGACCGAAAATGACCTGGACCGAACCGGATCGGACCGAGAAATTCAGTCCGATCTTCGATCCTAGTAATCTGAGTTTTCGGTCTTCGGTCCGATCCGATTTTAACCTTTTGTGCACCCCTAGCTGACATGCTCGAGAGTTGACTACCTAAAATGAGGTTTGTTTCTAACAGGTTTCTTATTAGTTGACTTGAAACCAATTATTTTGACTTGTTTGAAGTTTTAGGCTTTAGCTGACTTACAAATGACATGACCAAGGTATCTGGTTTCGAATCAGTTGACTTGAATCTATGAGTCTATTGATTTGACCTGACAGAAATATGTTTGATAGATTTGCATATCCCATTAAGTTGTATTTGCATTTCCTGGACTTCCTCTTAGAAAAAGTCTTTTTCTATTTCACAAACTTCTACTTTGATATCTCGGTCCTTTTTTCTCTTTGGAATTTTCCGAGTTCATCAAAAACACAATTTAAATCCTGTAAGACACGATCTAAAAGATCCTAAAGTTCATTCCATTATTGTGGTTATGGGGTCTTACCTCACTTGGTTCTCCAAGTGCCATGAAGCATAGGTTGGCTATCTCCTCGTTGTCATTGTCTGATTTGTAAACATGTATAGTGACCCCTACTCATAATTAGAATATATTACATATATTGTATAAATATAATTATGGTAAAACTAGAATTCTTCTTGTAATTGCGAGCGGGCTTTGTTAAAACTGGGAAGAGGGTCAGAATCATTGTGGCTAGGGTGTCGTATTCCTCTTTAGGATGGCCTACAATCAATTGCAACACCATCTTTGTTTCGGACACGAGCGTCTCAACATTGGACAATTGGTCTGCCACTAGATTCAGTTGCCGACAATATTCAGACATATTGGAATAATTCTCCAGACGTGTGTTGTTGAATTGCTCATCCAAATACACTGCGCGAGTGTGTTTGTTGTCTTTGAAAATTTCTTCCAATCTTGTCCATAACTCGCGGGCAGAAGCCCCCGTTTTCATGATGGTGAGAAGTAGGTATTTGGATATAGTACCATATATCCACTGTTTAACCACGACATCAAGGCGATGCCATTTTGTGTCATTGATCTCCGGGGGGCGAAGAACAGAATCGTCGATATAATCAAGCACGCCGTAAACACATGCATGAATTTTAAAGATTTCGACTCATGACCAGTATTGACCATCTTCCTGATCAAGAATGAGAGGGATGAAATTCTTGATGTTTGTAACGGCGAGAGCCGGATGGAAAGATAGTGATGAGTTGGTGGTGGAAGGTGTGGAAGCGGAAGCATCAGAAAGTGTGGAAGAGGCAAGAAGATTCATTTAGATAGGAGAGGAATGAAGAAGAAGAGAAACCAAGAATTTGTGAGAGGGTCACGGCGGATCCCGAGGGAGGGGGGTTGCCGACAATTGTGAAAAAAAATTCTAGGGTTCTAGGGTTTTGACTCTTGATACCATGTAAAATGATATTAATCTTTCTTGAGGAGTCTTTCTCATTAATATCAATATATATAATGTACAATATTCATCCTAGGAATCCTAGTCCTAATTATAAGAGGAATGTTAGTCCTACCATAATTATATTTATACAATATATGGAATATATTCTAATTATGTGTAGGAATCACTATACACGTTTACATGATTCATCTTCATCACTCCAACAACTGAATGATTTGCATTATTTAATAGCCTTTGAATGGTCTTTTCTTCTGTTCTGGACACCCAATAGCATTGTATCCATACTTTTTCATCATTTTTGTTTTGAGCAGGTGCAAATTTTTCATTCGTGATATTTGACTTGCCCCTTATATGGTTCCTTGATCTACCCATTGCATCCATAATAGATCTGAAGATCATTGCAGCTTCTTCTTCCTCAAAATCTTCGTCTCCAAATTCTTCAGCAGTGGTATTAAAAGCAACACTTTTCTTTTTGCCTTTATCTTGACCACGCTTGGTGAGATGAGTCTTATCAAAAGAAATCAAATCTCCTCTAACTTCATCATATGTAAGGGTTTTAAGATCCATGTTTTCTACAGCAACTACCTTGGCATGTCATGGAGCAGGTAGGCTCTAAAGTATATTTTTCAAATGATCCATAGTTGGGTAGATTTTTCCAGACGCTTTAAGTTCTACAATGATCTTGCTGAATCTGGTAAACATATCCTCAATAGATTCGGCTTCATTCATTTGGAATCGTTCATAGTCATATATGAGAAGACTAATTCTTGTCTCATTGACCTTATTAGTTTCCTAATATGTGACTTCCTGTTTATACTACATTTCTTTGATCGTTTCATGATTGGATATCTTTTCATATTCTTCACCGTTGATGGCATAGAACAAAAGATTCCATGCCTTAGAGTTTAATTGGATTATTGTCATATGTTATTCAGTATAATTAGCAAGAGTTGCTAAGTCATAGTAGGCTTGACCTTCTGTCGTCTTGTCATTAGATTTTATGGTTGATATGGCAATGTCTCCTAGCTTGATAACCCTACAGAGTTTAACATCATAGGAATTTATTTACGTTTCCATTCTTACCTTCCACTAGGAGAAATGTTGTCCAATAAAGCAAGGCGTCTGGTTTGAGAGATTTCGTGTTGAAACAACAATAGTTACATGATTAGACATGATCTTTTATGTTGTAAAGTAAACAATGAACGTGACACCAAATTCTGATACCAATTAAAAGTGCAAGAGGTGGGGATAAATTATACTCTTTTTAATTTTCTCAGTTAATTCGACTAGATAGGTAGGTAGTCGACAGAGTATGACATAATAATAAGCAAGCTTTAGTGATAGTAAGTAAAGTTCAATAAAGTAAACGACTAGATGTTTTTATACTGATTTGGATTCAGAATGAGTCCAATCCCCTTGTGTCACGACTCAAATCGGAGGGCTGCGACGAGAGCCCGGATCTCACCCGTCGGGTACCCCAAATCACACCATTACCGTATAATCACAATAAGCACGGACTAAGCCGAAAAAGATTTTAAAAACTCTTGACCAGAAAATTAACTTATACATATATATCTGCTCACGCCAAAGCCGACAAGGCCATACAAAATCACTATCCACAGAACACCTGTCTAGAAGCCTCTAAAGAGTATAAGACATCAAATATCATACCAAGACTAGACTGCAACTCTAAAACAAATAGAGTGCTCCAACATCAGCTGAACCAGCAACCTACCAGCGTGAACCATCACTCTCTTTAACTGAACCTGCGGACATGAAACGCAGCGTCCCCCAGCAAAAGAGATATCAGTACGACTGATGTACTGAGTATGTCAGACATAAGAAATAACATAGCCAAGATATATCATAATCTGAAACAGAAACACTGACCAACAGTACATGCCTCTGAGGGCCCTAGTACATATGTCCAAATGTTATGCAATACCAATGCAGTATACCGATGGCCACACATGCGTCTTTCTTTTCATAACAACCTATGTGGGCATAATATACATAAATGTCATGCATGATGTAAATGCGGTATACTATCTATTTCCCATAACCACCACACAGGCTTTCAGTTATATTGGAATCCTACTTTCGATAACCGCCACACGGGCTTCGGTTATATAAGAATCCTATTTCATATAACCACCACACGGGCTTTCAGTTATATGAGAATCCTATTTCATATAACCACCACACAGACTTACGGTTATAACATATAAGCCACACAAGCTTCAATATTGGCCTCTTAGGGCTCTTTTGTGATAATATGTACCAGTTGCAGGTGGTGTGCGTATATAACGCCTTTCCCTTTTTTTTCATATCCCCTACATATATATAATATACAATAGTGTGCATAGCACAAGTGGTCCAGGGTAATATTCAAATGAAAATGCATGAATGGTAACACCATATTTCAATCTCAACGTGTGATATATTACCCTTGTACCTTTGACAACATTGTGAATATTATCACTATCTTTTTCATATGTCTCATTAAGGACATAAACACAATTTATACATGTTTTTAGCATTGGAATCAACAACGTGATTATTCTTAACTTCTAGGAGTAGAGTAAATTATGAAATTATATCACGGTTATATTTCATACGTAGAACATGCCAAAAGAAAGAAATAATTTGCCTTAACATACCTCGTTTTGTCAAAATGGAAGAAAAATATTGTTGCTTGCCAAGAAATACCAAACCATATTGCTGGCCGTTGTTCTTAGGAGTGAAAAGTGAAAACCACATAATATTTTCTAATTGAGAAATCTTGCACTTATTCCTATAAACCATTTAATGAGCTCATCATTTTGTCCCCTCCACTTTCCAATCCTTGGTGGTGGAGTCATGTATTTCACGCCACTTGGCTTTCACATGCACGGTCACTTAATTTAATTAAGTGACATGACTTTGTATAATTTATCAATCACTCACATAATTAATTCTAAATCTCATTTCATTTAAATCCTAAAATCTCATAAGACTTTCGTATACTCGATGTCATAATTTTTAATATAACATTAGTTCATCACATCTTTTGGGAATATACAACTATTATTATTAATTTTCATCGCCACACTTGTTGCATCCAAAATTATTTCGGGATCACATCCTTTTGTATACTAATTTTTTTATTAGCATATGTAAATATAACAAAAAAAATTCCCAACACTCGGGTCTATTTCCTTCATTTATATGCTCAAACTATTGCCCAAAATTATGAGACGTTACATCCTTCTCCCTTAGAAATATTCATCCTCGAATGTTAGGGTAATATATAACATACATCACTACATCGGACCTCTCATGGTCTTCAAGCATTAATTACAATCTTAGGAATTGGAATTTACCTTAGGCTTCTTTTAAAATCTCGACATTAGTCTGGAATAGGTGTGGCTATTTGCACATCATTTCCTCTTCTGCTTCCAATGTCATTTCTTCCATGTTCTTATTTCGTCACAACATTTTCATAGAAGTTATTTCCTTAGTCCTCAGTTTGCGGACTTATCGATCTAGGATTGCAACATGAATTTCTTCATATGACAGATTCTCCGTAACCTGCACATCCTCAATTGGTACAATCCGACAAGGATCTCCAACACATGCTCTTAACATAGAAACATGAAAATCCGGACGAACAAACTCTAATTCTGATGGTAAGTCCAATTCATAAGCTAACTGATCAATACGTCGAATTATGCAATATGGTCCAATATATCTTGGACTAAGTTTTCCATTCTTTCTGAATCTCATTACTCCCTTCATAGGCTAAATCTTCAAGAATACCCAATCATCTACCTGGAATTCTAAGTCTTGTCGTCGCACATCTGAATATGACTTCTGACGACTTTGACCCGTTAACAACCGTTCTTGGATAAATTTTATCTTTTCTATGGCTTGATGCACTAAGTCAGACCCAAATAATTCTGACTCGCCTACCTTAAACCATCCGATAGGAGATCTACATTTCCGTTTGTACAAAGCTTCATATGGAGCCATTTTAATACTGGCGTGATAGTTGTTATTGTACGCGAACTCAATAAGGGGTAAATGATCATGTCCATTCCTTTTAAAATACAATACACAAGCTCGTAACATGTCCTCGAGCGTCTGAATCATTCGCTCAACTTGACCATTTGTCTCAGTATGGAAATTCATACTTAAATTAACTCGGGTGCCTAACCCTTTTTGAAATGACTTCCAAAAGTTAGTTGTAAACTGAGCACCTCGGTCAGATATAATAAAAACAGGCACACCATGATGTCGAACAATATCCTTAATATATAACTTCGCGTAGTCCTCGACTGCGTAGGTAATTTTCACCGGCAAGAAATGAGCTAATTTGGTCAGTCTGTCAATAATTACCCAAATAGAATCAAACTTACGGAAAGAACGAGGTAATCTCGTAATGAAATCCATATTAATCACTCTCCATTTCCACATCGGGATCTCAATGTTCTGAGTCAAGCTGTCAGGTTTTTGGTGCTCTATTTTTACCTACTGACAATTAAGACACTGAACCACCAACTCTGTTGTTACACCCCGTAAGTCCAGGACATGTATAAGTGATTGTACGTAAGGAATCAAGGCTTAAAAATTGGTACGAAAGGAAGAATTGTTTTTCCGACGGAAAATCTTCCGAATGTCGGAAAGGAAAAATGTTCGTTGGTGAGAATTAGATTCTCAAAATGCATTAGTTGAAGAGTATGGAACTTATTATCATTATGGAAATTTATTTTTATGGATTTGGTCATGTGGGGCCCACCCGAGGAATTTTACGTTTTGTGGGACCCACGAGGGTTACGGAATTTTATGGACGAATGGGAGGGCGACACGTGGCACCCCCACATTGGTCTTGGACGAAATTGAAGCAAGGGTAAGATGGTCATTGACCAAGGTAAAAGATCAAGTCTTGCAAGCTTGAGTTTATTGACCAAGTCAACTTGTCCACTTGGCTAATTAATTAATGTTCTTCATCCTAGCCTCACATTTGTTATAATTTAAGCCTTCCATTGTATTATATATACACATAAGATGCAAGACTGAGTCTTCAACACTTAGAAATTTTTCACAACATTCTTGAGCTTGAAAGTTGCTCTCGGCTTTGACACTATTCCCACACAATTTTTTTGTAGTTTTGGTTCTTTATTCACAAGACTTTAACCCAAGGTCCCTAAGGGTATTGTAAGGATATCTCAATAGAAAGATATCGGAAAAACGACATTTTTACGTTAGTCGCAAGGCGAAACCCTAAGGTGTTCTTCAACTTTGAAGATGGAACATGAAGAGGAGTTCTTCATGAGCTTCTAAGGAGTGCTTGGAGCGGATTGGAACATAAGAAAAGGAGCTAAGAATTGCTAAGGAGCGACTTTGAATATTGGAATTTATAAGGGCTTATAAAGGTAACAAATCTTGTCGTTTTAGTAATTAAGATTACTTATTGTTGTAGCTATGGATATTAGCAATCATGAGGTATATATTATGAAGTTTGATAAGTGTTATGGATATTGGAAACCCTAATCCGAAATTTGCATGATTAACCCTAAGATTGTAATTCAAATTGGTTACTAGTTTTAGTCGTCGCTTGTTATATAAAGAAAGTGTTATACACCGTAGTTCTGACCCTACGTATGAGAGCGTACGAAAGCATGTAAGACTTAAATCTTTAAAGGATAGGTTGACGGATTGTTCCGGACGGGTTTTAGTCAACTTTGAGGCGGGTTATGACCCGGTACATTGAGAGTTCCTAAGTTTTTCAAAGGCCTAAGGCGTAGTTCGTTGAGTCTAGATTCCAACGCAACCAACCGTTCGTCGATAGGACGCCGGAGTAAAGTTAAGTTACAAGTTGATGGTTCGCGACGGCAGAAATGTGTTTCGGACAAAGCGCGGCGCGGCCGCGGCGCGCCGGATGCGAGGCCGCCGGAAATGCACCGGTCACCGGTTGCCGCGCGCTCCAGACAGCGAGCGCGCGGAAGTTCCGAGTCCGCAGAGGTTTCAGCGCCGCCGCGTCAGCTGGCGCGCGCGCGGGATTCTGGCGGAAAAACTTAGGAAAAATCGATTTCTCTTTAAAAGACCTTGGTAGGGTGACAAGTGTCTCCCCCATCTGATTTCTTGCATGCCTTATATTGACCAAGTCTTGAAGACTTGGTCATCTTTCAAATCCCTCTCACTCTCTAAGCTTAAGCTCCCACTTCTCTCTAAAATTCCATGAGGAATTCAAGCCTAAGAAAAATCTGAAAAGTTAAGAACAAGAAGGAAGCTTGTGGCTAGCTTGTGGCTAGCTTGTTGGTGTTATTGTGGTGGTGTTGGCTAAAGTTTTAAGGTAACATTTCTTCTCTTGTGGTTAGTTATTAATGTTGCATGTGAAGAAGAAGGGATGTGTAGTAGTAAATAATGCACTTAGAGTCCTTGCATGTAAGAAATGTGGTTTGGATATGAAAGAATTGGTTAAGAAGATATTATGAGCATGTTGTAGCCTAAAAACTACCTTAGAATTGTTAAGTGAATTGTTGTACCTTATGGGGCAGAATTTTACACACCCAAGTTTAGGTGTGTAATCCCCTTTGAAATGTTTGGATTGTTGAGCCTTAAAAGTGGCGTTTGGATGTTAAATTCGGCCTTGAGAAAGGTGGCAAAGTATGTAGAAACAAAGGAAATCTTTCAATTTTCCATAGAATTTAGTGACTTTGAACTTAGATTATTTCTACATTGGAATTAGAGGTTAATAAACGTATCATGGTTATTTTAGGTTGACATATTACTTGCGGTAGTTGGACTTAGCAAGTGGATTGACCGAAGAGGTATGTGAAGCTTTCCTATCTCTTGAGCATGAATAGATGTAACTATGTAGTACGGTAGACGTACAAGATTTGATATTCTTACTTGTTTTAAGTATATAAAGACTTGTTTCGTTTTAAGAATGTATAAGTCCCTTGGTTAGGGGGAAAAGTATGATTTTACTAAAGTATAGAGTTAGTATAACAACTTTATGGGAAATTGGTTTATTAACTTTATAAAAGGTTAATGAGAAGAGGTTTACTTAAGTAAGACAAGTAAGGACAAATGATTTGATTTATGAAAGGCAAATTGATTTTAAGGCATCAATTGCCCAAAGGTTTTATGTATGCAAAAGAGTCACTTTTAAAAGAGTTGAAGTATGTAGTACTTGGGTTAAATTCCCGGTTTTCTTTTATTAAAGATATGATGAAGTGCCTTAAGTAAACTAAAATGAGAGGGTATATGAACAAGGCTAATAAGAAGTTATAAGTTTTCTTAACTTATTTATGATTATGATATGATGACAGTTTGAGCTAGGGTAAGAGTATATCTGAGGGGCAAGCCCCAAGATCGTTATACCACCTTCTCCAGGGTAAGAGTATGTCCGGTGGGCAAGCCCCAAGATCGCCATACCACCTTCTCCAAAGGTAAGAGTATATCCGGCGGGTAAATCCCCAAGATCGTTATACCATCCGCCTGTAAGAGTATATCTGAGGGGTAAGTCCCCAAGATCGTTATACCATCTGCTTCAGGGTTAGAGTATATCTGAGGGGTAAGTCCCCAAGATCGTTATACCACTTGTTCCGTGGATTTGCTACCCACGATGCGAGGAATACCTCATGTGAGTCCTTATGGGCTTATGCGGGTGAAATAGTCTCATGCGGGCGGCACACTATGCGAGGAATACCTCATGCGGGTCCACAGGACCTATGCGGGTGAAATAGTCCCAGGAGTAGGGGTGCTTATTGATACTACGGGCGAGGTACCATGTTTTGATCATGAGCCTCCTATTTTATGCATTTTTATATATATACTTGTCACTCTCATTGTTAGTAAGGCACAGTAAAAGGTATTTTTGATTGTCTTCCATGACCCCAGCTTACTTTTAGACTTATGATATCATTATTACAGTATTTTCCAGCTTTACATACTTGGTACATATTGTGTACTGACCCCCTTCCTCGGGGGATACGTTCATGCCGCAGGTAAGGGTAAGCAGATTGTGGATCCTCGTTCTTAGGATCACTGATCCGGTGTCAGAAGCTCCATTCCTCCGGAAGCTTGTTTGTTGGTACGGATATTCCCTGATGCTATAGGTATTTTGTACATTCAGGTACGGTATGGCCCCGTCTCCGCCACGCTTGTTATTCTTAGAGGTCTGTGGTCACGTATGTGTTTGGGCTGTAAGAATAAGTAGTACTGCTATACTTTTTGTTAAGTATGTTTATATGGAAGGCAGTCTTATCGGCTGTCCAGTGTGGTTTACCTTTTTATAAGATATGTGTTATGTATGTTCCGCTGCTATTCTCTGATGTATACCTGACAGGGTACCCCGGTAGGGTACCAGTCGCGGCCTCGGGGTCGGGTCGTGACAAAAGTGGTATCAGAGCAGTTAGTCCTCGGAAAGTGTCCACAGACCGTGTCTAGTAGAGTCTTGATTATCGGTGTGTCGTGCACCACATCTATAATCAGGAGGCTGCATGATATTTAGGATTGGTTTCCATTCTTTCACTCTAAGATCGTGCAATAGAGCTGAGTTATAGGTGGAACCTCCTCTGATGTTTTCCTTTATGTATCAGTTATGCCTCCACGCAAGGCAACCGCGCCCTGGCGGCAAGGCAAACGAGAGTGCCGCTAGTGGACGCGGAGAGTCACGAGGCATAGGCCCATCCTTACCAGAGATGATGTTTAGGCGGCGAAGTTCCACGACGCCGTCACCTCAGAGAGTACGAGGCGTGAGCGGCCATCGAGATCATGCAGACGAGCCTCGATCCCATACCGTCGGCCGAGTATAGATTACGGGAACAGATCCGCTTATTGACCAAAGATAGTGGCGGCCGACAGAGCAAAGCGGCCAACCCTAGAGTCGATAGCTACTTGATTCGATTTCTGGTTGTCACCCACCCGAGTTCTATGGTTCGAGAGTCGATGAGGATCCGCAGGAGTTTGTCCGGCAGTTACAGCGGACCATGCAGGTTCTTAGGGCATCGGAGACTGATTCTGTTATACTAGCTTCTTACCGGTTACGCGATATTGCGTTGAACTGGTTTGAGTCATGGGTATTGTCGAGAGGTGAGGATGCTCTTCCAGCTGTTTGGGAGGAGTTTACAGAGGCTTTCCTAGATCACTTCTTGCCCCCTGAGATGAGGAGAGCCCGCGTAGATAGATGCTTGACCTTGAGGCAAGACGGGAGGACTATCAGAGAGTACACTGAGTTTGACTCTGGCGGATATCGACACCATTGTAGGCGACGGCGCATAAGGTTCATCGATATGTGATGGGTTAGACCGTCATATGATTACTCGTGACTGGGGTGGCTCTTCACCTGGGATGGATATTGCCGTAACGCAGCGCACGCCGCAGTGGATCGAGGACAGAGAGGCGGATCGCCTAGATTTGGGCCAGCCCAAGAGGCCGGGACAGCAGGTCTCGTGGCGCTGAGGCGGCATTTCACAGCAGACTAGGTCCACATTCCACCAGACAGCAGTGCTCCTTCTCGATTTTGGCGGGAGGTCCGATCACCGGGTTATTCAGAGCAGTCGTGGCTCCGGGACTTCGTGGTTTCGAGGCGGCGACCGTCACGACCGAGACCACCTACCTCTCGTGTGTTCGACACGGTAGGTCTCATCCGGCGAGTGCCGTATGGGTTCGGGAGCGTGTTACTCTTGTGGATGCAGGCCATCCAAGAAGGATTGTCCGCCTTAGGCGGCGGAGCGCCACTGTTCAGCCGACGGCCGGGCTTGTTGGATCTTCATCTTCGATGGTTAGCGCGCCTCAGGCGTGGTACTTATGGGCCAGGCCGCGCAGCAGGTCGTGGTAGGGTTCCGATTCTAGCGGTCCTCGTAACCGCATATGCTATGTCGGCCGTGACCGGAAGGCGTCACGGATGTCGCCACAGTACATTGTTGGTTTCTTGTTGTGATGTATATGCTTTGATAGATCCGAGTTCTACCGCCCTATATCTCCTCATATTGTCAGTAGAGTAGGGATAGAGCCCGAGTCCATAAGACCTTTTGACGTGGCTACGCCAGTAGGTGATTCAGTGGTAGCTGAGCGGGTATATAAGGCTTGCCCTGTGACTATAGATAGTCGTCAGACTCTAGCCGACTTGATAGAGTTGGATATGACAGACTTTGATGTGATTATGGGTATGGATTGGCTAGCATCTTGCTATGCCAATGTGGACTGTAGAGAGAGATTAGTTCGGTTCGTTTCTACGAGCCTGCTATCGAGTGGAAGGGAATACGGTCGCCGAGGTAGGTTTATTTCTTACCTCAAGGCTAGGAAGATGGTGCGGAAAGGGTACATCTATCATATGGTTCGGGTATTCGACACTGAGGCTGAGATACCGGACCTTCAGTCAGTTCCGGTCGTTAGAGAGTTTCCAGACGTATTCCCAGACGAGCTTCCGGGTATCCCTCCTGAGAGGGAGATTGAGTTTTGCATTGATTTGGCGCCAGATACTCGACCGATATCTATTCCGCCATACAGGATGGCACCTGCCGAGTTGAAGGAATTGAAAGACCAGCTGAAGGATTTGCTGGAGAAAGGCTTTATCAGGCCAAGTGTTTCTCCCTGGGGAGCGCCAGTGTTATTTGTAAAGAAAAGGCCGGACGCCAGCTGCGTATGTATTGATTACAGCGGTGAACAAGGTAACTATCAAGAATGATATCCTCCCCGAGATTGATGATTTGTTTGACCGATGCGAGTGCAAGGTGTTTTTCCAAGATAGACTCGCGGTCCGTTACCATCAAAGTGCGAGTTAGAGAGCGGATATCCCAAGACTACATTCGGACCCAGACGCACTATGATTTCGAGTAATGTCTTTCGGTTGACTAACGCCCCAAAGTATTCATGGATTTGATGAACCGGGTGTTCAAGCCATTCTTGGATATGTTCGTTATAGTATTCATTGATGATATCCTGGTTTATTCGCGCACAGAGCAGGAGCATGCAAATCATTTGAGGGCAGTATTGGGAGTCCTCCGGGACCGGCAGTTGTATGCCAAGTTCTCGAAATACGAGTTTGGTTGGCTTCAGTGGCTTTCTTAGGGTATGTTATCGGGGCCGATGATATTCGGGTGGATACAGCAAAGATTGAGGCAGTCAAGACTTGGCCTGCACTCCACTACACCGACGGAGGTGCGCAACTTGGGCCTTGCAGTTATTATCTGAGGTTTGTGGAAAAGTTTGCTTCCATTTCAAGACTTTGACTGTCGACTCGTGCGCAATGTATGTTCGTGGACGGATGCTTGTGAGGAGAGTTTCCAAACTAAAGGAGAAATTGACGACCGCTTTACTCTTCCGGAGGTTTAGATGGATATGTGGTTTATTGTGACGCCAGTATCGGGCTTGGAGCGCGTCTTTGACGCAGACGACAAAGTTATAGCTTATGCATCTCGACTTAGGAAGCATGAGAAGAACTATCCCACACATGACTGGAGTCGCGCAGTGATTCATGTCTTGAAGATCCGAGACATTATTTATATGGAGTTCATGTGGACATTTACACGCACCACAAGAGTCTCTAGTATATCTTCACCAGAGGAGCCGAACTTGCAGCAGACGGTGGTCGAGTCGCAAGGATTACGATGTTGATATTCTATACCACCCGGGAAGGCCAATGTAGTTGCGGATGCCCTTAGTCGCAGATCGATGGGTAGTCCGCATGCGATGTACACCGCAGAAGAGAATATGGTCCGAGAGTTACATCAGCTAGCGAGCCTTGGGGTTCGTTTGGTTGATTCCGATAGTGATGGAATTCGGGTTCGAGAGGTTGCCGAGTCTTCCATCGTCGAGGAGGTGAAGAGGCGACAGTATGAGGATCCGATTTTGGTACGGTACCGAGATGCAACTCTCCAGAAGGAGAAAAGTCTATTTGAGGTGGCGCTGATGGGGTGCTAAGATTCGAGGCGGCCTTGTGTTCCCGATGTAGCAGACTTCGTCCAGATTTCGTGAGGCACACAGTGCTCGTTATTCTATTCATCCGGGGTCGACTAAGATGTATCATGACCTCAGATGCGTGTATTGGTGGGATGACCTTAAGAGGGACGTTGCGGAGTTCGTGGCACAATGCCCGAATTGTCAGCAGGTTAAGATTGAGCACCAGAAGCCCGGTGGGCTGTTGCAGGCTATTGATATTCCAACTTGGAAATGGGAGGTGGTAAATATGGATTTTATTACAGGGTTACCTTCCACTCAGAGGAAGCATGATTCTATTTGGGTTATTGTCGACAGTTGTGAAATCACCAATTTTCTCCATCAGACGACTTTTTCTACGAGGATTATGCTAGATCAGATATCGGGAGATCGTGAGACTGCACGGAGTTCCTATATCGAATATTTCAGACAGAGGAGCCCAGTTTACTACTAACTTCTGGAGGTCTTTCCAGAAGGGATTAGGGACACAGGTGAGTCTCAGTACGGCGTTTCATCCTCAGACCGACGGACAGGCCGAGCGCACTATCCAGACACTTGAGGATATGCTGCGGGCTTGTGTTATTGATTTCGTGGTACCGAGGATCACTTACCTCTTGTGGAGTTTGCTTACAACAACAACTACCATTCCAGTATTCAGATGGCGTCTTATGAGGCCTTATACGGGAGGAAGTGCAGGTCACCGATAAGCTGGTTCGAAGTGGGAGAAGTTCAGTTAGTCGGGCCAGACTTGGTTCAGCAGGCAGTGGATAAGGTGAAGCTTTTCCAGGAGCGGTTGTTAGCGCTCGAGTTGGCGTAAGTCGATGCAGATCATCGCGTCGACACTTAGAATTTGAGATAGATGATTGGGTTTTCCTAAAGGTACGCCCATGGCGGCGTGATGAGATTTGGAAAGAAGGGGAAACTTAGCCCAAGGTACATTGGGCCGTATCAGATTGTCCGTAGGGTAGGCAAGGTTGCCTATGAGTTAGATCTGCCGTCCGATTTGGAGGCGGTACATCCAGTTTTTCATGTGTCTATGTTGCGGAAATGTATTGGAGATCCGTCTAGAGTGCACCCGATTCATGATGTCCAGGTGACAGAGGAGTTATCGTATGAGGAGAGTCCTATAGCGATACTCGATCGTCAGGTTAGGCGACTTCGGACGAAAGACGTGGCTTCCGTCAAGGTCTTATGGCGGAACGAGAACAGGGAGGAAATGACGTGGGAGGCAGATGATGACATGATGAAGAAGTATCCTCACTTATTTCCTATACCTCCAGGTAACCTACTTTCTTGCTTGATAGTTTTAAATTGGAAATTACGCTTAAGTATGTTGTGGCTCGTGGAGCTTCTTTATTTGCAAAAGAATAGTTAAGAGGGTCTATGTCAATATTGTGATTTGAGTAAGCCTAGAAGGAACATTCGGGACGAATTTTTATAAGGGGGGGAGAATGTTATACCCCGTAGTTCTGACCCTACGTATGAGAGCATACGAAAGCATGTAAGACTTAAATTTTTAAAGGATAGGTTGACGGATTATTCCGGACGGGTTTTAGTCAACTTTGAGGCGGGTTATGACCCAGTACATTGAGAGTTACTAAGTGTTTCAAAGGCCTAAGGCGTAGTTCGTTGAGTCTAAATTCCAACGCAACCAACCGTTCGTCGATAGGACGTCGGAGTAGAAAGTTATGAGAGTTACAAGTTCAGTGCGCAGACGGACAGAAATGTGTTTCGCAAAGCGGCGAGGGCATGGCCGGATGCGAGTCAGCGGCGCCGTAGGGTCGCTGAAGTGCAGTAGCGGCGCCAGATGACAGGGAGGCGCTGGAAGTTCCGAGTCCACAGAGGTTTCAGCACGCGCGCTGGCCGCGGCAGCGCCAGGCGGGATTCTGAGCGGAAAAACTTAGGAAAAATCAGATTTCTCTTTTAAAGACCTTGGGAGGGTGACAAGTGTCCCCCATCTGATTTATTGCATGCCTTATATTTATAAAGTATTTAAGACTTTGTAATATTTCAAATCCAAATCTCACTCTAAGATTAATCTCTCACTTCTCTCTAAAATTCCAAGAGGAATTCAAGCCTAAGAAAAATCTGAAAAGTTAAGAACAAGAAGGAAGCTTGTGGCTAGCTTGTTGGTGTTATTGTGGTGGTGTTCTTGGAAAGGAGGCTAGCAAAGTTGTTGGAATAAGTTTGGCTAAAGCTTTAAGGTAACATTTCTTCTCTTGTGGTTAGTTATTAATGTTGCATGTGAAGAAGAAGGGATGTGTAGTAGTAAATAATGCACTTAGAGTCCTTGCATGTAATAAATGTGGTTTGGATATGAAAGAATTGGTTAAAAAGATATTATGAGCATGTTGTAGCCTAAAAACTACCTTAGAATTGTTAAGTGAATTGTTGTACCTTATGGGGCAGAATTTTACACACCCAAGTTTAGGTGTGTAATCCCCTTTGAAATGTTTGGATTGTTGAGCCTTAAAAGTGGCGTTTGGATGTTAAATTCGGCCTTGAGAAAGGTGGCAAAGTATGTAGAAACAAAGGAAATGCTGTCCAATTTTCCATAGAATTTAGTGACTTTGAACTTAGATTATTTCTACATTGGAATTAGAGGTTAATAAACGTATCATGGTTATTTTAGGTTGACATATTACTTGCGGTAGTTGGACTTAGCAAGTGGATTGACCGAAGAGGTATGTGAAGCTTTCCTATCTCTTGAGCATGAATAGATGTAACTATGTAGTACGGTAGACGTACAAGATTTGGTATTCTTACTTGTTTTAAGTATATAAAGACTTGTTTCGTTTGAAGAATGTATAAGTCCCTTGGTTAGGGGAAAAGTATGATTTTACTAAAGTATAGGGTTAGTATAACAACTTTATGGGAAGTTGGTTTATTAACTTTATAAAAGGTTAATGAGAAGAGGTTTACTCTAAGTAAGACAAGTAAGGACAAATGATTTGATTTATGAAAGGAAAATTGATTTTAAGACATCAATTGCCCAAAGGTTTTATGTATGCAAAAGAGTCACTTTTAAAAGAGTTGAAGTATGTAGTACTTGGGTTTAATTCCCGGTTTTCTTTTATTAAAGATATGATGAAGTGCCTTAAGTAAACTAAAATGAGAGGGTATATGAACAAGGCTAATAAGAAGTTATAAGTTTTCTTAACTTATTTATGATTATGATATGATGAAAGTTTGAGCTAGGGTAAGAGTATATCTGAGGGGCAAGCCCGAAGATCGTTATACCACCTTCTCCAGGGTAAGAGTATGTCTGAGGGGCAAGCCCCAAGATCGTCATACCACCTTCTCCAGTGTAAGAGTATATCCGGGTAAATCCTCAAGATCGTTATACCATCCGCCGATGTAGAGTATATCCGGCGGGTAAGTCCCCAAGATCGTTATACCATCCGCCTGTGGTAAGAGTATATCCGAGGGTAAGTCCCCAAGATCGTTATACCACTGTTCGTGGATTTGCTACCCACGATCGCGAGAATACCTCACGCGAGTCCTTATAGGCTTACGCGGTGAAATAGTCCCACGTGCGGTAGTCTGACTATGCGAGGAATACCTCACGCGGGTCCACAGGACTATGCGGTGAAATAGTCCCGGAGTAGGGTGCTTATTGATACTACGGGCGAGGTACCCTGTTTTGATCATGAGCCTCCTATTTTATGCAGTTTTATATATATACTTGTCACTCTCATTGTTAGTAAGGCACAGTAAAAGGTATTTTTGATTGTCTTCCATGACCCCAGCTTACTTTTAGACTTATGATATCATTATTACAGTATTTTTCAGCTTTACATACTTGGTACATATTGTGTCACCCCTTCCTCGGCTGCGTTAAATCCGCAGGTAAGGGTATTGTGGATCCTCGTTCTAGGATCACCGATCCGGCGTTAAGCTCATTCCTCGGAAGCTTGTTTGTTGAATGCGGATATTCCCGATGCTATAGGTATTTTGTACATTCAGGGTATGGCGGGCCGTCCCGCCACGATTGTTATTCTTAGAGTGCGTGGTCACGTATGTGTTTGAGGTAAGAATAAGTAGTACTGCTATACTTTTGGTTAAGTATGTTTATATGGAAGGCAGTCTTATCGGCTGGCCAGTGTGGTTCACCTTTTTATAAGATATGTGTTATGTATGTCCCGCTGCTATTCTCTGATGTATACGGCAGGTACCGGTAAGGTACGATCATGACCATGATCGGTCGTGACAGAAAGGATTATAGTTGTTTGAATTGTTTGCGACTATATAAAATGTTAGGACGACATTATGGATTGAAAAAGTATTGGAAAGGACTTGTGTTGTTGTATATAGTAGCCGAGAATGGCTTTGGTTATTGATCTACTTAGTATGAATTGTGGGGCGGAATTTTACACGTATTGTAAGGCGTGTAATCCCCTTTGGTTGGTTGTTGTATTGAGCCTTAAATGTGGCGTGTTTGGTTATTGAATTCGGCCTTGAAAAATGTGGCAAAGTATGTAGAAACAAAGGAAGTGCTGTCCGATTTTCCGTAGATTAAGAGAGTGAATACTTAGTATTATTCTACGTTTGAAGCTAGAGGTTAATGGACGTATTATGGCCATTATAGGTTGAAGTACTACGAGTAGCGTATTTTACTTGAAGGGGTGGAAAAGCTAGCAAGGATAAAGTACTTGGGAGCATTTTGCAACTTGTCGCTAGTCGTCGCGAGGTATGTGAACCTCTTCTTTCTTTGGCATGATCCTACGTATGAAATATCCATGTGATAGTATTTCATGATTCCTTCTACTCTTAGAAGTTAAGAAGTATTCACATTGTTGACTCTAAATTAAAAGTATGTCTAAATTATCCTAAAGTTCTTACCAAGTCTTATGGGAGATGTTGGTAAGAAGGGTTAGGAAGTTATGAGATTTGATTTAAAGCTTTGTGCCTTGTTTCATTTGAAGTAAGTAAGTTGAATTTACATGTGAAAAGGAGGTTGATTTTAAAAGTGGAAGTTATATGATTTTAAAGAGAATAAGCTACTTGGTTTTGGGAAGTGTATGAAACTTTATTTTTCAAGATTATGGAACTTGATTTCTAAAGTGTAGATGACATGATTTTATAAGTATAAGTAAATGGACTTTAAAGAATGTATGTTATGAAGTTTTATGACTATGAACTTTGATTGTCTTTTAAGGATTATGAAGTTTTAAGCGACATGATTTTAAAGAGTGTATGCTACGAGGTGTTAATACTATAAGCCTTGATTTTATGAGTGGAAATGACTAAACTTTAAAATGTATGGCTTCTTAATTTATTTCAAAGGTTAAGAAGATGGTTTTCAAAAGAGTGTGTGACTTGAGCTTTAAAAAGAAAGGAGTTTTATGATTCTTTTTATGTTTGTATGTACGTAGTATTTTTGGGTCTAGTTTCCCTAATGTTGCAAGAATAAAGTGCCTTAAGTTCTCTAAAATGAAAGGTTGTTGTAATAGCTTTATGGGAAGTTGTTATAACGACTTAAGAAGAAGTAATAATACGATTTAAAATGTTATGTAAGGAAAATCACACCGAGCCTACAAATAGGCCGGATTACGTTATGAAATACACCGAGCCTACAAATAGGCCGGATTACGTTATGAGATACACCGAGCCTACACATAGGCCGGATTGCGCCATATTACCCCAAGCCTCCACATAGGCCGGGTTACGTCATCTTACACCGAGCTCCGGGCGGGCGGATTATGCTACATGATTCCACAAGAAACCGAGCTCACAGCGGGCGGATTATGCTACATGATTCCACAGTACACCGAGCTCCACAGGCGGGCCGGATTATGCTACATGATTCCACAGTACATCGAGCCCCACAGGCGGGCCGGATTATGCCACATGATTTATCAGTACACCGTGTCCCGCAAATGTGCCGGATTACGTTGTCACGTATGGATAATCAAAGTAAGCTTCCAAATAAAGTCCTCCATAAAAGCGGATTATGTTATGTAAGATATGTAAGTTATGTGGAAAAACTTGATTAAATTCTTAAGTATGTATGTAAGAATATGATGTTAATTCTTATTGAAAGAAGGAAAGGAGCAGTTAATATACGATTGATTTGAGTTAAAATGACATTCTTTATACGATTATGATTTGGTTGTTGCACCTTATTTACATTCCATAGTACTGTTGAACCCGCTTCAGGAAGCCGCGTTCATGCCGCAGTGTTAGGTACAGTTGGTGATCCTTGCTCTTAGGATCTCTGTTGATTTTGGGAAGAAGCTCCATTCACTCCGGAGGCTTATCTTTTGATGCAGTTTCACGATGTTGTAGATTTATGTACATTCGTGGTATGGCGAGGCCCTGCCACGATTATAATTGTAAGTGCAGTAGTCACATGTTGTGGGTCGGTTTGTAAAAAAGAAAGGGATATAACGGCTGTTGTTTATGTATTTGTATATGTGTCCAGGGAGGTAGCCTTATCGGCTAACTGTTGTTTAAATTCGTTGTTTTATTTTATAAGTTTCATGTATGTTCGATTATCTCGATGTTCACATGTAAGGGTGCCTGTGTAGGGCACTAGTCGCGAGCAGGGTGGTCGTGACAAAAGTGGTATCGAGCGGTTAGTCCTCGGAAAGTGTCTATAGGCAGGTGTCTAGTAGAGTCTTGATTATCGGTGTGTTGTGCACCACATCTATAATCGGGAGGCTGCGAGACATTTAGGATTAGTTTCCATTTTCTCACTCTGAGATCGTGCGGTAGAAATTTGTATTAATAGGTTGATGTCTCTCGACGTATTCTTATGTATATGAATCAGCTATGCCTCGCGGGCGACCGAGGGCCCGGAAGGGCAAAGCGGCAGCGAGGCGCGGTGGTGCAGAGGGTTACTAGGACTCGAGCCGAACTATGCCCGAGGTTGTGGTCGGCGGCGAGTTGATTCTGGCCGTGATTAGAAGGAAGCGGCGGCCGCGGCTCGGGGTTCCGATACACGAGCCTCCGATCCACCGGCCCGGAGTATAGAGATTATGGATAGCGGTCGGGTTATTGACTAGCATAGTGGTAGAGGCGGCAAGCGAGGCGAGTAGCTAACCCAGAGTGACGATTTGAGTATTCGTGGATTTTCTCAGGTTGTAGTCCACGAGTTCTATGGTTCGATATCCGAGAGGATCCTCGGGAGTTTGTCAGCGAATCTGGACTATGCATGTGCTTAGGTCTCGGAGACCGAGTCGGTGGTGCTATCTTCACTAGGTTCTGTGATATTGCGTTGGTGGTTTGAGTCATAGGAGCTGTCGAGGGTGTGGGTGCTCCTCCGGTGTTTGGAATGAGTTCCACGAGGCCTTTCTTGATCACTTTACCTCCCGAGATGAGAGAGCCCGTGTTGATAGGTTCTTGTCATTGAGCGGGAATGGGAGGACCATCGAGTACAACACAGAGTTTGACTCGTTGGCCAGGTATGCGCACACTATTGTGGCTGACATGGCTGATAGATTTCATCGCTATGTTATGGGGCTAGACCGTTATATGATCACTGCTTTCCTGGGAGTGGCCCTTCAGCCAGGTATGAATATTACCAGGATGCAGACATATGCACAGGAGATTGAGGACGGGGAGAGAGGACCGGACGCCAACCAAGAGGCCAGGCTGCGAGGGTTCAGGGTAATTTTCGAGGCGGAGAGACTCAGCAGCAGACTAGGTCTACATTTCCCGGCCAAATGAGTGCTCCTTCCCGATTTTACGCGGGAGGTTAGATCAGGGTAGTCAGAGCTGGTCGAGCTCGAGTTTTGGATTCGCACGCGTATGGGTTCTGGCGATCGGGACCACTATTCCTCGGTGTCACGGTGTGGCGGCATCACCATGGGAATGTCGTCGTGCTCTTTGGTGCATGTTTTACGTGGCGTCGAGCCATATGTTGAGGATTGTTCTAGTAGGAGAGTTACAGGAGGATAGCACGATCACCGGATCGATTGCGGGTTCTTCGCCTTGATAGCTAGGCGGGATGTTCATACACCTGGCGTGGCGAGGTCGTGGTGGAAGTTCCCGATTTTAGCGGTCCTTTGAACCGCCTATATGATTCGGTATATCTTCGACCCTTTAGAGATTTGTATGCATGATAAGGTTGTTGTATGTTTAAGTATCAAGAACGGATAATATTGAGATTATGTATGTATGCTAGAAGTAAGTTGGAAGTACGAAAAGATAATCCTTTTAGGCCATGAATGTGAGTAGATAGTGATGGTGCACACTTTGGATTTGTCTCCTCGTTTGGTTTGTGATGGATAAATATGCAAGTGCGGTGTATTAGGGCCATATGTGGCATAATTAGGTTTTACTAAGAGCAGTTTTATGAGACTATGCCAAGAAATGATAGATTGAGCTCCGAAAGAACATTCGGGGACGAATGTTTCTAAGGGGGGAAGAATGTTACACCCCGTAAGTCCAGGACATGTATAAGAGATTGTACGTAAGGAATCAAGGCTTAAAAATTGGTACGAAAGAAAGAATTTTTTTTCCGACGGAAAATCTTCCGAATGTCGGAAAGGAAAAATGTTCGTTGGTGAGAATTAGATTCTCAAAATGCATTAGTTGAAGAGTATGGAACTTATTATCATTATGGAAATTTATTTTTATGGATTTGGTCATGTGGGGCCCACCCGAGGAATTTTACGTTTTGTGGGACCCACGAGAGTTACGAAATTTTATGGACGAATGGGAGGGCGACACGTGGCACCCCCACATTGGTCTTGGACGAAATTGAAGCAAGGGTAAGATGGTCATTGACCAAGGTAAAAGATCAAGTCTTGCAAGCTTGAGTTTATTGACCAAGTCAACTTGTCCACTTGGCTAATTAATTAATGTTCTTCATCCTAGCCTCACATTTGTTATAATCTAAGCCTTCCATTGTATTATATATACACATAAGATGCAAGACTAAGTCTTCAACACTTAGAAATTTTTCACAACATTCTTGAGCTTGAAAGTTGCTCTCGGCTTTGACACTATTCCCACACAAAATTTTTGTAGTTTTGGTTCTTTATTCACAAGACTTTAACCCAAGGTCCCTAAGGGTATTGTAAGGATATCTCAATAGAAAGATATCGGAAAAACGACGTTTTTACGTTAGTCGCAAGGCGAAACCCTAAGATGTTCTTCAACTTTGAAGATGGAACATGAAGAGGAGTTCTTCATGAGCTTCGAAGGAGTGCTTGGAGCGGATTGGAACATAATAAAAGGAGCTAAGAATTGCTAAGGAGCGACTTTGAATATTGGAATTTATAAGGGCTTATAAAGGTAACAAATCTTGTCGTTTTAGTAATAAAGATTACTTATTGTTGTAGCTATGGATATTAGCAATCATGAGGTATATATTATGAAGTTTGATAAGTGTTATGGAAATTGGAAACCCTAATCCGAAATTTGCATGATTAACCCTAAGATTGTAATTCAAATTGGTTACTAGTTTTAGTCGTCGCTTGTTATATAAAGAAAGGATTATAGTTGTTTGAATTGTTTGCGACTATATAAAATGTTAGGACGACATTATGGATTGAAAAAGTATTGGAAAGGACTTGTGTTGTTGTATATAGTAGCCGAAAATGGCTTTGGTTATTGATCTACTTAGTATGAATTGTGGGGCGGAATTTTACACGTATTGTAAGGCGTGTAATCCCCTTTGGTTGGTTGTTGTATTGAGCCTTAAATGTGGCGTGTTTGGTTATTGAATTCGGCCTTGAAAAATGTGGCAAAGTATGTAGAAACAAAGGAAGTGCTGTCCGATTTTCCGTAGATTAAGAGAGTGAATACTTAGTATTATTCTACGTTTGAAGCTAGAGGTTAATGGACGTATTATGGCCATTATAGGTTGAAGTACTACGAGTAGCGTATTTTACTTGAAGGGGTGGAAAAGCTAGCAAGGATAAAGTACTTGGGAGCATTTTGCAACTTGTCGTTAGTCGTCGCGAGGTATGTGAACCTCTTCTTTCTTTGGCATGATCCTACGTATGAAATATCCATGTGATAGTATTTCATGATTCCTTCTACTCTTAGAAGTTAAGAAATATTCACATTGTTGACTCTAAATTAAAAGTATGTCTAAATTATCCTAAAGTTCTTACCAAGTCTTATGGGAGATGTTGGTAAGAAGGGTTAGGAAGTTATGAGATTTGATTTAAAGCTTTGTGCCTTGTTTCATTTGAAGTAAGTAAGTTGAATTTACATGTGAAAAGGAGGTTGATTTTAAAAGTGGAAGTTATATGATTTTAAAGAGAATAAGCTACTTGGTTTTGGGAAGTGTATGAAACTTTATTTTTCAAGATTATGGAACTTGATTTCTAAAGTGTAGATGACATGATTTTATAAGTATAAGTAAATGGACTTTAAAGAATGTATGTTATGAAGTTTTATGACTATGAACTTTGATTGTCTTTTAAGGATTATGAAGTTTTAAGCGACATGATTTTAAATAGTGTATGCTACGAGGTGTTAATACTATAAGCCTTGATTTTATGAGTGGAAATGACTAAACTTTAAAATGTATGGCTTCTTAATTTATTTCAAAAGTTAAGAAGATGGTTTTCAAAAGAGTGTGTGACTTGAGCTTTAAAAAGAAAGGAGTTTTATGATTCTTTTTAAGTTTGTATGTACGTAGTATTTTTGGGTCTAGTTTCCCTAATGTTGCAAGAATAAAGTGCCTTAAGTTCTCTAAAATGAAAGGTTGTTGTAATAGCTTTATGGGAAGTTGTTATAACGACTTAAGTTAAGAATAATATCTGATTTAAAATGTTATGTAAGGAAAATCACACCGAGCCTACAAATAGGCCGGATTACGTTATGAAATACACCGAGCCTACAAATAGGCCGGATTACGTTATGAGATACACCGAGCCTACACATAGGCCGGATTACATCATATTACCCCGAGCCTCCACATAGGCCGGGTTACGTCATCTTATACCGAGCTCCACAGGCGGGCCAGATTATGCTACATGATTCCACAGTACACCGAGCTCCACATGCGGGCCGGATTATGCTACATGATTCCACAAGACACCGAGCTCCACAGCGGGCGGATTATGCTACATGATTTCACAAGACACCGAGCCCCACGCGGGCGGATTATGCCACATGATTTATCGACACCGTGTCCATAAATGGGCGGATGCGTTATCACGTATGGATAATCAAAGTAAGCTTCCAAATAAGAAGTCCCTCCATAAAGGGACGGATTATGTTATGTAAGATATGTAAGTTATGTGAAAAAACTTGATTAAATTCTTAAGTATGTATGTAAGAATATGATGTTAATTCTTATTGAAAGAAGGAAAGGAACGGTTCATATACGATTGATTTCAGGAGTTAAAATGACATTTTTATCTGATTATGATTTGGTTCTTGCACCTTATTTCATTTCCATACCAATTTTTGTTGTCTTGACCCTTCGGGGGGCTGCGTTCATGCCCGCAGGTGTTAGGTACACAGGTTGGTGATCCTTGCTCTTAGGATCTCTGTTCAGTTTTTGGGAAGAAGCTCCATCCACTCCGGAGACTTATCTTTTGGTACGGTTTCCCTGATGTTGTAGATTTATGTACATTCGGGGTATGGCGAGCCACTGTCCATACGATTATAATTCTTAAGGTCTGTAATCACATCGTGGGTCGGTTTGTAAAAAAAGAAAAGGATATAAGCTGCTTTGTTGTTTATGTATATGTATATGTGTCGAGGAGGTAGCCTTATCGGCTAACCTGTTGTTTAAATTCTCGTTGTTTTATTTTATAAGTTTCATGTATGTTCCGCTGATTATCTCTGATGTTCACATGTAAGGGTGCCCAGGTAGGGCACCAGTCGCGGGCCCGGGGTCGGGTCGTGACATCTGCAATGTTCCTCTTCATGTTGTCATACCAATACATACCTTTTTGAGATCATAATAAATCTTAGTAGATCTACGGTGAATGGAATATTGTGAACAATGGATCTCCGTTGTAATCTTGTCTAGTAATCCAGCTATATTCGGAATACACAAATGGACCTTCCATCTGAGGGTCCCTCCCCCATTATACTTGAAGGTTGTAGTATTTTTTTCAAATATATTTCCCAATCTTCTCTAAAATGGAATCTTCATCATGATATTCCTTTTTCTTCCAGTATGAGGGATGACCCTGCTGTATTCTGAGTCATAGTATCACTATCTGAATCTTTCAACCGGACTCCCACTTAACTAATTGATGTGTTCCCTCATGTCAACTTATTTCCTTAGTCCTTACCTTAGTCAAACTGCTTGTGGGTGAATGATCCTATTGTCAACTTAATTTTGTTTATTAACTGATGTGCTGGAAACTCTTATATTTGTAGTATCTCAATCTTAACACTTTATGGATAATGTCATCGAATCTAAAGTGCGTGTATCATCGCAGATAACTCTCATTCATGGTCTGAAATGAATCTTTTTTTCGTACCTTCTCACTACTCGTAATTATAAACAACTTCATTTATTTTGACACTTGTTCACTCATTTTCTTACTTGTCGTACTCTTCATAATTCCAAAATATTTTGGTATACATATGTAATTGTTATACCCCGTATTTCCAGGGTATGTACGTGAGGGCGTACGTATATAAATTTGAGCCTTAAGTTAGGCAAGTTTCGAAATTTGTACACAACACCCGATTAGAGTCGTTTTTCGACGAAACGTTTCCACATCTTTCGTAGGGAAAATTACGGCTATGTCATTAATAATTTTTGCGGATTTTTCCGAGAGACGAAACATTTTGGACCAACGGGAGGGTGACATGTGTCACCCTCACATTGGAAGAAGTGGGCGGCCAAAGGGGAATTGTTAGCACGTTTTTGTGCAAAATTGTGGTCAAGGGTTAGGTAGGATATTTTGTGTAGTTGATGAGCAAGTGGGACCCACAAACACATGGCTTCATCTTGACCTTACACTTGCCTTACACTTGGATAGATCTTGGCCATTGGTTGGCCATTTCTTGACCTATAAATACCCCTCTAAGTTGATGAACTTATTCATCCAAAAATTGTCTAAGTCTTGAAAAATCCCTCCCTCTCCCTCTTGTTGTTTTCGTCCACCACACCCCCCCTTTGAGAGCTCTGGCCGAGAGCAACCCCCCCCTAGCCTAGTTGTGCTAGTCGAAATACTACCCCCCCTTGGTAGAAATGTATTCTACAAGTATTGTTATAATGCCCAAAATACTTTAGCCAAATACCTTGTAGTACTTTCCAAAGTACCCTTTATACGAAAAGCCCGGAAAATACTATTATACTTTGTTATACCCCGTAGTTCTGACCCTACGTATGGAAACGTACGAAAGTATGTAAGACTTAAAATTTCCGAAGACGGGTTGAATTCGTTCGGACGGTTTTAGTCAACTTTGAGGCGGGTTATGACCCGGTACATTGAGAGTTCCTAAGTGTTTTAAAGGCCTAGGCGTAGTTCGTTGAGTCTGGATTCCAACGCAACCAACCGTTCGTCGATAGGGCGTCGGAGTAGAAAGTTATGAGTTACAAGTTCGGTCGTGATCGGACAGAAATGCGTTTGGACTAAAGCGAAGGCGCGGCGCCGGATGCGAGGCAGCGGCGCCTAAAGCATCGAGGGTCGCTGAAGTTGCAGCGCGGCTCCGGACAGGGCCGCGCGGCGCCAAAGTTCGAAGAGGCTGCGGAGGTTTCACGCCGGCTGGCCGGCGGGCAGCGCCGAGGCGGAAATTTGGGCGGAAAAACTTAAAAATCTGATTTTTGTTTTAAAAGAGACCATGGGAGGTGACAAGTGTCCCCATCTGATTTTCTGTTGCATGCAATATATTGACCAAGACTTGGACATTTTCTATCTTTCATCTTCTCTCTCTCTCTCAAATTGCTCCCTTCTCTCTAAAACCCTTAGAAAAATGAAAGTTAAGAACAAGAAAAGGAAGCTTGTAGCTAGCTTGTTGGCATTGTTGTGGTAGTGTTCTTGGCAAGGAAGCTAGCAATATTTGGAATAAGTTTTGGCTAAAACTTTAAGGTAACATTTCTTCCTTTAAACTTAGTTCTAGTGTTGCATGCTTAGAAAGCAAGATCTTGTGGTAGTAAAATAATGCACTTAGAGTCATTGCATGCAAGTAAATGTGGTTTGGATATGAAGAATGGGTTAAGAAGAAATTATGAGCATGTTGTAGCCTAAAAACACCTTAGAATTGTTAAGTGAATTGTTGTAAACCTATGGGGCAGAATTTTGGGTGTGAAATCCTTTGAATTGTTGGATTGAGTGAGCCTTAAAGGTGGTGTTTTTGATGATAAATTCGGCCTTGAGAAAGGTGGCAAAGTGAGTAGAAACAAAGGAAATGCTGCCCAATTTTCCTTAGAATTTAGTGACTTTGAACTTGGATTGTTCTACATTAAGATTAGAGGTTAACAAGCGTATCATGACTATTATAGGTTGAAATATTACTTGCGGTAGTTTGGACTTGGCAAGTGGATTGACCAAAGAGGTATGTGAAGTTTTCCTATCTCTTGAGCATGAATAGATAAAACTATGTAGTACGTAGACGCATGATTTAGTATTCTTACTTGTTTTGAGTATAAAATGACTTGTTTAGTGTTAAGAATGTATAAGTCCCTTGGTTAAGGGAAAAGTATGATTTTACTAAAGTATAGAGTTAATATAACAACTTTATGGGAAGTTGGTTTATTAGCTTCATAAAAGGTTAATGAAGGGATTTACTCTAAGTAAGATAATTACATGAAGAGGCAATTTGATTTAAAGGCATCAATTGCCCAAAGGCTTTTATGTATAAAGAAGAGTCACTTGTGAAAGAGATGAGGTATGTAGTACTTGGGTTAAATTCAGTTTTCTTTTATTTAAAGATATGATGAAGTGCCTTAAATAAACTAAAATGAGAGAGTATATGAACAAGACTAAAAGAAGTTATAAGTTTGCTTAACTTATTTATGATATGATGACGATTTGAGATAGGTAAGAGTATATCCGAGGCAAGCCCCAAGATCGTCATACCACCTCCTTGATGTAAGAGTATGTCCGGCGGGCCACCAAGATCGTCATACCATCCGCAGTGTAAGAGTATATCCGAGGCGCGATCCAAGATCGTTATACCATCCGCACAGATAAGAGTATATCCGGGCAAGCCCCAAGATCGTTATACCATCTGCTCGTGTAAGAGTATATCCGAGGTCTGCCCCAAGATCGTTATACCATCTGTTTCAGGGTAAGAGTATATCTGAGGGGAAAGTCCCCAAGATCGTTATACCACCTGTTCCGTGGATTTGCTACCCATGATGCGAGGAATACCTCATGCGAGTCCTTATGGGCTTATGCGGTGAAATAGTCCCGTGCGGCAGTCTGACCGATGCGAGTACTCATGCGGTCCACGGGACCCGTGCGGGTGAAATAGTCCCGGAGTAGGATGGTTTTTTTGATACTACGCGCAGGTACCTGTTTTGATCATGAGCCTCCTATTTTATGCGATTATATATATATATACTTGTCACTCTCATTGTTAGTAAGGCACAAGAATGAGTATTTTATTGTCTTCCATGACTTGACTTGCTTTTAGACTTATGATATCATATTACTGATTTTCCCACTTTACATACTTGGTACATATTGTGTCGACCCCCTTCCCGGGGCCGTTCATGCCGCAGTAAGGGTAAGGCAGTTGAGGATCCTCGTTCTTAGGATCACTATTCCTGTCGAAGCTCCATTCCTCCGAAGCTTATTTATTAGTATGGATATTTCCACGATGCTATAGGTACTTTGTATATTCGGGGTATGGCGGGCACTTGTCCCGCCACGATTGTTATCTTTAAGTGCATGGCCACCTATGTGTTTTGGGCTATAAGAACCGGTTGTACTATTATACTTTTGTTAAGTATGTTTTATGAAGCGACCTTACCTACCGGCGATGATGTTACTTTTATGCATGTGTTGTGTATGTTCCGCTGCTATTCTCTCGACATATACGACGTGGTACCATTGAGTACGATCGCGCCCCGGTTGGGTCGTGACAAAAGTGGTATCGAGCGATTAGTCCTCGGAAAGTGTCCACGCATCGTGTCTAGTAAGTCTTGATTATCGGTGTCGCACCACATCTATAATCGGAGGCCGCAGGATATTTAGGATTGGTTTCATTCTTTCACTCTAAGATCGTGCAGAGTGAGTTATAGGTTGAATCTCCCCGATGTTTTCCTTTATGTATCGATTATGCCTCACGCAAGGCAACCGCGCCCGAAGGCAAGGCACCGAGGTGCCGCTAGTGGACGCGGAGAATCACGAGGCACAGCCCAATCCTTACGAGAGATGATGTTTAGGCGGCGAAGTTCCACGTCGTCGCCAACCTCAACGAGTTCGAGGCGGCGGACGCGCCATCGAGACCGCTGCACGAGCCTCGACTCCACAAATGGCACGAGTACAGATTACGGGAATGATTCTGCCATCGACAAAGTAGCGGCGGCGCCGACAGAGCGGCGCCAACCCTAGAGCCGATTTCTGATTCGGATTTCTGAGTTGTCACCCACCCGAGTTCTATGGTTCGAGATTTGATGAGGATCCGCAGGAGTTTGTCCGGCGATTCTGGACCATACAGTTCTTAGGGCATCGAGACCGAGTTTGTTACACTAGCTTCTACCGTTACGCGATATTGCGTTGAACTGTTTGAGTCATGGTATTGTCGAGGTGATGATGCTCTTCCACCTGATTGGGAGGAGTTCACGAGGCGTTCCTAGACCACTTCTTGCCTCACGAGGTGAGGAGAGCCCGTGAATAGGTTCTTGACCTTGAGACAGGGCGGGAGGACTATCGAGTCTGACACAGAGTTTGACTCCTTGGCGGATATGCACACACCATTGTAGGCGATATGGCGAGCGGGGTTCATAGATACGTGATGGGACTGAGCCGTCACGCATGATTCTGCTTGCAAGGTGGCTCTTCACCGAGATGGATATTGCGGGATGCGAGCATACGCGAGATTGAGGCGAGAGCGGGATCGGCTAGATTTGGGCGGCCAAGAGGCGAGACGCCGGGTTTCGGGGCGATTTTGGCGGGCGGCCTCGGCCAGACTAGGTCCACCTTCCGGCCGGCCTGAGTGCTCCTTCACGATTTCGGCGGGAATCCGTCGGCGAGGTTATTCGAGAAGCGAGCGAGGGCTCAAGACGTCGAGTTTTGAGGCGAGACCGGCGCGTCGAGACCACCTACCTCTCGGTGCGTTCGATCGGTAGGTCTCATCCGGCGAAGTGCGTATGGGTTCGAATCATGTTACTCTTGTGGCCGCGGTCATCGAAGAAGGATTGTCCGTCCTTGGCGGCGGGAGCATTACTGGTTCACCAACGGTGCATTCTTTGGATCTTCATCGTCGATGGTTAGACGCCCGGGCGAGGTACTTATGGGCGGGCGCGCGAAGGTCGTGGTAGGGGTTCGATTCTAGCGGTCCTCGAACCGCATCTATGCTATGTCGATCAGCGGGACCGGAGGCGTCGCGGATGTCGTTCTGGTACATTATTGGTTTCTTCTTTGTGATGTATATGCTTTGATAGATCCGAGTTCTACCTTGTCCTACATATCTCCTCATATTGCCGTAGAATAGGGATGAGGCAGAGTCCATAAGACCTTTTGAGGTGGCTACGCGATGGGTGATTCGATGGTAGGCGGCGAGTGTATAAGGCTTGCCTGTGACTATAGATAGCCGTCGGACTCTGGCCGACTTGATAGAGTTGGATATGACAGACTTTGATGTGATTATGGGTATGGATTGGCTAGCATCTTGCTATGCCAACGTGGGTATGAGAGATTAGTTCGGTTCGGTTCGTGGCCGCGATTATCAGTGGAAGGGAATCTTTGCATCGCCGAGGGTAAGTTTATTTCTTACCTCAAGGCTAGGAAGATGGTGCGGAAAGGGTATATCTACCATATGGTTCGTATTCGACACGAGGTGAGTCAGGACCTTGATCGATTCGGCCGTTAGAAGTTTCGGATGTATTCCCGGATGAGCTTAGGGTATCCCTCGAAAGGAGATTGAGTTTGCATTGATTTGGCGCGGATACTCGGCCGATATCTATTCCGCCATCTGAGGATGGCACTTTAAATTGAAGAGTTGAAGGACCGGTGAAAGATTTCTTTGGAGAAAGGCTTTATTAGGCCAAGTGTTTCTCCTCGGGAGCACAGTGTTATTTGTAAAGAAAGAAGGATGGGACAGCTGCGTATGTGTATTGATTCTGACGGTGAACAAGGTAACTATCAAGAATAGATATCCCTCCCGGGATTGACGATTTGTTTGACGGTTGCGTGGTGCAAAGTGTTTTCCAAGATAGACTGCGGATGCAGTTTATCATCAGTCTGAGTTAGAGGTAGATATCCCAAAGATCGCATTCGGGACCGGTATGGGCACTATGAGTTCGGGGTGATGTCTTTCCGGGTTGACAGCGCCCAACGGTATTCATGGATTTGATGAATAGGGTGTTCGAGCCATTCTTGGATATGTTCGTTATAGTTTTCATTGATGATATCTTGGTGTATTCGCGCAGGCGGGAGCATACTGGTCATTTGAGGGCGGTATTGGGAGTCCTCCGAGACCGGCGATTGTATGCCAAGTTCTCGAAGTGCGAGTTCGGCTGGCGTCGATGGCTTTCTTAGGGCATGTTATCGGGTAGATGGTATTCGGGTTGATCTGACAAAGATTGAAGCGATCGAACTTGGCGGACCACTACAAGCGGAGTGCGCGGCTTTGGGCCTTGCGAGTTATTATCGGCGGTTTGTAGAAGTTTGCTTCTATTTCAACACCTTTGACTAAGGCGACTCGGAAAGCGGCTATGTTCGATGGGCGGATACTTGTGAGAAAGTTTTCGATTGCTAAAGGAGAAGTTGGCGACCGCCCGATTCTTACTCTTCCGGAGGCCTAGATGGATATGTGGTTTATTGTGTGGCGTCGGTGTCGGGCTTGGAGTGCGTCTTGATGCGGCCGCAGCGAGTTATAGCTTATGCATCTCGGCGGCTTAGGAAGCATGAGAAGAACTATCCACGCATGACTTAGAGTTGGCGGCGATGATTCATGCCTTAAAGATCTGGAGACATTATTTATATGGAGTCCATGGACATTTACACGGACCACAGAGTCTCGGTACATCTTCACCAGAGGAGTGAACTTGCGGCGAGGCGGTGGTTGGAGCTACTTAAGGATTACGATGTTGATATTCTATACCACCGGGGAAGGCCAATGTGGTTGCGGATGCCCTTAGTCGCGGTCGATGGGTAGTCCATGCGATGTTGACTAGAGAAGAGGATATGGTCCGAGAGTTACATCGGTAGCAAGCCTTGGGGTTCGTTTGGTTGATTACGGTAGTGACGGTATTCGGGTTATAGAGGTTGCCGAGTCTTTCATCGTCGAGGAGGTGAAGAAGCGGCGATATGAGGATCCGATTTTGGTGCGGTGCAGAGATGCGGCTCTCGAAGGAGAAGAGTCTATTTGCGGTAGCGCTGATGAGTGCTAAGGTTGAGGCCGATTGTGTGTTCCGTGTAGCGAGGACTTCGTCGAAGATTCGGAGAGGCACCGATGCTCGTTATTCTATTCATCCGGGTCGACTAAGATGTACCATGACCTCGGTCGTGTATTGGTGGGGCGGCTAAAGAGGGGCGTTGCGGAGTTCGTAACGATGCGAATTGTCGTGAGTTAAGATTGAGCACGAAGCGGTGGTGCATTGCGAGCCATTGATATTCCGACTTGGAAGTGGGAGGTGATAAATATGGATTTTATTATAGGGCTACCTACCACTCGGAGAAGCATGATTCCATTTGGGTGATTGTCGACGGTGGCAATCGACCCATTTCTTCCGATCGAGCAGCGTTTCGGTGAGACTATGCAGATTATATATTAGGAGATTGTGAGGCGCGGGGTCGGTGGCGATTATATCGAGATAGAGAGCCAGTTCTCGGCTAACCAGAGGTCCTTTCGAAGGGATTAGGGACACAGTGAGTCTCGATGCGGCGTTTCACCCTCGGAGCGGACGGGCGGGCGGCGCACTATCGGACACTCGAGGATATCTGCGGGCTTGTGTTATTGATTCGAGGTAGTGGGAGGATCATTTGCCTCTTGTGAGTTTGCTTACAACAATAGCTACCATTCCGATTCGAATGGCGCCTTATGAGGCCTTATACGGAGAAAGTGCAGTCACCGATAATTTGGTTCGAGTGGGAGAAGTCCAGATTAGTCGGGCGGACTTAGTTCAATGCCGTGGATAAGGTGAAGCTTATCCAGAAGCGGTTGTTGGCGGCTCGAGTCGTGAAGTCGTATGCGAGATCATCGGCGTCGACACTTGGAATTTGAGATAGATGATTTGGTTTTCCTAAAGGTATACGCCCGTGAAGAGGCGTGATGAGATCGGAAAGAGAAGCAGCCCAGTACATTGGGCGTATCAGATTGTCGTAGGGTAGGCAAGGTTGCCTGAGTTAGATCTTCCGTCCGATTTGGGCGGTGCATCCGATTTTCATGTGTCCATGTTGCGGAAATGTATTGGAGATCCATCTAGAGTGCACCGGTTCGGGATGTCCAAGTGAGGAGTTATCGTATGAGAGAGTCCCATAGCGATACTCGATCGTCGAGTTAGGCGACTTGGACGAAAGACGTGGCTTCCGTCAAGGTCTATGGCGGAGCAACGAGGAGGAAATGGCGTGGGAAGCGAGAGGATGACATGATGAAGAAGTATCCTCACTTATTCCCTATACCTCCGGGTAACCTACTTTCCCTTGTTAGTTTTGATTTAGCATTTACGCTTACGTATGTTGTGGCTCGTGGAGCTTCTTTATTCTGAATGAATAGTTAAGAGGGGCTCTGTCGATGTTGTGATTTGAGTAAGCATAGAAGGAACATTCGGGACGAATGTTTCTAAGATGGGGAGAATGGTATACCCCGTAGTTCTGACCCTACTTATGGAAACGTACGAACTTATGTAAGACTTAAAATTTCCGAAGGGCGGGTTGTGAGTCGTTCGGACGGTTTTAGTCAACTTTGAGGCGGTTATGACCGGTACATTGAGAGTTCTAAGTGTTTTAAAGGCCTAGGCGTAGTTCGTTGAGTCTGGATTCCAGCGCAACCAACCGTTAAATCGATAGGGCGTCGGGTAGAAAGTTATGAGAGTTACAAGTTCGGTCGCGATCGGACAGAAATGCGTTTCGGACTAAAGCGGCGAGCGCGGCGCGGATGCGAGGCAGCGGCGCTAAAGTCTTGGTCGCTGAAGTTGCAGCGCCGCGGCTCGGGACAGCAGGGCGCGCCGAAAGTTCGAGAGGCTGCGGAGGTTTGGCTGCATGGCCGTGGCGAGCGAAATGTTGCGGCGGAAAAAACTTAGAAAATCTGATTTTTGTTTTAAAAGAGACCATGGGAGGGTGACAAGTGTCCCCCCCCATCTGATTTTCTGTTGCATGCAATAAATTGACCAAGACTTGGACATTTTCTATCTTTCATCTTCTCTCTCTCTCTCTCAAATTGCTCCCCCTTCTCTCTAAAAACCCTTAGAAAAATCTGAAAGTTAAGAACAAGAAAAGGAAGCTTGTAGCTAGCTTGTTGGCATTGTTGTGGTAGTGTTCTTGGCAAGGAAGCTAGCAATATTTGGAATAAGTTTTGGCTAAAACTTTAAGGTAACATTTCTTCCTTTAAACTTAGTTCTAGTGTTGCATGCTTAGAAAGCAAGATCTTGTGGTAGTAAAATAATGCACTTAGAGTCATTGCATGCAAGTAAATGTGGTTTGGATATGAAGAATGGGTTAAGAAGAAATTATGAGCATGTTGTAGCCTAAAAACCACCTTAGAATTGTTAAGTGAATTGTTGTAAACCTATGGGGCAGAATTTTGGGTGTGAAATCCCTTTGAATTGTTGGATTGAGTGAGCCTTAAAGGTGGTGTTTTTGATGATAAATTCGGCCTTGAGAAATGTGGCAAAGTGAGTAGAAACAAAGGAAATCTTTTGATTTTCCTTAGAATTTAGTGACTTTGAACTTGGATTGTTCTACATTAAGATTAGAGGTTAATAACCGTATCATGACTATTATAGGTTGAAATATTACTTGCGGTAGTTTGGACTTGGCAAGTGGATTGACCAAAGAGGTATGTGAAGTTTTCCTATCTCTTGAGCATGAATAGATAAAACTATGTAATGCGGTGAGCGTCATGATTTAGTATTCTTACTTGTTTTGAGTATAAAATGACTTGTTTAGTGTTAAGAATGTATAAGTCCCTTGGTTAAGGAAAAGTATGATTTTACTAAAGTATAGAGTTAATATAACAACTTTATGGGAAGTTGGTTTATTAGCTTCATAAAAGGTTAATGAGAAGGATTTACTCTAAGTAAGATAATTACATGAAGGCAATTTGATTTAAAGGCATCAATTGCCCAAAGGCTTTATGTATAAAGAAGAGTCACTTTTGAAAGAGATGAGGTATGTAGTACTTGGGTTAAATTCCGGTTTTCTTTTATTTAAAGATATGATGAAGTGCCTTAAATAAACTAAAATGAGAGTATATGAACAAGACTAAAAGAAGTTATAAGTTTGCTTAACTTATTTATGATATGATAATGATTTGAGATAGGGTAGAGTATATGCGAGGCAAGCCCAAGATCGTCATACCACCTCCTTGATGTAAGAGTATGTGCGAGGCGGCCAAGATCGTCATACCATCCGCCGATGTAAGAGTATATCCGAGGCGGATCAAGATCGTTATACCATCTGCACGATATAAGAGTATATCGAGGCAAGCCCAGATCGTTATACCATCTGCTCGGTGTAGAGTATATCGAGTCTGACCCAAGATCGTTATACCATCATTTGGGGTAAGAGTATATCCGAGAAAGTCCCAAGATCGTTATACCACTGTTAGTGGATTTGCTACCCGTGATCGAGGAATACCTCATGCGAGTCCTTATGGGCTTATGCGGGTGAAATAGTCCCGTGCGCCAGTACCGATCGAGGAGTACCTCATGCGGGTCGCGGGACCCATGCGGGTGAAATAGTCCCAGGAGTAGGATGGTTTGTTTTGATACTACGGGCGAGGTACCCTGTTTTGATCATGAGCCTCCTATTTTATGCAGTATTATATATATATATATATACTTGTCACTCTCATTGTTAGTAAGGCCACGATGTAATTATTTTATTGTCTTCCATGACTTGACTTGCTTTTAGACTTATGATATCATATTACGTATTTTCCAGCTTTACATACTTGGTACATATTGTGTCGACCCTTCCCGGGCTGCGTTACGCTGCGGTAAGTAGCGATTGAGGATCCTCGTTCTTAGGATCACTATTCCGGTGTCAGAAGCTCCATTCCTCCGGAAGCTTATTTATTGGTATGGATATTTCCCTGATGCTATAGGTACTTTGTATATTCAGGGGGTATGGCGGGGCCTTGTCCCTCCACAGTTGTTATCTTTAGAGGTCTGTGGCCACCTATGTGTTTTGGGCTATAAGAACCGATTGTACTATTATACTTTTGTTAAGTATGTTTTATGGAAAGCGACCTTACCTGGCGGTGATGTTACTTTTTATGCGTATGTGTTGTGTATGTTCCGCTGCTATTCTCTGACATATACCTGACAGGGTACCCCGGTAGGGTACCAGTCGCGGCCCCGGGGTTGGGTCGTGACATACTTTCCTTTAGCCACTAAACGAAACCCTAAGGAAAACCTTCATAGTCGGTTGAAGTGTTTAGTAGAAGTTGCGTAGAACTTCTAAGGGTTGTTTGGAGCGGATTGGAGCACTCGGAGTAGGAGCTAAACGTTGCTCAGGAGCGACTTTTTACTTGGATAATTTTGGGCTCATTGAGGTAAATACTACTGTCCTTCTAGTGTAATTGGAAATTACATACTATAGTAGTGTAGAAATGAATATAAGATTCATAGAAGTGATTTGAACTGTAATAGAAGGATATTACAGAAAAGGGTTGAACTGAAATCATTTCAGAAGAATATAAGTAGAAATTAAACTGTACTTACATAGGACTGTATTACAGTAGACTGATAACCTTTATTGGTTGAATGTTTTGCAAGTAGCATGTGCTACTTAGAAGGTGGACAAGGATAGCCGGGTTATAGCCGTGGAGCGTTTGCTTATAGTCGATAATCGTCGCGGTATGTGATTCTTCCTATACTCTTGAGCATGATATTTTAAAGGAAGATATATATAGTGCGGCAATGTCTTTTGACTTAAGCTGAATAATATATAGTACGGTGAGCGTCGTGCGCTAATTGAACGTAGTTGTACGACAATGTCTTTTGACTTAAGCCTGAATAATAAGAATTTTGAAGTATTTCAAAATTGTTAAGAAACCATTTTTTTTGAAAGAAGAGTAACACTTGGTTTTAAAGGTTTTAAAAAGAGTTATACTAGCTTTATGGGGAGTTAGGTATAACGTCTTAAGAGAGGTAAAGAAGATGGTTTACTGATTTTAGAAGTTAAGAGACTTGATCTTATAAGATAAGAGACTTAACTTAAATGAATTAATATGGATTTTGTGTGAAACCTCATTCGTGAGTAATGAGTACTTGGTTTTTAAAAGGAATAATGTTTCTTGATTTGAAATCGAATGTGTATCGATAAACCACTGCAGCGTTAATAAAGGAAAATGTATTGAATAATTAAGTATTATTAAAACCGGTAGAAACCTCCATCTGCATGAAGCTAAGATAAGACAAAATGATATTACATTTTCTAGATCATGGCTGCTTAATAAGATTGATTATGAACAAGATTAACCTACTCACCTATGGCATATGTTACTCTATTGTTTTAAAAAGAGATTAAGACATTGAACTATGAAACTTTTCTAAAAAGAGACTTGCGTAATTGAAATTAGGCAAAGCTGGAACTTTTAGGGAAAAGAAAGGCATTGTGTTGTCTTAAAATGGTTTAAAACATAAAGTGTTATAACGACTTTATGGGAAGTTGGTTATAACGACTTTATGAAAACAAAGAAGGGTTTTATCATTTGTTTTAATGTGGTAACTTGACTTTTAAAGAGAAGTATTTTGGTCAAAAGGAAGGCATGGTATTGCCTTAATTTGGTCTTAAAAGGAAAGTATGAAAGTTGTTTTGGTTTACTTAAAAGATATAAGTCACACATTTTTATATACCACAGTATCGGGTGACTTTTAGAAAAGGAATGAATCTCTTAAAAGGAATTTAACGTCACGTAGTACTTTAGGAGTTAAAATCAGGACTTTGACATAAAATGAAAGTACCTTGAGTTGTGTATAACTTACTATGCTTGTTGTTATGAAACTTGACCATGTTATGTGTGATAGCCTTGTTGTGCAAATCGTGTTCTACTCGACTACGGTTCGTAGGATGAGCAGAATGTATTTCACTCGACTATCGGTTCATCCGGAATGTATTTCACTCGACTCACGGTTCATCCGGAATATATTTCACTCGACTAGGTTCATCAGAATGTATTTCACTCGACTCTAGGTTTATCCGAATGTATTTCACTCGACTCTGGGTTCATCCAGAATGTATTTCACTCGACTCTGGGTTCATCCGGAATGTATTTCACTCGACTAGGTTCATCCGGAATGTATTTCACTCGACTCCGGGTTTCAGGAATGTATTTCACTCGACTCTGGGTTCATCCGGAATGTATTTCACTCGACTCTACGGTTCATCCGAATGTATTTCACTCGACTAGGTTCATCCGAATGTATTTCACTCGACTAGGTTCATGGGATGAGCAGAATGTATCCACACGTTTATATCTTGGGTCCATGAGATGGGCGAGACATGTTATACGTATCACATGATTTGTACCTAGGCGCGCGGTGAGGAAGAAGTTCCACGAGGCATGAGGATGACTTTGAGGCGTGAGTCACGACTTGACATAAGCTCTTATGTTGTGAGCGTAGTTTGGTTATCATACATGTCTCTGCTTTATATAGACTATAATGATTTCATTCTGATAATTTCTGATTTCACATACTTGGTACTTGTTATCGACCTCCTTGAAGTGCGTTCATCTGCGGTAGAAGTACATTTGTCGATCCGCGTTTAGGATCTCATTTCAGCGTCTTGGAAGCTCCGTCCTTGGAGGCTTATCTTTGGTATGTTACCACGAGTGCAGGTCCTTGTACATTCGAGGTATGGCGGGCCGTCCGTCATGGTTGTTATATAAATCTTAGAGTGCATGCCTTTGTTGTGGCGGGGTTGTAAGGATTATGCTATTCAAATGTTTATATATATATGTTGAAAGGCAACCGTTTTGGTTGCTTTATTTTCTTTCATCTTAATCCATGTCTATTTACATGTTTAAGTTTTATTTCATGGTTTTCTCGATGTTGTATCACTAGGGTGCCGGGTAAGGCACGATCACGGGCAGGTTCGGGTTGTGAGTGAGTATCGAGCGATTAGTCCTCGGAAAGTGTCTACGGACCGTGTCTAGTAGAGTCTTGATTATCGGTGTGTTGTGCATCACATCTATAATCGAGGAGGCTATAGGACATTTAGGATTAGTTTCCATTCTTCTCATTCGAGATCGTGCCTTGGTGTGTGATAAGTTGGACCCTCTCGACGTATTCCTTTCCTTTACCGGCTATGCCTCCGCGTAAAACCTGAGCCCGATAGGCAAGGCGATCGAGGAGCTGTTAGTGAGATCTGAGGAAATGCGAGCGCGAGCGGTCGATACTGAGCAATGCCGACGGCGGGTTTCGCGCCGCCAACACCAGCGAGTTTAGAGCGCGGCGATGGCTGCTGAGACTCTGATACGAGCCTCGATCCACGGCTGGAAGCGGATGAGATAAGTACAAGGAGATGGCGATTCACGGCGAGGAGTCGTGGCGAATATGAGATAAATTTGGATCACGTGATTCGATCCAGTCGGTAGCACCGTGAGTTCACCCCCAAGCAGATTTGAGACTACGGGATTTTTACGAGTGTAACCCGCGAGTTTTATGGGTCGAGGCACGAGGATGATCCGCACGAGTTCATCCGGCGATTCTGGTCGTAGAGTGATCGAGGCATCGGATACCAGTCGGTGGTCTAGGTTCGTGTCGGTGCGTGATACCGCGATCGGTAGTTTGATTCGTGGGAGGCTGTCGGGAGAGAATGTACTTCCGGTATATGGGGCCCGAGTTCTCAAAGGCATTTCTTGCACAACTTGCCTCCACGGATGAGAGGGCTCGGTAAACAATTTTTGACGCGTTATGGCGGGGCGGGCGGGCGGTTAGAGAGTACAATGTGAGTTCGACTCGTTAGCTCGGTATGTCCCGTAGTAGCGATA
Source organism: Przewalskia tangutica (assembly GCA_029844215.1). Classification (NCBI taxonomy): domain Eukaryota; kingdom Viridiplantae; phylum Streptophyta; class Magnoliopsida; order Solanales; family Solanaceae; genus Przewalskia; species Przewalskia tangutica. The sequence continues at coordinate 133,918,802 of CM056722.1, forward strand.
TGGAGGCGAGTACATCGCTACGTCACGGGCTAGATGATTACTTGGCGAGCTTATGCGGGTGTAGCTCTTGATCGGGCATGGATATTGCCCGCATGCAAGCTCATGCACTAGGATGTGAGGCACGGAGGTCGGCGTAATGGCGAGATCAGCGTAAGAGGGCCGGGGCAGCGGGGTCCTTTGGTAACTTTCGAGGCGGACCGCCTCGTGTGAGTAGTTATGTACCTCGCCCGATGCAGTGGTCCTCGCGATCTTGGGGCGTTCGGGGTATTCGGGAGTGATCGAGCTCGAGGGCTTAGTTCACGGTATACGTTAGTGCTAGCGGCCAGGATTCATGTCCCGCCGGTGTACGATGTGGCAAACATCATCCGGGAATGTCGTCTTTTCTGGTGCTTGTTTCACTGCGGCCGTCGAGGGCCATGTGACGAGGCGTGCTTATAGGAGAGTGCCGCGCAGCGCAGCCTGCGGATCGATGGCGAGTTCGCCGCCCCTACGGTATGCCTGCAGTGAGCCTATGATTAGAGTGGGCGGTAGGTTCGTATATCCCTAACCTCTAGAGTTTTGCATGCTTGATATGATGATCTTATTGTTGTGTGTGCTATGCGGATAGCGTTGTGTTATATTGTGAGTTAGAAAACATGGTTAGTTGGAAGAGTAAGTATGGGGCATGGAAGGTGTGAACCTTAGATTATTTCACGATTGAGACCTTACAGATAAGGTCGTCTTGAGTAAAAGATTCATTTTATGTTTGACTTTTATCGAGTGCGTAGTATCGTGGGATATATTTGTGTGATAAGTCCATGGGTAGTGTGAAATGAAAGTGGTAGCTTTCGTGATGTGAGTTAGTAAATTGTTCCGTGTCGGGAGCAAGGGTTTAGCGCGATTGTGGGTCGGGTTGAGGGCGTGTTGCGGGTCAACCCGTGGCAGATTAAGGTGGGGTCAGTTCTGGGTGGTCCCGCCAGATGGTAAGTCACGAGGGTGCTAGGCCCAGTTTAGATGACCATCGTATGAGTTCGTGGATATGTTCGACCAAAATCAGTTCGTGAAGGCCGAGAATGGCCCTAGAAGAAATCGAGTTAGTAAGATGACCAAGTTTGGAGGTAGTGACTCGAGGGTTGGAAAGCGAGCGTTGGGAAGTGTGAGTGCGTTTACTAGAAGAGTTCAAGTGTTCGAGAAAAGTGCGACGAGTAAGGGTAGAGGCGAGCATGTATTGCGAGCATAGATATGATCATTTCTTGTGAAGGAGAAGGTGCGAAGGATGTATATTTTAGACCTCGGGGATCGCATGCGATCCGGTACCATTTGTTGGGTCGTAGGAGTGACACTAGAACCTCGCGGCAAAGTGACAAAAGTTTGTGATGTTAGAGTGTTTCCTCGTGGACTTGGATGTAAGTATTTGCGGGTGTTTACGTGGCGGTGTGGCGGATTGTTCTCGTAAGTATAGTAGTGAAGACTATCTTTGGCGCATGTTTGTTTGAGGCTTAGAAGGAACATTCGGAATGAATGTTTCTAAGAGGAGAATGTTATACCCGTATTTCGAGGTATATGCGTGAGGCGTGCGTATATAAATTTGAGCCTTAAGTTAGGCAAGTTTGAAATTTGTACACAACACCCGATTAAGTCGTTTTTAAATGAAGCGTTTCACGACTTTCGTAGGGAAAATTACGGCTATGTCATTAATAATTTTTGCGGATTTTTCCGAGAGGCGAAACATTTTGGACAGCGGGAGGTGACATGTCACCCTGCATTGGAAGAAGTGGGCGGCAAAGGGGAATTGTTGCACGTTTTTGTGCAAAAATTGTGGTCAAGGGTTAGGTAGGATATTTTGTGTAGTTGATGAGCAAGTGGGACCCACAAACACACGTGGCTTCATCTTGACCTTACACTTGCCTTACACTTGGATAGATCTTGGCCATTGGTTGGCCATTTCTTGACCTATAAATACCCATAAGTTGATGAACTTATTCATCCAAAAATTGTCTAAGTCTTGAAAAATCCTCCTCTCCCCTCTTGTTGTTTTCGTCCACCACACCTCCCTTTGAGAGCTCTGGCGAGAGCAACCCCACTAGCCTAGTTGTGCTAGTCGAAATACTACCCCCAGTAGAAATGTATTCTACAAGTATTGTTATAATGCCCAAAATACTTTAGCCAAATACCTTGTAGTACTTTCCAAAGTACCCTTTATACGAAAAGACCGGAAAATACTATTATACTTTCCTTTAGCCACTAAACGAAACCCTAAGGAAAACCTTCATAGTCGGTGGAAGTGTTTAGTAGAAGTTGCGTAGAACTACTAAGGGTTGTTTGGGCGGATTGGAGCACTCGGAGTAGGAGCTAAACGTTGCTCAGGAGCGACTTTTTACTTGGATAATTTTGGGCTCATCGAGGTAAATACTACTGTCCTTCTAGTGTAATTGGAAATTACATACTATAGTAGTGTAGAGATGAATATAAGATTCATAGAAGTGATTTGAGCAGTAATAGAAGGATATTACAGAAAGGGTTGGTAAATCATTTGAGAAGAATATAAGTAGAAGTTAAAGCGTACTTACATAGAATTTGTATTACGATGGTGATAACCTTTATTGGTTGAATGTTTTGCAAGTAGCATGTGCTACTTAGAAGGTGAACAAGGCTAGCGGGTTATAGCCGTGGGCGTTTTGCTTATAGTCGATAATCGTCGCGAGGTATGTGATTCTTCCTATACTCTTGAGCATGATATTTTAAAAGGAAGATATATATAGTCGGCAATGTCTTTTGACTTAAGCTTTGAATAATATATAGTGCGGTGAAGCGTCGTGCGTAATTGAGCGTGGTTATGCAATGATGTCTTTTGACGTAAGCTGAATAATAAGAATTTTGAAGTATTTCAAAATTGTTAAGAAACCATTTTTTTGAAGAAAGAGTAACACTTGGTTTTAAAGGTTTTAAAAAGAGTTATACTAGCTTTATGGGAGTTAGGTATAACGTCTTAAGAGAGTAAAGAAGATGGTTTCTTGATTTTAGAAGTTAAGAGACTTGATCTTATAAGATAAGAGACTTAACTTAAATGAATTAATATGGATTTTGTGTGAAACCTCATTCGTGAGTAATGAGTACTTGGTTTTAAAAGGAATAATGTTTCTTGATTTGAAATCGAATGTGTATCGATAAACCATGCGGCGTTAATAAAGGAAAATGTATTGAATAATTAAGTATTATTAAAACCAGTAGAAACCTCCATCTGCATAGAAGCTAAGATAAGACAAAATGATATTACATTTTCTAGATCATGGCTTAATAAGATTGATTATGAACAAGATTAACCTACTCACCTATGGCATATGTTACTCTATTGTTTTAAAAGAGATTAAGACATTGAACTATGAAACTTTTCTAAAAAGAGACTTGCGTAATTGAAATTAGGCAAACTGGAACTTTAGGAAAAGAAAGGCATTGTGTTGTCTTAAAATGGTTTAAAACATAAAGTGTTATAACGACTTTATGGGAAGTTGGTTATAACGACTTTATGAAAACAAAGAAGGGTTTTATCATTTGTTTTAATGTGGTAACTTGACTTTTAAAGAGAAGTATTTTGGTCAAAAGGAAGGCATGGTATTGCCTTAATTTGGTCTTAAAAGGAAAGTATGAAAGTTGTTTTGGTTTACTTAAAGATATAAGTCACACATTTTTATATACCACAGTGTATCGGGTGACTTTTAGAAAAGGAATGAATCTCTTAAAAGGAATTTAACGTCACGTAGTACTTTAGGAGTTAAAATCGGACTTTGACATAAAATGAAAGTACCTTGAGTTGTGTATAACTTGCCTATGCTTGTTGTTATGAAACTTGACCATGTTACGTGTGATAGCCTTGTTGTGCAAATCGTATGTTCTACTCGACTCTGGGTTCATGGGATGAACAGGAATGTATTTCACTCGACTCAGGTTCATCCGGAATGTATTTCACTCGACTACCGGTTCGTCCGAATGTATTTCACTCGACTACGGTTCATCCGGAATGTATTTCACTCGACTCAGGTTCATCAGAATGTATTTCACTCGACTCTAGGTTCATCCGAATGTATTTCACTCGACTCAGGTTCATCCGGAATGTATTTCACTCGACTACGGTTCATCAGGAATGTATTTCACTCGACTAGGTTCATCCGGAATGTATTTCACTCGACTAGGTTCATAGGATGAGCAGGAATGTATCCTACGTTTCTATCTTTGGGTCCATGAGATGGGCGAGACATGTTATACGTATCACATGATTTGTACCTAGGCGCGGCGGTGAGGAAGAAGTTCCACGGGCGTGAGGATGATTTTGTGGCGTGAGTCACGACTTGACATAATCGCTCTTATGTTGTGAGCGTAGTTTAGTTATCATACATGTCTCTGCTTTATATAGACTATTATGATTTCATTTCTGATAATTTCTGATTTCACATACTTGGTACTTGTTATCTTGACCTCGCCCGAAGTGCGTTCATCTGTGGTAGAAGTACCATTTGTCGATCCGCGTTTAGGATCTCATTTCGTCTTGGGAAGCTCAGTCCGCCGGAGGCTTATCTTTGGTATGTTACCACAGTGCAGCAGGTCCTTGTACATTCGGGGTATGGCGGGGCCCTGTCGTCATAGTTGTTATATAAATCTTAAGTGCATGCCTTTGTTGTAGGCGGGGTTGTAAGGATTATGAATTCAAATGTTTATATATATATATGTTGAAAGGCAACCGTTTTGGTTGGCCTATTTTCTTTCATCTTAATCCATGTCTATTTACATGTTTAAGTTTTATTTCCGCTGGTTTTCTCTGATGTTGTATCACTAGGGTGCCCGGGGTAAGGCACCAGTCACGGGCCCAGGTTCGGGTTGTGACAGTAATTTCAAAAATTCCTCCTGATTTCCAATCCTTCGCGTTACTACCCCTTAAGGGATGAATTGTTAACTTATTACTTTATTCGGTACGTAAAAGACTCTCAAGAATTGCATTACATAATGTTGACCTACTATCTCCAAACCTGGTCATTATACTAAGATTGGAATTCCTTCACTTGCCTCGTGGCTAAGAGTTTCTGTCAATAGCGCTTTAGGAAAATATTCCTTGATCTCGTTAAGTTCTAAACCCATTACTTTACCTATCTCGTAGAACTTTTAGTCAGTTCCAAAAATGCTCATATACATTTGCATTTGCCTGACATTTTTATATGTATTATAATGTCATTATCTCTTGACATATTTCTTTAATGTCTACCTTATATCCATAGGCGTCATTGGCCTCTTTTCACTTGTTTAGGTGCTAATCTCGAGCTTTACTCACTATTACTTCCGTCTACATACTTTCTGAAAGGTATGTCATCATATGTCGTGGAACCGATGCTTCATATATTTAGATCCAATTCACTGTGTTACATGATCCAATGACTTTTCAAGCTTTCTTGTCTTATCATTATTAGGTCTCTCATCGATCGAGTTCCCATTCGTCTTACCTTTACATTTCCATTTCAAGTTGCCTGGGGGGGTCTCTTATCTCAAAGTATTTCTCATACTATCTTCCTGAACATCAGAGGTTCGTCACCTTTGGTCGAAGTGTTCTTACTGTCCCTCCTTTACCAATAGTCCTTACACTGTTCTGGAGTAATCATACCTTTGTGAAATCTGCATAACTATAATTTCATCCACCTTTATCATTCTTGTCGTAATCTTTCCTTCTACTCATCATTAAACGAAAAACATTTATGCCTTGATACTTGATCATACCATTCCATTCCTACTTGTTCATTGTTTCATATTTCTTACCGCCATTCTTCGATTGTTCCATAGTTCTCGTCCTTAATTTCCCCCAACAAACTATTGTTATCCAGAGGTTATGTAGAATTGTAACATGTTGCACAATAAAGCCGAAGACCTTACCAGTCCAATACCTACAACATACCTTAGCTTACTAACATTAATCTATGTATTTCTCGATAATACGCAGTATAGCCCTTTACGCAAGGACTCGCATGAGGTAACTTCCTCGCATCGTGGGGAGCAAATCCACGGAATATGCAACATGCCCGGGGAATGACCCCGTGAAGAATAATATAACACAAGCACAACCGGCTACCATAAATAACATAAGTAAGTTAAGAAATCCCTCAACTTCTTATTAGACTTAATTAGCATGCACTCTCATTTTATTTAACTTAAGGCACTAACATATCATGAAAAATCCGGGAATTTAACCCCAAAGTACTACGTACTTCTATCCTTTTAAAATGACTCTTTTTCATATAAAAACCCCAAGATACTAACACCCGTAGTATCAAAGCATATCTACTTTCCATATCAAGTTACTACGCCTTTAGAAATTTATTTCAAGGCTTTGAAATCAATTCTTCCATTTTCGACACTTAAGTAACTTATACTTTTAAACAAGTTACCCTTCTTCAAATCAATTATTTGATCCTCTTTTGAAATCGATCAAGTAAACCATTCTTTTATCTTCCCATAAAGCCGTTATAACCAACTTCCCATAAAACCGTTATAACAACTTTATGCTTTAGAAAACCAAGGCATTTTCATCCTTTAAAATCAAGTGAGTTAATTTTCTAACTCAACCAAACTTACACATTCTTATATCAAGTCAATGATATCAAAACAAAATTGAATTCCTTTAAAACTTGTACGTCTACCGTAATTATACATTTATAAAACTCATGCTCAAGAGATAGGGAAAGTTCTACATACCTCTTCGGCTTAATCCACTTGCTAACTTGAATACGCCGCACGTAGAATGTCAACCTATAATGACCATAATACGGCTATCAACTTCTAGCTTTTAATGTAGAATATCCTAAGTGTAAAGCTTCATATTCTACGGAAAATTAGGCAGCACTTCTTTTGTTTCTACATACTTTTCCACCTTTTTCAAGGCCCGAAATCAATAACAAATATGCCACATTTAAGGCTCAACACATCAACTAATCAAAGGGGATTACACGCCTTACAGGACGTGTAAAATTCTGCCCCACAATTTATATAAAACAGTCCATTATTAAATATCATTCTCGGCTACAATGTACAACCACATAATATCCTTTCCAAATCCTTTCAATCCATAATGTCATTCTAACATGTTATATAGTCGCAAACAACTTTAACAACTATAATCCCTTCTTTATATAACATGCGACGACTAAAACTAATAACTAAATTGAATTACAATCTTATGGCTAATCATGCAACTTTCGGATTTGCTTCCAAATATTCCATAACACTTATCAATCTCCATTATATATATCCCATGCTTGTTTATATATATATATAACTACAACAACATGTAATCTTTAATCACTAAGACGACAAGATTGTTACCTTGATAAGCCCTAATCCAACTTTAAGATTCAAAGTCGCTCCTTAGCAACTTAGCTCCTTTCCTTCACGCTCCAATCCGCTATTTGAAGCCCTTAGAAGTTCATAAACAACTTCTCTTTAATTTCCAACCAAAACTTATGAAAACAATTTAGGTTTTCATCTTGCGACTAATGTAAAAACGTAGCTTTTCCGGGATCTTTGTATTGAGATATCCTTATAATACCCCTAGGAACCTTGGGTTTAAGTATTGGAAAATATGGAACAAGATTGAAGAATTTTTCTTGTTTTTCAAGATCTTAGCCGAGAGCCCTCAATGTTGCACATAAGTTTCTTGAAATTGTTTCTAAGTGTTAGAACTTGTCTTGCTACTAGGGTGTATATATAATTAAATGTAGGGTCAAGATTAAAACACTTGTGTGGTCTTGGATGAAGAAATTTAAATATCTATGGTCAACTTGACTAGTTGACTTGATCAATTTTCTCAAGCTTTGATCATCCACATTAGACTACTTAATATTGGTCACTAGACCACTTAACCTTGGTCCATTATTCGACCAAGACCACGTAAGGGGGGGTGACATGTGTCACCCTCCCATTCGTCGTAATATTTTGTTTCCCGACATTTTCATAATTCCGATAAATTCTACAAGTCTCAAATCTTAACGTCCTGATTTTTTACGTTCGTTCTTATATACATGTCCTGGAATTACGGGGTGTAACATTCTTCCCCCCTTAGAAACATTCGTCCCCGAATGTTCTTTCGGAGTCAAACTAATTAGAAAGCGACATAGTCTCCTTTTACTACACCCTTCATACTAAATATGCCACCCATGACCACATAACAATACTTAAACAAATACGTCAATTAAAACTGACAAGTAAGGGAAATGAATTACCTGAAGGTGTAGGGAATAAGTGAGGATACTTCTTCATCATGTCCTCATCTGCTTCCCAAGTCATCTCCTCTCTATTATCATTCCGCCATAAGACTTTGACGGAAGCCACGTTCTTAGTCCGCAGTCGCATGACCTGGCGATCGAGTATCGATATGGGACTCTCCTCATACGATAATCCCTCTGTCACTTGGACATCGCTAGCTGGGAAAACTCTCGATGGATCTCCGATACACTTCCGCAACATAGAAACATGGAAGACCGGATGCACTGCCTCCAAGTCGGATGGAAGTTCCAACTCATACGCAACCTTGCCTACTCTACGGAGGATCTGATAAGGCCCAATGTACCTTGGGATAAGCTTCCCCTTCTTCCCGAACCTCATCACACCCTTCATGGGTGATACCTTCAAGAAGACCCAATCGTCAACCTGAAACTCCGAGTGTCGACACCGATTATCTGCATAAGACTTCTGCCGACTCTGAGCTGCTAAAAGTCACTCCTGGATAAGCTTCACCTTATCCACAACCTGCTGAACCAAGTCTGGGCCAACTAACTGAACCTCGCCCACGTCGAACCAACCAATCGGCGACCTACACTTCCGCCCATACAAAGCCTCATATGGCGCCATCTGAATACTGGAATGTAGCTGTTATTATATGCAAACTCAACAAGAGGTAAATGATCTTCCCAGCTACCCCTGAAATAAATAACACAGGCCCGCAGCATATCCTCAAGTGTCTGGATAGTACGATCTGCCTGTCCGTCGGTCTGAGGATGAAACGCGGTACTGAGACTCACATGTGTCCTTAACCCCTTCTGGAAAGACCTCTAGAAGTTAGTCGTAAACTGGGCTCCTCTGTCTGATATAATAGATATAGGAACTCCGTGCAGTCTCACAATCTCCCTGGTATAAAGTCTAGCATAATCCTCAGCCGAATACGTAGTCCTGACTGGAAGAAAGTGTGTTGATTTCGTCAGCCTGTCTACAATAACCCAGATGAAATCATACTTCCTCTGAGTACGAGGTAACCCTGTAACAAAATCCATGTTGATCACCTCCCACTTCCATGTCGGAATCTCCATCGCTTGTAATAGCCCACCGGGCTTCTGGAGCTCAACCTTGACCTGCTGACAATTCGGACACTGAACAACAAACTCTGCTACTTCCCTCTTCAGGCCATCCCACCAATACATACATCTGAGGTCATGATACATCTTAGTCGACCCCGGATGAATAGAGTAACGAGCACTGTGCCTCGCAGAACCCTGGCGAAGTCCTGCAACATCGGGAACACACAATCTACCCTCGTACCTTAGCACCCCATCAGGCGCTACCTCAAACAAACTCTTTGTTACACCCCGTAATTCTAGGATATGTTTATAAGAACGTACGTAAGAACTCAAAAATGATAAGATTTGAGACTAGTAAAAATTTATCGAAATTATGGAAATGTCGGAAAATGAAATATTGCGATGAACGGGAGGGCGACACGTGTCACCCCCCTTAGTTGGTCTTGGATGATTTTTACATGGATTAAATGGTCATTTGACCAATGGTAGGATGACCAAGTCTTGCTAAACAAAGAGCCTGATATTGTTGACTTAGTCAAGAGCCACTTGGCTTGATCTTTTAGTAGATTGGATCCAAGCCATCCATATGTGCTAATCTTGACCCTCCATTATGTTATTTAAGTATACTAGTAGCAAGATAAACTTCTACACTTAGAAAAAATTTCAAGAAACTTGGAAGACCTCTTATGTTGCTCTCGGGTTTAGGGTTCTAAGGAACAAAAAAAAATTCGTTTGTTGTCCTATAATCTCCACACTTTAAACCAAGGTTCCTAAGAGTATTGTAAGGGTATCTCAATCAAAAGATCCCGGAAAAGTGGCGTTTTCGTATTAGTCGCAAGGTGAAAACCTAAGTCACTTTCATAGGTTTGGATTGGAAGTTAAAGGAAAGTTGTTTGTGATCTTCTAAGGGCTTCAAGTGGCGGATTGGAGTGTCAAGGAGAGGCTTTAAGTTGCTAGGGAGCGACTTCGGATCTTGAAGTTGGATTAAGGCTCGTCGAGGTAACAATCTTGTTCTCTTAAGTGTTATAAGATTACATATTGTTGTAGCATTACATTTTAACTAGCATGAAGTATATGTATTAAAGATTGGAAGCCTAAAATCCGAAATGACATTGTTAGCCATTTGAAAGTGAAATACAATTTGGTCGATAATTAGAATCGTCGCATGTTATCTACTTGAAGATTATAGTTGTTATAATCGATTGCGGCTTTATAACATGTTATACTAAACAACTTGAATTGAAAAGGAATTGGAAAGGATGATAGGTTGTTACACCTTTTGGCCGAGAATGACATTGCCTTTTGGACTAGTTTGATATAAATTGTGGGGCGGAATTTTACACGTCTTGTTAGGCATGTAATCCCCTATTGTTAACTACATTATTGAGCCTTAAATGTGGTGTGTTTGGTTATTGAATTCGGGCCTTGAAAAAGGTGGAAAAGTATGTAGAAACAAAGGAAGTGCTGTCCGATTTTCCGTAGAATTTAGTGACTTTCCACAGAGAATATTCTACGTTTGAAGTTAGAAGTTAATAGACGTATTATGGTCATTATAGGTTGACATACTACGTACGGCATATTGGACTTAGCAAGTGGATTGAACCAAAGAGGTACGTGGAACTTTCTTATCTCTTGAGCATGAATAGTTGTAAATGTATAGTACGGTAGACGTACGAGATTTAAATGAATTTACTTTCATTTGATATCCTTGACTTGTTTTAAGGATGTTCAAGTTGGTTGAGTTAGAGAATTAACTCACTTGTTTTTAAAGGATAGAAATGTCTTGGTTTCAAAAGCATAAAGTTGGTTAATAACTTTCTGGAAAGTAAAGAGAATGGTTTATTCTATTAAGGTAAACAAAGATTTCTTGACTTGAAAATGTATAGATTACTTGATTTGGAAAGTATTGATTCCTTGAGCTATTCTAAAGTTAAGAAACTTGATTTCTAAAGTTAAGAAACTTGATTTCTAAAGTTAAGAGACTTGAAGTATTTTAAAAGTATATGATACTTGGTTCTGAAAGTATACGTCTCTTGGATATAAAGAAGAATGTAAAGTCTAAAGTATAAAGTTAGTATAACGACTTTACGGGAAGTTGGTTATAATAGCTTTATGGAAATATGAAAGAGTGGTTTACTCTAGTAATATAAATAATGATAAATGACTTGAAATAATGAAAGGCAAATTGATTTGAAGGCATCAATTGCTTAAGGTTTTAAAAGAAAGAAGTCACTTGATTTAGAAGCCTATAAATGTATTTCTAAAAGATATTGTGACTTGTCTTGAAAAGTATATATGACTTGATACTACGGTTATTAGTATCTTGAAAGTTTTATATGAAAAAGAGTCATTTTAAAAGAGTAGAAGTACGTAATCCTTTGGGTTAAATTCCCGGATTTTTATAATGACATGTTAGTGCCTTAAATAACTAAAATGAGAGTGTATATGAACAAAGTTAATAAGAAGTTAGGGGATTTCTTAACTTGCCTATGTTATGATAAGTCGGTAGCGCTTATGTTATGTATGATAAGCCGGTAGTGCTTACGTTATGTATGATAGTCGGTTGTGCTATTTTATGTTATTCTTATTGGGTAAAGCCCCGGGTTACTACTAATTCCATGGATTTTCTACCCATGATGCGAGTGCGGCGTTTGTACTCATTGCGGGCCCACCGGGCCTAAGCGAGTGAAATAGTCCCATGCGGAGCGCATCGCTCCATTGCGGGTCCGCAGGACCTATGCGGGTGAAATAGTCCCATGCGGAGCGCATCGCTCTATTGCGGGTCCGCAGGACCTATGCGGGTGAAATAGTCCCAGGAGTAGGATTGCTTAATGATACTACGGGCGGGTGACCCTACTTTGATCATGAGCTTCCTATTTTTATGCAGTAAAGTATACTCTTGTTTACTCTTATTGTTAGTAAGGCACAGTGTACTTGTCACGACCCGACCCCGGGACCGCGATCGGTGCCTACAGGCACCTGCAGTAAACATCGAGAGAAAATCAGCGAACATACATGAAACTTAAAAATAAAACATCGTAAGTAAAAGCAACGAGTTAGCGATAGGGCTACCTTCACGAACATATATAAAAACAACCAAAGCGGTTGCCTCGCTTTCTTTTACAAATCGACCCTGATATGTGACTACAGACCTCAGAGTTTAGACATAACAAGCGTGGCGGGACAAGGCCCGCCGTACCACTGAATAAACATAAGCGTGACAACTCGGAATCTGGAGCCATCTCGACTTGCGGCGGGATCCTAAGCTCGCGGATCCTGTGTAATACCTAAACTGCGGGCATGAATGCGGCCAGAAGAAATCGGTTACAACAGTCGAATATGGAGCGAATATAACGTCTGATAAACAAATCATAAGCGTACAAAAGAATGACAAGGACAGTATAAAAATACATACGGATCCTGCCGTGTCATTACCACATGAACTTACGTATCTTTCATAACATAGTCCGCCCACTACGGAGGACACATATACTACCCGATGCTGGGGCGATCAAATCACACTAATATCAAAGCATGCGTGAATCCCAATCACATCGACTATTAGTGTAAATATAACCATGTGACGCGCGTGGCATCCACCTCACCGCTCGGCGTGCACATACACAATACATATATATATATCACGCGCGTGGAATCCCACATCACTTCGCGATCCGGTATAATAATACACCAATAGGCATACATGAACACCAAGTCCCACGGTGGTATAGCGTCTTGGGGTCTACCGCCACTTATACTCTTACCACGAGAAGGTGGTAAAGCGGTGGTATAGCGTCTTGAGGGTCTACCTCACTTATACTCTTACCCACGGAGAAGGTGGTATAACGTCTTGGGACTTGCCCGCCGTTTATACTCTTATCCTATCTCAACCGACCATTATACAAAACAAGCGGGGTATAATGTCTTGGGGTTTACCCATCACTTATACTCTTAACTGGAGAAGGTGGTATAGCGTCTTGGGGTCTACCGCCGATACTCTTACCCTATCTCAATGGCCGTCAAACAAACGAAGTACTACCGTATGTACATAAGAATCAGAATTTAACCAAGTACTCCAAATAACGGAAGCATGCGGTGGAATCCCACATCAGCTGTCGATGCGTCGGTAACTTCTGACAAGACGGTAGGACCGCCCAGGAGTCGCGGCAACTTAATAAAACATAATACTTGCACTCGAAGGCTATTACCAGCACATATAGGCAAGTTCTCAATTAACCAAGCCAAAGTACTTATCAGGGCACAAAATAGAATAATTCTCATTTAACAAGCCAAAGTACTTATCAAGGCACATTTAGACTAATTCTCAATTAATCAAGCCAAAGTACTTATCAGGGCACAAATAGAATAATTCTCATTTAACAAGCCAAAGTACTAATCCGGGCACAAATAGAATAAATTCTCATTTAACAAGCCAAAGTACTTATCAAGGCACATTTAGACTAATTCTCAATTAATCAAGCCAAAGTACTTATCAGGGCACAAATAGAATAATTCTCATTTAACAAGCCAAAGTACTTATCAAGGCACAAATAGAATAAATCCTCATTTAACAAGCCAAAGTACTTATCCGGGCACAAATAGAATAAATTCTCATTTAACAAGCCAAAGTACTTATCAAGGCACATTTAGACTAATTCTCAATTAATCAAGCCAAAGTACTTATCAGGGCACAAATAGAATAAATTCTCAATTAACAAGCCAAAGTACTAATCCGGGCACAAATAGAATAAATTCTCATTTAACAAGCCAAAGTACTTATCAAGGCACATTTAGACTAATTCTCAATTAATCAAGCCAAAGTACTTATCAGGGCACAAATAGAATAATTCTCATTTAACAAGCCAAAGTACTTATCAAGGCACAAATAGAATAAATCCTCATTTAACAAGCCAAAGTACTTATCCGGGCACAAATAGAATAAATTCTCATTTAACAAGCCAAAGTACTTATCAAGGCACATTTAGACTAATTCTCAATTAATCAAGCCAAAGTACTTATCAGGGCACAAATAGAATAAATTCTCAATTAACAAGCCAAAGTACTAATCAAGGCATCACATAGAATTATTCTCAATTAACAAAGCCAAAGTACTACGTCGTACATTCTTTTCAAAGACTCGCTTTCCAAATAAAACTTCCCGATACTAACAACCGTAGTATCAAGTCCTATTCACCTTTCAAGACAAGTCACAATACCTTTTAGAAATACAATTATCGACTTCTAAATCAAGTGACTTCCTTATTTAAAACCTTAAGCAATTGGTACCTTTAAAACAATTTGCCCTTCCTTAACACAAGTTATTTCTTGATTACTTTATTAGAAAACCATTCTCTTAACCTTCCATAAAGCCGTTATAACCAACTTCCCATAAAGCCGTTATAACCCTTTATGGTTTAGACAACACGTTCCTTTTATAACCGAGAGACTTCTACTTTTGAAACCAAGTGTTAAATACTTTCCAATAAATTCTCATAACTTTCAAAAATACAATTAGTCTCTTAACCTTTAGAAAACAAGTGACTCATTTTATATAAAACCTTAGGCAATTAATGCCTTAAAAACAAGTTGCCTTTTCACTAAAATCAAGTCATTTACCTTTCCATAAAGCAAATATAACCAACTCCCCATAAAGTCGTTATATTCACTTTATACCTTAGCCAAATACAATTTCCTATCCAAGGGACTTATACGTTCAAAAGCGGAACAAGTATCACATACTTTAAAACTCTTCAAGTCCCTTAACTTTAAATAAAACTTAAGACATCCCTTATACTTTCAAGGAAGCGAGTTAATCTCCCAACTCACCCGACTTGGCCATTCAATAAACTAGTAAAGGGTAACAAGGTGTTGTACGTCACTGTACTACGCGTGCAACTAGTCATGCTCAAAGATAGGAAAAGTTCTTCATAGAGTAAATCACACAACTACCTCTTAACTTCTAAGAGTGAAGGAAACATGAAATGATACCACAAGTATATTCCATACATAGAATCATGCCAAAGGAAGGAAGAGGTTCACATACCTCGCGACGATTATCGACAAGTAGCAAAAAGCTCCAAAGTACTTCAACCTTGATAGCTAGTCCATCCTTCAAATAGGATACGCTATACTAAGTATTTCAACCTATAATGGTCACAATCGTCCATTAACCTCTTACTTCAAACGTAGAATATTCTAGGTGCTAAGTCACTAATTTCTACGGAAAATCTGACGACTCCTCCTTTGTTTTTACTTACTTTGCCACCTTTTCAAGGCCGAAATACAATAACCAAACAGCCCAATTGGCTCACAATTCATAGAAGATAATCCAATACAATTGAATAACTACACATTGATTGGCTCACAATTTAGAAAGTAGTCCAATACAAATGACTAACTAAATGACCAATTGGCTCACAATTTAATAACCAACTAAATGCAAACTACAAGTCCAAAATTCGCCACCTTGAGTTCAACAAAACCAATTCTTATCAATTTCCATTTCAATCCAAATTGGTAGCATAACATGATATCAAGTCGCATTTGATTATAACAACCATAATCTTTAAGTCAATAACGTGCGACGATTCCAATAACGATCAAATTATATTCCAACTAAACGCGACTTACATTACACTTCAGATTTAAAGCTACAAGCAATCCATAATACTTATAAAACTTCAACACATATACTACGTGCTAGTAAAATGTAAGGCTAACAACAATACATAATCTTGTAACACTTAAAGAGAACAAGATTATACCTCAACGAATCTCAATCTAACTTCCAATCCGAAGTCGCTCCTTAGTAGTTTAGAACCTCTCCAAGACACTTCAATCCGCATTGAGACCCTTAGAACAATACCAACAATAATCCTTCAAAACTAAATAAAACCTAGAAAGACCATTAGGTTTTTCGTTTGCGATTAACAGTAAACAATCTTTTCCAAGATTTTTCTATTGAGACTTGCTTCTGATACACATAAGACCCTTGGTTTAAAGTGGGAGCTAAATGGATCACAAACAAAAATTTCCTTCTTTTCCCTTAGTGTGGCCAGAGCTCACCGCCCGTGTTCTTGATTTTTGTGTAATATTTTCTAAGTGTTAAGCTCCTCTCTACTAGTAGTAATATAAGTAGCACCTTGGAGGTTAGGATACAAACAAATGGTTGGTTTGGATGTAGTCTTGCTAAATATCAAGACAAAGGTGGGACCTTTGACTTAGTCGATATTCTCGTACTCTACTTGCAAGACTTAGCCATAGAAGACTTATGGTCAATGACCATATTAGCCATGCCATTTTCGTCAAGGCACTCTAAGGGGGTGACACGTATGTCGCCTCCCATTAAATCTAATAATCGTTTCGGCAATTCCATAATTCCGTTAAAATTTTCTGATCTCAAATTTTAACACTTGCGAGTTCTACGTCGTTCTTAAAACATGTCCTGTAACTACGGGGTGTAACATTCTTCCTTAGAAACATTCGTCCTCGAATGTTCTTTGAGTCAAACTTATAATTAACGACATAGTTTCCTTTCACAACCTCGACATACCAACAATGTCACACATGGCCCTAATACCTGCATACGCGTATCATCGCCCATCATAAGCCCAAACGAGGTTACCTTTTCGCATTTCCAACTCCTTCTATCATACATACATAACTTCCATACCGACTGCCTCAAATCTTTGGAGTCACTCTATAAAACAACATAAGGCCATTTAAACTTTCATGACTGGATTAGGTGGAGCAACGTCCACGAACCCTTAAAACAATTAACTAGACTTGGGCCTTGCGCCGCCGTGACCGTCACGTGGTGGAACCACTACCAACTGATCTCACTCCATTTCCGGGCCATGGGAGACCTGCAGTCCTCAACCCGACTCAGCGTCGCACTTAACTCTTATCCTTGGTCTGACTTAAAATCTTATTGCCCGAGAAAGCCGGCTATACCTCAGGTCTCGGCATCAATATTCTTAGGCTCGCAATTTCCATGCTCCAAGCCTACCTTACCATCCCCAAGCGGGTACAAAACTTTATACAACCAAAACCCTCTTGTCTCGATCACACCAACCATTTCTTACTCCATACGGACCTCATCCGTACAATTCTCTTAAGCATACTACGCATCTTAATCTATTAACATGACCTTCCGTTAGGTTCCTTAATATGGCTTCTTGGCGGTTCACTACCCTATCAGACAGCTCATCCTTTCCCAATTATCTCGAAATAAAACACAAAACCTTGGCGAAAATTCATTAACTATTCCATACCTTCCTGTATCTAGTTAGTCTTTACGATTCTGAAATCTAAAATCATTCTAGGCAACACGCGTCGACCTCATACATAACTCCGTATAGATGTATGTCACAATACCAACTATACTATAATCATTACCAACGGATACGCAATCCACATAGTCATTCCTGGTCATCTTTGCCTTTCGTGTGCAATCAACATAACTCGTTAGGGAGGATGACCTAACAACACGACTCTGTCGCACGATCTCGAGTGAGAAGAATGAAACCAATCCTAAATGTCCTGCAGCCTCACGATTATAGATGTGGTGCACAACACACCGATAATCAAGACTACTAGACACGATGCCTAGACACTTTCCGAGGACTAATCGCTCGATACCACTTTTGTCACGACCCGACCGGGACGCGATCGTGCCTACACAGGCACCCTACGTAAACATCAGAGAAAATCAGCGGAACATACATGAAACTTAAAAATAAAACATCGTAAGTAAAACAACAGGTTAGCCGATAGGCTACCTTCCTGAACATATATAAAAACAACCGCGATTTGCCTCGCTTTCTTTTTACAAACTGACCCACAATATGTGACTACAGACCTCTAAGAGTTTAGACATAACAACTGTGGCGGGACAAGGCCCCGCCGTACCCCTGAATAAACATAAACGTGACAACTCCGAACACCGAGCCATCTCAACTTCTTTGAACCGGGATCCTGGCTCGCGGATCCACATTGTGTACCTAAACTGCGGGCATGAACGCGGCCCGAAGAAGCCGATAACAACAGTGCTGAATATGGAAGAATATAACGTCTGATAAACAAATCATAACTGTACAAAAGAATGACAAGGACAAGTATAAAAATACATACCAGATCCTGCCGTGTCATTACCACTTATGAACTTACGTATCTTTCATAACATAGTCCGGCCCACTACGGAGGGACACATATACTACCCGGCCCAATCTGGGACGCGATCAAGTCACACTAATATCAAAGCATGCCCGTGGAATCCCCATCACATCGGCGGCTATTAGTGTAAAATATAACCATGTGACGCGCGTGGCATCCACCTCATCGGCGTACACACACAATACATATATATATCCTGCGTGGAATCCCACATCACCGCCGCGATCCGGTATAATAATACACCAATAGGCATACATGAACACCAAGTCCCACGGTGGTATAGCGTCTTGAGGTCTACCCTCACTTATACTCTTACCCGGAGAAGGTGGTAAAGCGGTGGTATAGCGTCTTGAGGTCTACCCTCACTTATACTCTTACCTGGAGAAGGTGGTATAACGTCTTGGGACTTGCCTCATTTATACTCTTATCCTATCTCAACCGACCATTATACAAAACAAGCGGGGTATAATGTCTTGGGGTTTACCTCACTTATACTCTTAACACGGAGAAGGTGGTATAGCATCTTGGGGTCTACCCTCACTTATACTCTTACCCTATCTCAACGGGTCAAACAAACAAGTACTACCGTATGTTCTATAAGAATCCGAATTTAACCCAGTACTCGAATAACGGAAGCATGCCGTGGAATCCCACATCACCGCTTGTCGATGCGTCCGGTAACTTACAACAAGACGGTACCAATTGACCAGAAGTCGCGGCAACTTAATAAAACATAATACTTGCACTCGAAGGCTATTACCGGCCATATAGGCAAGTTCTCAATTAACTAAGCCAAAGTACTTATCAGGGCACAAAATAGAATAATTCTCATTTAACAAGCCAAAGTACTTATCAAGGCACATTTAGACTAATTCTCAATTAATCAAGCCAAAGTACTTATCGGGCACAAATAGAATAATTCTCATTTAACAAGCCAAAGTACTAATCCGGGCACAAATAGAATAAATTCTCATTTAACAAGCCAAAGTACTTATCAAGGCACATTTAGACTAATTCTCAATTAATCAAGCCAAAGTACTTATCAGGGCACAAATAGAATAATTCTCATTTAACAAGCCAAAGTACTTATCAAGGCACAAATAGAATAAATCCTCATTTAACAAGCCAAAGTACTTATCCGGGCACAAATAGAATAAATTCTCATTTAACAAGCCAAAGTACTTATCAAGGCACATTTAGACTAATTCTCAATTAATCAAGCCAAAGTACTTATCAGGGCACAAATAGAATAAATTCTCAATTAACAAGCCAAAGTACTAATCCGGGCACAAATAGAATAAATTCTCATTTAACAAGCCAAAGTACTTATCAAGGCACATTTAGACTAATTCTCAATTAATCAAGCCAAAGTACTTATCAGGGCACAAATAGAATAATTCTCATTTAACAAGCCAAAGTACTTATCAAGGCACAAATAGAATAAATCCTCATTTAACAAGCCAAAGTACTTATCCGGGCACAAATAGAATAAATTCTCATTTAACAAGCCAAAGTACTTATCAAGGCACATTTAGACTAATTCTCAATTAATCAAGCCAAAGTACTTATCGGGGCCTGAAATAGAATAAATTCTCAATTAACAAGCCAAAGTACTAATCAAGGCATCACATAGAATTATTCTCAATTAAGCGTGCCAAAGTACTACGTCGTACATTCTTTTCAAAGACTCGCTTCCAAATAAAACTTCCCGATACTAACAATAGTATCAAGTCCTATTCACCTTTCAAGACAAGTCACAATACCTTTTAGAAATACAATTAGAACTTTAAATCAAGTGACTTCCTTATTTAAAACCTTAAGCAATTGGTACCTTTAAAACAATTTGCCTTCCTTAACACAAGTTATTTCTTGATTACTTTATTAGAAAACCATTCTCTTAACCTTCCATAAAGCCGTTATAACCAACTTCCCATAAAGCCGTTATAACCCTTTATGGTTTAGACCAACACGTTCCTTTTATAACGAGAGACTTCTTTTTGAAACCAAGTGTTAAATACTTTCAAATAAATTCTCATAACTTTCAAAAATACAATTAGTCTCTTAACCTTTTAGAAAACAAGTGACTCATTTTATATAAAACCTTAGGCAATTAATGCCTTAAAAACAAGTTGCCTTTTCACTAAAATCAAGTCATTTACCTTTCCATAAAGCAAATATAACCAACTCCCATAAAGTCGTTATATTCACTTTATTAGCCAAATACAATTTCCTATCCAAGGGACTTATCGTTCAAAACGGAACAAGTATCACATACTTTAAAACTCTTCAAGTCCCTTAACTTTAAATAAAACTTAAGACATCCCTTATACTTTCAGGAAGCGAGTTAATCTCGAACTCACCCGTTGGCCATTCAATAAACTAGTAAAGGGTAACAAGGTTGTCGTCACGTGCTACTATACGCGTGCAACTAGTCATGCTCAAAGATAGGAAAAGTTCTTCATAGAGTAAATCACCTGACTACCTCTTAACTTCTAAGAGTAGAAGGAAACATGAAATGATACCACAAGTATATTCCATACATAGAATCATGCCAAAGTAAGGAAGAGGTTCACATACCTCGCGACGATTATCGACAAGTAGCAAAAAGCTCCAAAGTACTTCAACCTTGATGGCTAGTCCATCCTTCTTGAATAGGATACGCTATACTAAGTACTTCAACCTATAATGGTCTGTCAATACGTCCATTAACCTTACTTCAAACGTAGAATATTCTAGGTGCTAAGTCACTAATTTCTACGGAAAATCGGACAAGACCTCCTTTGTTTTTACTTACTTTGCCACCTTTTTCAAGGCGGAAATACAATAACCAAACAGCCCCAATTGGCTCACAATTCATGTAAGATAATCCAATACAATTGAATAACTACACAGCCCCATTGGCTCACAATTTAGAAAGTAGTCCAATACAAATGACTAACTAAACAAATTTCAATTGGCTCACAATTTAATAACCAACTAAATGCAAACTACAAGTCCAAAATTCGCCACCTTGAGTTCAACAAAACCAATTCTTATCCAATTTCCATTTCAATCCAAATTGGTAGCATAACATGATATCAAGTCGCGTTTGATTATAACAACCATAATCTTTAAGTCAATAACATGCGACGATTCCAATAACGATCAAATTATATTCCAACTAAACATGACTTACATTACACTTGATTTAAAGCTACAAGCAATCCATAATACTTATAAAACTTCAACACATATACTACATGCTAGTAAAATGTAAGGCTAACAACAATACATAATCTTGTAACACTTAAAGAGAACAAGATTATACCTCAACGAATCTCAATCTAACTTCCAAATCGAGTCGCTCCTTAGTAGTTTAGAACCTCTCCAAGACACTTCAATGGCCATTTGAGACCATAGAACAATACCAACAATAATCCTTCAAAACTCTAAATAAAACCTAGAAAGACCATTAGGTTTTTCGTTTGCCATGACTAACCGTAAACAATCTTTTCCAAGATTTTTCTATTGAGACTTGCTTACAATACACATAAGACCCTTGGTTTAAAGTGGGGAGCTAAATGGATCACAAACAAAAATTTCCTTCTTTTCCCTTAGTGTAGCCGAGAGCTCACTGCCCATGTTCTTCAATTTTTGTGTAATATTTTCTAAGTGTTAAGCTCCCTCTCTACTAGTAGTAATATAAGTAGCACCTTGGAGGGTTAGGATACAAACAAATGGTTGGTTTGGATGTAGTCTTGCTAAATATCAAGACAAAGGTGGGACCTTTGACTTAGTCAATATTCTCATGCTACTACTTGCAAGACTTAGCCATAGAAGACTTATGGTCAATGACCATATTGGCCATGCCATTTTCGTCAAGGCACTCTAAGGGGTGACACATGTCGCCTCCCATTCGTCACAATAATACGTTTCAAACAATTCCATAATTAGTTAAATTTTCTGATCTCAAATTTTAACACTTGCGAGTTCTTACGTACGTTCTTAAAACATGTCCTGTAACTACGGGGTGTAACATTCTTCCCCCCTTAGAAACATTCGTCCTCGAATGTTCTTTCGGAGTCAAACTTATAATTAACGACATAGTTTCCTTTCACAACCTCGACATACCAACAATGTCACACATGGCCCTAATACCTCGCACACGCATATCTGTCCATCATAAGCCCAAACGAGGTTACCTTTTCGTACTTCCAACTCCTTCTATCATACATACATAACTTCCATGCGACTCGCCTCAAATCTTTGAGTCACTCTATAAAACAACATAAGGCCATTTCCGCTTCATGACTGAATTCCGGTGGAACGCGTCCACGAACCCTTAAAACAATTAACTAGACTTGGGCCTTGCGCCCTCGTGACCCCGTCACGTAGCGGAACCACTACCAACTGATCTCACTCCATTCCAGGCCATGGGAGACCGTGCGAGTCCTCAACCGACTCGTCGTGACTTAACTCTTATCCTTGGTCTGACTTAAAATCTTATTGCCAGAGAAAGCCTTATATACCTAAGGTCTCGGCAGTAATCAATATTCTTAGGCTCGCAATTTCCATGCTCCAAGCCTACCTTACCACCCCCGAAGAAAGGTACAAAACTTCTTATAAAACCAAAACCATGTTGTCTCGATCACAACAACCATTTCTTACTCCATACGGACCTCATCCGTACAATTCTCTTAAGCCTACTACGCAGCTTAATCTATTAACATGACGCCGTTAGGTTCCTTAATATGGCTTCTTAAGGGTTCACTACCTATCAGACCTCATCCTTTCCCAATTATCTCGAAATAAAACACAAAACCTTGGCGAATATTCATTAACTATTCCATACCTTCCGTTATCTAGTTAGTCTTTACAATTCTCGAAATCTAAAATCATTCTAGGCAACACGCGTCGACCTCTCATACATAACTCAGTATAGATGTATGTCACAATACCAACTATACTATAATCATTACCAACTGGATACGCAATCCACATAGTCATTCTGGTCACACGCCTTTCTCGTATTTGCGATCAACATAACTCGTTGGGAGGATGACCTAACAACACACTCTATCGCACGATCTCGAGTGAGAAGAATGAAACCAATCCTAAATGTCCTGCAACCTCACGATTATAGATGTGGTGCACAACACATCGATAATCAAGACTCTACTGAACACGATGCGTAGACACTTTCCGAGGACTAAGCGCTCACGATACCACTTTGTCACGACCCGACCGGGATCGCGATCGTGCCCTACAGGCACCGCTACAGTAAACATCGAGAGAAAATCAGCGGAACATACATGAAACTTAAAAATAAAACATCGTAAGTAAAACAATGAGTTAGCCGATAGGGCTACCTTCACGAACATATATAAAAACAACCGAAGCGATTGCCTCCTTTCTTTTTACAAAGCGACCTGATATGTGACTACGGACCTCAAGAGTTTAGACATAACAAGCGTGGCGGGACAAGGCCCGCCGCACTGAATAAACATAAACGTGACAACTCCGAACCGAGCCATCTCAACTTGCTGAACCGGATCCTAAGCTCGCGGATCCTGTGTGTACCTAAACTGCGGGCATGAACGCGGCCCCGAAGAAGTCGCATACAACAGTACGAATATGGAATGAATATAACGTATGATAAACAAATCATAAGCATGCAAAAGAATGACAAGGACAAGTATAAAAATACATACCAGATCCTGCCGTGTCATTACCACTTATGAACTTACGTATCTTTCATAACATAGTCCGGCCCACTACGGAGGGACACATATACTACCCGGCCCAATCTGGGACGCGATCAAGTCACACTAATATCAAAGCATGCCCGTGGAATCCCCCATCACTGCCGACAACTATTAGTGTAAAATATAACCACGTGACGCGCGTGGCATCCACCTCACCGCGTGCATACACATACACAATACATATATATATATCACGCGTGGAATCCACATCATCGACGATCCAGGTATAATAATACACCAATAGGCATACATGAACACCAAGTCCCACCTGGTGGTATAGCGTCTTGGGGTCTACCCTCACTTATACTCTTACCTGGAGAAGGTGGTAAGCGGTGGTATAGCGTCTTGGGGTCTACCCTCACTTATACTCTTACCACGAGAAGGTGGTATAACGTCTTGGGACTTGCCCATTTATACTCTTATCCTATCTCAACCGACCATTATACAAAACAAGCAGGGGGTATAATGTCTTGGGGGTTTACCCCTCACTTATACTCTTAACCTGGAGAAGGTGGTATAGCATCTTGGGGGTCTACCCCTCACTTATACTCTTACCCTATCTCAACCGGTCGTCAAACAAACAGAAGTACTACCATGTCTTCTATAAGAATCAGGAATTTAACCCAGTACTCCGAATAACGGAAGCATACGTGGAATCCCACATCATCGATGCGTCCCAAGAACTTACAACAAGACGGTAGACCACTTCAACCGAGAGTCGCGCAACTTAATAAAACATAATACTTGCACTCAAAGGCTATTACCAGCACATATAGGCAAGTTCTCAATTAACCAAGCCAAAGTACTTATCAGGGCACAAAATAGAATAATTCTCATTTAACAAGCCAAAGTACTTATCAAGGCACATTTAGACTAATTCTCAATTAATCAAGCCAAAGTACTTATCGAACCTGAATAGAATAATTCTCATTTAACAAGCCAAAGTACTTATCCGAGATAAAATATAGAATAAATCCTCCAGTAACAAGCCAAATCACAGTCTCCAGGGCACAAATAGAATAAATTCTCATTTAACAAGCCAAAGTACTAATCCCCGCACTAATTTAGACTAATTCTCAATTAATCAAGCCAAAGTACTTATCAGGGCACAAATAGAATAATTCTCATTTAACAAGCCAAAGTACTTATCAAGGCACAAATAGAATAAATCCTCATTTAACAAGCCAAAGTACTTATCCGGGCACAAATAGAATAAATTCTCATTTAACAAGCCAAAGTACTTATCAAGGCACATTTAGACTAATTCTCAATTAATCAAGCCAAAGTACTTATCAGGGCACAAATAGAATAAATTCTCAATTAACAAGCCAAAGTACTTATCAAGGCACATAGAATTATTCTCAATTAAGCGGGCCAAAGTACTACGTCGTGCATTCTCTTTCAAAAGACTCATTTCAAATAAAACTTCCCGATACTAACAACCGTAGTATCAAGTCCTATTCACCTTCAAGACAAGTCACAATACCTTTTTAGAAATACAATTACGAACTACAAATCAAGTGACTTCCTTATTTAAAACCTTAAGCAATTGGTACCTTTAAAACAATTTGCCCTTTAACACAAGTTATGATTATTTCTTGATTACTTTATTAGAAAACCATTCTCTACCTTCCTTAAAGCCGTTATAAACTAACTTCCCATAAAGCCGTTATAACCACATGGTTTAGACCAACACGTTCTTTTATAACCAAGAGACTTCTACTTTTGAAACCAAGTGTTAAATACTTTCAAATAAATTCTCATAACTTTCAAAAATACAATTAGTCTCTTAACCTTTAGAAAACAAGTGACTCATTTTATATAAAACCTTAGGCAATTAATGCCTTAAAAACAAGTTGCCTTTTCACTAAAATCAAGTCATTTACCTTTCCATAAAGCAAATATAACCAACTCCCATAAAGTCGTTATATTCACTTTATACCTTAGCCAAATACAATTTCCTATCCAAGGACTTATACGTTCAAAACGGACAAGTATCACATACTTTAAAACTCTTCAAGTCCCTTAACTTTAAATAAAACTTAAGACATCCCTTATACTTTCAAGGAAGCGAGTTAATCTCCCAACTCACCCGACTTGGCCATTCAATAAACTAGTAAAGGGTAACAAGGTGTTGTACGTCTACCGTACTATACGCGTGCAACTAGTCATGCTCAAAGATAGGAAAAGTTCTTCATAGAGTAAATCACACAACTACCTCTTAACTTCTAAGAGTAGAGGAAACATGAAATGATACCACAAGTATATTCCATACATAGAATCATGCCAAAGGAAGGAAGAGGTTCACATACCTCGACGATTATCGACAAGTAGCAAAAGCTCCAAGTACTTCAACCTTGATAGCTAGTCCATCCTTCAAATAGATACGCTATACTAAGTACTTCAACCTATAATGGTCACAATCGTCCATTAACCTCTTACTTCAAACGTAGAATATTCTAGGTGCTAAGTCACTAATTTCTACGGAAAATCTGACAAGACCTCCTTTGTTTTTACTTACTTTGCCACCTTTTCAAGGCAATAAATACAATAACCAAACAGCCCCAATTGGCTCACAATTCATAGAAGATAATCCAATACAATTGAATAACTACACTACCCCAATTGGCTCACAATTTAAAGTAGTCCAATACAAATGACTAACTAAATGACCCAATTGGCTCACAATTTAATAACCAACTAAATGCAAACTACAAGTCCAAAATTCGCCACCTCGAGTTCAACAAACCAATTCTTATCCAATTTCCATTTCAATCCAAATTGGTAGCATAACATGATATCAAGTCGCGTTTGATTATAACAACCATAATCTTTAAGTCAATAACATGCGACGATTCCAATAACGATCAAATTATATTCCAACTAAACATGACTTACATTACACTTGGATTTAAAGCTACAAGCAATCCATAATACTTATAAAACTTCAACACATATACTACATGCTAGTAAAATGTAAGGCTAACAACAATACATAATCTTGTAACACTTAAAGAGAACAAGATTATACCTCAGCGAATCTCAATCTAACTTCCAAATCCAAGTCGCTCCTTAGTAGTTTAGAACCTCTCCAAGACACTTCAATCCGCTTGTTGAGACCTTAGAACAATACCAACAATAATCCTTCAAAACTCTAAATAAAACCTAGAAAGACCATTAGGTTTTTCGTTTGCGACTAACAGTAAACAATCTTTTCCAAGATTTTTCTATTGAGACTTGCTTACAATACACATAAGACCCTTGGTTTAAAGTGGGAGCTAAATGGATCACAAACAAAAATTTCCTTCTTTTCCCTTAGTGTGGCCAGAGCTCACCGCCCATGTTCTTGATTTTTGTGTAATATTTTCTAAGTGTTAAGCTCCTCTCTACTAGTAGTAATATAAGTAGCACCTTGGAGGTTAGGATACAAACAAATGGTTGGTTTGGATGTAGTCTTGCTAAATATCAAGACAAAGTGGGACCTTTGACTTAGTCAATATTCTCATGCTACTACTTGCAAGACTTAGCCATAGAAGACTTATGGTCAATGACCATATTGGCCATGCCATTTTCGTCCAAGGCACTCTAAGGGGGGGTGACACATGTCGCCCTCCCATTCGTCACAATAATACGTTTTCCGACAATTCCATAATTACGTTAAAATTTTTAATCTCAAATTTTAACACTTGCGAAGTTCTTACGTGCGTTCTTAAAACATGTCCAGTAACTACGGTGTAACATTCTTCCCCTTAGAAACATTCGTCTCGAATGTTCTTTCTGAGTCAAACTTATAATTAACGACATAGTTTCCTTTCACAACCTCGACATACCAACAATGTCACACATGGCCCTAATACCTGCACACGCATATCCGCCCATCATAAGCCCAAACGAGGTTACCTTTCGCATTTCCAACTCATTATATCATACATACATAACTTCCATACTGACTCTGGCCTCAAATCTTTTGAGTCACTCTATAAAACAACATAAGGCCATTTCCGGCTTTCATGACCTGGTTCCAGTGGAACGCGTCCACGAACCCTTAAAACAATTAACTAGACTTGGGCCTTGCGCCCTCGTGACCCCGTCACGTAGCGGAACCACTACCAACTGATCTCACTCCATTTCCAGCCATGGGAGACCCGTGAATAGTCCTCAACCGACTCGTCGCACTTAACTCTTATCCTTGATCCGACTTAAAATCTTATCGCCGAGAAAGCCTTATATACCCAAGGTCTCGGAAGAATCAATATTCTTAGGCTCGCATTTCCATGCTCCAAGCCTACCTTACGATCCCCGATGCGGTACAAAACTTCTTATAAAACCAAAACCATGTTAGCCGATCACAACAACCATTTCTTACTCCATACCGGACCTCATCCGTACAATTCTCTTAAGCCTACTACGCAGCTTAATCTATTAACATGACCTTCCGTTAGGTTCCTTAATATGGCTTCTTGCGGTTCACTACCCTATCGAATGACTCATCCTTTCCCAATTATCTCGAAATAAAACACAAAACCTTGGCGAAATTCATTAACTATTCCATACCTTCCCAGATCTAGTTAGTCTTTACCAATTCTCGAAATCTAAAATCATTCTAGGCAACACGCTGCCCGACCCTCATACATAACTCCGTATAGATGTATGTCACAATACCAACTATACTATAATCATTACCAACTGGATACGCAATCCACATAGTCATTCCCGTCATCACGCTTTCTCGAATGCGATCAACATAACTCGTTAGGGAGGATGACCACTAACAACACAACTCTATCGCACGATCTCAGAGTGAAGAATGGAAACCAATCCTAAATGTCCTGCAGCCTCCCGATTATAGATGTAGTGCACAACACACCGATAATCAAGACTCTACTAGACACGGCCTAGACACTTTCCGAGGACTAATCGCTCGATACCACTTTTGTCACGACCCGACCCTCGATCGCGGTAGTGCCCTACCGGGCACCCTTACAGTAAACATCGAGAAAATCAGCGAACATACATGAAACTTAAAAATAAAACATCGTAAGTAAAACAACAAAGTTAGCAGATAGGCTACCTTCCTGAACATATATAAAAACAACCGAAGCAGTTGCCTCCTTTCTTTTTACAAACTGACCCACAATATGTGACTACAGACCTCTAAGAGTTTAGACATAACAACTGTCGCGGTCCCGGGGTCGGGTCGTGACAAAAGTGGTATCAGAGCAGTTAGTCCTCGGAAAGTGTCTACAGACCGTGTCTAGTAGAGTCTTGATTATCAGTGTGTTGTGCACCACATCTATAATCAGGAGGCTGCAGGACATTTAGGATTGGTTTCCATTCTTCTCACTCTGAGATCGTGCGATAGAGCTGTGTTGTTAGGGTCGTCTCTCCCTAACGAGTTATGTTGATTGCAGATACGAGAAAGGCAGCAGTGACCCATGAAAGATTATGTGGATTGCGTATCCAGGTTGGTAATAGTTGTAGTATAGTTGGTATTATGACATACAACTATACGTATTTATGTATGAGGGTCAGACGCGTGTTGCCTAGAATGATTTTGGATTACCAGGGATTGGTAAGGACTAAATAGATACCGGGAAGGTATGAAACAATTTAATGAATTCTCATCAAGGTTTTACGTACTAATTTGAGATAATTAGGAGGTGATGAGATGTCTGAGAAGGCATTGAACCTTTAAGAAATCATGTTAAGGGACTTAATGGAAGACTATGTTTGTAAATTAAGCTACATGGTATGCTTAAGATGATAGTACGGATGAGATCCGTGTGGGGTAAGTAATGGTTGTTGTGATCAAGACAACACGATTATGGTATTATGAGAGGTTATTGTACCCGTTTACGGGGGGACTGATAAGGTAGGCTTGGAGCATGGAAATTGCGAGCCTAAGAATATTGATAATCACCGAGACCTTAGGTATATAAGGCCTTCTCGGGTAGTAAAACAATTTAAGTCAGACCACGGATAAGAGTTAAGTGCGACACCGAGTCGGGTTGAGGACCTATTAAGGGTTGCCCCATAGCCCTTAATGGAGTGGGATCAGTTGGTAGTAGTCCCGCTACGTGACAGGGTCACGAGGGTGCAAGGCCCAAGTTTAGTTAATTGTTTTACGGGTTCGTGGACGCGTTCCACCGGAACCAGGTCGTGAGAGCCGGAAATGGCCTTATATTGTTCGATATTGTAACTCCAAGGATTGGAGGCCGGAATTAGTATGGAAGTTATGTACGTATGTTAGTATAAGTTTGGAAGTACGGAAAGAGTACGACCAGTGAGAAAGAGAGCAACCAAGTGTAAAGGAATAGAGCCTGAATCCATGAGAACTTTTCAAGGTGACTACACCCGTGAGTGATGGGTGGTAGTTGAGCGGGTATATAATAATTGCCCGGTGACGATACAGTAGTCGGACCCTAGCAGACCTAGTAGAGCTAATATGACCGACTTTGAGGTCATTACGGGTACGGGCT
This sequence comes from Przewalskia tangutica, assembly GCA_029844215.1. Classification (NCBI taxonomy): domain Eukaryota; kingdom Viridiplantae; phylum Streptophyta; class Magnoliopsida; order Solanales; family Solanaceae; genus Przewalskia; species Przewalskia tangutica. The sequence goes on from CM056722.1 coordinate 133,949,504, forward strand.
ACTTGACCTCTTGTTATGCCAACATTGACTGCAGAGAGAGATTGGTTCGATTCCAGTTTTCCGGTAAGTCGGTTATCGAGTGGAAAGGAAGGGAAATGGTTGTAACCAGTGAATTATCCTTCCTTCTTTGACATCGTTGATTTTAATAAGTCGGTGTGACTTATTCATTTGAGGTAAATTGATACAGAAAGTAAGAAATACTTGAATTTGAAGAAGTTTATGTTAAGTACCCTTGGGGGTACTTGGAATTGGTCTGGTATGGCGGTCAGGGCCACGACCTTCCGGGTAAGTTCAGGAAAGCGACAAGCAAGAATAAGATAAGTACGAGTGCTTCCTACGGAAAACAGAAGACATCGTTTGTAGGTTTTGAAAATCTATACGGTTATAAGGTGGCGCTTGATGATTAAGATTTTGTAAGGGAGATAAGTTCTCTCCCCCACGTAAAAGGATAGTTTACGTATTATGGGGTTATGTGTACCCATATTGTTAGACGAGGGATATGAGACTGGTAAGGTCTTCAGTATCGTCATGCCATAGGTTACAGGTTTAGATAACCGTGGGAAAAGTGTTGTGTTGAGGTAATTAAGAACGACGTTACGAAATGGTCGAGGAAGTGTCGTAAGGATATAAATGCAGGTAGTACGCATGTATGAAATCGCATTTATTATGAATCAAGATAGAAATACTTTTGCTAATAATAAGCATAAGGAATGGTTATGACCAGAATGATAAAAGAGAATACAAATATGGTTATGTAAGTTGCACGAGATATGATTACCCCAGACTAGTGTAAAGACCATTAGTAGATGATGGGCAGTAAGAACACCTCGAGGAAAGGTGGTAACATCTGTACTGACGAGAAGGATAGTAGGAAAATACGGGGGGTAAGGGACTCCAGGACAACTTGAAATGAATTATAAAGGAAAGACGAGTAGACACTCGAACGATAAGAAATATTGAAAAGCCATTAGATTATGTAATACCATGAATAGAGGTTGAACTCCTGATTATAAGCTCTATGAGCCGAGAGAGAATAATAGGATTATTACTTGACGAGATCAAGGAAATCTCCCCCCTAAATTGTGATTGGCAGGAAGTCTTAGCCATGAGGCAAGAAAATGAATCAAAGCTAAGTATAGTGACCAAGTTTGGTTGCAACAGAGAAAGGGAAACAGGAACCACAATTGATTTAAGGGTGCCCGAATATTTCGCAAGTATGAGAAAGGCTTCCATTTATTGGAAGATAAGTTGACCGCGACTACAGTTCTAATCCTTCCTGAGAGACCAGAGGGTTAGGTTATTATTGTAACACTTTGGGTGTTGGGCTAGGTTGTGTGCTGACGCATCACGATAAGGTTAGAGCCTATGATTCCCGGCGGTTACGTGGGCATGAAAGGAATTACGCTACTCACGATTTAGAGTTGACGGCAGTTAATCATGCCTTGAAGATTTGGAGGCATTACTTATATAGGTTTCATGTGGATATTTATGTAGACCACAGGAGCCCCCGGTATATCTTCAGACAGAGGTAGCTAAATTTGCGACAGAGATGGTGGTTAGAGTTACTCAAGGAGTGTGATATTGATATCCTATACCACCCAGGGAAAGCCGAGACAGTTACATATGCTCTTAGTCGTGGATCTATGGGTAGTCTGTCAGATAGGCAGCCAACTAGACAGGACGTGGTCCGTGAGATTCATCAGCTACTGAGCCGAGGGGTTCGATTATTTGTTTCCAAGGTTAATGGAGTTTAGATCCGAGAGGTTTCCGAGTCTTCCGTCGTTAAAAAGATAAAGAGGAGACAGTATGAGGATCCAATTATGATACGGTATCGAGATACGACTCTTCGAGAGAAGGAGAGTTTATTTGAGGTAGCGCCTGATGGGGTGCTAAGATTCGAGGGCAGATTGTGTGCGCCCGATGCTGCAGGATGTGTCAGCAGGTTTTAGGAGAGGCACACAGTGCTCATTGCTCTATTTGTTCGGGGTCGACTAAGATGTATCATGACCTCAGATGTATGTATTGGTAAGATGACCTGAAGAGGGACGTATCAGGGTTTGTTGCTTAGTGTTCGAATTAGTAGCAGGTCAAGGTTGAACACCAGAAGCCCAGTGGGCTATTGCAGGCGATTGATATTCCGACATGGAAGTGGAAGGTGATCAACATGGATTTTGTTACAGGGTTACCTCGTACTCAGAGGAAGTGTGATTCCATCTGGGTTATTGTAGACAGGCTGACGAAATCATCCCATTTTCTTCCACTAAGGACTACGTATTCGGCTGAGGATTATGCCAGATTGTATATCAGGGAGATTGTGAGACTGCACGGAGTCCCTATATCGATTATATCGCATGTAGAGCCCGCCACGCTAACTTCAAAGTCTTTCGAGCGGTTAGGGACACGGGTGAGTCTCGATCGCTTCATCCTCGGATCGACGCGGTGCAGCGTACTATCCAGGAACTTGAGGATATGTTGCGGGCCTGTGTTATTGATTTCAGGGGTAGCTGGGAGGATCACTTGCCTCTTGTTGAGTTTGCTTATAACGACAACTACCATTCTTGCATTCAGATGACGCCATATGAGGTTTCGAATGGGCGGAAGTGTAGATCGTCGGTGGGTTGGTTCGACGTAGGCAAGGTTCAGTTAGTTGACCCAGACTTGATTCAGCGGGATGTGGATAAGGTGAAGCCTATCCAGGAAAGATTATTAGCAAGCTTAGAGTCGACAGAAGCTTTATGCAGATAACCGACATCGACGCTTGGAGTTCAGGTTGACGTTTTAGTATAAGTATTGTTATGTGGCCATGTGTGGCATTATTGGTAGGTAGGGGTTGTAAAAGGAGACTATGTCGCTATCTATAATATTGACTCCCAAAAGAACATTCGGGGACGAATGTTTCTAAGGGGGGAAGAATGTTACACCCCGTAATTCCAGGATATGTTTATAAGAACGTACGTAAGAACTCAAAAATGAGAAGATTTGAGACTAGTAAAAATTTATCGGAATTATGGAAATGTCGGAAAACGAAATATTGCGACGAACGGGAGGGCGACACGTGTCACCCCCCTTAGTTGGTCTTGGACGATTTGGACATGGATTAAATGGTCATTTGACCAATGGTAGGATGACCAAGTCTTGCTAAACATAGAGCTTGATATTGTTGACTTAGTCAAGAGCCACTTGGCTTGATCTTTTAGTAGATTGGATCCAAGCCATCCATATGTGCTAATTTTGACCCTCCATTATGTTATTTAAGTATAGTAGTAGCAAGACAAGCTTCTACACTTAGAAAATATTTCAAGAAACTTGGAAGACCTCTTATGTTGCTCTCGGGTTTAGGGTTCTAAGGAACAAAAAAAATTCGTTTGTCGTCCTATAATATCCACACTTTAAACCAAGGTTCCTAAGAGTATTGTAAGGGTATCTCAATAGAAAGATCCCGGAAAAGTGGCGTTTTCGTATTAGTCGCAAGGTGAAAACCTAAGTCACTTTCATAGGTTTGGATTGAAAGTTAAAGGAAAGTTGTTTGTGATCTTCTAAGGGCTTCAAGTGGCGGATTGGAGTGTCAAGGAGAGGCTCTAAGTTGCTAGGGAGCGACTTCGGATCTTGAAGTTGGATTAAGGCTCGTCGAGGTAACAATCTTGTTCTCTTAAGTGTTATAAGATTATATATTGTTGTAGCCTTATATTTTAACTAGCATGAAGTATATGTATTAAAGATTGATAAGTGTTATGGATATTGGAAGCCTAAAATCCGAAATGACATTGTTAGCCATTTGAAAGTGAAATACAATTTGGTCGATAATTAGAATCGTCGCATGTTATCTACTTGAAGATTATAGTTGTTATAATCGATTGCGCATTTATAACATGTTATACTAAACAAATTTAATTGAAAGGGAATTGGAAAGGATGATAGGTTGTTACACATTTTGGCCGAGAATGGCATTGCCTTTTGGACTAGTTTGATATAAATTGTGGGGCGGAATTTTACACGTCTTGTTAGGCGTGTAATCCCCTATTGTTAACTACATTATTGAGCCTTAAATGTGGTGTGTTTGGTTATTGAATTCGGGCCTTGAAAAAGGTGGAAAAGTATGTAGAAACAAAGGAAGTGTTGTCCGATTTTCCGTAGAATTTAGTGACTTTGCACTTAGAATATTCTACGTTTGAAGTTAGAAGTTAATAGACGTATTATGGTCATTATAGGTTGACATACTACGTACGACATATTGGACTTAGCAAGTGGATTGAACCAAAGAGGTATGTGGAACTTTCTTATCTCTTGAGCATGAATAGTTGTAAATGTATAGTACGGTAGGCGTACGAGATTTAAATGAATATAGTTTCATTTGATATCCTTGACTTGTTTTAAGGATGTTCAAGTTGGTTGAGTTAGAGAATTAACTCACTTGTTTTAAAAGGATAGAAATGCCTTGGTTTCAAAAGCAGAAAGTTGTTTAATAACTTTCTGGAAAGTAAAGAGAATGGTTTATTCTATTAAGGTAAACAAAGATTTCTTGACTTGAAAATGTATAGAATACTTGATTTGGAAAGTATTGATTCCTTGAGCTATTCTAAAGTTAAGAAACTTGATTTCTAAAGTTAAGAGACTTGAAGTATTTTAAAAGTATATGATACTTGGTTCTGAAAGTATAAGTCTCTTGGATATAAAGAAGAATGTAATTGCCTAAAGTATAAAGTTAGTATAACGACTTTATGGGAAGTTGGTTATAATAGCTTTATGAAAAGATGAAAGAGTGGTTTACTCTAGTAATGTAAATAATGATAAATGACTTGAAATAATGAAAGACAAATTGATTTGAAGGCATCAATTGCTTAAGGTTTTAAAAGAAAGAAGTCACTTGATTTAGAAGCCTATAAATGTATTTCTAAAAGGTATTGTGACTTGTCTTGAAAAGTATATATGACTTGATACTACGGTTATTAGTATCTTGGAAGTTTTATATGAAAAAGAGTCATTTTAAAAGAGTAGAAATACATAGTACTTTGGGTTAAATTCCCGGATTTTTATAATGACATGTTAGTGCCTTAAGTAAACTAAAATGAGAGTGTATATGAAAAGAGTTAAGAAGAAGTTAGGGGATTTCTTAACTTGCCTATGTTATGATAAGTCGGTAGCGCTTATGTTATGTATGATAAGCCGGTAGTGCTTATGTTATGTATGATAGCCGGTTATGCTATTTTATGTTATTCTTACGGGGTAAAGCCCCGGGTTACTACTAATTCCATGGATTTGCTACCCATGATGCGAGTGCGGCGTTTGTACTCATTGCGGGCCCACCGGGCCTAAGCGGGTGAAATAGTCCTGTGCGGGTGAAATAGTCCCAGGAGTAGGATTGCTTAATGATACTACGGGCGGGTGACCCTACTTTGATCATGAGCCTCCTATTTTTATGCAGTAAAGTATACTCTTGTTTACTCTCATTGTTAGTAAGGCACAGTGTACTGTTCATTGAGTTATCATACATGTCTCCAGCTTTATTTTAGACTTTATGATTTTATTACAGTACTTTCAGTTATCACATACTTGGTACATGTTGTACTGACCTCCTTCGGGTGGCTGCGTTCATGCCGCAGGTAGAGTATACAGGTTGCTGATACTCACTCTTAGGATCACTGTTCAGCTGTTGAGAAGCTCCATTACTCCGGAGGCTTATCTTTGGTTTAGATCCCTGGTATTGTCGGTTGTTGTACATTCAGGGGTATGGCGGGGCTCTGTCCCGTCACAGTTATTATTCTTAGAGGTCTGTAGTCATGTCTTGTGGATTGGGTTGTAAAGGAAAAAAAAGATAACTGCTTTTGGGTTACGTGTATGCTTTTATAAGGTGGTTTTATCGGCTAGCCTGTTATTTATTTCTTATGAGTTTATGTATGTTCCGCTACTATTCTCTGATGTATACCTGTAAGGGGTGCCCAGATAGGGCACCAGTCGCGGGCCCGGGGTCGGGTCGTGACACTCTTCTCCTCTCGTCGAGCGGTATCTCGGTACCGTGTCATATTCGGATCCTCATACTGTCGCCTCTTCACCTCCTCAATAATGGAAGACTCGGCAACCTCTCGAACCCGAATCCCGCTATCCTCGGTATCAACCAACCGAACCCCAAGGCTCGCTAGCCGATGACTCTCGGACCATATCCTGCCTATCTAGCTATACATCCGACATACTCCCCATAGATCTCCGACTCAGAGCATCTGCAACCACGTTGGCTTTTCCCGGATGGTATAGGATATCAACATCATAATCCTTCAAAGAACTCCAACCATCGCCTCGCCGCAAGTTCACTCCTCGCTGAAGATGTACTGGAGGCTCTTGTGGTCTGTATAAATATCCATATGAACCCCGTATAAATAATGTCTCCAAATCTTCAAGGCATGAATAACTGCGGCCAACTCGAAGTCGTGAGTAGGGTAATTCCTCTCATGCTTCCACAGCTGCCGGGAAGCATAGGCTATTACCTTGTCGTGCTGCATCAATACGCACCCTAGCCCGATACCCGAGGCATCACAATAAATCACATAACCATCTAATCCCTCGGGAAGAGTAAGAACTGGAGCTGTCGTCAACTTTTCCTTCAATAACTGGAAGCCCTTCTCACAAGCTTCCGTCCACTGGAACTTAGCCGCTTTCTGAGTCAACCTAGTCAAAGGTGCTGATATCGAAGCGAATTGCTCCACAAACCTACGATAATAAACCGCCAGCCCTAAGAAGCTGCGCACCTCCGTCGGAGTATTAGGTCTCGGCCAAGTCTTGACCACCTCAATCTTCGCCGTATCAACCTGAACATCGTCGACCCCGATAATGTGCCCCAAGAATGCCACTGAGGCCAACCAAAACTCACACTTGGAGAACTTGGCATACAACTGCCGGCTCCGGAGGACTCCAAGTACCGTCCTCAAATGATCTGCATGCTCCTGCTCTGTGCGAGAATAAACCAGGATGTCATCAATGAATACTATAACAAACGTATCCAAAAATGGCTTGAATACCCGGTTCATCAAATCCATAAATACCGCTGGAGCGTTAGTCAAACCGAAAGACATCACCCTGAACTCATAATGCACATATCGGGTCCTGAATGCAGTCCTCAGGATATCTGTCTCTCTAACTTGCACCTGATGATAACCGGACCGTAGGTCTATCTTGGAGAAACATCTCGCACCCTGCAACTGGTCGAACAAATCATCAATCCTGGGGAGGGGGTATCTATTTTTTATGGTTACCTTATTCAGTTGTCTGTTGTCAACACACATACGCAGCGTCCCATCCTTCTTTTTTACAAACAAAACCAGCGCTCCTCAGGGAGAAATACTAGGCCTAATAAAGCCTTTTTTCCAGCAAATCCTTCAGTTGGTCCTTCAACTCCCTCAACTCAGCAGTGCCATCACTGCGGGAATAGATATAGCCGAGTGTCTGCAACACATCAATACGTAACTTTATCTCCTCTCGAGGAATACCGAGATCATCCGGGAATACATCCGAAACTCTCTAACCACCGGAATCGATCAAGAATCGCACCTCACCAGTATCGAATACCCGAACCAGATGATAGATGTACCCTTTCTGAACCATCTTCCTAGCCTTGAGGTAAGAAATAAACCTACCTACGACGCCAGACGCTCTTCCACTCGATAACCGGCTCACCGGGAAACTACAATCGGACCAACCTATCTCTACAGTAAACATTGGCATAACAAGAAGCCAACCAGTCCATACCCATAATGACGTCAAAATCTGTCATCTCCAACTCTATCAAGTCTGCTAGGGTCTGACGATTGTATATGAACACCGGAAATTTTTGTACACCCGCCGCCTAACACCGAATCACCCATCGGCGTAGCCGCCTCAAAAGGCTCTATCGACACGCTATCCCTATTCTACCAACAATAAGAGGGACACATAGGACAAGGTAGAACCTGGATCTATCAAAGCATAAACGTCACAGCATGAAATCAACAATATACCGCGGATTTACATCCGGAAGCCTCCACGGTCTGCGGCTGGCTAAGGAATATATGTAGTTCTGTGGACCGCTAGAACTAGGGCTCCTGCCATGACCTCTGCCGACCCGTGTACACTCTGCCCTCCGGGGCTCATAACCACAGAAGATGAAGACCCAGCAACTGACCCTGTAGGCTGAACCATACCACCCATGCCACATCTGGTCGAACAATCCCTCTTTATATGGCCCTGCTGGCCGCAAGAGAAACAAGCTCCCGAAGCAGTACGACACTCACCAGGGTGGGATCTACCGCTCGAACACACCGATATAGGGGTGGTCTCGATCGGCTAAAATCCCTGCCTCCCTGAAACTCAAGCCTCAGCTCGACTTGTTCCCGAACAACCCGGTGATCAAACCTCCCGCGAACGGGAAGGAGCACTCGCCGCTGAAAAGTAGACCTAGTTTCGCCGAGGCCGCCCGCCTCGAAAGTTACCCTGTAATCTCGCCGCCCCGCCTCTTGGCCGGCCCCGATCTGGCCGGGTCCTCTCTCTCCTCAATACCTCGCGTATGCTCGCATCTGGCAATATCCATACCGTGAAGGGCCACTCCGTAGCATGAGAACCGTGTAGCGGTCTAGCCCCATCATATAGCGATGAACTCACACCATGTTAGCCACAATAGTGGCGCATACAGCCAATGAGTCAAACTCCAGGTTGTACTCTCTGATGGTCCTCCCATTCTGCTTCAATGTCAAGAACCTATCAACGCAGGATCTCCTCATCTCAGGAGGCAAAAAGTGATCAAGGAAGACCTTTGTGAACTCATCCCAAACAGCTGGAGGAGCACCCACACCCCTAGACAATTCCCATGACTCAAACCAGTTCAACGCAATATCGCAGAATCCAGAAGCTAGCACAACCGACTCGGTCTCGAGGCCATAAGTACTGCGTAGTCCGTGATTCATTGAATGAACTCCTGAGGATCATCCTCAGATCTCGAACCATAGAACTCGGGTGGATTACAACCCAGAAAATCCTGAATCCTCAAAATGTCGGCTCTAGGGTTGGCTACCTGCTCCTGTCGCCGCTGCCCTGCCACTATGCTAGTCAATAACCTGATCTGCTCTCCATAATCTCTATACTCCGGCCGAGGGATCGGGGCTCGTATCGGAACCTCCGAGTTGCGGCCGCTCTCGCCTCTAATACTACGGCCAGAATCAACGCGCTGCAGGCCATAACCTCGTGCATAGTCGGGCTCGAGTCCTGTAACCTCTCAGGTACCACTAGCAGCTCTTGCTGCTGCCTTGCCCTTCTGGGCCTTGGTCGCCTTCCGTGGGGGCATAACTGATTCATAAGAATAGGTCAGAGAGGATTCAACCTAATAAGACAGCTCTACTGCACGATCTCAGAGAGAGAGAAATGGAAACCAATCCTAAATGTCTTGCAGCCTCCTGGTTATAGATGTGGTGCACAACACACCAATAACCAAGACTCTACTAGACACAGTCTGTAGACACTTTCCGAGGACTAACTGCTCCGATACCACTTTTGTCACGACCCGACCCCGGGTCCACGACTGGTGCCCTACCTGGGCGCCCTTACAGGTATACATCAGAGAAAATCAGCGGAACATACATAACCACATAACGTATAACAACAGAAATAAACAACAGGCTAGCCGATAAGGCTACCTCCCTGGGCATATATATACAAGTATATATCCAACAACAGTTACATCTCATCTTTTACAAACTGACCCACAAGATAGACTACAGACCTCTAAGAGTTTTGACATAACCACTGTGACGGGACAGGGCCCCGCCATACCCCTGAATGTACATAAATCTACAACATTAGGGAAACCGTACCAAAAGACAAGATTCCGGAGAAATGGAGCTTTCTGACAACTGATCAGTGATCCTAAGAGTGATGATCCGCAACCTGCTTACCCTTACCTGCGGCATGAACGCAGCCCCCGAGGAAAGGGAGTCAGTACAAAATATGTACTAAGTATGTAAAACTGGAAATACTCTAAATTATATGATAAGTTCTAAAATAAAGCTGGAGACATGTATGATAACCAAATTAACGATAATCGGCCTTACTAACAATGAGTAACAAGAGTAAACATTTCCTTCTTAAAATAGGAGCCTGTGATTAACCTAGACCGTCCGCGTAGTAATATCACGCAATCCAACTCGGGACTATTTCACCCGCGTAAGCCGTGTGGACCCGCATGAGGTAATTTCTCGCATAGATCGTCCGCCCCGCATGGGACTATTTCACCCGCATGAGCCCTACGGACTCGCATGAGGTAACTTCCTCGCATCGTGGGGAGCAAATCCACGGAATATGCAACATGCAACATGCCCGGGGAATGACCCCGTGAAGAATAATATAACACAAGCACAACCGGCTACCATAAATAACATAAGTAAGTTAAGAAATCCCTCAACTTCTTATTAGACTTAATTAGCATGCACTCTCATTTTATTTAACTTAAGGTACTAACATATCATGAAAAATACGGGAATTTAACCCCAAAGTACTACGTACTTCTATCCTTTTAAAACGACTTTTTTTTCATATAAAAACACCAAGATACTAACACCCGTAGTATCAAGGCATATCTACTTTCCATATCAAGTTACTACGCCTTTAGAAATTTATTTCAAGGCTTTGAAATCAATTCTTCCATTTTCGACACTTAGGTAACTTATACCTTTAAACAAGTTACCCTTCTTCAAATCAATTCTTTGATCCTCTTTTGAAATCGATCAAGTAAACCATTTTTTTATCTTCCCATAAAGTCTTTATAACCAACTTCCCATAAAGTCGTTATAACAACTTTATGCTTTAGAAAACTAAGGCATTTTCATCCTTTAAAATCAAGTGAGTTAATTCTCTAACTCAACCAAACATAGACATTCTTATATCAAATCAATGATATCAAAACAAAACTGAATTCCTTTAAAACTCGTACGTCTACCGTACTTATACATTTATAAAACTCATGCTCAAGAGATAGGAAAAGTTCTACATACCTCTTCGGCTTAATCCATATGCTAACTTGAATACGTTGTACGTAGAATGTCAACCTATAATGACCATAATATTGCTATCAACTTCTAGCTTTTAATGTAGAATATCCTAAGTGTAAAGCTTCCTATTCTACGGAATATTGGGCAGCACTTCCTTTGTCTCTACTTACTTTTCCACCTTTTTCAAGGCCCAAAATCAATAACCAATATGCCACATTTAAGGCTCAACACATCAACTAATCAAAGGGGATTACACGCCTTACAGGACGTGTAAAATTCAGCCCCACAATTTATACAAAACAGTCCAATATTAAATATCATTCTCGGCTACAATGTACAACCACATAATATCCTTTCCAAATCCTTTCAATCCATAATGTCGTTCTAACATGTTATATAGTCGCAAACAACTTTAACAACTATAATACCTTCTTTATATAACATGCGACGACTAAAACTAATAACTAAATTGAATTACAATCTTATGGCTAATCATGAAACTTTCGGATTTGCTTCCAAATATTCCATAACACTTATCAATCTCCATTATATATATCTCATGCTTGTTTATATATATATATATAACTACAACAACATGAAATCTTTAATCACTAAGACGACAAGATTGTTACCTTGATAAGCCCTAATCCAACTTCAAGATTCAAAGTCGCTCCTTAGCAACTTAGCTCTTTTCCTTCACGCTCCAATCCACTATTTGAAGCCCTTAGAAGTTCATAAACAAATTCCCTTTAATTTCCAACCAAAACTTATGAAAACAACTTCCCTTTAATTTCCAACCAAAACTTATGAAAACAACTTAGGTTTTCATCTTGCGACTAATGTAAAAACGTAGCTTTTCCGGGATATTTGTATTGAGATATCCTTATAATACCCCTAGGAACCTTGGGTTTAAGTATTGAAAAATATGGAACAATATTGAAGAATTTTTCTTGTTTTTCAAGAGCTTAGCCGAGGGCCCTCAATGTTGCACATAAGTTTCTTGAAATTTTTTCTAAGTGTTAGACCTTGTCTTGCTACTAGGGTGTATATATAATTAAATATAGGGTCAAGATTAAAACACTTGTGTGGTCTTGGATGAAGAAATTTAAATATCTAGGGTCAACTTGACTAGTTGTCTTGGTCAATTTTCTCAAGCTTTGATCATCCACATTAGACTACTTAATCTTGATCACTAGACCACTTAACCTTGGTCCATTATTCGACCAAGACCATGTAAGGGGGTGACACGTGTCACCCTCCCATTCGTCGTAATATTTTATTTCCCGACATTTCCATAATTCCGATAAATTCTACAAGTCTCAAATCTTAACGTAATGATTTCTTACGTACGTTCTTATATACATGTTATGGAATTACGGGGTGTAACACGCACTTCTCCTTGCTTTTATCATGATGTGGAATACTTTTGTATTCATATCTCCACATATTAGCCATTGAATTTTTGCACTTCTATTGAAAGAATTTTGTCCTTAGCACATTGTACTTCCTTTGTAATCAAAGCCACATTCATAGGGTGTCCTGTTGCAGTTCCCTCTAGAATTCTAATCAGCAAGAGTCACCGTAAAATGTGTAGATTTTCATAACCTACTAAATCTTCCAATAATGTCTTCTGTTTTTTTATATGTATCCCTTATACCCATCTTATCCTTAATTTTGCACATCCACTTGGGATACTTCAGAATATTGTGGTCATGGCTGCCACACTAAACCAACCCCCTATACCTTTGTGGCATACTCCAGCATGCGTTCGACCATAAAAACTACAAGTTGGTCGGGGTAGTCTTACTTGACATTTGCAACTTTCATCCTGAGACGTTGTCATCTTCGAATCCTTTAAATATCGGCGATCCTTAGCTAATAAAATCACTGACCCCTTAAGACCCTACCTATATTCGATGCTCTAGGCTGAAGTCGTTCCTGAGAGGCAACCAATTGATTAAATACCTGTACCGGTTTCTTTACATCCTAATCCGACGGAGTCGATGGTAGGACTGATGGTACATGATTTTCCCTTAACTCCTCTGGTGCTACTAGATTCATCGACACTTGGGAAAATAACTTACTCATATCCCTTAACTTATCTGTCCCAATAGAAAACATTGCTATAATCGTAAACACAATAAGGTCTACAAGGCGAATCCTTACAAACTCATGTGTTCCGGTGTGTTGTACCTCCTTTATTTTATTCCTTCCCAAAATAAATATTTCGCTTCCCAAGCTTTTATTATATCTTCTGTATATGCGTGAGACAAATTCTCATATCTCAAAACGTTTTAACATACTACTGCCTTTCTGGCGTATCAACCATTTTAATAGAAATCGCTCATTTACTGGCTACGAGTATAAACTAACCAAAGTCTTTTTTTTGGTAATCGGCGTTACCGAAACCGTAACAGGCACGAGTTAAACTTGAATTCTTAAAACTCATCTCTACTGCATGATTTACGAGATGAAAGAATATAAACCATCCCTAAATGTCAGGCAGCCTCCTGCGTATAAGCATGGTGCACAACATACTCATACATAAGACTCTACTAGACACGACTTGTAGACTCCTTAGGACAGACATGTTCTGATACCAAATTTGTCACGACCCAAACCGGAGTGCCGCGACGGGCGCCCGGATCTCACCCGTCGGTTACCCCAAATCACACCATCACCGTATAATCACAATAAGCACGGACTAAGCCGAAAAAGATTTTGAAAGCTCTTGACCAGAAAACTGAATTATACACATATACCTGCCCACGCCAAAGCTGACAAGGCCATACAAAACCACTATCCATAGGACACCTGTCTACAAGCCTTATCATACCAATACTAGACTGCAACTCTGGAACAAATAGAGTGATCCAACATCAGCTGTACCAGAATTCTACCAGCGTGAATCATCACTCTCTTTAACTGAACGTGCGGGCATGAAAGACAGCATCCCCTTACAAAAGGGACGTCAGTACGACTGATGTATTAAGTATGTTAGGCATAAGAAATAGCATAGCCAAGATATATCATAATCTAAAATAGAAACACTGACCAATAATACATACCTCTGAGGGCCCTAGTACATATGTCCAAATAGTATGCAATACAAATGCAGTATACCGATGGCCACACATACGTCTTTCTTTTCATAACAGCCTTTGTGGGCATAATATACATAAATGTCATGCATGATGCCAATGCGGTATACTATCTATTTTCCATAACCGCCACACAGGCTTTCGGTTATATTGGAATCCTAATTTCGATAACCACCACACAGGCTTTCGGTTATATCGGAGTCCTATTTCCCATAACCTCCACACAGGCTTTCGGTTATATCATAACTGCCACACAGGCTTTCGTTTATATCATATAAGCCACATAGGCTTCAATGTTGGCCTCTTAGGGCTCTTTTGTGATAATCTGTACCAGCTGCAGGTGGTGTGCGTATATAACGCTCTTCTCTATTTTTCCATATCCCCTACATATATCTAATATACAATAGTGTGCATAGCACAAATGGTGCAGGGTAATATGCAAATGAAAATGCATGAATAGTAACACCATATTCCATCCTCAACGGATGACATATTACCCTTGTACCTTTGACAACATTGTGAATATTATCACCATCTTTTTCATTTGCCTCATTAAGGACTTAGACACAATTTAGACATGTTTTTAGCATTGAAATCAACAACATGATTAATCTTAACTACTAGGAATAGAATAAATTATGGAATCATATCACGGTTATATTTCATACGTAGAACATGTCAAAAGAAATAAATAATTTGCCTTAACATACCTCGTTTCGCTAAAATGGAAGGAAAATATTATTGCTTGCCAAGAAATACCAAACCATGTTGCTGGTCGTTGTTCTTAGGAGTAAAAACATCACTGCTACCTAAATTTTCCTATGAGGTGCAAGTTTGCTGAATTGTATTTTCCTATGAAGGGCTAGTTTGTTGAATTGTTTTCTTTCTTAACGAAAAAGAAGTACCATTCGTGGCTTTGCTTCTTTTAGGCCTTGAGGAATTTTCCAAAACCATGTAATGTTTTCTAATTGAAAAATCTTGCACTTATTCCTATAAACCGTTTAATGAGCTCGTCATTTTTCCCCCTCCACTTGTCAATCCTTAGCGGTGGAGTCATGTATTTCACGCCACATGGCTTTCACATGCACGGTCACTTAATTTAATTAAATTAAGTGACCTGCCTTCGTATAATTTATCAATCACTCACTTAATTAATTCTAGATCTCACTTCATTTAAATTTTAAAAACTAATAAGACCCTCGTATACTCGATGTCATAATTTATAATATGACATTAGTCTATCACCTCTTTTGGGGATATACAACTATTATTATTAATTCTCATCGTCACACTTATTGCATCTAAAATTATTTTGGGATCACATCCTTTTGTATACTAATTTTCTTATTAGCATATGTAAATATAACAATAAAAAAGTTATTACCACTCAGGTCTATTTCCTTCGTTTATATACTTAAATTATTGCCCAAAATTACGAGACGTTACTGACAAGGGTGTTTTCTGTTAACTTGTTGTGATCTTGATTACAATAGGTTGTGTAGTAATCTCTAACTACCACTTCGGTTTTCATCTTTCTATGATTGATACAAAGTCTTTCCAACTATGATCTATCTCTCTTTTCTCGTTTTATGAACAAAGTAAATTTACTTAAGTGAAATACAATACTTTGAATAAGAGTAAAACGGAGACTTTGTTTGTTAGGTAGACTTTGTATGATTTTCATCGTAGTCTTCAAGGGTATTTATACGTGAGAGGACTAGCCGTTGAATAGGACTAGGTCTTGTCTGATTTGAACAGAGATAGCAATCCAAAGGATTTGATCCAGAGAAAAGGTCATTGATTAATTGATCCTTTCCAAGAATAAGGGTGAAGCTTTAATGACTTTCTTTGTTACTGTTGTTGACTTCTTTGAAAATCTCACTTCATTTTATATGTGCGGTGATTTTTTTTTTTTTTTTTTTTCAGGTTCTTGACTTGTGTCAGATTAGTTCTGGAGGTAATAGTACCGGTCCCTCAACACTATTAGTAAATTGCGGGATGTGCTCCAATAACAAATATTTTTTCCTTTTCGCACGTGTATGCTTAACTTCAACTTCTTCTAGGGTTCAGTCACGCTCCTGATCTTCTTTTCTTGTGTGTTGTGTTATTCTTGAAAGCTTCATTTCTTCATTGATCTCTTGTGTGTTGCTTAATTGCAGCTTCATTCACTACAAAAAAAAATGATCTATGACAGTTCGGGTGTGACGGTTTTAAAAACCGTCACACGTTATGACGGTTTTAGCATTGACTTTCTGGTCAATGGCCTTCGTGACAGGTATGTGATGGTTTTTTTAACCGTCACAGCTTTGTGACAGCGATGTGACAGTTTTTTCAACCGTCACATGTTTTTGTGACGGTTTTTTAAATTAACTTTTTTTTTTTAATTCATTCGACCCTACCCATTTAACACTAAAACACATTTTTTCATTACTAAAATTGACCAAATTCGTAACCACACCAATTTATTCATCTCCAAAGAAAAACACCGCAGATGAACCCGTGAATAAGAATAAAGAATGTGAAACACTATTTTCGGCCACCACAAGAATCCAATGGAGGCGAGACTTACACCATTAGCTTCGTCTCTTCAAGCCCGTCATTTCCATACTAACCACAACCTTCGATTCATCCTATTTATCCACCAATTTTAGATAAAAAATATCCTCTATTCCGGTCTGTTTTTTGGAAATTCCGACGGACTGAGCGAGTTTCGACGACGGTGGGTTACACCACTGTGACCGTCGTATCACAACGGTCATTTCCATACCACCATCGTGCTTCATCTCTTCCATTTCGCCCCTTCGGCCATTTCAATAGGTATTGTAACCCTTGTTGTCGCCATCGATTTCCCGATCACCGAAGCAACAATCGACGATCGTGGATGGTACCATTACACTCGCTGTCATTTTGCCGACATTATACACCCACTCAACATCTTCAACATCTTCAATTCTTCACCATTTCTCCAGTCGACCAAATCGGAAAAATCGAGAACTTTTTTGCGTTTCGGCCAACTCCGGTAGATTCGACGACTATGGGTGGCATCACTGTGTTCGTCTCAACATTCTATAAAACATACACTCAATCCCCAAGCTCGATTTCATCTTGAACTCCATTCGCCATTTTTTCCGACAGTTCGCTTGTGGCAATGTAAGCATATTAAATGGATTGTTTGTTAGTTATAATTTTTTTAGCTATATACAATCTTCTTTGAGTAATAATACTTGCTTGAAAATATGTGTTAATATTTAGAAATCATGTTTAGCTAGCTTACTAACATATCATGCTTATTTATGTCACTTAGTGTTGATTAAATCCATAAATGACCAATGATGTTTCGTGTTTACTCTTTTTCATTGTTTACTTTGATAATCACATGTTAAATTATGATCATGTCAGGATTTCAACGTAGTTCTTCCTGAAAAATTGTAGACAGGAAAATGAAATGTATACAGGTACATGTATTTTCTACTTCAACCGCGAGATACACATGATTGTTTGTTAATTACATGTTCACAGGTGTGGACACACATATAATGCATATAGTCACTCCCATATAATATCTCTATGGGTATATTGCATATGTAATTATTTATAATTATAACTTTCTCAGTCATATGATTATAATCTTGTATTTGGATTTATAATTACTCAGCCTATTGAGTGGTTCTTGACAATCTATTTCTCTATCCGTTTTAGGTAAAATATTACTATCACTACTATTTTGGAAGAAGTGTACAGTGGTAAACTTTTTAAAATTGAAACTGAGGTCTTTTTGGCTCCACTATATTTATATAGTGATTATTCTTTCCTTTTAAGCATGTTATGGTTGTGAAATTGGTGGGTCTTGTGTTGTATTGATTTGTTTTCTATAGCTAAGGTAGGGCTAATGTTATTGGGTTGTTGTTAGCTTTGTATCTCTATTAAGTGAACTATATATGTCAATGCAATTGTAGAACAATTTGTGGGCATGATGTTTTCAAGCATCCATAAATTAGGGCATTTGATTTTGTCTTCCATCTCCTGCTTTCCCAGGTTTGTCATGAGTGTACTATGTGTGTTTGTGTATGTGTGTATGTGTATATACTAAATTATCAAATAGGCAAAATGATATGTTACAAGTCATTTCTTTTGGACTAATAAGTGGCTTGCTAAACTCAAGGTTCCTGAGGAATCTTGTTATGTTGTTGAGTTATTCAAAAGTTGTGAATATGATTGTATTTGAAATCCAGTGAGCCATTTTCTGTTTGTTGCTGATGTATATTTTGCTAAAATGCTAAGCTTTTATGCTTATTATGGCCTATGGTAATTAGCTGATTGTGTTTCTTGAATGAGCCCATGGTGTACAACATCAATTCAGGAAGTGGGGTTGATGGTGAGAGGTGATAACTTGATTTGCATTAGGTTACTTCTACATTTTTACCTCTTTATTATAGATGAAGATGTAGATGTAGTATTTAGTGCTTATATCGAGCTTTCATCGCCACCTTAATCACTAGCCCTCTGTATCATACCATTTTTATGTTACATTAAAGGGCTAAATCAAGATTCGATAGAACATATTTTGTGTAGCAGTGCTATGGTTTATGATGTTTATCATTCATTCTGAAGGATTTGTTGTCATTGATATTAATTCTCCTTTAGACATGCATAAGTGCATTCAATCATCTCTCGAGTTGGTAATATGGTTTAATCTTCATATCTAGCATTTAATCTCTCTTTGCAATAATAATTGGAACTTTCTAATGTGTGAGCAATGATGATTGGCCAAGAACTTGTATGTGCAAAAGGATGTCCATATGTCATGCACTATTGGAGTTTGTCTTTACATGGTTGCTGTAATTATGGTAAGCAATATACTCATATCTATGTGGTTGCTCGAAAGTGTGTGTTCATTTCCTGAAGGGTTGTTGGCTTCTCTCTATTTCACTCCCATATGATTTATTCTTCAGTTATCTTTATTGTTTAATTTCTTCTGGTTCTATGTGATCCTGCATTGAGGCTTGAGCTATAACTGATACTAGTTTTTGGCTTGTGAGAGCTTGAGAATTTGTAGTATTGGCTCTGCCATATTACATAGGATGGTAGATGCCTTTGTGACGACTTATTCATTCAGATCAGTTACAATTTGAATAACCGTCAAGTCAGATTGATGGGTGATACTTGTGATGGTGTTGATTTAAATAAAACTTGTATTTAAGGTACTAATTGTTTCTTAATTATTTAGTACAGTTGGTTGTCCTCAACTTGTGTGGAGTTACTGAGTTTTCTTTCAGTGATGTAGCAAGCTAGATTTCACATTTGACACTAACGAGGAGAAGTGATTTGGTTTTCTTTGTAGAAGTTATCTCTGGTTTTTGCTGAAGGTTGCTTCAGATTGAGTTTACATGTTTCTTATTGCTGGTATGTATTTCTTCTCTTGGTGCTTTCGGGGAATGTATAGTTTGTGCTGGCTCAATCACTGTTTTTAACATCATTTGTCGTATTATGTTATACCCTCTTGTTTAAAACTAGGTTTACATGATTGGCTTTCTTTTAGCTCTCCTGAGTCTGGACCCTTCCCTTGACCCTTGTTTTGGGGCTCGAAGATAGGGTTGATTCAGTTTTCTGGATATGACACATTAAGTTAGACCTACGCTGAATTACAGGATTTCAGCGTAGTTCTTCTTGAAAAATTGCAAACAGAAAAATGAAATGTGTACAGGTACATGTATTTCTACTTCAACCGCGAGATACACATGATTGTTTGTTAATTACATGTTCACAGGTATGGACACACATATAATGCATATAGTCACTCCCATATAATATCTCTATGGGTATATTGCATATGTAATTATTTATAATTATAACTTTCTCAGTCATATGATTATAATCTTGTATTTGGATTAATAATTTCTCAGCCTATTGAGTGGTTCTTGACAATCTATTTCTCTATCCGTTTCAGGTAAAATATTACTATCACTACTATTTTGAAAGAAGTGTACACTGGTAAACTTTTTAAAATTGAAACTGAGGCCTTTTTGGCTCCACTAAGTATTTTTGCAGGTACCGGAGACGCATCATGATGTTAAATCTTGCGCAGAAAAGGAAAATAAAAGTGAAATACCGCTAAGTTCTCTTCACTCCCTCTTTATATGATTTTTGCTTTCGTTACAACCTTGTTAAATATATATCTTATTTAAATATCTGCATGCCTAGTTAAGTATCTTTTAGTTAGTTTAATAATTGTAGAATACCTTTAGAATACATGTTAGCACAATAATACCAACCTAAGTTTGACCGGACAACCGCAAGTTAGCGGATCTTAGAGGATGTCTAACCCCTTCACTTTAGGATAATAAAGAATTCTTATCCGGAATCTCATAAATTTTGCAGACGCTTAAAAATGGAGTTTAATGTTGACTTTATTTAGTTAGATTAAAACTCACATTTTTGTATACGGATCTGAAGGTTTTACTCGTATTTATTTATTTTTCTAACTTCCTTTCCTTTACACTTTGCGAGGAACATTCGAACAATACGACATAACAAAGTGGGATTCTACAGAGATGAAGATTTGGTGGAATCGCACAAGTTTCCAATGACTGAGATTCTCATATTATGTTTTTTTTGTTGTATTTGATGATAACATTAGATGTTTTGAATTTTTTTTGTAATGTTTCGATTTAATGTATTAGAACAATTTCATTATGTGGGTGATATTTTAGTTATAATATATTTACAATTCTAATTTATTTTTATTTAATAAATTAAAATTAAAATATAAAAAAAATGTCAAAAACTAATTTTCCCGCCAATTTAAAACAAATTTAATAAAAAAAATCCGCCAATTTAAATTAATTTTATTAAAAATTTCGCGCCAAAAATATTATTTAATTAGTATTTTCGCGGGATATATTTTTTAAAAAGAGGGAAAAGTCAAATTCAAAAATCACATTTTGTGACAGTTTTTATAGCCGTCACAGCCACCGTCACGAATTTGTGACAGTACCTACCGTGACACTTAGCAAAACCGTCACGAAAGGCCTTTCGTGACGGTTTTTAACCGTCACGAAAGGCCTTTCGTGACGGTTTTTAACCGTCACTGTAAATACTTTTTTTTTTTGTAGTGATTTCTCAATCTTCACAGGTTGAGATCTCTAAATTATTTATTTTCCTTATATGTCTCAATTACTTCGGCCTTCTTCTTTTCTTTTTGTCTTTTGAAACTTGCAACTGTAATTAACTGGTGAGAGTATGTCTTTTCGAAGGCTTTTTAAAACTTTTTATAGGCTATAAGCATTAAAAATAACAAAAAATAATTTCTTAAAGAATGTGTGCAAAACATTTTACTCGTAAATAATCTGATTAGAAAAAATGTTAATGTTGGGTTTGATGTTATGACATTTTACCTAACATATAATTTTCAGTACTAATTTAAAACCAGAAAATGTTGAAACAAATGTCATGACATTCGGATCAATATTCTGATAATAGTTTAGGTCCTTACTTCACGGACTGAAGGTAATCTCGTGAGATTTTTACCACGATGATAAAGTGACATGGCAGGAAGTTTTTGAGCTGATTATAAACGTGGGAAGACCAAGTACAAGGCGTTGCTAAATTTGGGGAACAAGTCCAAGAGGTTAGAGGTCTTGCTCCACATTCTTCTCCAACAAACCCTATCAAGCTGCCCACCTTTAGCTCAACTTATACAACGATTCATTGAGTATTTCAGGGAAGACTCACTACTATAAATAGAGAGGTACATCAAGGAATCGATATCCAGAAAATCGAAAAGAAATATATCATAGAGAGCTCTCAAAAGATCACGATCAGAACACTAGATCAACTGTGTTGCCTGAGCTTTTCGACGATATTATGTCCAACATTATAATTGCTGCTTAGATTCTAGATTTGTTCTTTATTGAAGCAATTGTAATGAGATGTTGTCTCTATCTATTTAGGTAGATTTTTCAGGCATAAGTCATCTGCGACTTAACCTTTTTATTCCTTTTGTATTATTTTGTAATATTGTAAAAGAAAGAATATATTCAATTGTATATATATATATACAATACTTTCGGTCATTGACAGTTATAGATTATATTAATATATAACTTATGTAAATTTAAACCTTTGTGTTCTTTATTATATCCGCTACATTTTACTCTTCAAAGGTTTTTCTGTTTTTATCTAAGTGTCGTCACTTGTGTCGGAACGACATTGTCAACGATATTTGCAAACTGTTTTAGCATACAAATTATTTTACTTTCGGTTTTGTTCTTTAATTGTTCCATAGTATTACCCCCGGGACCCAACAATTGATATTAGAGCCGACACTTAACATAATAAGTGATTGGTCCTGTTATATAAACTATGGATCCGGCTAATCCAATGATTGGTAGAACTTTCTATTTTAGATGGATCAAATAATGGATATATTGTTTCAATGCTACCACCGGATGAGAAAGGTGATATACTTGCTAAGCCCGAATCCGAATGGAATGCGGAAGAAACCAACAATGCAAGCTTCAACGAAAAGGCCTTAAATTTTATTTTTGGATAGGTTGATCTTTACATGTTCAAACTCATTCAAAATTGCTCCACGACAAAAGATGCTTAGAATACTTTACAAACTCACTGTGAAGGTAACTCTAGTGTTCGTCGAATGAAGCTTCATATGCTCATGAGTAAATATGAATGTTTAAGGATGGAAGAGACGGAGGACATTAAAACATATTTTGAAAAGTTGATTGACATCTCTAATGAATGTCAAGTACTTGGTTCTTCGTTAACCAATAATCAACGTGTGGAAAAAACATTTCGTTCTAATCCTGAAAAGTTCAATATAAAGATATGTGTGATTGAAGAAGCTCACAATCTTGCTACAATAGACCTTCATACTTTAATGAGTATTCTCAAAATTTATGAGATGAATATGGAGAATCAAAGTACAGTGTATAAAAGCAAAGATATAGCACTTCAAGCGAAATCCTTAGAGAGTCAAATCGATGAAGATGATGAAAATCTTGAAGAAATTGGTGATGGTGCAAATGTTGTCCTCCTTACTCAAAAATTCAATTCGATGGTAAGGAAGTTCAACAATGATAAAAATAAATTTAAATCCAAAGAGCACCAAAACCAATGCTTCAATCAAAAGTCTACTAACTCCCTTCATATAGTACAAAGAGGAAATCAACTAAAGAGAACCAACTCAGACCGAACCAAATTGATCCCAAAAAACGAGAATCTGTGCAATATCATGCTTTTTTAGGATGGAGTCATTATGCCAATGAATGTGCGAATACCTTGAGAAAATTTGGTAAAAGTCTGTGGGTGTCTCTTAGTGACGACGAAGAAAAAGAAGAAGAAGATCAAGAAATAGACTCACAAGCAATGCTGGCCACTGTTTACGAACCATCTCTTTCAGACGATGAAAATGTCATCGACAGTGTTGTCCCAAATGTCACCACATTTGCGTAAACATCAGCGACGACATCTGTAGGTCCAACAACACCCGAAAGGTATGAATATTTTAACTATCCTGATGTTAATTGCTTTACTAGTATTATTTCTTGAAGTGAGACTAGCTTTGAAGATCAAGTTGATCCCAAGGACGACATGATTAAGGAATTACAAAAGCTTTGTAAAGACTTAATCCTAGAATCCAAGCAACTTGACTCAAATTTAAGATCTTTAACTCTTGAGAATGCAGGTTTAAAAGGCACAATAATCCGCTTAGAGGTTATACTTACCAAAAAGGATCTTGAATTTGGTAAAATTAGTGCAAAGTTGGATCTAGCTGAAGCAACCTTCCATAAACTCAATACAGGTACCTTCAAACTGGATGAGATTTTAAGTGTTAGTCAACCACCACACGTAGGTATTGGGTATAAGAACTCTCTTAATGCAATATGCTCCAATCTATTTGACAAAACTGTGAGGATAGGATTTGTAAAAGAAAAAAGATCGAAAGAAAATATTTCAGTCACGTCAAATGATATGAAGTTTGTGTGCCATTATTGTAACTCCCCTTGGCACATAAGACCATATTGTCATAAACTTCAGAAATCTAGGAGAAGAATGTTGTCAAGATGACTGTCCAACATCTCGGACACTCGTAGCAACATTCCTGACGGTAGAAAAGGGAAATGTTTTAAGAAAGTTTGGATGCCCAAAATGAATATGAGATGTAATGTTGCTATAACTGCTTTAAGGACTAACATTTCAGGTTCTTGGTACTTTGACAGTGGGTGTTCTCGTCACATGACAGGGACAAAGGAATGCCTAAAGAACTACGAGTCACTCAGTGGAGAAAATATAACTTATGGAGGTGACGACAAAAGTAAAATCACAGGAAGAGGAACCTTAAGTGTTCCTGGTGTTCCTGCCTTGGAAAAAGTCTTACATGTTGACGGATTAATGGCTAACCTAGTCAGTATAAGTCAATTGTGTGATGACAATCTAGAGGTAAAGTTTAATAAGTATGTTTGTATAGTTACAAATGAAGCTAACCAATGTGTAATGTCAGGTACAAGGACAAGCAACAATTGCTATCTTGTTGGAGAACAATAGGTTTGCAATAATGTTAGGACAGATGACACAACCTTGTGGCATAAAAAATTAGGACATGTCAACTACCGTAACCTTGAAAGATTAATTTCTTATGAGGCAGTAAAAGGCATCCCTAAAATAAGTCCTAAAGATAAAATAGTGGTTTGTGAAGATTGTCTAAAAAGGTAAGCAAAAACGTGTTGCCTAGAATGACGGACAACATTCAGGTACGTCTCACTGCTTTCAGCTTTTGCACATGGATCTTATGGGTCCAATCGAGGTAGACAGCCTAGGGGGCATGAGGTATTCATATGTGATTATAGATGACTTTTCCAGGTACTCATGGATATTCTTTTTGAAGGAAAAGTCTCAAACTTTTGGCATGTTCAAAGTATTGCACTCTAGGATAAGAAACTTGTATCATTCTTCTATTTTTCGGATTATGTCCGATCATGGGAAAGAGATTGAGAATAATCTGTTCTCAACATTTTGTGAGAAAAATAGTATTTTCCATGAATTTTTTGCTCCCAAAACTCCTCAGCATAATAGTGTAGCATAAAGGAAGAATATGACTTTACAAGAGATGGCTAGAGTCATGCTTAGTTCTAAGAAATTGTCAAAACTTTTTTGGGCCGAAGCCTTAAATACTGCAATTCACATAACTAATAGAGTCTATCTTAGGCCTGGAACAAAAATTACACCCTATGAGCTATTAAATGAAAAGAAACCCAATTTGCATTACTTTTATGTATTTGGGTGTGTTTGTTACATCTTAAATGATAGAGACCATCTAGCCAAGTTTGACTCTAAAAGTGGCAAATGAGTCTTTATCGGTTATTCTCAAAATAGTCATGCTTACCGTGTGTATAATCTTAGAACCAAAACTGTACAAGAATCTGTTAACGTTATTTTCGATGATTGTTCTGATCTTACAGGAAAAATGCCTAAAAATAACGTTGTGATTACAGTGGAGAATGAGCAGAATGCTGAAGATTCAGATGTTGCCCCAAATGTCACGACATCCAAAGCAACATCTGAGCCAGAACCCGAGAGCACAGAATGTGCAAATGAGGAATCAAATGCTGAATTGCAAGACCCAGTACGCAAGGATCCCTCATCTAGATTTAGGAAGAACTATCCTACAGGTCAAGTGATAGGAGAAGTGTTCGAAGGTTTAAGAACAAGAAGGAAAGAGCCTCGAAACTACAGAGATATGGTCAGATATGTGTGTATGTCTACCATGTATCAAAATGTAAGTCTTTCTTGTTACGTATCTAGATTAGAACCAAAGAATGTTGGAGAAGCACTCAAGGATAATTGTTGGATACAAGCTATGCAAGAAGAACTTGAACAGTTCACAAGAAATGAAGTCTGAGATTTAGTTCCACATCCAAATAATATTAATGTAATTGGAACTAAATGGATATTTAAAAACAAGTCAGATGAATATGGAACTGTTGTAAGAAATAAGGAGAGACTAGTTGCTCAAGGATACACTCAGGTCGAAGGAATTGACTATGATGAAACATTTGCTCATGTTGCCAGAATTGAGTCAATTAGATTGTTACTTGATATAGCTTGTTGTCTGAAGATTACTCTCCATCACATGGATGTTAAAGGTGTCTTCTTGAATGACTATCTTAACAAAGAAGTCTATGTCGAACAACCTAAAGGATTTGAAGATCCTCACCATCCACAGTTTGTATACAAGCTCAAAAAGGCCTTGTATGGATTGAAACAAGCTCCTCGCGCATGGTATGGTCGTTTAACTCAGTTTCTTCTTAAATTTGGTTTTAAACGTGGTGAAGCTGATTGTACCTTATTTATAAAACATCACTGAGTAGATATGGTCATTGCTCAAATCTATGTACATGACATAGTTTTTATTCGACTTCACAGTCCCACCTTGAGACATTTGTCGAAGCTATGTCCTCCACATTTGAGATGAGCATGATAGGGGAATTAACCTTTTTCTTAGGCTTCCAGATAAATAAAAATGAAGATGGAATCTTCATCTCCCAGAGTAAGTACGCCAAGAATTTGGTTAAGAAGTTTGGATTGGAGAATGCTAAACAAATGAGAACTCCAATGGGATCAACACAGAAGATATGCAAAGACGATGTTGGCAAAAATGTCGACCCAACATTGTATCTATCTATGATAGGTAGTCTCTTGTATCTCACTGCTAGTCATCATGATCTAATGTTTAGTGTTTGTGCTTGTGCTTGATTCCAAGACAATCGCAAAGTCTCTCACTTAAATGCCTTAAAACGTGTCATTCGATATGTTTCTGGCATATGTGAGTTGGGAATTTGGTATTTCAAAGACACTAATCCTAATTTAATAGGATATAGTGACTCGGATTGGGCTGGTGATGTGGATGACAGAAAGAGTACGAATGGAGGTTGTTTTTACCTTGGAAATAATCTTGTTTCTTGGTATAGTCGTAAACATAACTGTGTCTCACTTTCAACTGCTGAATCTGAATATGTAGGAGCTGGAAGTTGTTGTTCCCAATTAATATGGTTAAGACACATGTTAGACGACTATGATTTTTCAAATAATATCTTAGTTTTGTATTGTGATAATTTGGGTGCAATAAATATTTCCAAAAATCCAGTTCCGCACTCTCGTACAAAACACATTGATATTAGACATCATTTTTTAAGAGATTTGGTTGAAAAACAGTTAGTCCAAATTGAACATGTTGACACTCTTCATCAACTAGCTGATATTTTTACAAAAGTTTTGGATCATGAGAGATTTCAAGTTTGAAAAACTCTCTTGGTCTCTTTAATCTCTGAATCGGCACTGGTTGGTGAATGTCGGCTAAAATATCTCTAATATTTTGGGTGACATTTACCTCTGTAATATCAGAATCTGATTGTTGTTACTGTTTTGATGGCTTTAATTTTGTGTTCACTCAACTATGATCCTAAAATAAGAACATGTTTCAAAAAGTGATATCGTTTTCTGTGATGATATTAGATATCATAAAAAGGGAGTATCGAAATAAGACAAAGTCTTCTCTGAATTATTTGGCAACTGTGCAAATGAGCAAAGCTCTTTGAAAATGATACCGTTCCTAAACTATAGGAGTATCAAGTGCTAAAACAAAAATTATGAAGATGTTAAATAAGTATTCTTATTTTTGACACAAAAATAAGTTTTATATGTGGTTTATGATTAGATCAAGGACACAATGGGAAAATGTTACATTGGTCTGGAGGTTAAACTCATAAAATCACATATAAAATATTTCTTGATTTGTTACCAGAAACAAAAAAGTTCTTGTATGATCATAATACACGTGTCATTCAAAACGTTGCCAACAGTACTGTTGACATTCTAAGATAATGATATTTGTTAGGATACTGTTTGTAACTGATTTTTAAAAATTCAGTTATTTTTCCCTATTTTTGTGCCGTCGATTTTAATTTTTTTCTTAAAATCAAATCTTGATGTCTATCTTTTTTCTTAAGTTTAGGTGTAAGTATTTGACTACAACTCAAACACCTAAAACCAAGATTTTTTTTGTTAAGTGTATAAAATATTCTTCATTAGTTCTTCTTTTTAGTCTTCTGTTCTATTTTTTTTTTCTGAAGAATTAAAAAAAACATCACATCAATCTCGGTTTGTACATCAAAACCGATAGACTCATCAACACTCACTTCATCTTCAAAACCCCTAAAATCCTAGAATCCTCTCCTCATTACTCTCCAATGGACACAAGCCCAATGTCAACACCCATGAGCTCCAACATTTCAAACAACACTCCCATGAGTACCAGTCCTCTCATTTGCACAGACATTGTTCTAAGTGCTTTCCAGGAACCCTTGGAGATAAGTTACTCTGGTGATAACAACAATCCCATTGATGTAGAAAACACCCCTGATGCTTCAATTCTGGGAAAAGGACCAGTGCCTCCACTCTTCCAACCAGAAGGTCCAATCGAGTGTTTGAAAGAACATTCGAACAAGAGATTGCTACCAAGAAACCCAAGTTTGATTTCACAACTCCTGCGTGCTCAAGCAACGATTCCAATGATACAGACTTCAAAATATCTTCGGAGTCAACTGATGAAGAAACCCCTACTGATCATCGAAGAGAACCACAATTTTCAGTTCCTCAACCAGAATCCCCATCTCTGTTCCTCAAGAGGTGTCTGATGAAGAAGAAATTCTAGATGAAACACCTTTGAAGAAATATTGTCCCAGAGGAATCCTCCGACCTGCAAGATCTGAGGTCTTTCAAGATGTTGCCCAAAATGTT
Organism: Przewalskia tangutica; assembly: GCA_029844215.1. Taxonomy (NCBI): domain Eukaryota; kingdom Viridiplantae; phylum Streptophyta; class Magnoliopsida; order Solanales; family Solanaceae; genus Przewalskia; species Przewalskia tangutica. The sequence goes on from CM056722.1 coordinate 133,978,419, forward strand.
GTCAACAATTCTACAACATCTCAAGCCACTGAAGATATATCCTCTCCATCCTCCTCTACAAACACTGAGTCCGAGCCAGAAGATGAGGTACTTGCTTTTTTTGATAGATTTTATTCTCAAATAAAGCATGATAGATGGAATTGGTATAAGAATAAAATGATCAGGGCAGAGAAGATGGTAGATTTAACTTCTTGCTCTGAATATGAATTGGTTGAGTTTCTGGACGATCGCAAGCTTCTAAAATCTGTGACAAATAAAAACCCTTATATTGATGAAGTGATTAGGCTGTTTTATGCGAATTTAAATTCTGGAATAGACAGAACTTCCTCCAAAAATTATGGAAAGGTCTATTTATATAACAGAATTTACAATTTTACTCCCCTCATCATCAATGAGTGTCTTGGTACTGAATGTGAAACTAGTAGCAGCCCTACAAAAAATGACAGAAACAAGGACAAGATTATAGAATACCTCACTGGAGGTATAGTGAATAAGTGGACCTCTAGGTGTCCCGCCTCAAAACTGACGGCCTTATTTTCCACCTTACACAAAATTGCAATTCACAACTAGCTTCCTTCATTAAATGAGTCAATTGTCACTTCTGATCAAGCTTCACTGCTATACAAGATTGGCAACAGATTGAGAGTTGATTTAGGGAAAGTAATATCCTACCAAGTTACCAATCTTGCTGAAAAAGAATTTACTTTGGTACTGCCCTATCCCTCACTGATCTATGAAATTTTAGTTAATCGGGGGTTTACACCTCTAAGAAATGAGTTGTTAGGGAAACAACCTGAGACATGTGCAGTGAACAAAGAAATTCTGAAGAGCAAAGAAAGAGTTATCGATCTTCCCTGGAAAATAGAAACAAGCTGTAAAAATGTTTCCCCAAATGTCCCAAACATTCAGGACAACACTGGTCCAAGACAATATGAACTGTCTACGCATTGGCTAGTGGAGAAGATTACTAAACTCAACTTATAAATCGTTGAAGTTGATAATATTAGAGATGCACTAGTGCGAGCAAGAGACTATTTCCTACTTCTTCTTTCTTCACAAAAATGGGGAGAAGAAGCTGAAGCTGAGTGGGAGCAGATACAGAGGGATCGGAGGATGGCTGGTGAAGGCACAAGTGGAGAAGATGTTGCTGGAGAAGAAGCTGTAAATGTTGTCATGCAGAGAGAAGAAGCTGTAAATGTTGTCATGCAGAGAGAAGAAGCTGTAAATGTTGTCATGCAGAGAGAAGAAGCAGTTGAAAGAAAAGTCTTGCTAACAAGACTAAGGCTCCGTACAGAAACTGAAGCTGCAAGATTAAGAGCTAAAGTTGAATCTGCCAGATTGAGGGAGGAGCAAGCAGAAATCATGGAAAAATAGAAAGCGACTGGAAACTACTACAGATTCATGATATGCAAGGATGTGTGCTAAGACTAAATTGTCGTTGTTAATGTATGTTTACTGACTGGTTACTGAATTGGGATGTACTGAACAATGTTCTCACTATTTCTTAGGTGTTGTCATTTTGGGATGTAATTATATTGACTATATTTAGGTATGTCTAATCCTATATATATATATATATATATTGTCTTGTATATGTTGTATTTATATGCCATCACAGGTTGAGGGGGAGCATTAACATTTGTCGTAGGTCACTCGCGATGAAAAAATTCATTTTGTGAAGAAAGGCAAAAAGGGGGAGAATGTTAATGTTGGGTTTGATGTTATGACATTTTACCTAACATATCATTTTCAGTACTAAGTTAAAACCAGAAAATGTTGGAACAAATATCATGACATTCGAACTAACATTCTGATAATAGTTTTGCCCTTACTTCACGGACTGAAGGTAATCTCGTGGGATTTTTACCACGATAATAAAGTGACATGACAGGAAGTTTTTGAACTTATTATAAACGTGGGAAGACCAAGTCCAAGGCGTTTCTAAACTTGGGGAACAAGTCCAAGAGGTTAGAGGATCTTGCTCCACATTCTTCTCCAACAAACCCTATCAAGCTGCCCACCTTTAGCTCAACTTATACAATGATTCATTGAACATTTCAAGGAAGACTCTCTACTATAAATAAAGAGGCTACATCAAGAAATCGATATCCAGAAAATCAAAAAGAAATATATCAGAGAGAGCTCTCAAAAGATCACGATCAGAACACTGGATCAACTGTGTTTCCTGAGCTTTACGACGACATTCTGTCCAACATTATAATTCCTGCTTAGATTCTAGATTTGTTCTTTATTGAAGCAATTGTAATGAGATGTTGTTTATATCTATTTAGATAGATTTTTCAGGCATAAGTTATCTGTGACTTAACTTTTTTATTCCTTTTGTATTATTTTGTAATATTGTAAAAGAAAGAATATATTCAATTTTTTATATATATATACAATACTTTCGGTCATTGACCGTCATAGGTTATATTAATATATAACTTATGTAAATTTAAATCTTTGTGTTCTTTATTATATCCGCTACATTTTACTCTTCAAAGATTTTTCTGTTTTTATCTAAGCGTCGTCACTTGTGTCGGACGACATTGTCAACGATATTTGCAAACTGTTTCAGCATACAAATTGTTTTACTTTCGATTTGTTCTTTAATTGTTCCATAGTATTACCCCGGGACCCGATAAAATAATTTTATATATATATATATATATATATATATATATATATATATATTATTTGTAAATGATGTAGATTAAGAATAAATATCTTTAGTACATGTTGTTTGCTTGCATTAGATCACAATAAGTGTAAGAACTTAGCCATATTAATTGCATAATATTAATAATATTGTTGACTTTTCTTCATGGTGGAAGGATAAAGTTGATTTAGTTAAAATGTTCAGATTCTGCTAAATTAATTGAGTTGACCGTTATAATTTATGACATGTTTGAAAATATAAAAAATTATGATACTTTTAAAATGAATTCATTGATCCTCCGAATGCTTTGTTCAAATATACTCCTCCGTCTCAAAATGTCACGACCCAAATTCACTTAGTCGTGTGGACATCTATTATTTTCTATTTCGATAAACAAATTCATCCCTTAATCAATAATTCAACAACAATAAAGTAAATAGAACATAATAAATAGAAGTCTAGATCATAAATACATATGTGCGGAAGTACAATACTAATTCAACCCCAAGGAACTGGTCTGAAATACAGTACAAGAGTCACTAATCAATACAAGTCTGAATAGTACATAATCTCAAAATATGAATATTGTCTCAGAGTGCAAAACTAAAAAAAAAAAAGGAGAAGTCTTTGGGCTACAGATCCATCAAGAAGTCCTCACCCTAGAATACTCAACAGCAAGGCTCCATGATCAGTCTCGAGGAGTGGATGTGGAACCGGTCACGTACTCTACACTCAGGAAAAAAATGAAGCAAGGTAAAATCAGTACAAATACTATGTACCGGTAGATATCATAGGCCGACAACAATTAGTTAACATATATAAAGGAAGAAACTGAAAAATATACATGCTCACAATCAAGTACCACACTATCACAGTCTAAGAATAAACAACCCAAGTATTGAGAATCAAGTAAGAATCTAAGAATATGAGAATGTAATGATGAGTAATATGCAATGCAATGCCAAATGTATCTTCGTACACACATGCTTCGAGCGGAATATCTCTACGTCCCGACAGCCATGACCCATGGCGGACCCGTGAAGTCTATGTATCGCTCTCACGATCTCGGCAAAGACCTCAAGCATCCGACACTCTCACGATCCCGACAAATACCTCGGGCATCATACACTCTCACAATCCCGACAATACCTCGGGTATCAGACACTCACAATCATGTTTAGTGTATTTTATACACTCTTTTGAGTCCTTTTTAGTTAGTATTTTAATCTTTTATTTTGCGTTTAGTATAGTGTTAGGTGTGTTTTTCTTTCGTTTGTATCACAGCGGTTATAAAGGAGAAGATACTACTTTTGAGGATGAAATTGCACAAGAAAATACCAAGAAATGAAGTCTAAGAAGTCCCGGGAAGTATAGAAGAAATCTGACGAAGTCCGGATGAAAAATGACGAAAAAACGGAAATTGACGTCGTCGGCGCCGTGGCGCTAATACTCCTACAGCGATGTTTTCCCAGTAATTCCGGCGCCGCGGCGGGATTTTTCCGATTCTGGGCCTAATTTGACACGTTTTCAGGGTCCGCAATGCATTTTTCCCAGCTATAAAATCCCTAAACCCAGACCTTATTGGGGAGATTCTAGATCATACTTGGGAGGCTGAGAAGGAGGCTACAACACAAGATTGGAGACAAAGTTTGTTCAAATTCTTTTTGTTTCCTTTATTTTATTTCAGTTTATGTTGGATTGTAATTTAGTTTTTGACATGACAATGCTTAGGAGCTAATTACTTTATTAGGGTTTTCCGTCGAATCTTCTTGAAACTTTTTCATATAGTTAATGCATAGTTATTGATTTATTCTTCAGTCATATTAAGATCTATTCAATATTGTTGTGATTGCTTGATAATTAACTGATCACTAATTGTCATCACTTATATGATTTCGAATCGAGATTCGAGAGGGGAGATTTGAATATGTTGTAGTTGTTTAGACATAGGTTAAAATCGTGGACGAAAGTACCCCGATACTTGTGTAGTAGTTAAGGTTATTGTTCTTAATCCTCCTGTGTGGTAAAATCTATCATAGAAATATAGAAGGTTTCTGCATAAGATTGAGCTCTTGTATGTCCTAACCGGAATATAATGATAGATTAGTTAACCTGCTATCTTAATAAGAAGAAGAATCATTAACATTACATTAACACGTGAAATAGTGGATAGTTGAAGAGACTGGAAGCTCTATTTCCTTCATAACTGTTATAAATCCAAAGTATTATAATCTTTAGTTTATTTTCTGCACTTAGTCATAATTCTTAGTTATAATCCTCAAACTAAAGAACGTCAACCAAATAGATACCATATGATAGATAACTGGTACTTGACAAACAAGTCTCTGTGGAAGATAAATGTCACGACCCGACCCCGAGCCCGCGACTGGTGCCCTACCTGGGCACTCTTGCAGGTATACATCAGAGATAATCAGCGGAACATACATGAAATTTATACAATAAATCAACAGAAATAAAATCAACAGGTTAGCCGATGAGGGTACCTCCCTGGATATATAAAAACATAACTGAAGCAGTTTCCTCCTTTCCTTTACAAACTGACCCACAACATGTGACTACAGACCTCTAAGAGTTTTAACATAACAACTGTGGCGGGACAGGGCCCCGCCATACCCCTGAATATACATGAATCTACAATCTCGGGAAACTGCACCAAAAGATAAGCCTCCGAGTAAATGGGGCTTTCAAGAATCGAACAGTGATCCAAAGAGTGTGGATCAACAAGTGTACCTCAACTCGCGGATGAACGCAGCCCAAGGAGGTCGACAAAATATGTACCAAGTATGTGAAATCAAAATATCAGAATGAAATCATAATTATAAAAAGCTGGAGACATGTATGATAACCAAAATAACAGTACAATGTGCCTTGCCAGAGTGAAAGTAATGAAAGTCAGTTTTACCTTTTAAAGACTATTTCAACACATGAACAATAGTCACACAGGGCTACCGACACAAGCCCTCAAATATCATCACATAGTCCAGTACGGGTCTCAAGCCCACAATATCAAAGCGTGCCTGTGGAATCCCCCATCACTGCCGGCAACTATAAGTGAAGAATATAACCATGTGACGCGCTTGTGGCATCCTACCTCACTGTCGGCGTACACACCTACAATACATATATGTATCTATACCCCCTGCCCGTGGAATCCCCCATCACTGCCGACAGTCGTAAGTGTAACATATAACCGTGTGACGCGCCCGTGGAATCCTACCTCACTGTCGGCGTACACATATATAATATATATATACGCGCTTGTGGCATCCTACATCACTGTCGGCGTACACACCTACAATACATATATGTATCTATACCCCCTGCCCGTGGAATCCCCCATCACTGCCGACAGTCGTAAGTGTAACATATAACCGTGTGACGCGCCCGTGGCATCCTACCTCACTGTCGGCGTACACATATACAATACATATATATATATATATATATCTCATGCCCGTGGAATCCCTCATCTCGGGTACATGACTTCATGGGGAGCTAGTCCATGGAGTAATAATCGTACATAACATGGTCGCATGCCCCGGAATCCCTCATCATATAAGCATGGCCATGGGTAATAAAACAAATCCGGGAATCTAACCCGCCTCCTGGTCGCATGCCCCGGAATCCCTCATTGTATAAGCATGTCCAAGGAGTAATAAAGTCAATCCGGGAATCTAACCTGCATCCTGGTCGCATGCCCCGGAATCCCACATCGTATAAGCATGTCCAAGGATCAATCACAATGGAAACATACCCGTGGAAGCCTCCACATCGCTTCAGACGTCCAAGTAGATCACAACAAGACAGCCGGCCCTCCAACTGAGAGTCACGGCAGCGTAAACATATAATACTTGCACTCAAGGCTATCACAAGCAAGCATAGGCAAGTTCATAAAATCTTTAGACTTTCATTTTATATACTCAAGGCACTTTTCGTTTCACATAAAAATCCGGGAATTTAACCCAAAGTACTACGTACTTCTTTTCCTTTTAAAAAAATAACTCTTGTTCATATAAACTTCCAATATACTAATAACCGTAGTATCAAGTCATATCTACTTTTCAAGACAAGTCACAATACCTTTTAGAAATACATTTACAGGCTTCTAAATCAAGTGACTTCTTTCTTTTGAAACCTTAAGAAATTGATGCCTTCAAATCAATTTGCCTTTCATTATCTCAAGTCATTTATCATTACTTACATTACTTAGAGTAAACCACTCTTATAACTTTCCATAAAGCTATTATAACCAACTTCCCATAAAGTCGTTATACTAACTTTATACTTTAGGCAAATACATTCTTTTTATAACCAAGAGACTTATACTTTCAAAAACCAAGTATCGCATACTTACAAAATACTTCAAGTCTCTTATCTTTTAGAAATCCAGTTTCTTACTTTAGAAATTAAGTCTTCTTATCTTGTAGAATGTCAAGTAATCAATACTTTTCAAATCAAGTATTCTATACTTTTAAATCAATTCATTTCTTCATTTAAGAATCAAGTCCCATAACTTGAAAAATAAAGTCTCTTAACCTTTTAAGAATTCATAGTTCATAGTCTTAACACTTCATAACGTAAATTCTTTAAGTTAAGAAACATATGCCTTATGTGTGTGAGTAGTGTCGAGCCCTTTTCCGGCCGCGACATTTTTTTTAAATAAAATGGCTCCTACTCAATAAAAAAGTGTTAGACAATAAAATGCTAAAAAATGCTTAAAATGTTAAAGTGGTGCTTAAAAGGTGCTAAAAGTGCAAAAGGTTGCTAGGGAGTGCTAAAATGATAAAAGGTGCTTAAGAGTGCTAAGTGCTAAAAGTGCAAAAAATGCTAAGGGTTCGCGGAGTCGCCACCTAATTAGTTTGGGTGAATTAGGACACCTAAATGTCAACTTAGGTTAAAGTCAACACTAACTCCATTCTTTATGGTCTGCTAAACTTAGTGAGATTCTGGGTAAGGGTTCTTTATTAATCTAGAGGGAAGGGGTTAGGCACCCTCTAAGATCCGCTAACTTGCGGTTATCCTGCCAAACCTAGGTTGATTATTATGTTAGAGAAAATGCATAGTTTTAGAAGATGATGCAAGTGCTTTATAAGAGAATGCATTTTGATAAAAGATTTACAAGACCGATGCTACGAAGCGTACGTAAGGTTTAAAAGTATGCATTTATAAAAATAATAATACAAAATTGATGTATTTACTAAAGATATGCATTTCATTTTGCAAAAAAAATCAGTTTTGATTAACAACATGCAAGGTATGATATCAAGATTCTATACTCTTTACAGCTTGATAATAAAAGGTAATTTTTATTAAATGAATTATAATGTCATTTAGTGATTTGTGAAAAAATCGATTTTGTTAGTTTCGTGATTGGGTATGCAAATAAAATTGTTTGGCGAAGTTTAGATGTGCAGGACAAGCCTAAAAGACAAGCAGGTTAGAAGCGGGTTTCTAATTATGAATTACTTTCCCACCTTATATGTTTGAAACTTAATTGTTCTAGATATCCTAAATATTACAGAAATAGAGTAATTAAATTACAATAAACAAACAAATGAATGAATAGCAAGTAAAGAGAGAGGATGGGATTTAAGAGTGCTCTTTACGACGGATGACGACGTCCTATTTGTTTTTCTAGGAATTTCTGAAGCGGGAACGCGAATGCGGATGCACATAGACGCGGGTTGCCGTTTAAAGTAGCTCGTGATGAGTCTCGCCGTGAGACTCTTTATTTTTTGCTCCGATGCGTTTCATGCGAAATAAGAGAAGATAAAGATTAGTATATGTCTCAACTATTTGAATCATAGAAAAGATCTACACACACATGCTCCAGACTTATACACGACCAATGCGTAAATCAGTGATCAAACTGAAAACGACTGCTGCAACAGCCAGCAAGCAGAGCCAACAAACACGAAATACAGTGGAATTCATATAATTAGATCGCGATATGTATGTACATTACAGTCAGAGGCATACAATAGGATGTATATTCCAATTCCCTTTCGGCATGTATTATAGTAGTAACAAGAAGTGCAGGTAATCAAGAGAAAAGAGATTGTAGAATGATCATGCGCAGTTTAGAATATAAATAGAGATGGATAGAAATCAGGTACCAGACATGCATATTTTCAGCCTATTTGAAAAGACAGTAAATAGGCATTTTCAGGATGGAATAGAAACATATGTGCCCCTTTTCATGGTTCAGATTTTCAGCGTAGAAAAGTGCTCCCTTAGAAACTAATGGACTGATTTAGTAAGCATGCTAGACCCCTTAACAATCAAAGAGATCATTCCAAACAGTATTTAAATAGGCCTAACTGCCAGCATCTAGCACAACCCAACTAAGCTAACACAGATTTCCTTAGGGCAATGGTCACAAGGTTCAAGTCAGGTATATAACTCATGTAATCTCATAGTAGTATATAAATCATGCTAGAAAACAAACAGGGGGGGGGGTATCACATTAATTTATATCACCTAAGGCTAGATGAACTTCGATGGACATATTAGGATTTTTGTCCTGGTTTGAACAATCTACAATCTGGTCTATAAGCATATGTTCACTACGAAGCAAGTCTGATCACAGTCCATAAATATAGATTCATATGCTAAAGAGAAAAGGACAATATATGGCTAATTATGGCATGATCCAGGATCTACAGACACAATATTTAACCAACTAACAGGCATGCGAGGACAGGGGCAGAACAGGATACAAGAATGGGCAAGCAAGAGGCAACATTCAGATAGGCAGTGACCCCATTTGGTCTGGACTGAACATACAGTTATGATATGACATTTGTAACAATATTCAGAGAACCCGGTAAGTAAGTACACGCATCATAATAGGCAGTTTTAAACATGAAGATCCAATTTGAATACATACAGAAAAATCAGCACAGGAATTCTGCCACTGCCAACAGGATGCAGAATATATTCATATATTGTGTTTTGACTGACCAGGAGTTATAATCTAAAGGAAACCACATCACTTTAAACAGATGATTGATTCTAATCTCTGTTATGCATTCCTTAAGATAGCATATTCACCTCATGGTTCTAACTGTGACCCAAATGCTACATATTCAGCAGCGACAGATCGAGTAAACAGGAAAATGCAAAAGGCCCTAACTACTCGACATCACAGTCACAAATACTAATAACAACTGATACAAACCAGAAACTGTCCAACAATTGATCTAACACGCATAAACAACTATTAATATGGTATCAACATATACACAGCAAAACGCATCGCACACATTATTATCAAAACGAGTCCAAGCTAAAGGGAAATAATTTTACCTTCTCCGGACAGCGAACCGGGGCAGCGTATCAAGTCGTGGGTCCACTCGACGGGTTATTGCGATGCGATTGAAAAGGGTAGAACTTGTTTATTGAGAATACTTACTGATTTGCGACTGACTTCCGTGACTGAGAAGAAGAGGTTTGGAATCGGTTGTTCTTACTGCTTCCCTAATGAGCCCTGGACGATCGATGACTGCTGCTAGGGGATGCAAATCGATGCCTATCGGTTTTGGGTGCCCCCCGATCTCTGAATCTCTGAATGCCTATTGCATGTGCTTTATATTGCTATCGTTTGGGTTCTAAGTTGGTAAGCATTTAAGGCTGAGATTTCTATGCCTATTCTTCGCACGATTCGTACTTGATATGATAAGGTAAACGATTTGGAAGGATTTGTTTGATGGATATGGTAAGGAAAAGCTGGCTGGGGTGCGTGGATATAGGAAAGTCCCGGATTCTCCGGCGAGAAATCCGGGTGTGGCGGCGATTGAAGCTTTTGTGTTTTAGGTTTAGGTTTTCGACGGGGAAGGGATCTGAAGGGAGAAAGTGAGCTGCAGGTAAAAATGAAAGGGCTGGGTAATGGGATGAAAAAGATAAAGGGGCCTTGCGGGTTGGGCTTACGGGTCGCGGGTATTGGGCCAGGAGAAGCCGGGCGGAACGGGTAGAAGGGGAAATAAAGGGGGTGTTGGGCCACGGGAGCTGGGCCATGCGGTGCTGGTGATATTGATAAGGGTAGTTAGTGTTAGGTTAGTTTTAATTAGGTGTATTATTAATCTAATTATCATAATTAGTAGTAAATTAAATAAATTGTGCTCAAATTATTTAGGTGCTTTATTAACCTAATTGTTAAAAAAAAATAAGTGCGGGCGTGCTACTTAATTAGTCCTTAATATTTTAGAATGCGACGCTATTATTTTAAATCTTATTTATTATGCATTATTATCTAAAATAAGTTATGAAATTCTCTTGCGTATTAATAAATGCGACTATGCTACTTGACACGACGTCATTGCTAAATTATTTGTTTTATGTATTTATTTATTAATTATTTAAGAATTACAACAGAGCTTACAATTAATAAATGCGAGCGCGAGACTCTAAGTGCTTAATACTCTACGTAAGACGCGGTACCATTATTAAATTGCTTATTTATGTCTGTATTAATGTTTTATCGCTGCATTTTATTATAAAAATCATAAAAATTATTTTACAAAATTAGTCTAATTTTATAGTTAATGATCGACGGAGGGTCAAAATCAGTGTCAATACCGTCCCTCTTTGTATGGAGATGATGGAAGAATCTTCGGACAAAGACGTTGACTCATAACCAATTTTGTCTCGACCCTCAGGATTGCAAAAAAAAAATGTTGGGCATGTGTAGACGCGCCGACGCAAAAATAAAAATCGTTCTCGATGTCGAGTTACGACCTTTGGGTTACCATGGTCAAACACTGCGGGCTAACGCGACTAAAGCTTGTCCCGGGTCGAGTTATGACGACCGGATACCATGGTCAAAACACCAAGCGGGCTAACGCGACTCAGCTGCCCCGATGTCGAGTTATGACGACACTGGGCTATGGTGTAAAGAATAAAATAAAATAAACGGGCTTGAACCTGGGGTGTACCGCTATGGCTTATGGTGCTGGGTTTTATGGCGATGTGGAGCGAGTGGACCGACGCTTGAGGCCGCTTCTGCCATTCGTTGGGAAGGTTGGCCCCCCAACAAATTGTCCCGTCAGAAGAGAAAATCCACGTTGTGCTCCTGCTCCTGCATGCTAAGACTTCAAACAAACGGTTAGTGCATAACTGTTAAGGCAAAATGATGATGCATAATTTTAAAAGTAAAGTGACTGTGAGTAGAAAATGTTATCCTGCAAAAAATGTGATGCCTGTTGTGTTGATGTGATGCTGCAAACGTTGCGGCGTTCGTCCTTGCACAGACGTGTGGCGATAGTGAATGCGGATATGTCGTCCTTGCTGCAGCTGCCCCTGTGGACTGGAGCTCAAGAAAGAGTTAGTGCATAACTGCTAAGACAGAATAATAAAGCATGAGTAAGAAACGCAATTTTGAGAGTAGAGAAATCGTCCCTGCGTGGATGTGATATGCTGATGATGGCGTTGTTTTTGAGCTTGTTGTCGATAGCGCCGCCGCCGGACGTGTTGTTGCGCGCCGCTGCGTAGACGTATTCTTCCGGGCGCCGTTCGTGGACTTCTTGTCGATAACGCCGTTGCTGGACGCGTGTTCTTTGTTGGTGTCATTGCGTAGACTTGATGTGTTGATAACGTCGTTGCCTGGACGTGTTTCTGTTGGCGTCGTTGCGTGGACTTGCTGTGATAACGCCGCGTTCGACGTGTTCCGCTGGCGCCATTGCGTAGACTTGCTTTGTCTTGATAACGCCGTCGTTCGGGCGTGTTCTTCGGGCGTCGTTTCGTAGACTTCTTTGTCCGATAACGCCGCCGCGTGGGCGTTCTTCGCCGTCGTTGCGTGGACTTCTTTGCCGCGGCCGATAACGCCGCTGTTCGGACGCGTCGCCGGGCGTCATTGCGTAGACTTGCCAGGCCGATAACGCCGTTACTGGACGTGTTCTTCTTTGGCGTCATTCGTAGACTTTGTCTTGCGTCGTTACTGGGCCGCTCGGACGTCGTTCGTAGACTTCGCGCATCTTGCCGCGTCGTTACTGGGCGACGACGTGGCCGGCGTCGTTGCGTGACTTCTTTGCCGATAACGCCGTTACTCGGACGTGTTCTTCCGGGCGTCGTTGCGTGGACTTGTTGTCGCCGATAACGCTATTGCCGGACGATTCTTGCCGCGTCGTTGCGTGGACTTCTTTGTCGCGATAACGCCGTTCTTGTAACGACCGTTCGGCGTTCGCATCGTGCCTTACCCGCACCCTAGTGATACATACATCGAGAAAATCAGCGGAACATAAAACATGAGTCATTTAACAAAAGATATAATAAATAAACAGGCCAAAACAAGTTGCCTTGAGATATACATAAAACTCCAGTTTAATCCTTTTACAACCCCGCCCACAACAAGATTACATGCACTCTAAGATATACAATGACTATGACGGACAGGCCCGCCATACCCCAGATGTACAAGAACCTACAACTCGAGAACACCTACTAAAAGATAAGCCTCCGAGAAACGGAGCTTCAAATGCTACTGAATGTGATCCATGGCGAGGATCCACGATCGATGTACTCTACCTGCGGCATTTAACGCAGCCCCGAGAGGTCGATAACAGTACCAAGTATGTGAAATCAGCATATCAGTAAATGAAATCATACTAGTCTATATAAAGCGAGACATGTATGATAACCAAACTACGATTCACAACATAAAACGATCATCACTCCAATATAACTATGGGTCTCACGCCCACCACATCAATCAGTTCGCATTACGGCGCATGCCCGAATCAGCATCGGTGTAGACATGTCCATGATGCAACAATAATACCAATGTCCCATGGCCACATGCCCCGGACTGCTCGGTGTAGACATGTCCATGTGACCTCAACAACAAGACAAGAATCCAAATGGAAGCATACCCGCGCGCTACGATCGTGTCGGTATGTCCAAAGGAAACAATAAGACAACTTTCCAAATGGGACGATACCCGCAGCGCTACGATCGTGTCGATGTCCAAAAGGAAATCACGGCGATAATCGAAATGGAAACATACCCGATGCGCGCTACGATCGTGTCGAGATATCCAAAGCGACAACCACAAGACCTTAACTAAAATGGAAGCATACCCGTGCGCTCGATCGCGTGTCGGTATGTCCAAAGCGACAACCACAAGACCTTAACCAAAATGGAAGCATACCCGCGCTACGATCGCGGTCGGTATGTCCAAAGCGATTAACAACAATAATACTATCAACGTGAACGCATCTGCGGAATTTCTCCGTCACCGCAAGACATCCAAGTAAGTTCTCAACTACCAACCGACCTCTATCGAGAGACGCGGTAACACGTAAACACAACGATTGTACAATAAAGGCTATCATCACAAGCATGTGCAAGTTTCACACAACTCAAAGTACTTTCATTTTATGCCAAGTCCGGTTTTTAACCCCAAAGTACTACATACGTTAAGTTCTTTTAAAAGAGATCCATTACTTTTATAAAAGTCACCCGATACGTAGTATTAGAATGACCAACCCACCTTCCTTTTCAAAATCAAGTAACAACATTCTTTTCCTAAGTTCCGGTTGCCTAGTTTCAATTACTCAAGCTTCTCATTTTCAAATGGTTTCATAGTTCCCCAAACTTAATCACTTGATTCCTTTTAGAACAATTGAGTAACATATGTCATATACGTGAGTAGTTTATTCTTGTTTATAACGATCTTATTACAAGACCATGATCTAGAAAATGTAATATCATTTTGTCTCATCTTAGCTTCTATGCAGATGGAGGTTTCTTGGTTTTAATACAATACATCATTATTCAATACATTTTCCTTTATTAACGCTGCAGTGGTCCTGTCGATACACATTGATTCCCAAATCAAGAAACATTATCCCTTTAAAACCAAGTACTCATTACTCACGAATGATGTTTCACACAAACATCCTCATTAAAACAAATAAGTTAAGTCTCTTATCTTATAAGATCAAGTCTCTTAACTTCTAACATCAAGAAACCATTTTTCTTACCTACATAAAGCTGTTATAACCAACTTCCCTTAAAGCCGTTATAACACTTTATGTTTTAAAAACAATCAAACACACTTAACACATGTACGTCTACCGTACTACATAGTTCACACATATCATGCTAGAAGAGATAGGAAGAGGTTCACATACCTCGCGACGATTTATCGACAATAAGCAAAATGCTCCAAGTACTACAACTCACAGCCCTTTCCACTCCTCGAGTAGAATACGCTACTCTTAGTACTTTCACCTATAAAGGTCACAAACGTCTATTAACCCCAAAACACAAGTTTCTATCTTTCTATAGAAAATTCTAAGACCTCCCCGCAACAACGTAAATCTCCTCTCTATCGAGGCCGGCTACCAAGCCAACCAGTGGGGTTTACACGCCTAACCTGGACGTGTACAATTCTACTCAATACTACACAAGTCTCACTGCAATACACCCTATGTAAATACAGTTCGATTCGCTTTATTCTTCAGCTTAAGTCAAAAGACATTGCGAATACTAAGTATAGTTCCATATATAGTATACTTCAACTATATATCCTAACAAACATGTAATTTCCAATTACAATAGAGGACAAGATAATTACCTCGATAAGCCCAAAATTATCCAAGTTAAATGTCGATCCTTAGCAACGCTTAGCTCCTACTCCGCGCTCCAAACAACCCTTAGAAGTTCTAACCAACTTCTACTTAAATACTTCCACCAACAATGAAGATTTTCTTTCTGGATTTGGTGTGAGACCAAAGGGACAAAAGGTAGTATTTCCCTCTACGATAGAGGTATCTTTGGAATACTACAAGGTACAAGGCTAAGGTATTTTGGGCATTATAACAATACTGGAAGACAACTTTCTACCAAGGGTGGTAGGCTCGGCTAGCACAACTAGGCTAGGGGAGGGTGTTCTCGGCCAGGGCCTCTTTCTAGGGAGAAGGGAGTTGGACGAGAGCAACAACAAGGAGAGGAGGATTTCAAGACTTAGACAAAGTGAGGAGTGAATGAATAAGTCTTCGCGAGGGTATTTATAGCAAAGCCAAAGGCCAACCAATGGCCAAGATCTAGCCAAGTGCTACACAAGTGTAAGGCCAAGATCGCCAAGTGCACCCTAACCCTACTCCACAAATCCTCACAAATATCTACACAAATATCTACCACAACTTGCCCATCCATTCGGCCCACGCCTTTTCAGTCCACCAACGAGAGGGTGCCAAGTGTTGCCCTCTCGTTGGTCCAAAACGCCCGCCTCTAAAAATTCGCAAAAATACTAAATGACATAGCCGAATTTTCCTTCGTAGCTTAGTAAAACGCTTCATCGAAAACGACTTAATCAAAGGCCAGGCACAATAAATATTTCGCCAAGGGTGCCACGGGGTGACACGTGTCGCCTCAATTCGCCTGAATATTCCGTCTTCCGAAAATATCCAAAATACCGAATCTCAAAAACAAAGCGGGCCCACAAAACAGTAAATTTCTCCCGTGGCCCCACGTGACCATTTCCAAAATAAAATCTCAAAATTCTAATATAATCTATGAAGTCCAAATACCAAACTGGGAATCCAATTCCATTAACGAACCTTTTTCTTCACAAATTACCGAAACTTTTCCGCGAAAACTCACATCTTTCTTTCTTTTCAAAATTTCGCCAGATTTTCAGACGTGCGTCCTCACATACATACCCCGCAACTACGGGTATAACATTCTTGCCGGACGTATTGTCACGGGCGTCGTTGCGTGGACTTGTCGCCGATAACGCCATCGCTCGACGATTACGCCGGGCGCCGCGTGGACTTGTTGTCGCCGATAACGCCACCGCTGGACGTATTCTTCCGCTTCCTGTAGAATAAATGCTCCTGCAAGCTAAGCTTGAGAAAACGTTAGTGTATACCTGTTTAAACGAAATGATAAATACATATGAGAAGTGCAATTTTATGGGTAGAGATGTCATCCCTGATACGCCTGATGAATACTGAGATGTTGTCCTTGCGGACATGCTAAACGCCGCAGAATCGACGATTGCCATGATGCCTTTGCTGTGTGCAATGCGTGGGTTGCCAATTTGACTTTATGCCCGAGTTGATGCGCTAGGTTTTGTTGCGAACTCGAACTTTGATCACGATTGATTGCTGATGCCTTTCTGCCGCTTCTTTTGCCGCGGACTTTGGATTGTTGTCATCCTCGCCTTTGCTTCTCGCTCGCAAGAGACTTTTGTCGTATTTTCGCTTCGCATTTGCACTTTCTCGCTTCATAATATAAAAACTCGCGCCAAAGAAAATTTGTGAGTTTGGGGTCGATTCGCATTTGACTTCGCCGCCTTGTTCCTCGACATCTGCGTTCGCTCGCTGGACTCGCAACCCCGTCTGCTTCCTACCTTGTCCCGCTTTGAATATGCAAGGCGTTTGACCTAACGTGGGTCTCAATAAAGTTGCTTGTATTTAGTGATGTTTCTGGGCCTTCTGATTTCGGTCTGTAGGGTTGCCATTTGCTGCGGTAACTGGGCGAGGTGCTCGATCGGATCTATGTTGTTTATCTTTTCTGAGACCCCTGCTTTGTCTATAGGAACCAAGACAGGTTCCGACTCGTTCTGCTCAAATGCCCTTGAATCGGTCATGTCGATGGACCGTGCCTTTGATCTTGTGAAATATTGATGCTCTGTCATTGCTTAGTCAAATACAAATCGACCTTTGGGGAGATGGTAAATCCTTTAGACAACATGTAGCAAACTGTGTTAGTGTAAAACACGTGATTTTGCAGAAGTGTAAAAACATTTAGCAAGTACATATTGCACATAAATTGCCACATTGCAAGCGAGTCCTAACATGCATGGGGACCCCTTTATGCCAGAGGTAGGCCTAAACGTCATATATGCGAGGTCATGATGGATTTGTCCAAGCCGTTCAACTGTAATGCTTTTGTTGGAAATGGCGACCAAATGACGGTGCACTTTTTCCAATTTCAACATGACATGATTAGGTTTGGATTTGTCTATCACTGCCACGCTACACATAATATGCTGGTTGGTCGTTGGGTTGAGAAACCCGTCGACAAGTTTGGTGTCTTCCTAATTGTGATGTCGATGCCAAGGATTGACCCACCTAGGGTAAATGCATGCATGCCTTAAATGAAGGGTGGTGTAGCTCTATCTTAAGTTTGCTAAGATTTGGCTTACTAGACGCAAGGTTCCCGAGTGGACTACTCGAGTGAGAAGGCTACGCGACCACCGGTTGGACCGGATTCTCCGCGCAAAACACCAACTCTCTTAAATTTGGGTGTTTGAAAGAAATTTACAGGTGCGCAAAGCACACCCGCGTGTAGTGTGTGATTGTGTGAATTTTCCAGAGTGGAAGAAGTATGAGCGGAATGTCAGTTTAAGGAAAGCAGGTAGCAATTAAAATAAATAAGACAAAATACAGCACGCAAAAATTTAAATGCAAAAGTAATGCCAAATAATAACCCTAGATCTGTCGTGGTTAAGAACCTAAAATCCCCAGCAGAGTCGCCATTTATGTCGCGCATTTTTCCGGCCGCGACATTTTTTTAAATAAAATGGCTCCTACTCAATAAAAAAGTGTTAGACAATAAAATGCTAAAAAATGCTTAAAATGTTAAAGTGGTGCTTAAAAGGTGCTAAAAGTGCAAAAGGTTGCTAGGGAGTGCTAAAATGATAAAAGGTGCTTAAGAGTGCTAAAAGTGCAAAAAATGCTAAGGGTTCGCGGAGTCGCCACCTAATTAGTTTGGGTGAATTAGGACACCTAAATGTCAACTTAGGTTAAAGTCAACACTAACTCCATTCTTTATGGTCTGCTAAACTTAGTGAGATTCTGGGTAAGGGTTCTTTATTAATCTAGAGGGAAGGGGTTACGCACCCTCTAAGATCCGCTAACTTGCGGTTATCCTGCCAAACCTAGGTTGATTATTATGTTAGAGAAAATGCATAGTTTTAGAAGATGATGCAAGTGCTTTATAAGAGAATGCATTTTGATAAAAGATTTACAAGACCGATGCTACGAAGCGTACGTAAGGTTTAAAAGTATGCATTTATAAAAATAATAATACAGAATTGATGTATTTACTAAAGATATGCATTTCATTTTGCAAAAAAATCAGTTTTGATTAACAACATGCAAGGTATGATATCAAGATTCTATACTCTTTACAGCTTGATAATAAAAGGTAATTTTTATTAAATGAATTATAATGTCATTTAGTGATTTGTGAAAAAAATCGATTTTGTTAGTTTCGTGATTGGGTATGCAAATAAAATTGTTTGGCGAAGTTTAGATGTGCAGGACAAGCCTAAAAGACAAGAAGGTTAGAAGCGCGTTTCTAATTATGAATTACTTTCCCACCTTATATGTTTGAAACTTAATTGTTCTAGATATCCTAAATATTATAGAAATAGAGTAATTAAATTACAATAAACAAATAAATGAATGAATAGCAAGTAAAGAGAGAGGATGGGATTTAAGAGTGCTCTTTACGACGGATGACGACGTCCTATTTGTTTTTCTAGGAATTTCTGAAGCGGGAACGCGAATGCAGATGCACATAGACGCGGGTTGCCGTTTAAAGTAGCTCGTGATGAGTCTCGCCGTGAGACTCTTTATTTTTTGCTCCGATGTGTTTCATGCGAAATAAGAGAAGATAAAGATTAGTATATGTCTCAACTATTTGAATCATAGAAAAGATCTACACACACATGCTCCAGACTTATACACGACCAATGCGTAAATCAGTGATCAAACTGAAAACGACTGCTGCAACAGCCAGCAAGCAGAGCCAACAAACACGAAATACAGTGGAATTCATATAATTAGATCGCGATATGTATGTACATTACAGTCAGAGGCATACAGTAGGATGTATATTCCAATTCCCTTTCGGCATGTATTATAGTAGTAACAAGAAGTGCATGTAATCAAGAGAAAAGAGATTGTAGAATGATCATGCGCAGTTTAGAATATAAATAGAGATGGATAGAAATCAGGTACCAGACATGCATATTTTCAGCCTATTTGAAAAGACAGTAAATAGGCATTTTCAGGATGGAATAGAAACATATGTGCCCCTTTTCATGGTTCAGATTTTCAGCGTAGAAAAGTGCTCTCTTAGAAACTAATGGACTGATTTAGTAAGCATGCTAGACCCCTTAACAATCAAAGAGATCATTCCAAACAATATTTAAATAGGCCTAACTGCCAGCATCTAGCACAACCCAACTAAGCTAACACAGATTTCCTTAGGGCAATGGTCACAAGGTTCAAGTCAGGTATATAACTCATGTAATCTCATAGTAGTATATAAATCATGCTAGAAAACAAGCGAGGCGATCACATTAATTTATATCACCTAAGGCTAGATGAACTTCGATGGACATATTAGGATTTTTGCCCTGGTTTGAACAATCTACAATCTGGTCTATAAGCATATGTTCACTACGAAGAAAGTCTGATCACAGTCTATAAATATAGATTCATATGCTAAAGAGAAAAGGACAATATATGGCTAATTATGGCATGATCCGGGATGTATGACCTGACATTTAACCAACTAGCGGGCATGCGAGGGCGGGCGAGCAGATACAAGAATGGGCAAGCAAGAGGCAACATGCAGATAGGCAGTGACCCCCATTTGGTCTGGACTGAACATACAGTTATGATATGACATTTGTAACAATATTCAGAGAACCCGGCAAGCAAGTACATGCATCATAATAGGCGCTTTAAACATGAAGATCCAATTTGAATACATACAGAAAAATCAGCACAAGAATTCTGCCACTGCCAACAGGATGCAGAATATATTCATATATTGTGTTTTGACTGACCAGGAGTTATAATCTAAAGGAAACCACATCACTTTAAACAGATGATTGATTCTAATCTCTGTTATGCATTCCTTAAGATAGCATATTCACCTCATGGTTCTAACTGTGACCCAAATGCTACATATTCAGCAGCGACAGATCGAGTAAACAGAAAATGCAAAAGACCCTAACTACTCGACATCACGATCCACAAATACTAATAACAATCGATACAAACGAACCGTCAACAATTGATCTAACACGTATAAACAACTATTAATATGGTATCAACATATACACAACAAAACGCATCGCACACATTTTTATCAAAACGAGTCCAAGCTAAAAGGGAAATAATTTTACCTTCTCCGGGCAGCGAACCGGGGCAGCGTATCAAGTCGTCGGTCCACTCGACGGGTTATTGAGATGCGATTGAAAAGGGTAGAACTTGTTTATTGAGAATACTTACTGATTTGCGACTGACTTCCGCGACTGAGAAGAAGAGGTTTTGAATCGGTTGTTCTTCGCTTCCTCTTGAGCCTGGGACGATCGATTGCTTCGCTAGGGGATGCAAATCGATGCCTATCGGTTTTGGGTGCCCCCGATCTCTGAATCTCTGAATGCCTATTGCATGTGCTTTATATTGCTATCGTTTGGGTTCTAAGTTGGTAAGCATTTAAGGCTGAGATTTCTATGCCTATTCTTCGCACGATTCGTACTTGATATGATAAGGTAAACGATTTGGAAGGATTTGTTTGATGGATATGGTAAGGAAAATCTGGCTGGGGTGCGTGGATAAAGAAAAGTCCCGGATTCTCCGGCGAGAAATCCGGGCGTGGCGGCGATTGAAGCTTTTGTGTTTTAGGTTTAGGTTTTCGACGGGGAAGGGATCTGAAGGGAGAAGGTGGGCTGCAGGTAAAAATGAAAGGGCTGGGTAATGGGATGAAAAAGATAAAGGGGCCTTGCGGGTTGGGCTTACGGGTCGCGGGTATTGGGCTAGGAAGCGCTGAGCAGGTAGAAGGGAAATAAATGGGGTCAGTTGGGCGCTACGTGATATTAATAAGGGTAGTTAGTGTTAGGTTAGTTTTAATTAGGTGTATTATTAATCTAATTATCATAATTAGTATTAAATTAAATAAATTGTGCTCAAATTATTTAGGTGCTTTATTAACCTAATTGTTAAAAAAATAAGTCTTGAGCGTATACTTAATTAGTCCTTAATATTTTAGAATGCGGCGCTATTATTTAAAATCTTATCTATTGTGCATTATTATCTAAAATAAGTTATGAAATTCTCTTGCGTATTAATAAATGCAACTATGCTACTTGACACGACGTCATTGCTAAATTATTTATTTTATGTATTTATTTATTAATTATTTAAGAATTACAACAGAGCTTACAATTAATAAATGCGGGCGCGACACTCTAAGTGCTTAATACTCTACGTAAGACGCGGTACCATTATTAAATTGCTTATTTATGTCTGTATTAATGTTTTATCGCTGCATTTTATTATAAAAATCATAAAAATTATTTTACAAAATTAGTCTAATTTTATAGTTAATGACTGGACGGGAGGGTCAAAATTGGGTGTCAACAAGTAGGTTATACTTATTTATAACGATCTTATTAAAGCATCCATGATCTAGAAAATGTAATACAATTTTGTCTTATCTTAGCTTCTATGCAGATGGAGAATTCTACTCATTTTAGTGTAATCAATTGTCGTTACATTTTCCTTTATTAACGCTGCAATGGTGTGTTCGATACTTATTCCCATTCGTGTTGTAAATTAGCCAAGTCAACTTGGCTCCAAATACCTCCTAACGACTCTTACCAACATCCCCCATAAGACTTGGTAAGAACTTAGGATAACTTAGACATAACCTTTACATAGAGTAAATCACATACATACCTCTTAACTTCTAAGAGTAGAGGGAACATGAAATAATACCATATGTATATTCCATACATAGAATCATGCCAAAGGAAGGAAGAGGTTCACATACCTCGCGACGATTACCGACAAGTAGCAAAATGCTCCAAAGTACTATAACCTTGCTAGCTTTTCCACCCTTCAAGTAGAATACGCTACTCGTAGTACTTCAACTTATAATGGTCATAATATGTCTATTAACCTCTAGCTTCAAACGTAGAATATTCTAAGTGTAAAATCTCCAAATTCTACGGAAAATCGAACAGCACTTCCTTTGTTTCTACATACTTTTCCACCTTTTTCAAGGCTCGAATTCAATAACCAAACACGCCACATTTAAGGCTCAATAATGAAGATAACAATAGGGGATTACACGCCTACAGGACGTGTTAAATTCCGCCCCACAATTGATATCAAACTAGTCCAACATACTATGTCATTTCGGCAACTTGAGGTACAACAACACAAATTCTTCTTTCCAATCACTTTTCAATTCAAGGTGTTTAGTATAACATGTTATAAAGCCGCAATCGATTACAACAACTATAACCTTCAAGTAGATAACATGCGACGATTCTAATTATCGACCAAATTGTATTTCAATTTCAAAGGGCTAACAATGACATTTATTATATAGCTTCACAATCCATATCACTTATCAAACCTTAATACATATACCTCATGCTAGTAAAAATGTAAGGCTACAACAATATGTAATCTTATAACACTAGGAGAACAAGATTGTTACCTTAACGAGCCTTAATCCAACTTCAAGATCCGAAGTCGCTCCCTAGCAACTTAGAGCCTCTCCTTGACACTCCAATCCGCCACTTGAAGCCCTTAGAAGATCACAAACAACTCTCCTTTATTTTCCAATCCAAACCTAGGAAAGTGACTAGGTTTTCACCTTGCGACTAATACGAAAACGATATTTTTCCGGGATCTTTCTATTGAGATACCCTTACAACACCCTTAGGAACCTTGGTTTAAAGTATGGATGTTATTGAACAACAAACGAATTTTTTTCCTTGAAACCCTAGCTAAAGCCGAGAGCCCTCTTTAGTGTTCTTCAAGTTTCTTGAAATTTGTCTAAGTTTAGAAGCCTTGTCTTGCTACTAGTGAGCTTATATAAACATATGGAGGGTCAAGATTAGAACAAATGGGTGGCTTGGATGCAAAAATCTAGTCAGATTGCCCTTTTGACTTAGTCAACATTATCAAGCTCTACTTGCAAGACTTAGTCATCTTCACATAGGTCAAATGACCATCTAACCCATGTCCAATTCGTCCAAGGCCAACTTAAGGGGGGTGACACGTGTCGCCCTCCCACTCGTCGTAATGTTTCGTTTTCCGACAATTCCATAATTCTGATAAATTTTTACTAGTCTCCAATCTTAACATTTTTTAATTCTTACGTACGTTCTTATAAACATGTCTTGGATAACGGGGTGTAACAATAAACTCTGCCTTACAGATCTTTATTACTTGAACGATACGTACACTTGCGTAAGCATCTAGAAATATCGCAACAAGTTTTTGGCGCCGTTTCCGGGGACTGGCGTACTATCAATATCGAACTATCTATTCTTATTTCTAATTTGGTTTTTATTTTCTGTCTTTTTATTATTTTTATTTTAGAACGTTTTGCCGTGATCAGTTTGTTGTTTTTTATCGATTTCAGGAACTTAGTTTATGCGAAGTAGGAGAGGAACAGACACTCCTATCCCTCTGAACCCTGAGATTGAAAGATTGTGCAGACAAGAGAATTGTTGATTCTGTTGCAATGGAAGATCAACAGAATCATAATATGGTGAATGATGAGTTACCGGCTGTGATGAGACAAGTCCCTGCAGAAAGGAGCTTGGGGGACTATGTGTTGCCTACAATTACAGGGGTGCAGACTTGCATCAGGCTTCCAGCTATTTAAGCCAATAATTTTGAAATCAAACCAGCAATCTTGCACATGGTTCAAGGCTCAGTTCAGTTTGGGGGATTACCGTCTGAAGATCCCCATATGCATCTAGCAAACTTCCTGAAGTTGTGTGCAACCTTTAAATACAATGGTATGACTGACGATGCCATTCGGTTGAGACTCTTCCCATTCTCACTCAGGGCTAGAGCAAAAAGCTGGTTGAACTCATTGCAGACGAACTCCATCACCACATGGCAAGACTTAGCCCAAAATTTTCTTGCCAAATTTTTTCCTCCAGCGAACCAGCAAAGCTCAGAGGAGAGTTAAATAATTTTTCTCAGCTGGAGGGAGAATCACTATATGATTCATGGGAGCATTTTAAAGACTTGCAGTGGAAGTGCCCGCATCATGGGATTGAGAAGTGTATGTTGGTCAACATATTCTATAATGGGCTGTGTGGTACTACTCGTATCATCATTGATGCTGCAGCAGGGGGAACATTCATGAAAAAGAGTGTCAATGAGGCACATGACTTGCTAGAATACATGGCCACAAACAATCATCGAAGGCCGATGAGAGAGCAATGAGCAGTAGGAAAGTGGCTGGGATTCATGAGTTGGATGCTATCACTACATTGACTGTGCAGGTAGCCACTTTGACAAAGCAGATGCAGTAGAGTACCATGTCAATTAAAGCGGTTCAGATACCAGTGAGATGCGAAATTTGTGGGGGTCCCCATACTTTTGATAGTTTATTTTCTGCACTTAGTCATAATTCTTAGTTATAATTCTCAAACTAAAGAATGTCAACCAAATAGATACCATAGAATATATAACCGGTACTTGACAAACCAGTCTCTGTGGACGATAACTCGGTCTTACAGATCTTTATTACTTGAACGATACGTACACTTGCGTAAACATCTAGAAATATCGCAACAAGTTTTTGGCACCGTTGCCGGGGAATGGGGTACTGTTAATTTTGAATTATCTATTCTTATTTCTTTTGGTTTCTATTTTCTATTTTTTTTTATTATCCTTATTTTATAACGTTTTGTCGTGATCTGTTTGTTGTTTTTGATTGATCTCAGGAACTTATTTTATGCGAAGTAGGAGAGGAGCAGACACTCATAGCCCTCTGAACCCTGAGATTGAAAGATTGTGCAGACAGAACAGAAAAGATAAAAGAGTTGTTGATTCAGTAACAATAGAAGATCGGCAGAATCAGAATATGGTGAATGATGAGTACCGACTGTGATGAGACAAGTCCAGCATCCTGCAGAAAGGAGTTTAGGGAGCTATGTGATGCCAACAATTACAGGAGTGCAGACTTGCATCAGGCTTCCAATTGTTGAAGCCAATAATTTTGAAATCAAACCAACAATATTGCACATGGTCCAAGGTTCAGTCCAGTTTGGGGGGTTACCATCTGAAGATCCCCATATGCATCTAGCAAACTTCCTGGGGCTGTGTGAAACCTTTAAGTACAATGGTGTTACTGACGATGTCATTCGGTTGAGACTTTTTCCATTCTCACTCAGGGATAGAGCAAAGAGCTGGTTGAACTCATTGCATACGAACTCTATCACTACATGGCAGGACTTAGCCCAGAAGTTCCTTGCCAAATTCTTCCCTCTAGCAAAGGCAGCAAAGCTCAGAGGAGAGCTAAATAATTTTTATCAGATGGAGGAAGAGTCACTATATGATGCATGAGAGTGGTTCAAAGATTTGCAGAGGAAGTGCCCGCATCATGGGATTGA
Organism: Przewalskia tangutica; assembly: GCA_029844215.1. Classification (NCBI taxonomy): domain Eukaryota; kingdom Viridiplantae; phylum Streptophyta; class Magnoliopsida; order Solanales; family Solanaceae; genus Przewalskia; species Przewalskia tangutica. The sequence goes on from CM056722.1 coordinate 134,004,497, forward strand.
GAAGTGGATGCTAGTCCACATATTTTATAATGGGTTGTGTGGTATAACTCGTACCATTATTGATGCTGCAACAGGAGGAACATTCATGAGAAAGAGTGCCAATGAGGCACATGATTTGATAAAAAACATGGCCACAAACAACCACCGGGGGGAAGATGAGAGAGCAACGAATAACAGAAAAGTGGTTGGGATACATGAGATGGATGATATCACCACGTTTACTGCTCAGATGGCTTCTTTGGCGAAATAGTTGCAGCAGAGCACCACGTTCGTTAATGTTGTACATACACCAGTAAATAGTGAGATTTGTGGGGGTCCCCATACATTCGATAGATGCCCAACCACAGACTACAATAATCTATCTATGGAGCAAGCTCAGTGTCAGGCCATAGGGAACTTCCAGAGGCCCTACAAAAATGCATTCTCCAATACATATAATCATGGGTGGATAAATCACCCAAATATTTGATGGAGGAATGACCAAGGACAACGACCTCGAGGGCGATGATCCAAAGAAGCGACAACCGGTGCCACAGTCCACAAGAGAAGTCAAATGAAATAAAAGAAATACAAGCAGCACTGGTGACTCTAGCCAAATCCCAGACACAGTCTATGAAAGAGATCGCTCAATTCATGGAGGAAACTAGATCCTCACTTTCAACATTGGCCAACTCTCAAACAAAATTCATAACTGAGACCAGGTCATCCATTAGCAACTTGGAGTCCTCAGTTTCATCTTTGGCATCCTTACTTTCATCCTTGATCAACTATCAGACTCAATTTATGGCATAAACCAGGTCATCCATTAGTCACTTGGATACTCAATTTGTCACGATCCGACCCCGGGCCGCGACTGGTGCCCTACCTGGGCACCCTGTTCAGGTATACATCAGAGAATAGCAGCGGAACATACACAACATAAACACATATGTAAACAATATAAAACACAAGCTAACCGATAAGGTCGCCTTCCATAATATAAACAAAGTCAAAAGTACAACTTACAACTTAGTTCTTACAGCCCAACCACATACGTGAATACAGACCTCTAGGAATAACAAGCTGCGGCGGGCGGGGCCGCCATACCCCTGAATGTACATATATCTACAACATCAGGGAAAGACTGTACCAAAAGAAAGACAAGCCTCCGGAGAATGGAGCTTCCGACGTCTGATAGGTGATCCTAAGAATGTGGATCGCCACTGCTACCCTTTCTGCGGTATGAGCGGCCCGAGGAAGAAGTCGATAATGATATGTACTAAGTATGTAAAGCGAAAATACTGTAATTACAACATAAGTTTATAGAAAGCGAGACATGTATGATAACAAAATTACGATTACGATTGCCTTACTAACAATGAGAGTAAATCAAGAGAATACTTACAACATCATAATAGCCTCATGATCAAATCATGGGTAGCGAACCCATAAAAGCAGTGGTATAACGTCTTGGAGTTCTTACCTCATTTACACTCTTACCTCAAGCGGTGGTATAACGTCTTGGGGTTTGCCTCATTTATACTCTTACCCCAAGAAGATAATGCTTGCAGTGGTATAACGTCTTGGGGGCTTACCCCTCATTTATACTCTTATCCTGGAAAAGGTGGTATAGCGTCTTGGGGGTTTGCCCCTCACTGATACTCTTACCCTATCTCACAACCGGCCGTCATACAATAATTAAGCAAGTTAGCAATCCCCTAACTTCTTATTAGTCTTATTCATCTACACTCTCATTTTAGTTTACTTAAGGCACTATCATGTCTTTTATAAGAATCCGGGAATTTAACCCAAGTACCACGTACTTCTACTCCTTAAACAAATGACTCATTTTAGTAGAAAGCTTCCAAGACACTAGTAACCATAGTATCAAGTCCAAATTACATTTCAAGACCAGTCACAATACCTTTAGAATTTAAAGCAGGTTTCTAAATCAAGTGACTCATTTTCTTATTAAACCTTGGGCAATTGATACCTTAAAATCAATTTGCCTTTCATTAACACAAGCCATTTACCTTTGCATAAAGTCAATACAACCAACTCCCCATAAAGTCGTTATATTCACTTTATACCTTAGTCAAGTACATTTTCCTATCCAAGGGACTTATACGATTAAAACGACACAAGTATTACATACTTTAAAATTCTTCAAGTCCCTTATCTTTAACAAGACTTAAGACATCTTTAATATTCTCAAAGAAGTGAGTTAATCTCCTAACTCACCCGACTTGGCATTTCATAAAACAAGTAAAGAATGTCGAAAGTCTTGTCGTCTGCACTATATACGTGAAACTAGTCATGCTCAAAGATAGGAAAAGTTCTACATACCTCGTCGGGTCAAACCACTTGCCAAGTACAAAGTCCCGCCCGTAGTATGTCAACCTATAATATTCACAATACGTCTATTAAAGCCTTACTACAATCGTAGAATATCATAAGTGTTAAGTCTCTAAATTCTACGGAAAATCGGGCAGCACCTCCTTTGTATTTACTCACTTCGCCACCTTTTCAAGGCCGAAATACAATAACCAAACAGCCCCAATTGGCTCACAATTATATAGAAAGTAGTTCAATACAATTGAATAACTACACAGCCCCAATTGGCTCACAATTATATAGAAAGTAGTTCAATACAATTGAATAACTACATGGCCCAATTGGCTCACAATTATATAGAAAGTAGTTCAATACAATTGAATAACCAACCAATACAAACTACATTCCAAATTCGCCACCTTGATTCAACAAATCCAATTCTTATCCAATTTCCATTTCAATCCAATTTAGTAGCATAACAAGATATCAAGTCGCATTTGATTATAATAACCATAATCCTTAAGTCAATGACATGCGGCGGTTCTAACAACGATTAAATTGTAATTCAACTAGTCATGGCTTACATTACATTTTGGATTTCCAAGGCTATAACCAATCCATAATTCTTATAACCTCTATATAACACTTCATGCTCAACATACAAAGCTATCAACAACAATATAAATATGCAATCTTGTACACCTTTAAAAGACAAGATTATACCTTAACGATTTTTAATCCAACTCCAAATCAAGTCGCTCCTTAGAAGATTAGAACCTCTTGAGACACCTCCAACCGCTTGTTGAGACCCTTAGAACAATACCAACAATTATCCTTCAAAACTCCAAGCAAAACCTAGAAAGACCCTTTAGGTTTTCATTTGCGACTAACCCGAAAACAATTTTTTTCCAAGATTTTTCTATTGAGAAAGGCTTACAATACACCTAAGACCCTTGGTTTAAAGTGGGGAGTGGAATGAACAAGAAACAAAAAAATTTCTCTTCTTCCTTGTGGCAAACCCGAGACCCCTCTATAGCTCTTCAAAGTTTTCAAGAATTTTTCTAAGTGTTAAGCTCACACTAGCACTACTAGTATTATATAGTGCAAAGGAGGGTTATGATAAGAACACATGGATGGCTAAGATGTAGTCTTACATTAAAATCAAGACCAAGTGGGACCTTTGACCTTAGTCAATAATATCAAGCCTCAAGTTGCAAGACTTGTCTTGCAACAAAGGTCAAATGACCCTTATGCCCTTGCTAATAAAAATCGTCCAAGGCATAGTAAGGGGGGGTGACACGTGTCGCCCTCCCATTCGTCATAACACTACGCTTTCCGACAATTTCATAATTCCGACAAAATTTTACAAGTCTCAAATCTTAACATTGTGAGTTCTTACTTACGTTCTTAAAACATGTCCTGAAATTACGGGGTGTAACACAATTAGGGCAGTTGGCAGAGAAAGTGCATGACATACCTCAGGGGAATCCTCCTAGCAATAATGTGGTGAACCAAATAGAATAGTGCCAGGTAATAAGTTTGAGAAGTGGGAAGCAGTTAGAGTAGGTTGCACCCCAGCCAGTGGTTGAAAAAGAGAGTGAGTTAGATAAAGCAGTCGAGGCAGAAAAAGAGGGGGTTACTGAGGACCGCCCTATTGTAGAGAAGGCTCTACCGGCAGTCATGAGGGAATATATAGACATAATTCCATTCTCTCAAAGACTGCAGAAGAAGTCCTTAGACAAGAAATTCTTTAAGTTTTTAGAGGTCTTCAAAAAGCTTCATATTAATCTCCCATTCATTGAAGCTTTGGAGCAGATGTCAGCTTATGTGAAGTTCATGAAAGACATCCTGTTTAAAAAGAAGCTGGCAGACTATGAGACAATAGTGCTGACAAAGGAGTGCAGTGCTATCTTGCAGAAGAGACTTCCCCCTAAGTTCAAAGATCCAGGGAGTTTCACTCTACCTTGCACCATAGGGAATGTGACATGCAAGCAAACCCTATGTGACTTAGGGGCAAGTGTCAACCTAATACACCTCTCTGTGTTTAGAAGGCTTGGAGTAGGTGAACCTAAGCCTACAACAGTAATCTTGCAGCTAGTAGATCGTTCAGTAAAACATCTACATGGTATAATTGAAGATGTGCTAGTTAAAGTGGGTAAATTCATCTTTCCTGCTGACTTCATCATCCTAGACATGAAAGAAGATAAATATATGCCCCTCATCCTTGGGAGACCATTTCTAGCCACAGCGAGGACATTTATTGATGTTGAGAAGAGAGAGTTAAAGCTCAGAGTGCAAGATGAAGAGATGACCTTCAAAGTGTTCAAGCCATCCCCTGAACCTCAAGTCATTGATAGATGTTATGCTATTGGGGTAGTTGACAGGGTCTGGTAGCAGAACAACCTCACAAGTACTAATGCTAGTGGGGTACCATTAAAGAAAGTGGAACCTGAGAGTAAGGCCAAGGAAACAACGAATGTTGACAAGAGAATGAACCATCCTGAAATGAACTCTGTGAAAAAGAAGAGGAGAAGGAGGAAGAGAATGGTGCTAAAATGAATATGCGGAGGGGATAGTCTACCCTCTTGGGAGGCTGATCGGTGTATTTTATATTTGAGTCATTTTTAGTTAGTCTTTTGCCCATTTTTGTACAAATATGTGTCGTGTTAGGATATATTTTCCTTCTTTTGAGTCACAGTGGTTTAAAGTGGCACATTGGCGAGAAGGAGCGAAAAAAGGGCAGAAACAGAGGTTCCAGAGTTCAAAAAGCTAAAAAGTTGGAAATCCGGGCGAGAAACAGGGCGGCGCCGCGGCGCCAACCAACCAGCAGCAGCAGAGCGCCACGACGCCCAAGAAGCAGAGAGCCGCAGAAGTTTCGGCGCCGCGGCGCCAACGCGGGAAAATTGCCAAATCCGAATAGGAATGGGCCAAGGCCAAGAAGGAAAAGGTTTGGGACGTTTTTGGTGATATAAAAAGGACCTTTAGGTCAGATTTTGAGAGGTTCCACACTTTACAATTCATCACAACTTGGAGATCAAGATTAGAGACTTATTTTTGAGTAATTTCTTGTTCTTTATTTTATTTTCTTTTTGTGTATGTTGGATATTAGTTTAGTTCTTGGCATGTCTATGGCTAGGAACTAACTTAATTTAGGGTTTTCCATGTCGAATCACTTGAACCTCGTTCTTATGAATTAATGCATGTTTTGGTTTCTTCTTATTATTGTTGAGATTTATTCAATAATTGTTTTGATTGATTGGTAATTAATTGATCACTAATTATCATAACTTATATGATTTCTAATCGAAAGCCGAAAGGGGAAATTGTGAATATGCTATAGTTGAATAAACATAGATTTAAATCGTGGAATAAAGTACCCCGATACTTGTGTAGCTTGACAGGTTATTGCTCTTAATCCTCCTTTGTAGTCAATCTTGTCATCGAAAGATAGAAGGGTTCTACATTGGGGTTGAGTGTTTATATTACCTTAACATGAGTATAAAACGGCTTAGTTAACCTGCTATCTCAAAATAGAAGAAGAACCATAATTATTTGCATTAACGAGTAAAGCGAGCGGATAGTTGAGGAGATTTGGAAGCCCTATTTCCACCATATCAGAAGTAAAGTAAAGTAATTTAGTTAACATTTATAATCATAGCTATAAACAATTCATCAAATTATCAGTTACCAAATAGATACTACAGAATAGAGGTTGATAATTGGACACTAATCCCTGAGGACGATAACTCGGTATTCTAGACTATATTACTTGTCACGACACGTGCACTTGCGTTTAGCATATGCATAAATCGCGCATCAAGTTTTTGGCACCGTTGCCAGAGATTGACGTAGTTCGATATCATTCTATTTATTCTTAATTTCTAATTTGGTTTTTATTTTTTTGTTGGTTTTTATTTTTTTGTATTTTTATTATTTTGTTTTTATTGGTGAAACCGTGCGCCGTGATCCGTTTGTTGGTTTTGATTTATCTCAGTACCCTGCAAACATGGATTACCACTATCAACAACAATGTAATCCCCATGCCCCACAGGAAGAGCAGGATGGGCTACGAGCAGCCATACTCAGGCTAACTAGGCACCAAACGCAGTTCATGGATGAGACGAGAGTGTCCCTAAAGAATTTGGAAACGCAAATAGGACAACTCACGGGCATGCTAAGCAACAGAATACAAGGGAATCACCTTGAACATATTGGAGAGAATATAAAAGAGCAATGCCAGGCGATTGACCTGAGAAATGGCGAACCAGTGGAAGCAAACTCACCACCACCGTGTCCAGAAAAGAAGAGCCTAGACTTCTCACAGAAGTTGCAGCGCCACGGCGCCACGGTGCCACTGGGCAGCGCCACGACGCCGATAATCCTGAGATAGTGCAGAAGTTTGGGCGCCACGGCGCCGAATCTCAGGGCCGTGGCGCCGAATCTCAGGGCCGTGGCGCCCAGGGTTCAGAGGGTACAATGAGTTTGGGAGCAGTTTTGGACGCACCCCAGGTGAAGATACCGTACCCCCAGAGGCTAAAAATAAGTTCTCTTGACAAACAGTTCTCTAAATTCCTGGAAATTCTCAAACAATTGCAACTCAACATCCCGTTTGCTGAGACACTAGAGCAGATGCCGAGTTATGTAAAGTTCATGAAGGAGATTCTCAGCAAAAAGAGGAGGATAGATGACTACAAGCGATGGTGTTGGTCAAGAATGCAATGTCATCCTACAGAGAAAGCTACCTCAGAAGTTGAAAGATCCGGGGAGTTTCACCATCCCATGCACTATAGGAAAGTTTGAGTGTCAGAAGGCGTTGTGTGACCTGGGGGCAGGTATAAATTTGATGCCCTATCTGGTGTTTTGCAAACTTGGAATGGGAGAAGCCAGACCTACAAACATCACTTTGCAGCTAGCTGACCGCTCCATTGTCCACCCTAGAGGAGTCGTCGAGGATGTGTTGGTGAAGGTGGACAAGTTCATCTTTCCCGCTGATTTCATCATCTTAGACATGAGAGATAATGACATGATCCCCATTATCCTTGGCAGACCCTTCCTAGCCACAGGACATGCACTCATTGATGTTCGAAAAGGTGAGTTGAGACTTCGTGTGGAAGAAGAAGAGGTGATTTTTAATGTTTTTCGAGCAGCAACTTTCCCAGAGGCAAGTGACAACTGCTTCTCCATTGATGTGATCAAAGAAGCAGTGTCGGAAAATGGGTTCAGAAATGTTGATGCGCTTGAAGAATTGCTGACACGATGTGATGATAATAGTGGCAATGACCTGAATCTGATGGAGTATGCAAATTGGATGAATTCTTATGAGCAGTATGATAAAAAGAGATATGAAGAGCTTGGGCAGATGCCAGAGAGATCAGTACCATCCACAGAAAAAGCTCCAGAGTTAGAGTTGAAGACTCTACCAGATCACTTGCAGTACCGATATCTAGGTGAGATTAATCCTTACCAGTGATCATCTCATGTCATCTATCCACAATAGAGGTTGAGAAACTGCTGAGAGTACTGAGGGATCACAAGCGTGTCATTGGGTGGACATTAGTAGACATAAGGAGGATAAATTCGTCAACAGTGATGCATAAGATCCGTCTAGATGAGGAGAGCATACCCTCCATTGAGGCATAGAGGAGATTGAATCCAAACATGAATGAGGTAGTCAGAAAAGAAATCATGAAATGGCTTGATGCTGGGGTAATTTATCCTATCTCTGACAGCGCATGGGTGAGTCCGGTGCAAGTGGTGCCCAAAAAGGGTGGTATGACAGTAGTGACCAACGAAATGAATGAGCTCATTCCATCTAGAACAGTTACTGGGTGGAGAATTTTCATTGACTATCGCAAGTTGAACAAGGCAACCAGAAAAGACCACTTCCCGTTGCCATTTCTAGATCAGATGTTGGATAGACTTGCAGGGCACAATTACTACTTCTTTTTGGATGGGTACTCAGGGTATCATCAGATTGCCATAGCACCGAAAGATCAGGAAAAGACAACATTCACCTGCCCCTTTGGTACGTTTGCATTCAGAAGGATGGCATTCGGGCTTTGCAATGCACCTGCGACCTTTCGGAGGTGTATGATGACAATTTTCTCCGATATGGTGGAGAGGACTATAGAGATTTTCATGGATGATTTCTCGGTCTTTGGGTCCTCGTTCGACGAGTGTTTGAGGCACTTGGAAGCAGTGTTGAAACGGTGTGAAGAGTCCAACCTTGTGCTGAATTGGGAGAAGTGTCACTTCATGGTAAAAGAGGGGATTGTCCATGGACACAAAATATCCAACCAAGGTATTGAGGTAGACAAAGCAAAGATTTCAGTAATCGAAAATCTACCACCTCCAGTATCAACAAAAGGGGTCAGAAGTTTCCTTGGGCATGCCGATTTTTATAGAAGATTCGTCAAGGACTTCTCAAAAGTTTCAAAACCTCTTTCCACCTTGCTAATGACTGGGGTTGCTTTTGAATTTAATAAGGAATGCATGACCGCTTTTCAGACACTCAAGGAGAAGTTTATCTCAGCACCCATAGTCATTGCACCAAACTGGGAGCTCCCATTCGAACTAATGTGTGATGCAAACGATTATGCAGTGGGAGCAGTGCTTCGGCAGAGGGTCGATAAGGTATTTAGATCCATTTACTATGCTAGTAAAACTCTTAATGATACACAGTTGAATTATGCCACTACAGAAAAAGAATTGCTAGCAATAGTATATGCATTCGAGAAATTTAGGACATACTTAATTGGGAATAAGGTGATAGTATACACTGACCACTCTGCCATAAAGTACTTGATGACAAAGAAGGATGCAAAACCTCGCCTTATCCGATGGGTTCTGCTATTACAAGAATTTGACATGGAGATCCGTGATAAGAAGGGGACAGAGAACTCAGTTGCTGACCACTTGTCGAGGCTTGAAAACATAGAGAGCCAGAACACCAAGGATGTGCAGATAAATGATCACTTCCCAGATGAGCAATTGTTTCAAGTAAGTGATGTCTTTAAGTTACCTTGGTACGTTGATTTTGTTAATTTTCTCGCAGCTAAAGTAGTACCCCCAGGATTGACAAGACAGCAAGTGAAAAGGTTCTACTCTGAAGTCAAACACTACTATTGGGAGGAGCCAATGTTATACAAGCACTGCGCCGACCAATTCATCAGGCGATGTATACCAGATGATGAGATGCACCAGATTCTCACCCATTGTCACTCCTTACAATGTGGTGGACATTTTGGGGCGTCAAGAACAGCTGCGAAGGTACTGAAAAGTGGGTTTTATTGGCCAACCCTCTTCAAGGATGCCCATACCTTTGTGAAGAGCTGTGATCGTTGTCAAAGAACAGGGAACATATCAAGACGCAATGAAATGCCTTCGAATGGGGTCTTGGAGGTGGAACTATTTGATGTATGGGGGATCGACTTCATGGGTCCATTCCCGTCGTCCTTTGAAAATCAGTACATTCTTCTGGCAGTGGATTATGTGTCCAAATGGGTAGAAACAGTAGACACTAAAGAGAATAACAGTAAGACTGTCCAAAGGTTTTTCCAAAATAATATATTCACAAGGTTTGGTACTCCTAGGGCCATCATTAGTGATGAAGGAAGCCACTTTTGCAACAAGCAGCTTGATACACTACTTGCCCGATATGGAGTCTACCACCGCACCACATTGCCCTATCACCCTCAAGCGAATGGGCAAGCAGAAGTTTCGAACAGGGAAGTGAAGAGCATACTGGAAAAGACGGTGGATGGCTCAAGAAAGGATTGGTCTATCAAATTGGATGACGCACTATGGGCATACAGAACAGCATTCAAAACCCCCATTGGAATGTCACCATATAAGTTAGTTTTTGGTAAAGCATGTCATCTGCCAGTAGAGTTGGAACACAGGGCTTATTGGGCAATGAGGAAGCTGAACATGGATGCCAAGGCAGCAGGGCAGAAGAGGTTGCTACAGCTGAGCGAGTTGGATGAATTCAGACACAATGCCTATGAGAATGCAAGGATCTACAAGGAACGAACCAAAGTATGGCATGATAAGATGTTGATCCCAAAAGACTTCCAAGCAGGACAACAAGTGCTTTTATTCAACTCAAGGTTAAGGCTGTTCCCAGGCAAGCTCAAATCGCATTGGTCAGGACCGTACACTGTTGTAAGAACATTCCCCTATGGTGCAGTTGAAGTGAGAGGGAGAGAGGGAGTCCCTTTCAAGGTAAACGGACAGAGGTTGAAACCCTACTTGATCAATGAAATGGAATACATGAGCCTAGTGACCCATCTCATTGCAAAATGATAAGGAACCTGCGTCCGGCTAAAAGACGTTAAATACAACGCTTTTTGGGAGGCAACCCAAGATTTGTAAATTTATGCAATTTAGTTTTAGTTAGAACAGTCTCACAGAAGGTATTGTGTACATGTTGTGATGACAGGTACAGGGCTAAAAAGTGGAGGACGAAAAACGCGAGAGGGGAGAAAACCAGCCCGGCGCCACGACGCCCAGCAGAGAGCCATGGCGCCAAAATTCCAGAGAGGCGCAGGAAATTAGGCGCCACGGCGCCAAACTCAGAGCGCCGCGACGAAAAATCTGAAAAATAAAGAGCCCTAGAAATGATTTCTCTCTGACAGGATTTCTGACAGGATTTCTGACATTATCTGCCATGCATTATCCGCCGCCACCGCCACCATTTTAAACCAAGTTTGTAAGTTGTCCCGTCTTTCTTTTATTTTTTTTAAGTCTTGAACACATTGGGGACAATGTGTGATTTAAGTTTGGGGGAATTCTTAGTTATTTTTTATATGTTTTTGAGTCTTTTTGTGTTATTTTCTATGTTTAGTTGAGTCTAACATTTGTTTATATGATCATGCATGTTGTAGTTACTTGAAACGCCTAGTGAAGTAAAGTTGAATAATGTAATGGAATCAGAAGCAACCATCTGAACACTTAGGTTAGATATGCCAAAAATTCATGAAGTCAAACTATTTGGGGTATCTGCTTGATTTATGCATTGTTAGTGATTAAACTTATGTGTCTGCTTGCTTGCTATTTGAGGCGAAATAGTTAGGATATGCATGTTAGGGAGATGACTCAGACATTTCTTTGTTAGCCCTTTCTTACCATTCTTTGTCTATTCCTGACATTCAAATTGTATCCCTAGTCAGCCCCGTTGAGCCTATAAAAATAAGACCTTTCTTTGACACCCTATAATTCCATACTTGTGTCATAAGTGAAGAAATTGAGTTGTTTGGAATATAAAGTGTTGAAAAGAGACAAAAAGAGAGTGAACAATTTTGATGCACCCCAATGAAAAAGTAATAATAAATAGGCAAAAGCCAAAGTTTGGGGGTGCCAGCAATTCATAATACACCTCATTCTCTCAAAATAAAAGAGGGGGAAGATAGGTATGAGGTTAAAAAGAAAATCAAAAAGAAAAGGGAAGAATCGAAAGCAAAAGAGCTTATGGTACGTAAATTGAGCCTAAATGCCTATTTTTACCTACCCCTGCCTAAGCCTACATTACAACCCTGAAAAGTCCTGAAGATCTCTAATATGTGTATCTATGATTAGTGGAGAATAACAAGTGAACAGGTCATAGGATTTTGAAATTGACATACATAGTTAGGTATTCTTACTTCCATTGAGCATGATTAAATTGAATTTGCGAAATATCTGACTTGATGTGTTTAGAATGCTAAAAATCCATGCTATATGTTCCTGCATATTATTCTACTAACCTTCATGCTTTTCTAAGTAACAATGATGCAGCAACTTGGTCAATGTCTTTGAGTCATCTTATTTTCGTTTCTTTCGTGTCTTTGTTTCTATTTTTGATCTTTACTCGAGGGCGAGCAAAGGTTAAGTTTGGGGGTGTTTGATCGGTGTATTTTATATACACATTTTGAGTCATTTTTAGTTAGTCTTTTGCCTATTTTTGTACAAATATGTGTTGTGTTAGGATATATTTTCTTTCTTTTGAGTCACAGTGGTTTAAAGTGGCACATTGGCGAGAAGGAGCGAAAAGAGGGCAGAAACAGAGGTTCCAGAGTTCAAAAAGCTAAAAAGTTGAAAATCCGGGCGAAAGCGTGCCATGGCGCCAACCAACCAGCAGCAGCAGAGCACCACGGCGCCCCAAGAAGCGCGAAGTTTCGCGGCGACGCCGGTGCGGCAGCGCCAACGCGGGAAAATTGCCAAATCCGAATAGGAATGGGCCAAGGCCAAGAAGGAAAAGGTTTGGGACGTTTTTGGTGATATAAAAAGGACCTTTAGGTCAGATTTTGAGAGGTTCCACACTTTACAATTCATCACAACTTGGAGATCAATATTAGAGACTTATTTTTGAGTAATTTCTTGTTCTTTATTTTATTTTCTTTTTTTTGTATGTTGGATATTAGTTTAGTTCTTGGCATGTCTATGTCTAGGAACTAACTTAATTTAGGACTTTCCATGTCGAATCACTTGAACCTCGTTCTTATGAATTAATGCATGTTTTAGTTTCTTCTTATTATTGTTGAGATTTATTCAATAATTATTTTGATTGATTGGTAATTAATTGATCATTATCATAACTTATATGATTTCTAATCGAAAGTCGAAAGGGGAGATTGTGAATATGTTATAGTTGAATAAACATAGGTTTAAATCGTGGACGAAAGTACCCCGATACTTGTGTAGCTTGATAGGTTATTGCTCTTAATCCTCCTTTGTAGTAAATCTTGTCATCGAAAGATAGAAGGGTTCTACATTGGGGTTGAGTGTTTATATTACCTTAACAGGAGTATAAAACGGCTTAGTTAACCTGCTATATCAAAATAGAAGAAGAACCATAATTATTTGCATTAACGAGTAAAGCGAGCGGATAGTTGAGGAGATTTGGAAGCCCTATTTCCACCATATCAGAAGTAAAGTAAAGTAATTTAGTTAGCATCTATAATCGTAGCTATAAACAATTCATAAAATTATCGGTTACCAAATAGATACTACAGAATAGAGGTTGATAATTGGACACTAATCCATGAGGACGATAACTCGGTCTTCTAGACTATATTACTTGTCACGACACGTGCACTTGCGTTTAGCGTATGCATAAATCGCGCACCAGAGGCAACCCAAAGTTTTTAATTAAGTTATTTTAATTTTTGTTTTAGTTATTTTATTTTATCTTAAACAGTCTCACGGTCTTGGGTTTTGTCTTATGTTTTGATGGCAGGTGGACTAAGGACTGACCCTGAGTGGAAAAGGATAAAAAAAGCTGGAAAATAGCACAAATCGAGCACAACGCCGTGGCGCCAAAATGCAGGGCCACGGCGCTGCAACTTCAGAGAGCCCAGATGACGTGCAATTTCCAGAATTTCCTCCCAAACCTTCGTTATGACCGTTGTGTTGTGTTAGTAAGTTGTCCCTTTATTTTTAGTCTTCACACATTGGGGACACTGTGTCGATTAAGTTGGGGGGTGTCTTATTTTATTATTTCTTTTAGTCTTTTTGATTGTCTTTGTGTTGTTTTATATTTTTTTGAGTCGTAATTGTTTTTATTATGGATCATGTATGTTGTAGTTGCTAAAGATATTGAGTGGATAAAATGGGATAATGTAATGGAATTGAAAGCAAAAATATGTGTGCTTAAGTTAGATATGTCAAAAATTCATGATATCTAGTTATTTGAGATATTTGTGCTTAGCCTATGTGTGTCAGTTATGGAAAGAAAGGTTGAAAAATGTCTAGAAAATCTGTTTGCTTGTTATTTGAGGCGAAATAGTTAAGATGTACATGTTTAGGGAGATGATTCAGACATTTCTTTGATAGTCCTTCTTACCGTTCATTACATACCCTGACAAAAATTGTATCACTAGTCAGCCCCTTTGAGCCTAATATAATATCTTTTCTTTGACATCCTGTGATTCCATGTTTGTGCCATAAGTTATAATTGAAACTCTTGGGATGGAATGTGTTGAAAAAGAATAAAAAAGAGAGTGAAAATTTGATGCACCCCAATGTAAAATATGCAAAAGCCTAAGTTTGGGGGTGCTTGTTATTTATAATGTGTCTTGTTCTCTCAAAAGAAAAGAGGGGAAAAAATAGGTATGAGATTAAAAAGAAAGTCAAAATGAAGGAAAAAGGAGTTGAATGAAAAAAAAAATGCTTATGGTACGTAATTTGAGCCTAAATGTCTACGTTTACCTACCACAACCTAAGCCTACATTACAACCCTTGGAGTCCTGATGATCTTTAATATGCATGTCTATGATTAGTGAAAAATAACAAGTAAACATATCTATAGCGTTTTGGAAAAGATGGAATGAAATTGGCATGCATATGTTAGGTGTTTGTATTTTGAGTGATTATGATATAATTGAATTTGCGAAATATCTAACTTGAAATTCTAGATTGCTAAATATTCATGCTATGTATGTTCTAACATATTATCGCAACTTTCATTCATGATTTTGAAGAAGCACCACTATAACTACTTGATCCATTTTATATAGTCTTTGTTTTAATTTTTGTTTTTGTTTTGTGCTTTACTCGAGGGTGAGTAAAGTGTAAGTTTGGGGGTGTTTGTTGAGTGTATTTTATACACTCTTTTGAGTCCTTTTTAGTAAGTATTTTACTCTTTTATTTTGCGTTTAGTATAGTGTTAGGTGTGTTTTTCTTTCGTTTATGTCACATCGGTTATAAAGGAGAAGATACTACTTTTGAGGATGAAATTGCACAAGAAAATATCAAGAAATGAAGTCTAAGAAGTCCCAGAAAGTATAGAAAAATCTAATGAAGTCCGAACGAAAAACGACGAAAAACCCGAAATTGACGTCGCCGGTAGAACTCATCTTCTCTAACTAGTTTCTAGGTCTTTCCCACCATTGAATCAACTTAAGAAAGGTAAATAAAAGTAATACAAGACTTAGGAAACTTACCCCAAGAAGAATCCACCTAAAAATATTTGTAATCTCCCTAAGAGTGTCTTGGAGAAATATTTTTCGAAATGGGAGGTGAAGAGCCTAATTTAACACTTAAAAAGGGTTTTGATTTTCCTGTCATCTGCTGCAACGGTCAAGGTCCGCTGCAGTGGAATCCGCGCCTGCGCCCTCTAGTCGCGCCTGCGGCCTAAGACAAAATTCCAAGCCTCCGATGTAGATGTTGGTTGCCCACTACGGCGGACCTCTCATCCGCTGGGGCGCACTAAGGCTCGCCCCATCGAATATACCAGACATCAGCAGATTTCTTAATTTCCATAATTCAACCCCGAAATTCGACAACCACCCGATACCTTTCCGATACAAACTAGATATGTATGCACACGTAAAAATACGCTACAAACTCACTTGTAGTCTCAGAATTTCCATCACATATCTATTTAAACGAGTCAACCCACCCCCCCAATGGCCTAAATCAACTTTCCAACCAATAGCCCAAAACGCTCCCGAGAGCGTTGGGAACCGAACTAACTATCTCACCAAATCATAAACGACCCTTCAGACCTCATGGAATCGATAAAATTTTAAAAAAGATCCGTTTACCTAAAAGTCAACTATCAGTCAAACATTTACACTTAAAGGTTCTAATTCATTCAACTTCCACTAGGATCGTCCGATAACTTCGGAAATTGGATTAACATGGGTAAAATAGTCAAAACGCATGTAACGACTTAACGTATCATTACCCAAATTAAGTGTCACCTTAACAAAAACCACGTCCATTGAGAAATCAATAAATACAATGTAGATTTTACTAAACTATCCATATTGATTAGATGTTTTTTGAAAATTGAGCAATATTAAATATGACTGTTTTTAATGCTAAGGGCATAGTTGAAAACACTTGTCAAATTTTATCTTAAATTTTTAAAATGACACATATTTTGAGAGAAATTCTTTTTGTTAAGGTTACACTTATTTTGAAATGAACGGAGTAATGAACTTCCTGATATTATGCTTAATAATGTTACAAACGCAAATGTTATTTATGAGAATGAACATTCATTAATTTTGTCCGAAGATGAAATTCGGTCAGTCTAACTTGGACAAACTAATGCAAGCAAGAAATTTCTAGTAACTAGATAGAAAGTAAGTTTTCACTATTACCAAAGCACTGTCGCACCTTTATTATTTTTGGCGTAACGAGGTTTTGAAAAAATAATTCTAGCCCCATGGGATGTATAAGGTGCATGCGAATATATGTGACAAATGTCTTCTACTTTAGACCATATTGTATATATTTCTTAAGAGTTCTAGTACAATTGCACCCAAATCACAACTTAGCTAACTTTTCTAATTCTAAATTATAACGAAAACATAGTAATCCATTCATTTTAAAATATTTGTCTTTGTTACTATTTGGACAGACAAAGTATATTTTCTTTGATTCTATTTTTTCTTAAATGTCGTGTAAATATTTTGAATTAGTAATTATTGTGACTTGTAATATTTTTTATGTAGTTTCAAAATCTGTAAATTTTATTTCAAAAAAAAATATCTATATCCAAATTCACACAAAAAATTAGTTAGTTTGATTATCGTACTCCGAATCAAATTAAATATTTTAAAAAATAGGGAGTAACATATAAGTTCTAATAAAATGTTTTAAAGTAAATATTTTTTGAATCAATAGAGTGAAAATGACTAGACATTAGTACATTACACGTGCATGAGGCGTTAATTCATGGGACGGACAGCCAAAAATATGAAGTGCGCATAGTCTTATATTTCGAAAATATGAAGTGTGCATAGTCTTACATTTCAAGGTGTCAGTCACATAAACTTAAATGTAGGTGGTCTTGTGTAGGGTGTTATCGGTCCGGACCGAGAACCGGACCAATAAAGTTTCGGTCCAGATTCGGGATCGGACTGAAATTTTATCGGTCCGGTTCTCGGTCAGGTTCCGGGTTCGGGGCTCAATTTGTTTTTTTTTTAAATTAAATTTTTAATATTGAAATTGACATTCTCGGACACATTACCACGAAATTTGTATGTTGAAATCTATTGTATATCGCGGGATATTTAGATTTGAAAAGGAGAAAAACGTAACGATTTGGGGAAAAAGTGAAATTGATTGGGAAGATAGACGTTTTTGGAGAAATCAGTTGAATCAGTCCGGCCCTATCTCGAAAAGATACGTGAAATCAAAAAAATTTAGGTGAAACGGACATCCGAGCGCAAAGTTATGACCATTTAAAGTTTCACTAATTTACAATTAATTTATATGTCAATGCTTCAAATTAAAACATAAAGTATACCTCACATATATTTAAAACATGTAAAATAGTCGAACATTAGGAAATATTGCAATTAAATATAATTAGGGTCTGCTGGGAAGGGGGGTCTGGCTGAGGCGTCTGGCGGGGGGTCTGGCTGGAGGTGGGGTGTTATCGGATATTTTACCGGGTTACCGATCCGATTCCTTATCGGTCCGGGTAATTTTACTCGTATCTGAACCGTTAAAGTTTTGGTCCAAGTATCGATTCGGGTTTACTGATCCGTTTCTCGAATAATTACCGGGAGTATCCGGACCGCTAACCGCCCTAGTCTTGTAATATTAAAGCCTGCCTCATACTGTATAGCGTCTCCAGACGAGTCCCACCCGTGTCTTTTAAACCTTTAATTTAATTTCATCATTAATGTACTTTTTTTTCGTTTCCATTTATGTAATATTTTCGCTTCTGAAATTTAATTTTTTTTTAATTTTTAATATTAAATTAAATTAACTCAATATTATTAAATTTTAAATATTTAAAAATTATACGAAAAGTAATATAGATCGCAACTTGTATCATATTAATATGATAAAAAATAAATTTTAAATTATTAATCTCACATCATTTGAATTTCGAAAAACAAAGTGTCATATAATTGAGACAGAGCGAGTGTGTAAAATTATTTCAATTATTCGGTTCATATACTAGTCATACCGGAATTATAACACTAGTTATTTACAGTGACTGAGTCAGAATTTGCTAAGGGGTTCAAAATATTCTACCAAACGGGGTGAACCCCTTGCTCCGCCCCTGCTAATTTATGTGATAAATAATAGTAATAAAAGATTGTTAAGGTCAATTTATTTTTAAATAATTGTATCAATATATTATTAATACACATATTCTTATCTTTACCTTCCTAATGTGAAGATATGAATAAAGACACCATCTTCTCCAAGCCCGTTTATGAATTACACTGAATATATTGTTCGTACATTCTTATCTCACATTTGAATATCATAAAATGATACGTAACTTCAAATACTACATAGTAATACAAATATCATTTAATACCACCAACCAACATCGTATCTTGCACTAACTATGACATAACTATTTTTTATTCCATAAGTAAAACTAATTGTAATAGTAACACAATCAACCAAACAAACCCTTACTAGTTCAGGATTTTCGTAAGGTAAGATATTTGGAAGGCTATATCTTGGTCAAATCAAATAAAGTACACCTTTTTCCACGTAACCCTACTTGCCCCCTCCCCCACACACCCCACCACCACACCCTATTCTCTTATAGCCACCTGAAGTCTTTAATTTCCCTCTATTAAGTCTCCAAAACACCTCCACTTCCTCATTCCCTCTCTCAATTTTCTCTCATTTCACAAATGGCTTGTACCATCAAGAAAGTGCACATGATTACCCAAATCGTACGACTAAAACAAGTTGTCAAACGTTGGAAAAACAAATCCCTTAAACGAACTAGCATCCTCTCCTACTCGTCATCCGATTCAGACGAACCGTCCAACCCCGGTTCGAACCGCTGCACACCCTCAGGATCTTTAGCAGTCTACGTAGGTCCAGAACGAACTCGATTCGTGATCCCAACCCGGTTCTTGAACCTCCCCGTGTTCATATCACTACTCGATAAGGCCGAAGAGGAGTTCGGGTATCAGGGAACCGGCGGTTTAGTTTTGCCTTGTGAAGTTGAGTACTTTTCGGAGATTTTAAGGTTACTGGACCGGGATGAGAACCGGTTTGGTTTATTTGGACTGGATGAGCTTATTAAGATGATTAGTGAAGTGGGTTTTGAATCTTTAGATCAGTCATGCAAAGAAGCTGCTTCACATGCCTTTGCTCCACTCTTGCAAAATGCTAGGGTTTAAACCGGTTTTCGTAGTTCTAACAAAACCCGGTCCGGTTTTTGGAGAAGGAAGCTCTAGGGTTAGGTTATGTTGTTCGGACTCTTCAAAACTACCGAGGGGTGTGTCAGATAGGGCAGCATTTGTTGGAGAGTCCGCAACATAGGGGTTAGGTTAGTTTTTTTAAATAACTGTAAATGGTGGTGGATTGGTAAATGTGGTCCATGGCATCTTTTTTTAGGTTTTTATTTTAAAACCATCCTTGAACCCAGAATTTAATTTTCTGAAGGGTTTGCTGGGTTCCAATGAGATGTGGGTGAATTTTATTTAGGTTTTTAGTGCTATCTTCCCCAGACAATTAATATTTGTTCTGGTGGTGGTGACAGATCTAGTCAGAGAGGTTGATGATTGTAATTGTATTATTGTCATTATGAAGATGATGATGGTGGAAAAAAAAAGTAGGTAGAGTTAATGTAATGTTCTTATTGACCTTAGAATTTTAAAAAATGTTGGTGTTTTTCCTATTTTTTTTTGGTTGAATCTGATTTTTCTGTTGAGATTCTATTGGAATCCAGATTTCATGAATCTGAGATTTTTCTATTAAAATATTTTTAAAATAAAATTAATTCATTTTTCATTTTTCATTTTAAAATAAATAATAAAAACCGGAGGGAGTAGCAAATTAAGCTGCTCGTCCAAAATTGTAGTTAGCAGAAAAAAGAAAAAAGAAGAAGATAAGAAAAGAAATTAAAGCAGTCTGAGATCTAAAGGAGTTACATTGGTCGATACATCTTTGATAAAGATTGAACAATGAATGAGATAAAATATATGTCATATTCTTATCCTGACTTTTTGATAAAGTTACCCAACTTTATTTGCAATCAAACACTTAGGAGACGTTTGGATATTATTTAAAATAATGAGATGAAATTATAGATAAAATCATATGATTTCAAGTTTGAAGTTATGTTTGAATATGCTATTTGAGATTTCTGAATATACAAATAAAAATTTCATAAGTTGTGAAATTCATCAAAACTTTTTAATTCTTATACAATTTTAAAAAAAAATGTGTCAATTCATATAACAACAATACACTACAGAGAAGATCTTTTAAAAAAAAATAATCGATATTATTGTTTTAAACTTTTAAAAGAAAAAAAGAAAATTTAAACAATAATAACTACTTAACTCTTTAATATAATTTCCACACGATACTAATCTCTCTTCACTCTTGTGTATATTTTTTTTCAATGAGGTTAGAGGTTGGTAAATGGATTAATTGTTAAAAATATTCTACCAACTTGCAGATATTAATATTTGATATAAATATTGATAAACATAGTTGATAAATTATTTACTAAATTATGAGTCTTTTTTATAAAATATAAACTCATGGGTCAAGTTTTACAAAATAGAAATTTGAAATCATGATTTGAGATTCTAAATCATGCCTTTTTGGATAATTTGAGATTTCATCTCATGAGATGAAATCATAAATGAAATCACATGTCCAAATGTCAATTTCATCTCATTAGATGAATTCACATGTCCAAACGTCTACTTAAATTATCTTATCTTATACAGTACTATTGTAGTTTTTATTTCCTTATGCTTAAGTATAATTAATTACAATAATAACTTAGTGTATTCACACAAGTGAATTCTGAAGAGAGTAGGATGTAGAGAGGTTGTTTTGTTGGAAATTTACTAAATGTGAAATAAATTCCTATTAAATGATGACTCGAACAATTGGGGTCTCGCACGTCGGAAACTTGGTTTCCACACACGTGCACATAAAGTGCCAAAGATTGTAATTTTCTTAATGGAAGAGATATTGATACGTATACGAATTGTTTTGAGACGTAAGATAATAAACGGTTATTGGCCAAATGACATAGGGTTTCACGTTGGTAAATGAAGGAAGAATTACACGAAGTGTGAATATCGAAACTAGTCGAAAACGGGTCGCGACGCCACTGCGCAGACGGTGGCACGGTGGCGCCGGAACTTCGAAGTTCCGCGCCAGACGCCAACTGCGGGGCCGCGGCGATTCGATCCGTTGGAGAAGAATAAAGCGGCGTTTGGTGACTTTGGAGGATTAACTCCTCATTATTCTGCTCTTGAATTCAACCATTACTTGACTAAATTGTAACTCCATACTAATGGTCATTACTTGGTCATTCAAAGCCATAAATTGGCTAGTTGGAGGGTCTTCTTCTCAACACTATAAAATGAGGCCTTTGGCTCATTTGCAAAACACACTTGACACAATACATTTCTGAAATTATTCTTCCTCTCTTGCAATCACAAACACTCAATGATCTTTCTTCCAAAGCAAACACTTTAGTTTCTTTTGCTCATTTGTTTGATTGTTGTTTTATCTTGGAGATAAGTTGTCATTACAACCGTTGAAAGGATATACGGGGCAATATTATCTTAAGGATAGATCAAGAATTTGATCGACTCAGCAAGCCCTCATATTTGATCATTTCCAGATTTCTAACAAATAGTTGTTTGTTATTTTCCCGTTCTACACATTACCACTCACAAGCTTAAGATAATATTCGCTATTTCAACAACAACATGAATGGACAAGATCAATTCAACCAATTCAACACTGAAAATTCCACCGATGCTCAAGGCAATCCCATTGCCTTCAATCGCACTACTCAAGGCACTAACGTTGCCTTCAACTCCACTGTTCTTGGCACTTCTATTGTCACCACTGATCATGGTATTCCTAATGTCTTTCAAACCACTGCTTTCGGCACTTCTAGTGCTAACACTATTTTTGGCACTTCAAGTGCTACCACTACTTTTGGCACAACTAGTGTCAACACTGGTTTTGGTACAACCAATACCTCCACTACTGCTCCGGGAGCTTATAGTGTCTATGCTCATATCCAAGGCGTCAACAACATCTATGTTCCTGCTGGAGGCATTCCCAACGCCTTTGCAACTACTCAAGGGTGCGTCACTGCCCCTACACCGGCTGGCTTTCACCATGAACGTCCTGAAAGTTCATGGGCACTCACTTTAAGAGATGGCAGCAAACGATTTTGTTTTTCCTGACGGTTATGGGAATGTCACGTTTCCTAACCGAAGACCCTCCACTAGTTGGGGAATACGTGGACCGTCAGCTAAATGATTTGGCGGGAGGGGGCCAGGGTAACCATGTTACTGATGACATGAGGATGGTTCGCGAAGCACGGAAACATAGTGGTTTCATGTGTAGGAACTATATTCTAAACAGTTTGTCCGATCCTCTATACACGGTATATTGCGCGTTGAAAGCTATCAGCGATTATGGGACAAACTTCAGAAGAAATACAACACCCAAGATGCGGGTAGTAAGAAGTTCATCATTGGAAAGTTCCTGAAATTCCAAATGGTGGACAACAAAAGTGTGACATCCCAAGTCCAGAAATTTCAAATGATTCTACAACACCTGGATTTGAAAGGATTAAAGCCCAATGAACAATTCTTGGTTGGGGCATTGATCGAGAAGCTGCCTCCCTCATGGACTGAGTTTATGAACTATCTAAAACTCAAAACGAAGGAGATGACTTTAGACGAACTTGTTGTCAAACTTCAGATTCAGGAGGACAATAAGAAGGCCATGTCAAAGAGGAAACAACCCGCTGAGGCTAAGGCAAATCTGACGAAAGTCAAAGGGAACTCAAGCAAGAAGCGGAAGTTCCAGAAGGAAGGCAAGCCCCAAACAACTGAAAAGTTCAAGGGCAAGTGTAATCATTGTGGTATAGTTGGTCACATAGCCAAAGACTGTCGCAAGCTCAAACGTGAGAATAAGGCCAAAGGCAAGGCCAATGATAACATCGTCGAAGACACACTCATAGACGATATGATTCAGGAGTTCTCAGCGGCGGTTCTTGAAGCAAACCTCGTTGATAAGTCGGTGCAATGGTGGTTGGACACAGGTGCCACCCATCACATATGTTTCAATAAAGAAGCCTTCTCCACTTATACATCAGTCTCAGACAAGAAGTTGTTCATGGAAAACAATTCATCTTCAGAGGTACTGGGGGTAGGAAATGTGGTCCTAAAGATGACATCTGGGAAGTATCTGACTCTGAATGAAGTGATGCATGTCCCAAAAATTCGTAGAAATCTGATTTCTGGACCTTTATTAGTAAATGCTGGTTTCGGGCTAGTATTAGAGGCTAACAAATTTGTAATCACTATGAATGGAACTTTTGTAGGAAGGGGCTTCGTCTGTGAAGGCCTGTTTAAGCTTAATGATGCACCTATAATGCCTTCTGCTTCAACTATCAATAAAATTGCACCTTCTACTTACTTGATTGAGTCATCTAATTTATGGCATCATAGATTAGGACATGTTAACTATCAATCTATCCAAATATTGGTAAAGCTGGAATTATTGTCATCTATCGACATAAACCCTCAATGTAAGTATGAGGTGTGCGTAGAGGCTAAACTTTCCAAGAGTCCCTTTAGATCCGTCGAAAGGGATACCGCTCCTCTAGAACTTGTACACACAGATATATATGATTTGAAGTTCGCACAAACTAGAGGGGGGAACAAGTACTTTGTGACTTTCATAAATGATGGCACAAGGTTTTGTTACCTTTACTTACTAAAAAGTAAAGATGAAGCCTTTGAAGCATTCAAATGCTACAAAGAAGAACTTGAGAATCAACTAGGCGGGCGAATTATAAC
The DNA here is from genome assembly GCA_029844215.1 of Przewalskia tangutica. Classification (NCBI taxonomy): domain Eukaryota; kingdom Viridiplantae; phylum Streptophyta; class Magnoliopsida; order Solanales; family Solanaceae; genus Przewalskia; species Przewalskia tangutica. The sequence goes on from CM056722.1 coordinate 134,028,583, forward strand.
AATACGTAGCGATAGAGGCGTTCTCCCCATATGTAATGCCTTTTGAAGAACTTTGTATCCAATCGGGTATAGTTCATCAAACAACGGCTCCTTACTCACCTCAATCAAACGGGGTTGCTGAACGCAAGAACCGAACACTAAAGAAAATGATGAATTCTCTACTCATCAATTCGGCCCTCCCTCAAACCATGTGGGGAGAAGTTGTCCTTACCGCGAATAGGATTCTTAATAGATTCCCACACAAAGGTAAAGACAAGACTCCATACGAGCTATGAAAATGAAAGAAACCTACCTACAAGTATTTAAAAGTATGGGGTTGTCTGGCCAAGGTAAAAGTACCTATGCCAAAGCTGGCCAAGATTGGACCTAAGACTGTGGATTGCATATTCATCGGATATGCCAATAACAACAGTTCTTATCGCTTCATAGTGTATAAGTCGGATCATCTGGACATCTATGAAGATACGATCATGGAATCAAGGAACGCATGATTCTTTGAAGACACATTTCCATACAAGGAAAATAACATAACCTCTCACAAATGAAGTTATGCTCAAGTCTCTGAGGATCAAGAGGTAGATGACTGCGTAAATCTGAACGGTTCAGATCTAGTGAATTCTGAATGGCGATTATCCGGATTTGATAATCCGCATTCTCGATGATTGGAAGATTCAGAAATGGAACCAAGGAGAAGCAAAAGGTCCCGGAAGGACAAGTCCTTCGGTCCAGACTTTGAAGCTTATTTGGTTCAGAATGAACCACGGACAATCGCTGAAGCATTGTCAAATCCAGAAGCACCGCTCTGGAAGGAAGCTTTAGAAAGCGAGATAGAATCCATCATGCATAACCACACCTAAGAGTTGACTGAACTTCCCCCGGGACACAAACCATTGGGTTGTAAGTGGATCCTTAAACGAAAGTTAAAGGCAGATGGATCTTTTGACAAGTACAAAGCTAGGTTAGTAGTTAAGGGCTATCGCCATAAGGAGGGTCTTGATTAATTCGATACCTATGCTCCGGTGTCAAGAATGACATACGTATGTTCATAGCTATCGCCGCCTTGCGGGATCTTGAAATACATCAAATGGATGTTAAGACTGGCATCCTAAATAGTGATTTGGAAGAAGAAATGTATATGGACCAACCCGAGGGGTATGTGGTTTCAGGACAAGATACAAAAGTATGTCGGCTTGTTAAGTCGTTGTATGGGCTGAAACAAGCCCCTAAACAATAGCACGAGAAATTTGATAGTACTCTACTGTCAAAAGGGTTCGCCATTAATGGAGGTGACAAATGTGTCTACATGAAAGGAAATGTCGAATCCTTCGTGATAATATGCCTATATGTAGACGACTTGTTGATCACTGGGAGCAATTATGGGATAATCCTAGAAACTAAGAACATGTTAAAACAGTGTTTTGACATGAAAGATATGGGCATTGCAGATGTCATCTTAGGGATCAAGATGTCTAAGACATCTAATGGACTGGTCTTATCTCAATCTCACTATATCGAGAATGTACTGAAGAAATTTAGGATGTTCGATAGTTCACCGGTATCGACACCATTGGATATAAGTCAAAATATTGACAAACATCTTGGTAAGCCCGTACGCCAAGAGCGATATGCGCAGGTGATTGGTAGTCTGATGTATATCACAAACTGTACTCGACCTGATATTGTTCATGCAGTCAATAAATTAGCTAAGTTCACTCGAAATCCAAGTGAGGATCACTGGAAAGCGTTGAACAGGGTACTACGGTTCCTAAAGTTCACGATACATTTCGGGTTTATACTATTCAAGATATCCAGCGGTACTAGAGGGGTACAACGATGCAAACTGGATATCTGATAGCGACGACATCAAGTCCACCAGCGGATATATTTTTACAATCGGTGGTGGAGCTGTGTCTTGGAAATCCTCAAGACAAACTCTTATTGCCCGATCCACGATGGAGTCGGAATTTATCGCTTTAGATAAAGTGGGAGAGGAAGCTGAGTGGCTTCATGGTTTTCTAGAGGTTGTCTCATGTTGGGATAAATCTGTGCCTTCTGTAATGATCCACTGCGACAGTCAGTCGGCTCTAGGAAGGGCACGAAGTTCAATATACAACGGTAAGTCTCGTTATATTCGACAGAGACATGAGTCCGTTAGGCAGTTGATCACCTCGGGCATTATTTCCATTGATTACATAAAGTCTAAGAAAAATATCGTAGATCCTTTGACGAAGGGAATACCCAAAGATCAGTTGTTCTGCTTGTTTAGGGGAATGGGCTTAAAACCCAAACAATAAGAACTGATATAGTGGACACCCAACCTTAAAGGCTAGAGATCCCAGGAATAAAGTTCAATGGGAAAACTAAACTGTAAAGGTTTCGTGAGCGCTTCGGTGGAAGCAAGAGCACTTTGGATAATGTGACTTTCTTAAGAAACATAATCCAAGGCCATTCCCGTGATAGACAAAAGTGCTACATGTAAGTGGGGTAAAGGATAAATTTTCAAACCTTTAGTGATCCTCAATAATTGAGGTTAGGTTGGGGAAATATTTAATGGTTCCTAACGCTTGTGTAGCGGTGTTACACCCCATAATTTCAGGGCAATAAAATGAGAACGTAAGTTAGGATATAAGATTGAATGTTGGAAGGAAAGGATTTTTACATTCTCTCTATGGAAATTTTTTTGATACAATAAATGTGGCGATGAGAAGTAGTACTAGTAATGGAATTCTTTCCAATAGAGTGTGGGCAGGAAAGGCAGAAAAGGAGCTCCCAAAACAAAAAAGGCAGTTGGCGAGCAGGGCGAAAGGCTGCGGCCGCGATCGGACTGCGAGGCAGCGGTGCCATAACCTCTGAGAGTTGCAGCAACCGCTGAAGGAAGGAGACAAAAAATTGAGGCAAATCTAGCTCTCCGACGTAACCAGTGAATAACCTGATTTAGAGATATAACCCAGTCTTTAGACACTCGCCCTACTTCTTTCAGAAGCAACTACTTTGTCTTGGTTATCAGAACCTGAAACCCTAGGGTTTGCATGGGAGGTAGGGTCTACTGTTTTAACAGTATCAGCTGCATGCAACTTAGATACTATACCATCAGGTTGCACACTAGAATTTGCAGCAGCACCATGCATTCGATGCTGATTATATGGGACTGTAACTGAGTAGCATCACCAAGTCCCAGCTGCAGATCATTCTCAGAAGTCACACCTTCCCCACTCTTTCAGCACTGCGGTTCCATTCTGCAGAACCGCGGTGCCGAGGTGGGAAATTTCCAAATCAGATATTTTTGAGAAGGGAAAGACAAGTTGACAAGTGGATCCCCCTCCACTTGTGCTACTTACAGAAATATCTCCAAGTCTTGCAAGACTTGGATCACAAATATCCCTTCACCTTCAAACCCTCTTCTCCCTTCCTTAGCCTTCAAGATTTTGAAAATCCCATAGCCAAGTGAAGAACAAGATTAAGCCTTTTACCTAAGTTCTAAGCCACGTTAACTCTCCAAGAACTTTAAACCACGGTTTGGCCAAAAAGTGTCTTGAAACCCTAGGCTTGGAAATGAGCTTTTTGGAAGGAAAACATGAAAAGAAGATGGTTAAAAACTTGTAGAGGATACGTGCATGTGATTGTAGCGTGAAGAAGTGGTGTGGAAGTGAAGTGTAAGCCGAAAACCTAAGGACTACTTTAGCTAAAGTAGAGGTAAGAGTTCTTCCTCTTAATAAGTTATTGGTAGATAAATGATGTTGGTTAAGGGATGAAATTGTGTTAAGTGAAATAGATAATAAGAAGTGCATGAGACAATTTTGGCATGTTAGCCGATTTTGGATTGTTTTTAGTATATTGAATTCGTTGGCTGTTATTGTTATTATCGTCACTAACTGCATGTTAAAATGAAGAAAATCTTGTTATCAGAAGTTGAAACTGTTTATATAAAAGTGTTGAAATATGAATTGGATTTTAAGGTATTATGGAAAAGGCTTTGGGTTTTGGTTGTTGGCCGAAACTGCATGAAACTGTGGGATGTTGTTGTGCTGTTTTAGGGACTGTGTTGTGAAGTTATAATGCTGGAAATTTAGTTACAATTATGCATGTTTAATGTGGTAATTGCTAACATATGTTCTAAAGGAATAAGAGTATAGAAAGGTGTAAAGGAAAGTTGCTACGATGTTATAAGTTTACTATTACGATAGTAGCTGCATGAATCAAAGAGTGGAAGGCCACTCACTTGATTGTAAGGAAGGAGAGGAGTGGAAGCCGCATTCAAAATGTATGAACTCAACCCGCTTGAACAATGAATTGGTTCAGTATCATAATGTTATTACCAGACTCTTACTAAGATGAGAAATTCCCCGATAAAGCTGATCTTCTGTTTATAGTAAGCGGTCTGCCTAAAGGCTTCACATTTTATCCTCGTTGTTGTTGGAATATGGACTATTTTTATGGACTGTTTTATATAGATTAAGAGGCTGAATTTACATGAGAAGTGGGTGTGTAAATCCCCTTTGTTGCTGTTTTGGTTGTACCCTTAAGTGGTGCTTGGTTATTGATGTTATTGGCCTTGTTTGAAAGTAGTGGATCGAAGTATATATAGGGGAAGTGCCGCCCAAATTTTTATATGAAAGGAGAGTCATTATGTGGTATATGACTTACACTAGTATTCATGAAGTTGATAGAAGTGTTATTGTTGTTATAGGTTGACGTACCTATTTGAGACGTATTCTACTATCGTGTTGGTATAGCCGATAAGGTATATGAACTATCCCTCCTTCTTTTGGCATGTTCTACGTACGAAATATACATGTGGTATGGTTTCATAATTCATTCTACTCTTAGAAGTTAAGGGGTATTCATGTTATTGATTCTATGCTAAAGCATGTCTAAGTTGTTCTTAAGTCCTTATTAAGGCATATAAGGAGAGATGTTAATATTCATAAGAGTTCTTAGTAAGCGCTGGAGTCGGTTCGACCTTGCTAATTTAAAGTAACTGATAAGTATAAAGTGTTGAGACTGTTTTAAAAATAATTGGGTATGTTCTAATAGACGTGTTGAAATAAGTCATTGCAGCGTTAAATGAAAAAGGTATCGACAAGCAATTATATTAAAATGATTAGAACGCCATCTGCATAGAAGCTAAGATATAACCAATTTGTTTTACATTTTCTAGTTCACAACTGATTAGATAAGGTTTCATTATATAATTACTCACGACCCATATAAGAATTAATTAAGCAAATTTGGATCCGTTATCACCAATCAAATACAGGATTATTGGAAATATTCGAGGTATGTGAAACATTTCCTTCTTTCTTTGGCGTGATTTATATGGAAGTAAGTGTACGGCGGACGTACATAGTTCTATGAGATCTTAATCCAAAATGATACATGATGTATAGTGCCTTGATTTTCAAATGATGATTTAAAAGGATACATGATACATAGTGTCTTGATTTTCTAAATGATGGTTTCGAGAGGATACATGATATGATAGTGCCTTTGAGTTTTCAAAAGATGATTTAAATTGCACATGATTGCTCAAGATAGTTATTCGTGCAAGTGTTATTATGTGTGAACACAGAGTCCCACAAATGGGTCGGGATACGTTATATGTAAATACCGAGTCTCATAATGGGCCGGGATACGTTATGTGTGAACACCGAGTCCAAAATGGGCCGTGATACGTTATATAGACAGACATCTATGATCTTGATATGACTCTCTCACTTTTAAAAGGTACAGTTGGCTCTATTTCATATGACACAGTTGGATCTGGTATTTGATTTTCATATTTGTCCCTATCATCTTTTGGCCAGTTATGATTTTATTTACTGTACTTTATGTTTACATACTTGGTATATTGTTGTACTGACCCCCTTCTTCGGGGGGCAGCGTTCATGACCGCAGATATAGGTACTCAGTTTGGTGATCCGCGAGCTTAGGATCTTTGCTCAGATTTTGGGATAACTCTATTGTTCTGGAGCTTGTCATTTTGGTACAGACTTATGTATATTCAGGGGTACGGCGGGGCCTTGTCCCATCACATTTCATTATCAAACTCTTAGAGGTCTGTAGACAGGTGTGGGTTGTAAATGTGTATTTGGATACATGTGGGTTGTATATGTTGTAACTCATTTTAGGAAATTATGTATACAGTGACAGCCTTGTCGTCTTGCCTGTTTTTATTATATGAGTTTTTCTTAAGCTTCCGCTGGTTATATGTGATGTGTGAGTATAAGGGTACCCAGGTAGGGTACCAGTCGCGGTCCATCGGTTCGGGTCGTGACAAGCGGGGTATTACAGGATACCTTGTAGGAGACCACCTATTTAAGTGCGAGGACAGGCCACCTCAAATGAACGCACTTAAGAATCCAATGGTGTCCACGGCCCACGACGGACAAAACACTAGAAAGATTGAGTAGGAAAGGTGTTGTTACCATTGTCTTGGCATATAATAAACACTGACGGTTCAAGACATCACGTTCACCGCACAGTAAATATGTCCGATGGTATTCTACTATGGAAGGTTCAAAGCTCCGGCTACCTATCTAGATGCAGTATCGATCCGTCGAGAGATTGCTCGAAAGGCACCATGTGTGTGCGCCAAAATCTCTTCCAAGAGGGGATTGTTGGAAATTTACTAAATGTGAAATAAAATCCCATTAAATTATGACTCGAACAATTGGGGCCCCGCACGTCGGAAACTTGGTTTCCACACACGTGCACATAAAGTGCCAAGGATTGTAATTTCCTTAATGGAAGAGATATTGGTACGTATACGATTGTTTTGAGACGTAAGATAATAGACAATTATTGACCAAATGACATAGGTTTCACGTTGGTAAATAAAGGAAGAATTACATGAAGTGTGAATATCGAAACTAGTCAGAAACGGGCCCGACGCCGGCTGAACAGCCTCGGCGCCATCTCCTCAGCGCTGTGGTGCCGCGGCGCGGCGGAGCCACCTGCAGGACCGCAGCGCCGGTGATGCCTGAAACTCTCTGAAGTTCCGGCGCCACGGCGTCAACTGCGAGGGCAGCGGCGCGATTCGATCAGTTAAGAAGAATAAAAGCGGCGTTTGGTGACTTTGAAAGATTAACTCCTCATTATTCTGCTCTTGAATTCAGCCATTACATGGCTGAATTGTAACTCCATACTAATGACCATTACTTGGTCATTCAAAGCCATAAATTGGCTAGTTGAAGGGTCTTCTTCTCAACACTATAAAATGGGGCCTTTGGCTCATTTGCAAAACACACTTGACACAATACATTTCTGAAAGTATTCTTCCTCTTTTGCAATCACAAACACTCAAATATCTCTTTTCCAAAGCAAACACTTGAGTTCCCTTTGCTCAATTGTTTGATTGCTGTTTTATCTTGGGATATAAGTTGTCATTACAACCGTTGAAAGGATATATGGGACAATATTATCTTAAGGATAGATCAAGAATTTGGTCGACTCAACAACTCATATTTGATCATTTCCAGATTTCTAACAAATAGTTGTTGTTGTTATTTTCCCGTTCTACACATTACCACTCACATATTTTTAATTAAGTATAATTAATTGTCACATCAAAATACTCGAAATTGAGGATATTTTTTTATAAATAATTTTTTTTTATTACCAGTATGAGAATTACATACCAAAAAAAGAAGTCAAAGTTACATTTGCAACCCGTCAGCCTCAACTACTTCTCATCAGTTCAATTCAACAAATACCTAACGTACCATCTAGCATTACAACAACAATAACATACCTAGTGAAATCTCATACCGAATAATCTGGGGAGGGTAGAGTGTACACATACCATACCTCCACCTTGGTAGGTAGAGCGGATATTTTTGGGAGATCCTCGGCTCAAGACAAAGCATAATCACAAGCAAGATAATAAAAACAAAGCAAGAGTAAAGCAACAAAAACCGTCAGACTCAGATAAGGAATTAAAGCAATATAAAGTGCATTCGAACAAAAGGGAGTAGTAGCTAACACAACTAAATAAGTTAAACAAAATATACTAAAGAATTCATAGCAGCAGAAATCAAATTACAGTAGATTATAAAGCATTAATGTGTCTATAAGTGTGATAGACTAATCGGGCCTACAATAATAACACTACAACTATGAATTTGTGAGCATAAGTAGGACTACGCTCGAGTACCTACTACTCTTCTACCCTAATTTGTGTCCTCCACAACCTCTATCTAAGGTCATGTCTTCAGTAAGTTGCACATACGTCATATCTCGTCTAATCACCTCTCCCTGATAATTCTTTGGCCCACCTCTACCCCTCTTGAACCTGTGCATATCCAACCTCTCACACCTCCGCACTGGGGCATCTATGTCTCTCCTCTGCACATGCCCGAACCATCTCAATCTCGCTTCCACATCTTATTATCCACTGAAGCCACTCCCACTTTCTCCCGGATATCATCATTTCTAATCATATCTCTCCTTGTATGCACACACATCCATATCAACATCCTCATCTCCGCAAATTTCATCTTTTGTATGTGCGAAGTCTTAACTGGCCAACACTCCACCCCATACAACATAGTCGGTCTAACCACCACCCTATAGAACTTGCCTTTAAGTTTTGGTGACACCTTTTTATCGTACAAGACTCCAGATGCGAGTCTCTATTTCATCCACCCTGCCCCAATACGATGTGTGACATCATCATCATTCTCTCCATTCCCTTGGATAATAGACCCTAAGTACTTGAAGCTTTCTTTCTTTGAAATAATCTGAGTACCAAGCCTTACCTCCACGCCTGTCTCAGGGTCACTCCCGTTGCTGAACTTGCACTCCAAATATTATGTCTTGGTCCTACTCAACCTGAACGATTTAGACTCCAGAGTCTGTCTCCAAACTTCTAGCTTGGCTTTCACTCCGCTGCGAGTCTCATCAATCAGGACTATGTTATCTGTGAATAACATACACCATGGTACCTCTCCTTAGATTTGTCACGTCAGTCCGTCCATCACCAAGACAAATAAAAACGGGCTAAGAGTTGATCTTTGATGCAGCCCCATCATCACTGGAAAGTACTGCAAATCTACTCCTACTGTCCATCACCCGCTAGCATTACAATGGGTAAAAATTTAAGACCTCAGTTTCAGTTCAATCCCAGCTCTTTGTTTTCTCTATAGCACACCTCCTGGATGGAATGTTTGATCACTTGTTCAGCAGTCCTAGATTTATCTTGAAAGACTTAAGATTTCTTTAAACATAAAAATTCTATAAACATGTATATTATAGAAACAATTGTATCTCTACCCATAATTAGAATATTTTTATATATTGTGTAAATATAATTATGGTATGACTAGGATTCCTCTTTTGTATAGGATTAAGATTTCTATTGTATAAGGGATGAATATTGTACTCTATATATACTTTGATATTAATGAGAAGACTTCTTAAGGAGAGATTAATATCATCTTACATGGTATCAAGAGCCTAAAACTCCAAAAATCCTAGAAATTTGCTTCCCCAGCCGCCGGCACCACCCCCCTCCCACGGCGCCGCGACTCCTTTCTTCTCTTCAAGAAATTTCTTGGTTTTTCTTTTCTTCATCTCTTCTCTAAATGGATACTCAGGATTCTCCCACTGTTGTTGACGCTTCTACCTCCACAAATCCCACCACCAAGTCGTCATCCTCTTTTTATCTCACTCTCACTATTTCCAACATCAAGAATCATATCCCCATCATTCTTGATCAAGAAAGCAGTCAGTATTATCCTTGGGTTGAACTGTTTCGCAATCACGCATGTCTCTATAACATGCTTGATCATATTGATAACATCATTCCGCGCCCTTCGGAGGTTGATGATTCTACTTAGCGTCGCCTAGACGCCGGCGTCAAACAATGGATATATGGTAGTATTTCTCAGGATCTACTTCTTACTATCATGAAATCTGACTCCACAGCCCGTGACTTGTGGAATCGTTTGGAAGAAATTTTTCAAGACAACAAGCACACCCGTTACCCGTGCTGTGTATTTAGAGGAGCAATTTAACAATACACGTCTTGAAAACTTTTCCAATGTATTGATCTGACAAACAATTAAAGCTCGGCGGATCAACTTGATGTCGACTGTGCATTCGGCGCCAAAATAGTGTTACAATTGATTGTTGGCCTCCCTATAGGCGAATATGATACATTGGCCACCATGATTCAACAGGCGAATCTGTTACGCAGCTTTAACAAAGCTCGCTCACAGTTGCTGCTCGAAGAAACCCGTCGTGCTAAGCGGCGGCGGGGCGGCCAGAACCCGCCGTGCTAGCGGCGGGACAGATCAGCGCCACCGTGGCTCCCGGCGTCGATGACGCCGCGGTGCCTCGATCTGATCGCGGTGCCTACCTATTCGATGCAGCCTCGCCCAAACCCTTATTCCCGCGCGGATTGTTAGGTCGGCTCGGCGCCAAAGAAGCCCACTTTATGCGAGGGCAGTTCAGCGACCCTCTCCGCCACGACCTGAGTTGGGTCGGGATTTGATACCCTCAACATGCAGCGGCGACAACAATTGGTACATGGACTCCGGAGCCACATCTTACATCACCCAGTCTGCAGGTACTATTCCCAAACTGTGCAGTTTAAAGCATCCTCAATATGTTACAGTTGGTAGTGGACAACGCATTCTAGTAAAGGGTTATGGTACATCATACACACAACCTCCCCATCCACCATTCTCCCTTAAAAATACCTGATATGCCTCACACGTGATTAAGAACCTAATCTCTGCCCGTCAATTTACTCGTAATAATTCTGTCTCTGTTGACTTTGACCCTTTTGGTTTCACTGTAAATGATCTTCGTACGGGGACACCTCTTACAAGATGCAATAGCACGGGGGATCTCTATCCATTCACATCCACCTCCACTGCCAGATCTTGCTCTCCCGTCTCTCTAGCGGCTATTTCTTCTTCGACATGGCATAATAGGCTTGGTGTCACACCCCAAACCCCGGGCCCGTGACTGGTGCCCTACCTGGGCACCCTTCTACCTTAACAACTAAGTAAATTGCGGAAATTAATAACAGCTCATTTTTTTTAAACCAACGTACGTGTAAGGCAAAGCCGACTAGGCTGCCCTATAACATACATAAACAAAAGACATCTTTGTACGAGTCGATCCAGCGTATGAATACGGACCTGCAGGAGTTGAATGAAATATGGCGGACAAGGCCCGTACCCAGCTGTACAAAGCACATCTTGAAGGATATATACCAAAAGATAAACTCATGAGAGGAAGCTATCCAAAACCACGAGCGAGGATCCTACACTGCGATCACCAAACAGCGTACCTACACTGCGGCGTGAGCGGCCCGAAGGAGGTCGATGCGAAGAATGTACCAAGTGTGTGAACAATAAATCGTATTGAAATCATAACGATCTAAACAAAGCAGAGACATGTATGATATCCAACCTACGATGCATAACACATGCGATCATATCAAGTCGAGGGGCGAGCCGCCAAAGTCACTACTCGGATATAACTATGGGTCTCACGCCCATACATCAATCATGCCCGGAATCCTTCCTCGCTGCCGGCAGTCCATGATATACTACAACATCAGTAAGCCCACTGAACCTTACAATCATGAGAGCAAATATTAGTATACTTGCAATATAAAATAGGAAGCTCACGATCAGCGGGACCACCGCGATGTCGATAAGCAATCCTACTCGGGACTATTTCACCGCGTAAGTCGCGTGGACCGCGTGAGATGTTCCTCGCGTGGGACTATTTCACCCGCGTAAACCCTTACGGACCCGCATGAGATATTCCTCGCGTGGGACTATTTCACCGCGTAAGTCCTTACGGACCGCGTGAGGTATTCCTCGCATAGGTGGACTAACCCGCGTGGGACTATTTCACCGCGTAAGCCCTACGGACTCGCGTGAGGTATCCTCGCATCGTGGGTAGCAAATCCACGGAATTATGCAAATGCCACAAACGGGACCGACCAAACGATGATATACCAATAGCACAACCGCTATTTCCGGCCACATAGGCAAATCCTCGATTAACAAGCCAAAGTCCTTACGAGGCACACTTAGAATGATTCACAATCAATCAAGCCAAAGTACTTATCAAGGCACACTTAGACTAATTCTCAATTAATCAAGCCAAAGTACTTATCAAGGCATACATAGAATAATTCTCTTTTAACAAGCCAAAGTACTTATCAAGGCACACTTAGACAAATTCTCAATTTATCAAGCCAAAGTACTAATCAAGGCATACATAGAATAATTCTCTTTTAACAAGCCAAAGTACTTATCAAGGCACACTTAGACAAATTCTCAATTTATCAAGCCAAAGTACTAATCAAGGCATACATAGAATAATTCTCTTTTAACAAGTCAAAGTACTACGTACGTACATTCTTTTATAAAAGACTCCTTTCTATGTAAAGCCCCAAGATACTAACACCCGTAGTATCAAGGCGTGTCTATTTTTCAAAGTAAGTTACTACACCGTTTAGAAAACTCATTTCAAGGCTTGAAATCAAGTAACTTCAAATTTTCACAATCTTGGCAACTTATGCCCTTTAATCAAAATAGACAACTTTCTAAATCTTCCATAAAGCCGTTATAACCAACTTCCCATAAAGCCGTTATAACCCTTTATGGTTTTAGACCTATCCATTCCTTTTATAACCAAGAGACTTATGCTTTTAAAACTAAGTATCACATACTTACAAATCAAGTTCTCAACTTTCAAATTACTTCAAGTCTCTTAATATAAAGAAAACAAGTTTCTTCTACTTTTAAACTTCAAGTAACTCACACCTTTAAGACAAGTTACTTCTCTTAAACCATGTACTTTCTCCTCTTTTAAATCAAATAAGTAAATCACTCCTTTGACTCCCCTAAAGTCGTTATAATGACCTTTAGGTTTTTGGAACTAAGGCACTAGCCGAAAGATTTGGAAACCACTTCCTTTTCAAGACTCTATGTACTTTAAGTAAAATACTTCCACTTTTAAGAATCCAAACTTCACTAAGAAAATGGATTTTACAACTTACAATTTACACATCAAAGTACAATCAAGGAAGTTCATAGAACAAATTCTATTCTAGGCAATCCAAATACAACCAAGGAATGGATCATTTAAGGAGTAGAACATACTTTCTTAATCTTAAGGAATCATGCTAGAAGAGGAGATAGTTCACATACCTTTTCGGCTAAATCCACAAGCTAAGCCGAATACGCCGTACGTAGAAGTGTCAATCTATAAAGGTCACAACAAGGCTATCAACTTCTAGTCTCTATGTAGAATAATACTAAGTATTTAGTCTCTAATTCTACGGAAAATCGAAAGACTTCCTTTGTTTCTACTCACTTTGCCACCTTTTTCAAGGCCGAATACAATAACCAACAAGCCACATTTAAGGCTCCAAACAACAACCAAACAAAGGGATTACACTTTACCATACGTGTAAAATTCCGCCCACAATTCATAATGAAGTAGTTCAATACTTACTAGTCATTCTTGGCCAACAATGACTCAACACAAGTCCTTTCCAATTCTTTTACAATTCCAAGTTCTAAGGTCTAACATGTTAGATAGTCTAAACCACTTCAAGAACTACAATTTCCTTCTTTATACAAATACGACGACTTAAGCGAATAATCAACTTGAATTGTAGTCTTAAGGCTAACATGCTAGTTTTCTGATTTAGGGTTCCAATAGCCAATACACTAATCCAACTATATAATATACATCTCATACTTGCTAATAACCATAGCTACAACAATAAGTAAACTTAATTGCTAAAACGACAAAATTTATACCTTTCAAAGCCCTTAAAACTCCCAAGATTCCAAAGTCGCGCCTTAGCAATTCTTAGCTCCTTTCCTTAGGTTCCAATCCGCTCCAAGCACTCCTTAGAAGCCTATGAAGAACTCATCTTCAAGTTCCAACTTCAAAGTTGAAGAACTCTTTAGTTTCCGCCTTGACTAATACGAAACTCCGTTTTTCTGAAATATTTCTATTGAGATAACCTTATAATACCCTTAGGGACATTGGGTTTAAGTCTTGTGGCTAATGGATCAAAATCACAAAATTTTCTTGTGAGGGACATGCCAAACCCGAGAGCACTATCTCTTGGCACAAATGTTCTCTCAATTTTTCTAAGTGTAATGAGCTAGTATTGCACTAGTAGTGAGCTTATAACACACAATGGAGGGCTTAGACTATAACAAATGGGTGACTAAGATGAAAATCACAAGGATTAAGCAAAAGTGGACAAGTTGACTTGGTCAAATATATCAAGCTTGAAGACTTATCTTCCAAGATGGTCAATGACCATATTACCCCTCCTCTAATTCGACCAAGACCTTAAGTGGGGGTGCCACGTGTCGCCCTCTCATTCATCCATAAAATTCCGTAACCCTCGTGGGCCCCACAAAACGTAAAATTCCTCGGGTGGGCCCCACATGACCAAATCCGTAAAAATAAATTTCCATAATATTAATAAGTTTCATATTCTTCAAATAATGCATTTTGAGAATCCAATTCTCAATAACGAACATTTTTCCTTTCCGACGTCCGGAAGATTTTCCGTCGGAAAAACAATTCTTCCTTTCGTACCAATTTCCAAGTCTTGTTTCCTTTCGTACATTCTCTTTTACATGTTCTGGACTTACGGGGTGTAACATTCTTCCCCCCTTAGAAACATTCGTCCCCGAATGTTCTTAGTCGGTTTTCAAGCCATACAAACTCCGGCAGAAACTCTATACTATGCCTCTCAATCAAAACTGCACAAGACCAACGATGTCACACATGACCACCACATAACATACGTAAACATAATAATGGACCTTCCGTCCGTGGTTCCTTCTCACAAAACTCGAAGGTTACAGTCTTCCCAAACACGGGATCCTTAGAGGTTCTTTTTTTTCCTTACTTGTCATTCTTTCTCGTACTTTCAAACTCATCTAGTATACGTACAAAATCTCGAATTTTGTTTCTGTTCTCCAATCCTTGGAGTTACTAACCAACTTGGCCATATTGTTACTTACATTCCCGTGAAGGCTCTTCTCGGTCCTTACGACCCAGTTCCGGTGGAACGCATCCACGAACTCGTACCACGATTAACTAAACTTGGGCCTGGCATCCTCGTGACCCTATCACATAGCGGGACCATTTCTAACTGACATCACCCCATTCCATACTATCGGCTGACCCGAAATGAGTCCATAACCCGACTCATCGTCACACTTAACTTGTCATTCTTAGTCTGAAATAAATCTTTCTCTTATCTCAAGGTACTTCTTACCCTATCCCCTATTCACTAGAGGTTCGTCACATAAGCCAAAGTATTTCTACTGTACAATCTTCCCTATCGGTCTAACACTGCTACGGGGAAATTACAACTTGTGAACTCTACACAACTATAGTCTCAGTTCACTTTATCATTCTTGTCAACATTCTTAACTTTTCACTTTACTAATCAAAGTATCCCTACCTCTGGGGTACTATCACTTTACAACTCTAGCAACAAAGGGAAAACATATACGCTAAGGCAAAATCTGGATCTAACAATGCACGTATGATTCAAAAGAATCGAACTATACCTGTAACCCGCGGCGGTCGCCTCGATCCTGTCCGATGATCACGTCATCTCTGCGGTTCGAAGGACCGCCAGAACTATAAACTCCACCCTGACTTCTACCATGGGCCGACATCTCAACACCGTCACGGGGACGCCTGTTGTGGAGGAAAGGGAACCAACTACCGGCCTCATAGGCTGAGCCACCTCACCGGTGCTCTTCTAAAAGGACAAACTCGAGAATATGGCGGACGGCCACAATAAAAACAAAGACCCATGCCATAACGGCATTTCCCGAATAGCGCTTACCACATCTGGAACAACGAGGAATAAGTGGCCTCGTCGAGAAAATCCTCTGCTCTCGAGAACCTCGATCCTGGAGCTTGGACCGCTCCTAAATACCTTGTGGGGTCAAATCTCCCACACGAGCTGCGGGGGTATGTCTTGGGTAGGCCGACGAATATCTCACTCGCTGCCGAGGCAGCTCGTCCAAAAACTCACCGGAATAACCAACCGGTCTAGCCCTCTTACTCAGATCTCCGCGCTGGCCCTCTACCCTCTGTACACCTGTCTGTACTGGCCGAATAACCTCCTGCTGATGAAACTGCAGCACCGCTATCTTGGTCAATAACATAATGGCTTCCTTCATGACCCTAAAGTCTTCCCTTAACTGAGAAACTGGAGGCTCTGGTGCTGGGGCCTCAAAACCTGGCGAAGAAGAACTCGCCGACTGTGGAACCACATCCGGTATAACCTGGGCATAAGCCCTATCAACTCTCTGAGTCTGACTAGTAGCTCCTGCTACTCCTTTGCCCTTCTGGGCGGCTGTTGCCCTCCTTGGAGGCATAACTGTAACACAACAATACGTCAGAGAGGAATTATCTTACTAACACAGCTCTATGGCACGATCTTAGAGTGAGAAGAATAGAAACCAACTCCTAAATGTCATGTAGCCTCCTGTTTATGGGTGTGGCGCGCAACACACCGATAATCAAGACTCTACTAGACACGGTCTGTAAACATTCCGAGGACTGACTGCTCTGATACCACTCTGTCACACCCCAAACCCCGGGCCCGTGACTGGTGCCCTACCTGGGCACCCTTCTACCTTAACAACTAAGTAAATTGCGGAAATTAATAACAGCTCTTTTTTTTTTAAACCAACGTACGTGTAAGGCAAAGCCGACTAGGCTGCCCTATAACATACATAAACAAAAGACACTATACTGTACACGAGTCCAATCCCACATATGAATACAGACTGCAGGAGTTGAATCGAAATATGGCCAGGACAAGGCCCCACTGTACCCAAAACTGCACAAAGCACATCAAGGATATATACCAAAAGATAAACTCACGGACAGAGGAGCTATCCAAAAACCCCGAGGATCCTACACTGCCGATCACCAAGCAGCGTACCTACACTGCGGCATGACGCGGCCGGCGAGGTCAGACAAGAATGTACCAAGTATGTGAACAATAAATGCGTAATGAAATCATAACGTCTAAACAAAGCAGAAACATGTATGATAGCCAACCTACGATGCATAACACATAAGCGATCATATCAAGTCGGGGGCGCAGCCCTCAAAGTCACTACTCGGATATAACTATGGGTCTCACGCCATACATCAATCATGCCCGGAATCCTTCCTTGCCGTGCCATGATATACTACAACATCAGTAAGCCCACTGAACCTTACAATCATGAGAGCAAATATTAGTATACTTGCAATATAAAATAGAAGCTCACGATCAAAGCAGGACCACCGCCCGCAGTATCAATAAGCAATCCTACTCCTGGGACTATTTCACCCGCGTAAGTCGCGTGGACCCGCGTGAGATGTTCCTCGCGTGAGACTATTTCACCCGCGTAAGCCCTTACGGACCGCATGAGATATTCCTCGCATGGGACTATTTCACCTGCGTAAGTCCTTACGGACCCGCACGAGGTATTCTCGCATAGGTTGGACTCACACGCGTGGGACTATTTCACCCGCGTAAGCCTACGGACTCGCGTGAGGTATCCTCACATCGTGGGTAGCAAATCCACGGAATTATGCAAATGCCACAAACCCGGATGACCAAACGATTGATATACCAATAGCACACAACCGCTATTTCCGGCCACATAGACAAATCCTCGATTAACAAGCCAAAGTCCTTACAGGCACACTTAGAATGATTCACAATCAATCAAGCCAAAGTACTTATCAAGGCACACTTAGACTAATTCTCAATTAATCAAGCCAAAGTACTTATCAAGGCATACATAGAATAATTCTCTTTTAACAAGCCAAAGTACTTATCAAGGCACACTTAGACAAATTCTCAATTTATCAAGCCAAAGTACTAATCAAGGCATACATAGAATAATTCTCTTTTAACAAGCCAAAGTACTTATCAAGGCACACTTAGACAAATTCTCAATTTATCAAGCCAAAGTACTAATCAAGGCATACATAGAATAATTCTCTTTTAACAAGTCAAAGTACTACGTACGTACATTCTTTTATAAAAGACTCCTTTCTATGTAAAGCCCCAAGATACTAACACCCGTAGTATCAAGGCGTGTCTATTTTTCAAAGTAAGTTACTACACGTTTAGAAAACTCATTTCAAGGCTTGAAATCAAGTAACTTCAAATTTTCACAATCTTGGCAACTTATGCCCTTTAATCAAAATAGACAACTTTCTAAATCTTCCATAAAACCGTTATAACCAACTTCCCATAAAGCCGTTATAACCCTTTATGGTTTTAGACCTATCCATTCCTTTTATAACCAATAGACTTATGCTTTTAAAACTAAGTATCACATACTTACAAATCAAGTTCTCAACTTTCAAATTACTTCAAGTCTCTTAATATAAAGAAAACAAGTTTCTTCTACTTTTAAACTTCAAGTAACTCACACCTTTAAGACAAGTTACTTCTCTTAAACCATGTACTTTCTCCTCTTTTAAATCAAATAAGTAAATCACTCCTTTGACTCCCCTAAAGTCGTTATAATGACCTTTAGGTTTTTGGAACTAAGGCACTAGCCGAAAGATTTGGAAACCACTTCCTTTTCAAGACTCTATGTACTTTAAGTAAAATACTTTCACTTTTAAGAATCCAAACTTCACTAAGAAAATGGATTTTACAACTTACAATTTACACATCAAAGTACAATCAAGGAAGTTCATAGAACAAATTCTATTCTAGGCAATCCAAATACAACCAAGGAATGGATCATTTAAGGAGTAGAACATACTTTCTTAATCTTAAGGAATCATGCTAGAAGAGGAGATAGTTCACATACCTTTTCGGCTAAATCCACAAGCTAAGCCGAATACGCCGTACGTAGAAGTGTCAATCTATAAAGGTCACAACAAGGCTATCAACTTCTAGTCTCTATGTAGAATAATACTAAGTATTTAGTCTCTAATTCTACGGAAAATCGGGCAGCACTTCCTTTGTTTCTACTCACTTTGCCACCTTTTTCAAGGCCGAATACAATAACCAACAAGCCACATTTAAGGCTCCAAACAACAACCAAACAAAAAGGGGATTACACTCCTTACCATACGTGTAAAATTCCGCCCCACAATTCATACGAAGTAGTTCAATACTTACTAGTCATTCTTGGCCAACAATGACTCAACACAAGTCCTTTCCAATTATTTTTACAATTCCAAGTTCTAAGGTCTAACATGTTAGATAGTCTAAACCACTTCAACAACTACAATTTCCTTCTTTATACAACATGCGACGACTTAAACGAATAATCAACTTGAATTGTAGTCTTAAGGCTAACATGCTAGTTTTCGGATTTAGGGTTCCAATAGCCAATACACTAATCCAACTATATAATATACATCTCATACTTGCTAATAACCATAGCTACAACAATAAGTAAACTTAATTGCTAAAACGACAAAATTTATACCTTTCAAAGCCCTTAAAATTCCCAAGATTCCAAAGTCGCGCCTTAGCAATTCTTAGCTCCTTTCCTTAGGTTCCAATCCGCTCCAAGCACTCCTTAGAAGCCTATGAAGAACTCATCTTCAAGTTCCAACTTCAAAGTTGAAGAACTCCTTTAGTTTCCGCCTTGCGACTAATACGAAAACTCCGTTTTTCCGAAATCTTTCTATTGAGATAACCTTATAATACCCTTAGGGACATTGGGTTTAAGTCTTGTGGCTAATGGATCAAAATCACAAAATTTTCTTGTGAGGGACATGCCAAACCCGAGAGCACTATCTCTTGGCACAAATGTTCTCTCAATTTTTCTAAGTGTAATGAGCTAGTCTTGCACTAGTAGTGAGCTTATAACACACAATGGAGGGCTTAGACTATAACAAATGGGTGGCTAAGATGAAAATCACAAGGATTAAGCACAAGTGGACAAGTTGACTTGGTCAAATATATCAAGCTTGAAGACTTATCTTCCAAGATGGTCAATGACCATATTACCCCTCCTCTAATTCGACCAAGACCTTAAGTGGGGGTGCCACGTGTCGCCCTCTCATTCGTCCATAAAATTCCGTAACCCTCGTGGGCCCCACAAAACGTAAAATTCCTCGGGTGGGCCCCACATGACCAAATCCGTAAAAATAAATTTCCATAATATTAATAAGTTCCATATTCTTCAAATAATGCATTTTGAGAATCCAATTCTCAATAACGAACATTTTTCCTTTCCGACGTCCGGAAGATTTTCCGTCGGAAAAACAATTCTTCCTTTCGTACCAATTTCCAAGTCTTGTTTCCTTTCGTACATTCTCTTTTACATGTTCTGGACTTACGGGGTGTAACACTTGGTCACCCAGGACTCCCAGTATTTAATTTTTTTAGAGGCAATAATTTCATTACTTGTAATGAAAAGCTTGCCCAAAATTGTGTTTCTTGTTTCTTAGGAAAACACACTCGTCTTCCGTTTAAATCATCTACTAGTGTTACTTTTGGACCATTTGATATAATACATGACGATTTATGGACATCACATGTTGCTAGTTCTCTCAGTCATAAATATTATCTTGTCTTGCTAGATGATTTTTCTCACTATATCTGGTTGTACCCTCTCAAATATAAATCGGAAGTGTTTACCAAATTTCTTGAGTTTCGACAATTCATCCAAACACAATTTGAAAAAGGTATCAAATTATTTTAGTGCGATAATGGTCGTGAATTCAATAACTCTATGTTTCACCATTTTTGTACCAATAATGGCATGGTTTTTCACTTCTCCTGCCCTCACATCTCACCACAAAACGATAAAGCTGAAAGAATCATTCGCACCATTAACAATATGATTTGCACTATATTGATTCATGTCTCTTTCCCTCCATCTTTCTAGGTATATGCTGCTAAAATGTCAGAATATATTCTCAATATTCTCCCTACTAGCACTCTTTCACAAAATGACCCCTACCGAAATCCTCTACCATAGAGTCCCCTCCTATGATCATCTACAGATTTGTGGTTATCTGTGCTATCTCAACCTTAGCTCTACCGCCACTCACAAGCTCACTCCTAGGTCCACTCCATGTGTCTTCCTAGGCTTCCCACCGAACCATAGGGGCTATCTATGCTATGACCTGTCCACTCGTCAAATCCACATCTCTCGTCACGTCATATTCGACGAGACCACATTCCCGTTTTCGAATCTTCAAAAATTGCAAAAATCGGATTACTCATTCCTTGATGAGCCTGCTATCTCTCCCATCATCCTTGATCAACTTATCTCTTCTGACTCGTTGACAGCACCGCGACCCAGTGATGAGGCGCCGCAGCGCCATATTTCCATAGAGGTCTGTCACTCAGATAGCGCCGCGATGCTAGATCCAGGCGCCGTGGCGCCTCCGACGGCTTCGGCCCCACCTTCTCCTTTTCCGACCCTACCATCAGTCTCAGCCCTCCCTACTCAGCCAGCACCGCCTCCCACTGTCCCCACTCACCAAATGGAAACTCGTGCCAAACATAGAATCTTCAAACCCAAAGTCCAATTTAACTTGTCTGCCCAAACCATTTCTCCAATTCCCAAGAACCATATATTGGCTAAACAAGACCCTAATTGGAATGCGGCTATGTCTGAGGAATTCAATGCCTTAACTAAAAAACACATATGAGATCTAGTACCTAGACCTAAACACATCAACCGTCCGGTTGAACCGACCGGTTGACCGGAGTTTAACCCGGCCGACCGGACGGTAGGCATACCGGTTGGGGTTGGGTTGCCTCAACCCCAACCCGCGGGTTATTTAAAACCCATTAAGGCGGACGGTTAGGCGTGAACGAAAACCGGTTCACACGTTAACCTGACCGGACGGACCAGAACAAAAAAAAAAAAATTGCCCAACGGTCAAAATGACGTTGGGCTTGAAGAAAGAAGGGGCGGGGGCTGGCTAATGGTCATTTCGACTTGGTCGATATATTATTTTTTTGTTTTTGTTTTGTTTTATTATTTATTTTAATTCCATTTTTACCCTTTAAAAAATCTATAAATTCTCTACATTTTCTTCATTTTTATCACACAACATTTCTCTCAATTCTCTTATTCTCAATTTCTCATACTCTCTTAATCATCTTTATTATCAATTTTCAAGTTATTAATATTATTAGTTTTCAAATTCAAAGTAGCAAGACGCAAGACTTGAGCTTGAGTTTCTATTAATTGAATCGAAGTTTGGTACACTCGTTTCATTCTCTAATTATTTTATTAAATTGTCATATTTATTTGTTGATTATTTAAATATTTTATAATGTCTTTACTAAGGGAATTGCGTCGGATCGCGTAGTAAATCTAGTTCAGGGTAAAAATCAGGTTCTTCATCATCTAATCAAAATATAGATTATGATCAAATGCAAGAAGATTTTGGAATAGAAGATAATGAATGTGATAACGTTCAATTAGATAATATTGTTGAACTTGAAGAACAAGAACAAGAACCTCCTACACCTACTAGTGTTCCTTCATCGATGTTGCTTCGCTAGTGGTAGTCGTAGTCGTGACCTCCTTTACAGTAACCCGAGCAAGAAAAAAGGAGTAAAGTGTGGCTCTTTTATGATATAGTTGTAGATGCCGATAGAGTTAAATGTAATATTTGTGGGAGAACTTATAACCATAAGACCGGGGGTGGTGCCGGGGGGACGGGCACTATAGGTAGACATATAAAACACGATCATACGGCACAATGGGATGCTGTCTCTGATTTAGAACCCGGTCAACAACAACTTAATCCATTAACTGGGGGGTTGGCTAAATGCGATCCAAAAAGATCGCATGAATTAGCAAAAATGATTGTGAGGTTGTTTGCCTTTTTCTTTTCGCTTCTTCTTCATATTTAATTACATATATTCAAAGAGTATATAATCCTTTTTTAAAGGTGTTCCTCGTAGTACTACTAGAGCCATATTTTTAGACTTCATAATGATTATGTTATTTTCTTGCAATATTTGTTTGCTAACCTTCCATGCCATGTTAGTTTTACTTGCATTGGACATCGTTGAGCAGTTATGATTATTTAACAATTACTTGTCATTGGATTGATGAAAATTTTAAAATGGAAAAACGATATTGCTTTGCGTATGGCGAGGATCAAAGTCATCTTGGAAAATATATAAGCGAAACTATTTGTTTTTATGCCCAAAATATAATCTTTATAATAAAATACTTTGTGTATCATTTGATAATGCATCTAATAATATCTGCTTTGTAGATCTTTTAAAGCGAAGTACAACCACCACTTCCTGATATATTTCATGTTCGTTGTGCTTGTCATATTTATAATTTAATTGTTAAAAGTGGTCTTGATTTATTTTCACCTGAAATAAAACTTGTCAAAAGAGCTGTTGGAGTTATTCAGGGTAATAATAGGAAAAATAGAATTATAGAATTTAAAGAAAAATGTAAACAATTTAATTTGAGACCTAAATTCATGCCAGAAGAGATTATTACACGGTGGAATTATACTTATTTATTTTTAAAAGAATGTTATAAGTATAAAGACCCCATAACACATGTTGCAAATGCGCATTGTAAGAACGTAATGTATATGTTAACCGACGAACATTGGAAATCAATTGGTGAACTTTTAAAATTTTTACGTAAATTTTACACTGCAACTGTTGAATTTTCAGGATCTTATTACCCAACAGTTTGTAATGCTTTAGCTCATATAGCTGAAATTTCCTATTTACTTTATGGTTTAAAATCAAATGTGAAATATACAGATGCACGATTCTGATTATGTTTGAAAAGTTTAAAAATATTTTTTCCTATTCACGATGTTTATTGTATTGTGCGATCTTAAATCCTTCTATTAAAAGGTAGATTGTCATAATCTAATATTTAGTTTATATACTTATATGGAAATAGGTGGAAGCAAACTCCATCTTCATTTGATTGCATAAATAAACTTGATACTAATTTAACAACATTATATGAATATTATGCTACATTACATGATAACACCAACTCTGCTACTAATATTCCTTCTAGTTACGGTTATGTCTACACTGCAGGATTCAATGATGATGGCGATGAAGAAGAATCTTTAGACATATGGAGCACTTTTACAACACAACCAACCACAAGCCGATCTTGCGATGAGATGCAATTTTATTTGCAAAAGCCAATGAGCCGAAGAAAAATTTTGACCCTTTACAATGGTGGCGGGATAACAAAGGCAATTCCGGTACTTGCGATGACCGGGATGTTCTTAATGTGTCGATCTCAACGGTGGCTTACGAAAGTGCATTTAGCCAAGCACGAGATCAAATAGAGACACACGTCACTCGTTGGGTGGAAGCACATTAGAAGTGTTAGTGCGCAGGGATTGGATCGGATCGGAGAGAAGAAATCAAGGATGTGGAGACGTTAATTCTCCGGAAGATGAAGAAATAGCAATATTTTGGAAGGCGGAGCGAAGGCGGGATGGAATTAATACTCGATTTAGAGGCTATGGGCATAACCAATTCAATCAACCTATAGATTACGAAGAACTTGCAAAAGGATGCATAATATGTAAATAAAATTATTATTACTTCATTATGTACTCTTATTAACGTTATGAAAGTTCAAAAGTTTACATCTTATCATTAATTTTAATTTTACTATCTATTTAGTTGTTAATGTTATTACTTATAAGTTATATGACTTATATCTACTAATCTAATAAATTAATAAAATTATAATTACAAATTTACAATATAAACTATAAAGTTATAAACTATAAAGTATAAAGTTATAATCTATAATAAAGTATAAAGTTATAAACTATAAAATAAAAGTTAACTTTAAAGTTTCAATTTTAATATATACAACTAAATTATATATTATATTATTATATTACATATTTAAATTGAATTTAGTTTATATTATAGAAAATAAATACTAGAATTTAAAAAATTAAAAAAATAATAATAAGAAAACGGACCGGTTGGACTGACGATTCGACGCACGCCAACCTCGAATCCAGAACGAACCCGGACCGGTTGATAGTCGATGAATCGACCGGACAGAATCGGCCCGGCCACCGTTAGCGGGTATACCTGAACTGAGGGTGAATTTGATTCGTTGTCTGTGGCTATTTCGTCACAAATTCAGAGACAGTGGAGATCTTGAGAGGTATAAGACACGACTTGTGGCTAATGGCACAAATCAGCAGGAGGGTATTGATTGTGGTGAGACCTTCAGTCCGATTGTCAAACCAGCTACCATTCGCACAATTTTGAGCAATGCCATGGGAAAACACTGGTGATCCATCAGCTTGGTGTGAAGAATGCATTCCTACATGGGGATCTGAGAGAGACAGTCTACATGCATCAGCCGCCAGGGTTTACCCACCCAGCAGTTCCTCACTATGTGTGTCGTCTCTGTAAGTCACTATATGGCCTTAAACAAGTCCCCCCGTGCGTGGTATGATCGATTTGTCAGGTATATCTTGCAGATTAGATTTGTATGCAGCAAGAGTGATACATCAATCTTCATTTTTCATTGAGGTAGTAGCACTGCTTACTTATTACTTTACGTGGATGATATTGTTCTTACTGCCTCCTCCGACAGATTGAAAAATTAGATTATTGCCTTGCTTAAGTCCGAATTTGCAGTGACTGATTTGGGGAAGCTGAGTTAATTTTTAGGGATAT
This sequence comes from Przewalskia tangutica, assembly GCA_029844215.1. Classification (NCBI taxonomy): domain Eukaryota; kingdom Viridiplantae; phylum Streptophyta; class Magnoliopsida; order Solanales; family Solanaceae; genus Przewalskia; species Przewalskia tangutica. The sequence continues at coordinate 134,054,270 of CM056722.1, forward strand.
CAGTGACCAGGTCTGCCAATCATATGTTCTTGTGTCAGCGTAAGTATGCAGAGGAGATTGTGTACAGGGCTAAGATGACGAACTGCAAAGAGGTGCTTACTCTAGTTGATTCTAAATCTAAGCTCAGTGTCATGAATGGTGCTCCATTCTCTGATCCTACTCTGTATAGGAGCCTTGCAGGTGCACTTTAGTATCTCACCTTCACCAGGCCAGACTTAGCTTATGTTGTTAAGCATGTGTGCTTATTCATGCATGCCCCCAAAAAATCTCATTTCACTGCTCTTAAACGTATCATTCGATACATTAAGGGCACTCTTGATTATGGTTTGCACATATACCCCTCTGCACCAAACAGGTTGCTTTCATATACGGATGCAGATTGGGCAGGGTGTCCGGACACGCGACGCTCCACCTCCGGCTTTTGTGGTTTTTTAGGGGATACTCTGATTTCTTGGTCTGCCAAGCGACAGACTACCTTATCTCGCTCCAGTGCCGAGGCTGAGTACAGAGGCATTGCGAATGTAGTAGCTGAGATTTGTTGGCTCAGAAATTTACTGTTAGAACTTCAGTGTCTTTTGTGTCAGACATCTATTGTGTACTGTGATAACATTTCTGCCATCTATCTGTCTCATAATCCGGTTCAACATCAGCGAACCAAGCACATTGGTTCGTGAGAAAGTTGCACTAGGCCATGTCAGAGTGTTATATGTTTGATCATCCTATCAGTATGCAAATATATTTACCAAAGGACTTCCCAGACAGTTATTTCTTGACTTCAGATCCAGTCTCAGTGTCCGGACTCCTCCCGCTCTAACTGAGGGTGTGTGTAAACATGTATATTATAGAAATAATTGTATCCCTATTCATAATTAGAATATTTCCATATATTGTGTAAATATAATTATGGTAAGACTAAGATTTCTCTTTTGTGTAGACTTGGGATTTTTATTGTATAAGGGATGAATATTGTACTCTATATATACTTTAATATTAATGAAAAAACTCCATAAGAAGAGATTAATATCATCGTACAAGTGCATTTTGGCAGTCCATAATTGTTACACTTGTACATTTTGGCAGTCCATAATTGTTACATATCATCATCCTTCATGGAACTTTAGAAAAATCAGGTTGTAGTCTTCTATAAAGCTTCATTTCATGAATCCAAAGTTTGGCAAGATTCCGAAATAGAAATAGACAATGTTGTCAGGTGATGCCAAAATACACTTGCTATTCAAAAAATGAGAAGAAAACAAAACTGCATTTTCTTCTAACTAAAAAATTGTCCACATGTAGTACTTATTTATTTTCAGTTAAAATTTCCCCAACTGGATCTCATGAGATTATTTGTCTGGCCTTTAATTATTTCTTTTCTATGTCATTGCATTATCTTAACAGATTGTACTATCTTTGCCAATGATTCACAAAGCACTTGTCTGTACTTGACCTTTGCTTTATTAATTTCAACCTAACTGTTTGAGTGGGTTCTACTGCTAATAATTCTTCAACTTTCTTACTTATTCCATTTTCTATAATGTTAGCGGATTCCATAGTAGCTGTCAAATCGAAATGATTATAACAACCTCTATTGTCGTTATTAGAGGTGTTCACGATTGGTTTGGGTAGATTTTTCAAAATCAAATTAATTAAGTCGATTTCTCATAGCATATTTTTTTCCGGTTTTCAGGTTAATTTGATCTTTTATCATATATTTTGTTAAAAAATTATATGACAATATACTTTTAAAAACATATTAGATTGACTATATTACATCAGAGCACTGTAAAATTAATTTTTCTTTAAGAAAATAAGGAAATATATATATAATCAAGTTATATGTGTGTGGGCGCGCGCAATCCACATTAAGTATAGGATCTTATTGAAAATTACTAGTCAGAAGTAATATGATTCTTTAAAGTTTTTTGAATCTCTAATCCCCTTTTAATAATTTAATGCTTTGCTTTAGTCTGTTTGTTAATTGTTATTGCCTGGAATAGCTTTGATTCCAGACATCATGAGAGGGAATCTTCCATGCAATTATAGATGGTAAGCAGGAAAGTGGCGCTCCTCAACTATGTAATTATATGCATAAATTAATAGAGAGTTTAATTTAAAATTATTTGATTTATTTTCTTAACCTCAAAGGGAAAGAATAATTTCCCTTTAACAAATAAAAAAGGATAATTTCCCTTTATGCACGGGGTTCTGGAAAGGGCCGGACCATAAAGATCTATTAAACACAATCTTATTTAGTATTTTTATAAGAAACTATTTCTACACCTTAAACTCGTGACCTTCAGATCACATATATTACGTATATTAATATAAACTATGTACGTGAGTTATTACAAAGGTATTTGCTGAAATGTGCAAATTAAAAAGGGGGAGTAAAGTAATACTATGCAATTTTATTAGTTTACATTAATTTCAAACAATAAACTCCGTCTGTTCCATTTTAATTATTCATTATACTTTATAATACATTTTCGTTTTACTTGCCCATTTTAACAAATCAAAAGAGATTTATTATTTTCTTTCAGTATTACTCTTATTAGTAAGTAACTATATAAAGTACTAGTAGCCAAACTTAGATTTTTAAAGCATAAATTAATAAGGTTAATTTAATAAAATGAATCCTTGATAAATACTTTATTAAGAGGAGTGTCAAGTCAACATGGGAAACTTAAAGAAAAAGAACAGAAGGAGTATTAGGACCCATCTGAAGATAATTTCAAATGATTTAAAATCAGTGATTAGAAATTAAATTGATTTGAAGTTGAAATTTTGTTAGGACATGCATTGAATTCATTAGGTTGTATTTGAATTTTGTTTTCATAAATATAAAATTTCATAATTTGTGAAAACTCTCAAAACCTCCCCAACTCCTATATAATCTTACAAAATGAGCAAATCATAGTCTATAAAAAAGATATCGGAATATCCTAAGACACTACATTAATAAATTACATATCTTCATTTTTTATATGAATAAATTCTCTCGATTAAATGTTATTACAAATTTTCAAATATACATAATTTTATAAAAAATCACTTTAAAAAAATCAACAATAGTAATAACTAGGAAATTTAAGAGTTAGACAATTGATGCTGAATGAAGCTAACGGACACACAAATCAACAATTGCATGTGAATGAAGATGGTGGAAATTGAAGCCAAAAAGATAAAAGAACAGGAAGCTTTTCACCCAATTAATCAAGTGGTTGGTTGCATTAGGTGAGAAAATGCCAAATATAGTATCATTATTTACTCAAGGAAAATATTAATATAAAATAAGTTAATTATAATTTGTGGGGTACTTTTAGGTAATGTGAAGAGTATAGTGATAATACTCCATTAGATTTTGTATGAAAAAGAAAAGAGGTCTCCAAGTTCGAATCCTGACAGGAGCAATTTACTTTCTTCGGTGGTATGATTTTGTAAGTAATGTCAGTTGATCTGTTTTTAAACTCTGATAATTTCAAATACATTTCGCAATTTATTGGTATTAATGTCGAGGGACCGGAACTACTATCTCAGAAATAATGAAGCGTAAATCGGGAAGCTAGATATAAAAAATAAAAAAAGAATTCTCCGTAACTAAAATTCCGTATACCTTTGGGCTGTCCTAGATTCCTGCTAAAAAGTTGAACCCCACGTCACGTCAGTACATTTGGCACACGTCTTTATCACTCCTTCCTATTCTACTTCTCATCATTAAAATCGGCGAAAAAGGTTTTAAATTACTTTTATCTTTACGGTGAACTATGTCATTACCGTTATAGAATTTGCAAATATGTATTCTTCTTTTTTGACTCAGCTAACAAAGTCATTAAAAAACATTGGTCAAAATCATTTTTATACTTTGAAAAATTATAATTATATATATCATCCGCTTATAATTGGACTTAATATGATATTTGTATTGGTTAAAATGTGACGAGACTCAAGATGTATACATGTGGCAACTAAAGGATTAAGTCAACGCAACCAGATGAACCCGGAGACACAATAGGAGGAATGAAGTATGGTATTAAGAGGCTCTCGATCAATCCAGCCTCAAACCTCACTTCGAATACGCACCTTAAGCTAAGAGTTGAATGATCAGCACATGCACGCGCTCAAAGATCAATGATAAAGGATATACATACCTCATGATATTTGGGGATCACGACTTATCGCATTTTTCAAAATCCATCATTTTTGCGCCGCCAACGGTTTCGACGTTCTTAGGATTACGAAGTAAGTTAGTTAGGTCAACCCTATATTTACCCTCTTCAGTCCCTGATTTGTAGAGATAAAAAAAATATACCGAGCAATGCAATTCTACTATTCTCTTACTCTCCTTGCGAGCAGTTCAATATTTTTGTCACACCCCAACCTTAGGGGAGGGGGGAGACACCCAATGTCCTAAGGTCTGAGCGTACCGATCCTGATACCTGGGATATACATAATAACTCATAAGCCGAATAGGCCTCCGACATATACTCTACTGAATGGGGACATAACCACTTGCACTCAGAAAGTCCCAAACCGTATATATATATATATATATAACATGGCCAACATAAGCACACTGACTCTATTGGGGAGGCCGACAAGGCCACACACAACAGTCACATACAACACAATTGTCTACAAGTGTCTAAGGAGTACTATGACAACATCTGATCGGGACAGGGGTCTACCATACCCAACTATATACGTATGTACATCTGTCATATCTATCAGCTCACTACACAGCTCCGGAGAAAAGGAGCGGGACAACCTTCAGCTCGGTCGAGTCCTACTGTAAGGAAAGCATCTGCATCTCTATCTGCACATGCGACATGAAATACAGTGTCCGCGAAAAAGGGACATCAATACGAAATAATGTATTGAGTATGTAAAACATGAATATAATATAAATTTGCAAATTGTAAAGAAAAGCATATAAGAAATTTGAAGCGAATAACTGTAAGTGAAAACATAAGCAAACTAAGCCACATGGGAGAACAATGAAACTCTGAAATCTAATACAACATGTCTGGGTAAGTCTTTATTGTATAAATCATCCTCGTCTTATAGTGCGAGGTATAACGTGTCCTTAACCTTGGGTATATGTATGAATATGCAATGCAATATGCACACCAACTCATGTATATGTTGCTGAACGCTCAATCTCATCCATCATATGTATATGTTACGGAATGTGCAATCTGATCCAATAAATGTATATGTTGCGCAATGTGCGACCCGATCCTCTATATGTATATATTACGAAATGTGCAACCCGATCCTCTATTTATATTATTGTGGAACGTGCAACTCGGTCCTCTATATGTATTATTGTGGAACGTACAACCCGATCGTCTATACGATCACTATTATATGCATGATATCAGTGCCAATGAAAACTATATCAATCCCAAAGGGAAACTCGGGGTGTGAATAACAGACTATGGTAACGACGACCCTTTAGCCCTTTTTGTAACTCATAAACTCTTTGACTTTGCTCTTAGACATACTCTATGGTCAACTTGATGACTATATCTTAGAAAGCTTCATTTCGAAGAATTATGATACGAACAGTAACCAACATTGAGGATCATATGAGCTTGAATAACATTGAATACTTATCAATATGAAACTTCGATAGACCATAGAATGGAGTTCTAAACATTTCTTTTTTGAAAACGATAATCTTTTAGATTTTATACTTTTAAAAGAAAAAGGATATCCTTACATACTCGTTTCTTATTGCTACAATCATTTTACAAATCCTCGCTCCTCTTATGATTTATCATCTATATCATATAAAGAAGTAATATCAATATCGAATCTAAATTTCATAAAACTTCGCTTAGGTATCTGATCGACTTCCGTATACACTTCGGGTTCTTAGACTTCTTTACAAGCTATGCTTATGTAATTCAATCTCACGGTTTAATCCAAATACAATTTACATAAAATATTAGTTAGACCTTACGTTCCTTAATCCATAACATATACAATCAATACTATCATCCAATTCAACTCATACATAGAGTAAAATAACCCGATAATTCATATTACAAAGATTTTACAAATTCTCAAAGTTTTGATCATGAAAACTTCTTCATAACTTCTTCCAACTCGTCAATTAAGCATAAACATAGATAGAAAAGGATACAATTTACCTTAATACTTCATAACATTTCTATAACCGTTAGCAATTTGATTTGCAAGGGTTCCTTCAAATCAACCTTTGTATGGAGAAGGATATTACTATGTTAATCACGGACTTTATCATGTTATCCTTGTGTAATAGGCTTCGATTTGACTTGGAAATGTTGGAGTATGCTAGAGACAATTTGGGGAGTTTTTTAGGGTTTGTTATGGAAGAAAATAAATTCCAATTTGCGGAAATTTCATTATAAACCCGTCAAAAATTCTGCACAATCGTAATTTGATGGTACACTCGATGGACCATCAAACTTTCGATAGTCTGTCAATCTTACCTGGAAGATTGACGGCTCAGGCTGGGTATTCGACAATCTATCAAATAGTTTTACGGTCCGCCATCTGTCCGGTCAAGTTGCTCAGTCTCCCATTTCATCGAAACGTATTTCCTTTGATCCACTTAACTCCCAAACACTCCGATACCTCCATAAACAAGCTGTAAACCTTCATTATTATTTCGTAAGGTTGTACCTCTTTCCAGGACTTCGATATCTATTGACGTCACGGTGAAACGTGAAACTATGGGGTGTAATAATTTTTGCACTTTTCTTTGATTTCCGTAGGCATTCAGTTCCATTATATTGAGATTGAATAAGCTTTCCCATCTCTTTCACTTTGTCATTTCTGTTATTTTAATTATCTCATTTAATATCGTTCATACGTTATTGTTTCAAACCTCACATAATTGAATTGCAGAACTAACTTGAATTAATTTCATTGCTAAAGACCTCAAACAAATAAATCAAACTGATTTTCCTAATAAAAGAATGTTAGGCTAAACCAAGAACTGCTCCATCTATAGGCATGAAAAACCCCATGTTGGAAATTTCTTAAAGTGGGTGCCCTCCGAAACTCAAGTACATGAGTGATGACACAATGAGCAGTATCCAGTATGACCCCTATCAAATAATTCAATGTTATGATAGAGCGAATAATGAAATGCTTGGAGGAACATAACAACCAAATCGGTCAGATCCCTGGAGCCCCTCCGATCATAAGAGTTATTGACATGCTGATGTATTCACAAAAACCTTACAAACCAAGTGTGATATCGAAGAGGTTCAAAATTCCCAATCAAGACTAATATGACGACACCACTGGTCCCCAAGATTATGTCATGATATACACCACCAGGATCATAGGCAATGACCTAACTCAAGAGGAAACCGAGTCCGTGTTGGTCAAAAAGTTTGGATAAACCCTCTTTAAAGGGGCACTATCCTAGTATGCACTCCTGCCATACCAATCTATTAGATCTGAAAGAAATATTCCCTATTCTATAAGAATACTAACTTTACAATTATGGTAATATTACACTACTAATTAAGGTACAAACCTAAGTCTAATATTTACCAAATATACAAAGGAAAGGAGGCCCAACAGAATATGTCTCGGCTGGACCATTCTCGGCTGAATTGGGCTCTGGCCCAATACACTTTAACACACCCCCACAGTCATAGAGGGCGATATTCGTACGCTGAGACTGTCTCGAACAAAGTGAGTATCCATATCTATGTGTTTAGTACGCTGATGCTGAACTGGATTACCAGAAAGGTAGATGACACTTATATTATCACAATACACCAAGGTAGTCTTCTCAATAGGACAATGAAGCTCTAACAGTAGATTTCGTAACCAACATGACTCAAAAACCACATTGGCTACCCCTCTATACTCGGCGTCTGCACTTGAACGTGAAAGCGTTGATTGACGCTTGACAGACCATGAGACCAAGTTATTACCTAAAAATATGCAATAGCTAGACGTAGACCGTCTGGTGTCAGGATAACCACCCCAATCATCATCTGTGTAGGAGACAAGTGTAGACGTCGATGAGGGATACAAATGCAAACCATACTCAAGTGTTCTCTGAATGTACCAAATAATGCGTTTGAGTGAATTCATATGTTCAACTCTAGAATAATGCATAAACAAACACACCTGTTGTACGACATATGCAATATCAGGTCGCGTGAACGTCAGATACTGAAGGGCACCTGCAAGACTGCGATAGCGGGTCAGATCCTCATATGGAGAGCCAGCTGCATCACCCAACATGGGTTTAGTATCAATTGGAGTAGAAGTGGACTTATAGGATAACATCCCAGCCCTCTCAATGATCTCTGCTGCATACTTCCTCTGTGATAAGAACAATCTGCCTGCATGACGAGTGACTGCAATCCCCAAAAAATAACTCAATGGGCCCAAGTTCTTCATGGAAAACTCAGAACTGAGCAGTGTCATAATAGACTTTCTCAAAGCATCAGAAGAGGTAGTCAAGATAATATCATCCACATATAACAATATATAAGCCATGGAAGAACCCCGACGATATATAAACAATGAATTATCAGACCTGCTGTGAGAAAAACCCATAGTCGAAACAAAATCAGCAAACCTCTTATACCAAGCCCGTGGAGACTGCTTAAGTCCATACAAGGACTTCTTCAATAGACAGACATGATTAAGATATCTAGTATCACTGAATCACAAAGGGCTGATGCATATACACTGTCTACTGAAGATTACCGTTGTCACGACCCGACCCCGGGCCCGCGACTGGTGCCCTACTTGGGCACCCTTACAGGTAACCATCAGAGAGAATCAGCGGAACATACATAAAACACATAACTTAAATCAATATGAAGTAAACAACAGGCTAGCCGATAAGGCTGCCTTCCTGGATATATATATAAATAGCCAAAAGCAGTTAGATCCTTTTTCTTTACAAACCGACCCACAAGATATGACTACATAACTCTAAGAGTTTGACATAACAACTATGACGGGACAGGGCCCCGTCATACCCCTGAATGTACAACAACCGACAATACCAGAGATCTGAACCAAAGATAAGCCTCCGGAGTAATGAAGCTTCTCAACAGCTGAACAGTGATCCTAAGAGTGAGGATCATCAACCTGTTTAACTCTACCTGCGGCATGAACGCAGCCCCCGAGGAAAGGGGGTCAGTACAAAATATGCACCAAGTATGTGAAACTGAAAGTACTGAAATGAAATCATATAGTCTAAATTAAAGCTGGAGACATGTATGATAACCAAAATAACAGTACACTGTGCCTTACTAATAATGAGAGTAAACAAGAGTACACTTTACTGCTTAAAAATAAGAAGCTTATGATCAAATTAGGGTCACCCGCCCGTAGTATCATTAGGCAATCCTACTCCTGGGACTATTTCACCCGCATAGGTCCTGTGGACCCACAATGGAGCAATTTGCTCCGCATGGGACTATTTTACCCGTATGGGCCCGGTGGACCCGCAATGAGTACATACGCCGCACTCGCATCGTGGGGAGCAAATTCACGGAATATGTAGTAACCCGGGGGTTTACCCCGCAAGATTAACATAACACTAGCACCTAAGGCTTCCATAAATATCATAACATAAGCACAACCTGTCACGACCCGATCCCGGGCCCGTGACTGGTGCCTTACCCGGGCACCCAAGTAGTCATGCATCAGAGTAATCAGCGGAATATAAAAACAAGACATGAAACAATTATAGAATGAGAACAGTTTATCCATGAAAATATCGCCTTTCGCATGTATATATACATAAAACTTGAACCCGAACATTTACATCCTTACAAACCCCAAGAGTTTTTATACAACATGCCATACCCAGATGTACAAGTAGACTATACAAAGATAAGCCTCGGAGAAACAGAGCTTCCGATCCTATGGCGAGATCAACAATCGTGTACCTCTACTGCGCGAATGTATGTGGCGAAAAAATAAATGAAATCATAGTAGTCTATATAAAGCGGAGACATGTATGATAACCAAACTATAAATAAGCGAAAGTCGTGACTCACGCCGTCATCACTCAAATATAACTATGGGTCTCACGCCACAACATCAATCATGCGGTGGAATACGCCCGCCATTCTTGGTCATGATATAATAACACTGAGAGTACACTGACCACCAGGTTGTGTCATAAAACCGCACGGCAAGTACGAGCTAACTACGGATACCGCCGCGTCATCAATGGCGGGCAACGAAGCCAACTACCGGATACTAAAGCCGTACTAACAATACTATACAACCAAACCACGGTGACACGGGGCAAGTACGAAGCCAACTACGATACCAAAGCCGTGTCACGTGGGGGCGGGGCAATCTGAGGGCTAACTACCGGATACAGCGTAATCACGAGACTTCGCCACTAAACTGAACGGGCAAGTCTAACTACCGGATACAAGCCGAATCACCACGACCCGGCAAGCGAGAGCCAACTACCGATACCAAAGCCGAATCAAAACCTCGTGAAGCTAGTCCGTGGAATAATACTATCAAGCGTGCAGTGGAATCCTCCACGCCCAAGTAAGATCATAACAAATCAGCCGGCCCTCCATTGAGAGACGCGGTGGTATAGAAATACAATACTTGCACAACAAGGTTATTACACGCAAACATAGGTAATCTACACCTAACTCGAGGTGCTTTCATTTTATGCCAAAGTCCAGGTTTTAATCCCCAAAGTACTACGTACGTTAAATTCTTTTTAAAGGATCCATTTCTTTTACAAAGGTCACCCGATACCCGTAGTATTAAAATAGAGGGACTAACATTTTTAAGTAAACCAACACACTTTCCTTTTTAAAATCAAGTAACAACATTCTTTTCCAAATATCCTACCTAATCCTTGACTAAAAAACATGCCAAGAATGCCCACATTGCCGTCCACTTTGAGGGTGACACATGTCGCCCTCCCGTTGGTCCAAAATATTATATCTCTCGGAAAAATCCGCAAAAATAATAAATGTCGCAACCGTAATTTTCCCTTCGTAAGGTCCGGAAAACGTTTCGTCGGAAAACAATTCTTTTCGCTAGTTGTGAACAAATTTCGTCCCTTATGCCTACTTAAGGCTTAAACTTTTGCACGTACTCCCTCACGTACATACTCTGGAAATACGGGGTATAACATTCTCCCCTCCTTAGAAACATTCGTCCCGAATGTTCCTTCTCAAGACGGATGACGATAAAGTTCCTTTTTAACTTAAACAAGTTGCCAATGCCACACCTGGCCACATAATAACACACGCGCAAATACTTAACCCAAGTCAACGGGGAATCACTCCTACATCACAAAAGCTTCCACCCTGGTCTAAAGGATACTCCCTTCGCATCTTCACTTCACAACAAAATGATCTTTTATTTTCTGCTAACACACGTTCACTTCTTTCCTTACTAGTCGCACTTTCCTCGAACTCTCTCCCTAGTACACATTCCATACTCCATCGCTGTTCCAAAACTTTGGAGTCACTACCTCCAAACTTTGGTCACCTTACTAGCCTCAATCTCCTTTAAGGCCATTCCCGGCCTTCACGATCCGATTCTGGTCGAATATATCTACGAACTCATACGATGGTTACCTAAACCTGGGCCTAGCACCCTCGTGACCCTACCACCTCGAAGCACCCGACCGCGAATGGTCCTCAACCCGACCCATAATCGTGCCAAACTCTTGTTCCCCGATCCGGAACAATCTTACCTATTCAAGTCCTGAAAGCTACCACTTTCATCTTACACAACCCATGGAATTATCCCACAATACATTTTCACGCATACCAAGTATTTTGACAAAGACTAACCGTAAAATCTTTTATTCAAGACGACCTTACATCTAAGGTCTCAACGTGTAGTATCCTAAGGTTCATACCTTCCCTGTCCCCATACTTATCCTTTCAACTAACCATGTCTCTAAACCACAATATACACAACGCTATCTGTACATAGTACTCAACATATAATCATCGTATCACGCATGCTAATCTCTGAGGGTTAAGGATATACCGAAAAAAAATAGGCGGTTTCAAGGGGCCAGCTGAAACTTCCACCGCGACCTATATGAACATCGCCTAGCTATGGAAGGTGAAGAACCCGCAATCGATCTCGTAGTCTGTGCTATCCCACCCTGCCTCGCCAAATGTCCAGCATAACAATCTCCCAAATTAGTACGACACTCACCCTTATGAATTTTTCAGACAAGGGTGGCCTCATCCGCGAGCACTAAAATCTGAAACACAGGAGCCCCGAATACCGAACGTCTGAGGACCGCTCATCTTGGCGGAGGTACATAACTTTCTGGCGGTCCGCCTCGAAAGTCGCCAAAGACCGCTATCGCCTCTTTGATGACCTCTCCGCCTCACACCGGCAATGTCCGTGCCCGGTGAAGAGCTACACCGAACAAGCCTCGCAGTAGTCGTCGAGCGGTGACGTGGCGGTGCTAGTGAGCCAAACTCCACATTGTACTCCGTCGTGCGCGCCGTCTCCTCGATATCAAAAATCGCCCGAGCCCTCCTCATCCGCGAGGCAAGAAATGGTGAAATACCTCGAGAACTCGTCCCAAATAGAGGCGCATGCTCCCCCGAATCAAAGTATCACGCGGCCGATGTGAACCTAAGACCACGGTCTCGAAGCCTTGATCACTCTCGCGATCCGTCGGATGAACTCATGCGGATCATCCTCGTGCCTCGATCCATTCGAAAGTCCCGCGATCTCAAACTATCCGCTCTCGGGTGAACTACGGTACTACCGGACATTCCGGCTTATCCTCGTGCCTTTCCACTATCGGCCATCTCTTTGTACCCGACTCCTGCTCCGGTGTGGGGCGGAGGCTCAGTCTTGTGGTCTCGCGCGGCTCTAAACTTGGCCAGTGGAAATGGCGTCGCAAAACGCGCTATCTCGGTAATGACGCTGCGCCTCGTACTCCTCTGTATCCTACTAGTAGCTTCCCCTTGCCTATCAGGGGGTCGTTGCGGTGCGCGGACAGTAATCATAGGTGAAAATGAAATACGTGGTCCAACTTATAACACTCTAAGGCACGATCTCGTAATGAGAAGAATGGAAACTAATCCTAAATGTCTGCGGCCTCGATTATAGATGTGGTGCACAACACATCGATAATCAAGACTTCTACTGTACCGCGTAGACACTTTCCGAGGATTAAGCGCTCGATACCACTTTTGTCACGACCCGATCCGGGCACCCAAGTAGTCATACATCGAATATAAAAACAAGACATGAAACAATTATAGAATGAAACGGTTTATCCATGAAAATATCGCCTTTCGGCGTATATATACATAAAACTTGAACACCTGTTACATCCTTACAAACCACCTCTAAGAGTTTTTATACAACATGACCCATACCATGTACAAATACCTGGACTATACAAAAGATAAGCCTCCGGAGAAACGGCTTCCCAAGCGAGGATCAACAATCGTGTACCTACCTGCGGCGTGAACGCAACCCGAAGGAGGTCGTGCAGTATGTGAAATCAAAATCGTAAATGAAATCATAGTAGTCTATATAAAGCGAGACATGTATGATAACCAAACTACAATATAAATAGCGACTCACGCCTCAAGTCATCACTCAAATATAACTATGGGTCTCACGCCACAACATCAATCATGCGTGGAATACCTTCCTCATTGCGTGATCTATGATATAATAACAGACCACGAGTCCCACAAACCGGCTAACTACCGGATACCAAAGCCGCATCATCAAAAGCCAACTACGATACCAAAGTCGTACTAACAATACTATACAACCAAACCACGAAAGCCAACTACGGATAGCTAACTACCATACCAAAGCGTAATCACGAGACCGCCACTAAAGCTAACTACTAAATACCAAAGCCGAATCAGCGACCGGGGCAAGTACGAGAGCCAACTACGGATACCAAAGCCGAATCGGTAAAACCTGAGCTAGTCCATGGAATAATACTATCAACGAGCGTACGTGGAATCCTCCCAAGTAAGATCATAACAAATCAGTAGGTCCTCCATGAGACGCGGTGGTATAGAAATACAATACTTGCACAACAAGACTATTACAGTAATCTACACCTAACTCGAGGTGCTTTCATTTTATGCCAAAGTCGTTTTAATAGTACTACATACGTTAAATTCTTTTAAAAGAATCCATTTCTTTTACAAAGGTCACCCGATACCCGTAGTATTAAAATAGAGGGACTAACATTTTTAAGTAAACCACCACACCTTCTTTTTTTTAAAAATCAAGTAACAACATTCTTTCCCAAAGTTCAAGTTTGCCTAATTTCAAATATTCAAGTCTCTTATTTTCGAAAGATTTCATAGTTCATAGTCTTAATCACTTAATAACGTAATCCCTTTTAAAACAATTTGAGTAACATATGCCTTAATTGTGAGTAGGTTAATCTTGTTTATAACAATCTTATTAAAGCAGCTATGATCTAGGAAATGTAATACAATTTTGTCTTATCTTAGCTTCTAAGCAGATGGAGGTTTCTCTTGGTTTTAATATAATTACTTATTTGTCAATACATTTTCCTTTATTATGGTTCGTTCGATACTTATTCTCATTTCCGAAATCAGTAAAACATTATTCTTTAAAAACCAAGTACTCATTACTTACGAATGAGGTTTCACACTTTTTAACAAAATTCATATCAATTCAATTAAGTCAAGTCTCTTATCTTTTAAGATCAAGTCTCTTAACTTCTAAAATCAATAAACCATTCTTTTTATCTCTCTTAAGTCGTTATACCTAACTTCCCATAAAGCTTAGTATAACTCTTAAACTTTCCAAAACCAAATATTACTCTTCTTTAAAAAATGATTCTTAATTCTTTTGAAATACTTCAAGATTCTTTATTAATTAAAACTCAAGTCAAAAGACATCAAGTAAAACCACGTTACTATATATATTCTTTTAAAATATCATGCTCGAGGATAGGAAGAATCACATACCTCGCGACGATTGCCTTTTCCACCCTTCGAGTAGAATGACCTATAATCATATAAGTCTATCAACGTCTAGACTACTCGAATAATTCTAGATACAAGATTCCTTATTCTATGGAAAATTAACTACACAAGTAATACGGTCCATGTAAGTGTTCTCTTCTTTTATACCATTCTTATATACGTCTTATACTCAATTCTATACTACTACGATGTAATTTCCAATTACAATAGAAGGATAAGAGTATTTACCTCGATAAGCCCAAAATTATCCAAGTTTAAAAGTCGATCTGAGCAAGGTTTAGCTCCTATAAACCCTTAGAAGTTCTACACAACTTCTACTAAATACTTCAACCAACTATGAAGATTTTCCCTAGGGCTTCGTTTAGTGACTAAAGGAAGTATAGTAGTATTTTTTTAGTATAGAGGTAACTTTGGAAATACTACAAGGTATTTGGGCAAGGTATTTTGGAATAGTAACAACACTTGGAGAATACTTTTCTACCAAGGGGGTGTGTTTCGCTAGCACACAAGTGGGGAGGTGTTGGGGCGAGAGCTTTCTCTGGAGGAGTTTTGAGACTTGGAAAAATGATTTGTGGATGAAGAAGTCTTGCACTTGGTATTTATAGGACTACCAAGGGCCAAGATTAAGGCAAGTGGAGGGCAAGTGGAGGGTGTAGATTTGCACATGTGTACCTTATCCATCTACTACACAAATATCCTACCTAATCCTTGACTAAAAAACGTGCCAAGAATTCCCACATTCACTTTGAGGTGACATGCCGCGCCTCCCGTTGATCCAAAATATTATATCTCTCGGAAAAATCCGCAAAAATAATAAATGTCGCAGCGTAATTTTCCACTTACAGAGTCAAACGTTTCGAAACAATTCTTTTCGCTAGTTGTGAACAAATTTCGTCCTTATGCCTACTTAAGGCTTAAACTTTTACCGCGCTCGCGCATGTCGTGGAAATACGGGGTATAACACAACCGGCTACCGTAAATATCATAAGAAAGTTAAGAAATCCCTTAACTTCTCATTAGACTTAATTAGCATGCACACTCATTTTATTTAACTTAAAGCACTAACATGTCATGAAAAATCCGGGAATTTAACCCAAAGTACTACGTACCTTTATCCTTTTTAAAATGACTCTTTCTCGTATAAAACCCCCAAGATACTAACACACGTAGTATCAAAGCTTGTCTACTTTTCAAAACAAGTCACTACACCTTTAGAATTTCATTTTTAGGCTTCTAAACCAAGTGACTTTTACTTTAAAACTTTAAGCAATTGATGCCTTTAAATTAAATTGCCCTTCTTCATTTCAAGTCATTTATCTTTGTTTACATTACTAGAGTAAACCATTCTTTTAACTTTCAATAAAGTTGTTATAACCAACTTCCCATAAAGCCGTTATAATAACTTTATGCTTTAGAAACTAAGACATTTTTATCCTTTAAAACAAGTGAGTTAATTCTCTAACTCAACTAAATTGGACATTCTCAAAACAAGTCAAGGATATCAAAATGAAACCGAATTCATTTAAATCTCGTACGTCTACCGTACTATACATTTATAATTACTCATGCTCAAGAGATAAGAAAAGTTCCACATACCTCTTCGGTTCAATCCACTTGCTAAGTCCAATATGCCGCACGTAGGATGTCAACCTATAATGACCATAATACGGCTATCAACTTATAGCCTTCTAACGTAGAATAATTCTAAGTATAAAGTCTCTTATTCTACGAAAAATTGGGCAGCATTTCCTTTGTTTCTACGTACTTTTCCACCATTTTCAAGGTCCGAAATCAATAACCAACATGCCACATTTAAGGGTCAACAATTCAGCTAACCAAAGTGGATTACACGCCTAACAGGATGTGCAAAATTCTTCCCCACAATTAATATAAAACAGTCCAATAATTTCAGGCAATTCTCGGCTACAATCAAGCCAACAACAATATTGATTTCCTTTCAATTTCTAGGGCCATTCTCGGCCACTATCAGTTCAATATGACATAAAACCTTTTTAATCCAAATCGTTATTCCAACATGTTATATAAGTCATAAAAATTACAACAACTATATTCCCCTTTCTTATATAACATGCGACGATTATAACTATCGACCAAATTGATTTACAATCTTAATGGCTAACATGCCAATCTCGGATTTGAGCTTCTAAATTCCATAACATTAATAGATCTTCATTCTATATATCACATGATCGTTTCTAACTTATCAGAACATGAAATCTTCAATTACAATAGTAAGATGAAGATTTTTACCTCAATAAGCCCAAATACAATCCAAGATTAAAAGTCGATCCTTAGAAACTTTAGCTCATCTTCTTTACGTTCCAATCCACTCCAAGCAACCCTTGGAAGCTTATGAAGAACTCTTCTTCAAGTTCCAACTCCAACTATGAAAACCCCCTTAAGTTTTCATGTTGCGACTAACGTAAAAACGTAGTTTTTTCCGGGATTTTTGTGGGGGGATATCCTTAGAATACCCTTGGGGACCTTGGGTTTAAGTATTGTGATTTATGAAGCACGATTGCAAAATTTCCTTGTTCTTGAGAGCTCATTGCCGAGAGCACCCCTTAGCACCACCAAGATTCTTGATATTTGTTTTAAGTGTGGATTTGTCTTGCTACTAGTGTGTAATAAATAACAAAATCAAGGGCTAGGATCAACACACATGTGTGGTCAAGATGTGGTCAATTATATCAAGCTCAACTTGTCTTCCTTGACTTGGTCAATTCGACCAAACATGTCCATGTGGAGGGTGACACGTGTCGCCCTCCCATTGGTCCATAATATTTCGTTTTCCGAAATTTTCATATTTTGTCAAAATATCAAAAACCTCGTGGGCCCCACAAAAACGTAAAATTCCTCGGGTGGGCCCCACGTGACCAAATCCGAAAATAATATTCCATAATTCCGATAAATTATCTAAGTCTCAAATAACAAATTCGAGAATCCAATTCTCATTAACAAACACTTCTCTTTCCCGAGGTTCGGAAGAAGTTTCCTTTGGAATAACAAATCTTTCCTTCGTTCAAATTTTCAAGTCTTGTTTCCTTATGTACATTCTTATATACCGTCCTGGAATTACGGGGTGTAACATTCTCCCCCCTTAGAAACATTCGTCCCTGAATGTTCCTTCGAAGCTTAATCTAAACAGATATCGGCACAGTCCCCTTTAACTACACTCAACATAATCTCATGTGCCACACATGGCCACATAATAATACTTATGCAAACACGTCAATAATAATCGACAAGTAAGGAAATGAATTACCTGGAGGTGTAGGGAATAAGTGAGCATACTTCTGCATCATGTCCTCATCTGCCTCCCAAGTCATATCCTCTCTATTATCATTTCGCCACAAGACTTTGACGGAAGCCACGTCTTTATTCCGCAGTCGCCTGACCTGGCGATCAAGTATCACTATGAGACTCTCCTCATACGACAATTCCTCTATCACCTGGACATCACTAGCGGGGAAAACTCTGGATGGATCCCCGATACTCTTTCGTAACGTAGAAACATGGAAGACCAGATGTACTGCCTCCCAATCGGGCAGCAGATATAACTTATAGGCAACCTTGCCTATTTTACGGATAATCTGATAAGGCCCAATATACCTTTCCTGAATAAGATTCACCTTATCCACAACCCGTTGAATCAAATCTGGGCCAACTAATTGAACTTGGCCAATAACAAACCAACCAATCGACAACTTACACTTCCTTCCATACAAAGCCTCATATAGGGCCATCTGAATACTAGAAGGGTATATGTTATCGTGCGTAACTCAACAAGAGGCAAATAATCCTCCCAGCTACCCCTGAAATCAATAACACACGCCCGCAACCTATCCTCAAGTGTCTAGATAACATGCCCTGCCTGTCCGTTGGTCTGAGGGTGAAATGCAACACTGAAACTCACCTGTGTCCCTAACCCCTTCTGGAAAACCTCCAGAAGTTAGCCTTAAACTGGGCTCATCTGTCTGACATCATAAATGTAGGAACCCCGTGCAGTCTCACAATCTCCCTGCTATATAATCTAACATAATCCTTAGCCGATTAAGTGGTCCTGACCGGAAGAAAATGGGTTGAGTGCGTCAGCCCGACTACTATGACCCACAAGGAGACACACTTTCTCTGAGTACGATGCAACCCTGTAACAAAAATCCAAATTAATCACCTCTCATTTCTAAGTCGGGATCTCAATCGTCGGTAATAGCCCACTGGGCTTCTGATGCTCAACCTTGACCTGCCGCCAATTTGGACACTGAGCAACAACTCTGCTACGCCCCTCTTCGGCCATCTTACCCATACATACATCTGAGGTCATGGTGTATCTTAGTCGACCCCTAATGAATAGAGTAACGAGCACTGTGTGCCTCTCCTAGAACCTGCTGACGAAGTCCTGCAACATCGGGAACACACAATCTGCCCTCGTACCTTAGCACTCCATCAGGTGCTACCTCAAACAAACTCTTTTCCTCCCGAAGAGCCGTATCTCGATACCGTGTCAGAACCGGATCCTCATACTACTGGCTCTTCACCTCTTCAACGAGGGAAGACTTGGCAACCTCCCAGACCCGAACTCCATTAACATCGGAAACAAACAACTGAACCCCTTGGCTCCCTAGCTGATGAAT
The DNA here is from genome assembly GCA_029844215.1 of Przewalskia tangutica. Classification (NCBI taxonomy): domain Eukaryota; kingdom Viridiplantae; phylum Streptophyta; class Magnoliopsida; order Solanales; family Solanaceae; genus Przewalskia; species Przewalskia tangutica. The sequence goes on from CM056722.1 coordinate 134,073,915, forward strand.
CTCACGGACCATGTCCTGTCTATCCGGCTGTCCATCTGACAGACTACCCATAGATCTATGACTAAGAGCATCCGCAGCCATATTGGCTTTCCCTGGGTGGTATATGATATCAACATCATAATCCTTGAGTAGCTCTAACCACCGTCTCTGTCGTAAATTCAGCTGCCTCTGTCTGAGGATATACTGGAGGCTCTTGTGGTCTGCATAAATATCCATATGAACTCCATATAAGTAATGCCTCCAAATCGTCAAGGCATGCCCAGCTGCCGCCAATCCCAATCGTGAGTAGCGTAATTCCTTTCATGCTCCCGTAGCTGTCGGAAAGCATAGGCTATAACCTTATCGTGTTGCATCAACACACAACCTAGCCCAACACCCAAAGTGTTACAATAATAACCTAACCCTCTAGTCCTTCAGGAGGGGTTAGAACTGTAGTCGTAGTCAGCTGATCTTTCAATAACTGGCAGCTTTTCTCGCACTTCTGAAATATTTGGGTATAACCAAAATCTCAATTATGATTCCTGTTTCCCATCCTGGGTGTTGTACCACCCAACTTGGTTACTATAATTAGATTTAATTTCGTCGCTTGTCGCATGGCTAAGACTTTCTGCCAATCGCAATTTAGGGGGAGATTTCTTTGATCTCGTCAAGTAGTAATCCTATTATTCTCCCCAGCTCATAGAGCTTATAGTCCGGTGTTTAAACCCCAATTCATGGTATTACATAATCCAATGGCTTGCCAAGATTTCTTGTCTTGTCATGATTAGGTCTCTCATCGTTTGAGTGTTTGCTCGTCTTACCTTTATTTTTTTCCATTTCAAGTTATCCTGGGGTATCTTATCTCCCCGTATTTCATACTGTCTTGGCCGTCATTACAGGCTTGTGATGCGCGACTTATACACACTCTAACGCAAGTGCACGTATCGTGACAAGTAATATAGTCTAGAAGACCGAGTTATCGTCCTCAGGGATTAGTGTCCAATTACTAACCTCTATTCTGTAGTATCTATTTGGTAACCGATAAATTGCTGATTTGTTTATAGCATAGATGCTAACTAATTATTTTACTTTACTTCAGATATGGTGGAAATAGGGCTTCCAAATCTCCCCGACTATCCGTTCGCTTTACTCGTTAATGCAAATAATTAAGGTTCTTCTTCTATGTTGAGATATCAGGTTAACTAAGTCGTTTTATACTCATGTTAAGGTAATATAAACACTCAAACCCATTGTAAAACCCTTCTATCTTTCGATGACAAGATTGACTACAAAAGAGGATTAAGAGCAATAACCTATTAAGCTACACAAGTATCGGGGTACTTTCGTCCACGATTTAAACCTATGTTTATTCAACTATAGCATATTCACAATTTCCCCTTTCAGATTTCGATTAGAAATCATATTAGTGATGATAATTAGTGATCAATAAATTATCAAGCAATCAAAACAATTATTGAATAAATCTCAACAATAATAAGAAGAAACCAAAATCTTGCATTAATTCATAAAACGAGGTTCAAGCGATTCGACATGGAAAGCCCTAAATTAAGTTAGTTCCTAGCCATATACATGCCAAAAACTAAAATAGTATCCAACATATACTAGAAAGAAATGAAGTAAAGAACAAGAAATTACTCAAAAATAAGTCTCCAATCTTGATCTAATGTTGTGATGAATGGTAAGGTGTGAAACTCCTCAAAACTGACCTAAAAGGCCCTATTTATATCTCCAAAAACGTGTAAAAACTTTTCCTCTTTGGTCTTGGCCCAGTCCTATTCGGATTTGTCAAATTTCCCGCGTCGGCGCCACGGCCTACCGCGCCATGCGGCACCAAACTCTGCGTGATGGTCCGCTTGGGCGTCGTGGCTCTGCTGCTGATGGTTGGTTGGCGCCACGGCGCCGCCCTGAATTACGCCCGGGTTGCCAACTTTTCAGCTTTTTGAGCTCTGGAACATCTGTTTCTGCCCTCTTTTTGCTCCTTCTCACCAATATGTCACTTTAAACCACTGTGACTCAAAAGAAAGACAATTTATCCTAACACGACACATATTTGTGCAAAAATGGGCAAAAGACTAACTAAAAATGACTCAAAAGGTGTATATAAAATACACCGATCAAACACCCCCAAATTTAACCTTTGCTCGCCCTCGAGTAAAGATCAAAAATAGAAACAAAGACACGAAAGAAAATAAAATAAAATGACTCAAAGACATTGATCAATTTGCTGCATCATTGTTACTTAGAAAAACATGAATGTTATACCCCGTAGTTCCAGAGTATGTATGTAAGGACGTACGTACGAATGTATAAGCCCTAATTAGGGTAAGAATGAAAGAATTGTTTTCCGACGGAAAATATTCCGAACCTTGTGAAGGAAATTTTTTACGTTTTCAATATTTTAACCAATTATGGATTTTTTCCGAGAGATTAATATTTTGGACTAATAGGAGGGCGACATGTGTCACCCCAAGAGCCATGTTGGACGTTTTTTACAAGACAAGTGGGCAAGACAAGTGGCCAAAAGTCTTGCATGGTATTGCATGACATAGTGGACGGTTTTAGCAAGTTAGTGGGCAAGTCAAATGGTCAAAGTCTTGCATGGCATTTGTGGGACAAGTGGAGAAAGGAACCTACACAAACAATCTATGCCATACACATGTTTCAATCCTAACCCTTGGTTGTCCTATATAAACACCTCTAGTTGATGAAAATCTTCCACACTTAGAATATTTCAAGACTTGAAAATATTTTCTCTCCCTTCCCTAGTGCTCTCGTCCAACCCCCCTCTTTCTTGAGCAAATGTTGTCCAAAAATTCTTAAACTTATAAGTGTTCTTCCTTAATGTATTAGGAAGATTATTAACCAAGAGTTAGACAAGATTTCACACCCCTAGCCTCAAAAACCCCACAAAGCCGAGAGCTAGTATATTTGGAACCTTAGTGTTCTTCACTTTTTGGAGTTAATTCTTGAATAGAAGTTGGTTAGAAACTTTTAAGGGTGACTTGTGGTGGTTTGGAGCTAAGACTTGCTTTGGAACGACTTTAAGTTCTTGGATATTTTTGGGCTATTTTTGAGGTAATGAATCTTAACCTCTTTGTGAAGTTGATTATTATGTATATTGGATATTATATATATATATTGGAAGTATATTATGGAGTATGAGATATAAGGAAAGATTTGGATCTTGTTAAGATGTTAAAAGGAGAATTGGCATATTAGCCATTAAAATGGTAAAAATGTATCCATTACTTGCTAAGAAGTTAACAACAAAGAAACTATAACTTATATAAAGATTGGAATATAAGTTGGAAGACTAATGAAGTAATTGGATAAGTAAAATTGTAAAAGTTGGCCAAGGACCCCAACTTAAGGACTGTATTTACTTTGGACCGTATTTACTTTGGACCGTATTTACTTTGGACCGTATTTACTTTGGACCGTATTTACTTTGGACTGTATTTACATTGTTGTTAAGGGGAAGATTGTTAATCGCGTTCCGTTTGGGCGTGTGATCCCCTTCTTTATTTATTGTTGTTGTTAAGGGGAAGATTGTTAATCGCGTTCCGTTTGGGCGTGTGATCCCCTTCTTTAAAATTCGGAATTATTACGCCTTATTTATGGCATGTTGGTTACTATTATCGGGCCTTGAAAAAGGTGGAGAATTGAGTAGAAACGGGGGAGGTGCTGCCCAATTTTTCGTAGACCAAGAGAAATCGTACTTAGAAGAATCCCACGAAAAACTAGAAGTTGATAAGCGTGTTTTGACTATTATAGGTTGACACTCTGTGCGCGACATACCCGACTTGGCAAGTGGAGTTAGCCGAGGAGGTATGTGATTCTTCCTATCCCTTTGAGCATGATATTTGTGAAATATATATATAGTACGGTGAGCGTCGTGTGTTAAACTAAATTTGGCCTTACTTTGATGTCTTTGGACTTGAGTTCTAATTAATAAGAATCTTGAATATTTCAAAAGAGTTATGAATCATTTTGGAAGAAAAGTAATACTTGGTTTTCATAAAAAGGTTAAGTGTTATACTAGCTTTATGGGAAGTTAGCTGTAACGACTTAAGAAAGATAAGAAACGGTTTAATTATTTGTTTATCAAATGCTTGAAATGATGTTTGAAGGTATGGTAAGTTGGTTTGATAAACATGTTATGATGCTACGTGTGTTAGTATCTTGTGACGCTTGTGTAAGGAGGTTATTCTTGTTGTGCTTATGTTGTTTAACGATAAGCCGTTGTGTTATTATCTTGTGACGCTTGTGTAAGGAGGTTATTCTTGTTGTGCTTATGTTGTTTAACGATAAGCCGTTGTGTTAGTATTATATCACTCACCCTCCTGACTTGTTACGATGCCGTGGGTTAGCCGCCCCCGCGAGAATACCTCATGCGGTCCAGGACCTATCGCGAGCTGCGAAGTTCGGGATGATCACTCCGGTGTATTACGCCCGTCGAGAATACCTCACGCGGCTATGTGGCCATGCGGACTCATGGAGTCGGGGCGATCACGAGGTTAGCTACCGTCACGAGGAATACCTCATGCGGGCCTAAGGGGCCTATGCGGACTGCGGGAGTTCCAGGATTAGGCTCGCATAATGATACTATGGGCGATTGGCCTTGCTTCAATCATTAGCGGCCTAGAAAAGACCAGTTACATTATATCTATATTTGCTCTGGTTTATGATGTGGCACTATGTGCAGTTAACTTGGTTGTTTAAATGCATATTTGTGAATTGGTTTTAAAATGTTATAATTATATATATCAGTACTTTACAGTTTCACATACTTGGTACCTGTTGTACTGACCTCCTTCGGGGGGCTGCGTTCATGCCGCAGGTAAGGGAAATCAGGTGGTAGATCCTCATTCTTAGGATCTTTACTCAGGTGTCAGGAGCTCCATTTCTCCGGAGGCTCGACTTTTGGTACGGTTCTCCCCGATGTTGTAGATATTTTGTACATTCAGGGGTATGACGGGGCCTTGTACCGTCATAGTGTTTACACCTTCTTAGAGGTCTGTAGTCCTGTTGTAAGTTGGGGTGTAACTGTTCACTTTTGGTATTTATATACAAGCCGAAAGACAATTTTTCTTTGGATAGACTGTTCTTATCTTAGACTGTTTCATGTTTGTAAGTTTATATTCCGCTGGTTACTCTGATGTATGTCTACTTGGGTGCCCGGGTAAGGCACCAGTCACGGGCCCGGGAACGGGTCGTGACAAAAGTGGTATCAGAGCAGTTAATCCTCGGAAAGTGTCTACAGACCGTATCTAGTAGAGTCTTAATTATCGGTGTGTTGTGCACCACACCAATAATCAGGAGGCTGCAGGATATTTAGGATTGGTTTCCATTCTTCTCATTCTGAGATCGTGCCTTAGAGCTGTGTTATAAGTTTGACCCCTCTGACGAATTTCTTTTGTTTACCGATTATGCCTCCACGCGCAACCCGGGCCCGTGAAGGCAAGGCAGCGAGGAGGCGATAGTAGGACACGAGGGTCACGAGGCCCGAGCCCGGCCTTTACCCGAGGTGATACCCCAGACGGCGAGTTCCACGACACCGTCGGCCCCAGCAGGGTTTAGAGCCGCAGCGGTGGCTACTGAGGCCACGACAACTGAGCCTCCAGTCCCACAGCCTGGAGCAAAGGAGATGAGTTACAAGGAGATGGCCCAGTTATTAGCCATGGTCGTGGCGAGGCACGAGGATAGATCGATTCGATTCGGCCCAGTAGTACGTGGTTCACCCGAGGTCGAGATAGTTTGAGACTTCGACTTTTCGAGTTGCAGCCGCGAGTTACATGGGTCGAGGCCTGAGGATGATCCGCATGAGTTCATTCGACAGTTACAGCGGATCATGAGAGTGATCAAGGCTTCGGAGACCGAGTCAGTGGTCTTAGGTTCACATCGGCTGCGTGATACTGCGATCGGGTTTGATTCATAGGAGCTATCCGGGGAACATCGCCTCGGTGTTTGGGGACGAGTTCTCGAGGCATTTCTCACTCACTTCTTGCCTCCGCAGATGGCGAGAAACCGAGCGACATATTTTGATCTTTGGCGAGTGGCGCCTGATTGAGTACAACGTGGAGTTCAACTCGTTGGCTCGGTATGTCCCCGCGTTAGTGGCGAATATGGAGGACCGAGTGCACCGCTACGTCCGCGAGGGCTTGATGACTACTTGGCGGTATTGCTCGGTGTAGCTCTTCACCGCATGGACATTGCCGCGTGCGAGCTCGTACGCAGGTGTGAGGCGTAGAGGCCGACGGGTTGACATATATCAGCAAGAAGGCGGGGCAGCGACAGGTCTTTTGGTAGCTCGGGCGGGCGACCTCGGCCGGACTAGATTTGCACCGCGGCGATTGAGCACTCCTACACCGCCTTGGCATCCGAGTATTGGGGCGTGTCGGGGCCCGTGACTTGACTTCGAGTGCAGCGAGGTGCTAACCGATAGAGACCACCTTCCTCTCAGTGTGTTCGATGTGGTAGATCCCATTACGGGAATTGTGGTACTACTGCGGGAGCGTGTTACACTTGCGTCCAGCAGGGTCACTTTGCGAGAGACTGTCCGACCAAGGGCAGCGCAGATGGTAGGGTTTAGCCTACAGGGTCTTTAGCCGGGTCTTCATCTCCTACGATTTACTCGCCCGAGGGGGTGCTCATGGACCAGGTCGCGGCAGAGGTCGTGGCAGGGGTCCTAGTTCCAGGTCCTCGACCGCATTTATTCCATGTCCAGCCGCCAGGACCAGGAGGCGTCACCGGATGTCATCACATGTACTTTATCAGTTTCTTGTTGTGACGTATATGCCTTGATAGATCCAGGTTCTACCTTGTCCTATATATCTCCCCATATTGCTAGTAGGATAGGGATAGAGCCTGAGTCCATAGACCCTTTTGAGGTAGCTACGCCAGTGGGGGATTCAGTGGTAGCTGAGCGGGTATATAAGGCTTGCCCAGTGATCAGATCGTCGTCGCACCTAGCCGACTTGATAGAGTTGGATATGACCGATTTTGATGTGATCATGGGTATGGATTGGTTAGCTTCTTGCTACGCCAATGTAGACTGTAGGAAGCGGTTGGTATGGTTCCAGCTTCCTGGGGAGCCGGTTATAGAGTGGGAGGGGAACACTGTGTCGCCGAGGGGTAAGTTTATTTCTTACCTCAAGGCCAGGAAGATGGTGCAGAAGGGGTATATCTACCATCTCATTCGAGTATTTGATACTGAGGCCGAGATACCAGACCTTCAGTCAGTTCTAGTAGTCAGAGAGTTCCCAGATGTGTTCCCAGACGACCTCCCGGGTATCCCTCCTGAGAGGGAGATTGAGTTTTGCATCGATGTGTTGCCAGACACTCGACCTATATCCATTCCGCCATACAGGATGGCACCTGCCAAGTTGAGAGAGTTGAAGGACCAGCTGAGAGATTTGCTGGAGAAGGGCTTCATCAGGCCTAGTGTTTCTCCCTGGGGAGCGCCGGTATTGTTCGTGAAGAAGAAGGATGGGACGCTGCGTATGTGTGTCGATTACAGGCAGCTGAACAAGGTGACTATTAAGAACAGATACCCCCTTCCCAGGATTGATGACTTGTTCGACCAGTTGCAGGGTGCGAGGTGTTTCTCCAAGATAGACCTACGATCTGGTTACCATCAGGTGCGAGTTAGGGAGACGAATGTCCCTAGATCGCATTCGGACGATGCGGGCACTATGAGTTCGAGTCATGTCTTTCGGTTTGACAATGCTCCGGCAGTATTTATGGATTTGATGAACCGAGTGTTCAAGCCATTTTTGGATACGTTTGTCATAGTATTCATTGATGACATCTTGATTTATTCTCGCTCGGATCAGTAGCATGAGGAACATTTGAGGACGGTGCTGAGAGTTCTCCGGGACCAGCGGTTGTATGCCAAGTTTTCGAAGTGTGAGTTTTGGTTGGCTTCGGTGGCGTTTCTGGGGCACATTGTCGGGGCCGATGGTATTCAGGTGGATACGGCAAAGATCGAGACAGTCAAGACTTGGCCTAGACTCTACCCGGCGAGGTGCGCAGCTTTTGGGCCTTGCGGGTTACTACCGGAGGTTTGTGGAGAAGTTTGCTTCTATTTCAGCACCTTTGACCAAGCTGACTCAGAAGGCAACTAAGTTTCAGTGGACGGATGCTTGTGAGGAGGGCTTCCAGTTACTGAAGGAGAGATTGACGACCTCCCCAGTTCTTACTCTTCCAGAGGGTCCAGACGGCTATGTGGTTTATTGCGATGCGTCGGGCATCGGGCTTGGATGTGTGTTGAGGCAGCAGGGCAAGGTTATAACTTACGCATCTCGATAGCTCAAGAATCATGAGAAGAACTACCCCACACATGACTTAGAGTTGGCGGCAGTGATTCACGCCTTGAAGATCTGGAGACATTATTTGTATGGGGTTCCTGTGGATATTTACACAGACCACAAGAGCCTCCAGTATATCTTCAGCCAGAGGGAGCTGAACTTGCGACAGAGACGGTGGTTAGAGCTACTCAAGGATTATGATGTCGATATCCTATACCACACAGGGAAGGCCAATGTAGTGGCAGATGCCCTTAGTCGTAGATCGATGGGTAGTCTATCAGATGTGCAGCCAGAGTGGAGGGGCATGGTCCGCGAGATACATCAGCTAGCGAGCCTTGGAGTCCGATTGATTGATTCTGATAGTAGTGGGGTTCGGGTTCGAGTGGTTGCTGAATCTTCCATCGTCGAGGAGGTGAAGAGGCGACAGTATGAGGATCCGACTTTGACACGATATCGAGATACGACTCTTCGTGAGGGGAAGGGTCCTTTTGAGGTAGCACCTGATGGGGTGCTAAGGTTTGAGGGCAGGTTGTGTGTTCCAGATATTGCAGGACTTCGACAACAGGTTCTAGGGGAAGCACACAACGCGCGTTACTCTATCCATCCGGGGTCGACAAAGATGTACCACGACCTCAGATCTGTGTATTGGTGGGATGTCCTGAAGAGGGACGTTGCCGAGTTTGTTGCTCAGTGCCCGAGTTGTCAGCAGGTCAAGGTGGAGCACCAGAGGCCTGGTGGGTTGTTGCAGGCTATAGAGATTCCGACATGGAAGTGGGAGGTTGTCACGCCCCGAACCCCGGGCCCGTGACTGGTGCCCTACCTGGGCACCCTTCTACCTTAACAACTAAGTAAACTGCGGAAATTAAATAACACCTCATTTTTTAAAAAAAAAACCAACTTACGTACAAGGGCAAAGCCGACAAAGCTGCCTTATAATATACATAAACAAAAGACACTACACCGTACATGAGTCCAATCCCACATATGAATACATACCTCTAAAAGTTATACTTAACTATGACGGGACAAGGCCCCATGCGTACCCATAATCGCATAAAGCACATCAAGGAACTTATACCAAAAAGATAAACTCCCGAACAGAAGGAGCTATCCAAAACTCTGAGCAGGGTCCTACACCTGCAGATCACCAAACAGCGTACCTAAACCTGCGACATGAACGCAGCCCCCCGAAGGAGGTCAGTACGAAGAATGTACCAAGTATGTGAAATGAAATGCATGTAATGAAATCATACGATCTAAACAAAGCAGAGACATGTATGATAGCCAACCTACGATTACACAATACATAGCGATCATATCAAGTCGTGACGCATGCCTCAAAATCATTACTAAATATAACTGGGTCTCACGCCCATAATATCAATCATGCCCGTGGAATCCTTTCTCTCACCGCCATCCATGATATAATATAACACCAAGTCATAATAACAATATCCTCGTGGTCGCATGCCCCTAATCCCACATCGTATAAGCATGACCAGGGGTAATACAAGCAAATCCGGGAATCTAACCCGACTCCTGTCACATGCCCCGGAATCCCACATCGTATAAGCATGTCCAAAGAGTATCCCTCATGGTCGCATGCCCCGGAATCCCACATCGTATAAGCATGACCACGGGTAATACAAACAACCGAATCTAACCCGCCTCCGGTCACATGCCCTAATCCCATATCGTATAAGCATGTCCGAGTATCCTCGTGGTCGCATGCCCTAATCCCACATCGTATAAGCATGACCACGGGTAATACAAACAAATCCGGAATCTAACCCGCCCCGTCACATGCCCTAATCCCACATCGTATAAGCATGTCCAAGAGAGTATCCTCGCGTCGCGTGCCCTTAATCCCACATCGTATAAGCATGACCATAGGGTAACACAAACAATGGAAGCATACCCGTGGAATCCCACATCACCGCTTGACGCCCAAGTAACTTACAACAAGACAACCGGCCCTCCAACCGAGAGTCGCGGCAACGTAATAAAACATAATACTTGCACTCAAAGGCTATCACCAGCACACATAGGCAAGTTCATAAAATCTTTGGACTTTCATTTTATAAACTCAAGGCACTTATAGAATAATTCCCAATTAAACAAGCCAAAGTACTTATCAAGGCACACATAGAATAATTCTCAATTAAACAAGCCAAAGTACTTATCAAGGCACACATAGAATAATTCTCAATTAAACAATCCAAAGTACTACGTACGTACATTCTTTTCAAAAGACTCCTTTTTATGTAAAACCCCAAGTTACTAACACCCGTAGTATCAAGACATGTCTATTTTTCAAAGTAAGTTACTACACTTTTAGAAAACTCATTTCAAAGCTTGAAATCAAGTAACTTCAAATTTTTCACAATCTAGGCAACTTATGCCCATTAATCAAAATAGACAACTTTCTTAACCTTCCATAAAACCGTTATGACCAACTTCCCATAAAGCCGTTATAACCCTTTATGGTTTTAGACATATCCATTCCTTTTATAACCAAGAGACTTATACTTTAAAACCAAGTATCACATACTTAAAAATCAAGTTCTTAACTTTCAAAATACTTCAAGTCTCTTAATATTTAGAAAACAAGTTTCTCCTCTTAAATCATGTCATTTCTCCTCTCTTAAAACAATTAAGTAAATCACTTCTTTGACTCCCCTAAAGTCATTATAACGATCCTTAGGTTTTGGAACTAAGGCACTAGCCAAAAGATTTGGAAACCACTTCCTTTTCAAGGCTCTATGTACTTTAAGTAAAATACCTTCACTCTTAAGAATCCAAACTTCACTAAGGCAATGGATTATACAACTTACAATTTACACATCAAAGTACAATCAAGGAAGTACATAGAACAAATTCTATTTTAGGCAATCCAAATACAACCAAGGAATGGATCATTTAAGGAGTAGGACATACTTTCTTTATCTTAAGGAATCATGCTAGAAGAGGAGATAGTTCACATAACTTTTCGGCTAAATCCACAAGATAAGCCGAATACGCCGTACGTAGAATTTTCAACCTATAATGGTCACACCATGACTATCAATTTCTAGTCTCTAACGTAGAATAATACTAAGTATACGGTCTCTAATTCTACGGAAAATCGGGCAGCACTTCTTTTGTTTCTACTTACTTTGCCACCTTTTTCAAGGCCGAATACAATAACCAAACATGCCACATTTAAGGCTCAACACAACAACCAACCAAAGGGGATTACACGCCTTACAATACGTGTAAAATTCCGCCCCACAATTTAATACCTACCAAGTCCATAATCAAGCCATTCTCGGCCAACTTAAACAACAACACAAGTCCTTTCCAAATTCTTTTCAAATTCCAAGTTCTTAGGTCAACATGTTATATAGTCATAGACAACTTCAACAACTACAATTTCCTTCTTTACACAACATGCGACGACTTAAACTAATAATCAACTTGAATTGTATTCTTAAGGCTAAACATGCTAGTTTTCGGATTAGGGTCCAATAGCCAATACACTTATCAAACTTCATACTAAACATCTCATGCTTGCTAATATCCATAGCTACTACAATAAGTAAACTTTAATTGCTAAAACGACAAAATTTATACCTTTATAAGCCCTTAAAAATTCCAAGATTCAAAGTCGCGCCTTAGCAATTCTTAGCTCCTTTCCTTATGTTCCAATCCGCTCCAAGCACTCCTTAGAAGCCTATGAAGAACCCATCTTCAAGTTCCAACTTCAATGTTGAAGAACTCCTTAAGTTTCCGCCATGACTAATACGAAACGCTCGTTTTCCGAAATCTTTCTATTGAGATAACCTTACAATACTCTTAGGAACCTTGGGTTTAAGTCTTGTAAATAATGGATCAAAACTACAAAATTTTCTAGTGGAATTGAGACAAAGCGAGAGCAACTCATGCTAGCACAAATGATCTCTAAATTTTTCTAAGTGTCAAGACTTGGTCTTGCACTAGTGTATATATAAAACAATGGAGGGTCAAGATTTTAACAATTGTGTGGCTAGGATGAGGATCATTAATTAAATAGCCAAGTGACAAGTTGACTCTCGTCAACAATCTCAAGCTCAAGACTTATCTTCCATGATGGTCAATGACCATTTTACCTCACTAATTCGCCCAAGACCATAGGGGAGGTGCCACGTGTCTCCTCTCATTCGCCCATAAAAATTCAGAACCCTCGTGGCCCCACAAAACGTAAAATTTCTGTGGGCCCCACGTGACCAAATCCGTAAAATAAATTTCCATAATGTTAATAAGTTCCATACTCTTCAAATAATGCATTTTGAGAATCCAATTCTCAACAACAAACATTTTTCCTTTCCGACGTTCGGAAGATTTTCCGTCGGAAAAACAATTCTTCCTATCGCACCAATATCCAAGTCTTGATTCCTTACATACCTTCTCTTATACATGTCCTGGACTTTCGGGGTGTAACATTCTTCCCCCATTAGAAACATTCGTCCCCGAATGTTCTTAGTCGGTTGTCAAGCTATACACACTCCGGCACAATTTCTATACAATGCCTAACAGTCAACACTCCACAAGACCAACGATGCCATACATGGCCACCACATAACATATGTAAACATAACAATGGACCTTCCGTCACGACTCTTCTCACAAAACTCGAAGGTTACAGTCTTCTCAAACACGGGATCCTTAGAGGTTCCTTTCTTTCCTTACTTGTCATACTTCCTCGTACTTCCAAACTTTATTGAGCATACGTACAAAATCAACTAGACTTGGGCCTTGCACCCTCGTGACCCTATCACATAGCGGAACCATTACCAACTGACATCACCCCATTCCATACTACCGGTTGACCCGAAATGAGTCCATAACCCGACTCATCGTCATACTTAACTTCTCATTCTTAGTCTGAAATAAATCTTTCTCTTATCTCAAGGTACTTCTCACCCTATCCCCCTATTCACTAGAGGTTCATCACATAAGCCAAAGTATTTCTACTGTACAATCTTCCCTATTGGTCTTACACTGTTACGGGATAATTACAACTTGTGAACTCTACACAACTATAGTCTCAGTTCACTTACCATTCTTGTCAACATTCTTAACTTCTCACTTTACTAATCAAAGTATTCCTACCTCTGGGGTACTATCACTTACAATCGCTAGCAACAAAGGGAAACCATATATTCTAGGCGAAATCAATCTATCAACGCATGTATGATTCAAAAGAATCGAGATATACCAGAACCCCACGCGATGTTGCCTCCCGATCCCGCCCGAGTCACGCCATCTACGCGGTTCAAGGACCGCCGTAACTATAAACACCACCCCGACCTCTACCACGATCGGCCGACATCTCAACACCGCTCGGGGACGACAATCGTGGAGGAAAGGAACCAACTACCGCCTCATAGTCGAGCCACCCACGACGCTCTTTCTAAACGGACATTCCCACTTCTTGTGGCCCGGACGGTCACAATAATAACAAACATCTGTGCCATAATGGCATTTACCCGAATGACGCTTACCACATCTGATACACTGAGGAATAGGTGGCCTCGACCGAGAAATTCCTCTGCTCCTCTGAGAACTCCGACCCCTGGAGCTCGGACCAGCTCCTAAATACATCATGGGGTCAAATCTCCCACCGTGATACGCGGGGTAGATCGAGACCAACCTCAAGCCAGGATCGGTGCCCTACCGGCACCCTTCTACCTTAATAACTAAGTAAATCGCGAAATTAAATAACACCCTTTTTCCCTTATAAAACCAATCAGACGTGCAGTAAAAGCCCCAGCTGCCATATAATATACATAACAAAAGACACTACACCGCATACGAGTCCAATCCACATATGAATACAGCACTTAAGAGTTATATCAACTATGACGACAAGGCCCCGCTGCATCCATAACTGCATAAAATCCTGATCGAAAGAACTTATACCAAAAAGATAAACTCCCGAATCAAGGAGCTATCCAAAACTCGGTATGGTCCTACACTGCTAATCACCAAATCAAGCTGCACCTAAACTCGCGACATTTAACGCAGCCTCGGGCGAGGTCAAGACGAAGAATGTACCAAGTATGTGAAACAAGAATACAGTAATGAAATCATAACACTAACAAAACAGAGACATGTATGATAGCCAACCTACAAGACACAACACATAAGCAATCATAACAAGTCGTGACGATGCCTCAAGTCATTTCTAAAATATAACCATGGGTCTCACGCCCATAATATCAATCATACCCGTGGAATCCTTCCTCACTGCCGGCAGTCCAGGATATAATAATACACCAATAGGCATACATGAACACCAAGTCCCACCGGTGGTATAGCGTCTTGGGGGTTTACCCCTCACTTATACTCTTACCCTGGAGAAGGTGGTAAAACAGGTGGTATAGCATCTTGGGGGTTTACCCCTCACTTATACTCTTACCCTGGAGAAGGTGGTAAAGTATCTTGGGGGTTTACCCCTCACTTATACTCTTACCCTATCTCAACCGACCATCAAACAAAACAAGCAGGGGGTATAATGTCTTGGGGGTTTACCCCTCACTTATACTCTTACCCTAGAGAAGGTGGTAAAGCAGGTGGTATAGCATCTTGGGGGTTTACCCCTCACTCATAATCTTACCCTATCTCGACCGGCCGTCAAACAAAACAGAAGCACTACCATGTCTTCTATAAAAATCCGGGAATTTAACCCAAGTACTACAAATAACGGAAGCATACCCGTGGAATCCCACATCATCGTCAGACGCCCAAGTACTTCATAACAAGACAATGACCTTCAACCGAGAGTCGCGGCAACGTAATAAAACATAATACTTGCACTCAAAGGCTATCACCAGCACACATAGGCAATTCTCAACTAATCAGGCCAAAGTACTTATCAAGGCACACATGGAATAATTCTCAATTAACCAAGCCAAAGTACTTATCAGGGCACAAATAGAATAATTCTCATTTAACAAGCCAAAGTACTTATCAGGGCACAAATAGAATAATTCTCATTTAACAAGCCAAAGTACTTATCATGGCACAAATAGAATAATTCTCATTTAACAAGCCAAAGTACTTATCAGGGCACAAATAGAATAATTCTCATTTAACAAGCCAAAGTACTTATCAAGGCGCACTTAGACTAATTCTCAATTAATCAAGCCAAAGTACTAATCAAGGCACTCTTAGACAAATTCTCAATTTATCAAGCCAAAGTACTAATCAAGGCACACTTAGACAAATTCTCAATTTATCAAGCCAAAGTACTAATCAAGGCATCACATAGAATTATTCTCAATTAAATAAAGCCAAAGTACTACGTGACGCATTCTTTTAAAAAGACTCGTTTTTATGTAAAACCCCAATATACTAACACCCGTAGTATCAAGGCATGTCTATTTTTAAAAGTAAGTTACTACACGTTTAGAAAACTCATTTCAAGGCTTGAAATCAAGTAACTTCAAATTTTCACAATCTAGGCAACTTATGCCCTTTAATCAAAATAGACAACTTTCTAAACCTTCCATAAAGCCGTTATAACCAACTTCCCATAAAGCCGTTATAACCCTTTATGGTTTTTAGACAATTTCATTCTTTTTATAACTAAGAGACTTATACTTAAAACCAAGTATCACAAACTTTCAAATCGAGTCTCTTAACTTTCAAAATACTTCGAGTCTCTTAATATATAGAAAACAAGTTTCTTCTACTTTTAACCCTCAAGTAACTCACACCTTTAAAACAAGTTACTTCTCTTAAATCATGTCATTTCTCCTCTTTTAAAACAAGTAAGTAAATCACTCCTTTGACTCCCCTAAAGTCATTATAATGACCTTTAGGTTTTCGAACTAAGGCACTAGCCGAAAGATTTAGAAACCACTTCCTTTTCAAGACTCTATGTACTTTCACTTTTAAGAATCCAACTTCACTAAGGCAATGGATTATACAACTTACAATTTAAACATCAAAGTACAATCAAGGAAGTACATAGAACAAATTCTATATTAGGCAATCCAAGTACAACCAAGGAATGAATCATTTAAGAGTAGAACTTACTTTCTTTATCTTAAGGAATCATGCTGAAGAGGAGATAGTTCACATATCTTTTCGCTAAATCCACAAAGGTTTCGAATACGCCGCACGTGAAGTTGTCAACCTATAATGGTCACAACAAGACTATCAACTTCTAGTCTCTAACGTAGAATAATACTAAGTATACGGTCTCTAATTCTACGGAAAATCGGGCAACACTTCCTTTGTTTCTACTCACTTTGCCACCTTTTTCAAGGCCGAATACAATAACCAACACGCCACATTTAAGGCTCCAAAAAACAACCAAACAAAAAGGGGATTACACGCCTTACAATACGTGTAAAATTCCTCCCCACAATTAATACCAACTAAGTCCATAATCAAGCCATTCTCGGCTAACAACATAACCACAATTCAAAGTCTTTTCCAACCCTTTACAAATTCCAAGTTCTAAGGTCAAATATGTTATATAGTCATAAACAACTTCAATAACTACAATTTCCTTCTTTTTACAACATGTGACGACTTAAACTAATAATCGACTTGAATTCCAATCTTAAGGCTAAACATGCTAGTTTTCAGACTAGGGTTCCAATAGACAATACACTAATCCAACTATATAATATATAACTCATGCTTGCTAATATCCATAGCTACAATCAATAAGTAAACTTAATTGCTAAAACGACAAAAATTTATACCTTTCCAAGATTCAAAGTCGCGCCTTAGCCATTCTTAGCTCCTTTCCTTAGGTTCCAATCCGCTCCAAGCACTCCTTAGAGGCCTATGAAGAACCCATCTTCAAGTTCCAACTTCAAAGTTGAAGAACTCCTTCGGTTTCCGCCTTGCGACTAATACGAAAATGTCGTTTTTTCGAAATCTTTCTATTGAGATAACCTTACAATACCCTTAGGGACATTGGGTTTAAGTCTTGTGGCTAATGGAGGAAAATTACAAAATTTTTGTGTGGACTTTAGCTCAAAGCCGAGAGCACAATGGAAGAACAAGAAATGTGTGATATTTTCTAAGTGTAAAATGTTCTTGTCTTGCACTAGCTTAGTACTTATAACACTATGGATGGCCAAGATTATAACAAATGTGAGGCTTAGATGGTTTTCACTAGGATCAAGCCCATGTGGACAAGTTGACTTTGGTCAAATATATCAAGCTTGAAGACTTATCTTCCAAGATGGTCAATGACCATTTTACCCTCACACCAATTCGTCCAAGACC
This sequence comes from Przewalskia tangutica, assembly GCA_029844215.1. Classification (NCBI taxonomy): domain Eukaryota; kingdom Viridiplantae; phylum Streptophyta; class Magnoliopsida; order Solanales; family Solanaceae; genus Przewalskia; species Przewalskia tangutica. The sequence continues at coordinate 134,091,494 of CM056722.1, forward strand.
ACATGTGGGAGTGCCACATGTCGCCCTCTCATTCGTCCACAAAATTCAGAACCTCGCGGGCCCCGCAAACGTAAAATTTCTGGGGCCCCACGTGACCAAATCCGTAAAAATAGATTTCCATAATATTAATAAGTTCCATATTCTTCAAATAATATATTTTGAGAATCCAATTCTCAACAACGAACATTTTTCCTTTCCTGCGTTTCTAAGATTTTCCGGAAAAACAATTCTTCCTTTCGTACTAATTTCCAAGTATTGATTCTTACGTGCATTCTCTTTTACATGTCCCGACTTACGGTGTAACAAGGACCCTCGCCGTAGTTTGGATAGCTCCTTCGTCGAGTTTATCTTTTGGTATAGTTCCTTCAAGATGTGCTTTGTATGCATGGGTACGGCGGCCTTGTCCGTCATAGTTCAAGATAACTCTAGAGGTCTGTATTCATATGTGGGATTGGAATCATGTACGGTGTAGTGTCTTTTGTTTATGTATATTATAAGGCAGCCTTGTCGGCTTTGCCCTTGTACGTAAGTTGGTTTTAAAAAAAAAAATGAGGTGTTATTTAATTTCCGCAGTTTACTTAGTTGTTATGCAGGGTGCCTGTGTAGGCACCGCCACGCCCGGTTCGGGCGTGACAGAGTGGTATCGAGCAATCCCGGAATGTCTACAATTGTCTAGTAGAGTCTTGATTATCGGTGTTGCGCCACACCCATAAACAGTGAGGCCACACATTTGAGTCGTTTCTATTCTTCTCACTCTAAGATCGTACATGTAGTGTTAGTAAGATAATTCCTCTCGACGTGATTTTGTGTTACGCTTATGCCTCCAAGAGGGCAACACCGCCTGAAGGGCAAAGGAGTAGCAGGAGCTACTAGTCGACTCGAGAGTTGATAGGGCTCGCCTGTGGTATACCTGATGTTGTTCGCACGGCGAAGTTCTTCTGCGCTGTGTTTGAGGCCCGACACGAGCCTCCAGTTTCTCAGTTAGGAGAAGACTATAGGGTCTTGAGGGAAGCAGTTATGTTATTGACCAAGATAGCGGTGCTACAGTTTCATCAGCAGGAGGTTATTCGGCCAGTACCGACATGTGTACAGAGAGTAGAGGGCCAGCGCGGAAATCTGCGTAAAAGGGCTAGACGGGTTGGTTATCCCGGTGAGTTTTTGGACGAGCTACCTCAGCAGCGAGTGAGATATTCGTCCCAGCCTACCCAGTACATAACCCCTCTGTCACGCCCCGAACCCCGGGCCCGTGACTGGTGCCCTACCTGGGCACCCTTCTACCTTAACAACTAAGTAAACTGCGGAAATTAAATAACACCTCATTTTTTTTTAAAAACCAACTTACGTACAAGGGCAAAGCCGACAAGGCTGCCTTATAATATACATAAACAAAAGACACTACACCGTACATGAGTCCAATCCCACATATGAATACAGACCTCTAAGAGTTATACTGAACTATGACGGGACAAGGCCCCGCCGTACCCATAACTGTACAAAGCCTGTACTGAAGGAACTATACCAAAAAGATAAACTCCCGAACAGAAGGAGCTATCCAAAACTCTGAGCAGGGTCCTACACCTGCAGATCACCAAACAGCGTACCTAAACCTGCGGCATGAACGCAGCCCCCCGAAGGAGGTCAGTACGAAGAATGTACCAAGTATGTGAAACAGTAAGTACTGTAATGAAATCATAACGGTCTAAACAAAACAGGAGACATGTATGATAGCCAACCTACGACACAATACATAAGCAACATATCAAGTCGTGGACGATGCCTCAAAATCATTACTAAAATATAACCATGGGTCTCACGCCCATAATATCAATCATGCCCGTGGAATCCTTTCTCACTGCCGGCAGTCCATGATATAATATAACACCAAGTCATAATAACAGTATCCCTCGTGGTCGCATGCCCCGGAATCCCACATCGTATAAGCATGACCATGGGGTAATACAAAAATCCGAATCTAACCCGCCTCGTCACACGCCTAATCCCACATCGTATAAGCATGTCCAAGCGAGTATCCTCGTGGTCGCATGCCCCGGAATCCCACATCGTATAAGCATGACCATGGGTAATACTAACAACCGAATATAACCCGCCATCGTCACATGCCCTAATCCCACATCGTATAAGCATGTCCAAGGAGTATCCCTCGTGGTCGCATGCCCCGGAATCCCACATCGTATAAGCATGACCATGGGGTAATACAAACAAATCCGGGAATCTAACCCGCTCCTGGTCACATGCCCCGGAATCCCACATCGTATAAGCATGTCCAAGGAGTATCCCTCGTGGTCGCATGCCCTGGAATCCCACATCGTATAAGCATGACCATAGGGTAACACAAACAATGGAAGCATACCCGTGGAATCCCACATCACCGCTTGTGACGCCCAAGTAACTTACAACAAGACAACCGACCCTCCAACCGAGAGTCGCGGCAACGTAATAAAACATAATACTTGCACTCAAAGGCTATCACCAACACACATAGGCAAGTTCATAAAATCTTTGGACTTTCATTTTATAAACTCAAGGCACTTATAGAATAATTCCCAATTAAACAAGCCAAAGTACTTATCAAGGCACACATAGAATAATTCTCAATTAAACAAGCCAAAGTACTTATCAAGGCACACATAGAATAATTCTCAATTAAACAATCCAAAGTACTACGTACGTACATTCTTTTCAAAAGACTCATTTTTATGTAAAACCCCAAGATACTAACACCCGTAGTATCAAGGCATGTCTATTTTTCAAAGTAAGTTACTACACTTTTAGAAAACTCATTTCAAAGCTTGAAATCAAGTAACTTCAAATTTTTCACAATCTAGGAAACTTATGCCCATTAATCAAAATAGACAACTTTCTTAACCTTCCATAAAGCCGTTATAACCAACTTCCCATAAAGCCGTTATAACCCTTTATGGTTTTAGGCATATCCATTCCTTTTATAACCAAGAGACTTATACTTTAAAACCAAGTATCACATACTTACAAATCAAGTTCTTAACTTTCAAAATACTTCAAGTCTCTTAATATTTAGAAAACAAGTTTCTCCTCTTAAATCATGTCATTTCTCATCTCTTAAAACAATTAAGTAAATCACTCCTTTGACTCCCCTAAAGTCATTATAACGACCCTTAGGTTTTGGAACTAAGGCACTAGCCAAAAGATTTGGAAACCACTTCCTTTTCAAGGCTCTATGTACTTTAAGTAAAATACCTTCACTCTTAAGAATCCAAACTTCACTAAGGCAATGGATTATACAACTTACAATTTACACATCAAAGTACAATCAAGGAAGTACATAGAACAAATTCTATTTTAGGCAATCCAAATACAACCAAGGAATGGATCATTTAAGGAGTAGGACATACTTTCTTTATCTTAAGGAATCATGCTAGAAGAGGAGATAGTTCACATACCTTTTCGGCTAAATCCACAAGCTAAGCCGAATACGCCGTACGTAGAATTGTCAACCTATAATGGTTACAACATGACTATCAATTTCTAGTCTCTAACGTAGAATAATACTAAGTATACAGTCTCTAATTCTACGGAAAATCGGGCAGCACTTCCTTTGTTTCTACTTACTTTGCCACCTTTTTCAAGGCCGAATACAATAACCAAACATGCCACATTTAAGGCTCAACACAACAACCAACCAAAGGGGATTACACGCCTTACAATACATGTAAAATTCCGCCCCACAATTTAATACCTACCAAGTCCATAATCAAGCCATTCTCGGCCAACTTAAACAACAACACAAGTCCTTTCCAAATTCTTTTCAAATTCCAAGTTCTTAGGTCAACATGTTATATAGTCATAGACAACTTCAACAACTACAATTTCCTTCTTTACACAACATGCGACGACTTAAACTAAAAATCAACTTGAATTGTAATCTTAAGGCTAAACATGCTAGTTTTCGGATTAGGGTTCCAATAGCCAATACACTTATCAAACTTCATACTAAACATCTCATGCTTGCTAATATCCATAGCTACTACAATAAGTAAACTTTAATTGCTAAAACGACAAAATTTATACCTTTATAAGCCCTTAAAAATTCCAAGATTCAAAGTCGCGCCTTAGCAATTCTTAGCTCCTTTCCTTATGTTCCAATCCGCTCCAAGTACTCCTTAGAAGCCTATGAAGAACCCATCTTCAAGTTCCAACTTCAATGTTGAAGAACTCCTTAAGTTTCCGCCTTGCGACTAATACGAAAACGTCGTTTTTCCGAAATCTTTCTATTGAGATAACCTTACAATACTCTTAGGAACCTTGGGTTTAAGTCTTGTAAATAATGGATCAAAACTACAAAATTTTCTAGTGGGAATTGAGACAAAGCCGAGAGCAACTCATGCTAGCACAAATGATCTCTAAATTTTTCTAAGTGTTGAAGACTTGGTCTTGCACTAGTGTGTATATATAAAACAATGGAGGGTCAAGATTTTAACAATTGTGTGGCTAGGATGAGGATCATTAATTAAATAGCCAAGTGGACAAGTTGACCTTGGTCAACAATCTCAAGCTTGAAGACTTATCTTCCATGATGGTCAATGACCATTTTACCCTCACTAATTCGTCCAAGACCATAAGGGGGAGGTGCTATGTGTCGCCCTCTCATTCGTTCATAAAAATTCCGTAACCCTCGTGGGCCCCACAAAACGTAAAATTCCTCGGGTGGGCCCCACGTGACCAAATCCGTAAAAATAAATTTCCATAATGTTAATAAGTTCCATACTCTTCAAATAATGCATTTTGAGAATCCAATTCTCAACAACGAACATTTTTCCTTTCCGACGTTCGGAAGATTTTCCGTCGGAAAAACAATTCTTCCTTTCGCACCAATATCCAAGTCTTGATTCCTTACATACCTTCTCTTATACATGTCATGGACTTTCGGGGTGTAACAGAGGTGATCAATATGGACTTTATTACAGGGTTACCTCGCACTCAGAGGAAGCATGATTCTATCTGGGTCATCGTCGACAGGTTGACGAAATCAGCCCACTTTCTTCCCGTCAGGACGACTTTTTCGGCCGAGGATTACGCTAGACTTTACATCCGAGAGATCGTGAGACTGCATGGGGTCCCTATATCTATCATATCGGACAGAGGAGCCCGGTTACAGCCTAACTTCCGAGGTCTTTCCGTAAGGGATTAGACGCAGTGAGCCTCGATCGCATTCCATCCTCAGACCGACGGACAGGCAGAGCGTACTATCCAGACACTTGAGGATATGCTGCGAGCCTATGTTATTGATTTCAGGGGTAGCTGGGAGGATCATTTGCCGCTAGTAGAGTTTGCGTATAACAACATCTACCACTCCAGTATCCAGATGACGCCTTATGAGGCCTTATATGGGAGGAAATGCAGGTCACCACTAGGCTGGTTTGATGTGGGTGAGGTGCAGTTAGTCGGGCCAGACTTGGTTCAAGAAAGCGGTGGATAAGGTGAAGCTTATCCAGAGCGGTTATTGATGACTTAGAGTCGGCATGTAAGTCGACGCGGATAATCGGCGTCGACATTTGGAGTTTGAGGTTGATGATTGGGTTTTCTTGAAGGTGTCACCCATGAAGGGTGTGATGAGGTTTGGGAAGAAAGGGAAGCTCAACCCAAGGTACATTGGGCCTTATCAGATTGTCCGTAGGGTAGGCAAGGTTGCCTATGAGTTGGATCTGCCGTTCGATCCGAGGCGTGCATCCGTTTCATGTTTCTATGTTGAGGAGATGTATCGGAGATCCGTCTAGAGTGCACCCGATTGATGATGTCCAGGTGACAGAGGGGTTATCGTATGAGGAGATTCCCATAGCGATACTCGATCGTCAGATTAGGCGACTGCGGACAAATGATGTGGCTTCCGTCAAAGTCTTATGGCGGAACGAGAACAGAGAGAAGATGACGTGGGAAGCGGAGGAGGACATGAGGCAGAAGTATCCTCACTTATTCCCCACACCTCCAGGTAACTCACTTTCATACTGGTTAATTTTAATTGTCGTATGTACTTAAGTGTTCTATTGTGGCCGTATGTGGCATTTTTGCAAATTGTTCAAGTAATGAGGGACTATGCCGTTATCTGAGTTAATTGAATCTTGAAGGAACATTCGGGACGAATGTTTCTAAGGGGGGGAGAATGTTATACCCCGTAGTTCCGGAGTATGTATGTAAGGACGTACGTACGAATGTATAAGCCCTAATTAGGGTAAGAATGAAAAAATTGTTTTCCGACAGAAAATATTCCGAACCTTGTGAAGGAAATTTTTTACGTTTTCAATATTTTAACCAATTATGGAATTTTTCCGAGAGATTAATATTTTGGACCAATAGGAGGGCGACATGTGTCACCCCAAGAGCCATGTTGGACGTTTTTTTCAAGGCAAGTGGGCAAGACAAGTGGCCAAAAGTCTTGCATGGTATTGCATGACATAGTGGACGGTTTTAGCAAGTTAGTGGGCAAGTCAAATGGTCAAAGTCTTGCATGTCATTTGTGGGACAAGTGGAGAAAGGAACCTACACAAACAATCTATGCCATACACATGTTTCAATCCTAACCCTTGGTTGTCCTATATAAACACCTCTAGTTGATGAAAATCTTCCACACTTAGAATATTTCAAAACTTGAAAATATTTTCTCTCCCTTCCCTAGTGCTCTCGTCCAACCCCCCTCTTTCTTGAGCAAATGTTGTCCAAAAATTCTTAAACTTATAAGTGTTCTTCCTTAATGTATTAGGAAGATTATTAACCAAGAGTTAGACAAGATTTCACACCCCTAGCCTCAAAAACCCCACAAAGCCGAGAGCTAGTATATTTGGAACCTTAGTGTTCTTCACTTTTTGGAGTTAATTCTTGAATAGAAGTTGGTTAGGAACTTTTAAGGGTGACTTGTGGTGGTTTGGAACACAAAGATTTGGAGCTAAGACTTGCTTTGGAACGACTTTAAGTTCTTGGATATTTTTGGGCTATTTTTGAGGTAATGAATCTTAACCTCTTTGTGAAGTTGATTATTATGTATATTGGATATTATATATATATTGGAAGTATATTATGGAGTATGAGATATAAGGAAAGATTTGGATCTTGTTAAGATGTTAAAAGGAGAATTGGCATATTAGCCATTAAAATGGTAAAAATGTATCCATTACTTGCTAAGAAGTTAACAACAAAGAAACTATAACTTATATAAAGATTGGAATATAAGTTGGAAGACTAATGAAGTAATTGGATAAGTAAAATTGTAAAAGTTGGCCAAGGACCCCAACTTAAGGACTGTATTTACTTTGGACCGTATTTACTTTGGACCGTATTTACTTTGGATTGTATTTACATTGTTGTTAAGGGGAAGATTGTTAATCGCGTTCCATTTGGGCGTGTGATCCCCTTCTTTATTTATTGTTGTTGTTAAGGGGAAGATTGTTAATCGCGTTCTGTTTGGGCGTGTGATCCCCTTCTTTAAAATTCGGAATTATTACGCCTTATTTATGGCATGTTGGTTACTATTATCGGGCCTTAAAAAAGGTGGAGAATTGAGTAGAAACGGGGGAGGTGCTGCCCAAATTTTCGTAGACCAAGAGAAATCTTACTTAGAAGAATCCCACGAAAAACTAGAAGTTGATAGGCGTGTTTTGACTATTATAGGTTGACACTCTGCGCGCGACATATCCGACTTGGCAAGTGGAGTTAGCCGAGGAGGTATGTGATTCTTCCTATCCCTTTGAGCATGATATTTGTGAAATATATATATAGTACGGTAGACGTACGTGTGTTAAACTAAATTTGGCCTTACTTTGATGTCTTTGGACTTGAGTTCTAATTAATAAGAATCTTGAATATTTCAAAAGAGTTATGAATCATTTTGGAAGAAAAGTAATACTTGGTTTTCATAAAAAGGTTAAGTGTTATACTAGCTTTATGGGAAGTTAGCTATAACGACTTAAGAAAGATAAGAAACGGTTTAATTATTTGTTTATCAAATGCTTGAAATGATGTTTGAAGGTATGGTAAGTTGGTTTGATAAACATGTTATGATGCTACGTGTGTTAGTATCTTGTGACGCTTGTGTAAGGAGGTTATTCTTGTTGTGCTTATGTTGTTTAACGATAAGCCGTTGTGTTATTATCTTGTGACGCTTGTGTAAGGAGGTTATTCTTGTTTTGCTTATGTTGTTTAACGATAAGCCGTTGTGTTAGTATTATATCACTCACCCTCCTGAATTGTTACGATGCCGTGGGTTAGCCGCCCCCGATGCGAGGAATACCTCATGCGGGTCCATGGGACCTATGCGGAGTCGCGAGTTCCAGATGATCACTCGGTGTGTTACACCGATGCGAGAATACCACGCGTCTATGTGGCTACGCGATGCGGGAGTCCAGGACGATGCCGATGGTTAGCTACCCCCGATGCGAGGAATACCTCATGCGGGCCTAAGGGGCCTATGCGGACTGCGGGAGTTCCAGGATTAGGCTCGCATAATGATACTATGGGCGATTGGCCTTGCTTCGATCATTAGCGGCCTAGAAAAGACCAGTTACATTATATCTATTTTTGCTCTTGTTTATGATGTGGCACTATGTGCGGTTAACTTGGTTGTTTCGTACATATTTGTGAATTGGTTTTAAAATGTTATAATTATATATATCAGTACTTTACAGTTTCACATACTTGGTACCTGTTGTACTGACCTCCTTCGGGGGGCTGCGTTCATGTCGCAGGTAAGGGAAAGCAGGTGGTAGATCCTCATTCTTAGGATCTTTACTCAGGTGTCAGGAGCTCCATTTCTCCGGAGGCTCGACTTTTGGTACGGTTCTCCCCGATGTTGTAGATATTTTGTACATTCAGGGGTATGACGGGGCCCTGTCCCGTCATAGTGTTTACACCTTCTTAGAGGTCTGTAGTCCTGTTGTAAGTTGGGGTGTAACTGTTCACTTTTGGTATTTATATACATGTCGAAAGACAACTTTTCTTTGGATAGACTGTTCTTATTTTACACTGTTTCATATTTGTAAGTTTATATTCCGCTGGTTACTCTGATGTATGTCTACTTGGGTGCCCGGGTAAGACACCAGTCACGGGCCCAGGAACGGGTCGTGACAATGAAAGTTAGTAGAATAATATGCAAGAACATATAACATTGATTTTTAGCATTCTAAACACATCAAGTCAGATATTTCGCCAATTCAATTTAATCATGCTCAATGGAAGTAAGAATACCTAACTATGCATGTTAATTTCCAAATTCTATGGCCTGTTTACTTGCTATTCTCCACTAATCATGGATACACACATTAGAGATCTTCAGGGCTTTTCAGAGTTGTAATGTAGGCTTAGGCAGGGGTAGGTAAACATAGGCTTTTAGGCTCAATCTTACGTACCATAAGCTCTTTTGCTTTCGATTATTCCCTTTTCTTTTTAACCTCATACATATCTTTCCCCTCTTTTGTTTTGAGAGAATAAAGTGTCTGATGAATAGTAGGCACCCCCAAACTTAGGCTTTTGCCTATTTATGATTACTTTTCATTGGAGTGCATCAAAATTGTTCACTCTCTTTTTGTCTCTTTTCAACACTTTATATTCCAAACACATCAATTTCTTCACTTATGGCACAAGTATGGAATTATAGGGTGTCAAAGAAAGATCTTATTTTTAGGCTCAAAGGGGCTGACTATGGATACAATTTTAATGTCAGGGATAAGTAAAAAAATGGTAAGAAAGGGCTAACACAGAAATGTCTAAGTCATCTTCCTAACATGCATATCCTAACTATTTCGCCTCAAATAGCAAGCAAGCAGACACATAAGTTTAATTACTAACAATGCATAAATCAAGCAAGATACCCCAAATAGTTTGACTTCATGAATTTTTGACATATCTAACCTAAGTGTTCAGATGGTTGCTTCTAATTCGATTACATTATTCAACTTTACTTCACTAGGCGTTTCAAGTAACTACAACATGCATGATCATAAAAAAAATAGACTCAAATAAACATAGAAAATAACACAAAAAGACTCAAAAACACATCAAAAATAACTAAGAACTCCCCCTAAACTTAAATCATACATTGTCCCTAATGTGTGCAAGACTCAAAAATAAAAGAAAGACGAGACAACTTACAAACTTGGTTTAAAATGGTGGCGGTGGCGGCGGATAATGCATGACAGATAACGTCAGAAATTCCGTCAGAATGGAAGAGGGAAATCATTTCTAGGGCTCTTTATTTTTCAGATTTTTCATCGCGGCGCCGTGGCGCCCAAACATCTGCGACCCTCTGAACTTCCGGCGCCATGACGCTCTGATTTGGCATCGTGGCGCCGAGCCGATTTCCTTCCTCTCTCACGTTTTTCGTCCTCCACTTTTAGCCCTGTACCTGTCATCACAACATGTAAACAATACCTTCCATGAGACTGTTCTAACTAAAACTAAATTGCATAAATTTAAAAATCTTGGGTTGCCTCCCAAGTAGCACTGTCTTTAACGTCTTTTAGCCGGACGCAGGTTCCCTATTCATTTTGGAATAAGATGGGTCACTAGGCTCATGTATTCCATTTTATTGATCAAATAGGGTTTCAACCTCTGTCCGTTTACCTTGAAAAGGGCTCCCTCTCTCCCTCTCACTTCAACTGCACCATAGGGGAATGCTCTTACAACAGTGTACGGTCCTGACCAACGCGATTTGAGCTTTCCTAGGAACAGCCTTAACCTTGAGTTGAATAAAAGCACTTGTTGTCCTGCTTGGAAGTCTTTTGGGATCAACATCTTATCATTCCATACTTTGGTTCGTTCCTTGTAGATTCTTGCATTCTCATAGGCATTGGTCCGACCATCCAACCCGCCACCGTAGCAACCTCTTTCTTCCCCGCCGCTCGCCATGTTCGCTTCCTCATTGCCCAATAAGCCCTGTGTTCCAACTCTACTGGCAGATGACATGCTTTACCAAAAACTAACTTATATGGTGACATTCCAATGGAGGTTTTGAATGCCGTTTTGTATGTCCATAGTGCGTCATCCAATTTGCTAGACCAATCCTTCATTGAGCCATCCACCGTCTTTTCCAATATGCTCTTCACTTTCCTTTTTGAAACTTCTGCTTGCCCATTCGCTTGAGGGTGATAGGGCAATGTGGTGCGGTAGTAGACTCCATATCGGGAAAGCAGTGTATCAAGCTGCTTGTTGCAAAAGTGGATTCCTTCATCTCTGATGATGACCCTAGGAGTACCAAACCTTCTGAATATATTCTTTTGGAGGAACCTTTGGACAGTCTTACTGTCATTTTCTTTAGTGTCTACCGCTTCTACCCATTTGGACACATAATCCACTGCAAGAAAAATGTATTGATTCCCAAAGGACGACGAGAATGGACCCATGAAGTCGATCCCCCATACACAAATAGTTCCACTTCCAAGATCCCATTTGAAGGCATTTCATTTCGTCTTGATATGTTCCCTGTTCTTTGACAACGATCACAGCTCTTCACAAATGTGTGGGCATCCTTGAAGAGGGTTGGCCAATAGAACCCACTTTGCAGTACCTTCGCAGCTGTTCTTGATGCCCCAAAATGTCCACCACATTATAAGGTGTGACAATGGGTGAGAATCTGGTGCATCTCATCCTCTGGTATACATGACTTGGTCGGCGCAATGCTTGTATAACATTGGCTCCTCCCAATAGTAGTGTTTTACTTTAGAGTAGAACCTCTTCACTTGTTGTCTTGTCAATCCTGGGGGTACTACCTTAGCTGCGAGAAAATTAACAAAATCACCGTACCAAGGTAACTTAAAGACAACACTTACTTGAAACAATTGCTCGTCTGGAAAGTGATCATTTATCTGAACATCCTTGGTGTTCTGGCTCTCTATGTTTTCAAGCCTCGAAGTGGTCAAGAATCGAGTTCTGTCCCCTTCTTGTCACGGATCTCCATGTCAAATTCTTGTAATAGCAGAACCCATCGGATAAGGAGAGGTTTTGCATCCTTCTTTGTCATAAAGTACTTTATGGCAGAGTGGTCAGTGTATACTATCACCTTATTCCCAATTAAGTATGGCCTGAATTTCTCGAATGCATATACTATTGCTAGCAATTCTTTTTCTGTAGTGGCATAATTCAACTGTGCATCATTAAGTGTTTTACTAGCATAGTAAATGGATCTGAATACCTTATCAACACTCTGCCCAAGCACTGCTCCCACTGTATAATAACTTGCATCACACATTAGTTCAAATGAGAGCTCCCAGTTAGGTGCAATGACTATGGGTGCTGAGATAAGCCTCTCCTTGAGTGTCTGAAAAGTGGTCATGCATTCCTTATTGAATTCAAAATCAACCCCAGTCATTAGCAAGGTGGAAAGAGGTTTTGAAACTTTTGAGAAGTCCTTGATGAATCTTCTATAAAAACCGGCATGCCCAAGGAAACTTCTGACCCCTTTTGTTGATACTGGAGGTGGTAGATTTTCGATTACTGAAATATTTGCTTTGTCCACCTCAATACCTTGGTTGGATATTTTGTGTCCAAGGACAACCACCTCTTTTACCATGAAGTGACACTTCTCCTAATTCAGCACAAGGTTGGACTCTTCACACCGTTTCAACACTGCTTCCAAGTGCCTCAAACAGTCATCGAACGAGGACCCAAAGACCGAGAAACATCCATGAAAATGTAACGACCCGTTCCGGGGCCCGTTACTGGTGCCTTACCCTGGGCACCCTAGTGATACATACATCAGAGAAAATCAGCGGAACATAAAACATGAGACTTTTAACAAGGGATATAATAAATACACAGCAACCAAAAGCAGTTGCCTTTTCGATATACATAAAACTCCGAATAGTTTAATCCTTTTACAACCCCGCCACAACAAGATTACATGCACTCTAAGATATACAATGACTATGACGGACAGGGCCCCGCCATACCCCAGATGTACAAGAACCTACAACTCGTGGAACACCTACTAAAAGATAAGCCTCCGAGAAACGGAGCTTCAAATGCGCTGAATCGGATCCTATGGCGAGATCCACGATCGATGTATTTCTACTGCGGCATGAACGCAGCCTCAAGCGAGGTCAAGACAACAGTACCAAGTATGTGAAACTGCATAACATCAGAATGAAATCATACTAGTCTATATAAAGCGAGAGACATGTATGATAACCAAACTACGCTCACAACATAAAATCATCACTCCGATATATCTATGGGTCTCACGCCCACAACATCAATCGAGTTCGCATTATGGCGCATGCCCCTAATATCGACGGTGTAGACATGTCCATGATGCAACAATAATACCAATGTCCCATGGCCACATGCCCCGAATTCGCATCGGTGTAGACATGTCCATGTGACTCAATAACAAGACAAAGAATCCAAATGGAAGCATACCTGCGCGCTACGCATCGTGTCGGTATGTCCAAAGGGAAACAATAAGACAACATTCCAAATGGACGATACCCGCGCGCTACGATCGTGTCGGTATGTCCAAAGGAAACAATAGACAGCATTCCAAATGGACGCATACCCGCAGCGCTACGATCGTGTCGGTATGTCCAAAGTGGAAATCACAAGGCGATAATCAAATGGAAACATACCCGCGCGCTACGATCGTGTCGATATATCCAAAGCGATTAACCACAAGACCTTAACCAAAATGGAAGCATACCCGCGCTACGCATCGTGTCAGTATGTCCAAAGCGGTTAACAACAATAATACTATCAACAGGAACGTACCCGTGGAATTTCTCCGTCACTGCCGGCACGTCCAAGTAAGTTCTCAACCAGTCAACCGACCCTCTATCGAAGGACGCGGTAACACAGAAACACAACGTTTGTACAATAAAGACTATCATCACAAGCATAGGCAAGTTTCACAACAACAAGCATAGGCAAGTTTCACACAACTCAAAGTACTTTCATTTTATGCCATAGTCCGGGTTTTTAACCCCAAAGTACTACATACGTTAAGTTCTTTTAACAGAGATCCATTACTTTTATAAAAGTCACCCGATACCCGTAGTATTAGAATGACAAACCCACCTTCCTTTTCAAAATCAAGTAACAACATTCTTTTCCTAAGTTCCAGTTTGCCTAGTTTCAATTACTCAAGCTTCTCATTTTCAAATGGTTTCATAGTTCCCAAACTTAATCACTTGATTCCTTTTTAGAACAATTGAGTAACATATGTCATATACGTGAGTAGTTTATTCTTGTTTATAACGATCTTATTACAAGACCATGATCTAGAAAATGTAATATCATTTTGTCTCATCTTAGCTTCTATGCAGATGGAGGTTTCACCGGTTTTAATACAACACATCATTTATTCAATACATTTTCCTTTATTAACGCTGCAGTGGTCTGTCGATACACATTCTGATTCCCGAAATCAGTAAAACATTATCCCTTTAAAACCAAGTACTCATTACTCACGAATGAGGTTTCACACAAACATCCACATTAAAACAAATAAGTTAAGTCTCTTATCTTATAAGATCAAGTCTCTTAACTTCTAACATCAAGAAACCATTTTCACTTACATAAGGTCGTTATAACTAACTTCCCATAAAGCTATTATAACACCCTATGTTTTAAACCAACCAAATCACTTAGCACATGTACGTCTACCGTACTACATAGTTCACAAAAATCATGATATAAAAGATAGGAAGAGGTTCACATACCTCGCGACGAGTATCGACTAATAGCAAACGCTCCAAACGATGGCTACTCCTTAAGCCAAGTGGATCATTCCACACGTAGCATTTCAACCTATAAGGCCACAAGCGCGCTATTAACATCGTAGAACATTCTACGTAAAAATTCGCAAAGACTCTCCGCAACAGCAGAAATCTCCTCCTCTATCTGGGGCTATCAAGCCAACCGGGGGTTATACATCTAACCCGAACGGTACAATTCTACTCCACGATTACTACACAAGTCTCATCAGAATACACCCTATGTAAAAACAGATTCTTCTTGAGCTTAAGTCCAAGGACATTGCCACAAGCTATGGTCAGTTAGAGATAGAGCATACTTAAACTATATTTTCCTCCAACATGTAATATCCAATTACAATAGGGGGACAAGATATTTACCTCGCTAAGCCCATAATTATCCAAATATAAAGTCGATCCTGGGCAATCGTTTAGCTCCAACTCCGAGCGCTCAACCCGCTCTAAACCACCCTTAGAAGTTCTAACCAACTTCTACACAACACTCCAACTGACTATGGAGATTTTCCTGGGTTGGTTTCTGCTTGATCGACGGAAGTATAATAGTATTTCTGGCTTTTCGTATAGGTATAACCTTAGAATACAACAAGGTATACGGCTAAGGTAATTTGGGCATTATAACAATACTGAGAGTATTTCTATACCATAAAAGTGGTATTAAACGAAAGCAACTAGCAGTGGGGTACCCCATGGCTAGCACCTCAAAGGAGGGGTGGCTACCCTCGCCTACCCCACTGTGGGAACTCTCGACGAGGCCTCAAAGGTGAGGGGAAGGCTCTCAAGACTTAGGCATTTTGGATGAAGAAGTTCATCAAAGGAGAGGGGTATTTATAGCACAAGCCAAGGCCAACCAATGGCCAAGATCTAGCCAAGTGCTACACAAGTGTAAGGCCAAGATCAAGCCAAGTGCACCCTAACCCTACTCCACAAATCCCTCACAAATATCTCCACCAATATCATCCACCACTTGCCCATTCTATCGACCATGTGCCGCCCACTATGCCCACCAATGAGAGGGTGCCCAGTGCCGCCCTCTCGTTGGTCCCACATGTTCCGCCTCTGAAAAATCCGCAAAATACTAAATGACATAGCGGAAATTCCCTACGAAGTCTGGAAAACGTTTCGCCAAAAACGACTCTAACCGTGTTGTGCACAAACATATTTCGACCAAAGGTGCCACATGGGGTGACACGTGTCGCCCCGATTCGCCCAAAATATTTCGTCTTCCGAAAATATCCAAAACGCCAAAATCTCAAAATCAAAGCGGCCCACAAAATCAGAATTTCTCCCGTGGGCCCCACGTGACCATTTAGGAAATAAAATTCCATAATTCTCTAATATTCCAGGAAGTCCGAATACCAAATCTGGGAATCCAATTCCCATTAACGAACCTTTTTCCTTCACAAAAACCGGAAACTTTTCCGTGGAAAAATCGCCTCTTTCTTCCTTTCCAATCTTTCTGTCGTATTCTCGTACGTACGTCCTCGCATACATACCCTGGGACTACGGGGTATAACATTCTTCCCCCCTTAGAAACATTCGTCCCGAATGTTCCTTCTAAGTCTCAAAACGAACACGTGCCAGTATAGTCTTCACTACTATACTTACGAAACAATCCTGCCACAGCTGGCCACAGAAATACCCACGTAAAATACTTACATCCAAGTCCACGAGGAAACACCTCTAACATCACCACAAATAATACTACTTTTGTCACTTTGTCGCGAGCCTTGCTCCAACGACCCAACAAATGGTACCGGGCTGCATGCGATCACGTGTTCGCCAGACACTTCTTACCATATTTACGAGCATCGCTTTAGTATCCAAAACCCGGTTACTATCTCTAACGAGGTCATCATTAACGGGAACCTTCGGATGGATCTTCGATACTTTCCGAACATAACAATACGAAAAGACCGGACGTCGCCTCCTAAGTCGGACGGCAATTACCAACATATAAACCCGCCTATTCTTCACATGAACTCAAAAGGCCCAAAGTGACTCGGGCTAAGTTCCTTCTGTTTCCAAAACTCGTCACACCCTCACCGGGGTGGTACTTTCAAGAAGACCGACCGTCAACCTGAACTCTAAGCGTCGTCGCCGATTATCCGCACGATTCTCCGAGTTGCGAACTTCTTCTAGACAAGCTTCACTATCCACACCTGTGGAACAAGCTTTGAACTAACTATCTCAACCACGCCAACATCGAACCAATCGACCGCAACTTGCATTTCGCTTGCAAGGCGTCACAAGACGACATCCGAACACTGAAATGGTAGCTTAAACACTTCCCAACCGAGACAACGATCTCACACTACCCGAAATCAAAACACCGCCCGAGGCGAATGCGATACGGAGACTACTTTGAGTTCCTAGCCCGCCGTACAAACTCCCAGAAGAGAAACTTGACCGCACTGGCTCCACTCGTCATAAGGTGAAGGTAGGCACCCTGCAACCTCACAACCTTTTCGATAACATCAACACCGCCGAGGAACGACACGACCAAGAACACGATAGTCGCTTCCCATCGCCCGACCAACGTCGAACGATCCACGAACTTGCACGCGGCTAACTAAACATGGGCCTAACACCCTCATGACCCTAACACAAAGAGGACCACCACAACCGACCCCACCACCAAACCTACCGCTGGTTGACCCGCGCGTAGCCTCAACCCGACCCGTGGCGCAAAATACCATCTCCCGAAGGAACAATCTTACTAAACACGTTACGAAAACCTAGCGGTCTTCTTAGCTCAACTACCCTCTTTCATTTCATACTACATAGGGACTTATCCCAAACACAGCTCACGTGCACTATGCACTCCTATAAGGGTCAAACATAACACTACACCTTTCTCGAGATGGCCTTACCTCTAAGGTCTTTGCGTATAAAGCTCTAAGGCTCACATTTTCTCTATCCCCCAAAATCTTACTTGGTTAACCCACCATGATTCTAATCATAACTAACACACTGCTATCAGAACATAGCACTTAAGGTATACTCACCTTGAAAGTTACCAAAGGACCTACGCTCGGCCTCTTCATTGTCCTTCGTTAACCCGTCGATCTCTACGTTTTCGGCCACGCGCATAAGCCCGCATACGAGCCATGCTCAAGCTAATCAAGGATTACTCTTGCACAACCTTCTCTTAGGTAGTCATCAAGACTCGCGATACATCGGTATACTCTCGGTAGCCAAATCCATAGCTAGTAAAAGGTTGTCTCTTGCAATCTATATTCTCGCTCCTGGCCGCGAAGGTTCACATATCATGGCCGCAGAGGAACCGCCGCCGCCATGCTTAAACTCTTGGGGCTAGTGGCGTCGCAGAAATCCCGAATGAAGACTACCCTAGGTAATGATTTGGCCGCCCTCGCCACCCTCTGAACTCTACTCGCGCCTCCTCGGCCGCTTGCCCTCCCGGCGGGTTGCCTACGCGAGGCATAACGATAAGGAAATAATTTCGCCGAGGGTCCAACTTACAACACAGCCTCTAAGGCACGATCTCAGAGTGAGAAGAATAGTAACCAATCCTAAATATCCTATAGCCTCCTCGATTATTGGTGTGGTGCACAACACACCGATAATCAAGACTTCATCGATACGGCCCAGACACTTTCCGAGGATTAAGCGCTCGATACCACTTTTGTAATCGTGCCAAGCGCCGAGGCATTAACCTTCTCAGCGACCTACAAAGTGTACTGGCTTGCGATCCTCGAGGCATGCCCAACGGCCCTTCTCGGATGTGCCATACGGAGAGCCACGGTTCGCTCGTTTCGAGTGAGGCTCTGGCCTCTTATACGCTCGGCCAAGGAGGTCAAGACAACAGTACCAAGTATGTGAAATGCATAACATCAGTAAATGAAATCATACTAGTCTATATAAAGCGAGAGACATGTATGATAACCAAACTACGATTCACAACATAAAACGATCATCACTCAGATATATCTATGGGTCTCGCGCCCACAACATCAATCGAGTTCAGATTATGGCCGCATGCCCCGGAATCGTGATCGGTGTAGACATGTCCATGATGCAACAATAATACCAATGTCCCATGGCCACATGCCCCGAGTGATCGGTGTAGACATGTCCATGTGACTCAATAACAAGACAAAGAATCCAAATGGAAGCATACCCGTGCGCTTACGATCGTGTCGGTATGTCCAAAGGGAAACAATAAGACAACATTCCAAATGGGCGATACCCGCGGCGCTACGATCGTGTCGGTATGTCCAAAGGGAAACAATAGACAGCATTCCAAATGGACGATACCCGCGCGCTACGATCGTGTCGGTATGTCCAAAGGAAATCACAAGGCGATAATCAAAATGGAAACATACCCGCAGCGCTACGCATCGTGTCGATATATCCAAAGCGATTAACCACAAGACCTTAACCAAAATGGAAGCATACCCGCCAGCGCTACGCATCGTGTCGGTATGTCCAAAGCGGTTAACAACAATAATACTATCAACGAGAACGCATTGTGGAATTTCTCCACACGCCAAGACGCCCAAGTAAGTTCTCAACTATCAACCGACTCTATCGAAGGACGCGGTAACACAGAAACGCAACGTTTGTACAATAAAGACTATCATCACAAGCATAGGCAAGTTTCACAACAACAAGCATAGGCAAGTTTCACACAACTCAAAGTACTTTCATTTTATGCCATAGTCCGGTTTTAACCCCAAAGTACTACATACGTTAAGTTCTTTTAACAGAGATCCATTACTTTTATAAAAGTCACCCGATACGTAGTATTAGAAAGACAAACCCACCTTCCTTTTCAAAATCAAGTAACAACATTCTTTCCTAAGTTCGGTTTGCCTAGTTTCAATTACTCAAGCTTCTCATTTTCAAATGGTTTCATAGTTCCCAAACTTAATCACTGATTCCTTTTAGAACAATTGAGTAACATATGTCATATACGAGTAGTTTATTCTTGTTTATAACGATCTTATTACAAACCATGATCTAGAAAATGTAATATCATTTTGTCTCATCTTAGCTTCTATGCGGATGGAGGTTTCTACCGTTTTAATACAACACATCATTTATTCAATACATTTTCCTTTATTAACGCCGCGGTGGTGCTGTCGATACACATTCGATTCCCAAATCAGAAACATTATCCCTTTAAAACCAAGTACTCATTACTCACGAATGAGGTTTCACAAACATCCACATTAAAACAAATAAGTTAAGTCTCTTATCTTATAAGATCAAGTCTCTTAACTTCTAACATCGTGAAACCATTTTCACTTACATAAGGTCGTTATAACTAACTTCCCATAAAGCTATTATAACACCCTATGTTTTAAACCAACCAAATCACTTAGCACATGTACGTCTACCGTACTACATAGTTCACAACAATCATGCTAGAAAAGATAGGAAGAGGTTCACATACCTCGCGACGAGTATCGACTAATAGCAAAACGCTCAAACGATCGCTACTCCTGCCAAGTGGATCATTCCACACGTAGCATTTCAACCTATAAGGCCACAAGGCGCTTATTAACATCGTAGAACATTCTACAGAAAAAATTCGCAGACTCCCCGCAACAACAGAAATCTCCTCTCTATCTGGCCGGCTATCAAGCCAACCTGGGGGGGGGTTATACATCTAACCCGAACGGGTACAATTCTACTCCACAGTAATACTACACAAGTCTCATCTGAATACACCCTATGTAAAACAGTCGATTCTTGAGCTTAAGTCCAAGGACATTGCCACAAGCTATGTTCAGTTATATATATAGCATACTTAAACTATATTTTCCTACAACATGTAATATCCAATTACAATAGGGGGACAAGATATTTACCTCGCTAAGCCCATAATTATCCAAATATAAAGTCGATCCTGGGCAATCGTTTAGCTCGACTCAGGCGCTCAACCCGCTCTAAACCACCCTTAGAAGTTCTAACCAACTTCTACACAACACTCCAACGGACTATGGAGATTTTCCTAGTGGTTCGGTTTTGATCGACGGAAGTATAATAGTATTTCTGGCTTTTCAGATAGGTATAACCTTAGAATACAACAAGGTATACTGGCTAAGGTAATTTGGGCATTATAACAATAGGAGAGTATTTCTATACCATAAAAGGGGGGTATTAAACGAAAGCAACTAGGCTAGGGGGGGGGGTACCCCACGGCTAGCACCTCAAAGGAGGGGTGGCTACCCTCTACTGCCACTGTGGGGAACTCTCGCCGGGCCTCACGAAAAGGGAGGGAAGGCTCTCAAGACTTAGGCATTTTGGATGAAGAAGTTCATCAAAGGAGAGGGGTATTTATAGCACAAGCCAAGGCCAACCAATGGCCAAGATCTAGCCAAGTGCTACACAAGTGTAAGGCCAAGATCAAGCCAAGTGCACCCTAACCCTACTCCACAAATCCCTCACAAATATCTACACAAATATCTTCCACCACTTGCCCGTTCAATCGGCCGTATGCGCCCACTATGCCCACCAATGAGGGTGCCGTCGCCTCTCGTTGGTCCAAAATGTTCCGCCTCTGAAAAATCCGCAAAAATACTAAATGACATAGCCGGAAATTCCCTACGAAGGCGTGGAAAACGTTTCGTAAAAAACGACTCTAACCGGTGTTGTGCACAAACATATTTCGACCAAAGGTGCCACATGGGGTGACACGTCGCCCCGATTAAATCAAAATATTTCGTCTTAGAAAATATCCAAACGGCCAAAATCTCAAAATCAAAGCGCCCACAAAAGTAGAATTTCTCCGTGGGCCCCACGTGACCATTTCCGAAATAAAATTCCATAATTCTCTAATATTCCGAAGTCCGAATACCAAACTGGGAATCAATTCCCATTAACGAACCTTTTTCCTTCACAAAACCGAAACTTTTCCGTGGAAAAATCGCCTCTTCTTCTTCTTTCCAATCTTTCGCCAGATTCTCGTGCGTCGCCCTCGCATACATACCCTGGGACTACGGGGTATAACAGAAAATCTCTATAGTCCTCTCCACCATATCAGAGAAAGTTGCCATCATACACCTCTGAAAGGTCGCAGGTGCATTGCAAAGCCCAAATGGCATCCTTCTGAATGCAAACGTACCAAAGGGGCAGGTGAATGTTGTCTTTTCCTGATCTTTTGGTGCTATGGAAATCTGATGATACCCTGAGTAACCATCCAAAAAGCAGTAGTAATAGTGCCCTGAAGTCTATCCCAAATCTGATCTAGAAATGTGTCACGACCCGTTCCGGGGCCCGTGACTGGTGCCTTACCCGGGCACCCAAGTAGTCATGCATCAGAGAAAATCAGCGGAATATAAAACAAGACATGAATCAATGAAAATTTAGACATAGTTTATATGATAAAAGTCGCCTTTCGGCATAATATATATAAACCCAAAATCGCGATACATCCCAGTATCTGCATAATAGACTACGCACCTCTAAGGAAATAAACAACTATGGCGGGACAGGGCCCCGCCATACCCTGACTGTACCAAACAATCTACAACAGGGAGATCATACCCAAAAGTCGAGCCTCCGGAGAAGATGGAGCTCCTGACACCAACGCAAAAGATCCTAAGGATGCGGATCTAGCACCTGCTTGCCACTTACCGCGCATTGAACGCACGGCCCAAGGAGGTCGAGACAACAGTACCAAGTATGCGAATCAGAAAGTACTTAAATGAAATCATATCATTTTAAAACCAATTTTACAAATATGTACGAAACAACCAATGTAACCGCACATAGTGCCACATCACAAATAAGAGTAATAACAGGTAAACTGTAACAGGTCTTTTCTAGGCTGCGAATGATCGAAGCAAGGCCAATCGCCCATAGTATCATTATGCAAGCCTAATCACGACTCCGTAGTCCGCATAGGCCACTCACATAGCCCGCATGAGGTATTCCCGCATCGAGGGTAGCTACTCGGCATCGCCCCGACTCGTAGTCCGCGTGGCCACGTGGACCGCGTGAGGTATAACCCGCACACTAACACGAACTCGTAGCTCGCATAGGTCCTCGGACCCGCATGAGGTATTCTCGAATCATGGTCCTGCATCGCTTTGAGACATACCCCGCGTCGGAGGCGGTTAACCCCCGGTATCATGTCAAGAGGTGAGTGATGTAATACTAGCATAACAGCTTATCGTTAAACAACATAAGCACAAATAAGACTAACCTCTTTACACAAACGTTACAAGATACTAACACACATAGTATCACAATATGTCTACTCGAGAAACCATCTTATTATATCTTTCAGAAATCAATACAAGTCTTTTATAAACACATAAGTAAATTGTTCCTTTTTATCTTTCTTAAGCCGTTATACTTAACTTCCCATAAAGCTAGTATAACTCTTAAGCTTCTTGTTTTCAAAACAAATATTCTTCTTCTTTTAAAACTGGTTTAAAATTCCTTTAAAAGACTTCAAGATCTTTATTATTCAGGCTTAAGTCAAAAGACATTGCCATAAGACTACGTTCAGTTAACACACGTACGTCTACCGTACTATATATATACTTTAAAATATCATGCTTAAGAGTATAGGAAAAATCACATACCTTCTCGGCGAAATCCACCTGCCAAGTCGAATATGTCGCGCGCAGAGAATCAACCTATAATAGTCAGGATCGTCTATCAATATCTAGACTATTCTGCAGACTATTCTAAACAGAGGGTTCTCAATTATACGGGAAATCGGGCAGCACTTCCCTACCCGGTAAGCTATACAAGTCTACTATAAATATAGTCCTATGTAAGTACAGTTCAAACTTCTTTACAAGTTCTGATGTGATTAGTTCAATTCTCTTCTGTAATATCCTTCTAAGTATCTTATACTTAATTCTATACTTCTTCAGTATGTATTCTCCAATTACAAAAGAAGGATAAGATTATTTACCTCGATAAGCCCAATATTATCCAAGATATAAGTCGATCCTGAGCGAGGTTTAGCTCCTAGTCTGAATGCTCCGATAGCTCCAAGAAACCCTTAGAAGTTTCTACACAACTTCTACTTACTACTTCAAACAACTATGAAGTTTCCTCCTAGGGTTTCGTTTAGTGACTAATTGGAAGTATAGTAGTATTTTCCGGACTCTACGTATAGAGGTAACTTTGGAAATACTAAAGGATATATGGCTAGGGTATTTGAGGATAACAACAATACTTGGAGAGTATTTCTACCAAGAGGGGGTATGTTTGGACGAGAGCAATACCAAGGGAAGGGGGGGTGTCTAGAACACCACAAAGGGGAGAGGGTGGTTTCGGCCAAGGCCTTTTCAAGGGGGAGGGGGATGGCTTGGACGAACACAACACAAAGAGAGGGAGGGATTTTAGGCTTGGAAGGCTTGATTTGTGGATGAAGAACTCTTCATCAAGAGGGGGGTATTTATAGGGCTTTTAAGGGCTAGGATGAAGCCAAGTGCAAGACAAGTGTATGGTGGGGATTTGCCCAAGTGCACCCTAACCTACTCCACAAAACATTGATCCATGTTTTAAGCCCCAAAACCATGTTGATCGTCCAAGGAGCCGCCCCACTTGGCCGTCCACTTGAGGGTGACAAGTGTCACCCTCCCGTTGGTCTAAAATGTTTCGCCCGTCGGAAAACCATTCGTTTTGTGAGTTGTGCCCAAAAAACGTCCTATGCCTAAACTTTAAGGCTAAACTTTCGTACGTACGCCCTCACGTACATACTCTGGAAATACGGGGTATAACATTCTCCCCTCCTTAGAAACATTCGTCCCAAATGTTCCTTCCCAAGACATACAACGATAAGGTTCTTCATAACTCAAACAGTTTGCTAATGCCACACATGGCCACAATACAACACTTAAGCAAATATGTTAAGGAAAAATTTACAAGTAGGAAAGTGAGTTACCTGGAGGTATGGGGAATAGGTGAGGATACTTCTGCCTCATGTCCTCCTCAGTTTCCCACGTCATCTCCTCCCTGAGCTCGTTCCGCCACAAGACTTTGACGGAAGCTACGTCCTTGGTCCGCAGACGCCTAACTTGACGATCGATTATCGCTATGGGAATCTCCTCATACGATAACCCCTCGGTCACCTGGACATCGTCAATCGGATGCACTCTAGATGGATCCCCGATACATCTCCTCAGCATAGAAACATGAAACATTTGGATGCCTTTGCCTCGGATCGGACGGCAGATGCAACTCAGAGGCAACCTTGCCTACCTGCGGATAATCGATCGGCCCAATGTACCTTGGTGAGTTTCCCTTTCTTCCCGAATCTCATCACACCGCCGTGGGTGACACCGAGAAAACCCAATCATCAACCTCGAACTCCGGATCTGCGGCGATGATCTGCGTATGACTTATGTCGACTCGGTGTCGATGAACGCTCTGGATAAGCTTCACTTATCCATCGGCACTGCTGCACCAAATCTGGTCCCACTAATCGCACCTCGCCCATCAAACCAGCCTATCGGCGATCGCACTTCCTCCCATACAAGGCCTCGTAAGGCGCCATCGAATCTTTGGGTGGTAGCTATTATTATCACGAAACTCAACTAGAGGCAAGTGATCCTCGGCTACCCACGAAGTCAATAACACAAGCTCGCGACATATCCTCGCAGTGCGGATAGTGCGCTCGCCTATCCGTCTGCGAGGATGGAATGAAATACTCGGGCTCACTGCGTCCTAAACCCATACGGAAAGACCTTGGAAGTTAGCGTAAGCGGGCTCCTGCATGCGATATGATCGAAATAGGGACTCCATGCGATCGGCGATCTCTTGGATGTAAAGTCGGCATAATCCTCGGTAGAAAAGTCGTCTGACGGAAGAAAGTGGGCTGATTTACCGTCGACTGTCGGCGATAACCCATATAGAATCATGTCTCCTACGAGTGCGAGGTAATCCTGTGATAAAGTCCATGTTGATCACCTCCAACTTCCAGGTCGGGATCTCTATCGTCTGCAAAAAACAACCAGGCCTCTGGTGCTCTATCTTCACCTTCTGACAACACGGGCACTGAGCTACAAACTCTGCAGCGTCCTCTTGAGCCATCCCACCAATACGGATCTAAGGTCGTGGTACATCTGATGCGACCCGGATGGATAGAAACGCTTGTGTGCTTCCCTAGAACATACTGCCAAGTCACGAAACATCGGAACACACAACCTGCCCTCAAACCTTAGCACCCCGTGGTGCTACCTCGAGGACCGCTTCCGCCGCGAAGAGCGCGTCACGATACCGAATCAAAGCGGATCCTCAAGCGTTGCCTCTTCGCCTCGCCGGCGATGGAAGACTCGGCAACCTCTCGAACTCGAACCCCACTGCTATCGAATCGATCAAGCGGACACAAGGCTCGCTAAGCGATGTAAATCGCGAACCATGCCCCTCTCTGCTGCACCTCGATGGGCTACCCATCGACTACGACTAAGGGCATACGCCGCAACATTGGCCTTCCCGGGTGGTACAGGATATCGGCGTCATAATCCTTAAGCAACTCTAACCACCTTCTGCAGCCGTAAGTTCGGCTCCCTGCGTGAAGATATCTGGAGGCTCTTGTGGTGCGTATAAATATCACATGAACCCCATACAAATAGTGCCTCCGGATCTTGGCGTGAATCACGCGACTCCAAATCATGGGTGGGGTAGTTCTTCTCGTGTTTCTTAAGGCCGGGATGCATCGCTATAACCTTACCAGTGCGTCAACACACAAGGCGGCGCCGACGTCACAATACACAACATAACCATCTGGACCTGCGGAAGAGTAAGAATGAAGCGGTCGTCGATCTCTCGCCCGATGGCGGAAACCACGCTCCAAGCATCATCCGCTGAAACTTAGCGCTTACGAGTCGGCTAGTCAATGAATGCGGATATAGAAGCAAACTTCTCCACGAACCGCCGATAGTAACTGCGAGGCCCGAAGCTGCGCACCTCTGCCGGAGTAGTAGGTGCAGGCCAAATCGATCGCCTCGATCTTGGCGTATCCACCGAATACCATCGGCCCGACAATATGCCCGAAAAAGCCAAGCCAGCAAAACTCACATTTGGAAAACTTGGCGTATAAGCTGCAGTCTGGAGAAGCGTCGGCCAGATCCTCAAATGTTCGCATGCTCCGCTCTGGCGAGAATAAACCAAGATATCATCAATGAACACTATCACAAGCGTGTCCAAAAATGGTTTGAACACTCGGTTCATCAAATCCATGAATACCGGAGCATTGGTCAACCTTTGAAAGACATAACCACGAACTCATAATGCGTCTGGGTCGAATGCGATCCTAGGGACATCGCCTCTCGACTTCGCACTTTGATGATAGCGATCGCGGTCAATCTTGGAGAAACATCTCGCTACCGCAGCGATCGAACAAATCATCAATCACAGGAAGGGGTATCTGTTCTTAATGGTCACCTTGTTCGATTACTGTAATCAACACGTGCGCGGCGTCCGTCCTTCTTCTTCACGAACAATCTGCGCTCCCGGGGAGAAACACTAGGCTGATGAAGCCGCTTCTCCGGCAAATCTCGCGGTGGTCCTTGACTCTTTCAACTCGGCGGGTGCCGTTACGTATGGCGGAATGGAAATAGGCGAGTGTCGCGGCACATCTATACAAAACTCAATCTCCTCTCGGGAGGATGCAGAGGTAGTGCGGAAACACATCGAGGAACTCTCGACTCTGGGCCCGGTGAAAATCTGGTACCGCGACCTCGGTATTGAACACCGAATGAGATGGTAAATATACCCCTGCGCACCATCTTCCTAGCCTTGAGGTAAGAAATAAACCTACCACCGGCGACACGGTGTTCCTCCCACTCAACCTGGCTCTCAGAAGCGGAACCGTACTACTCTCTCCTGCGATACATTGGCGTAGCAAGAAGCTAGCCAATCCATACCCGTGATCACGTCGAAATCGGTCATATCAACTCTATCAAGTCGGCTAAGTGCAGCGTGTATATGTAGTCCTTTGGACAAGCCATATATCTGCCGAGCTACCACGAATCACGCCTTGGCGTAGCTACCTCGAAAGGGTCTATGGACTCGGGCTCATCCACTATCCTACTAGCGATAAGGGAGATATATAGGGCCAGTATAACCGGATCTATCAGGCGTACACATCATAACGGCCCGATAAAGTACTGTGACGACATCGGTGAGGCCTCACAGTCTGCCGGTGGACAAGGCATAAATGCGATTACGAGGACCGCTAGAAGCTGAGACGCTCCACGACCTCTGCGCGACCTGCTGGCCGTGAGTACCTTGCCTGCAGGCGAGTAATTGTAGGAGATGAAGAAGACCGTGAAAGACCACCTTAGGTGACCCTACCCTCTGCATTGCCGCCAGTGGACAGGCTCGCAAAATGACCCAGCCTGGCCATAACAAACTCAGCGTTACCACACTTCCGTAATGGGATCTGCATGTCGGCCACAGCGAGGGTGGTGGTCCGTCAGTTAACACCCTTGCTACCCGAAGTCTGAAGTCACAGGGCCTGACTTGCCCGAATACTCTGGTATCTGCCTGCGGTGTGTAGGAGTGCTCTGGGCTGGCTGGGGTGCAAATCTAGACTGCTGCTGAGGTCGTCCACCCCGAGAGCTACCAAAAGACCCTGCCGTCCTGTCCTTCTTCTGCTGCTGTCTATCAACCCGTCGGCCTCTACGCTCCTCGCATCCAAGTGCATGAGCCTGCATGCGGGTAATGTCCATACCGTGAAAAGAAACACCGCGCAAGACTCGGCCATATAATCGTCTAGCCGGTGGCGTGGCGGTGCACCATCCTCATACGCTACCTGCAATGCTGGGACATGTCGAGCCAATGAATCGAACTTCAGCGTTGTACTCACGGTATGCGCCTGCTCTGTCGGTAACAAAAATCGTCGGCCCGTGCCTCGCCATCTGTGGAGGCAAGAAGTGAGTGAGAAAGCCTCGAGAACTCATCCCAGTAGGCTGGGATGCGTGCTCTCCCCGAGATAACTCCCACGAATCAAACCAATCGACTGCGGTATCACGCAGCCTATGTGAGCCGAAGGTCACAGACTCGGTCTCTGAAGCCTTGATCACCCGCATGATCCTCTGTAACTGACGGATGAACTCCTGCGGATCATCCTCAGGCCTCGACCCGTAGAACTCTGGCGGGCTGACTCGGAAAATCCGTAGCCTCAAACTATACGCCTCGGGTGAACCACGGTCTTCTTTGGGCCCAGGCTGCTGCATCCGGCTGTCGTATGCGCCCTATCCGGGCAAATAACTGGGCCATCTCTCGGTACCCCATCTCCTCTGCTCTGGTTTGTGGGGTGGAGGTGCGGTCTTGTGGTCTCATCGACCACGCTGCGACTCTAAACCTCTTTGGGGCGTGGCGTCGTGGAACTCGCCGTCTCGGGTATAGGCGGGCACGAGCCCTCGTGACTCTGTGTCATACTAGCGACTCCTCGTTTGCCTTGCCATACAGGCGGGTTGCCTTACGTGGAGGCATAAGCGTTCTGAAAGGAATACGTTAGAGGGTCGACTTATAGCGGCTCTGAGGCACGATCTCGAGTGAGAAGAATGAAACCAATCCTAAATATCCTATAGCCTCACGATTATTGGTATGGTGCCTGACACACGATAATCAAGACTCTCTGGATCTGATGCAGCGTAGGCACCTTCCGAGATTAAGCTGCTCGATACCACTTTTGTCACGACCCGTTCAGGGGCGTGTTGATGCCTTACAGGCACCCAGTAGTAAATGCATCGTAGAAAATCAGCAGAATATAAAATAAGACATGAATCAATGAAAATTTAGACACAGTTTATATGATAAAAGTCGCCTTCGACATAATATATATAAACCCAAAATCGCGATTACATCCCAGTACTGATAGGACTCTGAACCTCTGAAAATAAACAACTATGGCGGGACAGTGTCACGACCGACCGGGGCCGCGGCGGTGCCCTACAGGCACCACTACGATAAACATCGAGAAAATCAGCGGAACATACATGAAACTTATAAATAAAACATCGGAAGTAAACAACGAGTTAGCGGATAGGGCTACCTTCACGAACATATATAAATACAACGAGCGGTTGCCTCATTTCTTTTACAAAGCGACCCACGATATGTGACTACGGACCTAAGAGTTTTGACATAACAAGCGTGGCGGGACAAGGCCCCGCCGTACCCCTGAATATACAGAACCGTGACAACTCTGGAACACTGGAGCCATCTCAACTGGCTGAACCGGGATCCTAAGCTCGCGGATCCACAAGTGTGTACCTAAACCGGCGGGCATGAACGCGGCCACGAGAAATTCGATAACAGTGCAGAATATGGAGCAGAATATAGCGTCTGATAAACAAATCATAAGCGTACAAAAGAATGACAAGGACAAGTATAAAAATACATACGAGATCTGCGTGTCATTACCACTTATGAACTTAATCGTACCTTATTATCCTTTCCATTCCCGATAAAAGTTATAGTCACGTTCTTACGTGCATTATTAGAAAAAGAATCATTAAGTTCATTACCGTATAACTTACTTATCTTTCGTAACATAGTCAGGCCCATTCACGGAGGGACACGTATACTACGACCCGATCGGGACGCGATCAAATCACACTAATATCAAAGCATGCGTGAAATCCCCAATCGCTTTGTCGACTATTAGTGTAAAATATAACCCATGTGCGCGTGGCATCCCCTTGTCGGCGTACCATACACAATACATATATATATATCTGCGTGGAATCCCATCATCAAGCGATCCGGTATAATAATACACCCATAGGCGTACATGAACACCAAGTCCCACGGTGGTATAGCGTCTTGAGGGTCTACCCTCACTTATACTCTTACCACGGAGAAGGTGGTAAGCGGTGGTATAGCGTCTTGAGGTCTACACCTGCATACTCTTACCACGGAGAAGGTGGTATAACGTCTTGGGGCTTGCCCCGCCATTTATACTCTTACCCTATCTCAACCGACCATGACAAAACAAGCGGGGTATAATGTCTCGGGGTTTACCTCACTTATACTCTTACCACGGAGAAGGTGGTATAACGTCTTGGGGCTTGCCCGCCGTTTATACTCTTACCCATCTCGGCCAGGCCGTCAAACAAGCGAAGCACTACCGTATCTTACATAAAAATCAGAATTTAACCCAGTACTACAAATAGCGGAAGCATACGTGGAATCCCACATCACCGTCGATGCGTCCAAGTACTTATAACAAGCGTGACCTCCGTGAAAGTCGCGGACAGCGTGTTAAAACATAATACTTGCACTCAAAGGCTATCACCAGCACATATAGGCTAATTCTCAGTTAACCAAGCCAAAGTACTTATCAAGGCACACATGGAATAATTCTCATTTAACAAGCCAAAGTACTTATCAAGGCATACTTAGACTAATTCTCAATTAATCAAGCCAAAGTACTAATCAAGGCACAAATAGAATAATTCTCATTTAACAAGCCAAAGTACTTATCAAGGCATACTTAGACAAATTTTCAATTAATCAAGCCAAAGTACTAATCAAGGCACAAATAGAATAATTCTCATTTAACAAGCCAAAGTACTTATCAAGGCATACTTAGACTAATTCTCAATTAATCAAGCCAAAGTACTAATCAAGGCACAAATAGAATAATTCTCATTTAACAAGCCAAAGTACTTATCAAGGCATACTTAGACTAATTCTCAATTAATCAAGCCAAAGTACTAATCAAGGCACAAATAGAATAATTCTCATTTAACAAGCCAAAGTACTTATCAAGGCATACTTAGACTAATTCTCAATTAATCAAGCCAAAGTACTACGTACGTCCATTCTTTTCAAAAGACTCCTTTCCGAATAAAACTTCCCCGATACTAACAACCGTAGTATCAAGTCCTATCCACCTTTCGAGACAAGTCACAATACCTTTTTAGAAATACAATTGCCGGCTTCCAAATCAAGTGACTTCTTTATTAAAAACATTAAGCAATTGGTACCTTTAAAACAATTTGCCCTTCCTTAACACAAGTTATTCCTTTGATTACTTTACTAGAGAAAACCATTCTCTTAACCTTCCATAAAGCCGTTATAACCAACTTCCCATAAAGCCGTTATAACCCTTTATGGTTTAGACCAATACGTTCCTTTTATAATCAAGAGACTTCTACTTTTTGAAACCAAATATTATATTCTTTCAAATCAATTCTCTTAACCTTCAAAAATACCATTTGTCTCTTAACCTTTAGAAAACAAGTGACTCCTTTTATTATAAAACCTTAGGCAATTGATGCCTTAAAAACAAGTTGCCTTTTCACTTAAAATCAAGTCATTTGTCTTTCCATAAAGCAAATATAACCAACTCCCCATAAAGTCGTTATATTTACTTTATACCTTAGCAATACAATTTCCTATCGAGGGACTTATACGTTTAAAGCGGGCAAGTATCACATACTTTAAAACTCTTGAGTCCCTAACTTTAAAATCAACTTAAGACATCCTTACTATTTTCAAAGAAGTGAGTTAATCTCTAACCCACCCGACTTGGCATTACATAAAACAAGTAAAGAATGTCATAGTCTTGTCGTCTACCGTACTACATGCGTCTGTTGGTCATGCTCAAAAGATAGGAAAAGTTCTACATAGAGTAAATCACCTGACTACCTCTTAACTTCTAAGAGTAGAAGGAAACATGAAATGATACCACAAGTATATTCCATACATAGAATCATGCCAAAGGAAGGAAGAGGTTCGCATACCTCGCGACGATTGTCGACAAATAGCAAAATGCTCCAAAGTACTCAACCTTGATAGCTATTCCACTCTCCAAGTAGGATACGCTATACTTAGTACTTCAACCTATAATGGTCACAATATGTCCATTAACCTTTCACTTCTAACGTAGAATATTTTAGGTGCTAAGTCGCTAAATTCTACGGAAAATCGAATGACACCTCCTTTGTTTCTACTCACTTTGCCACCTTTTTCAAGGCCGAATACAATAACCAAACAGCCTCGATTGGCTCGCAACAATATAGAAGGTATTCGATACAATGAATAACTAAACGACCCGATTGGCTCACAATTTAGAAAGTAGTCAATACAAATGAATAACAAACTAAAAGTCCAAATTCGCCACCTTGAGTTCAACCGTACCAATTAACATCAAATTTCAATTTCAATCCAAATTGGTAGCATAACATGATATCAAGTCGCAACGATTATAATTACTACAATCTTCAAGTTAATAACATGCGGCGATTCTAATCAGCGACCTAATTGTAATCCGACTAAACATGGCACATTACTTTTCGGATTTTCAAGGCTCTGATCGATCCATAATCATATAAACTTCAATACATATACTTCGTACTAGCAACAAGTAAGGCTAACAACAATATAAATAACCTTGTAACACTTCAAAGAACAAGATTATACCTCAGCGAATCTCGGTCAAATCTTCAAATCGAAGTCGTTCCTTAGCAACAGAGACTCTCCAAGATACTTCAATCCGCTACTTGAGACCCTTAGAACCATGCACAATTTTCCTTCAAACTTCCAACCAAAACCTAGAAAAGCCATTAGGTTTTCACCTTGCGACTAATACGAAAACTCTCTTTTTCCGGATTTTCTATTGAGATATACTCATGATACACTTAGGAACCTTGGTTTAAAGTGGGAGATTATTGAATGACAAACAAATTTTTTCCCTCTTATGGATGCCCAACCCGTGAGCCTCCTCTCTTGTTCTACAATTTTTGTGAATTTTAGCTAAGTGTGGAACTCTTGTCTTGCTACTAGTATTATATAGGGACATAGGGTCAAGGTGTGCACAAATGGTTGGCTAGGATGAGGTCTAACAAATATCAAGACTAATTGTCCCCTTGACTAAGTCAAACATGTCAAGCTTTCAAGTTGCAAGACTTGTCTTGCTAACAAAGGTCGATGACCCTTTAGCCCTTGCAAAAATCGTCAAGGCATCATCTAAGGGGGTGACACGTGTCGTCCCCGTTCGTCCTGATAATACGTTTTCGAAAATTTCATAATTAGAAATTTTTACAAGTCTCAAATCTTAACATGTGAGTTCTTACGTGCGTTCTTACACCGTGTCACGTAAATACGGTGTAACATTCTTCCCTTAGAAACATTCGTCCTCGAATGTTCTTTCGAGTCAAACTTATAATTCTGAGCATAGTATCCATCGCAACCCGTCATACCAACAATGATACCACACATGGCCCTAATACCTGTACACGCATACTCGTCCATCTTAAGCCCAAAGAGATTATCTTTTCGTACTTCCAACTCATACTAGCATACATACATAACTTCCATACCGATTCTGGCCTCGATTCTTTGGGTAACTCTATAAAACAATATAAGGCCATTTAAACTTCGTGACACAGTTAGGTGGAACGCGTCCACGAACCCAGTAAAACAATTAACTAAACTTGGGCCTTGCGCCGCCGTGACCTGTCGCGTGGCGGAACTACTACCAACTGATCCACTCCATTCCAGGCCATGGGAGACCCGTAACAGTCCTCAACCCGACTTCGGTGTCGCACTTAACTCTTATCCTTGATGCGACTTAAAATCTTATTGCGAGAAAACCTTATACATCTAAGGTCTCGGCGGTTATCAATATTCTTAGGCTCGCAATTTCCATGCTCCCACCTATCTTATCACCCCAAATGCGGGTACAAAAACTTCTCACAAAACCATAACCATGTTGTCTCGATCACAACAACCATTATTTACTCTATACAGGCCTCATCCAGTATAATCTTCTTAAGCTTACTACGAAGCAATCTATTAACATGACATTCAGTTAGGTTCCTTAATATGGCTTCTTAAGGGTTCACTACCCTATCGAATGACTCATCCTTTCCCAATTATCTCGAAATAAAACACAAAACCTTGGCGAAAATTCATTAACTATTCCATACCTTCCGGTATCTAGTTAGTCTTTACCGATTCTGGTAATCTAAAATCATTCTAGGCAACAGCGTCGACCCTCATACATAACTCCGTATAAATGTATGTCACAATACCGACTATACTATAATCATTACCAACCAGTTCGCAATCCACAACATCTTTCACGGGTCAGCTTTGCCTACCGTGGCTGCGAACAACATAACTTTGTTAGGGAGGGGCGACCACTAACAACACGACTCTATCGCCGCGATCTCGAGTGAGAAGAATGGAAACCAATCCTAAATGTCCTGCGACCTCACGATTATAGATGTGGTGCACACACCGATAATCAAGACTCTACTAGACACGATGCATAGACACTTTCAGAGACTAAGCGCTCGATACCACTTTTGTCACGACCCGACCGGGACGCGCGGTGCCCTACACAGGCACCGCTACGTAAACATCGGAGAAAATCAGCGGAACATACATGAAACATATAAATAAAACATCGGAGTAAAACAACGGGTTAGCGGAAGTAAGTACCTTCGAACATATATAAATACAACCGGCGGTTGCCTCATTTCTTTTACAAACCGACCCACGATATGTGACTCTGGACCTCTAAGAGTTTTGACATAACAAGCGTGGCGGGACAAGGCCCGCCGTACCACGAATAAACATAAGCGTGACAACTCGGAACACTGGAGCCATCTCGACTTAATGAGCGGGATCTAAGCTCGCGGATCCTGCGTATTACCTAAACTGCGGGCATGAGCGGCCCAGAAGAAGTCGATCTACAACAGTGCAGAATATGGAGCAGAATATAACGTCTGATAAACAAATCATAAGCGTACAAAGAATGACAAGGACAAGTATAAAAATACATACGGATCCTGTAGTGTCATTACCACTTATGAACTTAATCGTACCTTATTATCCTTTCCATTCCCGATAAAAGTTATAGTCACGTTCTTACGTACATTATTAGAAAAAGAATCATTAAGTTCATTACCATATAACTTACTTATCTTTCGTAACATAGTCCGCCCATTCACGGAGGACACGTATACTACGACCCCAATGCGGGGCGCGATCAAATCACACTAATATCAAAGCATGCGTGAAATCCCCCATCATCGGCGGCTATTAGTGTAAAATATAACCATGTGGCGCGCGTGGCATCCGCTCACCGTCGGCGTACATACACAATACATATATATATATCACTGCGTGGAATCCGCATCACTGCCAAAGCGATCCGGTATAATAATACACCCATAGGCATACATGAACACCAAGTCCCACGGTGGTATAACGTCTTGGGGTCTACCTCACTTATACTCTTACCTGGAGAAGGTGGTAGCGGTGGTATAGCGTCTTGGGGTCTACCTCACTTATACTCTTACCCTGGAGAAGGTGGTATAACGTCTTGGGGCTTGCCCGCCGTTTATACTCTTACTATCTCAACCGACCATCAACAAAACAAGCGAGGGTATAATGTCTGGGGTTTACCCGCCACTTATACTCTTACCACTGGAGAAGGTGGTATAACGTCTTGGGGCTTGCCCGCCATTTATACTCTTACCTATCTCGGCCCGTCAAACAAGCGGAAGCACTACCGTATCTACATAAAAATCGGGAATTTAACCCAGTACTACAAATAACGAAGCATGCGTGGAATCCCACATCAGTCGGTGCGTCCAAGTACTTATAACAAGGCGTGACCTCCCGTAAGTCGCGACAGCGTGTTAAAACATAATACTTGCACTCGAAGGCTATCACCCGACATATAGGCTAATTCTCAGTTAACCAAGCCAAAGTACTTATCAAGGCACACATGGAATAATTCTCATTTAACAAGCCAAAGTACTTATCAAGGCATACTTAGACTAATTCTCAATTAATCAAGCCAAAGTACTAATCAAGGCACAAATAGAATAATTCTCATTTAACAAGCCAAAGTACTTATCAAGGCATACTTAGACAAATTTTCAATTAATCAAGCCAAAGTACTAATCAAGGCACAAATAGAATAATTCTCATTTAACAAGCCAAAGTACTTATCAAGGCATACTTAGACTAATTCTCAATTAATCAAGCCAAAGTACTAATCAAGGCACAAATAGAATAATTCTCATTTAACAAGCCAAAGTACTTATCAAGGCATACTTAGACTAATTCTCAATTAATCAAGCCAAAGTACTAATCAAGGCACAAATAGAATAATTCTCATTTAACAAGCCAAAGTACTTATCAAGGCATACTTAGACTAATTCTCAATTAATCAAGCCAAAGTACTACGTACGTCCATTCTTTTCAAAGACTCGCTTTCAGAATAAAACTTCCCGATACTAACAAGCGTAGTATCAAGTCCTATCCACCTTCGAGACAAGTCACAATACCTTTTTAGAAATACAATTACCGGCTTCCAAATCAAGTGACTTCTTTATTAAAAACATTAAGCAATTGGTACCTTTAAAACAATTTGCCCTTCCTTAACACAAGTTATTCCTTTGATTACTTTACTAG
The DNA here is from genome assembly GCA_029844215.1 of Przewalskia tangutica. Lineage (NCBI taxonomy): Eukaryota > Viridiplantae > Streptophyta > Magnoliopsida > Solanales > Solanaceae > Przewalskia > Przewalskia tangutica. The sequence continues at coordinate 134,128,621 of CM056722.1, forward strand.
AGAAAACCATTCTCTTAACCTTCCATAAAGCCGTTATAACCAACTTCCCATAAAGCCGTTATAACCGCTTTATGGTTTTAGACAATCGTTCCTTTTATAATCAAGAGACTTCTACTTTTTGAAACCAAATATTATATTCTTTCAAATCAATTCTCTTAACCTTCAAAAATACCATTTGTCTCTTAACCTTTAGAAAACAAGTGACTCCTTTTATTATAAAACCTTAGGCAATTGATGCCTTAAAAACAAGTTGCCTTTTCACTTAAAATCAAGTCATTTGTCTTTCCATAAAGCAAATATAACCAACTCCCCATAAAGTCGTTATATTTACTTTATACCTTAGCCAAAATACAATTTTCTATCCAAGGGACTTATACGTTTAAAGCAGACAAGTATCACATACTTTAAAACTCTTCAAGTCCCCTAACTTTAAAATCAACTTAAGACATCCTTACTATTTTCAAAGAAGTGAGTTAATCTCTAACCCACGACTTGGCATTACATAAAACAAGTAAAGAATGTCATAGTCTTGTCGTCTCACCGTACTACATACGTGCTGTTGGTCATGCTCGAAAGATAGGAAAAGTTCTACATAGAGTAAATCACCTGACTACCTCTTAACTTCTAAGAGTAGAAGGAAACATGAAATGATACCACAAGTATATTCCATACATAGAATCATGCCAAAGGAAGGAAGAGGTTCACATACCTCGCGACGATTGTCGACAAATAGCAAAATGCTCCAAAGTACTCCAACCTTGATAGCTATTCCACTCTCCAGTAGGATCGCTATACTTAGTACTTCAACCTATAATGGTCACAATATGTCCATTAACCTTTCACTTCTAACGTTGAATATTTTAGGTGCTAAGTCGCTAAATTCTACGGAAAATCGGACAGCACCTCCTTTGTTTCTACTCACTTTGCCACCTTTTTCAAGGCCGAATACAATAACCAAACAGCCTCAATTGGCTCACAACAATATAAAAGGTATTCCAATACAATGAATAACTAAACAGCCCCAATTGGCTCACAATTTAGAAAGTAGTCCATACAAATGAATAACAAACTAAAAGTCCAAATTCGGCCACCTTGAGTTCAACCATACCAATTCTTATCAAATTTCCATTTCAATCCAAATTGGTAGCATAACATGATATCAAGTCGCAACCAATTATAATTACTACAATCTTCAAGTTAATAACATGCGACGATTCTAATCAACGACCAAATTGTAATCGACTAAACATGGCTTACATTACTTTTCGGATTTTCAAGGCTACAATCAATCCATAATCCTATAAACTTCAATACATATACTTCATGCTAGCAACAAGTAAGGCTAACAACAATATAAATAACCTTGTAACACTTCAAAGAACAAGATTATACCTCAACGAATCTCAGTCCAAATCTTCAAATCCGAAGTCGTTCCTTAGCAACTTAGAGACTCTCCAAGATACTTCAATCCGCTACTTGAGACCCTTAGAACCATACCGGCAATTTTCCTTCAAACTTCCAACCAAAACCTAGAAAAGCCATTAGGTTTTCACCTTGCGACTAATACGAAAACTCTCTTTTTAAGGATTTTCTATTGAGATATACTCATGATACACTTAGGAACCTTGGTTTAAAGTGGGAGATTATTGGACAACAAACAAATTTTTTCCCTCTTATGGATGCCCAACAGTGAGCCTCCTCTCTTGTTCTACAATTTTTTGTGAATTTTAGCTAAGTGTGGAACTCTTGTCTTGCTACTAGTATTATATAGGGACATGGAGGGTCAAGGTGTGCACAAATGGTTGGCTAGGATGAGGTCTTAACAAATATCAAGACTAATTGTCCCTTTGACTAAGTCAAACATGTCAAGCTTTCAAGTTGCAAGACTTGTCTTGCTAACAAAGGTCCAATGACCCTTTAGCCCTTGCAAAAATCGTCCAAGGCATCATCTAAGGGGGGTGACACGTGTCGTCCCCATTAAATCCTGATAATACGTTTTCCGAAAATTTCATAATTCCGAGAAATTTTTACAAGTCTCAAATCTTAACACTGTGAGTTCTTACGTACGTTCTTACACCATGTCCTGTAAATACGGGGTGTAACAAGGGCCCCGCCATACCCTGATTGTACCAAACTATCTACAACAGGGAGATCATACCCAAAAGTCGAGCCTCCGGAGAAGATGGAGCTCACGCAACGCAAAAGATCCTGGGATGCGGATCTAGCACTGCTGCCCTTACCTGCGGCATGAGCGCCCCGAAGGAGTCGATAACAGTACCAAGTATGCGAAAGCGTAAAGTACTTAAATGAAATCATATCATTTTAAAACCAATTTTACAAATATATGCAAACAACCAATGTAATCGTAGTGCCACATCACAAATAAGAGTAATAACAATTAAGCGTAGCGTGTCTTTTCTAGGCTGCGAATGATCGAAGCAAGGCCAATCGCCCATAGTATCATTATGCAAGCCTAATCTGGACTCCGTAGTCGCATGGCCACTCGCATAGGCGCGTGAGGTATTCCCGCGTCGAGGGTAGCTACTCCTCGGCATCGTCTGGACTCGTAGTCGCGTGGACACATGGACCGCGTGAGGTATAACCCGCACACTAACACGGAACTCTCATAGCTCCGCATAGGTCCCTGGACCCGCGTAGGTATTCTCGAATCATGGTCCCGCACCGCTGAGACATACCGCGTCGGAGGCGACAACCCCGGTATCATGTCAAGAGGTGAGTGATGTAATACTAGCATAACAACTTATCGTTAAACAACATAAGCACAAATAAGACTAACCTCTTTACACAAACGTTACAAGATACTAACACACATAGCATCACAATATGTCTACTCGAGAAACCATCTTATTATATCTTTCAGAAATCAATACAAGTCTTTTATAAACACATAAGTAAACTGTTCCTTTTTATCTTTCTTAAGCCGTTATACTTAACTTCCCATAAAGCTAGTATAACTCTTAAGCTTCTTGTTTTCAAAACAAATATTCTTCTTCTTTGAAAACTGGTTTAAAATTCCTTTAAAAGACTTCAAGATCTTTATTATTCAGGCTTAAGTCAAAAGACATTGCCATAAGACTACGTTCAGTTAACACACGTACGTCTACCGTACTATATATATACTTTAAAATATCATGTTTAAGAGTATAGGAAGAATCACATACCTTCTCGGCGAAATCCACCTTGAGTCGAATATGTGTGTGAGAGAATCAACCTATAATAGTCAGGATCGTCTATCAATATCTAGACTATTCTGCAGACTATTCTAAACAGAGGGTTCTCAATTCTACGGGAAATCGGGCAGCACTTCCCTACCCGGTAAGCTATACAAGTCTACTGTAAATACAGTCCTATGTAAATACTGATTCAAACTTCTTTACAAGTTACGATGTGATTAGTTCAATTCTCTTACGAATATCCTTCTAAGTATCTTATACTTAATTCTATACTTCTTCAGTATGCATTCTCCAATTACAAAAGAAGGATAAGATTATTTACCTCGATAAGCCCAATATTATCCAAGATATAAGTCGATCCTGAGCGAGGTTTAGCTCCTAGTCTGAACGCTCCGATAGCTCCAAGAAACCCTTAGAAGTTTCTACACAACTTCTACTTACTACTTCAAACAACTATGAAGTTTCCTCCTAGGGTTTCGTTTAGTGACTAATTGGAAGTATAATAGTATTTTCCGGACTCTACGTATAGAGGTAACTTTGGAAATACTAAAGGATATATGGTTAGGGTATTTGAGGATAACAACAATACTTGGAGAGTATTTCTACCAAGAGGGGGTATGTTTGGACGAGAACAATACCAAGGGAAGGGGGGGTGTCTCGGCTAGAACACCACAAAGGGGGAGAGGGGTGGTTTCGGCCAAGGCCTTTTCAAGGGGGAGGGGGATGGCTTGGACGAACACAACACAAAGGGAGGGAGGGATTTTAGGCTTGGAAGGCTTGATTTGTGGATGAAGAACTCTTCATCAAGAGGGGGTATTTATAGGGCTTTTAAGGGCTAGGATGAACCCAAGTGCAAGGCAAGTGTATGGTGGGGATTTGCCCAAGTGCACCCTAACCTACTCCACAAAACATTGATCCATGTTTTAAGCCCCAAAACCATGTTGATCGTCGAGCGCCCCACTTGCGTCACTGAGGTGACAAGTGTCACCCTCCCGTTGGTCTAAAATGTTTCGTTTCTCGGAAAAATCCACAAAAATTATAAATGACATAGCCGTAATTTACCCTACGCGAGTTTTGTTAAACGTTTCGTCGGAAAACCATTCGTTTTGTGAGTTGTGCCCAAAAAAACGTCCTATGCCTAAACTTTAAGGCTAAACTTTCGTACGTACGCCCTCACGTACATACTCTGGAAATACGGGGTATAACAAAATGGCAACGGGAAGTGGTCTTTTCTGGTTGCCTTGTTCAACTTGCGATAGTCAATGAAAATTCTCCACCCAATAACTGTTATAGATGGAATTAGCTCATTTCTTTCGTTGGTCACTACTGTCATACCACCTTTTTTGGGCACCACTTGCACCGGACTCACCCATGCACTGTCAGAGATAGGATAAATTACCCCATCATCAAGCCATTTCATGATTTCTTTTCTGACTACATCCTTCATGTTTGGATTAGTCTCCTCTGTGCCTCAATGGAGGGTTTGCTCTCCTCATATAGACAGATCTTATGCATCACTGTTGACGGACTTATCCCCCTTATGTCTGCTAATGTCCACCCAATGGCACGCTTGTGAGCCCTCAGTACTCTCAGCAGCTTCTCAACCTCTACTGTGGATAGATGACATGAGATGATCACTGGTAAGGATTGATTCTCACCTAGATATCGGTACTGCAAATGATCTGGTAGAGTCTTCAACTCTAACTCTGGAGCTTTTTCTGTGGATGGTACTGATCTCTCTGGCATCTGCCCAAGCTCTTCATATCTCTTCTTATCACACTGCTTATAAGAATTCATCCAATTTGCATACTCCATCAGATTCGTGTCATTGCCACTATTATCATCCCATCGTGTCAGCACTTCTTCAAGCGCATCAGCATTTCTGAACCCATTTTCCGACACTGCTTCTTCGATCACATCAATGGCGAAGCAGTTGTCACTTGCCTCTGGGAAGGTTGCTGCTCGAAAAACATTGAAAATCACCTCTTCTTCTTCCACACGAAGTCTCAACTCACCTTTTCGAACATCAATGAGTGCATGTCCTGTGGCTAGGAAGGGTCTGCCAAGGATAATGGGGATCATGTCATTATCTGTCATGTCTAAGATGATGAAATCAGCGGGAAATATGAACTTGTCCACCTTAACCAACACATCCTCGATGACTCCTCTAGGGTGGACAATGAAGCGGTCAGCTAGCTGCAAAGTGATGTTTGTAGATCTGGCTTCTCCCATTCCAAGTTTGAAAAACACCAGATAGGGCATCAAATTGATACCTGCCCCTAGATCACACAACACCCTCTGACACTCAAACTTTTCTATAGTGAATGAGATGGTGAAACTCCCCGGATCTTTCAACTTCTGAGGTAGCTTTCTCTGTAGGATGACACTGCATTCTTCCGTTAACACCACTGTTTCGTAGTCATCTATCCTCCTATTTTTGCTGAGAATCTCATTCATGAACTTTACATAACTCGACATCTCCTCTAGTGCCTCAGCAAACGGGATTTTGAGTTGCAATTGTTTGAGAACTTCCAGGAATTTAGAGAACTGTTTGTCAAGAGAACTTGTTTTTAGCCTCTGGGGATACGGTATCTTCACATGGGGTGCGTCCACAACTGCTCCCAAAATCATTGTACCTTCTGAGCCCTGGGCGCCACGTCCTTGAGATTCGGCTTCGTGGCGCCCAAACTTCTGCAATGTCTCAGGATTATCGGCGCCGTGGCGCTGCAACTTCTGCGAGAAGTCTAGGCCCTTCTTTTCTGGACACGGTGGCGGTGATTTTGCTTCTACTGGTTCGCCATTTCTCAGGTCAATCGCCTGACATTGCTCTTTTATATTCTCTCTAATATGTTCAGGGTGATTCTCTTGTATTCTGTTGTTTAGCATGCCCGCGAGTTGTCCTATTTGCGTTTCCAAATTCTTTAGGGACACTCTCGTCTCATCCATAAACTGAGTTTGGTTCCTAGTTAGCCTGAGTATGGCTGCTCGTAGCCCATCCTGCTCTTCCTGTGGGGCATGGGGATTACATTGTTGTTGATAGTTCTGTAACCCTTGATAGTGGTAATCTATGTTTGCAGGGTCCCTGAGATAAATCAAAACCAACAAACGGATCACAGCGCACGGTTCCACCAATACAAAAAATAATAAAAACCAAATTAGAAATTAAGAATAGATAGAATGATATCATACTACGCCAATCCCCGACAACGGCGCTAAAAACTTGATGCGCGACTTATACACACGCTAACGCAAGTGCATATATCGTGACAAGTAATATAGTCTAGAAGACTGAGTTATCGTCCTCTGGGATTAATGTCCAATTACCAACCTCTATTCTGTAGTATCTATTTGGTAACCGATAAATTGCTGATTTGTTTATAGCTATGATTATAGATGCTAACTAATTATTTTACTTTACTTCAGATATGGTGGAAATAGGGCTTCCAAATCTCCTCGACTATCCGTTCGCTTTACTCGTTAATGCAAATAATTAAGGTTCTTCTTCTATGTTGAGATAGCAGGTTAACTAAGCTATTTTATACTCCCGTTAAGGTAATATAAACACTCAACCCCATTGTAGAACTCTTCTATCTTTCGATGACAAGATTGACTACAAAAGAGGATTAAGAGCAATAACCTATTAAGCTACACAAGTATCGGGGTACTTTCGTCCACGATTTAAACCTATGTTTATTCAACTATAGCATATTCACAATCTCCCCTTTCGGATTTCGAGTAGAAATCATATAAGTGATGACAATTAGTGATCAATTAATTACCAAGAAATCAAACAATTATTGAATAAATCTCAACAATAGTAAGAAGAAACCAAAATCTTGCATTAATTCATAAAACGAGGTTCAAGCGATTCGACATGGAAAGCCCTAAATTAAGTTAGTTCCTAGCCATAGACATGCCAAGAACTAAAATAGTATCCAACATATACTAGAAAGAAATAAAGTAAAGAACAAGAAATTACTCAAAAATAAGTCTCCAATCTTGATCTAATGTTGTGATGAATGGTAAGGTGTGGAACTCCTCAAAACTGACCTAAAAGGCCCTATTTATATCCCCAAAAACGTGTAAAACCTTTTCCTCTTTGGTCTTGGCCCAGTCCTATTCGGATTTGTCAAATTTCGCGCGTCGGTGCCACGACCCTGCAACCGGCGCCGCGGCGCCGAAACTTCTGCGGCTGGTCTGCTTCTTGGGCACCGTGGCTCTGCTGCTGCTGGTTGGTTGGCGCCATGGCTCCGCCCTGAATTACGCCCGGGTTGCCAACTTTTCAGCTTTTTGAGCTTTGGAACCTCTGTTTCTGCCCTCTTTTCGCTCCTTCTCACCAATGTGCCACTTTAAACCACTGTGACTCAAAAGAAAGACAATCTATCCTAACACGACACATATTTATACAAAAATGGGCAAAAGACTAACTAAAAATGACTCAAAAGGTGTATATAAAATACACCGATCAACTTGCCACCTTTCGTCGAGGTGCTCTTACTGCCCATCATCTACTAATGGTCTTTACGCTAGTCTGGGGTAATTATGTCTTGGGAAACTTACATAACTATAATTGCATTCTCCTTATTATTCTGGTCATAACCCTTCGTTATACTAATTATTAACCCAAAAAATTTCTATCTTGATCCTCGGTCATACATTTCCATTCATGCTTATTACCAGCATTTATATCCTTATGACACATCCTCGACCATTTCCTAATGTCGTCCTCAATTACCCCAACCCATAACTTTTCCCACGGTTATCTAAAATTGTAACCTATTGCATGACGAAACTGAAGACTTTACCAGTATCATAGCCATCACCTAATAATATGGGTACGCATAACCCTCAATAATACGTAAAACTATCCCTGTTACACCCCGTATTTCCATAGCTACTAAGTGAGAACATGATTATAGAATTAAGATTGGAATGTCGAAAGGAAAGGATTTTTACATTTCCTTATACGAAAATTTTCCAGATTAATGTGATGACAAGAATTAATTCTAGTAATTGAATTCTTTCCAATAGAAGTATGGACTAAGTGTTAAATTATTAAGTCTTGGTGTTGTATGGTATAGGGCCATCGAAATTGTTGAGAAAAGTTGGCTAAGGGTGGGATATTATTTTTGTGAAGAGAATTCTTGACCAATAAGAGGAGAGCAAGTGCCCTCTCCACTTGTCTTGCAAAGACTCCACCTTAGTATATATAGATAAGTCTTGAAGACTTGGAACATAAGACCTTCATCCATACAAACCCTCATCTCTCCTTAACCTAGATATTTCTAAATCACCATAGCCAACAAGAACAAGATCAAAGTATTTTCTTTCCAAGATTAAGCACCCTTAACCCCTAAATCTAGGTTGGACCGAAAATAGAATGAAACCCTAGGGGTTTTCCGTCGACCTTTTGGAAGAGAAGCGTGAAGAGAAGTTGATCCTAAGGTTGTAGGGGATACATATATGTGATTGGAACTTGAAGAAGTGGAGCGAAACGAAAATCAGACCAATAAAGACCAGACTGTTTTGGGGCGTTTTTGGAAAAAAATGAGGTAAAAGTCCTTCTTCTTTTAAAGTAATTGGATATTACTTATTTTTATAAGGTATGAATGAACTTGTGTTAAAAAGAATGAAGAATAAAAAGCGTTTGAGACATTTTTGGGGCTAAAACCGATTTGGGACAAATTTGGTGTAAATGGAATTCGTTGGTTATTGTCGTTGTTATCTTCACCTATTGCATGCTATAATGGATTAATATTGTTGTTAATAAGTTTTGGAACTCGAATTGGAATAAAAAGGATTAAGGAAAGAGTTATCGGATTTTAGTTGTTGGCCGTAGAATCTATAAAACTGTTGGATATTGTCGTGCAATTTTTATGGACTGTTTTAGGTGTGTTGTAATGCTAGAAAATCAGCCCCTAACATGCATGATTAATGTGGTAAAATGGATAATGAAAGTCCTAAAGAATAGGGGTATAAAAAGGGTGAAAAAGCTTCACATTGTACCCTTTTTTTTTCCCGGGTAAATGCAAATATTATTACTAAAAAGAAAAAGCTGGGAGCTACAATCAGTCGTTGAGGGTTTTCAATCCTCAACGTAAGCATAAACAAGAAATGAAAGAGAGGAGGGATGGGGCGTTCACACGTAGGTGACGTTACAATAGGGGATTAAATCCTAAACTCAATCTTGGAAGGTTGAAATACTCTTTTCACTTGTCAAACTTGCTGCTTGGCTTTGTTCTTAATGAAATTCTTCCTTGAAGTAACCTCTTGCCATCCATCATTATCCGCACAAAGTGGTGCTTGCATGTGCACACTCGGCGAATTCTCGACACCCATAGCACTTCTAAAGGACCCCGGGTCGAAGGGAGTTTTAGACCCCCCTCGAGCTGCCTCGGCAAAGGTCCTGACTTGATTAAAATATCTATTTCCCACCTTTGTTGTATTGGGAACATCTTGTGCATCCCGCAAACGGTGTTCATCGAATTGTTTCTCACCCGAAGCTCGATCAAGATTCAAAGCTGTATCGACCCTTCCCGGCATAGAGGGCAAACTCGTATCCTCGCCATTATGAGGCAAAGCATTCGAATTTTGAGGTTGGGAAGTTTCCATAGGCTTTACTTGTTTCTTTGATTTCTTACACTTTAAATGGATATGTCCAAATATTTGGCAAATAAAACAGAAATCCGGATAATGCTCATATTCCACTTTTTGAACATACATGATATTACTCGGCAGCCTTACTCTAAATTCCGTAACTGGCTCCTTACTAACATCAACTTCAATCAATACTCGTGCATAGTTCATTTTGGACCTCTCTTTAGTAAACTGATCCGAGTATAGAGGCATTCCAACACGCGATGCAATTTTACTCAAACCGGTTTTACTCCAAACCGATAAGGGGATGTCACGTAGCAACACCCAAATAGGGATTTTCTTAAAACGATCATCTGAAAGTATCACGTCCTTATCAACTAGTTTTAACATCAATGTTTTGCCGAATGTCATATAGGGGCCACCATGAAACACCTTAACGCGGTCATCCTCTGACATAAAACGGAAGACGGTCCACCTACGTCCATAGGGAATAGTTCGACACTTAACATTCCAACCCTTAACAATTGAATTCAGTGCCTCACGTCCTGGAAAAGGGCCCGTGAAACATCCAATAAGACAATAGCCCCAAGTTTCAACAAATGGGACTTCATCATTCACATCAAGTTCTACAATATCTCCTTCTTGTTCAATAAATTGCAATTTCATACCCTTTGCTTCCAAACGTGATTCCGCAAACACCCCCTCATAAGTCATCTTCCTTGGAATAGGCTTATCCTGTGAGCATTCTTGCTTCGGGTGAAGTGAAGGGTTGAGGGTCCATAGGTACGTTATTGGTTCCCTTAGTTGAAGTCCAAAAACGTGCATCGTTGGGATTTGGTGTCTCAGAAGTCTTTTGTTGTAATAATGCCCTATCATTTAATGCACTGTCAATTAATGTATTAGAGTTCCTAGGGCTCTCGTTTTTGTCAAATCCGATTCTCACCCTTGGCAAGTTTCGAAGTCCCCTTAAATGAGAAGACTATACATTCCCTATGCCAATTGAAAGCGTCGAGTAATTAGGCATCTGAAGGAGAGAAAACCCTTCGGCTTCCGCAACATTTACCTTACCAAGAACTATGGGATTAGGAGCCATTCCGGAAGTAGTACCCATTGAATGAGGCGTGCCATTGGCTTCCGCATCCATTGAATGCTTCAAATTACTAGACCTCTTTTGAATAAAAACCCCTTCGGCTTCCGCAACATTTGCCTTACCAAGAACTATGGGATTAGGAGCCATTCCGGAAGTAGTACCCATTGAATGAGGCGTGTCATTGGCTTCCGCATCAATTGAATGCTTCAAATTACTAGACCTCTTTTGAATAAAAACCCCTTCGGCTTCCGCAACTATTGTATTTCCAAGGCTTATTGGCATAGTAGCAATCTCGGACTCAACAACCATTGACTGGTGACCTATGGACTTCCCCCATGACCCATGCCCACCCACCTGACCCGCTATCAACCCGTGACTTACCACGAGACCCGCTTTTACCTCGGCATCTAAGGTGCCTGCCGGAAAAGACCCATTGGACTCAGAAACCAAGGGTCGGTGACCCATGGGTTTCTTCCACAACCCAAGACCATCAACACTACCCTCCTGCAACCCGGGACCACCCTCCAGACCCGCTTTCGACCCGGGATCTCCCGCGTGATCCGTTTTTCCTCCAGAGTCCAGTGCACCTACCGGAACACCACCTTCCTCCTCGGCTTCCAAGGCGTCTGCCGGGAAAGCTCCTTTGGCTTTAAAGACCATAGTACTGTGACCCATGGGTTTCATCCACAGACCATGACCAACATCACGACCCTCCTGTATCCCGGGACCACCCACCATACCCTCTTTAGACCCGGGGTCTCCCGCCTGACCCGTTTTCCTTCCAGTGTCGAGGGTTCCAACCGGAACACCTCCAGAGGTTGCCACCGGAAAGTTGGGAGGTTCAATGAATTGCCTTCTCGACCCATGACCACCATCATGACCCTCTTGCATACCAAAACCACCCTCCTGACCTGCTTTCAACCCGGATACACCCGCCTGACCCGAATTCTCCACAAAGTTCAAAGAAGCTAACTGGCCACCACCAGAAGCTGCCACCACCGGAAATGCATTCGTCAAATTCAAATCTTGAACAATCAAACTAATCTCTTTCTTTCTTTTGGCTGAAATCTTTATATTCTTCCTCATGGCAAGAAGGAAGATAACTCACTCTATAGCAATTCGATTAAAGTGACCATGAAATGAACACACAATCTTCTCCGTAGGATGGGATTGATCAAAGAACAATCTGTAATAATTCAGTTGATGAAAATCATAGAAGAAGGGGAACGTAGAGGAGCAACTAGAGGAAAATGTTGAGAGCATTTTCGCCTAGTGAGAGAAACATCTCTCTAACTCCGAGACTCTTGGTTTGTTTTCACATTGTACCCTTAATATTGTAGAATTGTGGGCTATTTTCTATAGATTATGGGGCGGAATTTTACACGTCAAGTTAGGCGTGTAATCCCCTTTGGTTAACTGTTGGTTGTGCCTTAAATGTGGCTTGTTGGTTGATGAATATGGGCCTTGGAAAATGTGGAAAATTATGTAGAAACAAAGGAAGTGTTGCCCAAATTTCCGTAGAATTAGAGGGCAATTATTTGGTATAAGTCTTACTATAATAAGCTTGAAATTGATAGAAGTGCTATCGTTATTATAGGTTGAAGTACTACGTGTAGCATATTCTACTTGGAGGGTGGAATAGCCAATGAGGTTAAAGTACATTGGAGCGTATTGCTACTTGTCGTTTGGGTTAGTCGCCAACGAGGTATGTAAACTTCTTCCTTCTATCGACATGACTATCCTTGAAGTATACTTGCCTTGTTTTGGAGTATACATGACTTATTCTTGAAGTATACTTGCCTTGTTATTTGGAATATACGTAACTTGTTTTCTTGAAGTACTTACCTTGTCATTAGGAAGTATTCATGTTATTGATTTTATACTAAAGGCCTGTCTAAAAGATTCCTAAGTTCTTACCATGTCTTATGGGGGATGTTGGTAAGAGTCGTTAGGAAGTATTAGAAACAAGTATAACCTATTCACGGTTTAAATGTGTCACGACCCGACCACGGACCCGTGACTGGTGCCTTACCCCGGGCACCCTTGTGATACAATCATCAGAGAAAACCAGCGGAAAAATAAACTCACAACAAAAACCCATATAGAATATAAGCAGGCTAACCCAAAATGGCTACCTCTAAATATAACAAAGATGAACAGTTACATCCTTAACAACCCAAGTTATAACAGGACTACAGACCTCTAAGAATGTGTAATCACTATGACGGGACAGGGCCCCATCATACCCCTGAATGTACAAAACATCTACAACACCAGGGAGAACCGTACCAAAAGTCGAGCCTCCGGAGAAATGGAGCTTCTGACACTTGAGCAAGATCCTAAGAATAAGGATCCACCACCTGCTTACCCTTACCTGCGGCATGAACGCAGCCCCCGAGGAAGGGGGTCAGTGCACAATATGTACCAAGTATGTAAAACTGGAAAATACTGTAATAATATCATAAGTCAAAAATAAGCTGGAGTCATGGAGGAAAATCAAAATACAGTACACTGTGCCTTACTAACAATGAGAGTATCAAGTATAAACTTTACTGCATAAAAATAGGAGGCTCATGATCAAAACAGGGTCTCCCGCCCGTAGTATCATTAAGCAATCCTACTCCTGGGACTATTTCACCCGCATATTTCCTGTGGACCCGCATGAGGTCACCCGCCTCGCATGGGACTATTTCACCCGCATGGGACTATTTCACCCGCATGAGGTCATCCGCCTCGCATGAGACTATTTCACCCGCATGAGACTGTTTCACCCGCATGGACCCGGTGGGCCCGCATGAGTATAAGCGCCGCACTCGCATCATGGGTAGCAAATCCATGGCATAGGTAATAATAATAATAATAATAATACATAAATCAGCACAACCGGCTATCATACATAACATAAGCGCTACCGTCTTATCATAACGTAAGCAAGTTAAGAATATCCCCTAACTTCTTATTAACATTTTTAGTATATCCTCTCATTTTAGTTTACTTAAGGCACTAACATGTCATTTAAAAGAAAATCCGGGAATTCAACCCAAGTACCACGTACCTCTAACCTTTTAAGAAAAAGACTCTTTTTTGTGCAAAACTCCCAAGATACTAATAACCGTAGTATCAAGTCACGACAACTTTTCAAAACAAGTCACGTTTACCTTTAAAAATACAATAGGCTTCTAAATCAAGTGACTTCATTTCTTTTAAAACCTTAGGCAATTAATGCCTTAAAAACAATTTGCCTTTCACAAATTCAAATCATTTATCCGTACTTATTTTACTTGGAGTAAACCTTTCTTTGTTAACCTTCCATAAAGCCAATACAACCAACTTCCCATAAAGTCGTTATATTACCATTATACACTAATCAAACACATCTCCCTATATCCAAGGGACTTATACTTTTAAACGAAACAAATATCATATACTTAAAACACTCAAAGTCCCTTAACTTTAAGACTTAAGACATCATTAAAACAAGTAAGGGATACCAAAGCCTTTGTACGTCTACCGTACTACATAGATGCAATTATTCATGCTCAAGAGGTAGGAAAGTTCCACATACCTCTTCGGGTCAATCCACTTGCTAAGTCCAAAACACCGCACGTAATACGTCAACCTATAATGACCATAATACGTTTATTAACCTCTAGTTTCAACGTAGAATATTCCAAGTGCAAAGTTACTAAATTCTACGGAAAATCGGGCATCATTTCCTTCGTTTCTACATACTTTGCCACCTTTATCAAGGCCGAATTCAATATCCAAACGCCACTTTTAAGGCCCAACAATCCAATCAACACAAAGGGAATTACACACCTAATCTTGGGTGTGTAAAATTCTGCCCCACAATACATAACAATTAACTTAACAAGTTTAAGGTAGTATTTTGGCTACAACATGCTCACATAACCTTCTTATCCAATTCCTTCATATCCAACCCATATTTCATACATGCAATTTATCTAAGAGCAATATTTTCAACTACAAATTCTTTCTTCTTCACATGCAACACCAAAAACCAACAAGGAGAGAAGGAATTGTTACCTTAGAACTTTAGCCAAATATTCCAACAAATTCACTAGCCTCCTTTCCACAATCACCACCACAAGAACTCATACAAGCTTGCCAACAAGTTTTCTTCTTGCCACACTTTTCAGATTTTTCTCAAGCTTTGATTTCCTCTTGATTTTCTAGAGAGAAGGAAGAGCTTTTATCTTTAGAGAGAGAGAAGAACATGAAGAATGACCAAGTCTTAAAGACTTGGTCAATAAGTAGTACATGCAAAATCAGATGGGGGGTGACACTTGTCACCTTCCCATGGCCTTTTTAAAACAAAACAGTTCAGATTTTTCCACTAACTCGCAGAACCCGCGCGGCGCCGCGGCCTGCCCGGCCGCGGCGCAAAACTCTCGCTAACTCCTGAACTTTCCGGCGCCCGCCTCGCTTCCGGCGCCGCGGCGCTGCAACTTCAGCGAACCCCCAGATCATCTGGCGTCGCGGCCCTGCATCCGGCGCCGCGGCCCTGTGGCTCCTGATCGAAACACCTTTCTGTTCGACTGCGCACTGAACTTGTAACTCCCATAACGTTCTACTCCGATGTCCTATCAACGAACGGTTGGTTGCGTTGGAAACTAGACTCAACAAACTACGCACTAGGCCTTTGAAACACCTAGGAACTCTCAATGTAACAGGTCATAACCCGCCTCAAAGTTGACCAAAAATCCATCCGAAACAATCCGTCAACCTATCCTTCTAAAATTTAAGTCTTAATCCCTTTCGTACGCTCTCACACGTGTGGCCAGAACCACGGGGTATAACAAAATGAGTATTGATTTTCAAGATTATGAGACTTTGATTTAAAGTTATGAGACTTGATTTTCAAGGTTATGAGACTTGTTTTATTTAAATGATTATGAGACTTTATTTTCAAGTTATGGGATTTGATTTGAAAGTTTGTGTGATTTGATTATATGAAGTATAAGTGAATTGATTTTGAAGTATATGATACTTGAATTTTAAAGATAAGAGACTTGGTTTATTTTGAAAGTTATAATACTTGAATTGAAAAGTACAAGCTTACTTGACTTTAAAAAGATAAGAGTAACGTCATTGGAAAAAAATGAGTTACTTGATTTAAAGGAATAATTTCCTTAAATGTTGAAAGAAGAAGTGACTTGATTTTAAAGAAGAGAAGTAACTTGATTTAAATGTATAAGTTACTTGATTGATTTAAAGAGAAGTCGCTTAAATTCAAAACCTTGAATGAAATTTCTAAAGGTGTAGTAACTTGATTTGAAAAGTATAGATTACTTGATTTGAAAAGTATAGATTACTTGATTTGAAAAGTATATGTTACTTGATTCAAAGAGAATAAGTAACTTGATTTGAAAAGTATATGTTACTTAATTTAAAGAGTAGACGTAACTTGATTTAAAAGGTATAAGTTACTTGATTTTGGAAAAGGGAGTTACTTGATTTAAAAAGTAAGTTCCTTGAGTTTTGAAAGAAGAAGTGGCTTGATTTAAAGGCATAAGTAACTTGGTTTTAATAGTGAAAGTGCTTTTGGGTTCAACTCCCTAAACATTGCATGAAACGATTCTTTTATAAAGAATAGATGTACATAGTACTTTGGGTTCCAATCCCGTACATGATATGGTAGTGCTTTAGTTTTCTAAAATGAAAGTGTTATAACGGCTTTATGGGAAGTTTGTTATAACAAGGTTTATGGAAAGTTAAGAGATGGTTTAAAATGTTGTAAGGAAATCATGGGAGAATGTCCATGGTTAAGTCCTTAATATAGTACATGATATGTGACACTTTGATTTTCAAATATGTTTTAAAGTAATACGTGATGTCTATTGCCCTGATTTGTCAAAGCATGTCTTAGAAAGATACTTAGTATGATAAGTGTCTTGATGATGGTTACAAAATGATACATGTATTGGATTCTACTTCCTAGTGATACATGTAGTACTTGGGCTTTTCTAAAAATGAAAATTTAGTTTATAAAGTGAATGTACGACTCACGTACATTGTTGTAATGGACATTAATCCTTAGTGATGCAAGTGTGATAGTGCCTTGGTGTTATAAAACGAAAGACTTGTTAGTGTCTTGGTTATTTTAGAAAGGAAGACATGGTATTGTCTAGTTTGTTTTAAAAGGAAGACATGGTATTGCCTTGGTTGTTCAAAAAGATGGTGCCTTCATTTTGTCTAATGAGAGTTAAAGATTACTTAACTTGCATAAGTTGTTCATGATAGCCATTGGTGCTAGTGTTATGAGTATAATTGCGGGGTAAACCCCCCAAGACATTATACATCTGTCACGACCCGACCCCGGGCCCGCGACTGGTGCCCTACCTGGGCACCTCTTTCAAGTATACATCAGAGAATAGCAGCGGAACATACAAAACTCATAAAATACTTAACATCAAATATCAACAGGCTAGCCGATAAGGCCGCCTTCCGGGAAATATACATAACCCAAAATAAAAAAAGTTACATCCTTGTTCTTACAACCCAATCCACAAATATGACTACAGACCTCTAAGAATAACAACTGTGACGGAACAGGGCCCCGCCATACCCCTGAATGTACATAAATCTACAACATCAGGGAAACCGTACCAAAAGACAAGCCTCCGGAGAAATGGAGCTTCTGACACCTGATCAGTGATCCTAAGAATGAGGATACACCACCTGCTTACCCCTGCCTGCGGCATGATTGCAGCCCCTCCGAGGAAAGGGGGTTAGTACACAATATGTACCAAGTATGTAAAACTGGAAAATACTGCAATTTACATCATAAGTCTAAAATAAAGCTGGAGACATGTATGATAATCAAATTAACAGTATACTGTGCCTCACTAACAATGAGAGTAAAATATACATTTCCGGTTCTTAAAAATAGGAAACCTGTGATTAACCTAGGACCATCCGCCCGTAGTATTATCACGCAATCCTACTCCTGGGACTATTTCACCCGTATAGGTCGTATGGACCCGCATGAGGTAACTTCATCGCATAGGACTAGTCCGCCCCGCATAGGATTATTTCACCCGCATGAGCACTACGGACTCGCATGAGGTATTCCTCGCATCATGGGTAGCAAATCCACGGAATATGCAAATGCCACAAGCCCGGGGAATGACCCCGTAATGAACAATATATCACAAGCACAACCGGCTACTATAATTAACATAAACAAGTTAAGAAACCCCTTAACTTCTCATTCGACTTAATTAGCATACACTCTCATTTCTTTTTAACTTAAGGCACTATCGTATCATAAAAGATCCGGGAATTTAACCCAAAGTACTACGTACTTCTATTCTTTTAAAATGACTCTTTTTCATATAAAAATCCAAGATACTAATAACCGTAGTATCAAGTCATATCTACTTTTCAAGACAAATCACAATACCTTTTAGAAATACATTTATAGGCTTCTAAATCAAGTGACTTCTTTCTTTAAAACCTTAAGCAATTGATGCCTTCAAATCAATTTGCCTTTCTTTATTTCAAGTCATTTATCATTATTTACATTACTAGAGTAAACCACTCTTTCATCTTTCCATAAAGCTATTATAACCAACTTCCCATAAAGTCGTTATACTAACTTTATACTTTAGGCAATTATGTTCTTCTTTATATCCAAGAGACATACTTTCAAAACAAAACAAGTATCATATACTTTCAAAATACTTCAACTCTCTTAACTTTTAGAAACTAAGATATCCTTAATCTTTTTAACAAGTGAGTTAATTCGCTAATTCAACCAACTTGGACATTCTTAAGACAAGTCAAGGATATCAAATGAAACTAGATTCGTCAAAATCTCGTACGTCTACCGTACAATATATTTACAACTACTCATGATCAAGAGATAAGAAAGTTCCACATACCTCTTTGGTTCAATCCACTCGCTAAGTCCATTATGCCGTACGTAGTATGTCAACCTATAATGACCATAATACGTCTATTAACTTCGAACTTCAAACATAGAATATTCTAAGTGTAAAGTCACTAAATTCTACGGAAAATCGGACAGCACTTCCTTTGTTTATACGCACTTTTCCACATTTTTCAAGGCCCGAATTCAATAACCAAATATGCCACATTTAAGGCTCAACAATGTAGTTAACAATAGGGGATTACATGCCTAACAAGACGTGTACAATTCTGCCCCACAACTGATACCAAGCAATTCAATAACCAATGCCATTTTCGGCCATAAAGTACCACAATGCAAAGTCTTATCCAATTCCTTTTTCAATCCAAGTTGTTTAGTATAACATGTTATAAAGCCGCAATCGATTATAACAACTAAAATCTTCAAGTAGATAACATGCGACGATTCTAATTATCGACCAAATTGTATTTCAATTTCAAATGGCTAACAATGTCATTTCGGATGTAGGCTTCCAACATCCATAACACTTATGAATCTCCAATACATATATCTCATGCTTGATAAAATGTAAAGCTACAACAATATGTAATCTTATAACACTTAAGAGAACAAGATTGTTACCTAGACGTGCCTTAATCCAACTAGAATATCCGAAGTCGCTCCCTAGCAACTTAGCGCCTTTCCTTGACACTTTAATCCGCCACTTGAAGCCCTTAGAAGTTCACAAATAACTTTCCTTCAATTTCCAATCCAAACCTATGAAAGTGACTTAGGGTTTCACCTTGCGACTAACGCAAAAACGACACTTTTCCGGGATCTTTCTATTGAGATACCCTTAGGAACCTTGGTTTAAAGTATGGAGATTATTGAACAACAAACGAAATTTTTTCTTGATTCTAAGAACCCTAACCCGAGAGATTTGCTAGCAAGAACAAGAGTTCTTCAAATTTTTCTAACTGTAAAATAGCCTTGTCTTGCTACTAGTATGTTTAAATAACACTATGGAGGGTCAAGATTAGCACATATGGGTGGCTTGGATGCATTCCACTAAAAGATCAAGCCAAGTGGCCCTTGGACTTAGTCAATAATATCAAGCTCTTAGCCTAGCAAGACTTGGTCATCTTAACACTTGACAAATGACCATTCTAACCTTGGTCCATTCGACCATGACCATCCAAGGGGGTGACACGTGTCGCCCTCTCATTCGTCGCAATATTTCGTTTCCCGACATTTCCATAATTCCGATAAATTTTTACTAGTCTCAAATCTTAACATTTTTGAGTTCTTACGTACATTCTTATAAACATGTCCTGGAATTACGGGGTGTAACATTCTTTCCCCTTAGAAACATTCGTCTTCGAATGTTCTTTTGGAGTCAAACTTATAGATAGCGACCTAGTTCTCCTTTTTCAACCCCTATATAGCAATAATGCCCCACGTGGCCACATAATAGCACTTAAGCAAAATACTTCAATTAAAACTTGACAAGTAAGGGAAATGAATTACCTGAAGGTGTATAGAATAAGTGAGGATACTTCCTCAACATGTCCTCCTCCGCTTCCCAAGTCATCTCCTCCCTATTATTATTCCGCCACAAGACTTTGACGGAAGCCACATCCTTGGTCCACAGTCGCCTGACCTGACGATCGAGTATCGCTATGGGACTCTCCTCATACGATAAACCCTCTATCACCTGGACCTCGCTAGCTGGGAAAACTCTCGATGGATCTCCGATACACTTCCGTAACATAGAAACGTGGAAGACTGGATGTACTGCCTCTAAATCCGAAGGCAGATCCAACTCAGAGGCAACCTTGCCTACTCTACGGATGATCTGGTAAGGCCCAATGTACCTTGGGCTAAGTTTCCCCTTCTTTCCGAATCTCATCACACCCTTCATGGGTGATACCTTCAAGAAGACCCAATCGTCTACCTGAAACTCCAAATGTCGACGCTGATTATCTACATAAGACTTCTGCCGACTCTGAGCTTCTAACAGTCTATCCTAGATAAGCTTCACCTTATCCACAACCTGCTGAATCAAGTCTGGGCCAACCAACTGAACCTCGCCCACGTCGAACCAACCAATCGACGACCTACACTTCCGCCCATACAAAGCCTCATATGGCGCCATCTGAATGCTAGAATGGTAGCTGTTGTTATAAGCAAACTCCACAAGAGGCAAATGATCCTCCCAGCTACCCCTGAAATCAATAACACAGGCCCGCAGCATATCCTCAAGTGTCTGGATAGTACGCTCTGCCTGCCCGTCGGTCTGAGGATGAAACGCAGTACTGAGACTCACCTGTGTCCCTAACCCCTTCTGGAAAGACCTCCAGAAGTTAGCCGTAAACTGGGCTCCTCTGTCTGATATAATCGATATAGGAACTCCGTGCAGTCTCACAATCTCCCTGATATACAATCTAGCATAATCCTCAGCCGAATACGTAGTCCTGACTGGAAGAAAGTGGGCTGATTTCGTCAGCCTGTCTACAATAACCCAGATGGAATCACACTTCCTCTGAGTACGAGGTAACCCTGTAACAAAATCCATGTTGATCACCTCCCACTTCCATGTCGGAATATCAATCGCCTGCAATAGCCCACCGGGCTTCTGGTGCTCAACCTTGACCTGCTGACAATTAGGACACTGAGCAACAAAACCTGCCATGTCCTTCTTCAGGCCATCCCACTAATACATACATCTGAGGTCATGGTACATCTTAGTCGACCCCGGATGAATAGAGTAACGAGCACTGTGTGCCTCCCCCAGAATCTGCTGACAAAGTCCTGCAACATCGGGAACACACAATCTGCCCTCGAATCTTAGCACCCCATCAGGCGCTACCCCAAACAAACTCTTCTCCTCTCGAAGAGCCGTATCGCGATACCGTATCATAACTGGGTCCTCATACTATCGCCTCTTCGCCTCATCAACGATGGAAGACTCGACAATCTCATGAACCCGAACCCCACTATCATCGGTATCGACCAATCGAACCCTAAGGCTCGCTAGATGATGGATCTGACAGACCATGTCCTATCTACCTGGTTGCACCTCTAACAGACTCCCCATCGATCTACGACTCAAAGCATTTGCAACCATGTTGGCTTTTCCCGGATGGTATAGGATATCAACATCATAATCCTTCAACAACTCTAACCACCCTCTCTGCCGCAGGTTCAGCTCCCTCTGCCTGAAGATGTACTGGAGGCTCTTGTGGTCTGTATAAATATCCACATGAACCCCGTATAAATAATGTCTCTAAATCTTCAAGGCATGAATAACTGCGGCCAACTCTAAGTCGTGAGTAGGTTAATTCCTCTCATGCTTCCGTAGCTACCGGGAAGCATAGACTATTACCTTGCCGTGCTGCATCAATACTCACCCTAGCCCGATACCCGAGGCATCACAATAAATCACGTAGCCCTCCAACCCCTCGGGAAGAGTAATAACTGGAGTCGTCGTCAACTTTTTCTTCAGTAACTGGAAGCCCTTCTCACAAGCTTCTGTCCACTGGAACTTAGTTGCTTTCTGAGTCAGCCTAGTGAACGGTGCTGATATCGAAGCAAACTGCTCCACAAACCTACGATAATAACTCGCCACTAAGAAATCGCGCACTCCGTCGAGTAGTAGGTCTCGCCAAGACTTGACCGCCATCTTTGCCGTATCACACGAATACTGCCGCAATAATGTGCCACAAGAATGCCACTGAGGCCAACCAAAACTCACAATTGGAGAACTTGGCGAACAACTACCGGCTCTGGAGGACCCCAAATACCGTCCTCAAGTGATCTCGTGCTGCTCGCTCAATGAATAAACCAGGATGTCATCAATGAATACTATAACAAACATATCCAAAAATGGCTTGAACACCCGGTTCATCAAATCCATAAATACTGCTGGAGCGTTGGTCAAACCGAAAGACATCACCCTGAACTCATAGTGTCCATACCGGGTCCTGAATGAAGTCTTTGGGATATCCGCCTCTCTAACTCGCACCTGATGATAACCAGACCGCAGGTCTATCTTGGAGAAACACCTCGCACCCTGCAACTGGTCAAACAAATGATCAATCCTGGGGAGGGGGTATCTATTCTTGATGGTTACATTATTCAGCTGCATGTAATCAACACACATACGCAGCGTCCCATCTTTCTTCTTTACAAACAAAACCGGCGCTCCCCAGGGAGAAACACTAGGCCTGATAAAGTCCTGCAACATCGGGAACACACAATCTGCCCTCGAATCTTAGCACCCCATCAGGCGCTACCCCAAACAAACTCTTCTCCTCTCGAAGAGCCGTATATCGATACCGTATCATAACTGAGTTCTCATACTGTCGCCTCTTCACCTCAACAACGATGGAAGACTCGGCAATCTCACGAACCCGTACCCCACTATCATCGGTATCGACCAATCGAACCCCAAGGCTCGCTAGCTGATGGATCTGACGGACCATGTCCTATCTACCTGGCTGCACCTCTGACAGACTCCCCATCGATCTACGACTCAAAGCATCTGCAACCATGTTAGATTTTCCCGGATGGTATAGGATATCAACATCATAATCCTTCAACAACTCTAACCACTGTGTCTGCCGCAAGTTCAGCTCCCTCTGCCTGAAGATGTACTGGAGGCTCTTTTGGTCTGTATAAATATCCACATGAACCCCGTATAAATAATGTCTCCAAATCTTCAAGGCATGAATAACTGCGGCCAACTCTAAGTCGTGAGTAGGGTAATTCCTCTCATGCTTCCATAGCTTCCGGGAAGCATAGGATATTACCTTGCTGTGCTGCATCAATACACACCCTAGCCCGATACCCGAGGCATCACAATAAATCACATAGCCCTCCAACCCCTCAGGAAGAGTAAGAACTGGAGCCGTCGTCAACTTTTCCTTCAGTAACTGGAAGCCCTTCTCACAAGATTCTGTCCACCGGAACTTAGCTGTTTTCTGAGTCAGCCTAGTGAACGGTGCTGATATCGAAGCAAACTGCTCCACAAACCTACGATAATAACCTGCCAGCCCTAAGAAACTGCGCACCTCCGTCGGAGTAGTAGGTCTCGGCCAAGACTTGACCGCCTCAATCTTTGCCAATCAACCTGAACACCGTTATCCCCAATAATGTGCCCTAAGAATGCCACTGAGGCCAACCAAAACTCACACTTAGAGAACTTGGCGAACAACTGCCGGCTCCGGAGGACCCCAAGTACCTTCCTCAAGTGATCTGCATGCTTCTGCTCTGTGCGCGAATAAACCAGGACATCATCAATGAATACTATACCAAACGTATCCAAAAATGGCTTGAACACCTGGTTCATCAAATCCATAAATACCGCTGGAGCGTTGGTCA
Source organism: Przewalskia tangutica (assembly GCA_029844215.1). Lineage (NCBI taxonomy): Eukaryota > Viridiplantae > Streptophyta > Magnoliopsida > Solanales > Solanaceae > Przewalskia > Przewalskia tangutica. The sequence goes on from CM056722.1 coordinate 134,152,778, forward strand.
AACCGAAAGACATCACCCTGAACTCATAGTGTCCATACCGGGTCCTGAATGCAGTCTTTGGGATATCTGCCTCTCTAACTCGCACCTGATGATAACTAGACCGCAGGTCTATCTTGGAGAAACACCTCGCACCCTGTAACTGGTCAAACAAATCATCAATTATGAGGAGGGGGTATCTATTCTTGATGGTTACCTTATTCATCTGCCTATAATTAACACACATACGCAGCGTCCTATCCTTCTTCTTTACAAACAAAACCGGCGCTCCCCAGGGAGAAACACTAGGCCTGATAAAGGCTTTTTCCAGCAAATCTTTCAGCTGGTCCTTCAACTCCCTCAACTCAGCAGACGCCATCCTGTACGACGGAATAGATATAGGCCGAGTGTCTGGCAACGCGTCAATACAGAACTCTATCTCCCTCTCGGGAGGAATACCTGGGAGATCATTTGGGAATACATCCGTAAACTCTCTAACCATCGGAACTGACTGAAGAGCTGACACCTCAGCCTCTGTATCGAGTTGAATTTTATAATTTACAGCACGAATGAGAATAAGTATCGAACAGGTCATTGCAGCGTTAATAAGGAAAATGTATCGACAATCAATTAAATTAAAATGAGTAGAATTCTCCATCTCCATAGAAGCTAAGATAAGACAAAATTGTATTATATTTTCTAGATCATGACTGCTTTAATAAGATCGTTATAAACAAGTATAACCTATTCACAGCGCACAAAAATATATGTTACTTAATTTAATGAGTTACGTTATGAAGTTTTAAGACTATGAACCTTAAATTCTTAAAAGGTTAAGAGACTTTATTTTTCAAGTTATGAGACTTGATTCTTAAAGGAAGAAATGACTTGATTTAAAAGTATAGAATACTTGATTTGGAAAGTATTGACTTCTTGACATTCTAAAGATAAGAGACTTGAATTCTAAAGTAAGAAACTTGATTTCTAAAGATTAAGAGACTTGAAGTATTTTGAAAGTTAAGAAACTTGATTTGGAAGTATATGATACTTGGTTTTAATATTATAAGCCTCTTGGTTATAAAAAAGAATGAATTTGTCTAAAAACCATAAAGAGTTATAACGGCTTTATGTGAAGTCAGTTATAACGGCTTTATGGAAGGTTAAGAGAGTTGTCTATTTTGATTAATAGACATGAGTTGCCTAGATTGTGAAAAATTGAAGTTACTTGGTTTCAAAGTCTTGAAATGAATTTCTAAAGGTGTAGTAGCTTAATTTGAAAAATAGACATGCCTTGATACTACGAGTGTTAGTATCTTGGGGTTTTATATAAAAAGGAGTCTTTTGAAAAGAATGGAAGTATGTAGTACTTAGGGTTAAAATCCCGGATTTTTATATAAAACGAAAGTACCTTGAGTATATAAAATGAAAGTCTAAAGATTTTATGAACTTGCCTATGCTTGCTTGTGATAGCCTTGAGTGCAAGTATTATATGTTTACGCTGCCGTGACTCTCAGTTGGAGGGCCGACTGTCTTGTTGTGAATTTACTTGGACGTACTGACAGTGACGGAGGCTTCCACGGGTATGCTTCCATTGTGATTGATCCTTGGACATGCTTATACGATGTGGGATTCCAGGGCATGTGACCAGGATGCGGGTTAGATTCCCAGATTATTTTTATTACTCCTTGGACATGCTTATACGATGTGGGATTCCGGGGCATGCAACCAGGAGGCGGGTTAGATTCCCGGATTTATTTTATTACCCCATGGCCATGCTTATACGATGAGGGATTCCGGGGCATGCGACCATGTTATGGACTATTACTCCATGGACTAGCTCCCCATGAAGACATGTACCCGAGATGAGGGATTCCACGAGCATGTTATTGTCACGCCCCGAACCCCGGGCCCGTGACTGGTGCCCTACCTGGGCACCCTTCTACCTTAACAACACAAGTAAACTGCGGAATTTAAATAACACATTTTTGTTTTTTTTTTTAAAACCAACATACGTGCAAGGGCAAAGCCGACAAGGCTGCCATCTAATATACATCAACAAAAGACACTACACCGTACATGAGTCCAATCCCACATATGAATACAGACCTCTAAGAGTTTTACTGAACTATGACGGGACAAGGCCCCGTACCATAAGCTGTCTGAAGCATGTCGTGAAGAACTATACCAAAAAGATAAACTCACGAGCGAAGGAGCTATCCAAAACTCACGGCGGTCCTACACTGCCGATCACCAAACAGCGTACCTAAACTGCGGCATGCGCAGCCCCGAAGGAGGTCGGTGCGAAGAATGTACCAAGTATGTGAAGCGATGAAATCGTAATGAAATCATAGTCTAAACAAAGCAGGAGACATGTATGATAGCCAACCTACGACACAATACATAGCGATCATATCAAGTCGAGGGACGCGTGCCTCAAAGTCACTACTCAAATATAACTATGGGTCTCACGCCCATAATATCAACCATGCCCGTGGAATCCTTTCTCACCGCCGTGATCCATGATATAACTATATCCTCGTGGTCGCGTGCCCGGAATCCCATCGTATAAGCATGACCGTGGGGTAATACAAACAAATCCGAATCAAGCCCGCCTCGGTCACATGCCCGGAATCCCACATCGTATAAGCATGTCCGAGTATCCTCGTGGTCGCGTGCCGGAATCCCACATCGTATAAGCATGACCATGGGGTAATACAAACAACCGAATCAAACCCACTCCGGTCACGCCATGCCGGAATCACATCGTATAAGCATGTCGAGTATCCTCGTGGTCGCGTGCCCTAATCCCACATCGTATAAGCATGACCATGGGGTAACACAAATAATCGAAGCATACCCGTGGAATCCCACCTCACTGTCTGTACGTCCAAGTAAACTTACAACAAGGCAGTCGACCCTCCAACCGAGAGTCGCGGCAACGTAATAAAACATAATACTTGTACTCAAATGCTATCACCAGCACACATTGGCAATTCTCAATTAAACAAGCCAAAGTACTTATCAAGGCAAACATAGAATAATTCTCAATTAAACAAGCCAAAGTACTTATCAAGGCACACATAGAATAATTCTCAATTAAACAAGCCAAAGTACTTATCAAGGCACACATAGAATAATTCTCAATTAAACAAGCCAAAGTACTACGTACGTACATTATTTTCAAAATACTCCTTTCTATGTACAACCCCAAGATACTAACATCCGTAGTATCAAGGTGTGCCTATTTTTCAAAGTAAGTTACTATACTTTTAGAAAACTCATTTCAAAGCTTGAAATCAAGTAACTTCAAATTTTCACAATCTAGGCAACTTATGCCTAATAATCAAAATAGACAACTTTCTTAACCTTCCATAAAGCCGTTATAACCGACTTCCCATAAAGCCGTTATAACCCTTTATGGTTTTAGACATATTCATTCCTTTTTATAACCAAGAGACTTATACTTAAAACCAAGTATCACATACTTACAAATCAAGTTTCTTAACTTTCAAAATACTACAAGTCTCTTAATAGTTAGAAAACAAGTTTCTTCTACTTTTAAACCTCAAGTAACTCACACCTTTAAAACAAGTTACTTCTCTTAAATCATGTCATTTCTCCTCTCTTAAAACAATTAAGTAAATCACTCATGTAACTCCCCTAAAGTCATTACAACAACCCTTAGGTTTTGGAACTAAGGCATTAGCCAAAAGGTTTGAAACCACTTCCTTTTCAAGACTTATGTACTTTAAGTAAAATACTTTCACTTTTAAGAATCCAAACTTCACTAAGGAAATGGATTATACAACTTACAATTTAAACATCAAAGTACAATCAAGGAAGTACATAGAACAAATTCTATTTTAGGCAATCCAAATACAACCAAGGAATGGATCATTTAAGGAGTAGGACATACTTTTTTTATCTTAAGGAATCATGCTAGAAGAGGAGATAGTTCCCATACCTTTTCGGCTAAATCCACAAGCTAAGCGAATCGCCGCGTGCGTGAAGTGTCAACATATAATGGTCACAACAAGACTATCAACTTCTAGTCTCAAACGAAGACTAAAAATAAGTATACGCTCTCTAATTCTACGGAAAATCGGGCAAGACTTCCTTTGTTTCTACTCACTTTGCCACCCTTTTCAAGGCCGAATACAATAACCAACACGCCACATTTAAGGCTCAAAACAACAACCAAACAAAGGGGATTACACGTCTTACAATACGTGTAAAATTCCGCCCCACAATTAATACGAAGTAGTTCCATATTCAAGCCATTCTCGGCCAACAACATAACCAACAATTCAAAGTCTTTTCCAATCCTTTTCCAATTCCAAGTTCTAAGGTCTAACATGTTATATAGTCATAAACAACTTCAACAACTACAATTTCCTTCTTTATACAACATGCGACGATTTAAACTAATAATCAACTCGAATTGTAATCTTAAGGCTAACATGCTAGTTTTCGGATTAGGGTTCCAATAGCCTATATACTTATCAAACTTCATACTAAACATCTCATGCTTGCTAATATCCATAGCTACAACAATAAGTAAACCTTAATTACTAAAACGACAAGATTATACCTTTATAAGCCCTTAAAATTTCCAAGATTCAAAGTCGCTCCTTAGCAAATTCTTAGCTCCTTTCCTTAGGTTCCAATCCGCTCCAAGCACTCCTTAGAAGCCTATGAAGAACTCATCTTCAAGTTCCAACTTCAAAGTTGAAGAACTCCTTATGTTTCCGCCTTGCGACTAACGTGAAAACGCCGTTTTTCCAAAATCTTTCTATTGAGATATCCTTACAATACCCTTAGGGACATTGGGTTTAAGTCTTGTGAACAATGGATCAAAACTACAAATTTTTCTTGTGCAAAAGACCCCAAACCCGAGAGCTTATCTTGTGAAGAACAAGGTGTTGTGATTTTTCTAAGTGTTGAAGACTAGTCTTGCACTAGTAGTATGCTTATATAACACAAAGAAGGGCTTAGATTATTACACTTGTGGGCTAGGATGAAGAGCAATTAATGTAAAGCCAAGTGGACAAGTTGACCTTGGTCAACAATCTCAAGCTTGAAGACTTGATCTTTTACCATGGTCAATGACCATTTTACCCCTAATATTTTCGTCCAAGACCATATATGTGGGGGGTGCCACGTGTCGCCATCTCATTCGTCCATAAAATTTCGTAACCCTCGTGGGCCCCACAAAACGTAAAATTCCTCGGGTGGGCCCCACATGACCAAATCCGTAAAAACAAATTTCCATAATGTTAATAAGTTCCATAATCCTCAAATAATACATTTTGAGAATCCAATTCTCATCAACGAACATTTTTCCTTTCCGACATTCGGAAGATTTTGCGTCGGAAAAACAATTCTTCCTTTCGTACTAATTTCCAAGTCTTGATTCCTTGCGTACATTCTCTTTTACATGTCCTGGACTTACGGGGTGTAACATTCTTCCCCCCTTAGAAACATTCGTCCCCGAATGTTCTTAGTCGGTTGCCAAGCTATACAAACTCCGGCATAAACTCTATACTATGCCTATCAATCAATACTCCACAAGACCAACGATGCCACACATGGCCAACACCTATCATACGTAAACATATCAATGGACCTTACGTCCGACCCCTTCTCACAAAACTTCGAAGGTTCTGATCTTCTAAAACACGGGATCCTTAGAGGTTCCTTTATTTTCTTACTTGTCATACTTTCGTGCTTCCAACTTACTTAGTAAGCGTCTGACATCTCAAATATTGTTTCTGTTCTCCAATCCTTGGAGTTACTATCCAAACTTGGCCATATCATTACTTACATTCCCGTTAAGGCTCTTCTTCGACCCTTACGACCTAGTTCCGGTGGAACGCATCCACGAACTCGTACAATGATTAACTAAACTTGGGTCTTGCATCCTGGGACCTACCATAACGGGACCATTTCTAACATCACCCATTCCATACTACGGTTGACCCGAAATGAGTCCATAACCCGACTCATCGTCACTTAACTTCATTCTTAGTCCGAAATAAATCTCTCTCTTATCTCAAGGTACTTCTCACTTTATCCCCTATTCACTAGAGGTTCGTCACATAAGCCAAAATATTTCTACTGTACAATCTTCCCTATTGGTTTTACACTGTTATGGGGCAATTACTACGTGTGAACTCTACACAACTATAGTCTCAGTTCATTTACCATTCTTGTCAATATTCTTAACGTCTCACTTTACTAATCAAGGTATTCCTACCTGCAGTACTATCACTTTACAACTCTAGCAATAAAGGAAAAGCATAATACGTTAGGCGAAATCTGACTCTATCAAAGCACGTATGATTCAAAAGAATCGAGATATACATGTAACCCCATGAGATGTTGCCTCCTGATCCTGCCTAGTAGTCACGTCATCTCTGCGGTTCGAAGGACCGCCAGAACTATAAACTCCACCCTGAACTCTACCACGGTGGTGGTGACATCGAACACCTTGCCTGGGGCGTGCGGTGTGGAGAAAGGAACCAACTACCGGCCTCATAGGCTGAGCCACCTCACCGGTGCTCCTTCTAAAAGGACATACCCTCAGAATATGGCCCGGAAGGCCACAATAAAAACAAGCACTTGTGCCATAACGGCATTTCCCCAAATGACGCTTACTACATCGGAAACACTGAGGAAAAAGTGGCCTCGACTGAGAAAATCCTCTGCTCCTCTGAGAACCTCGACCCCTGGAGCTTGGACCGGCTCCTAAATACCTTGTGAGGTCCAATATCCCACCTGTGAGCTGCAGGGGTATCTACTGGGTAGGCTAGAATGAATATCTCACTCGCTGCTGAGGCTGCTCGTCCAAAAACTCACCGAGATAACCAACCGGTCTAGCCCTCTTACGCTGATCTCCGCGTTGGCCCTCTACCCTCTGTACACTGCATGCATGTCTTGGCGAATAACCTTCCTGTGATGAAAGCGTATGCACCGCTATCTTGGTCAATAACATAATCGCTTCCTCGTGACCTATAGTCTTCTCTGGCGAGAAATCGAGGCTCTGGTCGGGCCTCAAAACAGCGCAGAAGAACTTCGCCGTGCGGCCTGACATCCAGTATACCACAGGCATAAGCCCTATCAACTCTCTGAGTCGACTAGTAGCTCCTGCTACTCCTTTGCCCTTCTGCAGGCGTTTGTTGCCCTCGAGGCATAATCGTAACACAAAATTACGTCGGAGAGGAATTATCTTACTAACATGACTCTGAGCACGATCTCGAGTGAGAAGAATGAAACCAACTCCTAAATGTCACGTAGCCTCCTGTTTATGGGTGTGGCGCGCAACACACCGATAATCAAGACTCTACTAGACACGATCTGTAGACATTCCGAGGATTGACTGCTCTGATACCACTCTGTCACGCCCGAACCCGGGACGTGGTGGTGCCTACAGGCACCGCTACCTTAACAACACAAGTAAATGCGAATTTAAATAACACCTTTTTGTTTTTTTAAAACCAACATACGTGCAAGCAAAGCCGAAAGCCGCCATCTAATATCATCAACAAAAGACACTACACCGTACATGAGTCCAATCCACGTATGAATACGGACCTCTAAGAGTTTCTTGAACTATGATGGGACAAGGCCCAGAGTACCCATGTGTCTGAGCATCTTGAAAGAACTTATACCAAAAGATAAACTCACGAGCGGAAGAGCTATCCAAAACTCTGAGCAGGGTCCTACACCTGCCGATCACCAAACAGCGTACCTAAACCTGCGGCATGAACTGTCACGACCCGATTTGGGCGTGGTAGTGCCTACCGAGCACCCTAGTGATACAACATCGAGTAATCGTGGAACATAAAACAATACAAGACATATTATGAAATATGAAACAATAATCGAGAAAAACTTGCCTTTCGGCATATATATAAATAACAACTTTTTCCAACATGACAGTTTAATCCTTTTTACAAACCACACGCCAGCAGTACTCTGGACCTCTAAGAAATGATACGACAACAATGGCGGGACGGGGCCGCCGTACCACGAATGTAAACACCTACAACAACAGGACTATACCATCGATAAGCCTCCGAGAAAGCGGAGCTTTCCCACGCAATTGTGACCTAAGAGCGAGGATCAATGACTGGTGTACCTTTTAAAAACCACATGTATTTTCTTACCAACATAAAGCCGTTATAACCAACTGCCCATAAAGCCGTTATAACACTTTATGTTTTACACCAATCAAATACATTTAGTGCGTATATGCGTCTGCCGTACTACATAGTTCACACATATCATGCTAGAAGAGATAGGAAGAGGTTCACATACCTCGCGACAGTATCGACTAATAGCAAAAGCGCTCCAAGTACTTCCACCGCCGGCTACTCCTTGCCGTAGAAACGCGCCACACGTAGTACTTGACCTATAAGGCCACGCGCTTATTAACATCAAGATCTTATCGTAGAACATTCTCGAGAAAATTCGGCGACCTCCCACAGCAGCGTAAATCTCCTCCTCTAACGGGCCGCTACCAAGCCAACGGGGGTTATACATCTAACTTCGAGCGGGTACAATTCTACTCGCAGATTACTACGTAAGTCTCATGTCTGATTCGATTCGATTCTTGAGCTTAAGTCAAAAGACATTGCCAACTAACCACGCTCGATTCTATATATAGTATACTTCAACTATATATTCTAACAACATGTAATTTCCAATTACAATAGAGGACAAGATATTTACCTCGATAAGCCCATAATTATCCGAGTTTAATGTCGATCCTTAGCAAAGTTTCGCTCTACTCCGGTGCTCCAACCCGCTCCAAACAACCCTTAGAAGTTCTAACCAACTTCTACATAGTACTCAACTAACTATGGAGGTTTTCCTTAGGGTTTCGGTTTTGTGGCTAAAGGAAGTATAATCGTAATTTACGGGCTTTTGTATAAGGGTAACCTTGGCAATACTCCAAGGTATTTGGGCCAAGGTATTTGGACATTATAACAATCCTAGGAGAGTATTTCTATACCACAACAAGGGGTATAATCCGAAAACAACTAGGCTAGGGGGGGGGGGTACCCCACGGCCAAGGCACCACAGGAGAGGAGGCTCTCGGCCACAAGGCCACTCAAAGGGGAGGGGTGTTGGGCGAACACAACACAAGAGGAGGAGGGATTTTAGGCTTGGAAGGTTTCATTTGTGGATGAAGAGTTCATCAACATAAGGGGGGTATTTATAGCAAAACCAAAGGCCAACCAAAGGCCAAGATCTAGCCAAGTGCAAGGCAAGTGTAAGGCGAATCGAGCCAAGTGCACCTAACCCTACTCCACAAAACATGGCACAAAACAAGCCACAAAACAAGGCACAAAACCATGAACCAATCGGCCAAGGCCAAGCCTCCTCTTTGCACGTCAATGAGGGTGACAAGTGTCACCTCCCGTTGATCCAAAAATGTTTCCTCTCGGAAAAATCCGCAAAAATTAAAAATGACATAGCCGGAAATTCCCTACGAAGTGGAAAACGTTTGTAAAAACGACTCTGTCGGGTGTTGTGTACAAAAATAATTGCCAAGCCTATTCTCAAGTTCGAAATTTCCTACGTCGTCCTGCGTACATACTCTGGAAATCGGGTATAACATTCTCCTCCTTAGAAACATTCGTCGAATGTTCCTTCTAAGTCTCAAAACAAGCGTCGCGAGATAGTCTTCACTACTATACTTACGAATCAATCACGCCACGCTGCCACGAAACAACTTGCGCAAAAATGCTTACATCAAGTCCACGAGGAAACACCTCTAATCATCACCACAAAACACTTCTCACCGGGGTCTAAAATATACTTCCTTCGCACCTTCTCTTTACAAAAGAAATGATCACATCTATGCTCGCCATACATGCTCGCTTCTCTCTTTACTCGTCGTAGATACCGCTTTGTCACTTTGCCTGAGGCATTAACCTTCTCAGGCGACCCAACAAATGGTACCACTTTTGTCACTTTGTCGCGAGCCTTGCTCCGACTACCCAACAAATGGTGCGGTCGCTGCGATCCCCGAGGATGTCATACACTCGAACTCTTACCACGTTAAATCTTCACTTGGTTTCCAAAACTCGGGTTACTATCTCTAACGTGGTCATCATTAATTGGGAACACTCTGGATGGCTCTCCGATACTTTCCCGAATATAACAATACGAAAGACCGGACGTACTGCCTCCTAAGTCGGACGGCAAATGCTAACATATAGGCAACCTGGCCTATCCTTCACATGAACTCAAAAAGCACTAAGTAACTCGGGCTAAGTTTCCATCGCTTTCCAAAACTCGTCACCCTAACCGGTGGTACTTTCAAGAAGACCGACCGTCGGCACGAACTCTAAGCGTCGTTGCGATTATCCACGATTCCTCCGAGCTGCGTAACTTCTTCTAGACAAGCTTCACTATCCATAGTCTGTGGAACAAGCTGAACGGTATGCGAACCTTGCCAACATCGAACCAATCGGCCAACTTTACACTTCCGCCCTACAAGGCTTCAAAAGGTGACATCCGAACACGAAATGGTAGCTTAAACACTACCTCCACAGAGACAACAATCCGCAACTATCCACGAAATCGAAACATCGGCGGGCGAATGCGGTCTGAGACTCACCAGTTCTTAACACATGCTTGGTAAAACTTCCGGGAACAAAAATAGCCGTAACACAGGTTCCACTGCGTCATAAGGTGAAGGTAGGCACCCGTGCAGCCTTACAACCTTCGGATAACTCAACACGGTAGAGTAAACGGTCGACCGAAGAACACGATGGGCTGCCCCATCGCCCGACCACGGTCGAACGCATCCACCGAACTCGTGTTGGTTAACTAAACTTGGGCCTAACACCCTCACAACCTAACACAAGGCGGGACCACCAAAACCTGACCCGCGCCATACATGCCGCGGGTTGACCCGCAATAAATGGCCTCGGCGACCCGCCTTGCGCGCACAATACTAGCTCCCCGATCCGGAACAATCTCACCAATCACGTTTCGAAAACCTAGCGGTCTTCTTAGCTCAACTACCCCCTTTCATTTCACACTACTTAGGGACCTATCCCAAACATAGCTCACGTGCACTATGCACTCCGATAAGGATCAACATAACACTACACCTTTACTCGAGATGGCCTTACCTCTAAGGTCTCTACGTATAAAACTCTAAGGCTCACACCTTCTCTATCCCCCAAATCTTACTTGGTTAACTAACCAAGATTTCTAATCACAATATTAACATACTGCTATCAAAACATAGCACTTATGATATACCCATCTTATCACACATCATGAACTCTAGAGGTTAGAGATATATCTATATCTCTTTGCCACTCCCTTAGTCGTTCTAATCAAACTGCCCGTAGGGCGCATGGCGAGGAGATGACACACTACCCACCGATCACTGAAGGCTAAGTCCTCCTACAAGGACACTTTCGACACGGACCACGGCGGTCGCCGTGCAACAAGTACCGACTAAAAAGCGACATTCCGGGGCGGCGTGCACATCGTGAGCGGAAGTCACGGAGTTCGACAACTCCTGCATACCCGAACGTCCCGAACTCGTGGAAGACCACTCTGCTGGCGAGTGCATAATCTAATCTGCGGTGAGGCGACTCGCCTCGAAAGTTACCAAAGGACCGCTGCTGCTCGCCTTCTCGCGTCCTTTGTTAACGCCGATCTCTATGTTTCTCGGCGATGTCATAAGCCCGCATACGTGCCATGCTCAAGCCTAAGCGAGAACTTACTCTTGCACAACCTTCGTTGATATTCATCAAGACTCGCGATACATCGGTATACTCTCCGTAGCCAAATCCATGCTAGTAATAGTCGCCTCTTTGCAATCCATATTCTCTGTTCTGGTCGTGGGCGAAGGTTCAAATATCATGGCGCGGTGGAAATGCCGCCGCCGTGCTAAACTTTCTTCGGGCTAGTGGCGTCGCGAAATCCCGAATGGCATTACCCTAGGTAATGATTGGGCACTGCCACGTAACCCTCTGAACTCTACTCGCGGCTCGCCTGCTTTGCCTCTCCGGGCGGGTTTGCCTACGCGGAGGCATAACGATAAGGGAAAGAAATACGTCGGAGGTCTAACTTACAACACACGACTCTAAGGCACGATATCGGAGTGAGAAGAATAGAAACCAATCCTAAATATCCTATAGCCTCACGATTATTGGTGTGGTGCACAACACACCGATAATCGAGACTTCTGGATACGGTCTGTAGACCCTTTCCAAGGATTAATCGCTCGATACCACTTTTGTCACGACCGGTCCGGGCGTGGTGGTGCCTTACCGGGCACCTAGTGATACAACATCGAGTGTCAGTAGAACATAAAACAATACAAGACATATTATGAAATATGAAACAATAATCGAGAAAAACTTGCCTTTCGCGTATATATAAATAACAACTTTTTCCAACATGAGCAGTTTAATCCTTTTACAAACCACACAACAAGATTACAGACCTCTAAGAAATGATCGACAACAATGGCGGGACGGGGCCCGCCATACCACGAATGTAAACACCTACAACAACGAGGACTATACTGATAAGCCTCGGAGAAAGCGGAGCTTTCCACGTTGGCGTGACCACTAAGGCGAGGATCAATGATCGTGTACCTTTTAAAACCACATGTATTTTCTTACCAACATAAAGCCGTTATAACCAAGCGCCCGTAAAGCCGTTATAACACTTTATGTTTTACACCAATCAAATACATTTAGTACATAATGCGTCTGCACATTCACACATATCATGCTAGAAGAGATAGGAAGAGGTTCACATACCTCGCGGCAGTATCGACTAATAGCAAAACGCTCAAGTACTTCCAACCGGCTACTCCTTAAGCCGTAGAGCGCGCCACACGTAGTACTTCAACCTATAAGGCCACAAGGCGCTTATTAACATCAAGATCTTATCGTAGAACATTACGAGAAAATTCGGCAACCTCTCCCGCATGGCGTAAATCTCCTCCTCTAACGGGGCCGCTACCAAGCCAACCGGGGTTATACATCTAACGAACGGTACAATTCTACTCACAAGATGCTACTACACAAGTCTCTTATCTGATTCGATTCGATTCTTGAGCTTAAGTCAAAAGACATTTGCCAACTAACCACGCTCGATTACATATATAGTATACTTCAACTATATATTCTAACAACATGTAATTTCCAATTACAATAGAGGGACAAGATATTTACCTCGATAAGACCATAATTATCCGAAGTTTAATGTCGATCCTTAGCAAAGTTTCGCTCCTACTCCGGGTGCTCCAACCCGCTCCAAACAACCCTTAGAAGTTCTAACCAACTTCTACATAGTACTCCAACTAACTATGGAGGTTTTCCTTAGGGTTTCGGTTTTTGTGGCTAAAGGAAGTATAATCGTAATTTACTGGCTTTTGTATAAGTGTAACCTTGGGAATACTACAAGGTATTTGGGCGAGTATTTGGACATTATAACAATACTAGGAGAGTATTTCTATACCAACAAGGGGTATTATACTGAAAACAACTAGGCTAGGGGTACCCACACGGCCAAGGCACCACAGGCTCGGGTGAGGCCACTCAACGGGGGAGGGTGTTGGACGAACACAACACAAGAAGAGGGAGGGATTTTAGGCTTGGAAGGTTTCATTTGTGGATGAAGAGTTCATCAACATAAGGGGGGTATTTATAGCAAAACCAAAGGCCAACCAATGGCCAAGATCTAGCCAGGTGCAAGGCAAGTAAGGCCAAGATCAAGCCAAGTGCACCCTAACCCCTACTCCACAAAACATGGCACAAAACAAGCCACAAACAAGGCCAAAACAAGGCACAAACCACAACCATTTAACCACGGCCAAGCCTCCTTTCTGCAGATCGATGAAATTCAGCCAAGGTGTCACCTCCCGCTGGTCCAAAATGTTTTCGCTCTCTATGTTTAAAATCCGCAAAAATTAAAAATGACATAGCCGAAATTCCTACGAAAGGTGGAAAACGCTTTCTAAAAATGACTCTAATCTGGTGTGTTAAAAAAATAATTCTCGAGCTCGATTCCGTTCGAGTTCAGAATTTCACGCACGCCCCTGGAATACCGGGTAAATCTGGGGTATAACATGAACGCAAATTTCAGGAGGTCGTGAAGAATGTACCAAGTATGTGAAATAGTAAGTACTGTAATGAAATCATAACAGTCTAAACAAAGCAGGAGACATGTATGATAGCCAACCTACATGCATACAATACATAAGCGGTATATCAAGTCGTGGACGCATGCCTCAAAGTCACTACTCAAATATAACTACGGGTCTCACGCCATAATATCAACCATGCCCGAATCCTTTCTCATCACGATCCATGATATAACTATATCCTCGTGGTCGCATGCCCGAATCCCACATCGTATAAGCATGACTCACGGGTAATACAAACAAATCCGTGAATCAAGCCCGCCCCGTCACACGCCGAATCCCACATCGATAAGCATGTCCATGAGTATCCTCGCGTCGCATGCCCCTAATCCCACATCGTGATAAGCATGACTACGGGTAATACAAACAACCGAATCAAACCCGCCTCGGTCACATGCCCCGAATCCCACATCGTATAAACATGTCCATGAGTATCCTCATGTCGCGTGCCCTAATACCACATCGTATAAGCATGACCGTGGGGTAACACAAATAATGGAAGCATACTCGTGGAATCCCACCTCATCGTTGACGCCCAAGTAAACTTACAATAAGGCAAACCACCCTCCAACCGAGAGTCGCGGTAACGTAATAAAACATAATACTTGTACTCAAACGCTATCACCAAAGACACATCGTTCTCAATTAAACAAGCCAAAATACTTATCAAGGCAAACATAGAATAATTCTCAATTAAACAAGCCAAAGTACTTATCAAGGCACACATAGAATAATTCTCAATTAAACAAGCCAAAGTACTTATCAAGGCACACATAGAATAATTCTCAATTAAACAAGCAAAAGTACTACGTACGTACATTCTTTTCAAAATACTCTTTTCTATGTACAACCCCAAGATACTAACATCCGTAGTATCAAGGTGTGTCTATTTTTCAAAGTAAGTTACTATACTTTTAGAAAACTCATTTCAAAGCTTGAAATCAAGTAACTTCAAATTTTCACAATCTAGGTAACTTATGCCTAATAATCAAAATAGACAACTTTCTTAACCTTCCATAAAGCCGTTATAACCGACTTCCCATAAAGCCGTTATAGCCCTTTATGGTTTTAGACATATTCATTCCTTTTTATAACCAAGAGACTTATACTTAAAACCAAGTATCACATACTTACAAATCAAGTTTCTTAACTTTCAAAATACTACAAGTCTCTTAATATTTAGAAAACAAGTTTCTTCTACTTTTAAACCTCAAGTAACTCACACCTTTAAAACAAGTTACTTCTCTAAAATCATGTCATTTATCCTCTCTTAAAACAATTAAGTAAATCACTCCTTTAACTCCCCTAAAGTCATTACAACAACCCTTAGGTTTTGGAACTAAGGCATTAGCCAAAAGGTTTGGAAACCACTTCCTTTTCAAGACTCTATGTACTTTAAGTAAAATACTTTCACTTTTAAGAATCCAAACTTCACTAAGGAAATGGATTATACAACTTACAATTTAAACATCAAAGTACAATCAAGGAATTACATAGAACGAATTCTATTTTAGGCAATCCAAATACAACCAAGGAATGGATCATTTAAGGAGTAGGACATACTTTTTTTATCTTAAGGAATCATTCTAGAAGAGGAGATAGTTCACATATCTTTTCGGCTAAATCCACAAGCTAAGCCGAATACGCCGTACGTAGAAGTGTCAACCTATAATGGTCACAACAAGACTATCAACTTCTAGTCTCAAACGTAGAATAATACTAAGTATACGGTCTCTAATTCTACGGAAAATCGGGCAACACTTCCTTTGTTTCTACTCACTTTGCCACATTTTTCAAGGCCGAATACAATAACCAACACGCCACATTTAAGGCTCAAAACAACAACCAAACAAAGTGGATTACACGCCTTACAATACGTGTAAAATTCCGCCCCACAATTAATTCGAAGTAGTTCCATATTCAAGCCATTCTCGGCCAACAACATAACCAACAATTCAAAGTCTTTTCCAATCCTTTTCCAATTCCAAGTTCTAAGGTCTAACATGTTATATAGTCATAAACAACTTCAACAACTACAATTTCCTTCTTTATACAACATGCGACGACTTAAACTAATAATCAACTCGAATTGTAATCTTAAGGCTAACATGCTAGTTTTCGGATTAGGGTTCCAATAGCCTATATACTTATCAAACTTCATACTAAACATCTCATGCTTGCTAATATCCATAGCTACAACAATAAGTAAACCTTAATTACTAAAACGACAAGATTATACCTTTATAAGCCCTTAAAATTTCCAAGATTCAAAGTCACTCCTTAGAAAATTCTTAGCTCATTTCCTTAGGTTCCAATCCGCTCCAAGCACTCCTTAGAAGCCTATGAAGAACTCATCTTCAAGTTCCAACTTCAAAGTTGAAGAACTCCTTATGTTTCCGCCTTGCGACTAACGTGAAAACGCCATTTTTCCGAAATCTTTCTATTGAGATATCCTTACAATACCCTTAGGGACATTGGGTTTAAGTCTTGTGAACAATGGATCAAAACTACAAATTTTTCTTGTGCAAAAGACCCCAAACCCGAGAGCTTATCTTGTGAAGAACAAGGTGTTGTGATTTTTCTAAGTGTTGAAGACTAGTCTTGCACTAGTAGTATGCTTATATAACACACAAAAGGGCTTAGATTATTACACTTGTGTGCTAGGATGAAGAGCAATTAATGTAAAGCCAAGTGGACAAGTTGACCTTGGTCAACAATCTCAAGCTTGAAGACTTGATCTTTTACCATGGTCAATGACCATTTTACCCCTAATATTTTCGTCCAAGACCTTATATGTGGGGGGTGCCATGTGTTTCCCTCTCATTCGTCCATAAAATTTCGTAACCCTCGTGGGCCCCACAAAACGTAAAATTCCCCGGGTGGGCCCCACATGACCAAATCCGTAAAAACAAATTTCCATAATGTTAATAAGTTCCATAATCCTCAAATAATACATTTTGAGAATCCAATTCTCATCAACGAACATTTTTCCTTTCCGACATTCGGAAGATTTTGCGTCGGAAAAACAATTCTTCCTTTCGTACTAATTTCCAAGTCTTGATTCCTTGCGTACATTCTCTTTTACATGTCCTGGACTTACGGGGTGTAACATTCTTCCCCCCTTAGAAACATTCGTCCCCGAATGTTCTTAGTCGGTTGCCAAGCTATACAAACTCCGGCATAAACTCTATACTATGCCTATCAATCAATACTCCACAAGACCAACGATGCCACACATGGCCAACACCTATCATACGTAAACATATCAATGGACCTTCTGTCCGCGACCCCTTCTCACAAAACTCGAAGGTTACAGTCTTCTAAAACACGGGATCCTTAGAGGTTCCTTTATTTTCTTACTTGTCATACTTTCTCGTACATCCAACTTATTTAGTAAACGTACAACATCTCAAATATTGTTTCTGTTCTCTAATCCTTGGAGTTACTATCCAAACTTGGCCATATCGTTACTTACATTCCCGTTAAGGCTCTTCTTCGACCCTTAAGACCTAGTTCCGGTGGAACGCATCCACGAACTCGTACAATGATTAACTAAACTTGGGCCTTGCATCCTCGGGACCCTACCACATAACGGGACCATTTCTAACTGACATCACCCCATTCCATACTACCGGTTGACCCGAAATGAGTCCATAACCCGACTCATCGTCACACTTAACTTCTCATTCTTAGTCTGAAATAAATCTCTCTCTTATCTCAAGGTACTTCTCACCCTATCCCCCCTATTCACTAGAGGTTCGTCACATAAGCCAAAATATTTCTACTGTACAATCTTCCCTATTGGTTTTACATCACATGGGCAATTACTACGTGTGAACTCTACACAACTATAGTCTCAGTTCATTTACCATTCTTGTCAATATTCTTAACGTCTCACTTTACTAATCAAGGTATTCCTACCTCTGGGGTACTATCACTTTACAACTCTAGCAATAAAGGGAAAACGTATACGTTAGGGCGAAATCTGACTCTATCAAAGCACGTATGATTCAAAAGAATCGAGATATACATGTAACCCCATGAGATGTTGCCTCCTGATCCTGCCTAGTAGTCACGTCATCTCTGCGGTTCGAAGGACCGCCAGAACTATAAACTCCACCCTGAACTCTACCACGGCTGGCTGACATCCAACACCCCGCCTGGGACGTCTGGTGTGGAGGAAAGACCAACTACCGCCTCATAGGTCGAGCCACCTCACCGGTGCTCCTTCTAAAAGGACATACCCTCAGAATATGGCCCGGACGGCCACAATAAAAACAAGCACTTGTGCCATAACGGCATTTCCCCAAATGACACTTACTACATCGGAAACACTGAGGAAAAAGTGGCCTCGACTGAGAAAATCCTCTGCTCCTCTGAGAACCTCGACCCCTGGAGCTTGGACCGGCTCCTAAATACCTTGTGAGGTCCAATATCCCACCTATGAGTCGGGGTATCTCGGGTAGGTGGAATGAATATCTCAATCGCTGATCAGGCAGCGCGACCAAAAACTCACCGTAATAACCAACCGCTCTATCCCTCATAAGCAGATCTCCGCGCTGGCCCTCTACCTCTGTACACTGCCTGTCGGCGAATAACCTCCTCGATGAAACAGTAGCACCGCTTATCTTGGTCAATAACATAACCGCTTCCCTCGACCTATAGTCTTCTCTAACGAGAAACTGGAGGCTCGTCTTTGGGGCCTCAAAACTGGCGCAGAAGAACTTCGCCGTGCAGCACAACATCCGGTATACCCTGGGCATTAGCCCTATCAACCCTCTGAGTCTGACTGGTAGCTCTGCACTCCTTTGCCCTTCAGGCGCTGTTGCCTCTCGAGGCATAATCAGAACACAAAATTACGTCGAGAGGAATTATCTTACTAACACGGCTCTAGGGCACGATCTCAGAGTGAGAAGAATAGAAACTAACTCCTAAATGTCCTGTAGCCTCGTTTACGGGTGTGGCGCGCAACACACCGATAATCAAGACTCTACTAGACACGTTACGACATTCAAGATCGATCGCTCGATACCACTCTGTCACGCCCGAACCCGGACGTGATGGTGCCCTACAGGCACCCTTCTACCTTAACAACACAAGTAAATGCGAATTTAAATAACACCTTTTTTTAAACCAACATACGTGCGAGGGCAAAGCCGACAAGGCCGTATAATATACATCAACAAAAGACACTACACCGCATACGAGTCCAATCCACATATGAATACGCACTCTAAGAGTTTTATCAACTATGACGGACAAGGCCGCCGTACCCATGCTTGTCTGAAGCACTGCATCGAAAGAACTTATACCAAAAGATAAACTCACGAGCGAAGGAGCTATCCAAAACTCGAGCAGGTCCTACACCGCCGATCACCAAACAGCGTACTAAACTGCGGCATGAACGGCCCCAAGGAGGTCGGTCTGAAGAATGTACCAAGTATGTGAAACAAGAATACTATAATGAAATCATAATCTAAACAAAGCAGAGACATGTATGATAGCCAACCTACGATACACAATATGTAAGCAGTCATGTCAAGTCAGGGACGCATGCCCTCAAAGTCACTACTCAAATATAACTATGGGTCTCACGCCCATAATATCAACCATGCCCGTGGAATCCTTTCTCACTGCCGGCAGTCCATGATATAATTATATCCCTCGTGGTCGCATGCCCCGGAATCTCACATCGTATAAGCATGACCATGGGGTAATACAAACAAATCCGAATCGCCCGCCTCGGTCACATGCCTAATCCCACATCGTATAAGCATGTCCAGAGTATCCTCGTGGTCGCGTGCCGGAATCCCACATCGTATAAGCATGACCATGGGGTAATACAAACAATACGGAATCAAACCGCTCGGTCACATACCCTAATCACATCGTATAAGCGTGTCTAAGTATCCTCGTGGTCGCATGCCCCGGAATCCCACATCGTATAAGCATGACCGTGGGGTAACACAAATAATGGAAGCATACCCGTGGAATCCCACTTTCACAGCCGACGCCCAAGTAAACTTACAATGAGCAAACCATCCAATAAGTCGCAACGTAATAAAACATAATACTTGTACTCAAATGCTATCACCAGCACACATTGGCAATTCTCAATTAAACAAGCCAAAGTACTTATCAAGGCAAACATAGAATAATTCTCAATTAAACAAGCCAAAGTACTTATCAAGGCACACATAGAATAATTCTCAATTAAACAAGCCAAAGTACTTATCAAAATAGACAACTTTCTTAACCTTCCATAAAGCCGTTATAACCGACTTCCCATAAAGCCGTTATAACCCTTTATGGTTTTAGACATATTCATTCCTTTTTATAACCAAGAGACTTATACTTAAAACCAAGTATCACATACTTACAAATCAAGTTTCTTAACTTTCAAAATACTACAAGTCTCTTAATATTTAGAAAACAAGTTTCTTCTACTTTTAAACCTCAAGTAACTCACACCTTTAAAACAAGTTACTTCTCTTAAATCATGTCATTTCTCCTCTCTTAAAACAATTAAGTAAATCACTCCTTTAACTCCCCTAAAGTCATTACAACAACCCTTAGGTTTTGGAACTAAGGCATTAGCCAAAAGGTTTGGAAACCACTTCCTTTTCAAGACTCTATGTACTTTAAGTAAAATACTTTCACTTTTAAGAATCCAAACTTCACTAAGGAAATGGATTATACAACTTACAATTTAAACATCAAAGTACAATCAAGGAAGTACATAGAACAAATTCTATTTTAGGCAATCCAAATACAACCAAGGAATGGATCATTTAAGGAGTAGGACATACTTTTTTTATCTTAAGGAATCATGCTAGAAGAGGAGATAGTTCACATGCCTTTTCGGATAAATCCACAAGCTAAGCCGAATACGCCGTACGTAGAAGTGTCAACCTATAATGGTCACAACAAGACTATCAACTTCTAGTCTCAAACGTAGAATAATACTAAGTATACGGTCTCTAATTCTACGGAAAATCGGGCAGCACTTCCTTTGTTTCTACTCACTTTGCCACCTTTTTCAAGGCCGAATACAATAACCAACACGCCACATTTAAGGCTCAAAACAAAAACCAAACAAAGGGGATTACACACCTTACAATACGTGTAAAATTCCGCCCCACAATTAATACGAAGTAGTTCCATATTCATGCCATTCTCGGCCAACAACATAACCAACAATTCAAAGTCTTTTCCAATCCTTTTCCAATTCCAAGTTCTAAGGTCTAACATGTTATATAGTCATAAACAACTTCAACAACTACAATTTCCTTCTTTATACAACATGCGACGACTTAAACTAATAATCAACTCGAATTGTAATCTTAAGGCTAACATGCTAGTTTTCGGATTAGGGTTCCAATAGCCTATATACTTATCAAACTTCATACTAAACATCTCATGCTTGCTAATATCCATAGCTACAACAATAAGTAAACCTTAATTACTAAAATGACAAGATTATACCTTTATAAGCCCTTAAAATTTCCAAGATTCAAAGTCGCTCCTTAGCAAATTCTTAGCTCCTTTCCTTAGGTTCCAATCCGCTCCAAGCACTCCTGGCTTTATGAAGAACTCATCTTCAAGTTCCAACTTCAAAGTTGAAGAACTCCTTATGTTTCCGCCTTGCGACTAACGTGAAAACGCCGTTTTTCCGAAATCTTTCTATTGAGATATCCTTACAATACCCTTAGGGACATTGGGTTTAAGTCTTGTGAACAATGGATCAAAACTACAAATTTTTCTTGTGCAAAAGACCCCAAACCCGAGAGCTTATCTTGTGAAGAACAAGGTGTTGTGATTTTTCTAAGTGTTGAAGACTAGTCTTGCACTAGTAGTATGCTTATATAACACAAAGAAGGGCTTAGATTATTACACTTGTGGGCTAGGATGAAGAGCAATTAATGTAAAGCCAAGTGGACAAGTTGACTCGTCAACAATCTCAAGCTTGAAGACTTGATCTTTTACCATGGTCAATGACCATTTTACCCCTAATATTTTCGTCCAAGACCATATATGTGGGGGGTGCCACGTGTCTCCCTCTCATTCGTCCATAAAATTTCGTAACCCTCGTGGGCCCCACAAAACGTAAAATTCCTCGGGTGGGCCCCACATGACCAAATCCGTAAAAACAAATTTCCATAATGTTAATAAGTTCCATAATCCTCAAATAATACATTTTGAGAATCCAATTCTCATCAACGAACATTTTTCCTTTCCGACATTCGGAAGATTTTGCGTCGGAAAAACAATTCTTCCTTTCGTACTAATTTCCAAGTCTTGATTCCTTACGTACATTCTCTTTTACATGTCCTGGACTTACGGGGTATAACAGTTATATACGATTATTACCCCATGGATTAGCTCTCCATGAAGTCATGTACCCGAGATGAGGAATTCCACGAGCATGAGATATATATATATATATATGTATTATATATGTGTACGCCGACAGTGAGGTAGAATGCCACGGGCGCGTCACATGGTTATATGTTACACTTACGGCTGTCGGCAGTGATGGGGGATTCCACGGGCAGAAGATATATATATGTATTGTATATGTGTACGCCGACAGTGAGGTGGGATGCCACGGGCGTGTCACATGGTTATATTTTACACTTATGGCTGTCGGCAGTGATGGGGGATTCCATGGGCATGCTTTGATATTTGTGGGCTTGAGACCCTTACTGGACTATGTGATGATATTTGAGGGCTTGTGTCGTAGTAAATGTGACTATTGTTCATGTGTTGAAATAGTCTTTAAAAGGTAAACCGACTTTCATTACTTTCACTTTGGCAGGAAGCGATTATCGTTATTATTTTGGTTATCATACATGTCTCCAGCTTTATATAGACTGTTATGATTTCATTATAGTATTTTCAGTTTCACATACTTGGTACATATTTCATCGACCTCCTTGGAGGCTGCGTTACGCCGCAGTTGAGTACATACTTGCTGATCCTCATTCTTAGGATCACTGTTCAGCTGGTTGGAAAGCTCCATTATTTCACAGGCTTTGTATTTTTGTACAGTTCCCTGAGGTTGTAGATTTATGTACATTCAGGGGTATGGCGGGGCCCTGTTCCATCATAGTTGTTATGTCAAGAATTCGTAAAGGTCGTATGTCATATCTTGTGGATTGAGTTGTGTAAAGAAAAAAAAAAGGTAACTGTTTTTGGGTTACGTGTATATTTTTGGAAGGTGGCCTTATCGGCTAGCCTGTTATTTATTTCCTGTTAAATTTATGTATGTTCCGCTGATTATCTCTGATGTATACTGTAGGGTGCCTGTAGGGCACCATGCGGGCCGGTCGGGTCGTGACGTGTATGCTGAAGAAGAAGACCCAACAACTGTCCCTGTCGGCTGAACCATACCACCCCCGCCGCCTCTTGTCGAACAATCCCTCTTCATATGGCCCTTCTGGCCACAAGAGAAACAAGCTCCCAAAATAGTACGACACTCGCCCGGGTGAGATCTACCGCATCGAACACACCGAGATACGGGCGGTCTCGATCGATTCTGATCGCCTCGCAGAAACCCGAAGTCTGGAGCCACGACTGCTCCTGAATAACCCGGCTGATCAAACCTCCTGCCAGAAAACCGAGAAGGAGCACTCTGTGCCGGCTAAAATGTGGACCTAATCTACTGCTGAGGCTGTCCGCCTCGAAAATTACCGTGGAACCTGCTTGTCGCCGCCTCTTGGTGGCACTGGTCTGGATGATCCTCTCTCTCTCTGTCCTCTATCCCCTGTGCATAAGTCTGCATCCTGGCAATATCCTTACCTGGCTGAAGGGCCACTCCCAGGCATGCAGTAATCATATGACGGTCTAGCCCTATCACATAGTGATGAACTCTGTCCGCCATGTCAGCAACAATGGTGAGCGCATACCTGGCCAATGAGTCAAACTCCAGGTTGTACTCTCTAATAGTCCTCCCATTCTATCTCAGTGTCAAGAATCTATCCACGCGGGCTCTCCTCATCTCATGAGGCAAAAAGTGATCAAGGAAGGCCTTTGTGAACTCATCCCAAACAGCTGGAAGAGCATCCACACCTCTAGACAACTCCCATGACTCAAACCAGTTCAACGCAATATCGCGTAATCGGTAAGAGGCTAACACCACTGACTTTGTCTCCGAGGCCCTAAGCACCTGCATAGTCCGCTGTATCTGCCGAATAAACTCCTGAGGATCCTTCTCAGATATTGAACCATAGAACTCGGGTGGATTACAACCCAGAAAATTCCGAATCCTCAAGCTGTCGGCTCTAGGGTTAGCTACCTGCTCCTGTCGGCGCTTCCCTGCCACTATGCTAGTCACTGCTCCTGTCGACGCTTCCCTGCCACTATGCTAGTCAATAATCAGATCTGCTCTTCGTAATCTCTATACTTTGCCCCTGGCTGTGGAACTGGAGGCTCAGGTATCGGAACCTCTGGAGCTACAACCGCTCTCGGCTCCTCTAATACTGCCGGCGTGGCTGAACTCTCCGACCCGCCCACAACCTCAGGCATAGTCTGGGCCTGAGTCCTAGTAACCCTTTGTGTACCACTAGCAGCTCATGCTGCTGGCTTGCCCTTCTGGGCCCTGATCACCTTCCGTGGAGGCATAACTGATACATAAGAATAGGTCAGAGAGGATTCAACCTAATAAGACAGCTCTACTGCACGATCTCAGAGAGAGAAGAATAGAAACCAATTCTAAATGTCCTGCAACCTCCTGATTATAGATGTGGTGCACAACACACCGATAATCAAGACTCTACTAGACACGGTCTGTAGACACTTTCCGAGGACTAACTGCTCTGATACCACTTTTGTCACGACCCGACCCCGGGCCCGCGACTGATGCCCTACCTGGGCACCCCTTTCAGGTATACATCAGAGAATAGCAGCGGAACATACAAAACTCATAAAATACTTAACATCAAATATCAACAGGATAGCCGATAAGGCCGCCTTCCGGGAGATATACATAACCCAAAATAAAAACAGTTACATCATTGTTCTTACAACCCAATCCACAAATATGACTACAGACCTCTAAGACTAACAACTGTGACGGGATAGGGCCCCGCCATACCACTGAATGTACATAAATCTACAACATCAGGGAAACCGTACCAAAAGACAAGCCTCCGGAGAAATGGAGCTTTTGACACCTAATCAGTGATCCTAAGAATGAGGATCCACCACCTGCTTACCCCTACATGCGGTATGAACGCAGCCCCCCGAGGAAAGGGGGTCAGTACACAATATGTACCAAGTATGTAAAACTGGAAAATACTGCAATTTACATCATAAGTCTAAAATAAAGCTGGAGACATGTATGATAATCAAATTAACAGTATACTGTGCCTTACTAACAATGAGAGTAAAATATACATTTCCGATTCTTAAAAATAGGAAACCTGTGATTAACCTAGGACCATCCGCCCGTAGTATTATCACGCAATCCTACTCCTGGGACTATTTCACCCGCATAGGCCGTATGGACCGCGTGAGGTAACCGCCGCATAGGGTCGGTCCGCCCCGCATAGGACTATTTCACCCGCATGAGCCCTACGGACTCGCATGAGGTATTTCTCGCATCATGGGTAGCAAATCCACGGAATATGCAAATGCCACAAGCCCGGGGAATGACCCCGTAATGAACAATATATCACAAGCACAACCGACTACTATAATTGACATAAACAAGTTAAGAAACCCCTTAACTTCTCATTTGACTTAATTAGCATACACTCTCATTTCTTTTTAACTTAAGGCACTATCGTATCATAAAAGATCCGGGAATTTAACCCAAAGTACTACGTACTTCTATTCTTTTAAAATTACTCGTTTTCATATAAAACTCCAAGATACTAATAACCGTAGTATCAAGTCATATCTACTTTTCAAGACAAGTCACAATACCTTTTAGAAATACATTTATAGGCTTCTAAATCAAGTGACTTCTTTCTTTAAAACCTTAAGCAATTGATGCCTTCAAATCAATTTGTCTTTCTTTATTTCAAGTCATTTATCATTATTTACATTACTAGAGTAAACCACTCTTTCATCTTTCCATAAAGCTATTATAACCAACTTCCCATAAAGTCGTTATACTAACTTTATACTTTAGGCAATTACGTTCTTCTTTATATCCAAGAGACTTATACTTTCAAAACAAAACAAGTATCATATACTTTCAAAATACTTCAAGTCTCTTAAGTTTTAGAAACTAAGATATCCTTAATCTTTTTAACAAGTGAGTTAATTCCCTAACTCAACCAACTTGGACATTCTTAAGATAAGTCAAGGATATCAAATGAAACAAGATTCGTCAAAATCTCGTACGTCTACTGTACTATATATTTACAACTACTCATGCTCAAGAGATAAGAAAGTTCCACATACCTCTTTGGTTCAATCCACTCGCTAAGTCCAATATGCCGTACGTAGTATGTCAACCTATAATGACCATAATACGTCTATTAACTTCTAACTTCAAACGTAGAATATTCTAAGTGTAAAGTCACTAAATTCTACGGAAAATCGGACAACACTTCCTTTGTTTCTACGCACGTTTCCACCTTTTTCAAGGCCCAAATTCAATAAACAAACATGCCACATTTAAGGCTCAACAATGTAGTTAACAATAGGGGATTACACGCCTAACAAGACGTGTAAAATTCTGCCCCACAATTGATACCAAGCAATTCAATAACCAATGCCATTTTCGGCCATAAAATACCACAATGCAAAGTCTTATCCAATTCCTTTTTCAATCCAAGTTGTTTAGTATAACATGTTATAAAGCCGCAATCGATTATAACAACTAAAATCTTCAAGTAGATAACATGCGACGATTCTAATTATCGACCAAATTGTATTTCAATTTCAAATGGCTAACAATGTCATTTCGGATGTAGGCTTCCAATATCCATAACACTTCTGAATCTCCAATACATATATCTCATGCTTGATAAATTGTAAAGCTACAACAATATGTAATCTTATAACACTTAAGAGAACAAGATTGTTACCTAGACGTGCCTTAATCCAACTTCAAGATCCGAAGTCGCTCCCTAGCAACTTAGAGCCTCTCCTTGACACTCCAATCCGCCACTTGAAGCCCTTAGAAGATCACAAACATCCTTCCTTTAATTTCCAAACCAAACCTTTGAAAGCGACTTAGGTTTTCACCTTGCGACTAATACAAAAAGGACACTTTTCCGGGATCTTTCTATTGAGATACCCTTACAATACCCTTAGGAACCTTGGTTTAAAGTATGGAGATTATTGAACAACAAACGGATTTTTTTTTTGATTCTAAGAACCCTAACCCGAGAGCTTTGCTAGCAAGAACAAGAGTTCTTCAAATTTTTCTAAGTGTAAAATAGCCTTGTCTTGCTACTAGTATGTTTAAATAACACTATGGAGGGTCAATATTAGCACATATGGGTGGCTTGGATGCATTCCACTAAAAGATCAAGCCAAGTGGCCTTTGGACTTAGTCAATAATATCAAGCTCTTAGCCTAACAAGACTTGGTCATCTTAACACTTGCCAAATGACCATTCTAACCTTGGTCCATTCGACCATGACCATCCAAAGGGGGTTACACGTGTCGCCCTCCCATTCGTCGCAATATTTCATTTCCCGACATTTCCATAATTCCGATAAATTTTTACTAGTCTCAAATCTTAACATTTTTTAGTTCTTACGTACGTTCTTATAAATATGTCCTGGAATTACGGGGTGTAACAACATCCCCTGAGTATGATTGCGGGGTAAACCTCCAAGACATTATACATATTTCGTGGATTTGCTCCCCACGATGCGAGGAAACTACCTCATGCGAGTTCGTAGGGCTCATGCGGGTGAAATAGTCTCATGCTGGTGAAATAGTCCTATGCGAGGAAATTACCCCATGCGGGTCCACAAGACCTATGCGGGTGAAATAATCCTATGCGAGGAAATTACCTCATGCGGGTCCACAAGACCTATGCGGGTGAAATAGTCCCAGGAGTAGGATTGCATAATGATACTATGGGCGGGTGGCCCTAGATTGATCATAAGCTTCCTAGTTTAAAGCGGTAAAGTTTACTCTACTTTTTAAAAAGGCAGAGTGTACTGATATTTGAGTATTGTACTTTTTACATGCCGACGGTGATGTTGGAATTCCACGGGCATGCTTATCTGATGATGGTGGTATATTATACTTGTTACATCTTGTGGTGATGTTATATTCCACGAGCATGCTTCTGTGATATTAAATGTTGAGGGCAGGTGTCCCTGATTTTGACATGGCTTTCATATGTGAAAGTGGTACGGTGTTATAGTAGTACAGTGATACAAGGTCTGATTGGCTCGATTCTATATGACACGGTAGGATCTGATATTTGATTTTCATACTTGCCCTGTCATTCTTTTGTACAGTTATGATCTTGTTTACTGTACTGTATTTTCGTTCCATACTTGGTACCTGTTGTACTGACCTCCTTCGGGGGGCTGCGTTCATGTCCGCAGGTTTAGGTACTCAGTTGTGGATCCGCGAGCTTAGGATCCTGGTTCAGCATTTTGAGATGGCTCCAATGTTCCGGAGCTTGTCATTATGGCTAGGTATATTCAGGAGTACGGCAAGGCCTTGTCCCGTCACAGTTTACTATCCAAATTCTTAGAGGTTTGTATTCATATGTGGGCTGGACTGGCTAGAGTTGTATTTACATTCTTGAACAGTGTAGACCCTTTCGGGTGATTTTTATTATGGCAGCCTTATCGGCTTTGCCTGTGTTTAAAGAAAAAATGAGTATTATTTATCTTCCACGGTTTATTATGTTGTATGAATAGAAGGGTGCCCAGGTAGGGCACCAGTCGCGGGCCCGGGGTTCGGGGAGTGATAAAGTGGTATCAGAGCAGTTAGTCCTCGGAATGTCTACAGACCGTGTATAGTAGATTCTTGTTTATCGGTGTGTTGTGCACCACATCTATAAACAGGAGGCTATAGTACATTTAGGATTGGTTTCCCTTCTTCTCACTCTGAGATAGTGCGATAGAGCTGTGTTGTTAGGGTAGTCTCTCCCTAACGTATTATTTTGATTGCAGCTACGAGAAAGACAACAGTGACCCAGAAAGGATATTATGGATTGCGTATCCAGGTTGGTAAAAATTGTTGTAGAGTTGGTATAATGATGTACATCTATACATATATATTTATGAGGGTCATATGTGTGTTGCCTAGACAACAGTGACCCAGAATTGGTAATGTTACGACCCGACCCCGGGCCCGCGACTGGTGCCCTACCTGGGCACCCTTATAGGTAAACATCAGAGAAAATCAGCGGAACATACATGAAACTCATAACATACATCAATAGTAAATAAACCACAGGCTAGCCGATAAGGCTACCTCCCTGGACATATATATATACAATTACATATCCAAAAGCAGTTACATCCCTTCTTTTACAAACTGACCCACAAGATATGACTACAGACCGCTAAGAGTTTTGACATAACAACTGTGACGGGACATGGCCCCGCCATACCCCTGAATGTACAACAACCGACAATACCAGGGATTTGAACCAAAGATAAGCCTCCGGAGTAATGGAGTTTCTCAACAGTTGAACAGTGATCCTAAGAGTGAGGATCATGACTGCTTAACTCTACTGCGGCATGAATGCACCCAGGAAAGGGTCGAGATAAAATATGTACCAGTATGTGGGAAATCAGCATCAGAATGAAATCATATAGTCTAAAATAAAGATGGAGACAAATATGATAACCAAAATAACAGTACATTGTGCCTTACTAATAATGAGAGTATAACCAGGGGCTATCCGCCCGTAGTACCATGATGCCATCATATTCAAGGGAATTTAACCCTCAAGGGAATTTAACCCGCATAGGTCATGTGTACCCGTAATGAGTATATATGGATACCCGCATCGTAGAGAGCTAACCCACAGAATAGTCATGGAAATTTAATCCGCATAGGAATTTAACCCGCATAGGTCATGTGGACCCGCAATGAGTATATATGGATACCCGCATCGTGGGGAGCTAATCCCACGGAATCGAACAATGTCAAGGGAATTGAACCCGTAGTATAGCACTTGCACGAATGTCTATCATGAGTAACATACGCAAGTTAAATCATTTAGGACTCTCATTAGAACAAGATAAATCACTTATCATTTTATAACATTCAAGGCACTAGCATGTCACGTCAAATCCGGGAATTTAACCCCAAAGTACTACGTACTTCAACTCTTTTAAAAGAACCCTTTTTACATAAAGACAACAAGATACTAAAACCCGTAGTATCAAGTCATGTCAAATTTTCAAATCAAGTTACTACATCTTTAGAAACTCATTTCAAAACCTTAAAATCAAGTAACTTCATTCTCAAAATCCAAATAACTTGTATCTCTAAATCAAGTTATCTGTTATACCCCGTATTTCCTGAGTATGTACGTGAGGACGTACGTACAAAAGTTCAAGCCTTAAGTAGGCATAAGGGACGAAATTGTGCACAACTAGCGAAAAGAATTGTTTTCCGACGAAAAGTTTTCCGGACCTTGCGAAGGGAAAATTACGGTTGCGACATTTATAATTTTTACGGATTTTTCCGAGAGATGAAATATTTTGGACCAACGAGAGGGCGACAAGTGTCACCCTCAAGTGGGCGGTCAAGTGGCCGAAATTGTGGGCACGTTTTTTTCATTTTTGTGGCCTAAAACATTTGGTCAATGTTTGCTAGATATTTTGTGGGTAGATAGATAAGGTGGGACCCACACAACACTTGTCCAAATCTTCACCCTCCACTTGCTTTGATCTTGGCCATTAAATGTCCTATAAATACCCCTTAAGTTCAAGACTTATTCTTCATCCCTTAAACATTTTCCAAGTCTCAAAGTCCTCTCCCCTCTTGAAAGCTCTCGCCCAAGCTCCTCTCCCCTTTGTGAGGCCTCGGCGAAACCCCTCTTCCTAGTTGATCTTGTTGAAATACCCCCCCCCCCCTGGTTGAAAAGTATTCTCCAAGTATTATCACTATTCCAAAATACCTTGACCCAAATACCTTGTAGTATTCCAAAGTCACCTCTATACTAAAGCAGAAAAATACTACTATACTTCCATTAGTCACTAAACTAAACCACAGGAAATCTTCATAGTTGGTTGAAGTATTAAGTAGAAGTTGTGTAGAACTTCTAAGGGTTTCTTGGAGCGTATTGGAGCGTACATAATAGGAGCTAAACCTTGCTCAGGATCGACATTTAAACTTGGATAATTTTGGGCTTATCAAGGTAAATATCTTGTCCTTCTATTGTAATTGAAGATTACATATCGTAGTAATTTGGGATTAAATATAAGATATAGAAGAATGGTAAAAAAGAAGAGAATTGAACTGTACTTACATAGGACTGTATTTACAGTAGACTTGAGTAGTTTGACGGGTAGGGAGGAGCTGCCCAATTTTCCGTAGAAATATGAACCTCCTGCTTAGAATATTCTACAGAGTAGTCTAGACGTTGATAGACTTATATGACCGTTATAGGTTGAAGTACTGCGAGTAGCGTATTCTACTCGAAGGGTGGAAAAGGCTAGCGGATTACGATCTTTGGGCGTTTTGCTAATTGTCGGTAATCGTCGCGAGGTATGTGATTCTTCCTATCCTCTTGAGCATGATAATTTAAAAGAATATATATAGTACGGTAGACGTACGTGTTTTAAATGAACGTGGTTTTACTTCGATGTCTTTTGACTTGAGTTTTAAATAATAAGAATCTTGAAGTATTTCAAAGGAATTAAGAATCGTTTTTAAAGAAGAGTAATACTTGGTTTTGAAAGCTTAAGAGTTATACTAGCTTTATGGGAAGTTAGGTATAACAACTTAAGAGAGATAAAAAGAATGGTTTATTGATTTTAGAAGTTAAGAGACTTGATCTTAAAAGATAAGAGACTTGACTTAATTGAATTGATATGAATTTTGTTAAAAAGTGTGAAACCTCATTCGTGAGTAATGAGTACTTGGTTTTAAAGAATAATGTTTCTTGATTTCTAAAGCGAATAAGTATCGAACGAACCAACTGCGGCGTTAATAAAGGAAAATGTATTGACAATAATTAAATTATATTAAAACCGGTAGAAACCTCCATCCGCATGAAGCTAAGATAAGACAAAATTGTATTACATTTCCTAGATCATGGCTGCTTTAATAAGATTGTTATAAACAAGAATAACCTACTCACATATAAGGCATACGTTATTCAATTGTTTTAAAAAAAAGATTACGTTATTTGATTAAGACTATGAACTATGAAATCTTTCGAAACTAAAAGACTTGAGTATTTGAAATTAGGCAACTTGAACTTTTGGAAAAGAATGTTGTTACTTGACTTTAAAAAGAAAAGTGTTTTGGTTTAAAAAGGAGGGCATAATATTGCCTTAGTTGATTTAAAAGGAAAGCATGGTATTGCCTTAATCTGTCTTAAAAGAGCGTTTAAATGTTATGGTCGATTCTACACCGCGTTCATGGGATGAACCGGGAATGTATTTCACTCGACACCGAGTTCATGGGATGAACCAGGAATGTATTTCACTCGACACCGAGTTCATGGGATGAACCGGGAATGTATTTCACACGACACCGAGTTCATGGGATGAACCGGGAATGTATTTCACACGACACCGAGTTCATGGGATGAACCGATAATGTATTCCACACGACACTGAGTTCATGGGATGAACCGGGAATGTATTTCACATGACACCGAGTTCATGGGATGAACCGAGAATGTATTTCACACGATACCGAGTTCATGGGATGAACCGGGAATGTATTCCATACGATCCGACACCGAGTCCATGATATGGGCCGAGACACGTTATACGTATTTTACGATTTATACCTAGACTGCCGGCGGGCGAAGGAGTTCCACGGCGAGGATGACTTTGAGGCGTGAGTCCACGACTTGACATGCGCTTATGTTATGAATCGTAGTTTTGTTATCATATATGTCTTCGCTTTTATTTTAGACTGTTATGATTTCGTTTCTGATTTTCGTTTCACATACTTGGTACTGTTAGATCGACCTCCTTCTGGCCGCGTTGCCATGCCGCAGTGAGGTACACCGTTGTTGATCCTCGCCATAGGATCACGATTCGTATTGGGAAGCTCCGTTTCTCCGGAGGCTTATCTTTTGGTATGTTTCCCTGAGTTGTATGTTCTTGTACATTCAGGGGTATGGCGGGGCCCTGTCCCGTCATAGTTGTTATAACATTCTTAGAGGTCTGTAGTACTGTTGTGGGCAGGTTTGTAAAAGGGATGTATGTTATACCCCGTATTTCCAGAGTATGTACGTGAGGACGTACGTAGAAAAGTTTGAACTTTAAAGTAGTCTTGGACGAAATTATTTTGTGCACAACACCCGATTAGAATCGTTTTTCGACGAAACGTTTTACAAAACTTGCGAAGGGAAAATTACGGCTATGTCATTTTTAATTTTTGCGGATTTTTCCGAGAGACGAAACATTTTGGACCAACGAGAGGGCGACACTTGTCACCCTCAAGTTGGTGGAGTGTGGGGCGGCACATGGGATGAACTCAACTTGGAGTTGGTAGGATATTTGTGAGGGTTTTAAGGAGTAGGGACTAGGGGGGGGGGGCACTTGGGCACATCTTGGCCCTCCACTTGCCCCCCACTTGGCTAGATCATGGCCCTTGATTTCCCTATAAATACCCCTCCCCCTTTGAAGACTTCTTCATCCTAAAACCTTTCCTAAGTCTAAAAATCGGCCCCCCCTCTTCGTGTTCTCGTCCCAGCCTCCCTCCCCTTGTGAGGCCCTTGTCGAGTACCCTCCTAGTGGGGTTGGCCGAGGGGTACACCCCCCCTTGTGGTGTTGTCTCGTATAAATACACCCCCCTCTTGGTAGAAATACTCTCCAAAGTATTGTTACTATACCCAAATTACCTTAGCCATATACCTTGTAGTATTCCAAAGATACCTCTATACGTAGAGCCCGGAAATACTACCTTATGTCCTTTTTGTCTCAAACCGAAACCCTAAGGAAAATCTTCACAGTTGGTTGAAGTTTTAAGAAGAAGTTGCGTAGAAACTTCTAAGGGTTGTTTGGAGCGGGTTGGAGCACCCGGAGTAGGAGCTAAGCGTTGCTCAGGATCGACATTTAACTTGGATAATTATGGGCTTATCGAGGTAATTATCTTGTCTCCCTATTGTAATTGAGTTTACATACTATTGAAGTATAAGAATTAAGTATAAGTTATATACAAGGAAGGTATATAAGAAGGGATTTGAAATCGACTTACATGATCAGATACAAGAGACTTGTGAAGTTTGTGCAGGGAAGGGTGCTCAATTTTTTCCGTAGAAACTTGTATCTAGATTTATTCTACCGAGTAGTCTAGACATTGATAGACTGTATAACCTTTATAGGTTGAATGTTCTGCGAGTAGCATGTTCTACTTGAAGGTGGACAAGGCTAGCCGGGTTTTAGCCGTGGAGCGTTTTGCTACTAGTCGATAATCGTCGCGAGGTATGTGATTCTTCCTAAACTCTTGAGCATGATATGTTAAAATATATATAGTACGGTAGACGTACGTGTGTTAACTGAATAATAATTACGGCAATGTCTTTTGACTTAAGCCTGAATAATCTTGAAGTATTTCAAAAGAATACTGAATCATTTCAGAAGAGTAATACTTGGTTTTAAAAGCTTAAGAGTTATACTAGCTTTATGGAAAGTTAGGTATAACGGCTTAAGAAAGATAAAAAGAATGGTTTATTGACTTTAAGAAGATTAAGAGACTTAATCTTAAAAAGATAAGAGACTTGACTTGGTTAATTAATATGAATTTTGTGAAACCTCATTCGTGAGAAATGAGTACTTGGTTTTTAAAAGCAATAATGTTTTACTGATTTCGGAAATCAGAATAAGTATCGAACAAACCACAGCAGCGCTAATAAAGGGAAATGTTTTGACTAATAAAGTATTATTAAAACCAGTAGAAACTTCCATCTGCATAGAAGCTAAGATGAGACAAAATGATATTACATTTCCTAGATCATGGTTGCTGTAATAAGATTGTTATGAACAAGAATAACCTACTCACACATAAGGTATATGTTTCTCAAATTGTTTTAAAGGATTAAAACTATGAACTACGAAACCTTTCAAAAATGAGAAACTTGAGTAATTGAAATTAGGCAAACTTGAACGTTTGGAAAAGAATGTTGTTACTTGATTTTACAAAGAGAAGTGTTTTGATTTACTTCAAAAAATAATCACTCTATTTTCATATACTACGGGTATTGTGTGACTTTTGTGAAAGTAACGTATCTTTTAAAGAGTTAATGTATGAAGTACCTTGGGGATAAAAACCCGATCTTGTTAATCATATAGTAGAAAGTACCTTGTGTGAATAATTTGATTGTGTTGGTTTGTGATAGCCTTGTAATACTTTCTTGTTGATTTGATAAGGAAACATGCTAGGATGCTACGTGTGTTAGTATCTTGTGATGTTTGTGTAAAGGGTTTTCCCTCGATTGCGCTTAAGTTGTTTAACTATCAGTCGTTATGTTGGTATTGTACCACTCACCTTGACATAATCCCGGAGGTTAAGCCCTCCGACGCGGGTGACTCAGCGAGTCAGTGACCTATGATTCGAGAATACCTCATGCGGTCCCGGGCCTATGCGAGCTACGAGCTCCGTGTTAGTGTGTGGCCTTTATGGTCATGCGGTCTATGTGGTCACGCGGATCGCGAGTCAGCGGATGCCGGGAGTAGCTACCGATGCGGGAATGCCTCATGCGGGCCTATGAGGTTGGCTTTATGCGGAGTGCGGAAGTTCGGGGCTAGACACGCACATTAGATCATCGCGGGCGAGTGGCGGCTTTGATCATGTGACTGCAAGCAGATCTCATGATACGCTTTATGACCGTTGGGTGGGTTTTAGTAGTCGGCTATGCCTTCGTACTTACCGTCACGGTTTTATTATGACACGTGGGACACGGTGTTCATGTGTGTTCCTTGGTGCTTTTATATCATAGATCGCCTAGTGAGAAGGTATTCCACGGCATGATTGATGTTATCGGCGTGAGACCCATAGTTATATTTGAGTGATGACTTTGAGGCGTGAGTCCACGACTTGACATGGCTTATTTATGTGAATCGTAGTTTGGTTATCATACATGTCTCTGCTTTATATGACTACTATGATTTCATTTACGTATTTTCAGTTTCACATACTTGGTACTGTTATCGACCTCCTGGGATGCGTTCATGCCGCAGTAAAGGTACACCGATCGTTGATCTCGCTCTTAGGGTCACAATTGCGTTGGGAAGCTCCGTTTCTCGGAGGCTTATCTTCGTATAGTCCCCTGTTGTTGTAAAGCTTACATTCGGGGTATGACGGCCCGTCCGCCGTTGTTGTCATATCATTCGTAGAGTGCATGAATCTTGTTGTGGCGGGGTTGTAATGGGATGAATCGTTTCGGATCTAAGTTTTATATATATATATAGAAAGGCAACTTTTCTTCGATAAACATGTGTTTCCTTTGCATTATTTCATGTTGTGTTTTATGTTCCGCTGATTTTCTCTCGATGTATGACTACTTGGTGCGGGTAAGGCACGATCCACGCCCCGAACAGTCGTGAGAATGTAATCGCTCAAACACGTATATACATGCCGAAAAGCGATCTTTTCTTGGATAAACCCTCATTCTATATTGTTTCATGCCTTGTTTTATATTCCGCCGTTACTCGATGTATGTCTACTGGTGCGGGTAAGGCACGATCACGCCCGGTTCGGTCGTGACAAAAGTGGTATCGAGCGCTTAATCCTCGGAAAGTGTCTACAGCATGTCTAGTATCTTGATTATCGATGTGTTGTGCACCACATCTATAATCGTGAGGTCTGAGGACATTTAGGGTTGGTTTCCATTCTTCTCATTCGAGATCGTGCCTTAGAGCATGGTTATAAGTTGGACCCTCTCGACGTATTTCGTTTTTACCGATTATGCCTCCGTAAAGGCAACTCGGGCAGATGGGCAAGACAACCGAGGAGCCGCTAGTAGGATACAGAGGAGTACGAGGTCGCAGGCCCGGTCAGTACCTGAGATTGTGCTTCGGACGTCGAGTTTTGCGACGCCGCCCGATAGAGTTTAGAGTCGCGGTGGGCTGCTGAGACCACAGATGCACGAGCCTCGGTCCACGGCTGGAGCAGGAGTTGGGTACAAAGAGATGGCCCGCCATCGCCGTGATCGTGGCGAACGAGGATAAATTTGGGCCGCGATTCGATAGTACCCATGGTTCACCCGAGATCGAGATAGTTTGAGGCTACGGGACTTTCGAGTTATAGCCCGCCGAGTTCTATGGGTCGAGGCACGAGGATGATCCGCAGAGTTCATCCGACGATTCTGGATCATGAGAGTGATCAAGGCTTGAGACCGAGTCGGTGGTCTTAGGTTCGCATCGGCCGCGTGATACTGCGATCGATCGTTTGATTCGCGAGCCGTCGGAGAGTATGCACTTCCGATGGTATGGGGCGAGTTCTCAAGAGCATTTCTTGCATATTTCTTGCCTCCACAGATGAGAAGGGCTCGGTACAGATTTTTGACGCTGAGGCGCACCGCGTGCGGTTGGGAGTACAACGTGGAGTTCGACTCATTGGCTCGGTATGTCCCGCGTTAGTAGCCGATATGGAGGATGAGTATCGCACGTCACCGCTCGATGACTACTTGGCGAGGCTTGTTCGGTGTAGCTCTTCACCGCATGGACATTGCCCGCATGCAGGCTTATGCACTTGGATGTGAGGAGCGGAGAGGTCGGCGGAATGACCGAGATCAAGCGAGAGGCGAACAGCGAGGTCCTTTGGTAACTTTCGAGGCGAACCGCCTCGGCAGTTAGTTATGTACCTACGCCCGATGCAGTGGTCCTCCACGCCTTCGTGACGTTCGGGGTATTCGAGGGTCGAGCTCGAGGCTTCAGTTTCTGAGATATACATGGGTTCTAGCCGAGGATTCATGTCCTCGGTGTGCACGATGTGGCGTGCATCATCTGGGAATGTCATCTTTTACGTGATTGTTTCACTGCGGCCGTCGGGCCATGTGACGAGATCGTGCTCATGAGGGTACAGCAGAATGACGCAGCCTCACGGCCGTCGATGGCGTTCATCGTCTTCTATAGCTATGCCCGTAGTGGGATTAGAGTTAAGCTAAGGAAAAATGAAGCAGATGATACAGGTATATTCTTACCCCTCTAGAGACTAGTATGCGTTGATGTTATGATGAAGTGCTAAGTATTATGTTCAGATAGCATTATGTTAAAATTGTGTTTAGAAAACATGGTTAGTTAGAAGGGTAAGATTGGGGGGACAGGTAAATTGTGAGCCTTAGAATATTATACGTAGAGACCTTAGATGCGAGGCCATCTTGAGTAAAAGATTTATTTTTATGTTTGACCTTTATCGGGGTGCATAGTATACGTGGGATATATTTGTGTGATAAGTCCCTGAGTGGTATGAAATGAAAGAGGGTAGTTGAGCTGAGGAGACCACTAGGTTTCGTGACTTGATTAGTGAGATTGTTCGGATCGGGAACAAGAGTTTGGCGATAGCGGTCGGGTTGAGGACCGATCGCGGGTCAACCAATGACTTTGTAATGTGGTGGTCGGTTCGAGGTGGTCCCTTGCCGTGGTAGGTCACGAGGGCACTAGGCCCAAGTTTAGATAACCACTGTATGAGTTCATGGACGTGTTCGACCAGAATCGGATCGTGAAGGCCGGGAATGGCCTTGAAGGAATTCGAGGCTAGTAAGATGACCAAGTTTGGAGGTAGTGACTCCAAAGATTTTGGAAACTGTAGTGATGACTGAAGTATGGTACGTATACTAGAAAGAGTTCAAGTGTTCGAGAAGGGTACGACGAGTAAGGGAAGAAGTGAACATGTGTTAAGAGAATAGAAGTGATCATTTCTTTTGTGAAGAAAAGGTGCGAAGGAGTATCTTTTAGCCCTTGGTGGGAGCTTTGCGATGATAGAGGTGATTCTCATGGACTTGGATTTGATTTTTGCGTATGCTATTTTGTGGCCATGTGTGGCATTGGCAACTTGTTTAAGTTAAGAGGAGCTTTATCGTTATCCGTCTTGAGAAGGAACATTCGGGACGAATGTTTCTAAGGAGGGGAGAATGTTATACCCCGTATTTCTGAGTATGTGCATTGAGGACGTGCGTATAAAAGTTCAAGCCTTAAGTAGGCATAAGGGACGAAATTGTGCACAACTAGCGAAAATAATTGTTTTCCGACGAAAGTTTTACGGACCTTGCGAAGGGAAAATTACGTTATGACATTTATAATTTTTACGATTTTTCCGAGAGATGAAATATTTTGGACCAACGAGAGGCGACAAGTGTCACCCTCAAGTGGCGATCAAGTGGCGAAATTGTGGGCACGTTTTTTCATTTTGTGGCCTAAAACATTTGGTCAATGTTTGCTAGATATTTTGTGGGTAGATAGATAAGGTGGGACCCACACAACACTTGTCCAAATCTTCACCCTCCACTTGCTTTGATCTTGGCCATTAAATGTCCTATAAATACCCCTTAAGTTCAAGACTTATTCTTCATCCCTTAAACATTTTCCAAGTCTCAAAGTCCTCTCCCCTCTTGAAAGCTCTCGTCCAAGCTCCCCCTTTGTGAGGCCCTCGGCCGAAACCCCCCCTTCCTAGTTGATCTTGTCGAAATACCCCCCCGTGGTTGAAAAGTATTGTCCAAGTATTATCACTATTCCAAAATACCTTGGCCCAAATACCTTGTAGTATTCCAAAGTCACCTCTATACAACAATCCCGGACAAATACTACTATACTTCCATTAGTCACTAAACTAAACCACAGGAAATCTTCATAGTTGGTTGAAGTATTAAGTAGAAGTTGTGTAGAACTTCTAAGGGTTTCTTGGAGCGTATTGGAGCGTACAGAATAGGAGCTAAACCTTGCTCAGGATCGACATTTAAACTTGGATAATTTTGGGCTTATCGAGGTAAATATCTTGTCCTTCTATTGTAATTGGAGATTACATATTGTAGTAATTTGGGATTAAGTATAAGATATAGAAGAATGGTATAAAAGAAGAGAATTGAACTGTACTTACATAGGATTGTATTTACAGTAGACTTGAGTAGTTTGACGGGTAGGGAGAAGCTGCCCAATTTTCCGTAGAAATACGAACCTCCGCTAGAATATTCTACTGAGTAGTCTAGGCGTTGATAGACTTATATGACCGTTATAGGTTGAAGTCGCGAGTAGCGATTCTACTCGAAGGGTGGAAAAGGCTAGCGAGGATTACGAGACTTTGGGCGCTTTGCTAATTGTCGTGTCGTCGCGAGGTATGTGATTCTTCCTATCCTCTTGAGCATGATAATTTAAAAGAATATATATAGTACGGTAGACGTACGTGTGTTAACTGAACGTGGTTTTACTTCGATGTCTTTTGACTTGAGTTTTAAATAATAAGAATCTTGAAGTATTTCAAAGGAATTAAGAATCGTTTTTAAAGAAGAGTAATACTTGGTTTTGAAAGCTTAAGAGTTATACTAGCTTTATGGGAAGTTAGGTATAACGACTTAAGAGAGATAAAAAGAATGGTTTATTGATTTTAGAAGTTAAGAGACTTGATCTTAAAAGATAAGAGACTTGACTTAATTGAATTGATATGAATTTTGTTAAAAGTGTGAAACCTCATTCGTGAGTAATGAGTACTTGGTTTTAAAGAATAATGTTTCTTGATTTCTAAACGAGAATAAGTATCGAACGAACCACTGCAGCGTTAATAAAGGAAAATGTATTGACAATAATTAAATTATATTAAAACCAGTAGAAACCTCCATCTGCATAGAAGCTAAGATAAGACAAAATTGTATTACATTTCCTAGATCATGGCTGCTTTAATAAGATTGTTATAAACAAGAATAACCTACTCACACATAAGGCATACGTTATTCAATTGTTTTAAAAAAAATATTACGTTATTTGATTAAGACTATGAACTATGAAATCTTTCGAAACTAAAAGACTTGAGTATTTGAAATTAGGCAACTTGAACTTTTGGAAATGAATGTTGTTACTTGACTTTAAAAAGGAAAGTGTTTTGGTTTAAAAAGGAGGGCATAATATTGCCTTAGTTGATTTAAAAGGAAAGCACGGTATTACCTTAATCTGTCTTAAAAGAGCGTTTAAATGTTATGGTCGATTCTACACCGCGTTCATGGGATGAACCGGGAATGTATTTCACTCGACACCGCGTTCATGGGATGAACCGGGAATGTATTTCACGCGACACGCGTTCATAGGATGAGCGGGAATGTATTTCACACGACACCGAGTTCATGGGATGAACCGAATGTATTTCACGACACCGAGTTCATGGGATGAACGGGAATGTATTTCACACGACACCGAAGTTCATGGGATGAGCGGGAATGTATTCCACACGACACCGAGTTCATGGGATGAACCGGGAATGTATTTCACACGACACCGAGTTCATGGGATGAACCGAGAATGTATTTCACACGATACCGAGTTCATGGGATGAACCGGGAATGTATTTCACACGATACCGAGTCCATGAGATGGACCGGGAATGTATTCCATACGATCCGACACCGAGTCCATGAGATGGGCCGAGACATGTTATACGTATCACACGATTTATACCTAGACTGCCGGCAGTGAGGAAGGAGTTCCACGGGCATGAGGGATGACTTTGAGGGCGTGAGTCCCTGACTTGACATGACTGCTTTTATGTTATGAACTGTAGTTTTGTTATCATATATGTCTTCTGTTTTTATTTTAGACTGTTATGATTTCGTTTACAGTAGTTTCAGTTTCTCATAGTTGTTATAACATTCTTAGAAGTGCAGTAATCTTGTTGTGGGCGGAGTTTTAAAGGGATGTGCTCGTTCAAACATGTATATATACATGCCGAAATGCGATCTTTTCTTGGATAAACTGTCATCATTCTATATTGTTTCATGTCTTGTTTTATATTCCGCTGGTTACTCTGATGTATGTCTACTTGGGTGCCCGGGTAAGGCACCAGTCACGGGCCCGGGTTCGGGTCGTGACATTATCATTCTTTAAATCAAGTCATTTATCCTCCTTTAAATTAATCAAGTAAACCATTCTTTTAAACTTCATAAAGCCGTTGTAACTAACTTCCCATAAAGCCATTACAACACTTTATGTTTTTAAGCAAAACCAAGACAAATACATTCTTTTTTTAAACCAAGAGACTTATACTTTTAAACCAAGTATCATATACTTTTAAATAAAATTTCACAACTTTCAGAATACTTCAAGTCTCTTAACTTTACAATTCAAGTCTCTTAACTTTACAATTCAAGTCTCTTAACTTTAGAAATCAAGTCATCAATACTTTTCCAAATCAAGTATTCTATACTTTTCAAGTCAAGTAACATATACTTCTTTGAAAACAAGTTACTACACTTTCGAAAATCAAAACAAGGATACCAAAATGAAACCGAGTTCATTTAAAACACGTACATCTACCGTACTATACATTTCATAAGATTCATGCTCAAGAGGATAGGAAGAGTTCACATACCTTTCCTACTTAATCCACTTGCCAAGTTGAATATGCCGCACGTAGAATGTCAACCTATAATGACCATAATATGTCTATCAGCTTCTAGCTTTCCAACGTAGAATATTCTAAGTGTAAAGCTTCCTATTCTGCGATAAATCGGGCAACACTTCCTTTGTTTCTAAGTACTTTTCCACATTTTCAAGGCTCGAATTTAACAACCAAACATGCAACATTTAAGGCTCAACAATTCAGCTATCCAAAGGGGATTACACGCCTTACAAGCCGTGTAAAATTCTGCCCCACAATTTATAAAACAGTCCAATATTAAATGGCCATTTCGGCTACAATGTACAACCACATATAATCCTTTCTAAATCCTTTTAATCCATATTGTCGTTCTAACATGTTATATAGTCGCAACCAATTTTAACAACTATAATCCCTTATTTATTGTCACGACCGGACCCCGGGCCCGCGACTGGTGCCCTACCTGGGCACCTTTACAGGTAACCATCAGAGAAAGTCAGCGGAACATACATAGAACACACAACGTAAATCAGTAAGAAGTAAACAACAGGCTAGCCGATGAGGCTGCCTTCCTGGATATACATATATAAATTAGTCAAAATCAGTTACGTCCTTTTTCTTTACAAACCGACCCACATACATGGCTACAGACCTCTAAGAATTTTAACATAACAACTGTGACGG
The DNA here is from genome assembly GCA_029844215.1 of Przewalskia tangutica. Lineage (NCBI taxonomy): Eukaryota > Viridiplantae > Streptophyta > Magnoliopsida > Solanales > Solanaceae > Przewalskia > Przewalskia tangutica. Next base: position 134,196,279 of record CM056722.1, read on the forward strand.
GACAGGGCCCCGCCATACCCCTGAATGTACAACAACGGACAATACCAGGGATCTGAACCAAAGACAAGCCTCCAGAGTAATGGAACTTCTCAACAGCTAAACAGTGATCCTAAGAGTGAGGATCAACAACCTGTATAACTCTACCTGCGGCATGACGGCCCGAAGGAGGTCGATCAACAGTACCAAGTATGTGGCCAGAAATCTTGAAATGAAATCATATAGTCTAAAATAAAGCTGGAGACATGTATGATAACTCAAATAACAGTACCCTGTGCCTTACTAACAATAAGAGTAAACAAGAAAATATTTTACTGCATAAAAATAGGAGGCTCATGATCAAATTAGGGCCACCCTCCCGTAGTATCATTAAGCAATCCTACTCCTGGGACTATTTCACCCCCATAGGCCTTATCGACCCGCATGAGGTAATCTCCTCGCATAGACTGTAACCGCCCGCATAGGCCGTATGGACCCGCATGAGGTAATCTCGCCGCGTAGATCGGTCCGCCCGCGTGGGACTATTTCACCGCGTAGCCTACGGACTCGCATGAGGTATTCCTCGCATCGTGGGGAGAAAATCCACGAAATATGCAAATGCAATAAGCCCGGGGAATGACCCTGTAATGAACAATATATCGCCAGCACAACCGACTATCATACATAACATAAGCACCACCGGCTTATCATACATAATATAAGCACCACCGGCTTATCATAATTATCATAAGTAAGTTAAGACGTCCCCTAACTTCTTATTAGCCTTAATTATCATGCACTCTCATTTAGGTTACTTAAGGCACTAACATGTCATTAACATATCCGGGAATTTAACCCAAAGTACTATGTACTTCCGTTCCTTTAAAAAGAACCATTTTTATATAAAAACCCCAAGATACTAACACCCGTAGTATCAAGGCATGTCTATTTTTCAAATCAAGTTACTTCACCTTTAGAAATTCATTTCAAGGCTTTAAAACTAAGTAACTTCTTCTTTCACAACCTAGGCAACTTGTGCCTATAAATCAAGTAGACACTCTCTTAACTCTCCATAAAGTCGTTATAACTAATTTCCCATAAAGCCGTTATAACTCTTTATGTTTTAGACAATTACATTCTTTTTATAACCAAGAGACTTATACTTTCGAAAACCAAGTTGTTATACCCCGTATTTCCAGAGTATGTACGTAAGGACGTACGTGGAGAATTTGAGCCTTAAGTTAGGCTTTGGTTCGAAATTTGGGCACAAGTGCCGAATAGAGTCGTTTTCCGACGAAACGTTTCCACAGCTTACGTTGGGAAAATTCCGGCTATGTCATTTAGTATTTTTGCGAATTTTTCCGAGAGACGAAATGTTTTGGACCAACGGGAGGGTGACACTTGTCACCTCAGTGAAGCGTTGGGTTGGCCGATTGGGTCACGTTTCTATGGCCTATTGGCTCCTTGTTTTGGCCTTGTTTTGTGGCTTGTTTGGTGCCATGTTTTGTGCCTTGTTTTGTGGAGTAGGGTTTAGGGTGCACTTGGCTTAATCTTGTCCTTACACTTGCTATACACTTGGAAGGATCTTGGCCCTTGGTTGGCCTTTGGTTTTGCTATAAATACCCCCCTAAATGTGAAGACTTCATCCATTCCAAAACTTCCAAGTCTTGAAACCCTCTCTTCCCCCTTTGTGAGCTCTAAACCGAGAGCCTTCCCCCTCCCCCTTTGCGTGTGGCCGTTTGCCGAGAACACCCCCGCCCCCTCGCCTAGTGTGCTGGCCGAGCCTACCCACTTGGTAGAAAGTTGTCTTCCAAGTATTGTTATAATGCCCAAAATACCTTAGCCTTGTACCTTGTAGTATTCCAAAGATACCTCTATCGTAGAGCAGAAAATACTACCCTTTTGTCCCTTTAGTCTCAAACCGAAACCCTAAGAAAATCTTCATTGATTGATTGAAGTATTTAAGTAGAAGTTGGTTAGAACTTCTAAGGGTTGTTTGGAGCGGGATGGAGCACCCGGAGTTGGAGCTAAACGTTGCTAAGGATCGACAGTTAACTTGGATAATTATGGGCTTATCGAGGTAATTATCTTGTCCTCTATTTGTAATTGGAAATTACATGTTATTAGAATATATAGTTGAAGTATACTATATATAGAACTAAGCTTAATCTTTGCGGCAATGTCTTTTGACTTAAGCACGAAGAATAAAGAAAAGAAGCGCCTTTGTATTTACATAGGGTGTATTGCGATGGACTTGTGTAGTATTCTGAGTAGAATTGTACGTCCGGTTAGGCGTGTAAACCCCCACTGGTTGGCTTGATGGCGGCCTCGATAGAGGAGGAGATTTCTGTTGTTGCGGGAAGGTCTTCGAATTTTACGTAGAAATGGAACCTTGTGTTTTGAAGTTAATAGACGTTTGTGACCTTTCTAGGTGAAAGTACTAAGAGTAGCGTATTCTACTTGAGGAGTGGAAAGGGCTAGCAAGGTTGTAGTACTTGGAGCATTTTGCTTATTGTCGATACTCGTCGCGAGGTATGTGAACCTCTTCTATCTGTTCTAGCATGATATGTGTGTAGCTATGTAGTGCGGTGGACGTCTGAGTGCTAAGTGTATTTGTTTGGTTTAAACATAAAGTGTTATAACGGCTTTATGGAAAGTTGGTTATAATGACTTTATGTAGGTAAGAAAATGGTTTCTTGATGTTAGAAGTTAAGAGACTTGATCTTATAAGATAAGAGACTTAACTTATTTGTTTTAATGTGGATGTTTGTGTGAAACCTCATTCGTGAGTAATGAGTACTTGGTTTTTAAAGGGATAATGTTTCTTGATTTGAAATCGAATGTGTATCGGCTGCACCAACTGCGGCGTTAATAAAGGAAAATGTATTGAATAATGATGTGTTGTATTAAAACCGGTAGAAACCTCCATCTGCATAGAAGCTAAGATGAGACAAAATGATATTACATTTTCTAGATCATGGTCTTTGTAATAAGATCGTTATAAACAAGAATAAACTACTCATATATGACATATGTTACTCAATTGTTTTAAAAGAGATTAAGACTATGAGTTATGAAACCTTTCTAAAATAAGTGACTTGAGCATTTGAAAATGAGAAGCTTGAGTAATTGAAACTAGGCAAACCGAACTTAGGAAAGAATGTTGTTACTTGATTTTGAAAAGGAATGTGGGTTGGTCATTCTAATACTACGGGTATAGGGTGACTTTTATAAAAGTAATGGATCTCTTTTAAAAGAACTTAACGTATGTAGTACTTTGGGGTTAAAAAGGACTTTGGCATAAAATGAAAGTACTTTGAGTTGTGTGAAACTTGCCTATGTTTGTTGTTGTGAAACTTGCCTATGCTTGTGATGATAGCCTTTGTTGTGCAAGTATGGTATTTACGTATTCTGGCGTCTCTCGATAGAGGCGGTCGACTTGTTGAGAACTTACTTGGGCGTCTTTGGTGATGGAGAATTCGGGTATGTTTCCATTTTGATTCTTGTCTTGTTGTTGATGTCACATGGACATGTCTGCCGTCTGATATTCGGGGCATGCGCCACGCGGCGGGTTGATTACCGATATATTGTTATTGTGGTTACATGGACATGTCTGCGAGGTAGAATTCCGGCATGTGGCCGTGCGGCGGTTGATCACCCAAGATATTATTGTTGATGTCACATGGGCGTGTCTACGAGGTAGAATTAGGGGCGTGTGGCCGTAGGGCATTGGTATTATTGTTGCATCATGGACATGTCTACACCGATCAGAATTCCGGCATGCGGCCGTGATCGCGAACATGATTGATGTTGTGGGCGTGAGACCCATAGTTATATTTGAGTGATGACTTGAGGCGTGAGTCACATGGACATATTGCTTTTATGTTGTGAGCGTAGTTTGGTTATCATACATGTCTCTGCTTTATATAGACTAGTATGATTTCATTCTGATATTTTCTGATTTCACATACTTGGTACTGTTGTCTTGACCTCCTTGGGGCTGCGTTCATCTGCGCAGTAGAGGTACATCGGTCGTGGATCCTCGCTCTTAGGATCTCGATTCACGTTTTGGGAAGCTCCGTTTCTCCGAGGCTTATCTTTTGGTATGTGTTCCACTGAGTTGTAGGTTCTTGTACATTGAGGGTATGGCGGAAGCCTGTCCGTCATAGTTGTTGTAAATCTTAAGTGCAGTAATGCTTGTTGTGGCGGGGTTTGTAAAAAGGATTAAAGCTATTCGTTTTGTAAGAGTTGTATTTATATATGTTATTGGAAGGTAACCGTTGGGTTGGCTTTGTTTTATGATCATATATCTTGTTTCTTGTTTAAAGTTTTATTTTCCATTTGGTTTTCTCGATGTTGTGTCACTAGGGTGCAGGATAAGGCACGATAGAACTCCGGGGCGGAGTCGTTACAAAAGTGGTATCGAGCGATTAATCCTCGGAAAGTGTCTGACCGTGTCTAGTAGAGTCTTGATTATCGATGTGTTGTGCACCACATCTATAATCGAGGAGGCTGAGACATTTAGGATTGGTTTCCATTCTTCTCATTCTGAGATCGTGCCTTAGAGCTGTGTTGTAAGTTGGACCCCACTAACGTATCTCGTTTTTACCAGTTATGCCTCCGCGCAAGGCAACGAGCCACGAAGGGCAAGAGGCAGCGAGGAACCGCTAGTGAGATCTGAGAGAGAGTACGAGGCACGAGCCCGAGCGATACGAGGTTGTGCTTGACGGCGGGTTTTGTGAAGCCGCCCGGCCAGCGAAGGTTAGAGCGCGGCAATGGCTGCCGAGACCGCGATACTGAGCCTCGATCCACGATGCAGGCGGAGGAGATGAGTTACAAGGAGATGGCGATTCTTTGGCGAGTGCGTGGCGAATATGAGGATAATTTGGATCTGGCGATTCAGTTCGATAGCACGATGGTTCACCCGGCGAATAGTTTGAGGCTACGGGACTTTACGAGTTGTAGCCGCGAGTTTTATGGGTCGAGGCACGAGGATGATCGCGGGAGTTCATCCGGCGATTCTGACGGATCATGCGGGTGATCAAGGCTTGAGACCGAGTCTGTGACCTTTGGTTCGCATCGGCTGCGTGATACGCGATCGATTGGTTTGATTCATGGGAGCTTTCGGGAGAGCATGCACCTCCGTGGTATGGGATGAGTTTTTGGGGCTTTCTCACTCACTTCTTGCCTCCGCAGATGAGGAGAACGCGGTAGATTTTTGATGCTTAGACGAGCGGGCGTGCGGTTCGGGAGTACAATGTGGAGTTCGACTCATTGGCGTGCGTCCCAGCGTTGGTAGCTAGTATGGAGGATCGAGTGCACCGATATGTTCTGAGGGCTCGATGATTACATGTCGAGGCATGTTCGGGAGTAGCTCTTCATAGGGCATGGACATTGCCCGCATGCGACTCATGCATTGGGATGTGAGGCACGAGAGGTCGGCGGAATGACGAATCGGCGAAGAGGCGAGCAACGGTGGTCCTTTGGTGACTTTCGAGGCGGACCGCCTCGGAGATACTAGTTTTGTACCTCCGCCACGGTCGAGTGGTCCTCCACAACCTTCGAGTATTCGGGGCGGTCGGGGCTCGAGGTTGAGTTTCGAGGAAGTAAGGGTGTTGGCGGATCGGTCACCCTACCTCGGTGTGGTCGATGTGGTAGACCGCATTTCGGGAGTGTCGTGGTGCGGGAGCTTGTTATTTTGCGGCCAGCGGGGCCATTTGCGAATCTGTCCGACCAAGGGTAGCACGGATGTTCTGACTCGACTACCGGATCGATGGTGGTTCATCGCGCCTACGATTATGCGCCTGCGGTGGCCTATGATTAGAGTGGAGCGGTAGCTTCGGTATATCCTTAACCCTCAGAGTTTTGGTATGCTTGTTATGATGGTCTCATTATTATGTGCTATGTGCGAATAGCGTTGTGTTAATTGTGAGTTAGAAAACATGCTTAGTTGGGAGGATACGTATGGGGGCATGGTAAGTGTGAACCTTAGACTATGTCACGACTGAGACCTTAGGGGTAAGGTCGTCTTGAGTTAAAGATTTATTTTATGTTTGACCACTTATCGAGTAGTAGTATCGTGGGATTTATTTGTGTGATAAGTCAGTGGGTAGTGTGAGATGGAAGTGGTAGCTTTCATGATGTGAATTAGTAAGATTGTTCGGATCGGGAACAAGAGTTTGCGCGGTTGGGGTGGGTTGAGGACCATTTGCGGGTCAACCAGTAACCCGGTTTGGGGTAATTCGATTCTGGGTGGTCCCTCCAGGTGGTAGGGTCACGAGGATGCTAGGCCCAAGTTTGTTTGACCATCGTATGAGTTGGTGGATATGTTCGACCAGAAGCGGATCGTGGAGGCCGGGAACGGCCTTAGAAAAGATCGAAGTTAGTAAGATGACCAAGTTTGGAGGTAGTGACTCCAAGGGTTGGAAACAGAAGCGTTGACGGAAGTGTGGTACAGATACTAGAAAGAGTTTGAGTATTCGAGAAAGTGCAACAAGATAGGGGTAAAGTGAGCGTGTGTGATCGTTTCTTTTGTGAAATGAAGGTGTGAAGGAGTATATTTTAGACCTCGGGTAAGGGGTTTTTGTGATGATTAGAGTGTTTCCTCGTTGACACAGGTTTAAGTATTTGTTCGTTTGTTTTTTTTATGGCGGTGTAGCATGATTGTTTCGTGCGTATAGCGATGAAGGCTATACTAAGCGCGTGTTTGTGTTGAGACTTGAGAAGGAACATTCGGGACGAATGTTTCTAAGGAGGAGAATGTTATACCCGTATTTCCAGTATGCGTGGGGCGTGCGTGGAGAATTTGAGCCTTAAGTTAGGCTTTGGTTGAAATTTGGGCACAAGTGCGAATAAGTCGTTTTTCGGCGAAGCGTTTCCACGACTTACGTTGGGAAAATTCCGGCTATGTCATTTAGTATTTTTGCGAATTTTTCCGAGAGGCGAAATGTTTTGGACCAACGGGAGGGTGACACTTGTCACCATCAAGTGGCGTTGGGTTGGCGATTGGGTCACGTTTACATGGCCTATTGGCTCCTTGTTTTGGCCTTGTTGTGTGGCTTGTTTGGTGCCATGTTTTGTGCCTTGTTTTGTGGAGTAGGGTTTAGGGTGCACTTGGCTTAATCTTGTCCTTACACTTTCTATACACTTGGAAGGATCTTGGCCCTTGGTTGGCCTTTGGTTTTGCTATAAATACCACAAATGTGAAGACTTCATCCATTCCAAAAACTTCAAGTCTTGAAACCCTCTCCTCCCTTTGTGAGCTCTAAACCAGAGCCTTCCCCTCCCACCGTGTGGCCTTTGGCCGAGAACACCCTCCCCAGCCTAGTGTGCTAGCCGAGCCTACCCCTTGGTAGAAAGTTGTCTTCCAAGTATTGTTATAATGCCCAAAATACCTTAGCCTTGTACCTTGTAGTATTCCAAAGATACCTCTATACGTAGAGCAGAAAATACTACCACTTTTGTCCCTTTAGTCTCAAACCGAAACCCTAAGAAAATCTTCGTTGATTGATTGAAGTATTTAAGTAGAAGTTGGTTAGAACTTCTAAGGGTTGTTTGGAGCGGGATGGAGCACCGGAGTTGGAGCTAAGCGTTGCTAAGGATCGACATTTAACTTGGATAATTATGGGCTTATCGAGGTAATTATCTTGTCCTCTATTTGTAATTGGAAATTACATGTTATTAGAATATATAGTTGAAGTATACTATATATAGAACTAAGCTTAATCTTTGCGCAATGTCTTTTGACTTAAGCACGAAGAATAAAGAAAAGAAGCGCCTTTGTATTTACATAGAATTTGTATTGCGATAGACTTGTGTAGTATTCTTGAGTAGAATTGTACACGTCCGGTTAGACGTGTAAACCCCCATGGTTGGCTTGATGGCGGCCTCGATAGAGGAGGAGATTTCTGTTGTTGCGGGGAAGGTCTTTGCAATTTTACGTAGAAATGGAACCTTGTGTTTTGAAGTTAATAGACGTTTGTGACCTTTCTAGGTGAAAGTACTAAGAGTAGCGTATTCTACTTGAGGAGTGGAAAGGGCTAGCAAGGTTGTAGTACTTGGAGCATTTTGCTTATTGTCGATACTCGTCGCGAGGTATGTGAACCTCTTCCTATCTGTTCTAGCATGATATGTGTGTAGCTATGTAGTACGGTGGACGTACAAGTGCTAAGTGTATTTGTTTGGTTTAAACATAAAGTGTTATAACGGCTTTATGGAAAGTTGGTTATAACAGCTTTATGTAGGTAAGAAAATGGTTTACTGATGTTAGAAGTTAAGAGACTTGATCTTATAAGATAAGAGACTTAACTTATTTGTTTTAATGTGGATGTTTGTGTGAAACCTCATTCGTGAGTAATGAGTACTTGGTTTTAAAGGGATAATGTTTCTTGATTTGGAAATCGAATGTGTATCGACAGGACCACTGCGGCGTTAATAAAGGAAAATGTATTGAATAATGATGTGTTGTATTAAAACCGGTAGAAACCTCCATCTGCATAGAAGCTAAGATGAGACAAAATGATATTACATTTTCTAGATCATGTCTTTGTAATAAGATCGTTATAAACAAGAATAAACTACTCACATATATGACATATGTTACTCAATTGTTTTAAAAGAGATTAAGACTATGAGTTATGAAACCTTTCTAAAATAAGTGACTTGAACATTTGAAAATGAGAAGCTTGAGTAATTGAAACTAGGCAAGCGGAACTTAGGAAAGAATGTTGTTACTTGATTTTGAAAAGGAATGTGGGTTGGTCATTCTAATACTACGGGTATAGGGTGACTTTTATAAAAGTAATGGATCTCTTTTAAAAGAACTTAACGTATGTAGTACTTTGGGGTTAAAAACCCGGACTTTGGCATAAAATGAAAGTACTTTGAGTTGTGTGAAACTTGCCTATGTTTGTTGTTGTGAAACTTGCCTATGCTTGTGATGATAGCCTTTGTTGTGCAAGTGTGGTATTTCTGTGTTACCGCGTCTCTCGATAGAGGGCCGGTCGACTTGTTGAGAACTTACTTGGACGTCTTTGGCGGTGATGGAGAATTCCACGGGTATGTTTCCATTTTGATTCTTGTCTTGTTGTTGATGTCACGTGGACATGTCTACACCGTCACGATGATTAGGGGCATGCGGCCCGTGCGGTAGGGTTGATTACCGATATATTGTTATTGTGGTTACATGGACATGTCTACACCGAGGTAGAATTCGGGCATGTGGCCGTGCGGCGGGGTTGATCACCCAATATATTATTGTTGATGTCACATGGGCGTGTCTGCTGAGGTAGAATTCGGGGCATGTGGCCATGGGGCATTGGTATTATTGTTGCATCATGGACATGTCTACACCGATCTGCAATCGGGGCATGCGGCCATGATGCGAACATGATTGATGTTGTGGCGTGAGACCCGTAGTTATATTTGAGTGATGACTTGAGGCGTGAGTCACATGGACATGGCTTGCTTTTATGTTGTGAATCGTAGTTTGGTTATCATACATGTCTCTGCTTTATATAGACTAGTATGATTTCATTCTGATATTTTCTGATTTCACATACTTGGTACTGTTATCGACCTCCTTCGGGGCTGCGTTCATGCCGCGGTAGAGTACATCGGTCGTGGATCCTCGCTCTTAGGATCTCGATTCAGCGTTTTGGGAAGCTCCGTTTCTCGGAGGCTTATCTTTTGGTATGTGTTCCACTGAGTTGTAGGTTCTTGTACATTCGGGGTATGGCGAACCCTGTCCGTCATAGTTGTTGTAAATCTTAAGTGCATGTAATCTTTGTTGTGGCGGGGTTTGTAAAAAGGATTAAACTGTTCGTTTTGTAAGAGTTGTATTTATATATGTTATTGGAAGGTAACCGTTGGGTTGGCCTGTTTTATGATCATATATCTTGTTTCTTGTTTAAAGTTTTATTTTCCGCTGGTTTTCTCTGATGTTGTGTCACTAGGGTGCCCGGGATAAGGCACCAGTAACGGGCCCCGGGACGGGTCGTTACAAAAGTATCATAAACTTTCAAGTCAAGTTACATAACTTTCCGAATACTACAAGTCTCTTAACTTTAGAAATCAAGTTTCTTAACTTTAGAATAGTTCAAGTAATCAATACTTTCCAAACCAAGTATTCTATACATTTTCAAGTCAAGAAATCTTTGTTTACCTTATTAGAATAAACCATTCTTTTAACTTTCCATAAAGTTATTATAACCAACTTTATGCTTTTGAAACTAAGGCATTTCTATCCTTTAAAAACAAGTGAGTTAATTCTCTAACTCAGCCAACTTAGACATTCTTAAACCAAGTCAATGATATCAAATGAACTGAATTCATTTAAATCTCGTATGTCTACCGTACTATACATTTATAACTACTCATGCTCAAGAGATAAGAAAGTTTCCACATACCTCTTCGGCTTAATCCACTTGCTAACTTGAATATGCCGCACGTAGAATGTCAACATATAATGACCATAATATGTCCATCAATTACTAGCTTTCAACGTAGAATATTCCTAAGTATAAGGACTCTTAATTCTACGGAAAATCGGGCAGCACTTCATTTGTTTCTATGTACTTTTCCACCCTTTTCAAGGCTCGAAATCAATAACCAAACGCCACATTTAAGGCTCAACGATTCAGCTAATCAAAGGGGATTACACGCCTTAACAGGACGTGTAAAATTCTGCCCCACAATTAATATCCAAATAGTCCAACATTTCAATGCCAAACGGCTACAATGCAACAACAATGTAAAGTATTTTTCAATTCCTTTTTCAATCCAAGTTGTTATTCTAATATGTTATATACCCTATAACAATTATAACAACTACAAATCCTTTCTTTCTTAACATGCGACGATTGTAACTATCGACTAAATTGTATTTCAATCTCAACGGCTAACAAGGTCATTTTCGGATTTAGGCTTCCAACATCCATAACACTTATAAAACTCCAATACATTTTTCTCATGCTTGTTAACATGTATAACTACAACATCATGGAATATTTAATCACTAAGATGACAAGATTGTTACCTTGATAAGCCCAAAATAGTTCAACAATCTCGCCCACTTTAGCCCTCTTTTCGCAATTCTACTTCACGTTAAAATCACCCACACGAACCCTCTACAAGCTTGCCAACATATTTCCTTCTTATCGCCTTTCCGAAAATTTCATCTAGGCTTAGGGTTTTTCTCAATTTTTGAGAGAGAAGAGAAGAGAATTTCTATTTGGATGAGTTCTTGCAAATGATTTTAATCTTGCAAGACTTGGTCATATATAGCCTCTATCTTGTTCTACAAGTTGGGAGGGACACTTGTCGCCCTCCCATAGGTCTACTACACAAATATCTTCTATTTTTACACCTTTTCCGCAAAAAATCCCGTCTCGGCACCGCGGCCCTGCAGCCGGCGCCGTGGCGCTACAACTTCGCCAGCTTACGAGTCGCGACCAGATCCGGCGCGATGGTGCGACCTTTCTCTTCTGTCAGCTGATCTTGTAACGTCCATAACTTTCTACTCCGATGTCCTATAGACGAGCGGTTTTTTGCGTTGGAAACTACACTCAATGAAATTCATACTAGGCTTTTTAAACACCTAAAAACGCCCAATATCTAGGAGATATACTGCTCCAAAGTTGACTGAAAAACTGTCCAAAAATATTCTGCCAACTTTTTTTCTTTTTTCCAAATTCGAATCTTATTTCCTTTCGTACGTTCTCATCTCATCCTCTTGGAATTATGGGGCGTAACATTCTTCCCCCCTTAGAAATATTCGTCCCCGAATGTTCTTTCGGAGTCCAATCTAAACGGATATTGGCATAGTCCCTTGACTACACCCAACCTAATCACACTTGCCACACCTGGCCACATAACAATACTTATGCTAAAACGTCAACTTGAACTCCAAGTGGCGAGTCGGTTATCTGCATAAAGCTTTTATCGACTCTGAGCTTGCTAATTATCTTTCCAGGATAAGCTTCGCCTTATCCACAGCCCGCTGAATCAATTCCGGGCTAATTATCTGAACCTCACCTACGTTGAACCAACCAATCGACGATTCTACGCTTTCTTCATACAAAGCCTCATACAGGGCCATCTGGATACTGGAATGGTAGCTTTTGTTATACGCAAACTCAACAAGGGGCAAATAATTCTTCCAGATAACTCTGAAATCAATAACACCGGCCCGCAACCTATCCTCAAGTGCCTGGATAGTACGCTCTATCTGTCCGTCGGTCTGAGGGTGAAATGCCATACTGAGACTCACCTGTGTCCCTAATACCTTCTGGAAAACCTCCAGAAGTTAGCCGTAAACTGAGCTCATCTGTCTGACATCATAAATGTAGGAACCCCGTGAAGTCTCACAATCTCCCTGCTATATAATCTAGCATAAACCTCAGCCGAGTAAGTGGTCCTGACCGGAAGAAAATGGGCTGATGTCATCAGCCTGTTTACCATAACCCATAAGGAGTCGCACTTCCTCTGAGTACGATGCAACCTTGTAACAAGATCCATATTAATCACCTTCCATTTCTAAGTCGGGATCTCAATCGCCTGTAATAGCCCACTGGGCTTCTGGTGCTCAACCTTGACCTGCTACTAATTTGGACACTAAGCAACAAACTCTGCTACGTCCCTCTTCAGGCCATCTTACCAATACATACATCTGAGGTCATGATACATCTTAGTCGACCCCGAACAAAATAAAGCAAGAAGCACTGCGTGCCTCCCCTAAAACCTGCTGACAAGTCCTGCAGCATTGGGCACACACAATCTTTCCTCATATCACAGCACCCTATCCGGTGCTACCCATACAGGTCCTCCTCCTCTTGGAGAGCCGTATCTCAAATTCGCCCTAGCACTGGATCCTTATACTGTCGCCTCTTCACCTCCTCAACGAGGGAAAACTCGACAACCTCTCGAACCTGAGCTCCACTATCATGCTCCCGTAGCTGCCGGGAGATATAGGTTGTTATCCTATCGTGTTGCATCTGCACACAACCCAGTCAAACACCCAAAGTGTTACTATAACAACCTAACCCTCTAGTCCCTCAGGTCTCAGGAGGGGTTAGAACTGTAGTCGTAGTCAGCTTACTTTCAAATAACTGGAAACATGTCTCATACTTCCGAAATATTCGGGGATATAATCTCAATTATGATTCATGTTTCCATTTCTATGTTGCAACCAAACTTGGTCACTATACTTAGATTCGATTCCTTTGCTTGACTCATGGCTAAGACTTCCTGCCAATCATAATTTAGGCGGAGATTTCCTTGATCTCGACAAGTAGTAATCCTATTATTTTCTCCCAGCTCATAGAGCTTATAGTCAGGTGTTCAACCTCGATTTATGGTATTACATAACCCAATGGCTTGCCAAGATTTCTTATCGCTCGAGTGTCTACTCGGCATACCTTTATTTTTCATTTCAAGTTGCCCTGGGGCCTCTTACCTCCCCGTATAAATACGGTCTGGCCCGTTATTACAGGTTTGCCACCTTTTGCCGGGGTGTTCCTAACTGCCCATCATTTTTAATGGTCTTTACACTAGTCTGGGTAACTATGCCTTGGGAAACCTTCATAATTGTAATTGCATTTTCCTTATTATTCTGGTCATAACCCTTCATCATACTAATTACTAACCCAAAATATTTCTACCTCGCTCCTGGGTCACACATTTCCATTTATGCTTATTACTAGCATTTATATCCTTAAGACACATCCTCGACCATTTCCTAATGCCGTTCTCAATTATCCCAACACAATATTTTTCCCACGGTTATCTAAAACTGTAACCTATGGCATGCCGACACTGAAGATCTTACCTGTCTCACAACCATCGTCTAATAACCTGGGTACACATAACCCCATAGTACGTAAAATTATCCTTTTACGTGGGGGAGAGAGCTTATCTCTCTTCCCCATCTTAATCATCAAGTGCCACCTTATAATCGTATAGATTTTTAAAACCTACCAGTGATGTCTTCTGTTTTCCACATGCAGCACTCCTAGTTATCTTATTCTTGCCTTGCGCATTTTTCCTGAAATTATTCGGAATGTCGTGGCCCTGACTGCCACATAAAACCAACTCCAAGTATCTCCAAGGGCACTTAACATGATTTTTTTTTCAATGACCGCACACTTTCATTTCCATTTCTAACTTCTTCAAATTCAACTATTTCATGCTTTCTACATCGATTTTTTTTGAACAAGCCACACAGACTTACCAAAATCAAGTCACATAGAATTTTCAATCAATGATGTCGAAGAAGGAAGGATAATCCACTTGTTACAGCCACTTCCTTTCCTTTACACTCGATAAATGGCCTGCCGGGAAACTGGAATCGAACCAATCTCTCTTTGCAGTCAACGTTGGCATAATAAGAAGCCAACCAGTCCGTACCCATAATAACCTCAAAGTCTATCATATCAGCTCTACTAGGTCTGCTAGGGTCTGACGATTGTATCGTCACCGGGCAATTATTATATATCCGCTCAGCTACCACCCATCACTCACGGGTGTAGTCACCCCGAAAGGTTCTCATGGATCCAGGCTCTATTCCTTTACACTTGGTTGCTCTCTTTCTTACTGGTCGTACTCTTTCCATACTTATACGTACATAAATTCCATACTGAGTCTGGCCTCCAATCTTTGGAGTCACTACATTAAACAATGTAAGGCCATTTCCGGCTCTCACGACCCGGTTCTGGTGGAATGCGTCCACGAAATCGCAAAACAATTTAACTAGACTTGGGTTTGGCATCCTCGTGACCCTGTCACGTAGCGGGACTACTACCAACTGATCCTAATCCATTTTAGGTTATGGTGCGACCCGTAATAGGTTCTCAACCCGACCCACCATCGTACTTAACTCTTACCATAAGTCTGAATTAAATCTTATTGCCGAGAAGGCCTTATATACCTAAGGTCTCGGCGGTTATCAATATTCTTAGGCTCGCACTTTCCATGCTCCAAGCCTACCTTATCAGTCCCCCCGTAAACGGGTAAAATAACTTTTCATAACCCATAATCATGTTGTCTTAATCATAACAACCATAATTACTTCCATACGGATCTCATCCGTACAATCCTCTTAAGAATACCAAGCAGCTTAATCTACTAACATAGTCTTCCATTAAGTCCTTTAATCGTGACTTCTTATGGGTGCATTACCTTCTCAGACAGCTCATCACCTCCTAATTATCTCAAATTAGCACGTAAAACTTGATGAGAATTCATTAAACTGTTTCATACTTTCCCGATATCTATTTAGTCCTTACCAATCCTTGGTAATTCAAAATCATTCTAGGCAACACGCGTCTGACCCTCATACATAAATCCGTAAAGTTGTATGTCACTATACCAACTATACAACAAGTATTACCAACCTGGATACGCAATCTACATAATCCTTCCTGGGTCACTGCTGCCTTTCTCATAGTTGCAATCAACATAACTCGTTAGGGAGAGATGACCCTAACGACACAACTCTATCGCACGATCTCAGAGTAAGAAGAATGGAAACCAATCCTAAATGTCCTGCAGCCTCCTGGTTATAGATGTGGTGCACAACACACCGATAACCAAGACTCTACTAGACACGGTATGTAGACACTTTCTGAGGACTAACTGCTCTGATACAAATTTTGTCACGACCGAGGCTGCGATCGGTGCCCTACTGGGCACCCTTTACGTAACCATCGGAGAAAGTCGAACATACATAGAACACATAACGTAAATCAAGAAGTAAACAACAAAGCAGATGAGGCCGCTTTCCCCGGATATACATATATAAATTAGTCAAAAACATTTACGTCCTTTTTCTTTACAAACCGACCCACATACATGACTACAGACCTCTAAGAATTTTGACATAACAACTGTGACAGGACAGGGCCCCGCCATACCCCTGAATGTACAATAACCGACAATACCAGGGATCTGAACCAAAGACAAGCCTCCGGAGTAATGGAGCTTCTCAACAGCTGAACAGTGATCCTAAGAGTGAGGATCAGCAACCTGTATAACTTTACCTGCGGCATGAACGCAGCCCCCCGAAGGAGGTCAGTACAACAGGTACCAAGTATGTGAAACTGAAAGTACTGAAATGAAATCATATAGTCTAAAATAAAGCTGGAGACATGTATGATAACTCAAATAACAGTACCATGTGCCTTACTAACAATGAGAGTAAACAAGAAAATACTTTACTGCATAAAAATAGGAGGCTCATGATCAAATTAGGGCCACCCGCCCGTAGTATCATCAAGTAATCCTACTCCTGGGACTATTTCACCCGCATAGGCCGTATGGACGCGCATGAGGTAATCTCCTCACATAGGACTGGTCCGCCCCGCATGGGACTATTTCACACGCATGAGCCCTACGGACTCGCATGAGGTATTCCTCGAATCGTGGGGAGAAAATCCACGGAATATGCAAATGCAATAAGCCCGGGGAATGACCCCGTAATGAACAATATATCGCCAGCACAACCGACTATCATACATAACATAAGCACCACCGGCTTATCATACATAACATAAGCACCACCGGCTTATCATAATTATCATAAGTAAGTTAAGACGTCCCCTAACTTCTTATTAGCCTTAATTATCATGCACTCTCATTTAGGTTACTTAAGGCATTAACATGTCATTAACATATCCGGGAATTTAACCCAAAGTACTACGTACTTCCGTTCCTTTTAAAAGAACCTTTTTTATATAAAAACCCCAAGATACTAACACTCGTAGTATCAAGGCATGTCTATTTTTCAAATCAAGTTACTTCACCTTTAGAAATTCATTTCAAGGCTTTAAAACCAAGTAACTTCTTCTTTCACAACCTAGGCAACTTGTGCCTATAAATCAAGTAGACACTCTCTTAACACTCCATAAAGTCGTTATAACTAACTTCCCATAAAGCCGTTATAACTCTTTATGTTTTAGACAATTACATTCTTTTTATAACCAAGAGACTTATACTTTCGAAAACCAAGTATCATAAACTTTCAAGTCAAGTTACATAACTTTCCGAATACTACAAGTCTCTTAACTTTAAAAATCAAGTTTCTTAACTTTAGAATAGTTCAAGTAATCAATACTTTCCAAACCAAGTATTCTATACATTTTCAAGTCAAGAAATCTTTGTTTACCTTATTAGAATAAACCATTCTTTTAACTTTCCATAAAGTTATTATAACCAACTTTATGCTTTTGAAACTAAGTCATTTCTATCCTTTAAAAACAAGTGAGTTAATTCTCTAACTAAGCCAACTTAGACATTCTTAAAACAAGTCAAGGATATCAAATGAACTGAATTCATTTAAATCTCGTATGTCTACCGTACTATACATTTATAACTACTCATGCTCAAGAGGTAAGAAAGTTTCCACATACCTCTTCGGCTTAATCCACTTGCAAACTTGAATACGCCGCACATAGAATGTCAACCTATAATGACCATAATACGTCCATCAATTACTAGCTTTCAACGTAGAATATTCCTAAGTATAAGGACTCTTAATTCTACGGAAAATCGGGCAGCACTTCATTTGTTTCTATGTACTTTTCCACCTTTTTCAAGGCCCGAAATCAATAATCAAACGCCACATTTAAGGCTCAACAATTCAGCTAATCAAAGGGGATTACACGCCTTAACAAGACGTGTAAAATTATGCCCCACAATTAATATCCAAATAGTCCAACATTTCAATGTCAAACGTCTACAATGCAACAACAATGTAAAGTCTTTTCCAATTCCTTTTTCAATCCAAGTTGTTATTCTAATATGTTATATACCCTATAACAATTATAACAACTACAAATCCTTTCTTTCTTAACATGCGACGATTGTAACTATCGACCAAATTGTATTTCAATCTCAAGGGCTAACAAGGTCATTTTCAGATTTAGGCTTCCAACATCCATAACACTTAAAAAACTCCAATACATTTTTCTCATTCTTGTTAACATGTATAACTACAACAACATGGAATATTTAATCACTAAGATGACAAGATTGTTACCTTGATAAGCCCAAAATAGTCCAACAATCCCACTTTAGCCCTCTTTCCGTAATTCTTCTTCACGTTAAAATCACCCACACGAACCCTCTACAAGCTTGCCAACATATTTCCTTCTTGTCGCCTTTCCGAAAATTTCATCTAGGCTTAGGGTTTTTCTCAATTTTTGAGAGAGAAGAGAAGAGAATTTCTATTTGGATGTGTTCTTGCAAATGATTTTAATCTTGCAAGACTTGGTCATATATAGCCTCTATCTTGTTCTACAAGTTGGGACACTTGTCGCCCTCCCATAGGTCTACTACACAAATATCTTCTATTTTTACACCTTTTCCGCAAAAAATCCCGCCTCGGCGCGCCCCGCAGGTGGCCGCCGTGGCACCGCAACTTCAGCGGTTTGGGGCTTACGAGCCGACCTGCATCCGGCGCCGTGGCGCCTGACCCTTTCTCTTTTGTCAGCTGATCTTGTAACGTCCATAACATTCTACTCTGATGTCCTATCGACGAGCGGTTTATTGCGTTGGAAACTAGACTCAATGAAATTCATACTAGGCTTTTGAAACACCTAAAAACTCCCAATATACTAGGAGATATACTGCTCCAAATGTGACAGAAAAACTGTCCAAAAATATTCTGCCAACTTTTTTTCTTTTTTCCAAATTCGAATCTTATTTCCTTTCGTACATTCTCATCTCATTCTCTTGGAATTACGGGGCGTAACATTTATATAACATGCGATGACTTAAAACTAATAGCTAAATTGTATTTAATTTCAATAGCTAACAAGCTCATTCTAATATTGATATTCCATAATACATATCAATATTCATAATATAATTCACATGATCCATTATCAACCTACTACAACATGTAGTCTTAAATTACAAAAGTAAGACGAAGATTTACCTTGATAAGCCCAAATATAACTCCAAGATTCAAAGTCGCTCCTTAGCAACTTGGCTCATTTCCTTTACGCTCCAATCCGCTATTTGAAGTCCTTAGAAGTTCATAAATAACTTCCCTTCAATTTCCAACCAAAACTATGAAAACAACTTATGTTTTCATCTTGCGACTAACGTGAAAACGTAGTTTTTCCGGAATCTTTCTATTGGGATAACCTTACAATACCTCTAGGAACATTGGTTTAAATTATTGGGATTATTGAACCACAAACAAAAAAAAATTGTGTGGGATTAGAACCCTAGCCGAGAGCTCATTACAAGAACAAGAAGGTGTGGAAATTTTTCTAAGTGTTGTGATAGTCTTGCTACTAGTATATGTATATATAATACAATGAAGGGTCTAGATTAAAACATTTGTGTGGCTTGGATTTAAAAAATCTTTGTCAAGTTGGCAAGATTGACTTAGTCAATTTTATCAAGCTTGTCTTCAAGACTAGCATCTTTGACCTTGGTCAATTCGACCAAGCCTAAATGGGGGTGACATGTGTCACCCTCCCATTGGTCCATAATATTTTGTTTTCCCGAAATTTCCATAATTGGTCAAAATATCGGAAACCTCGTGGGCCCCACAAAAACGTAAAATTTCTCGGGTGGGCCCCCACGTATCCAACTCTGAAAATAGAATTCTAAAATTCTGATAAATTCTAAAAGTCTCAAATAATCAACTTTGAGAACCCAATTCTCATTAACGAATAATTTTCCTTCCCGAGGTTCGGAAGATTTTTCCTTTGGAAAATAATTCTTTCTTTCGTTCAAATTTTTAAGTCTTGTGTTCTCGCGTCTATTCTCGTATACATGTCCTGGATTTTCGGGGTGTAACATTCTCCCTCCTTAGAAACATTTGTCCCCGAATGTTCTTTTTGATGTTCAATCTGCTAAGGCCCAATGTACCTTGGGCTAAGTATCTCTTTCTTCCCAAACTTCATCATACCCTTCATGGGTGATACCTTCAAGAAGACCCAATCAAAATCTCAAACTCTAAGTGTCGATGTCAATTTTCTGCATAAAGCTTCTGTCGACTCTGAGCTTACTAATAATCTTTCCTGGATAAGTCTCGCCTTATTCACAGCCCGCTGAATCAAGTCTGGGCCAATTAACTGAACCTCGCCTACGTCGAACCAACCAACCGACGATCTACACTTTCTTTCATACAAAGCCTCATACAGTGCCATCTGAATACTAGAATGGTAACAAGTATTATACTCAACTCAACGAGAGGCAAAAGATCCTCCAAGCTACCCCTGAAATTAATAACACAGGCCCGCAACCTATCATCGTTGTGCGGATAACATGCCTGCTGTCCATCGGCCTCGAGGTGAGATGCGATCTTGAGACTCACTGTGTCCCCAATCCTTCCGAAAGACCTCCGAAGTTAGCGAACGGGCTCATCTGTCTGTCATAATAAATGTAGGAACCCTGTGAAGCCTCGCAATCCTCCTGATTTATAATCTAGCATAAACCTCAGCCGAGTATGTAGTCCTGACCGGAAGAAAATGGGCTAATTTCGTCAGCTTGTCTACTATAACCCACAAGGATTCGTACTTCCTCTGAGTACGATGTATCCCTGTAACAAAATCCATATTAATCACCTCCCACAACCAAGTCGGGATCTCAATTGTCGATAATAGCCTACTGGGCTTCTAATTCAAGAAAGAGTTGTGTATTAATTCTGGTATTATTAATGATAGATAAAAATAGATGTGTTCATCCTTGACCTGCTGCCAATTGGACACTGAGCAACAACTCTGCTACGTCCCTCTTCAGGCCATTTTACATACATCTGAGGTCATGATACATCTTAATCGACCCCGAACAAATAGAGTAATGAGCACTGCGTGCCTCCCCTAAAACCTGCTGACAAGTCCTGCAGCATCGGGCACACACAATCTATCCTCATATCACAGCACCCCATCCGGTGCTACTCAAACAGGCTCTTCCCCTCTCGGAGAGCCGTATCTCAATTCCGCACTAGAACTGGATCCTTATACTGTTGCCTCTTCACCTCCTCAACGAGGGAAGACTCGGCAACCTCTTGTATCTGAACTCCACTATTATTGGAATCAACCAGCCGAACTCCTAGGCTCGCTAGCGGATGAATCTCACGGACCATGTCCTGACTATCTGGTTGTCCATCTGACAGACTACCCATAGATCTACTACTGAGAGAATTTGTAATCACATTGGCTTCCTTCGGGTGGTATAGGATGTCAACATCATAATCCTTAAGCAATTCTAACCACCGTCTCTGCCGCAATTTCGGCTTCCTCTGACCGAAGATATACTGGAGACTCTTGTGGTCTACCTAAATATCCACCTGAGCGCCATATAACTAATGCCTCCAAATCTTCAAGGCATGAATAACGGCTGCCAACTCTAAATCGTGGCTAGGGTAACTCCGCTCATGCTCCCGTAGCTGCCGGAAAGCATAGGCTATAACCTTACCGTGCTGCATCAGCACACAACCTAGCCCAGCACTCAAAGTGTTACAATAATAACCTAACCCTATAGTCCCTCAGGTGGGGTTAGAACTGTAGTCATAGTCAACTTATCTTCTAATAACTGCAAGCCTTTCTCACACTTCCGAAATATTCGGGCACGATACAATCTTAATCATGATTCCTGTTTCCAGTCTTCTGTTGCAACCAAACTTGGTTACTATACTTAGATTCAAATTCCTTCACTTGCCTCTTGGCTATGACTTTCTGCCGATCACAATCTAGGGAGAGATTTTCTTGATCTCGTTAAGTAGTAATTCTATTATTCTCCCCATCTCATATATCTTATAGTCCGGTGTTCAACCTCAATTCATGGTATTACATAATCCAAAGGCTTGCCAATATTTCTTATCTTGTCAAGATTAGGTCTCTCATCGTTCGAGTGTCTACTCGTCTTACCTTTATTATTCCATTTCAAGTTGTCCTGGGGTCTCTTATCTCCCCGTACTTCATACTGTCTTGCCCGTCATTACAGGTTTGCCACCCTTCGTTATACTAATTAATGAACTCAAAATATTTCTATCTTGATCATCGGTCATACATTTCCATTTATGATTATTACCAGCATTCGAATAGATTTTCAAAACCTACCAATGATATCTCCTGTTTTCCGCAGGCGGCACTTGTACCTATCTTATTCTTGCTTTGCGCATTTTTCCTGAAACCATTCGGAAGGTCGTGGCCCTGACTGCCACACTAAACCAACTCCAAGTACCTCCAAGGGCACTTAACATAAACTCCTTCAATGATCGTACGTTTTCATTTCCATCTCTTAACTCTTCAAATTCAAGTATTACATACTTTCTACATCAGTTTACCTCAAATGAACAAGTCACACAGACTTACTAAAATCAAGTCACATAGACTTTTCAATTAACTATGTCACAGAAGGAAGGATAATTCACTTGTTACAATCTCTTCCCTTCCTTCCCACTCGGTAACCGGCTCACCGGAAAACTGGAATCAAACCAACCTCTCTCTGCAGTCAATGTTGGCCTAACAAGAAGTCAACTAGTCTGTACCCATAATGACCTCAAAGTCTGTCATTTCCAGCTCTACTAGGTCTGCAAGGGTCTGACGATTGTATCATCACCGGGCAAATCTTATATACCCGCTCAGCTACCACCCAATCACTCACGGGTGTAGCTACCTCGAAAGGTTCTTATGGATTCAGGCTCTTTTCTTTTACACTTGGTTGCTCCCTTTCTCACTGGTTGTACTCTTCTCGTACTTCCAAACTTATTCTAGCATACGTACATAACCTCCATACTGATTCTGACCTCCAAATTTGGAGTTACTATATCAACCAATTTAAGGCCATTTCCATGCCCCAAGCCTACATTACCCTTCCCTTTATACGGGTAAGATAGCTTCTCGTAATACCACAATCGTGTTGTCTTGATCATAACAACCATACTAACTCTATACGGATCTCATCCGTACAATCTCTTAAGAATACTACGTAGCTTAATCTACTAACATAGTCTTCCATTAAGTCCCTTAACATGATTTCTTAAGGGTTCATTACCTTCTCAGACAGCTCATCATCTCATAATTATCTCAAATTAGCACGTAAAACCTTGATGAGAATTCATTAAACTGTTTCATACCTTCCCGGTATATAATTAGTTCTTACAAATTCCTGGTAATCTAAAATCATTCTAGGCAACACGCGTCAGACCCTCATACATAAATCCATATAGTTATATGTCATAACACCAACTATACCACAATTATTACCAACCTGGATACGCAATCCACATAATCCTTCATGGGTCACTGCTGCCTTTCTCATAGCCGCAATCAACATAACTTGTTAGGGAGAGACGACCATAACAACACAGCTCTATCGCACGATCTCAGAGTGAGAAGAATGGAAACCAATCCTAAATGTCCTACAGCCTTCTGGTTATAGATGTGGTGCACAACACACCGATAACCAAGACTCTACTAGACATGCGTAGACACTTTCCGAGGACTAAGCGCTCGATACCACTTTTGTCACGACCAGGCTCACATCGTGCCCTACCTGGGCACCCTTACAGGTAAACATCATAGAAAATCAGCGGAACATACATGAAACTCATAACATACATCAATAGTAAATAAACCACAGGCTAGCCGATAAGGCTACCTCCCTGGAGATATATATATACAATTACATATCCAAAAGTAGTTACATCCCTTCTTTTACAAACTGACCCACAAGATATGACTACAAACCTCTAAGAGTTTTGACATAACAACTGTGACGGGACAAGGCCCCGCCATACCCCTGAATGTAAAACAACCGACAATACCAGGGATTTGAACCAAAGATAAGCCTCCGGAGTAATGGAGCTTCTCAACAGCTGAACAGTGATCCTAAGAGTGAGGATCCGCAACCTGTTTAACTCTACCTGCGACATGAACGCAGCCCCGAGGAAAGGGGGTCAGTACAAAATATGTACCAAGTATGTGAAACTGAAAGTACTGTAATGAAATCATATAGTCTAAATTAAAGCTGGAGACAAGTATGATAACCAAAATAACAGTACATTGTGCCTTACTAATAATGAGAGTATAACCAGGGGCTATCCGCCCGTAGTACCATGATGCCATCCTATTCAAGGGAATTTAACCCTCAAGGGAATTGAACCCGTATAGGTCATGTGGACCCGCAATTAGTATATATGGATACCCGCATCGTGGAGAGCTAACCCACGGAATAGTCATGGAAATTTAACCCGCATAGGAATTTAACCCGCATAGGTCATGTGGACCCGCAATGAGTATATATGGATACGCGTCGTGGGAGCTAATCGGAATCAAACAATGTCAAGGAATTGAACGTAGTATAACACTTGCATGAATGTCTATCATGAGTAACATACGCAAGTTAAATCATTTAGGACTCTCATTAGAACAAGATAAATCACTTATCATTTTATAACATTCAAGGCACTAGCATGTCACGTCAAATCAGGGAATTTAACCCCAAAGTACTACGTGCTTCAACTCTTTTAAAAGAACCCTTTTTACATAAAGACCATAAGATACTAACACTCGTAGTATCAAGGCATGTCAAATTTTCAAATCAAGTTACTACATCTTTAGAAACTCATTTCAAAACCTTAAAATCAAGTAACTTCATTCTCAAAATCCAATTAACTTGTATCTCTAAATCAAGTTATCATTCTTTAAATCAAGTCATTTATCCTCCTTTAAATTAATCAAGTAAACCATTCTTTTAAACTTCATAAAGCCGTTGTAATTAACTTCTCATAAAGCCATTACAACACTTTATGTTTTTAAGCAAAACCAAGACAATTACATTCTTTTTTTAAACCAAGAGACTTATACTTTTAAACCAAGTATCATATACTTTTAAATAAAGTTTCACAACTTTCAGAATACTTCAATTCACTTAACTTTAAAATTTTAAACCAAGAGACTTACACTTTTAAACCAAGTATCATATACTTTTAAATAAAGTTTCACAACTTTCAGAGTACTTCAAGTCTCTTAACTTTAAAAGTAAAGCCTCTTAACTTTACAATTCAAGTCTCTTAACTTTAGAAATCAAGTCATCAATACTTTTCCAAATCAAGTATTCTATACTTTTCAAGTCAAGTAACATATATTTCTTTGAAAACAAGTTACTACACTTTCGAAAATCAAAACAAGGATACCAAAATGAAACTGAGTTCATTTAAAACACGTACGTCTACCGTACTATACATTTCATAAGATTCATGCTCAAGAGGTGTCACGACCCGACCCCGGGCCCGCGACTGGTGCACTACCTGGGCACCCCTTTCAGGTATACATAAGAGAATAGCAGCGGAACATACACAACTCATAAAAATACTTAGACATTAAATATCAACATGCTAGCCGATAAGGTCACCTTCCGTAAAATATACATAACCCAAAAACATCAGTTACATCTTTTTTTTTCATTACAACCCAATCCATAAGACATGACTACAGACCTCTAAGAATAACAACTGTGACGGGACAGGGCCCCGCCATACCCCTGAATGTACAACAACCGACAATACCAGGGATCTGTACCAAGGATAAGCCTCCGGAGTAATGGAGCTTCTCAACAGCTGAACAGTGATCCAAAGAGTGAGGATCATCAACCTGAATACCCTACATGCGGCATGAACGCATCCCCCCGAAGGAGGTCAGTACAACATGTACCAAGTATGTGAAACTGAAAGTACTGTAATGAAATCATAAGTCTAAAATAAAGCTGGAGACATGTATGATAACTCAAATAACAGTACACTGTGCCTTACTAATAATGAGAGTAAACAAGAGTATACTTTACTACATAAAAATAGGAGGCTCATGATCAAAGTAGGGTCACCCGCCCGTAGTATCATTAAGCAATCCTACTGGGACTATTTCACCCGCATAGGTCATGTGGACCCGCAATGAGGTAATTTCCTCGCATAGATTGTATCCGCCCGCATAGGTCGTATGGACCCGCATGAGGTAATCTCCTCGCATAGGACTATTTCACCCGCATAAGCCCTACAGACTCGCATGAGGTATTCCTCGCATCATGTGTAGCAAATCCACGGAATATGCAAATGCCACAAATCCGGGGAATGACCCCGTAATGAACAACATATCACTAGCACAACTGGCCATCATATATAACATAAGCACTACCAGCTTATCATACATAACATAAGCACTACCAGCTTATCATATATAACATAAGCACTACCGGCTTATCATACATAACATAAGCACCACCGGCTTATCACAATTATCATAAGCAAGTTAAGAAATCCTCTAACTTCTTATTAGCCTTATTCATATGCACTCTCATTTTAGTTTACTTAAGGCACTAACATGTCATTATAAAATCCGGGAATTTAACGCAAAGTACTACGTACTTCCATTCTTTTAAAATGACTCTTTTTCATATAAAACTTCCAAGATACTAATAATCGTAGTATCAAGTCATATCTACTTTTCAAAACAAGTCACAATACCTTTTAGAACTACATTTAAAGACCTCTAAATCACCTGACTTTTTACTTTAAAACTTTAAGCAATTGATGCCTTGAAATCAATTTGCTTTTCTTCCTTTCAAGTCATTTTTCTTTATTTACTTCACTAGAGTAAACCATTCTTTTAACCTTCCATAAAGTTATTATAACCAACTTCTCATAAAGTCGTTATACTAACTTTATGTTTTAGACACTTCCATTCCTTTTTTATAACCAAGAGACTTATACTTTCAAAACCAAGTATCATATACTTTTAAAATACTTCAAATCTCTTAACTTTAGAATAGCTCAAGGAATTAATACTTCCCAAATCAAGTATTATATACATTTTCAAGTCAAGAAATCCTTGTTTACCTTATTAGAATAAATCATTCTTTTTACTTTCCACAAAGTTATTAACCAACTTTATGCTTTTGAAACCAAGGTATTTCTATCCTTTAAAAACAAGTCAAAGATATCGAATGAAACTAAATTCATTTAAATCTCGTACGTCTACCGTACTATACATTCACAACTACTCATGCTCAAGAGATAGGAAAGTTCCACATACCTCTTCGGTTCAATCCACTTGCTAAGTCCAATATGCCGTACGTATTATGTCAACCTATAATGGCCATAATACGTATATTAACTTCTAACTTCAAACGTAGAATATTCTAAGTGCAAAGTCACTAAATTCTACAGAAAATCGGACATCACTTCCTTTGTTTCTACATACTTTTCCACCTTTTTCAAGGCCCGAATTCAATAACCAAACACGCCACATTTAAGGCTCAACAATGTAGTTAACAATAGGGAATTACACGCCTAACAAGACGTGTAAAATTCCGCCCCACAATTGATATCAAACTAGTCCAAAAGACAATGTCATATTCGGTAATTTGAGGGACAACAACACAAAGTCTTTTCCAATTCCTTTTCAATCCAAGTTATTTAGTATAACATGTTATCAAGCCACAATCGATTATAACTACTACAATCTTCAAGTAGATAACATGCGACGATTCTAATTATCGACCAAATTGTATTTCAATTTCAAATGGCTCACAAGGTCATTTCGGATTTAGGCTTCCACTATCCATATCACTTATCAAACTTCAATACATATACTTCATGCTAGTTAAAATGTAAGGCTACAACAATATGAAATCTTATAACACTTAAGAGAACAAGATTGTTACCTTGACAAGCCTTAATCTAACTTCAAGATCCGAAGTCGCTCCCTAGCAACTTAGAGCCTCTCCTTGACACTCCAATCCGCCACTTGAAGCCCTTATAATATCACAAACAACTTTTCTTCAATTCCCAATCCAAACTTAGGAAAGTGAGTAGGTTTTCACCTTGCGACTAATACGAAAACGACACTTTTCCGGGATCTTTCTATTGAGATACACTTACAATACCCTTAGGAACCTTGGTTTAAAGTGTGGAGATTATTGGACAACAAACGAAAAAATTTCTCCTTGAAACCCTTAGTGAACCCGAGAGCAATATTGTGAAGAACACACTTTATTGAAAATTTTACTAAGTATGGAAGCCTTGCCTTGCTACTAGTATACTTAAATAACACAATGGAGGGTCAAGATGAGAACATTTGGGTGGCTTGGATCCAATTTACTTAAAAATCTAGCCAAGTGGCCCTTGGACTTAGTCAACATTGTCAAGCTCTAATCCTAGCAAGACTTGGTCATCTTAACCTTGGTCAAATGACCATTAAATCCATGTCCATTTCGTCCAAGACCAACTAAGGGGGGTGACACGTGTCACCCTCCCGTTCGTCGCAATATTTCATTTTCCGACATTTCCATAATTCTGATAAATTTTTACTAGTCTCAAATCTTAACATTTTTTAGTTCTTACGTACGTTCTTAAAAAAACATGTCCTGGAATTACGAGGTGTAACATTCTTCCCCTCTTAGAAACATTTATCCCCGAATGTTCTTTTGGAATCAATCTTATGGATAGCGACATAGTCTCCTTTTACAACCCATACATACCAATAAAACGTCAACCTGAACTCCAAGTGTCGACGTCGGTTATCTGCATAAAGCTTCTGTCGACTTTGAGCTTGCTAATAATCTTTCCTGGATAGGCTTCGCCTTATCCACAGCCCGCTTAATCAAGTCTGGGCCAACAACTGAACTTCGCCTACGTCGAACCAACCAACCGGCGATCTACACTTCCGCCCATACAAAACCTTATATGGCGACATCTGAATGCAAGAATGGTAGCTGTTGTTATAAGCAAACCCAACAAGAGGGAAATGATCCTCCCAGCTACCCATGAAATCAATAACACAGGCCCGCAACATATCCTCAAGTGCCTAGATAGTATGTTCTGTCTGTCCGTCGGTCTGAGGGTGTAATGCAACACTGAGACTCACCTGTGTCCCTAACCCCTTCTGGAAGACCTCCAGAAGTTATCCGTAAACTGAGCTCATCTGTCTGACATCATAATGTAGAAACCCCGTGCAGTCTCACAATCTCCCTGCTATATAAGCTAGCATAATCCTCAGCCGAGTAAGTGGTCCTAACCGGAAGAACACGGGCTGGTTTCGTTAGCCTGTTTACTATGACCCTCAGGGAGTCGCACTTCCTCTGAGTACGATGCCACCCTGTAACAAAATCCATATTAATTACCTCTCATATCTAAGTTGGGATCTCAATCGCCTGTAGTAGCCCACAGGGCTCCTGGTGTTCCACCTTGACCTGCTACTAACTCGGACACTAAACAACAAACTCCGCTACGTCCCTCTTCAGGTCATCTTACCCATATATACATCTTAGTCAACCCCGGGTGAATAGAGTAACGAGCACTGAGTGCCTCTCCCCAGAATCTGCTGACGAAGTCCTGCAACATCGGGAGCAAACGATCTGCCCTCGAATCTTAGCACCCCATCAGGCGCTACCTCAAATAAACCCTCTTCCTCTCGAAGAGTCGTATCTCAATACCGTATCATAACTGGATCCTCATATTGTCGCCTCTTTACCTCCTCAACGACGGAAGACTCGGCAACCTCTCGGATCTAAACTCCATTAACCTTGGAAACAAATAATCGAACCCCTCGACTCGGTAGCTGATGAATCTCACGGACCACGTCCTGTATATCTGGATACCCATCTGACAGACTACCCATAGATCCACGACTAAGAGCATTTGTAACTGTCTCGGCTTTCCCCGGATGGTATAGGATATCAATATCAAAATCCTTGAGTAACTCTAACCACCGTCTCTGTCGCAAATTCAGCTGCTTCTGTCTGAAGATATATCGGAGGCTTTTGTGGTCTGCATAAATATCCATATGAAGTCTATATAAGGAATGCCTCCAAATCTTCAAGGTACGTTTTACTGCCGCCGACTCTAAATCGTGAGTAGCGTAATTCCTTTCATGCTTCCCTAACCGCCGGGAAACATAGGCTCTAACGTTATCGTGTTGCGTCCGCACACAACCTAGCCCAACACCCAAAGTGTTATAATAATAACCTAACCCTCTAGTTCCTCAGGAGGGGTTAGAACTGTAGTCGTGGTCAACTTATCTTCCAATAACTGGAAGCCTTTCTCATACCAGCGAAATATTCGGGTATCATTAATCTCAATTATGGTTCTTGTTTCCCTTTCTCTGTTGCAACCAAACTTGGTCACCAACTTAGATTTGATTCCTTTGCTTGCCTCATGGCTAAGACTTCCTGTCAATCACAATTTAGGGGGGAGATTTCCTTGATCTCGTCAAGTAGAAATCCTATTATTCTCTCCCAGCTCGTAGAGCTTATAGCCAGGTGTTCAACCTCAATACATGGTATTTTATAATCCAATGACTTGTCAAAATTTCTTATCGTTCGAGTGTCTACTCGTCTTTCCTTTATAAGTTATTTCAAGTTGTCCTGGGGTCCCTTACCTCTCCCCGTATTTTCTTACTATCTTTCTCGTCAAGACAGATGTTACCACCTTTCCTCGAGGTGTTCTTACTGCCCATCATTTACTAATGGTCTTTACACTAGTCTGGGGTAATCATATCTCGTGCAACTTACACAACCATAGTTGTATTCTCTTTTATCATTTTGGTCATAACCCTTCCTTATGCTTATTATTAGCAAAAGTATTTCTATCTTGATTCATAATCGTACAGTTTCATAAATGCGTACTACCTGCATTTATATCCTTACGACACTTTCTCGACCATTTCCTAACGTCGTTCTCAATTACCCCAACACAATACTTTTCCCATGGTTATCTAAAACTCTAACCTATGGCATAACGATACTGAAGACCTTACCAGTCTCATATCCTTCGTCTAACAACATGGGTACACATAACCCCATAATACGTAAAACTGTACTTTTACGTGGGGGAGAGAACTTATCTCCCTTTCAAAATCTTAATCATCAAGCGCCACCTTATAATCATATAGATTTTCAAAACCTACAAACGATGTCTTCTGTTTTACGTAGGCAGCACTCGTACTTATCTTATTTTTGCTTGCGCGTTTTCCTGAAATTATCCGGAAGGTCGTGGCCCTGACCGCCACACCAGACCAATTCCAAGTACCCCCAAGGGCACTTAACATAAAACTCCTTCAAATTCCAGTATTACTTACCTTCTGCATCAACTTACCTCAAATGAACAAGTCACACAGACTTATTAAAAATAATGATGTCAAAGAAGGAAGGATAATTCACTGGTTACCACCACTTCCCTTCCTTTCCACTCGATAATCGGCTTACCGGAAAACTGAAATTGAACAAATCTCTCTCTGCAGTCAACATTGGCATAACAAGAGGCCAACTAGTCCGTACCCATAATGTCCTAAAAGTCTGTCATAACAGCTCTGCTAGGTCTGCTAGGGTCCGACGACTGTATCGTCACCGAGAAATTATTATATACCCTCTCAGCTACCACCCGTCACTCACGGGTGTAGTCACCTCGAAAGGTTCTCATGGATTCATGCTCTATTTCTTTACACTTGGTTGCTCTCTTTTTCACTGGTCGTACTCTTTCCATACTTCCAAACTTATATTAGCATACGTACATAACTTCCATACTAAATATGGCCTCCAATCTTTGGAGTTACTAAATTAAACAATATAAGGCCATTCCCGGCTCTCACAACCTGGTTTCGGTGGAATGCGTCCACGAACCCGTAAAACGATTAACTAGACTTCGTTTGCACTCGTGACTTGTCACGTGACTACTACCAACTGATCACATTCCATTTCAGGCTATGGGGAGACCCTTAATAGGTCCTCAACCCGACTCGGCGTCACACTTAACTCTTATCCTTGGTCTGACTTAACTTTTTACTACCCGAGAAGGCCTTATATACCTAAGGTCTCGGCGGTTATCAATATTCTTAGGCTCACAATTTCCATGCTCCAAGCCTACCTTAGCAGTCCCCCCGTAAACGGGTACAATAACTTCTCATAATACCATAATCGTATTGTCTTGATCACAACAACCATACTTACTCCATACGGGTCTCATCCGAACCATTCTCTTAATCATACCACGTAGCTTAATCTATTAACATAGTCTTCCATTAAGTCCCTTAATTATAACTTCTTAAGGGTCCATTACCCTCTCAGACAGCTCATCATCTCCTGATTATCTCAAATAAAATATAAAACCTTGGCAAGAATTCATTAATTGTTTCATACCTTCCCGGTATCTATTTAGTCCTTACCAAATCCTGGTAATCTAAAATCATTCTAGGCAACACGCGTCTGAACCTCATACATAAATCTGTATAGTTGTATGTTGTAATACCAACTATACTACAATTATTACCAACCTGGATACGCAATCCACATAATCCTTCCTGGGTGAATGCTTCATTTCTTGTAGCTGCAATCAACATAACTCGTTAGGGAGAGACGACCCTAACAACAAAGCTCTATCGCACGACCTCAGAGTGAGAAGAATGGAAAAAAATTCTAAATGTCCTGCAGCCTCCTAGTTATAGATGTGGTGCACAACACACCGATAACCAAGACTCTACTAGACACGGTCTATAGACACTTTCCGATGACTAACTGCTCTGATACCACTTTTGTCACGACCGACCTCGCTCGCGATCGTGCCCTACTGGGCACCCCTTCTGTATACATCAGAGAATAGCAGCGGAACATACACAACTCATAAAAATACTTAGACATTAAATATCAACAGGCTAGCCGATAAAGCCACCTTCCGTAAAATATACATAACCCAAAAACATCAGTTACATCTTTTTTTTATTTACAACTCAATCCACAAGACATGACTACAGACCTCTAAGAATAACAACTGTGACGAGACAGGGCCCCGCCATACCCCTGAATGCACAACAACCGACAATACCAGAGATCTGTACCAAGGATAAGCCTCCGGAGTAATGGAGCTTCTCAACAGCTGAACAGTGATCCTAAGAGTGAGGATCATCAACCTGTATACCCTACCTGCGGCATGAACGCAGCCCCAAGGAGGTCGATAACATGTACCAAGTATGTGAAACCGAAATCAGTAATGAAATCATAAGTCTAAAATAAAGCCGAGACATGTATGATAATTCAAATAACGAGACATCGTGTCTTACTAACAATGAGAGTAAACAAGAGTATATTTTACTACATAAAAATAGGAGGCTCGTGATCAAAGTAGGCCACCCGCCGTAGTATCATTACAATCCTACTCGGGACTATTTCACCCGCATAGTCCCGTGGACCCGCATGAGGTAATTTCTCGCATGATCAGTATCCGCCCGCATAGGTCGTATGGACCCGCATGAGGTAATCTCCTCGCATAGGACTGGTCCGCCCTGCATAGGACTATTTCACCCGCATAAACACTACGGACTCGCATGAGGTATTCCTCGCATCATGGGTAGCAAATTCACGGAATATGCAAATGCCACAAACCGGGGGAATGACCCCGTATTGAACAACATATCACTAGCACAACTGGCTATCATACATAACATAAGCACTACCAGCTTATCATACATAACATAAGCACTACCAGCTTATCATACATAATAAAAGCATTACCGGCTTATCATACATAACATAAGCACCACCGGCTTATCACAATTATCATAAGCAAGTTAAGAAATCCTCTAACTTCTTATTAGCCTTATTCATATGCACTCTCATTTTAGTTTACTTAAGGCACTAACATGTCATTATAAAATCCGGGAATTTAACCCAAAGTACTACGTACTTCCATTCTTTTAAAGTGACTCTTTTTCATATAAAACTTCCAAGATACTAATAATCGTAGTATCAAGTCATATCTACTTTTCAAAACAAGTCACAATACCTTTTAGAACTACATTTAAAGACCTCTAAATCAAGTGACTTTTTACTTTAAAACTTTAAGCAATTGATGCCTTGAAATCAATTTGCTTTTCTTCCTTTCAAGTCATTTTTCTTTATTTACTTCACTAGAGTAAACCATTCTTTTAACCTTCCATAAAGTTATTATAACCAACTTCCCATAAAGCCGTTATACTAACTTTATGCTTTAGACACTTTCATTCCTTTTTTATAACCAAGAGGCTTATACTTTCAAAACCAAGTATCATATACCTTTAAAATACTTCAAGTCTCTTAACTTTAGAATAGCTCAAGGAATCAATACTTCCCAAATCAAATATTCTATACATTTTCAAGTCAAGAAATCCTTGTTTACCTTATTAGAATAAACCATTCTTTTTACTTTCCACAAAGTTATTAACCAACTTTATGCTTTTGAAACCAAGGTATTTCTATCCTTTAAAAACAAGTCAAAGATATCGAATGAAACTAAATTCATTTAAATCTCGTACGTCTACCGTACTATACATTCACAACTACTCATGCTCAAGAGATAGGAAAGTTCCACATACCTCTTCGGTTCAATCCACTTGCTAAGTCCAATATGTCGTACGTAGTATGTCAATCTATAATGACCATAATACGTCTATTAACTTCTAACTTCAAACGTAGATTATTCTAAGTGCAAAGTCACTAAATTCTACGGAAAATCGGACAACACTTCCTTTGTTTCTACATACTTTTCCACCTTTTTCAAG
Organism: Przewalskia tangutica; assembly: GCA_029844215.1. Taxonomy (NCBI): domain Eukaryota; kingdom Viridiplantae; phylum Streptophyta; class Magnoliopsida; order Solanales; family Solanaceae; genus Przewalskia; species Przewalskia tangutica. The sequence goes on from CM056722.1 coordinate 134,230,793, forward strand.
GCCCGAATTCAATAACCAAACACGCCACATTTAAGGCTCAACAATGTAGTTAACAATAGGGGATTACACACCTAACAAGACGTGTAAAATTCCGCCCCACAATTGATATCAAACTAGTCCAAAAGACAATGTCATATTCGGTAATTTGAGGGACAACAACACAAAGTCTTTTCCAATTCCTTTTCAATCCAAGTTATTTAGTATAACATGTTATCAAGCCACAATAGATTATAACTACTACAATCTTCAAGTAGATAACATGCGACGATTCTAATTATCGACCAAATTGTATTTCAATTTCAAATGGCTCACAAGGTCATTTCGGATTTAGGCTTCCACTATCCATATCACTTATCAAACTTCAATACATATACTTCATGCTAGTTAAAATGTAAGGCTACAACAATATGAAATCTTATAACACTTAAGAGAACAAGATTGTTACCTTGACGAGCCTTAATCCAACTTCAAGATCTGAAGTCGCTCCCTAGAAACTTAGAGCCTCTCCTTGACACTCCAATCCGCCACTTGAAGCCCTTAGAAGATCACAAACAACTTTACTTCAATTCCCAATCCAAACCTAGGAAAGTGACTAGGTTTTCACCTTGCGACTAATACGAAAACGACACTTTTTCGGGATCTTTCTATTGAGATACACTTACAATACCCTTAGGAACCTTGGTTTAAAGTATGGATATTATTGGACAACAAACGAAAAAATTTCTCCTTGAAACCCTTAATGAACCCGAGTGCAATATTGTGAAGAACACACTTTCTTGAAAAGTTTACTGTTACACCCCGTATTTCCGACAGTTGAGATAAGAACGTACATAAGAAATTGGGAATTGAATTTTAGAAAGAATGAAAAATTCAAAATTTCTCCAACCTCAGTAAAGGAAAAGGGTTTATTAGTTGAATTTAATTCTCGAATTCGGCATTTGGGACTTTTAGAATTTATCGGAATTTTGGAATTTAATTTGGAAATTTGGTCATGTGGGACCACCCGAGAAATTTTGTATGTGTTGGGGAGTTTGGGAAGGCAAAACGCAGAACAAAAAAAATACCAAAACGTGTATGAGCGGTGAAAACGTCCATGAGCAGGTGTTGTTCGATGAACAGTGTTCGAAAACGCCATTCCGGCCAAACCAGAATCATGGGCGAGATATGTACCAAAAGCCGTCCGTCGAGCGAGTCAAATCCATACCAACCGCCACGCCGATTCTCCGAAATCGCGGCAATTTCAGATCGAAGTTTGGTCACTGCTCATCCATCTTCCCGTTCGGTTTTCGATTTTCCACCAACCGAGGTACAATCGACGGAGTGGATTATACCATCGAACCACCATCTCGCTGCCGTCATTTCCATGTAACCGGGACCTCGATTCTTGCTCAAACTTCGTCGTCGACCCGGTCGATCTTGGCGAAACCCTAGGTCGTCGACGAGCATTTTTCCGGCCACCACAGGTAGAGTCGACGGTCGTGGCTAGTGTAGAAACATTCAGGGTGGAAAGGCCGACATTTTGGCACCATCCACGACCTCCAATTCAACCCAGATCGTCGGGTCGACCAAATCATATTTTCCGATCGGAAGTTGGAAAATTCCGATCGATTCCGGTACAGTTGAGGGCTAAGGCGTATACCGTTGTGTTCATATTGATCTTAGCTACGTTTTGCAACCAATCCCGAGCCTCAATTCTCAGTATTTCGGAATCCGCCATTGACGCCGCCTTGAGCTCGCCGTGGCGCGGTGCGCCGTTGGACAGCAGCAGACCTCCAAAAATTGATTTTCCTCCATTAATTCATCCACGCAATAACAATTCGATGAATTCACTTCCAACGGATCAAAAATGGAATTTTCCGACGAATAATTCCGGCGACGGGTAGCGGCGCAGTGGGAATTCTGCCACCAATGGCGGTAGTTCAGGCTGCTTAACCACACAGAAATATTCCACAGTACTCTCAGGCAGTCCGGACAACAATTTCCAATCACCGGCGTTGTCTACTTAGCGTGTGGATTAGCCGAAGAGGTATGTGAACTTCTTACTTCTTTTGACATGATTTTGATAAGTCTAGAGGACTGGAATTATTTTGGTAAGTCTAGGTGACTTGAATTATGTGATAAGTCTAGGTGACTTGAATTATGTGATAAGTCTATGTGACTTGATTCTTGGAAGTAAGTAAATTGATTTTCAAGGTTATGCGGCTTGTTTTATCTAAATAATTATGAGACTTTATTTTCAAGTTATGGGACTTGATTTTGAAAGTTGGTGTAATTTGGTTATATGAAGTATAAGTGAATTGATTTTGAAGTACATGATACCTGATTTTGAAAGTATATAATACTTTACTTTAAAAGTATAGAATACTTGAGTTGGAAAGTAAGGATTTCTGATTTGCAAAGTATAGATTACTTGATTTGAAAAGTATAGATTACTTGATTTGAAAAGTATAGAATACTTGATTTGGAAAGTATTGGTTCTTGAACTATTCTAAAGTTAAGAAACTTGATATTCTAAGTTAAGAAACTTGAAGTATTTTGAAAGTTATGTAATTCGATTTGAAAGTATAAGTCTCTTGGTTATAAAAAGAATGAATTTGTCTAAGACATAAAGAGTTATAACGGCTTTATGGGAAGTTGGTTATAACAACTTTACGGAAGAGTTAAAAGAATGGTTTTCTTCAGTAATGTAAGCAAAGAAATGATTTGAAATAAAGAAGAGCAAATTGTTTTAAAGGTACCAATTGCTTAGGGTTTTAAAGAAAGAAGTCACTTGATTTAGAAGCCGGTAAATGTATTTCTAAAAGGTATTGTGACTTGTCTTGAAAAGTAGATATGACTTGATACTACGGTTGTTAGTATCTTGGAAGTATTATTTGAAAAAAAAGAGTCATTTTTAAAAGGAGTAGAGATACGTAACACGTTGGGTTAAATTCCCGGATTTTATATGACATTATCGTGTCCCAGAAATGGGTCGGGCAGTATACCTTTATGGGCAGACTATATGACTTTACCGCGTCCCAGGAATGGGCCGGGCAGTATACCTTTATGGGCAGACTATATGACTTTACCGCGTCGAGTTGGGCGGGCAAGATACCTTTACGGGCGTACTATATGACTTTACGCGTCGAGTTGGGCGGCAAGATACCTTTATGGGCGGACTATGTGACCTTACCGCGTCGATTGGGCCGGCAAGATACTTTATGGACAGACTATGTGACCTTACCGCATCCCGTGATCGGGCCGGCAAGATACCTTTATGGGCGTACTATGTGACCTTACTGCGTCGAGATTGGGCGACACAGATACCTTATGGACAGACTATGTGACCTTACGCGCCCCGTGATCGGGTCGAAGTATACCTTATGGGCAGACTATGTGACCTTACCGCTTCCCGATTAGGCGAAGAATACCTTTATGGGCGATCTATGTGACCTTACCGCATCCCGTGATCGGGTCGGGCAAGATACCTTTATGGGCGCACTATGTGATCTTACGCGTCCCGTGGGCCGCAAGATACCTTTGGGCGGTATGTGAATTTACCGCGTCGAGTTGGGCGGGCGTATACCTTATGGGCGCATGTGACCGTACGCGTCGTGATCGGGCGGTATACCTTTATGGGCGGACTATGTGACCTTACCGCGTCGAGATGGGCGGGCGATACCCTGCACGGGCGGATGTGACTTTATCGCGTCCCATCGGTCACGGGCGATATAGGCGTCCATAGCGGCTGGTTTATGTTATGCAAGGTAAGTAAGTTATATGGTAATGAACTTGACGATTTTCCTAAGTATGCGTAAGAAAGTGACTATAACTTTTATTGAAAAATGGGAAAAGATAATAAGGTACGGTTAAGTTCACGGGATGGTAATGACACGGTAGGATCTGGTATGTACCCTTTTTATACTTGCCCCTGTCATTCTTAATGTACATTTATGATTTGTTTACTGTACCTTATTTTCCATTCCATATTAAATTTTTGTTGTCGACTTCTTCGGGCTGCGTTCATGTCCGCAGTTTAGGTACGATTGTGGATCCGCGAGCTTAGGATCCTGGTTCAAAGATTTGAGATGGCTCAATGTTCCGAGCTTGTCGTCACGGTTATGTATATTCGAAGTGCACGGGGCCTTGTCGTCATAGTATTTGTCCAAATCTTAGAGGTTTGTATTCATCCAAATTTGATGGCTAGAGTTGTTTTTACATTGTTAAACAGTGTAGACCCTTTCGGGTAATTTTTATGTTATGGCAGCCTTATCGTCTTGGCCTTAGTTCAAAAAAAAAGTGTTATTTATCTTCCGTAGTTTTTTTATGTTGTATGAATAGAAGGGTGCCCAGGTAGGGCACCAAATATACCCGTATTTCAGTAGTATGCGTATGGGCGTGCGTGAAAGTTTGAGCCTTAAAGTTAGGCAAGTTTCGAAATTTTTGTGCACAACCCGTATAGAATCGCTTTTCGCGAAACGTTTCTGAGAACTTGCGAAGGAAAATTCGGCTATGTCGTTTTGTATTTTTGCGGATTTTTCCGAGACGAACATTTTGGGCCAACGAGAGGGTGACACTTGTCACCCTCAAGTGACGGTTTGGGTAGGCAAAAGGGGGACGTCTCTCCCCTTGTTTTGTGCCATGTTTTGTGGAGTAGGGGTTAGGGTGCACTTGTCTTGATCTCGGCCTTACACTTGCCTTGCACATGGCTTGATCTTGTCCATTGGTTGGCCAGCTTCCCTATAAATACCCCTCCCTTTGTTGAAGACTTCATCATCCAAAATGTGTTCTAAGTCTTGCAATCCTTCCCCTCTCCTCTTGTTGCTCTCGTCCTAGCCTCTCCCCCCTTCCCCTTTTCGTAAGGCTTTGGCCGAGAGGTACCTCCCTTAGTAGTGTTGGCAGGTACACCCCTTGCCTTGTTGTTCTCATAAAGTACCCCTTGGTAGAAAGTATTCTCCTAGTATTGTTATAATGCCCAAAATACCCTAGCCGTATACCTTGTAGTATTCCAAAAGTTACCTCTATACGTAGAGCCCAGAAATACTACCTTTTGTCCTTTTAGTCTCAAACCGAAACCCTAAGGAAATCTTCATAGTAGGTTGAAGTATTTAAGTAGAAGTTGGTTAGAACTTCTAAGGGTTGTTTGGAGCGGATTGGAGCGCACGGAGTAGGAGCAAAACCTTGCTCAGGATCGACTTTATCTCGGATAATTTTGGGCTTATCGAGGTAAATATTCTTGTCCCCTTGTTGTAATTGGAAATTACATGTGGTAGGATTATATAGTTGAAGTATACTATATATAGATTTGAACATAGCTTTGCGGCAATGTCTTTTGACTTAAGCCTGAATTTAAAGAAGAGAATCGATGTAATTACATAGGTGTATTCAGATGGACTTGTGTAGTATTGCGTAGTAGAATTGTATACGTCGGTTAGACGATAACCCCCCGGTTGGCTTGGTAGCCGGCCTCGATAAAGGAGGAGATTTACGCTGCCATGCGGGAGATCTTCAATTTTACGTAGAATATGGAACCGTGCGTTTAGAAGTTAATAGACGTTTGTGGACTTAGAGGTGGAAGTACTACGAGTAGCGTATTCTACTTGAGGAGTGGAAAAGGCTAGTGTTACGATCGTGGGCGTTTTGCTTATCATCGATACTGTCGCGAGGTATGTGAACCTCTTCCTATCCTTTCTAGCATGATGCTTTGTAAACTATGTAGTACGGTGACGCGTACGTGTTAAATGAGTTGGTTGGTTTAAAACATAGGGTGTTATAATAGCTTTATGGAAAGTTAGTTATAACGACTCTATGTAGGTAAAAGATTAGTTTATTGATTGTAGAAGTTAAGAGACTTGATCTTGAAAGATAAGAGACTTAACTTGTTTTACTTGGTTATTAACATTTTGGTAAAAGTGTTGTGAAACCTCATTCGCGAGTAATGAGTACTTGGTTTTAAAAAGAATAATGTTTCTTGATTTGGAAATGAGAATGTTGTCGAGCAAACCACAAAGCGGCTAATAAAGGAAAGTGTATTGACAAATAACTAATTGTTATTAAAACCAGTAGAAACCTCCATCTGCATAGAAGCTAAGATAAGACAAAATTGTATTACATTTCCTAGATCATGGCTGCTGTAACAAGATTGTTGTAAACAAGAATAAACGGCTCACGTATGAGACATATGCTTCTCAGATTATTTAAAAGAGAATTATATTCTTAAATGATTAAGACTATGAACTACGAAACTGTTCTAAAATAAAGAGACCTGAGTAATTGAAATTAGGCAAACTGGAACTTTAGGGGAAAGAATGTTGTTAAAAAGGAAAGTGTTTTGGGTTTACCTAAAATGTGAGTCACTCTATTTTTATACTACGGTATCGTGACCTTTATAAAAGGAATGGATCTCTTTAAAAGGAATTTAACGACGTAGTACCCAGGTTAAAACCCGACTTTGATATAAAATGGAAGTACCTTGAGTTATGTATAACTTGCCTATGCTTGTTGTTGTATAATATTGGCTAAGCTTGTTGTTGTGTAACTCGCCTATGCTTGTTTAGATATACTTTGTTGTGCAAATGTTGATATCAGGTGACTTCTTAAGAAAGAGTGGATCTTTTATAAAAGTTTAGAAGTATGGTAATTTGCTTGAGCTTGTTTGTGATAGCCTGGTTGTCCGATGTATTGTTATCGTGGTTGCATGGACATGTCTACACCGATGCATTCGGGGCATGTGGCCACGCAAGGTTGATTACCCGATATATTGTTATTGTGGTTACATGGACACGCCTACACCGACGCAGACGGGGCACGTGGCTACGCGGGGTTGATCACCCGTGATATTGTTGTTGATGTTACATGGACATGTCTACACCGAAGCGTTCCGGGGCATGTGGTCATGCGACATTGTTATTATTGTTGCATCACGGACATACGCCTACACCGGCGCAGAATTCCGGCACGCGCCATGACGCGAACATGATTGATGTTGTAGGCGTGAGACCCATAGTTATATTGAGTGATGACGTTGAGGGCGTGAGTCCCTGACTTGACTACTTTTATGTTGCGTACTGTATTTTTGTTATCATACATGTCTCCCGCTTTATGTAGACTGTTATGATTTAATCGCAAGATTTTCGCCACATACTGTACTTGTCAGATCGACCTCCTTCGGGGCCGCTCATGCCGTAGGTAGGAGTACATCGGTAGTCGATCCTCGCTCTTAGGATCACAGTTCAGCGTTGGGAAGCTCCGTTCTCCGGAGGCTTATCTTTTGGTATGTTACCCTGAGTTGTAGGTTCTTGTACATTCAGGGGTATGGCGGGGCCCTGTCCCGTCACGTTGTATAAAAACTCTAGAGGTCTCAGTACCGTGGCGGGGTTTGTAAAAAGGATTAAACCGCTCGCTTTGAAAGAGTTGTTTATATATATGTTATTGGAAGGTAACCGTTTGGTTGGCCTGTTTTATGATCATATATCTTGTTTCTTGTTTATGTTTTATTTTCCGCTGGTTTTCTCTGATGTTGTATCACTAGGGTGCCCGGTAGGCACCCCACGCCCTGTTCGGTCGTGACAAAAGTGGTATCGAGCGCTTAATCCTCGGAAAGTGTCTGAGAACCGTGTCAGTAGTCTTGATTATCGGTGTGTTGCGCACCACATCTATAATCGTGAGGTCGCAGGACATTTAGGATTGGTTTCCATTCTTCTCATTCCGAGATCGTGCCTTAGAAGGCGTGTTGTAAGTTGGACCCTCCGACGTATCTCGTTTTTACCGCTTATGCCTCGCATGAGCAACAAAGCCGAGGGAAGGGCAAGGCGCGATGGTGCTGCTAGTGAGATACGAGGAGCACGGCGCAGCCCGGCCAAGACTGAGATTGTGCTTGACGGCGAGTTTTGCGACGCCGCCAGCGAAGTTTAGAGTCGCAGCAGCGGTGGCCGCCGAGACCGAGTACGAGCCTCCACCCCACACCGGAGCAGAGACGGGTTACAAGAGTTGGCCCGATTATCGCCGTGGTCGTGGCGCATATGAGATAGCCGGACGCAGCAGCTTGATGGCGCATGGTTCACCCTAGATCGGATAGTTTGAGGCTACTGGACTTTTCGAGATGTAGCCCGCCGAGTTCTACGGTCGAGGCACGAGGATGATCCGCAGGAGTTCATCCGAAGCGATTCTGGATCATGAGAGTGATCAAGGCTTCGAGACCGAGTCGGTGGTCTTAGGTTCGCGTCGGTGCGTGATACCGCGATGATCGTTTGATTCGCGAGCCGTCCCGGGAGAGAATGCACTTCCACCATTTGGGACGAAGTTCTCGGGGCATTTCTTGCACATTTCTTGCCTCCACAGATGAGGAGGGCTCGGGCCGACGATTCTTGATGTTGAGGCGAGCGCGCGATTCCGAGTACAATGGAGTTCGACTCATTGGATCGGTATGCCCCGTCGTAGTAGCGATATGGAGGACAGAGTACACCGCCACGCTAAGGTTAGATGATTACTTGGCGAGGCTTGTTCGGTGTAGCTCTTCACCGGCATGGACATTGCCCGCACGCAGCTTATGCACTGGGGTGAAGAGCGGAGAGGTCGACGGAATGACGAAGATCAGCGAAGAGGCGAGAAACAGGTCCTTTGGTGACTTTCGAGGCGGACCGCCTCGCCAGACTAGTTTTGTACCTCCGCCAAGTCAGAGTGGTCCTCCACAACCTTCGTGGCATCCAGAGTATTCGGAGCGTGTCGGGGCTCCAAGGGTTCGTGTTTCGGAAGTAGGGTGTTGGCGGACGCAATCACCCCTACCTCGGTGTGGTCGATGTGGTAGACCGCGTTTCGAAGTGTCGTGGTGCCAAGGAGCTTGTTATTTTTGCGGCCAGCGGGAGCCATTTTGCGCAGGAACCGTCCACCGCGGTAGCACGGATGTTACGACTCAGCCTTCAAGATCAGTGGCTGGTTCATCACCTTCTACAGTTATGCGCCCTGCATGACAGACCTATGATTAGAGTGACGCGGTGGATACAGGTATATCTTTAACCCTCTAAAGTTTTGAATGCTGATGTGTTTAGTGTTATGTTCGGATAGCTTTGTGCTAAAATGTGACTTAGAAACCTGGTTAGTGTAGAAGGGTAAGCACAGGGCATGGTAAGTGGACCTTAGACTATTTCACGATTGAGACCTTAGAGGTAAGGTCGCTTGTGTAAAAGATTTATTTTATGTTTGACCTTTATCGAGTCGTAGTATACGTGGAGTTGTTGTGGAATTCCTTGGTGGGTAAAATGGAAGTGGTAGCTTTCGCGACTTGATTAGGTAAGATTGTTCCGGATCGGCGAGCAAGAGTTGGCGCGATTGTGGTCGGGTTGAGGGTCGTTTCGCGGGTCAACCCGCAGCCGGTTTGTGGTGGTCGGTTCGGTGGTCCCGCCGGTGGTAGGGTCACGAGGATGCTAGGCCCGAGTTTAGTTAACCATCGTATGAGTTCGGGATCGTTCGACGAATCGTTCGTGAAGGGAATGGCCTTGGCGGAAAGTGAAGCTAGTAAGATGACCAAGTTTGGAGGTAGTGACTCCACAGTTTTGGAAACTGAAGCGATGACTGAAGTATGGTACGTATACTGGGAGAGTTCAAGTGTTCGAGGGGGGCACGACGAGTAAGGAAGGAAGAGAACGTGTGTCATTTCGTGGCCAAACTGTGGCGTTGGCAACTTGTTAGAGGAACTTCATAGATATCCGTCTTGAGAAGGATCGGGACGAATGTTTCTAAGGAGGGGAGAATGTTATACCCCGTATTTCCAGAGTATGTACGTATGGGCGTACGTAGAAAGTTTGAGCCTTAAAGTTAGGCAAGTTTCGAAATTTTTGTGCACAACCCCCGTATAGAATCGTTTTTCGCCGAAACGTTTTACAGAACTTGCGAAGGGAAAATTCCGGCTATGTCGTTTTGTATTTTTGCGGATTTTTCCGAGCGACGGAACATTTTTGGGCCAACGAGAGGGTGACACTTGTCACCCTCAAGTGACGGTTTGGGTAGGCAAAAGGGGGACGTCTCTCCCCTTGTTTTGTGCCTTATTTTGGCCTTGTTTTGTGCCATGTTTTGTGGAGTAGGGGTTAGGGTGCACTTGGCTTGATCTCGGCCTTACACTTGCCTTGCACATGGCTTGATCTTGTCCATTGGTTGGCCCTTGGCTTCCCTATAAATACCCCTCCCTTTGTTGAAGACTTCATCATCCAAAATGTGTTCTAAGTCTTGCAATCCTTCCCCTCTCCTCTTGTTGCTCTCGTCCAGCCTCTCCCCTTCCCACCGTAAGGCTTTGGCGAGAGGGCACCCTCCCTTAGTAGTGTTGGCCGAAGTACACCCCTTGCCTTGTTGTTCTCATAAAGTACCCCCCCTTGGTAGAAAGTATTCTCCTAGTATTGTTATAATGCCCAAAATACCCTAGCCGTATACCTTGTAGTATTCCAAAAGTTACCTCTATACGTAGAGCCCGAAAATACTACATTTTGCCCTTTTAGTCTCAAACCGAAACCCTTAGGAAATCTTCATAGTAGGTTGAAGTATTTAAGTAGAAGTTGGTTAGAACTTCTAGGGTTGTTGGAGCGGATTGAGCGACGGAGTAGGAGCAAAACCTTGCTCAGGATCGACTTTATCTCGGATAATTTTGGGCTTATCGAGGTAAATATTCTTGTCCCCTTGTTGTAATTGAAAATTACATGTGGTAGGATTATATCGTTGAAGTATACTAAATATAGATCTGAACATAGCTTTGCGGCAATGTCTTTTGACTTAAGCCTGAATTTAAAGAAGAGAACTGGACTGTAATTACATAGGACTGTATTACAGTAGACTTGTGTAGTATTACTGTGTAGTAGAATTGTATACGTCCGGTTAGACGTATAACCCCCCCCCCTGGTTGGCTTGGTAGCCGGCCTCGATAAAGGAGGAGATTTACGCTGTTGCGGGGGGGGAGATGCTGCCAAATTTTCTGTAGAATATGGAACCGTGCGTTTAGAAGTTAATAGACGTTTGTGGCCTTATAGGTGGAAGTACTACGAGTAGCGTATTCTACTTGAGGAGTGGAAAAGGCTAGCCAGGTTACAGTACTGTGGAGCGTTTTGCTTATTGTCGATACTCGTCGCGAGGTATGTTAACCTGTTCATATCCTTTCTCGCATGATGCTTTGTAAACTTTTTAGTACGTTAGACGTAAATGTTTTAAATTAGTTGGTTGGTTTAAAACATAGGGTGTTATAATAGCTTTATGGGAAGTTAGTTATAACGACTCTATGTAGGTAAAAGATTAGTTTATTGATTGTAGAAGTTAAGAGACTTGATCTTGAAAGATAAGAGACTTAACTTGTTTTACTTGGTTATTAACATTTTGGTAAAAGTGTTGTGAAACCTCATTCGCGAGAAATGAGTACTTGGTTTTAAAAAGAATAATGTTTCTTGATTTGGAAATGAGAATAAGTGTCGAGCAAACCACAGCAGCGCTAATAAAGGAAAGTGTATTGACAAATAACTAATTATTATTAAAAACCAGTAGAAACCTCCATCTTCATAGAAGCTAAGATAAGACAAAATTGTATTACATTTCCTAGATCATGGCTGCTGTAACAAGATTGTTGTAAACAAGAATAAACGGCTCACGTATGAGACATATGCTTCTCAGATTGTTTAAAAGAGAATTATATTCTTAAATGATTAAGACTATGAACTACGAAACTGTTCTAAAATAAAGAGACCTGAGTAATTGAAATTAGGCAACCGGAACTTTAGGGAAAGAATGTTGTTAAAAAGGAAAGTGTTTTGGGTTTACCTAAAAATGTGAGTCACTCTATTTTTATACTACGGGTATCGGGTGACCTTTATAAAAGGAATGGATCTCTTTAAAAGGAATTTAACGTACGTAGTACCTTAGGGTTAAAACCCGGACTTTGATATAAAATGGAAGTACCTTGAGTTATGTATAACTTGCCTATGCTTGTTGTTGTATAACTTGCCTATGCTTGTTGTTGTGTAACTCGCCTATGCTTGTTGAGATAGCCTTTGTTGTGCAAATGTTGATATCGTGACTTCTTGAGAAAGAGTGGATCTTTTATAAAAGTTTAGAAGTATGGTAATTTGCTTGAGCTTGTTTGTGATAGCTTTGGTTGTCAGATGTATTGTTATCGTGGTTGCATGGACATGTCTACACCGATCTGAGTCGGGGCATGTGGCGTGCGGCGGGGTTGATTACGATATATTGTTATTGTGGTTACATGGACATGTCTACACCGTCACGAGTGCAAGGCACGTGGCCATGCGGCGGGGTTGATCACCCGAGATATTGTTGTTGATGTTACATGGACATGTCTGCACCGAGGCAGGGGCGTGTGGTCGTGCGGCATTGTTATTATTGTTGCATCATGGACATGTCTACACCGTCCGAGTGCAGGGCATGCGGCCGTGATGCGAACATGATTGATGTTGTGGGCGTGAGACCCATAGTTATATTAGTGATGGCGTTGAGCGTGAGTCCCCGACTTGGCTTTTATGTTGCGTCTTTGTATTTTTGTTATCATACACGTCTCGCTTTATGTAGACCGTTATGATTTAAGCTATGATATTTCGATTTCACATACTTGGTACCGTTATGCGACCTCCTCGAGGCTGCGTTCATGCCGCAGTAGGAGTACATCGGTGGTCGATCCTCGCTCTTAGGATCACGATTCGGCGTTGGGAAGCTCAGCTTCTCCGAGGCTTATCTTTTGGTATGTTACCCGAGTTGTAGGTTCTTGTACATTCGTGGTATGGCGGGGCCCTGTCGAATCACGTTGTATAAAAACTCTTAGAGTGCTGAAATCTTTGTTGTGAGGCGGGGTTTGTAAAAGGATTAAAGCGTCGTTTTGAAAGAGTTGTTTATATATATGTTATTGGAAGGTAACCGCTTTGGTTGGCTTTGTTTATGATCATATATCTTGTTTCTTGTTTATGTTTTATTTTCCATTGGTTTTCTCGATGTTGTATCACTAGGGTGCCCGGTAAGGCACGATCCACGGGCCCGTTCGTCGTGACCGATCGCGACCAGTCGGTCGTGACAAAAGTGGTATCGAGCGATTATTCCTCGGAAAGTGTCTGACCAGTGTCTAGTAGAGTCTTGATTATCGGTGTGTTGTGCACCACATCTATAATCGGAGGCTGCGGGACATTTAGAATTGGTTTCCATTCTTCTCACTCGAGATCGTGCGATAGAGTCGTGTTGTTAAATTCGTCTCTCCTAACAAGTTATGTTGATTGCAACTACGAGAAAGCGTGATGACCCGGAAGGACTATGTGGATTGCGTATCCGAGTTGGTAATGATTGTAGTATAGTTGGTATTGTGACATGCACTATACTGAGTTATGTGATGCAGTCGACGTGTTGCCTAGAATGGTTTTAGATTACCAAGAGTTGGTAAGGACTAACTAGATACCGGGTAGGTATGGAACAGTTAATGAATTCTCGCCATGGTCTTATGTTTTATTTTGAGATAATTGGGAAAGGATGAGCTGTCTGATAGGGTAGTGAACCCTTAAGAAGTCATGTTAAGAAACCTAATGGAATACCATGTTAATAGATTAAGCTGCGTAGTAGGCTTAAAGAGAACTGTACGGATGAGGTCCGTATGGAGTAAGTAATGGTCGTTGTGATCGAGACAGCATGGTTATGGTATTATGAGAAGTTTTTGTACCCGTTTACGGGGGGGACTGATAAGGTAGGCTTGGAGCATGGAAATTGCGAGCCTAAGAATATTGATGACCGCTGAGACCTTAGATGTACAAGGTCTTCTCGGGTAGAAAGATTTATTATAGACCCAGAATAAGAGTTAAGTGCGACGATGGGTCGGGTTGGGGGACCAATTGAGGGTCAACCCGCAACCCGGATTCGAGTGGGGTCAATTTGAGGTGGTCCCGCTATGTGATAGGGTCATGAGGGTGCAAGACCCAAGTTTAGTTAATCATTGTACGAGTTCGTGGACGCGTTCCACCAGAATCGGGTCGTGAGGGCCAAGAATGACCTTAAAGGGAATTGAATCTAGTGTTATAACCTTAAACGGATGGAAGTAGAAATTCCAGGATGGAAAGACGAAGCATAATGTGAGATTATGTCGTATCGAAAGGGTTAGATGCGAGAAGAGTACGACGGGTAAGAAAGAGAGCGAACAAGTATTATAAGAGTAAAGTGTTATAGTATGCGAAATGGAGGTACGAAGATAGTATCCTTTTAGACCGTGAATGGGAGTTAATAGTGATATTATACACTTTAGATTTAACTCTAGGTTGGCTTATGATTTATGTATATGCGTGTGTGATACATTAGGGCCATACGTGGCATGATTGGTTTCATAGGGTGTAGTTCCAAGGAGACTATACCTATATCTGTTTAGATTGAACCTAGTATGAACATTCGGGACGAATGTTTCTAAGGGGGGAATGATGTTACACCCCGTATTTCCGATAGTTGAGATAAGAACGTACGTAAGAAATTGGGAATTGAATTTTAGAAAGAATGAAAAATTCTGAAAATTTCTCCGAACCTTGTAAAGGAAAAGGGTTTATTAGTTGAATTTAATTCTCGAATTCGGCATTTGGGACTTTTAGAATTTATCGGAATTTTGGAATTTAATTTCGAAATTTGGTCATGTGGGACCACCCGAGAAATTTTGTATGTGTTGGGGAGTTTGGGAAGGCAAAACGCAGAACAAAAAAAATACCAAAACGTGTATGAACAGTGAAAACCCGTCCATGAATAGTGTTGTTAGATGAACAGTGTTCGGAAAAAAAGCCATTTCCGGCCAAACCAGGAATCCGCCGGGGGCGAGACATGTACCAAAAGCTTCGTCCCATCGAGCCCGTCAAATCCATACCAACCGCCACCGTTGATTCTCCGGAATCACGGCACTTTCAGATCAGTTTGGTCCTTTGTTCATCCATCTTCCCGTTCGGTTTTTACGATTTTCGGCCAAGGTACAGTCTGATCGGCGGGAGTGGAGTATACCATCGTAACCACCATCTCCTTGCGATCATTTCCATGTAAAGCAGGACCTCGATTCTTGATCAAACTCGCTGTCGACGGATCGATCTTCGCGAAACCCTAGGTCGCCGGCGAGCATTTTTCCACCACCACGGTAGAGTCGACGGTCGTGGCTAGTGTAGAAACATTCAGGTGGAAAGGCGACATTTTGGCACCATCCACGACCTCCAATTCAACCCGGATCGTCGGTCGACTAAATCATATTTTCCGATCGGAAGTTGGAAAATTCCGATCGATTCCGTGCGATTGAGGGCTAAAGGCGTATACCGTTGTGTTCATATTGATCTTAGCTACGTTTGCAACCAATCCGAGCCTCGATTCTCGATGTTTGAATCCGCCATTGACGCCGCTTGAGCTCGTGGCGCGGTGCGCCAGACAAGCAGCGCACCTCCAAAATTGATTTTCCTCCATTAATTCATCCACGCAATAACAATTCGATGAATTCACTTCCAACGGATCAAAAATGGAATTTTCCGAAGAATAATTCCGGCGACGGGTAGCGGCGCAGTGGGAATTCTACCACCAATAGCGGTAGTTCAGGCTGCTTAACCACACAGAAATATTCCACAGTACTCTCGTGATCGAACAACAATTTCCAATCACCGTTGTCTACTTAGCGTGTGGATTAGCCAAGAGGTATGTGAACTTTACTTCTTTTGACATGATTTTGATAAGTCTAGAGGACTGGAATTATTTTGGTAAGTCTAGGTGACTTGAATTATGTGATAAGTCTAGGTGACTTGAATTATGTGATAAGTCTATGTGACTTGATTCTTGGAAGTAAGTAAATTGATTTTCAAGGTTATGCGGCTTGTTTTATCTAAATAATTATGAGACTTTATTTTCAAGTTATGGGACTTGATTTTGAAAGTTGGTGTAATTTGGTTATATGAAGTATAAGTGAATTGATTTTGAAGTACATGATACCTGATTTTGAAAGTATATAATACTTTACTTTAAAAGTATAGAATACTTGAGTTGGAAAGTAAGGATTTCTGATTTGCAAAGTATAGATTACTTGATTTGAAAAGTATAGATTACTTGATTTGAAAAGTATAGAATACTTGGTTTGGAAAGTATTGGTTCTTGAACTATTCTAAAGTTAAGAAACTTGATATTCTAAGTTAAGAAACTTGAAGTATTTTGAAAGTTATGTAATTCGATTTGAAAGTATAAGTCTCTTGGTTATAAAAATAATGAATTTGTCTAAGACATAAAGAGTTATAACGGCTTTATGGGAAGTTGGTTATAACAACTTTATGGAAGATTTAAAAGAATGGTTTTCTTGATGTAAGCAAAGAAATGATTTGAAATAAAGAAGAGCAAATTGTTTTAAAGGTACCAATTGCTTAGGGTTTTAAAGAAAGAAGTCACTTGATTTAGAAGCCGGTAAATGTATTTCTAAAAGGTATTGTGACTTGTCTTGAAAAGTAGATATGACTTGATACTACGGTTGTTAGTATCTTGGAAGTATTATTTGAAAAGAGTCATTTTAAAAGGAGTAGAGTGCGTACGTTGGGTTAAATTCGGATTTTATATGACATTATCGCGTCGGAAATGGGTCGGGCGGTATACCTTTATGGGCGACTATATGACTTTATCGCGTCCAGAATGGGCGGCAAGATACCTTTATGGGCGACTATATGACTTTACCGCGTCGATTGGGTGGGCGATACCTTTATGGCGGACTATATGATTTTACCGCGTCCCGAGTTGTGTCGGGCAAGATACCTTTATGGGCGAACTATGTGACCTACCGCGTCGAGATTGGGTCAGGCGATATACCTTATGGACGATTATGTGACCTTACCGCGTCGAGATTGGGCCGGGCGGTATACCTTTATGGGCGGACTATGTGACCTTACGCGTCCGTGATTGGGCGGCAAGATACCTTATGGGCGACTATGTGACCTTACCGCGTCCGAGATTGGTCGGGCGTATACCTTTATGGGCAGACTATGTGACCTTACCGCGTCCCGATCGGGCCGGGCGGTACCTTTATGGGCGGTATGTGACCTTACCGCGTCCAGATTGGGTCGGCGTGATACCTTTATGGGCGGCGTAGTGACCTTACCGCGTCGAGATCGGGCGGCAAGATACCTTTATGGGCGGACTATGTGACTTTACCGCGTCGATTGGTGGGCGATACCTGCAGGCGGTATGTGACCATACCGCGTCGTGATTAGGCGGGCAAGATACCTTTATGGGCGCACTATGTGACCTTACCGCGTTCGTGATCGGGTGGGCGGTATACCCTTATGGGCGACTATGTGACTTTATCGTGTCCCAGTTGGTAAGGCGATAGCGTCCCTCCAAAAAGTCGGTTTATGTTATGAGTAAGTAAGTTATATGGTAATGAACTTGACGATTTTCCTAAGTATATGCGTAAGAAAGTGACTATAACTTTTATTGAAAAATGGGAAAAGATAATAAGGTATTAAGTTCACGGGATGGTAATGACAGTTGGATCAGTATGTACCCTTTTTATACTTGCCCTCGTCATTGTTTTATCTGATTATGATTTGTTTATTGTACCTTTTTTCCGCTCCATATTCGGTACTGTTATCGACCCCCTTGAGGCTGCGTTCATGTCGCGAGTTTAGGTACGATTGTGGATCCGCGAGCTTAGGATCTGGTTCAAGATTTGAGATGGCTCGATATTCCTGAGCTTGTCGTCATGGTTATGTATATTCGAAGTGGCGGGGCCTTGTCGTCATAGTATTTGTCCAAATCTTAGAAGTGTATTCATCGCGGGTGGCTAGAGTTGTTTTTACATTGTTAAACAGTGTAGACCCTTTTGGGTAATGTTTATGTTATGGCAGCCTTATCGGCTTGGCCTTAGTTCAAAAACAAAAGTGTTATTTATCTTCCGCAGTTTTTTTATGTTGTATGAATAGAAGGGTGCCCAGGTAGGGCACCAGTCGCGGCCCGGGGTCGGGTCGTGACATTTACTAAGTATGGAAGTCTTGTCTTGCTACTAGTATACTTAAATAACACAATGGAGGGTCAAGATGAGAACAATTGGGTGGCTTGGATCCAATTTACTTAAAAATCTAGCCAAGTGGCCCTTGGACTTAGTCAACATTGTCAAGCTCTAATCCTAGCAAGACTTGGTCATCTTAACCTTGGTCAAATGACCATTAAATTCATGTCCATTTCGTCCAAGACCAACTAAGGGGGGTGACACGTGTTACCCTCCCGTTCGTCCCAATATTTCGTTTTCCGACATTTCCATAATTCCGATAAATTTTTACTAGTCTCAAATCTTAACATTTTTGAGTTCTTACGTACGTTCTTAAAAAAACATGTCCTGGAATTACGGGGTGTAACAAGAGGATAGGACGAGTTTACATACCTTTCCGACTTAATCCACTTACCAAGTTGAATATGCCGCACGTAGAATGTCAACCTATAATGACCATAATACGTCTATCAACTTCTAGCTTTCCAACGTAGAATATTCTAAGTGTAAAGCTTCCTATTTTACGAAAAATCGGGCAGCACTTCCTTTGTTTCTACGTACCTTTCCACCTTTTTCAAGGCCCGAATTTAACAACCAAACATGCCACATTTAAGGCTCAACAATTCAGCTATCCAAAGGGGATTACACGCCTTACAAGCCGTGTAAAATTCTGCCCCACAATTTATAAAACAGTCCATTATTAAATGGTCATTTCGGCTACAATGTACAACCACATATTATCCTTTCCAAATCTTTTTCAATCCATATTGTCGTTCTAACATGTTATATAGTCGCAACCAATTTTAACAACTATAATCCCTTCTTTATATAACATGCGACGACTTAAAACTAATAGCTAAATTGTATTTCAATTTCAATGGCTAACAAGATCATTCTCGGATTTAGGCTTACAATATTCCATAATACATATCAATCTTCATAATATAATTCACATGATCCATTATCAACCTACTACAACATGTAGTCTTAAATTACAAAAGTAAGACGAAGATCTACCTTGATAAGCCCAAATATAACTCCAAGATTCAAAGTCGCTCCTTAGAAACTTGGCTCCTTTCCTTTACGCTCCAATCCACCATTTGAAGTCCTTAGAAGTTCATAAAGAACTTCCCTTCAATTTCCAACCAAAACTATGAAAACAACTTAGGTTTTCATCTTGCGACTAACGTGAAAACGTAGTTTTTCCGGGATCTTTCTATTGGGATAACCTTACAATACCTCTAGGAACCTTGGTTTAAATTATTGGATTATTGAACCACAAACGAAATTTTTTTGTGTGGGATTAGAACCCTAGCCGAGAGCTCATTACAAGAACAAGAAGGTGTGGAAATTTTTCTAAGTGTTGTGATAGTCTTGCTACTAGTATATGTATATATAATACAATGAAGGATCTAGATTAAAACATTTGTGTGGCTTGGATTTAAAAACTCTTTGTCAAGTTGGCAAGATTGACTTAGTCAATTTTATCAAGCTTGTCTTCAAGACTAGCATCTTTGACCTTGGTCAATTCGACCAAGCCTAAATGGGGTGACACTTGTCACCCTCCCATTGGTCTATATTATTTTATTTTCCCGAAATTTCCATAATTGGTCAAAATATCGAAAACCTCGTGGGCCCCACAAAAACGTAAAATTTCTCGGGTGGGCCCCCACGTATCGAACTCTGAAAATAGAATTCTAAAATTTTGATAATTTCTAAAAGTCTCAAATAATCAACTTTGAGAACCCAATTCTCATTAACGAACAATTTTCCTTCCCGAGGTTCGGAAGATTTTTCCTTTGGAAAACAATTCTTTCTTTCGTTCAAATTTTTAAGTCTTGTGTTCTCGCGTCTATTCTCGTATACATGTCCTGGATTTACGGGGTGTAACAGGTAAAGCCTTAATAAATACTTGGAAGGTGTGAAACAGTTTGTTGAAACCTACCCATAGGTTTTATATATGTACTGATTTGGAATATCATGAGGTAATGAATTGTCTAAGATTGTGATAGACTCTTAAGAGATCATGTTTAATTGATTTGATAACATACCATGTTGATATATTAAGCCGTGTTGTACGCTTACGTGATATGTGTGGATAATATTGGTATAGAGTAAATAAAGTTGTTGTGATTAAGACAACAAGATTTTAAGATTTTGAGAAGCTACATTTCCCGTATGTGGGGACTGATAATGTAAGCTTGGAACATGGAATAATTGTGAACCTTAGAATATTGATAACCGCTGAGACCTTAGAGGTATAAGACCTTCTCGGGTAGTAAGATTTATTTCAGACCAAGAATGAGAATTAAGTGCGACAATGGGTCGGGTTGTGGGCTGATTGCGGGTCAACCCGAGCTCGAAATGGAGTGGGGTCAGTTGGAGGTGGTCCCGCTATGTGATAGGGTCACGAGGGTGCAAGGCCCAAGTTTATTTAATCGTTGTACGAGTTCGTGGACGCGTTCCACCAAAACCAGGTCGTGAGGGCCGAGAAGGGCCTTAACGGAAATTTAATCCAAGTATAATGGCCAAGTTAGGATATAGTAACTCCAAGGATTGGAGAATAGAAGCAATATTTGAAATTATGTATGTGTACTAGAAAAGGTTTGGAAGTACGAGAAGAGTACGAAAAGTAAGAAAAGAAGCGGACAAGTGTAAAAAGAATTGAAGTGTTATAGTATGAATAATGAAAGTACGAAAGGAGAATCCTTTTAGGCCATGAATGGGAGTTAATAGTGATGATACTCACCTTAGATTTGATTCATCATTTGGCTTTGACTGATGTATATGCATGTGTGATATATTGTGGCCATATGTGGCATAATTGGTTTCGTAAGTATAGTAGTGAAGACTATACCGGTGCATGTGCAGATGGAGACTTAGAAGGAACATTCGGGACGAATATTTCTAAGGGGGGAGAATGTTACACCCCGTATTTCCATAGCTACTAAGTGAAAACATGATTATAGAATTAAGATTGGAATGTCAAAAGGAAAGGATTTTTACATTTCCTTATACGGAAAATTTTCGAGATTAATGTGATGACAAAAATTAATTCTAGTAATTGAATTCTTTCCAATAGAAGTATGGACTAAGTGTTAAATTATTAAGTCTTGGTGTTGTATGGTATAGGGCCATCGAAATTATTGAGAAAAGTTGGCTAAGGGTGGGATATTATTTTTGTGAAGAGAATTCTTGACCAATAGGAGGAGAGCAAGTGCCCTCTCCACTTGTCTTGCAAAGACTCCACCTTAGTATATATAGATAAGTCTTGAAGACTTGGAACATAAGACCTTCATCCATACAAACCCTCATCTCTCCTTAACCTAGATATTTCGAAATCACCATAGCCAACAAGAACAAGACCAAAGTATTTTCTTTCCAAGATTAAGCACCCTTAACCCCTAAATCTAGGTTGGGCCGAAAATATAATGAAACCCTAGGGTTTTCCGTCGACTTTTTGGAAGAGAAACGTGAAGAGAAGTTGATCCTAAGGTTGTAGGGGATACATATATATGATTGGAACTTGAAGAATTGGAGCAAAACGAAATTGCGGTCCAATAAAGACCGAACTATTTTGGGGGGTTTTGGGCAAAAAATGAGGTAAAATTCCTTCTTCTTTTAAAGTAATTGGATATTACTTATTTTTATAAGGTAGGGATGAACTTGTGGTAAAAGTAATGAAGAATAAAAAGTGTTTGAGCCATGTTTTGGGCTAAAACCGATTTGGGACAGATTTGGTGTAAATGGAATTCGTTGGTTATTGTCGTTGTTATCTTCACCTATTGCATGTTATAATGTATTAATATTGTTTTTAATAAGTTGTTATAACTTACGTAGTAGTTTTGGAACTCGAATTGGAATAAAAAGGATTAAGGAAAGAGTTATCGGATTTTAGTTGTTGGCCGTAGAATCTATAAAACTGTTGGATATTGTCGTGCAGTTTTTATGGACTGTTTTAGGCGTGTTGTAATGCTGTAAAATTAGCCACTAACATGCATGATTAATGTGGTAAAATGGCTAATGTAAGTCCTAAAGAATAGGGGTATAAAAATGGTGAAAAAGGCTTCACATTGTACCCTTAATATTGTAGAATTGTGGACTGTTTTGTGCCGAGGATTGTGGACAGTTTTGTATAGATTGTGGGGCAGAATTTTACACGTCAAGTTAGGCGTGTAATCCTGTTTGGTTAACTGTTGGTTGTGCCTTAAATGTGGCTTGTTGGTTGATGAATACGGGCCTTGGAAAAGGTGGAAAAGGTGGAAAAGTATGTAGAAACAAAGGAAGTGCTGCCCAAATTTCCGTAGAATTAGAGGGCAATTATTTGGTATAAGTCTTACTATAGTATGCTTGAAATTGATAGAAGTGCTATCGTTATTATAGGTTGAAGTACTACGTGTAGCATATTCTACTTGGAGGGTGGAATAGCCAATGAGATTAAAGTACATTGGAGCGTATAGCTACTTGTCGTTTGGGTTAGTTGCCAACGAGGTATGTGAACTTCTTCCTTATATCGACATGACTATCCTTGAAGTATACTTGCCTTGTTTTTAGTATACATGACTTATTCTTGAAGTATACTTCCCTTGTTATTTGGAGTATACGTGACTTATTTCTTGAAGTACTTACCTTGTCATTAGAAAGTATTCATGTTATTGATTTTATGCTAAAGGCCTGTCTAAAAGATTCCTAAGTTCTTACCATGTCTTATGGGAGATGTTGGTAAGAGTCGTTAGGAAGTATTAGAAACAAGTATAACCTCACGGTTCAAATGAGTATTGATTTTAAAGATTATGAGACTTTGATTTAAAGTTATGAGACTTGATTTCCAAGGTTATGAGACTTGTTTTATTTAAATGATTATGAGACTTTATTTTCAAGTTATGGGACTTGATTTGAAAGTTTGTGTGATTTGATTATATGAAGTATAAGTGAATTGATTTTGAAGTATATCATACTTGAATTTTAAGGATAAGAGACTTGGTTTATTTTGAAAGTTATAATACTTGAATTGAAAAGTACAAGCTTACTTGACTTTAAAAAGATAGGAGTAACGTCAGTGGAAAAGAATGAGTTACTTGATTTAAAGGAATAATTTCCTTAAATGTTGAAAGAAGAAGTGAATTGATTTAAAAGAATAGAAGTAACTTGATTTAAAGGTATAAGTTACTTGATTGATTTAAAGAGAATTCGCTTAAATTCAAAACCTTGAATGGATTTTCTAAAGGTGTAGTAACTTGATTTGAAAAGTATAGATTACTTGATTTGAAAAGTATAGATTACTTGATTTTAAAAGTATATGTTACTTGATTCAAAGAGAATAAGTAACTTGATTTGAAAAGTATATGTTACTTAATTTAAAGAATATAAGTAACTTGATTTAAAAGGTATAAGTTACTTGATTTTGAAAAAGGGAGTTACTTGATTTAAAAAGTAAGTTCCTTGAGTATTGAAAGAAGAAGTGACTTGATTTAAAGGCATAAGTAACTTGGTTTTAATAGTGAAAGTGCTTTTGGGTTCAACTCCCTAAACATTGCATGAAACGATTCTTTTATAAAGAATAGACGTACATAGTACTTTGGGTTCCAATCCCGTACATGATATGGTAGTGCTTTAGTTTTCTAAAATGAAAGTGTTATAACGTCTTTATGAGAAGTTTGTTATAACAAGGTTTGTGGAAAGTCAAGAGATGGTTTAAAATTTTGTAAGGAAATCATGGGAGAATGTTCATGGTTAAGTCCTTAATATAGTGCATGATATGTGGCACTTTGATTTTCAAAGATGTTTTAAAGTAATATGTGATGTCTATTGCCCTGATTTGTCAAACCATGTCTTAGAAAGATACTTAGTATGATAAGTGTCTTGATGATGGTTACAAAATTATACATGTATTGGATTCTACTTCCTAGTGATACATGTAGTACTTGGGCTTTTCTAAAAATGGAAATTTAGTTTATAAAGTGAATGTACGACTCACGTACATTGTTGTAATGGACTTTAATCCTTAGTGATGCAAGTGTGATAGTGCCTTGGTGTTATAAAATGAAAGACTTGTTAGTGTCTTGGTTATTTTAGAAAGGAAGGCATGGTATTGTCTTGGTTATTTCAGAAAGGAAGGCATGGTATTGTCTTGTTTGTTTTAAAAGGAAGGCATGGTATTGCCTTGGTTGTTCAAAAATATGGTGCCTTCATTTTGTCTAATGAGAGTTAAAGATTACTTAACTTGCACAAGTTGTTCATGATAGCCATTGGTGCTAGTGTTATGAGTATAATTGCTGGGTAAACCCCCAAGACATTATACATCCCCTGAGTATGATTGCGGGGAAAACCCCTAAGACATTATACATATTCTGTGGATTTGCTCCCCACGATGCGAGGAAACTACCTCATGCGAGTCCGTAGGGCTCATGCGGGTGAAATAGTCTCATGCGGGTGAAATAGTCCTATGCGAGGAAATTACCTCATGCGGGTCCACAAGACCTATGCGGGTGAAATAGTCCTATGCGAGGAAATTACCTCATGCGGGTCCGCAAGACCTATGCGGGTGAAATAGTCTCAGGAGTAGGATTGCATAATGATACTACGGGCGGGTGGCCCTAGATTGATCATAAGCTTCCTAGTTTAAAGTGGTAAAGTTTACTCTACTTTTTAAAAAGGCATAGTGTACTGATATTTGAGTATTGTACTTTTTACATGCCGACGGTGATGTTAGAATTCCACGGGCATGCTTATCTGATGATGGTGGTATTATACTCGTTACATGCTGACAGTGATGTTGTATTCCACGAGCATGCTTCTGTGATATTATATGTTGAGGGCAGGTGTCCCTGATTTTGACATGGCTTTCATATGTGAAAGTGGTACGGTGTTATAGTAATACAGTGATACAAGGTACAGTTGGCTCTGATTGCTATATGACACGGTAGGATCTGGTATTTGATTTTCATACTTGCCCCTATCATTCTTTTGTACAATTATGATTTTGTTTACTGTACTGTATTTTCGTTCCATACTTGGTACCTATTGTACTGACCTCCTTCAGGGGGATGCGTTCATCTCCGCAGGTCTAGGTACTCAGTTGTGGATCTGCGAGCTTAGGATCCTGATTCAGCATTTTGAGATGGCTCCAATGTTCCGGAGCTTGTCATTATGGCTAGGTATATTCAGGGGTACGGCGGGGCCTTGTCGTCACGCCATCTTGTCAAATTCTTAGGTGCAGTATTCATATGTGGGCTGGACTGGCTAGAGTTGTATTTACATTGTTGAACAGTGTAGACCCTTTCGGGTGATTTTTATTATGGCAGCCTTATCGACTTTGCCTGTGTTTAAAGAAAAAAATGAGTGTTATTTATCTTCCGCGGTTTATTATGTTGTATGAATAGAAGAGTGCCCAGGTAGGGCACCAGTCGCAGGCCCGGGGTTCGGGGTGTGATAATCCCTTTAAGTGGGGGAGAGAGTTTATCTCTCTTTCATAATCTTTCCTTGAAGTTACAACCCTATTCACAGGGTCCTGTTGCGGTTTCCTCTATAATTCAAATCATCAAGCACCGCCTTAAAAATCGTGTAGATTTTCAACACCTACCTACGATGTCTTCTGTTTTTTGTCGGTATCACTTCTACTTATCTTATTCTTACTTTGCGCATTCTATGGAGTTTATTCGGAAAGTCGTGACCCTGACTGCCACACTAAGCCGACTCCAAGTACCTCCAAGTCTGTCATATCCAGCCCTACTAGGTCTGCTAGGGTCTGACGACATCATCACCGGACAATTCTTATATACCTGCTCAGCTACCACCCAATCACCCATTGGTGTAGCTACCTCGAAAGGTTCTTATGGCCTCAGGCTCTATTCCTTTACACTTGTTTGCTCCTTTTCTCACTGGTCGTACTCTTTTCGTACTTCCAAACTTATTCTAGTTATATGTATATAATTTCTATCACTGCTTCTGTCTTTCAAATCCTCGGAGTTATTACATCCGACATTTAAGGCCACTTTCAGCTCTCACGAACCGGTTCCAGTGGAACGCGTTCACGAACCCGTAACACGATTAACTAGACTTGGGCCTTGCACCTCGCGACCGCTCACATAGCGGGACAATCGTTAACCGACCTCGCTTCATTACAGCATGGGTCGACCCGTAATAGGTCCATAACCCGACTCGGCGTCGCACTTAACTCTTATCCTTGGTCTGACTTAAATTTTTTCTACCCGAGAAGGCCTTATATACCTAAGGTCTCGGCGGTTATCAATATTCTTAGGCTCGCAATTACCTTAATCCAAGCCTACCTTATCAGTCCCCCCCCCCTCCCCCGTATACGGGTAAAATAGCTTCTCATAAACTCTCAATCATGTTGTCTTAATCATACAACCATAATTACTCCATACGGATCTCATCCGTACTATTCTCTTAAGAATACCACGTAGCTTAATTTAATAACATAGTTTTCCGTTAAGTCCCTTAATTATGCTTTCTTAAGGGTTCATTACCTTCTCATGCAGCTCACTATCTCCTAATTATCTCAAATTAACACGTAAAACCTTGATGAGAATTCATTAAACTGTTTCATACCTTCCCGATATCTATTTAGTCCTTACCAATTCTTGGTAATCTAAAATCATTCTCGGTAACACATATATGACCCTCATACATAAATCCGTATAGTCGTACATCATTATACCAACTATACAACAATTATTACCAACCTGGATACGCAATCCACAATAATCTTTTCTGGGCCACTGTTGCCTTTCTCATAGCTGCAATCGACATAACTCGTTAGGGATAGACTACCCTAACAACACAGCTCTATCGCACGATCTCAGAGTGAGAAGAATGGAAACCAATCCTAAATGTCTTGTAGCCTCTTGATTATAGATGTGGTGCACAACACACCGATAATCAAGACTCTACTAGACACGGTCTGTAGACACTTTCCGAGGACTAACTGCTCTGATACCACTTTTGTCACAACCCGACCCCGGGCCCGCGACTGGTGCCCTACTTGGGAACCCTTACATGTAACCATCAGAGAGAATCATCGGAACATACATAAAACACATAACTTAAATCAATATGAAGTAAACAACAGGCTAGCCGATAAGGCTGCCTTCCTGGATATATATATAAATAGCCAAAAGAAGTTAGATCATTTTTCTTTACAAACCGATCCACAAGATATGACTACAGACCTCTAAGAGTTTGACATAACAATTGTGACGGGACAGGGCCCCGCCATACCCCTGAATGTACAACAACCGACAATACCAGGGATCTGAACCAAAGATAAGCCTCCGGAGTAATGGAGCTTCTAAACAGCTGAATAGTGATCCTAAGAGTGAGGATCGGCACTTTAACTCTACTGCGATGAATTTACCCCATGAAAGAAGTGGGTCAGTACAAAATATGTACCAATTATGTGAAACTGAAAGTACTGAAATGAAATCATATAGTCTAAATTAAAGCTGGAGACATGTATGATAACCAAAATAACAGTACACTGTGTCTTACTAATAATGAGAGTAAACAAGAGTACACTTTACTGATTAAAAATAGGAAGCTTATGATCAAATTAGGGCCACCCGCCCGTAGTATCATTAGGCAGTCCTACTCCTGGGACTATTTCACCCGCATAGGTCCTGTGGACCCGCAATGGAGCAATTTTCTCCGCATGGGACAATTTCACCCGCATGGGACTATTTCACCCGCATGGGCCCGGTGGAACCGCAATGAGTACATATGCCGCACTCGCATCGTGGGGAGAAAATCCACGGAATATGTAGTAACCCGGGGGTTTATCCCCGCAAGATTAACATAACACTAGCACCTAAGGCTACCATAAATATCATAACATAAGCACAATGGCCATCAGAATATCATAAGCAAGTTAAGAAATCTCTTAACTTCTCATTATACTTAATTAGCATGCACTCTCATTTTATTTAACTTACGGCACTAACATGTCATGAAAAATCCGAGAATTTAACCCAAAGTACTACGTACCTTTATCCTTTTTAAAATGACTCTTTCTCGTATAAAACCCCCAAGATACTAACACCCGTAGTATCAAGGCTTGTCTAGTTTTCAAAACAAGTCACTACACCTTTAGAATTTCATTTTTAGGCTTCTAAACCAAGTGACTTTTACTTTAAAACATTAAGCAATTGATGCCTTTAAATCAAATTGGCCTTCTTCATTTCAAGTCATTTATCTTTGTTTACATTACTAGAGTAAACCATTCTTTTAACTTTTCATAAAGTTGTTATAACCAACTTCCCATAAAGTTGTTATAATAATTTTATGCTTTAGAAACTAAGGCATTTTCATCCTTTAAAACAAGTGAGTTAATTCTCTAACTCAACTAACTTGGACATTCTCAAAATAAATCAAGGATATCAAAATGAAACCGAATTCATTTAAATCTCGTACGTCTACCATACTATACATTTATAACTACTCATGCTCAAGAGATAAGAAAAGTTCCACATACCTCTTCGGTTCAATCCAATTGCTAAGTCCAATATGCCGCACGTAGGATGTCAACCTATAATGACCATAATACGGCTATCAACTTCTAGCCTTCTAACGTAGAATAATTCTAAGTATAAAGTCTCTTATTCTACGGAAAATTGGGCAGCATTTCCTTTGTTTCTACGTACTTTTCCACCTTTTTCAAGGCCCAAAATCAATAACCAACATGCCACATTTAAGGCTCAACAATTCAGCTAACCAAAGGGTATTATACGCCTAACAGGACGTGCAAAATTCTTCCCCACAATTAATATAAAACAGTCCAATAATTTCAGGAAATTCTCGGCTACAATCAAGCCAACAACAATATTGATTTCCTTTCAATTTCTAGGGCCATTCTCGGCCACTATCAATTCAATATGACATAAAACCTTTTTAATCCAAATCGTTATTCCAACATGTTATATAAGTCATAACAATTACAACAACTATATTCCCTTTTCTTATATAACATGCGACGATTATAACTATCAACCAAATTGATTTACAATCTTAATGGCTAACATGCCAATCTCGAATTTGAGCTTTTAAATTCCATAACATTAATAGATTTTCATTCTATATATCACATGATCGTTTCTAACTTATCATAACATGAAATCTTCAATTACAATAGTAAGATAAAGATTTTTACCTCAATATGGCCAAATACAATCCAAGATTAAAAGTAAATTCTTAGCAACTTTAGCTCATCTTCTTTACGTTCCAATCCACTCCAAGCAAGCCTTGGAAGCTTATGAAGAACTCTTCTTCAAGTTCCAACTCCAACTATGAAAAACCCCTTAGGTTTTCATGTTGCGACTAACGTAAAAACGTAGTTTTCCGGGATTTTTGTGGGGGGATATCCTTAGAATACCCTTGGGGACCTTGGGTTTAAGTATTGTGATTTATGAAGCAAGATTGCAAAATTTTCTTGTTCTTGAGAGCTCATTGTCGAGAGCACCCCTTAGCACCACCAAGATTCTTGATATTTTTTCTAAGTGTGGATTTGTATTGCTACTAGTGTGTAATATATAACAAAATCAAGGGCTAGGATCCAAACAAATGTGTGGTCAAGATGTGGTCAATTATATCAAGCTCAACTTGTCTTCCTTGACTTGGTCAATTCGACCAAACATGTCCATGTGGAGGTGACATATGTCACCCTCCCATTGGTCCATAATATTTCGTTTCCCGAAATTTCCATATTTGGTCAAAATATCGAAAACCTTGTGGGCCCCACAAAAACGTAAAATTCCTCGGATGGGCCCCACGTGACCAAATCCGAAAATAATATTCCATAATTCCGATAAATTATCTAAGTCTCAAATAACAAATTCGAGAACCCAATTCTCATTAACAAACACTTCTCTTTCCCGAGGTTCGAAAGAATTTTCCTTAGGGATAACAAATCTTTCCTTCGTTCAAATTTTCAAGTCTTGTTTCCTTACGTACATTCTTATATACCGTCCTGGAATTACGGGGTGTAACAACCATGTAGAAAAGCATTCTTCACATCTAGCTGATGAATGAGCCATGATTTTGAGAGAGCCAAGTTGAGCACTGTGCGAATGGTAGTCGGCTTGACCACCGGACTAAATGTCTCACCACAATCCACTCCAACCGGATGAGTCTTACCATCACCTACAAGTATAGCCTTATGTCTTGCAAATAAACCATCAAAATTTTCCTTATGAACAAAAATCCACATAGACTGAATAATATTAACACCAGAAGGATGGGGTACCAACTCTCACGTCTTATTATAAATAAGATCATTATATTTCTCGGTCATGACAATTTTTCAATTAGGGTCATTAAGGAAGAAACAGGATTACGGGGTAAGGGAGATTTAAGAATATTAGAATTCAAATTAAAATGCCTCTTTGGTTTAAAAATACCACGTTGACTGCGAGTGACTGGACCATGACTCTGGGCTGGATTGGGTGAATTTTGGGAATTTCTGGAATTACCATCGGAGGCGCCACAGCGCTATCTGTGCAGGGCCGCGGTGCTGACTCACAGTAGTTTTGGCTCCACGACGCCTCTGTGTAGGGCTGCGGCGCTGACGGCATATTTTCGAACAAATCGAAAAAATGACGGAGAACATAGGGGGAGACATCCCCATCCAAAAAATCATAAGTACTAGGCATGGGTGTTTCTACTTTAGAGAAGGGAAATTGGGTTTCATCAAAGAGAACATAACGACTAACGATGATTCCTTTAGAGGACAAATCAAAGTATTTATAATCACAGTGATTTGATGGAAAACCCAAAAACACACAAGGAGTAGAATGTGCCTGAAGTTTATTGATCGTAGTGGATGGAAACTGTGGATAATATAAGCATCCGAAAACCCTAAGATGAGAATATGAAGGAGTCTTATTGTATAACACTTTGAGAGGGGATGAATATGTCAATCCTTTAGAGAGAAGAATATTTAGGAGATCGGTAACCATTTGTAGTGCATGATGCCAAAATAATGGAGGAACGGAAGAATGAACCAATAAAGTGCGGACAATATTATTAATGGTACGAATTTTTCGCTCAGCTTTCCCATTTTGTGAAGATGTACGAGGACAAGAAAAATGAAAATTTATCTCATTTTGAGCACAAAACTCCCTAAATTCCCCATTGTCATACTCTTTGCCATTATAACATTGGATGTTTTGATTTCCCGTTCGAATTGTGTTCTTATGAAAGCTCTAAATTTTATGAAAATGGAAAAAACATGAGATTTTTCGCAATTGGAAACGTCCATAAATATTTAGAATAGTCATCTAAGAATAAAACATAATAACGATGACTCATAGAACTGAGAACCGGAGATGTCCATAAATCACTATGAGTAATTTCAAATGTCATTGAAGTATTAGAATTCGAAGCTACAAATGGTAATTTAATAATTTTTCCCAAAGCACAGGATTGACAAAGTGGAGTATTACGCGTACCCTTACAAGAAATAAACTTATGTCTATCTAAAGAATACAAAATAGATGACCCCGGATGACATACACGAGTGTCACGACCCAACCCCGGGCCCGCGACTGGTGCCCTACCTGGGCACCATTACAGGTATACATCAGAGATAATCAGTGGAACATACATGAAACTTATAAAATAAATCAACAAGAATTAAACAACAGGTTAGCCGATAAGGCTACCTCCCTGGACGCATATACATAATCAAACGCAGTTACATCATTTTTCTTTACAAACCGACCCATAAGATATGACTACACTTAAGAATTACAATGGCGGACAGTGGCTCGCCATACCCCTGAATGTACATAAATCTACAACATCAGGGATACCGTACCCAAAAGATAAGCCTCCGGAGTGAATGGAGCTTCTTCCCAAAAACTGAACAGAGATCCTAAAAGCAAGGATCACCAACATGTGTACCTAACACCTGCGGGCATGAATGCAGCCCCCGAAGGGGGTCAGTACAACATGTACCGAGTATGGAACAGAAATAAGGTATAGTAACCAAATCATAATTGTATAAAAGAATGACAGGGGCAAGTATAAAAATGAAATACCAGATCCTACCGTGCCATTTTAACTCATGAAATCAATCGTACATTAACCATTTTTTTGCTTCTTCCATTGAGAATTAACATCATATTCTTACATACATACTTAAGAATTCAATCAAGTTTTTCCACATAACTTACATATCTTACATAACATAATCCGGCCCTTTATGGAGGGACTTCTTATTTGGGAGCTTACTTTGATTATCCATACGTGATAACGTAATCCGCTCATTCGCGGACACTTGCAATCGTGAATCATGTGGCATAATCCGCCCGCTGTGAGGCTCGGTGTCGTGGAATCATGTAGCATAATCGCCCGCTGTGGGCCTCGGTGTCGTGGAATCATGTAGCATAATCCGCCCGCCCGCTTGCACCGTGGAATCATGTAGCATAATCCGGCCCGCATGTGGGGCTCAGTGTAAGATGACGTAATCTGGCCTATGTGTAGGCTCGGTGCATATGGCGTAATCCGGCCTATGTGTAGGCTCGGTGTATCTCATAACATAATCCGGCCTATTTGTAGGCTCGGTGTATCTCATAACATAATCCGACCTATTCGTAGGCTCGGTGTGATTTTCCTTACATACCATTTTAAACCACCCTTTTTCTTCTTCTTAAGTCGTTATAACAACTTCCCATAAAGCTATTATAACAACCTTTCATTTTAGAGAACTTTAGGCACTTTTATTTCTTATCACATTAGGGAAACTAAACCCAAAAGGATTACGTACATACATACTTAAAAAGAATTATAAAACTCCTTTCTTTTTAAAACTCAAGTTACATACTCATTTGAAATCAATCTTCTTAACTTTTGAAATAAATTAAGATACCATGCTCTTTAAATCAAGTCATTTCCACTTATAAAATCAAGGCTTATAGTCTTAAAACCTCGCAGCATATACTATTTAAAATCATGTCGCTTATACTTATAAAATCATGTCATCTATACTTTAGAAATCAAGTCCCATAACCTGAAAAATAAAGTTTCATACACTTCCAAAACCAAGTAACTTATTCTCTTTAAAATCATATAACTTCTACTTTTAAAATCAATCCCTTTTTCACATATAAATTCAAGTCATTTTCAAACATAAAATCAACTTACTTACTTCAAATAAATCAAGGCACATAGCTTTAAATCAAACCTCATAACTTCCTAACCATTCTTACCAACATCTCCCATAAGACTTGGTAAGGACTTAGGATAATTTAAACATACTTTTAACTTAGAATCAACAACGTGGATACTTCTTAACTTCTAAGAGTAGAAGGAATCATGAAATAATATCACATGGCTATTTCATATGTAGGATCATGCCAACGAAAGAAGAGGTTCACATACCTCGCATCGACTAGCGACAAGTTGCAAAATGTTGCCAAGTACTTTAACATTGCTAGCTTTTCCACCCTTCAAGTAGAATACGCTACTCGTAGTACTTCAACCTATATTAATCATAACATGTCTATCAACTCCTAGCTTTTTAACGTAGAATCATACTAAGTGTAAGGTCTCATATTCTACGGAAAATTGGACAGCACTTCCTTTGTTTCTACATACTTTTCCACCTTTTTCAAGGCCCGAAATCAATAACCAACATGCCATATTTAAGGCGCAACAACCCAACAATTCAAAGGGGATTACACGCCTTAACATGACGTGTAAAATTCTGCCCCACAATAATACAAAATAATCCAATATTAACTTATCATTCTCGGCTACAAAGTACAACCACATATAATCATTTCCAATTCCTTCCAATCCATAATGTCGTCCTAACATGTTATATAGTCGCAAACAACTCTAACAACTATAATCCCTTCTTTATATAACATGCGATGACTAAAACTAATAACTAATTGAATTACAATATTAAGGCTAATCATGCAACTTTCGGATTAGGGGTTCCAATATCCATAACACTTACCAAACTTCATAATATATACCTCATGCTTGCTAATAATATCCATAACTACAACAATAAGTAATCTTCAATCATTAAAATGACAATATTGTTACCTTGATAAGCCCTTATATAACTCCAAGATCAAAGTCGCTCCTTAGAAATCTTAGCTCCTTTCCTTTACGCTCTAATCCGCTATTTGAAGCCCTTAGAAGTTCACAAACAACTTCCCTTCAATTTCCAAAAACAAGTTTCTCTAAAAAAATTCTAAGTGTTGAGACAAGTCTTGCTACTAGTGTGACTATATAACAAAATGAAGGGTCAAGATCATAGCACTTGTTGGGTTTGGATGAAGGAGATTTAAATATCTCAAGTCAAGTGGCTCTTTGACTTAGTCAATAATGTCAAGCCTGGGCTTGCAAGACTTGATCATCTAGGCTTTGGTCAATTGACCATTCTATCCTTGGTCTATTTCGTCCAATACCATCCAAGGGGGGTGACACGTGTCATCCCCCATTCATCGTAAAATCGAAACCCTCGTAGGCCCCATAAAACGTAAAATTTCTCGGGTGGGCCCTACGTGACCAAATTCGTAAATAAGTTTCCACAATGTTAATAAATTCCATACTCTTCAAATAATGTATTTTAAGAATCTAATTCTCATCAAC
This sequence comes from Przewalskia tangutica, assembly GCA_029844215.1. Lineage (NCBI taxonomy): Eukaryota > Viridiplantae > Streptophyta > Magnoliopsida > Solanales > Solanaceae > Przewalskia > Przewalskia tangutica. Next base: position 134,265,381 of record CM056722.1, read on the forward strand.
GAACATTTTTCCTTTCCGAAGTTCGGAAGATTTTCCTTCGGAAAAACAATTCTTTCTTTCGTACCAATTTTCAAGTCTTGTATTCCCGCGTCTATTCTCGTATACATGTCCTGTAATTCCGGGGTGTAACAACGAGCATTCCACAAGAAAGGATCAAGAGCTGCAAAAGTGGATGACATAGCTTGACGCGAGATGCTGAGACTCGGTGTGATTAGATAAAGATCCTCCCTACTGTCACACCTCATGAGATTACTCCCAGTCTTTAAATCCTTCACAGAAAACCCAAATGGAGCAAAATTAATAGAAACCCAATTATCAGTGGTGAATTTACGAACAGACACCAAATTTTTAATCAATTTTGGGGCATGAAGAGTATATTTCAGGACAAGTGATGGATGAGGAGGGGACAAAGTTTTATGATCATAACCCTTAATTGGAACAAAATTTTCATTACCAATAGTTATACCATGATTAGTGCTCAAATTGGAATAAGACGAGAGAGTATCTTGGTCGGATGTCATATGGGTAGTGGCGCCGGTGTCCATGTACCAATTAGGGTCTGGCTGATTCATCCCAAGCGTGTGCATTGCTGCTTCAATATCGGTCTCAGTGGGGCCCGCGGCGTGGTGTGCCTGATGGGGGCAAGGCCCAAGTATACTGGACTGCTGGTGTTGCCCATACGCTGGTCTGAAACCGGGATTCTGACCTGGAAAGACGTTGGACCGCGGTGCTTGCGTTGGCTCATACTGAGGCGCCGCGACGCTGTAAGGGTAAGATGCGGCGCTGTGAGGCGCTGGGACCCAATTCCACTATCCAGGGGGGCCCTGTGGGCTCCAGGACTACTGTTGCTGCTGACGGTTGCCCCCGTTGTTGCCGCCACGAGTTTTGCCATTATTTTTCCGATTTTGGCCCTTCTTACCACCCCCCTTGTTGTGATTTTGGGTTACGTTGGATGGATTTAAAGGAGTAAAACTGGAAACTGTCATCATGACGACAGAGTTGGCCCCAATCGCCACTTTCTTAGCCAATCCGACTTCTTTCAAAGTAAGCATAGAATGGGCTTGATAAAATCCTGGCAGGGGGTTACTCTGTCGAATAACTGAAGCAACACTGCTATAGGCCTTTGACAGGCCTGCAACCATCTGAAGAACTAGACGACTATTAGAAACAAGAGAACCCACATTGCTGAGTTGGTCTGCCAAGTCCTTGAGGTGTTTGCAATACGAAGAAACATTTGGAAAATTCACCATAGAAACCTTAGAAAAATCCTGCTCAAGGATAACAATTCGAGAATGACTGTTATCTTGGAATAGGTCTCGCAATCGATCCCATGTTGTCATAGCTGTGGAGTTGGGTTACATAATCATCTGTAAAAGATCCAAGGAGATAGTGGCATAAATCAACAGAAGAATTTTGGCATCAAGCATGACCCATAATTCAGGATCTGCTTCTTTAGTAGGCACAACCGTCGTAGACGTAGCCGCCTTATAACCCTCCTTTGGAGGAGTTGGAGGAATGATGTGGTGGAGGACTTTATATGCCAAAGCATGAATCTTAAACAATTTTTCCCACGTTCCATATTGGACGTTTTCAAGATCAAGAACAATAGGGATGATGCTCTTGATGTTAGAAACTGTGAGGGCAGGATGAAAATTGTTCTTATCTGTCATAGGGAATAGAACAACAAGATGCGGAGAAGGGAATTTGTGAGGAAGAAGAAGAGGTGTCGCCATTTTTGTGAGAGAAAAAATTGAGAATATGAGAAGAATTTAGGTGAGCGGAAGCAGGGTAAAGAGAACCTAGGCTCTTGATACCATGAAAGAAATAATCTCTATTCTATAAGAATACTAACTTTATAATTATGGTAATATTACACTAATAATTAAGGTACAAAGCTAAGTCTAATATTCACCAAATATACAAAGGAAAGGAGGCCCCACAAAATATGTCTCAGCTGGGCCATTCTCGGCTGAATTGGGCTCTGGCCCAATACACTTTAACAAGATCATTTGCAGAATTAGCAGATGAATTCAAAAAGGCTCAAGATGAGGCACATATGCTGAAGAAATGGATAAAAGAAATCTTCACTATCAAGACGAGACCAGATAAATTACTCTGCGAATTCATGGATAGATTTTAGTGGGAAATAATGTTGTTGAAAGTATATATATGTCCTAGAGACAATCTGTATTAGGACAAAATGTACTTTATACACATTCGTATTTATATTAATGATGATTAGTATTATGGCATTTGCATTTGTTGAATTATTAATTGATTGTTTATAATATTCTATAAATGCATCCCTAGAGTTTACGTTTTTATTAATGATGTGAGAATTAATGTTATAACGTAACTCTTAAATTACCTCGACTAATGATCATCGAAATTGGGATATCGATGATATGTGATACGTCGACATGTGGTTTGCATCATATCCTTAGGGGATGTAGTATGTCTCACTTTCTACGAGTTATAGCAACTCGTGATGGACACATGGATACTTATTGAAGTATTGGTATGCCCTGCTGGTGTACTATTTTGTTATATGTCTATAATGTCATCGGCGTGTGGGAGATAAAAGTCCTTAGACTTGAGGTCAATATCACCTTGTTTACGGAGTAATGTACTTTGATCCTGTCCTAAGCTCAAATGTCTTATAGGTTGAGACGCGGCTTGTTTTTGTGTATTACGAAGTAGATTAAAGATGGTATGTGAGCTAAGATTAGGATTCATTCCTTGAATATATATATATTCGAGTGAACACTCAGTTACTCATATGATATTAGGTTGACTAAATCATTGGCCAATGCAATGGACATGTCTGTGATATGGTCCTGTTGTCAACTAATATAGATGAGTTATAATGATCAAGTCATTTGGATAGACACTTAACAGATCCTAAGCTTGATTGAGTGTGTCATGAATGAAAGGATTTTATCTTCCCACATAAAGGTTCAGTTCACATGTTTTGTGTAGCTAAACTTTACATATTGGGTTCGTCTTCCTGCGTAGTCTAGGAGTTTCGTGAAAATCCTAATGTAATTAGTGACGATATGTAAAGGCGTGAAGGGTAACACTAAGTCAAATATTCCGTCGATTGAAGGATTTAATTAGAATGAGATTAAATATATGTTCAGTTGATAACCGGGACATTAGAAATGGGAACAAGACAGAAAATTGGGACAGGACTGCGGTGCCGAAACGTGCATAGGCACCGCGATGCCTCTTACTTTGGGCCGCGGTGCCGAGGCGTCCAGTGGGTCCGTCTCGCTGGCCCAGTCTGCTGACTTGTTTTATGGGCTGGCCCATGGGGAACCCTAGGTTGTCTTTTACAACTATAAATAGAGGGCTTCCCCATCCCATTTCAATATACTAATTGCAAGAGACAAATCTCTTCTAAAGCTCTGTCGGAATCCCTAGCATTCTAGACTTAGCAATTACATCAAAGTTTTCCAGAACTTGTAAATCGAGGGATGTTTGTGTGTGCACCCTCGGACTACACAAAGCCTCAACAACTTGGATTGCAATCTACAAAATGTAAGTCTTCTATCGAAATATTACATTTGCTTTGTGATTATATTTTACATTACATATCATACTACAGTTCGACCGCTTATGTCGGGTTTGAAACATAAATTTCAAATTCCGCTGCGTGTACGAACCCGACGTAAACTCCTACAGTGGTATCAGAGCCTGGACTGTTTCGTGTGATATGTAATGAATATTAACGATAATATGGGTTAGGGTTTGTTTAAATCTATATTTTATGTTATTAAAAGCTTTAAAATCCTAAATCTTTAGAACACATGGTCATTGTGCCCATATCTGTTAATGCAATAATGTACGAGTATTTATGCCAAAACATTATATACAAGTCTAATTATAACGCGTCGTCCATTATAATTGTTAGGGTGTTAAATCCTTTCGCGTCTGAGTATTTATTATACCCTCTGGTCAGGTTGACCGAACCGACCGATTGACGGTAGAATATCGACCGACCGGACGGTAAGGCATCTGGGTTGGGGTTGGATTGGCCTCAACCCCAACCCGCACGGGTTAGGAAAAACGGTAAGGCCGGACCAGTTAGACCAGAACTAAAAACCGGTTCCTTCGGTAATCGGTCCGGTAACAAAAAAAATAAAAATAAAAATAAAAATCCCAACGGTAACAATACCGTTGGGAGGGGTGGGGGGAGTGTCAACGGTCATTTCGACCGTTTGGCTGGGTTTTTTTTTGTTGTTTATTATTTTATTTTAATTACATTTTTACCCTTTAAAAAATCTATAAATTCTCTACATTTTTTTCATTTTTATCACACAACATTTCTCTCAATTCTCTTATTCTCAATTTCTCATACTCTCTTAATCATCTTTATTATCAATTTTCAAGTTATTATTATTATTAGTTTTCAAATTCAAAGTAGCAAGACGCAAGACTTCGAGCTTCGAGTTTCAATTGAATTCTGAATCCCGAAGTTTGGTACACTCGTTTCATTCTCTAATTATTTTATTAAATTGTCATATTTATTTGTTGATTAATTAAATATTTTATAATGTCTTTACTAAGGGGAATTGCGTCGGGACTGCGCCGTAAATCTAGTTCAAGGGGTAAAAAATTTGTAGGTTCTTCATCATCTAATCAAAATATAGATTATGATCAAATGCAAGAAGATTTTGGAATAGAAGATAATGAATATGATAACGTTCAATTAGATAATATTGTTGAACTTGAAGAACAAGAACCTCCTACACCTTCTAGTGTTCCTTCTGTCAATGTTGGTACTGCTAGTGGTAGTCGTAGTCGTAGTCGTAGACCTCCTTTACCAGAACCAGTAGCAAGAAAAAAAAGAGTAAAGTGTGGCTCTTTTATGATAAAGTTGTGGGTACTGATAGAGTTAGATGTAATATTTGTGGGAGAACTTATAAACATAAGACAGCGGGTGGTGACGGGGGGACGGTCACTATAGGTAGACATATAAAACACGATCATACGGCACAATGGAATGTTGTCTCTGATTTAGAACCCGGTCAACAACAACTTAATCCATTAACTGGGGGGGTGGCTAAGTACGATCCAAAAAAGGATCACATTGAATTAGCAAAAATGATTGTCGGAGGTTGTTTACCTTTTTCTTTTGCTTCTTCTTCATATTTAATTACATATATTCAAAGAGTATATAATCCTTTTTTTAAAGGTGTTCCTCGTAGTACTACTAGAACCGATATTTTTAGACTTCATAATGATTATGTTATTTTTTTGCAATATTTGTTTGCTAACCTTCCATGCCTAATTAATTTTACTTCAGACATTGGACATGCATTAAACGGTTATGATTATTTAACAATTACTTGTCATTGGATTGATGAAAATTTTAGAATGGAAAAACGTATTATTGCTTTTGCGTATGACGAGGATCAAAGTCATACTGGAAAATATATAAGCGAAACTATTTGTTCTTATGCCCAAAAATATAATATTTATAATAAAATACTTTGTGTATCATTCGATAATGCATCTAATAATACTGCTGTTGTAGATCTTTTAAAAGCGGAGCTACACCCACCACTTCCTCATATATTTCATGTTCGTTGTGCTTGTCATATTTATAATTTAATTGTTAAAAGTGGTCTTGATTTATTTTCACCTGAAATAAAACTTGTCAAAAGAGCTGTTGGAGTTATTCAGGGTAATAATAGGAAAAATAGAATTATAGAATTTAAAGAAAAATGTAAACAATTTAATTTGAGACCTAAATTCATGCCAGAAGAGATTATTACACGGTGGAATTATACTTATTTATTTTTAAAAGAATGTTATAAGTATAAAGACCTCATAACACATGTTGCAAATGCGCATTGTAAGAACGTGATGTATATGTTAACCGACGAACATTGAAAATCAATTGGTGAACTGTTAAAAAATTTACGTAAATTTTACATCGCTATCGTTGAATTTTCGTGATCTTATTACCCAACAAATTTGTAATGCTTTAGCTCATATAGCTGAAATTTCATATTTACTTTATGGTTTAAAATCAAATGTGAAATATCTGAGATCTGATTACACTTATGTTTGAAAAGTTTAAAAAATATTTTTTCCCTATTCCTGATATTTATTGTATTGGTGCAGTTTTAAATCCTTCTATTAAAAAAGTAGATTGTCATAATTTAATATTTAGTTTATATACTTATATAGAAGTTGGTGAAACAGAAACTCCATTTTCATTTGATTGCATAAGTACACTTGATACTAATTTAACTACATTATATGAATATTATGCTACATTACATGATAACAACTCTGCTACTAATATTCCTTCTAGCTCTACTTCTGTGTCTACACCTGCAGGATTCAATGCTGATGACGATGAAGAAGAATCTTTAGACATATGGAGCATTTTTACAACACAAGCAAGCACAAGTCGATCTTGCGATGAGATGCAATTTTATTTACAATGGTGGCAGGATAACAAAAGGCAATTCCCGGTACTTGCAGCGATGGCCCGAGATGTTCTTAACGTGTCGATCTCAACAGTGGCTTCTGAAAGTGCATTTAGCCAAGCACGAGATCAAATAGAGACACACGCCACTCATCAGTGGAAGTACATTAGAAGTGTTAGTCTGCTTAAGGGATTGGATCAGATCAGAGAGAAGAAATCAAGGGTGTGGAGACGTTAATTCTCCGGAAGATGAAGAAATAGGCAATATTTTGGAAGGCGGAGCGAGGCGGATCGAATTAATACTCCAGATTTAGAGGCTATGGAGCATAACCAAATCAATCAACCTATAGATTACGAAGAACGCAAGAAGGATGCATAACATGTAAATAAAATTATTATTACTTCATTATGTACTCTTATTAACATTATGAAAGTTCAAAAGTTTACATCTTATCATTAATTTTAATTTTACTATCTATTTAGTTGTTAATCATATTACTTATTTGTTAACTTATATCTACTAATCTAATAAATTAATAAAAGTATAATTACAATATAAAGTTATAAACTATAAAGTATAAATGTATAAGTGTATAACTATAACAGTACTATAAAGTATAAAGTATAAACTATATAAAGTAAACTATAAAATAAATATAAAGTATAAAGTTATAAACTATAAACTATAAACTATAAAGTATAAACTATAAAGTTATAAATCAGAAATAGAAAGTTAACTTTAAAGTTTCAATTTTAATATATAAAACTAAATTATATATTATATTATTATATTACATATTTAAATTTAATTTAGTTTATATTATAAAAAATAAATACTATAAATAAAAAATAAAAAAAATAAAAAACAAAACCGGACCGGTAGTCCGGTGAACTGTCCGAACCAGGACCGCCACTAATCCAGAACGAACTGCATGGTTGGCGTAGTCCGTGAACGGTCGAACAAGTTAAACCAGATGAGAACTCTGCGTCGCATCTGGCCGTTAGACACCTTTAGTATTTATGTCAAAGCATTTGCTCTATGTCTAAGAGGACCGAGACCCTTTCATAGATGTGTTAAAATGAAAGTAGATAATAAACTTTTGTAGGTATTTACACCAAAGTGTTTGCTTGCAAAGGCTAAATTTACTTAGGCATTTAAACGCAGTCGTGTAATGGGGTTGGCTTGTTTAGATGAATATTGGCGTCAAAGTGTAGGACTAGTCTAAAGACGTAAGATTAAAATAAAAGATATTTAATCAAACCAAGAGTTGTAGAGTTGCTTTACAATTGGTTGAGAACTTACCAAAGTGTGCTATTGAAGTTATCAGCCAAAGCAAACGCGGATATAGCATATGTTTGGATCTTGGCCCATTATGACCTTTATATTGATTTAGGTTCGTATTCTACCTTGGGGTCGTATAAGTATGCAAAATAGTGGGAGCTAATTAAACAAAAGGTCATGTTAAATTAGTCTATAATAAATGTGTATTATTGGAAGAATGAATTGTTGATTGCATTTTTCCTATTTTATCTATATCTTCAAATCTTCGGAAATGTCAAACTTTTCGTTGAAAATGCTTATGGAGTCCAACAAACTTACTGGACCCAACTTCATAGACTGGCTCAGGAATGTCAGAATTGTCCTGAGACAAGAAGAGATTGAGTATACATTGGAAAAAGTATTCACCACCGCTCCGGCGGGGGACTCTGCTAAGTATGCAACCTTCGACAAGGTTGATTACCAGAAACATTATAAGGATGCCACCTCAGCTCAATGCCTAATGTTGTCTTCTATGTCATAATCATTGCAAAGACAACATGAAACTATGGGGCCCAACGAAATGTTAGCCCATTTGAGGAGTCTCTATGATTCGCAGTCTCAGACAATGGAGTATGATCTGCTAATACAACTCTTCAAGTGTAGGCTAAATGAAGGGGGTCAAGTTTCACCTCATGTGTTGAGGATGATTGAGTTGATTGAGAGGTTGGCCGCCATTGACATAAAGTTTCATGATAGAGTCTCCACCACCCTCATCATGCACTCACTTCCTAGATCGTTTGAGAGTTTCATTGTTAATTACAATATGAATGGAACTAAAGCGACATTGCCGGAGTTACATAATATGCTGAAAACTTTTGAATCTTCGACCTTCAAGAGCAAACTCATTCTGATGGTTGGCTCCTCTAGTCGCCCCAAACCGAAAGGTAAGGGACAACAGAAGGGGAAGGGCAAAGTTGTTGCTCCGGCAGCAGCAATGAAGGCCAAGGGAGTGGCGAAGAAGAAGAAGAAGAAACTGTCGGCATCAGATGTTTGCATGAATTGCAACAGGAAGGGGCATTGGAGAAAGGATTGTACCGCTCTAGGCGGGGGAATGGAACCAAGTGCTTCAGCCTCTACTGAGCAAGGTATGTTTGTAATTGAAATTAATCTATCTATAAATAATTCTCACTCCTGGGTACTTGATACCGCTTGTGGCTCACACATTTGTACAAATATGCAGGGGTTAACTGACAGCAGGAAGGTCGGGTCTCGCGAGGTGTACCTGTGCGTTGGAAACCGAGCACGAGTTGCTGCTGAGCGCGTGGGAACTTATAGGATAGATTTACCTTTCTGGCAGAATTTTGTTGTTAAACAATTGTTATTATGTTCCTTCTTTGACAAGGAACATTATTTTCATTTATGTACTTGATTCAGATGGTTTTTCCTCAAACACGTCTAATGGAAATATGATTTTGACTTTTGATGATGTTGTGTATGGAATTGCGCCTCTTGTGAATGGATTGTATACATTAAACTTGTTATACCCCGTATTTACAGGGTATGTACGTGAGGGCGTACGTATATAAATTTGAGCCTTAAAGATTAGGCAAGAATGAAATTTTGTGCACAAGTACCGAAATGAGTCGTTTTTCGACGAAACGTTTCCACAGCTTTCGTAGGGAAAATTCCGGCTATGTCATTAATAAATTTTGCGGATTTTTCGAGATTTAGACAACATTTTGGACCAGCGGGAGGGTGACATGTGTCACCCTCACATTGGAAGAAGTGGGACGCCAAAGGGAAAAGTTGGCACGTTTTTGTGCAAAAATTGTGGTCAAGGTTAGGTAGGATATTTTGTGTAGTTGATGAGCAAGTGGGACCCACAAACACATGGCTTCATCTTGACCTTACACTTGCCTTACACTTGGATAGATCTTGGTCATTGGTTGGCCATTTCTTGACCTATAAATACCCCTCTAAGTTGATGAACTTATTCATCCAAAATTGTCTAAGTCTTGAAAAATCCCTCCCTCTCCCTCTTGTTGTTTTCCACCACACCACCTCCCTTTGAGAGCTCTGCCGAGAGCAACCCCCTAGCCTAGTTGTGCTAGTCGTAATACTACCCCCCCGTCGTAGAAATGTATTCTACTTGTATTCTTATAATGCCCAAAATACTTGAGCCAAATACCTTGTAGTACTTTCCAAAGTACCCTTTATCAAAATACTATTATACTTTCCTTTAGCCACTAAACGAAACCCTAAGGAAAACCTTCATAGTCGGTTGAAGTGTTTAGTAGAAGTTGCGTAGAACTGTTGTTGGAGCGGATTGGAGCACTCGGAGTAGGAGCTAAATGTTGCTCGGGAGCGACTTTTACTTGGATAATTTTGGGCTCATCGAGGTAAATACTCTTCTAGTGTAATTGGAAATTACATCTGTAGTAGTATAGTAATGAATATAAGATTCATAGAAGAGTATTAATAGAAGGATATTACAGAAAGACTTGAATCAAATCACTTGAAGAATATAAGTAGAAGTTCAATACATAGACCGTATATCTGATCGATAACCTTTATTGGTTGAATGTTACGCAAGTAGCATGGGCTACTTAGAAGGTGGACCAAAGCCGGGTTATAAGTGGAGCGTTTTGCTTATAGTCGATAAATCGTCGCGGTATGTGATTCTTCCTATACTCTTGAGCATGATATTTTAAAAGGAAGATATATATAGTATGTCTTTTGACTTAAGCCCGAATAATATATAGTACGGTAGACGTCGTGTGCTAATTGAGCGTGGTTATGCAATGTCTTTTGACTTAAGCTGAATAATAAGAATTTTGAAGTATTTCAAAATTGTTAAGAAACCATTTTTGAAAGAAGAGTAACACTTGGTTTTAAAGGTTTTAAAAAGAGTTATACTAGCTTTATGGGAGTTAGGTATAACGTCTTAAGAGAGGTAAAGAAGATGGTTTATCGATTTTAGAAGTTAAGAGACTTGATCTTATAAGATAAGAGACTTAACTTAAATGAATTAATATGGATTTTGTGTGAAACCTCATTCGTGAGTAATGAGTACTTAGTTTTAAAAGGAATAATGTTTCTTGATTTCGAAATCGAATGTGTATCGATAAACCATCTGCGCGTTAATAAAGGAAAATGTATTGAATAATTAAGTATTATTAAAACCGAAACCTCCATCCGCATGAAGCTAAGATGAGACAAAATGATATTACATTTTCTAGATCATGTTGCTTAATAAGATTGATTATGAACAAGATTAACCTACTCACCTATGGCATATGTTACTCTATTGTTTTAAAAGAGATTAAGACATTGAACTATGAAACTTTTCTAAAAGAGACTTGCGTAATTGAAATTAGGCAAACTGGAACTTTTAGGGAAAAGAAAGGCATTGTGTTGTCTTAAAATAGTTTAAAACATAAAGTGTTATAATGACTTTATGGGAAGTTGGTTATAACAACTTTATGAAAACAAAGAAGGGTTTTATCATTTGTTTTAATGTGGTAACTTGACTTTTAAAGAGAAGTATTTTGGTCCAAAGGAAGGCATGGTATTGCCTTAATTTGGTCTTAAAAGGAAAGTATGAAAGTTGTTTTGGTTTACTTAAAAGATATAAGTCACACATTTTTATATACTACGTATCGGGTGACTTTTAGAAAGGAATGAATCTCTTAAAAGGAATTTAACGTCGTAGTACTTTAGGGTTAAAATCGACTTTGACATAAAATGAAAGTACCTTGAGTTGTGTATAACCGTGTTGTTATGAAACTTGACCATGTTACGTGTGATAGCCTTGTTGTGCAAGTAATGTGTTCTACTCGACTCACGGTTCATCCGGGAATGTATTTCACTCGACTGAATGTATTTCACTCGACTAGGTTCATCCGAATGTATTTCACTCGATCATCAGAATGTATTTCACTCGACATCCGGAATGTATTTCACTCGACTACGGTTCATCGAATGTATTTCACTCGACTCGGCTCATCCGAATGTATTTCACTCGACTACGGTTCATCCGAATGTATTTCACTCGACTAGGTTCATGGGATGAGCAGAATGTATGCGTTTATATCTGGGTCCATGAGATGGGCGAGACATGTTATATCGTATCACATGATTTTGTACCTTTAGGAAGAAGTTCCACGGGCGTGAGGATGACTTTGAGGCGTGAGTCACGACCATAATTGCTTATGTTGTGAGCGTAGTTTGGTTATCATACATGTCTCTGCTTTATATAGACTATTATGATTTCATTTCTGATATTTTTACGGTTTCACATACTTGGTACTTGTTATCGACCTCCTGCGTTCATGCCGCGGTAGAAGTACCATTTGTCGATCCGCGTTTAGGATCTCATTTTCTTGGGAAGCTCCGTCCCTTCGAGGCTTATCTTTGGTATGTTAAGGTCCTTGTACATTCGGGGTATGGCCATAGTTGTTGTATAAATCTTAGAAGTGCATGCAGTGGTTGTAAGGATTATCGCTCAAATGTTTATATATATATATGTTGAAAGGCAACCGTTTTGGTTGGCCTATTTTCTTTCATCTTAATCCATGTCTATTTACATGTTTAAGTTTTATTACCGCTGGTTTTCTCTGATGTTGTATCACTAGGGTGCCCGGGGTAAGGCATCAGTCACGGGCCCGGGTTCGGGTCGTGACAAAACTGTCGCAGGGAAATTTTCAATGTACAAAATAAAAAGGTTAAGTTAAATGAAAGAAATTCTACCTACTTGTGGCATTGCAGACTTGGTCATATCAATCAAACGAGGATAGAACGGTTGAGGAAATTAAATTACCTCGAACCATTTGACTTACAATCTTATGGTAACTGTGAATCATGTTTGAAGGGTAAGATGACCATTAAACCTCTTTCAGGAAAGGGGATCTGTGCTAAGAAGGTGCTTGAGTTGGTACATACAGACGTATGTGGACCATTTTCGACTCAAGCTAGAGAAGGTTTCTCGTACTTCATCACTTTCACAACTCTCAAAGAGTATCAAGACTCTTCGATCTGATCGTGAGGGTGAATACTTAAGTAAAGAATTTCTTGACTACTTAAAGCTCCATGGATTTCATTTCGAATGGACACCTCCTGGAATACCACAGATGAATGGTGTTGCCGAGAGGAGAAATCGAACCTTACTTGATATGGTTCGTTCCATGATGAGCTTTTCAGTTCTTCCTACATACCTTTGGGGATACGCTATTTTGACCTCAATATATGTTCTGAACAGAGTTCCATCTAAATTAGTCGAAAAGCCACCATATGAGGTATGGTGTGGCAAGAAGTCATCACTTAGACACATGAGGCCCTGAGGGTGTCCTGCATATGTCAAGAAGTTGATCACTGATAAGTTGGAATCTAAAAGTGAGAAGTGTTACTTTGTTGGGTATCCGAAGGAAACTAAGGGATACTATTTCTATCTTCCTGGAGAACATAAGATTTTTGTTTCTAGGAACGCAACTTTCCTTGAAGATGAATATGTCTACAAGGATGAGAGTTGCACAGAGATAGAATTTGAAGAAATTCAAGAACAAGGTAACAAAGAGGTTGAATCCTTGCCCGATGATGAAGGCAATAATTCAGTGGGAGGTTTTGGCGAAGATTAGGTAGTTAGGGTAACCCCTTCGGCCAGTGGGAGTGCTATGAGGAGTAATGCAAGATCTTCCGGCACAGACCATGGGAGCAAGTGCACCAGTTGTATTTCCTCCCATTCAGAAAAAACATGAAAATGATATTCCTGAAAGCTCTAATGTTGGTGGATCGACCAGCGCACAAGAACCTACTCACAATCATAACATACATGTAACTGAACTGCAAGACAATCAACTCTATAGGTCTACTATATCTCATCGTCCTCTGGAAAGACTAAGTCTGCTTGTGAAAACACAAAATGAGCTAGATATTCCAGATGATGACGAGCCTAGAACCTATAATGAAGCAATGATAGACATTGATTCGAAAAGATGACAAGAAGCCATGAAATTCGAAATGGAATCTATGTATATATCAATCAAGTGTGAAACTTGATTGATTTTCCAAATGGGGTTAAACCAATAGGATGCAAATGGGTCTTCAAGAAGAAGATTGATGCATCTGGCAAGATTTAGACTTATAAAGCTATACGAGTGGCTAAAAGTTTTACTCAACGTCCTGGTGTGGATTATGATGAAACCTTTTCACCGGTGGCTAAGATAAAGTCTATTCGGATTTTGCTTGCAATAGTTGCACATTATGATTATGACATTTGGCAGATGGACGTCAAAACTGCATTCCTCAATGGTAATCTAATTGAGGAAGTGTATATGAAACAACCCGAGGGTTTTTCATATGAGTCCAGACCAAATGCAGTGTGCAGGCTACAGAAGTCAATTTATGGACTTAAGTAAGCCTCTAGAAGTTGGAACATTTGCTTTGACAATGCTATCAAATCTTTTGATTTCGTCATAAGCAAAGAGAATCCTTATGTTTATTTCAAACGCAAGGATGAGGGTATTGTCTTCATTATTATATATGTTGATGACATATTGATAATGGGAGATAATAAGACTCTCATGTAGTCATTTAAGGATTGGTTGTCCAAGACCTTCATGATGAATGATTTAGGTGAAGCCTGCTACATTATGGGAATTATGATCTATAGAGATAGACCTAATATATTGTTGGGGCTGTCACAGTCAATCTACATAGACAAAGTTCTTAGACGTTTTTCAATAGAGAATTCCAAGAAAGGCGGTCTTCCGATGGTTCAAGGCATCAAATTATCTAAGAGGGGCTGCCCTTCTAATGCTATAGAACTTGAGCGCATGAAGAGGATCTCGTACGCTTCGACTATAGGATCTATCATGTATGCCATGACCTGTACTAGGCCAGATGTGGCCTTTGCACTTAGTATGAATTGCAAGTTCCAGCAGAATGCTGGTGAGGAACACTGGAAAGCAGTCAAGAGTATTCTCAAGTACCTCAGACGTACTAAAGATTACTTCTTAATCTGTGGTGGAAGTAATGAGTTGGTTGCCACCGGGTATACCGATGCTAGTTTCCAGATAGACGTTGATGACTTCAAATCTCAGTCTGGTTACACGTTCATTTTCAACGGAGGAGCAGTGAGCTGGAAGAGTTCCAAACAAGCTACTATTGCAGACTCGACTACTGAAGCGGAGTACATTGCTGGATCGTAAGCTGTCGCGATTTCTGAGTTCCTGAAGAAACTAGGGGTTGTTCTGAGTGCTAGTTATCCAATAACTATTTATTGTGACAACACTGGTGCGATTGCACAGGCAAAGGAACCAAGATCAACTAACAGAAACAAACATGTACCGAGAAAGTACCACATCCTGAGAGTGATGGTGGAAGTTGAAGATATCAAGATAGATTATATTCTCATAGACAATAATTTAGCAGACCCGTTTACTAAACCATTAAGCTTGGTTAAGCATAATGGTCATTTTGATAACATGGGTATTAGATATGTTGGTGATTGGCTCTAGGTCAAGTGGGAGATTGAAAGTATATGTATGTCCTAGAGATAATCTGTATTAGGACAAAATGTATTTTATACATATTCGTATTTATATTAATGATGATTAATATTATGATATTTGCATTTGTTGAATTATTAATTGATTGCTTATAATATTCTATAAATGCATTCCAGTCGACATGTGTTCTGCATCATATCCTTAGAGGATGTAGTATGTCTCACTTGCTACGAGTTATGACAACTCGTGATGGACACATGGATACTTGTTGAAGTATTGGTATGCCCTGATGGTGTATTGTTTTGTTATATGTCTATAATGTCATCGGCGGTGGGAGATAAAAGTCCTTAGACTTGAGGTCAATATCATCTTGTTTACGTAGTAATGTACTTTAATCCTGTCCTAAGCTTAAATGTCTTATAGGTTGAGATGCGGCTTGTTTTGGGTATATTATGAAGTAGATTAAAGATGGTATGTGAGCTAAGATTATGATTCATTCCTTGAATATATATATTCGAGTGAACACTCAAGTACTCATATGGTATTAGGTTGACTAAGTCATTGGCCAATGCAATAGACACGTATGTGATATGGTCCTGTTGTCAACTAATATAGATGAGTTATAATGATCAAGCCATTTGGATAGACACTTGACAGATCCCAAGCTTGATTGAGTGTGTCATGAATGAAAGGATTTTATCTTCCCACATAGAGGTTAAGTTCACATGTTTTGTGTAGCTAAACTTTACGTATTGAGTTCGTCTTCCGGCGTAGTTTAAGAGTTCCATTAAGATCCTAATGTAATTAGTGACGATGTGTAAAGGCCTAAAGGGTAACACTAAGTCAAATGTTCCGTCGATTGAAGGATGTAATTAGAAGGAGATTAAATATATGTTCGGTTGATGACCGGGACATTAGAAATGGGAATAAGATAGAAAATTGGGACAGGACCGCGGTGCCTTTGATTTTGGGCCGCGGTGCCGAAACGTGCATAAACGCATGCGATGCCTCTTACTTTGGGCAGCGGTCTTGGCGTCGATGGGTCGACTTCGCCCAGTCTGCTGACTTATTTTATGGGCTGGCCCATGGGGAATCCTAGGTTGTCTTTTACAACTATAAATAGAGGGTTTCCCCCTCCCATTTCAATATACTAATTGCAAGAGATAAATCTCTTCTAAAGCTCTATCGGAATCACTAGCATTCTAGACTTAGCAATTACATTAAAGTTTTCCAGAACTTGCAAATCGAGGGACGTTTGCATGTGCACCCTCGGACTACACAAAGCCTCAACAACTTGAATTGCTATATCTACAAAATGTAAGTCTTCTATTGAAGTATTACATTTGCTTTGTGATTATATTTTACATTACATATCATACTACAGTTCGACTGTTTATGTCGGGTTTGAAACATAAATTTTCAAATTCCGCTGCGTGTACGAACCCGACGTAAACTCTTACAGTTGCTTCATA
The DNA here is from genome assembly GCA_029844215.1 of Przewalskia tangutica. Lineage (NCBI taxonomy): Eukaryota > Viridiplantae > Streptophyta > Magnoliopsida > Solanales > Solanaceae > Przewalskia > Przewalskia tangutica. Next base: position 134,282,061 of record CM056722.1, read on the forward strand.
GAATTCCAGATAACTAGATGCATTGGATTTTACCGACAATTTTCAGAGGCTACCTGAAACCTTAACTAGAGCTTGAGGGAATCTTTTCCCACTACATGGAACGATGTGTACAACTGGTATAGTACTAAACTCCAGGTTGATGATCTTTATTCAATAGTTGTCATCTCATCCCGAGATACCAATCACTATAAGAAAAATCTAGTACCTTCCTTCAGATATCCAGGGCCTGAGAAAAGAAGCATAGCTAACCATTACGACCCATATCAAATGCCATCACATCTGCGATTTGGTAAGAAGGACTTCGGCTGGATTAAAACCATTCCCAATACAAAGACAAATACCAGACACATGTGACAACTTGGAGGATTGAGATCGGTAAGGACCGAGTACTATTTCATTATATCCACGTCCGAGATAGGTGTAAGAATGATGACTTTAGGATATAAGGTCCAATGCTTGAAGGGATGAAGTCAGAGTCTGTGAAGAGGAACCAACTATGCTAGTGGGAATATCACGATGATCACAACCATACAATCCAAAACTACCAGGGTCTACAACTATAAGTATCCCGACTACTAAATTTGGGTTATCTACGAGAATTTCTAAATGACAAAAAAAACAGGTGCTTGCAGGGAATCGGATTGATGGCAGCCTACCTCGGCGTACTTCTCCAAAGAGAGTCGTCAATTTTATCATCAGGGAAGCCACAGTCAATGAGATCTCTATTCGTAATACCATCAAGATCCAAGTTACTTAGAGCAAAAGAGTCTGTGACATGCCCGAGGAATCACCTTTGATAAAGAGGATACACATGTCTTCACATTTCCTCATGCCGATATATTGGTAATTACATTATGTATTTTTGATACTGATGTTAACCATGTTTTGATTGATATAGGCAGTTTGGTGAACCTCATATGTGCACAATTCTTGGAGGAAATGCAGCTGATTGTCAAGGTCATCCCCTCCACTTTATTGCTATCATAGTCCAACATTGCTAGTGAATCAACTTCTCGGACAATCGTCCTACCGACCATCGCCTAAGGCGTTACGAAGGAGACCCTATTAGAGGTAATATATGGGCTATTGGCGTATAAAATCATCATGGACAGACTATGGATCCTTTGAATGGAAGCCATTCTCTCCCATCTTCATCAGGTGCTCAAATTTCTTACCCCTTGGGGGACTAGGGAAATTTGCGGTGAAAAGAGAGTTGTGTGGGAAATGTTACTCAATAGCTATGGCCAATGGCCTAGCCTAACACAAGAAATAGCAACAACAACAATAGGAAATACTCAGAGAATCCCCCCATCCGACTCACATGTTGGAGTAGACTCGGGGAAAGACTTCTTCCCCTTGCCAATCATTGATAAACTAGTAGATGCAACAATAGGATACGAGATGCTTAGTTTCCCTAACACCTACTCCAGATACAATTAGATCTTGAAATTATTGACCAAGAGAAGATTACATTCATCACTTATCAAATGTAGGTGCTAGTAGTGACTCATCACTACGATGTTCAAAGACCAATCAGTAAGAAGTTGGAAGTATACATCGATGATATTCTAGTAAAATCCCTACATGATGAAGATTACCTAGATTATCTAAACGAGTCTTTTTTTTACACCCCGTAATTCCAGGACATGTGTTTAAGAGAATGTACGTGAGAAGAAACGACTTTAAGTTTGAAACGAAAAAAAAAGGATTGCTTTTTCCTACGGAAAATGATTTCGAGCCTCGGAAGGGAAATTGTTCGTTAGTGAGAATTGGGTTCCCGAATTGGTTATTTAAGACTTTTAAGAGTTTATCGGAAGTATGAAATTTTATTTTTAGATTTGGATACGTGGGGCCCACGAAGTTTCCGATATTTTGATCAATTATGGAAATTTCGGGAAACGAAATATTTTAGACCAACCGGAGGGAGACACGTGTCACCCTCCACATGCCCAAGTAGGACGAAATGTTGACAAGTCAAGCTAGACAAGTGGAGCTTGACATTCTTGACTAAATCCTAGCCCTTCAAGTGTATTAATCTTGGCCCTTAGATGTGTTATATTATACTAGTAACAAGATAAGCTTCCCACACTTATAAAATATTTCAAGAACTAGAGTTCTTGAAATATTGCTCTCGGGTTTGAGCTAAAAGGGAAGAAGAAAATTTTCATTTGTGGTTCATTATTCACAAGACTTTAACCCAAGGTTCCTAGGGGTATTTTAAGGATATCTCAATAGAAAGATCTCGGAAAATGACGTTTTTACGTTAGTCGCAAGGCGAAACCCTAAGGTGTTCTTCAACTTTGAAGATGGAACTTGAAGAGGAGTTCTTCATGAGCTTCTAAGGAGTGCTGGGAGCGGATTGGAACATAAGAATATGAGCTAAAAGTTGCTAAGAATCGACTTTTACGCTTGGACATTATTAGGGCTTATTGAGGTAAAATCTTCATTTTCTTAATGTAATTGAAGATTACATGTTATAGTAGTTAAGAAATGAGCATTTGGTATATAGAATTAAGTTTGAAAATATTTGGATCATGTCGACATGTTAAAAACCGAGAATGGACAAGTTAGCCATTAATGTTGTAATCAATTTGGTCGATAGTTACAATCGTCGCATGTTAAGGAAGAAAGGATTTATAGTTGTTGTAATTGTTATTATGTATATAACATGTTGGAATAAGAACTTGGATTGAAAAAGGAATTGAAAGGAAATTGATAATTGTTGTGACAATGCTAGCCGAAAATGGCTTTGGAAGTTGAACTACTTGGTATTAATTGTGGGGCAGAATTTTACATGTATTGTAAGACGTGTAATCCCCTTTATATTACTGAATTGTTGGGCCTTAAATGTGGCGTTTGATTATTGATTTTCGGGCCTTGAAAAAGGTGGAAAAGTACGTAGAAACAAAGGAAGTGCTGCCCGATTTTCCGTAGAATAAGAGACCTTACACTTAGTATGATTCTACGTTAATAAGTGAGGAGTTGATAGACATGTTATGATTAATATAGGTTGAAGTACTACGAGTAGCGTATTCTACTTAAAGGGTGGAATAGCTGTCAAGGTTGAAGTACTTTGGAGCATTTTTCTACTTGTCGATAATCGTCGCGAGGTATGTGAACCTCTTCCTTCTTTTGGCATGATTCTATGTATGAAATATACATGTGGTGTTATTTCATGGTTCCTTCTACTCTTAGAAGTTAAGAGGTATGTATGTTGATTTGCTCTATGTAAAAGTCATGTCTAAGTTATCCTAAGTTCTTACCAAGTCTCATGGGGGATGTTGGTAAGAGTCGTTAGGAAGTATTTGGAGTCGAGTTGACTTTGCAAATTTACTGCACGAATGAGAATAAGTATCAAACAAGCCATTGCAGCGTTAATAAAAGAAAATGTATCGACAATCTATTATATTAAAATGAGTAGAATTCTCCATCTGGATAGAAACTAAGATAAGACAAAATTGTATTACATTTTCTAGATCATGGCTGCTTTAATAAGATCGTTATAAATGAGTATAACCAATTCACAACGCATAAAAGTATATGTTACCTAATTTAAAGAGTTTACGTTATGAAGTTTTAAGACTACGAACCTTGAATTCTTAAAAGGTTAAGAGACTTTATTTTTCAAGTTATGGGACTTGATTCTTAAAGGAAGGAATGACTTGATTTAAAAGTATAGAATACTTGATTTGGGAAAAGCATTGATAACTTGATATTCTAAGTTAAGAAACTTGATTTCTTAAAAGTTAAGAGACTTAAAGTATTTTGAAAGCTATGTAACTTGATTTGAAAGTATAAGTCTCTTGGTTATAAAAAGAATGAATTTGTGTAAGACATAAAGAGTTATAACGGCTTCATGGGAAGTTGGTTATAACAAGTTTATGGAAGGTTAAAAGAATGGTTTTCTCTAGTAATGTAAACAAAGAAATGACTTGAAATAAAGAAGGGCAATTTTATTTAAAGGTACCAATTGCTTAAAGTTTTAAAGTAAGGGTCACTTGATTTAGAAGCCTAGAAATATATTTCTAAAAAATGTAGTGACTTGTTTGAAATGTAGACATGCATTGATACTACGGGTGTTAGTATCTTGGGGTTTTATATGAAAAAGAGTCTTTTGAAAAGAATGGAAGTACATAGTACCTTGGGTTAAATTCCCGGATTTTTAATGACATGTTAGTGCATTAAGTTAAATAAAATGAAAATGCTTAATAATTAAGGCTAATAAGAAGTTAAGGGATTTCTTAACTTGCTATGATATTTATGATCAGCCGGTGGTGCTTATGTTATGTATGATAAGCCGGTGGTGCTTATGTTATGTATGATAACCTGGTGGTGCTTATGTGATGTATGATAGCCGGTTGTGCTAGTGATGTGTTGTTTCATTACGGGGTCATTCCCCGGGCTTGTTGCATTTGCACATTCTGTGGATTTGCTCCCCATGATGCGAGGAATACCTCATGCGAGTCCGTAGGGCTTATGCGGGTGAAATAGTCCTATGCGGGCGGACCGATCCTATCTGAGAGATTACCTCATGCGGTCTATCGACTATGCGCGCGGATCTGATCATGCGAGGAAATTACCTCATGCGGGTCCATGCGGCCTATGCGGGTGAAATAGTCTCAGGAGTAGGATTGTCAAATGATACTATGGGCTGGTGGCCCTAAGTTGATCATAAGCTTCTTATTTTTATGCAATATACCTTTATAGACTTATGTGACTTTATCGCGTTCCAGATTTGGCCGGGCAGTATACCTTTATGGGCAGACTTATGTGACTTTATCGCGTCCCAGATTGGGCCGGGCAGTATACCTTTATGGGCAGACTTATGTGGCTTTACCGTGTCCCGAATAGTCGGCGATATACGCCGTGGGAAGGCTTTTGTATGACCGATGTGTCCATAAATGGGTCGGGTTACGTTATTATGTATGGATAGTCAAAGTGAACTCCAAAATAAGGCGTCCCTCCATAAAGGGCCAGATTATGTTATGCAAGATAAGTAAGTTATATGGTAATGAACTTGATGATTTTTCCTAAGTATGTACGTAAGAACTTGACTATAACTCTTATTGAAAAATGGGAAAAGATAATAATGTGCGATTAAGTTCATGAGTTGTAATGGCATGGTAGGATATGGTATTTACTTTTTATACTTGCCCCTGTCATTCTTTTGTACAGTTATGATCTGTTTAATGTACCTTATTTCCGTTCCATATTCGGTACATGTGTCTTGACCCGCCGAAGTGCGTTCATGTCGCGAGTTTAGGTACACAGTTGTGGATCCGCGACTTAGGATCTTGGTTCAGCATTTTGAGATGGCTCCAATGTTCCGGAGCTTGTCATAATGGCTATGTATATTCATGGGTACGGCGGGGCCTTGTCCCGTTATAGTATTTATCCAAAATCTTAGAGGTCTGTATTCATATATGGGCTGGACTGGCTAGAATTGTAATTACATTATTGAATAGTGTAGGCCCTTTTGGGTGATTTATATTATAACAGCCTTATCGGCTTTGCCTTTGTTTTAAAAAAAATGTGTTACTTATCTTCCGCGGTTATTTTGCATTGTATGAATAGAAGGTGCCGTGTAGGGCACCGATGTGAGCCCGGTCGGGTCGTGACAAAAGTGGTATCACAGCAGTTAGTCCTCGGAAAGTGTCTACAGACCGTGTGTAGTAGAGTCTTGATTATCGGTGTGTTGTGCATCACATTTATAATCAGGAGGCTGCAGGACATTTAGGATTGGTTTCCATTCTTCTCACTCTGAGATCGTGCGATAAAGCTGTGTGGTTATGGTCGTCTCTCCCTAACGAGTTATGTTGATTGCAGCTATGAGAAAGGCAGCAGTGACCCAGGAAGGGCTATGTGGATTGTGTATCCAGGTTGGTAATAATTGTTGTACAGTTGGTATTATGACATACAACTATACGGAGTTATGTATGAGGGTCATACGCGTGTTGCCTAGAATGATTTTAGATTACCAGGATTTGGTAAGGACTAAATAGATACCGGAAAGGTATGAAGCAGTTAATGAATTCTCGCCAAGGTCTTATGTTTTATTTTGAGATAATTGGGAAATGATGAGCTGTCTGATAGGGTAGTGAACCCTTAATAAGTCATGTTAAGGAACTTAATGGAATGTCATGTTAATAGATTAAGCTACGTGGTAGGCTTAAGAGAATTGTATGGATGAGATCCGTGTGGAGTAAATAATGGTTGTTGTGATCAAGACAACACGATTATGGTATTATGAGAAGTTATTGTACGTTTGCAGAGGTGTAAGGTAGGCTTGGAGCATGGAAATTGCGAGCCTAAGAATATTGATAACCGCCGAGACCTTAGGTATATAAGTCCTTCTCGGGCAATAAGATTTTATACAGACTAAGGGTAAGAGTTAAGTGCGATGGTGGGTCGGGCTGAGGACCTATTACGGGTCACCTCATAGCCTGAAATGGAGTGGGATCAGTTGGTAGTAGTTCCGCTACGTGACAGGGTCACGAGGGTGCAGGGCCCAAGTCTAGTTAATTGTTTTACGGGTTCGTGGACGCGTTCCACCGGAACCAGGTCGTGAGAGTCGGAAATGGCCTTATATTGTTTGATAGAGGGACTCCAAAGATTGGAGGCCAAAATTAGTATGGAGGTTATGTAAGTATGCTAGTATAAGTGGGAGGTACGGAAAGAATACAACCAGTAAAAAAGTGTAGAATCGCCGATTGGTTGGTTCCACGTTGGCGAGGTTCAGATAATTGGCCCAGACTTGAATTAGCGGGATGTGGATGAGGCGAAGCTTACCCAGGAAAGATTATTAGTAAAGCTCAGAGTCAGCAGAAGCTTTATGCGGATAACCGACGTCGACATTTGGAGTTCAGGTTGACGTTTTAGTATAAGTATTGTTATGTGGTCATGGGTGGCATATTTTTGTATGAAGGGTGTAGTAAAAGGAGACTATGTCGCTATCTAATAGATTGGACCCCGAAAGAATATTCGGGGACGAATGTTTCTAAGGGGGGAAGAATGTTACACCCCGTAATTTCAGGACATGTGTTTAAGAGAATGTACGTGAAAAGAAACGACTTTAAGTTTGAAACGGAAAAAAAAGGATTGCTTTTTCCTACGGAAAATGATTTTGAGCCTCGGGAAGGAAAATTGTTCGTTAGTGAGAATTGGGTTCCCGAATTGGTTATTTAAGACTTTTAAGAGTTTATCGGAAGTATGGAATTTTATTTTCAGATTTGGATACGTGGGGCCCACCCGAGAAATTTTACGTTTTTTGGGGCCCACGAGGTTTCCGATATTTTGGTCAATTATGGAAATTTCGGGAAACAAAATATTTTAGACCAATCGGAGGGCGACACGTGTCACCCTCCACATGCCCAAGTAGGACGAAATGTTGACAAGTCAAGCTAGACAAGTGGAGTTTGACATTCTTGACTAAATCCTAGCCCTTCAAGTGTATTAATCTTGGCCCTTAGATGTTTTATATTATACTAGTAACAAGATAAGCTTCCCACACTTAGAAAAAATTTCAGGAACTAGAGTTCTTGAAATATTGCTCTCGGGTTTGAGCTAAAAGGGAAGAAGAAAATTTTCATTTGTGGTTCATTATTCACAAGACTTTAACCTAAGGTTCCTAGGGGTATTGTAAGGATATCTGAATAGAAATATCTCGGAAAAATGACGTTTTTACGTTAGTCGCAAGGCGAAGCCCTAAGGTGTTCTTCAACTTTGAAGATGGAACTTGAAGAGGAGTTCTTCATGAGCTTCTAAGGAGTGCTTGGAGCGGATTGGAACATAAGAAGAAGAGATAAAAGTTGCTAAGGATCGACTTTTACGCTTGGACATTATTAGGGCTTATTGAGGTAAAATCTTCATCTTCTTAATGTAATTGAAGATTACATGTTATAGTAGTTAAGAAATGAGCATGTGGTATATAGAATGAAGTTTGAAAATATTTGGATCATGTCGACATGTTAAAAACCGAGTATGGACAAGTTAGCCATTAATGTTGTAATCAATTTGGTCGATAGTTACAATCGTCGCATGTTAAGGAAGAAAGGATTTATAGTTGTAATTGTTATTATGTATATAACATGTTGGAATAACAACTTGGATTGAAAAAGGAATTGAAAGGAAATTGATAATTGTTGTGACAATGCTAGCCGAAAATGGCTTTGGAAGTTGAACTACTTGGTATTAATTGTGGGATAGAATTTTACACGTATTGTAAGGCGTGTAATCCCCTTTATATTACTGAATTGTTGGGCCTTAAATGTGGCATTTGGTTATTGATTTTTGGGCCTTGAAAAAGGTGGAAAAGTACGTAGAAACAAAGGAAGTGCTGCCCGATTTTCCGTAGAATAAGAGACCTTACACTTAGTATGATTCTACGTTAATAAGTGAGGAGTTGATAGACATGTTATGATTAATATAGGTTGAAGTATTACGAGTGGCGTATTCTACTTAAAGGATGGAATAGCTATCAAGGTTGAAGTACTTTGGAGCATTTTGCTACTTGTCGATAATCGTCGCGAGGTATGTGAACCTCTTCCTTCTTTTGGCATGATTCTATGTATGAAATATACATGTGGTGTTATTTCATGGTTCCTTATACTCTTAGAAGTTAAGAGGTATGTATGTTGATTTGCTCTATGTAAAAGTCATGTCTAAGTTATCCTAAGTTCTTACCAAGTCTTATGGGGGATGTTGGTAAGAGTCGTTAGAAAGTATTTGGAGTCGAGTTGACTTTGCAAATTTACTGCACGAATGAGAATAAGTATCGAACAAGCCATTGCAGCGTTAATAAAAGAAAATGTATCGACAATCAATTATATTAAAATGTGTAGAATTCTCCATCTGCATAGAAACTAAGATAAGACAAAATTGTATTACATTTTCTAGATCATGACTGCTTTAATAAGATCGTTATAAACGAGTATAACGAATTCACAACGCATAAAAGTATATGTTACCTAATTTAAAGAGTTTACGTTATGAAGTTTTAAGACTACGAACCTTGAATTCTTAAAAGGTTAAGAGACTTTATTTTTCAAGTTATGGGACTTGATTCTTAAAGGAAGGAATGACTTGATTTAAAAGTATAGAATACTTGATTTGGGAAAAGCATTGATAACTTGATATTCTAAGTTAAGAAACTTGATTTCTTAAAAGTTAAGAGACTTGAAGTATTTTGAAAGCTATGTAACTTGATTTGAAAGTATAAGTCTCTTGGTTATAAAAAGAATGAATTTGTCTAAGACATAAAGAGTTATAACGGCTTCATGGGAAGTTGGTTATAACAACTTTATTGAAGGTTAAAAGAATGGTTTTCTCTAGTAATGTAAACAAAGAAATGACTTGAAATAAAGAAGGGCAATTTGATTTAAAGGTACCAATTGCTTAAAGTTTTAAAGTAAGGGTCACTTGATTTAGAAGCCTAGAAATATATTTCTAAAAAATGTAGTGACTTGTTTGAAATGTAGACATGCCTTGATACTACGGGTGTTAGTATCTTGGGGTTTTATATGAAAAAGAGTCTTTTGAAAAGAATGGAAGTACATAGTACCTTGGGTTAAATTCCCGGATTTTTAATGACATGTTAGTGCCTTAAGTTAAATAAAATGAGAATGCTTAATAATTAAGGCTAATAAGAAGTTAAGGGATTTCTTAACTTGCTATGATATTTATGATCAGCCGGTGGTGCTTATGTTATGTATGATAAGCCGGTGGTGCTTATATTATATATGATAAGCATGTGGTGCTTATGTGGTGTATGATAGCCGGTTGTGCTAGTGATGTGTTGTTTCATTACGGGGTCATTCCCCGGGCTTGTTGCATTTGCACATTCTGTGGATTTGCTCCCCATGATGCGAGGAATACCTCATGCGAGTCTGTAGGGCTTATGCGGGTGAAATAGTCCTATGCGGGGCGGACCAGTCTATGCGGCGAGATTACCTCACGCGGTCTATACGACTATGCGCGGATACGATCATGCGAGGAAATTACCTCATGCGGGTCCATGCGGCCTATGCGGGTGAAATAGTTCCAGGAGTAGGATTGTCAAATGATACTATGGGCTGGTGGCCCTAAGTTGATCATAAGCTTCCTATTTTTATGCAGTATACCTTTATGGGCAGACTTATGTGACTTTATCGCGTCCCAGATTGGGTCGGACAATATACCTTTATGGGCAGACTTATGTGACTTTATCGCGTCCCAGATTGGGCCGGGCAGTATACCTTTATGGGAAGACTTATGTGGCTTTACCGTGTCCCAGAATGGGCTGGGCAGTATACATTCATGGGAAGGCTTTTGTATGACTTCGTCGTGTCCCGCAAATGGACCGGGTTACGTTATTACGTATAGATAGTCAAAGTGAACTCCAAAATAAGGCGTCCCTCCATAAAGGGTCGGATTATGTTATGCAAGATAAGTAAGTTATATGGTAATGAACTTGATGAGTTTTCCTAAGTATGTACGTAAGAACTTGACTATAACTCTTATTGAAAAATGGGAAAAGATAATAATGTGCGATTAAGTTCATGAGTTGTAATAGCATGGTAGGATCTGGTATTTACTTTTTATACTTGCCCCTGTCATTCTTTTGTACAGTTATGATCTGTTTACTGTACCTTATTTCCGTTCCATATTCGGTACATGTGCACCGATTTCGCCGGCCGCGTTAAATGTCTGCGAGTTTAGGTACGATTGTGGATCTGCGGCTTAGGATCCTGGTTCAGCATTTTGAGATGGCTCCAATGTTCCGAAGCATGTCATAATGGCTATGTATATTCACGGGTACGGCGGGGCCTTGTCCCGTCATTGTATTTGTCCAAAATCTTAGAGGTCTGTATTCATATGTGGGCTGGACTGACTAGAGTAGTAATTATATTATTGAATAGTGTAGGCCCTTTTGGGTGATTTATATTATGGCAGCCTTATCGGCTTTGCCTTTGTTTTAAAAAAAAAATGTGTTAATTATCTTCTGCGGTTATTTTGCATTGTATGAATAGAAGGGTGCTCAGGTAGGGCACCAGTCGCGGTCCCGGGGTCGGGTCGTGACACGTTTGCAATACTAAAATGATATAATATGAAGTGGAACCCGGAGAAGTGCACATTTGGAGTATCGTAAGGCAAATTCCTCAGTTTTATAGTCTCAAAATAAGGGATCGAGGTCAAACCCAAGAATACATAAGTAATCAAGGAAATTCCCCATGTGCTCTCTTACACTATAGATGTCTAGAGATTTACCGGGCAAATATTCGCTCTCAGTGGTGTAACACTCCGTAAATCCATATTAGGTGTGAATGAGTGTTAATATAACACTTCAGAAATATGAAGTTCTATCGAGATGAGTTTGGGTGAAAATAGTTGTTTTAAGAACAACACGAATAGTGGGGTGCGTAGGACTCGATAGAATCAACTATATTTTCGATAGTCCTGACAATTAGCCTGTTTACGTGAAGATTCGTTATGCAATTGAGACACCTTAAAATAGGAAAGTTATAGCTTTTTGAGATACCTTTCCAATGATATAAAGTAGAGCTCCATATTTCAGGTAGATTTTACAATGTTTCTGGTCCACGTATGCGACCAGAATGCGGCCGAAAACTCATAACGCAACCTCATATGCGACGTAGCATTCTCAACTTCGCTGAAAGTGTTTAAAAACAAGATTTTCTTTAAATTTTAAATTCCACTTCATTCTTGGCCAAATTTTAGAGGAGAAAAGACCCTATAACTTCTTCAAACCATAAAAGGTGAGTTCCTAACCATCCTATGATTAAACCACATCAAATCAACAATGATTAACACTAGATTATCATTCCAATTAATAGATTCTTGAAAATCAAAGGAAGAACCATTGAAGATGACTTTTGGAGAAATATCAATAAAGGTAAGAACTTAACATATAATGGTGTTTATTGAATGAATTGAGACTAGTGTGGGCTATTACAAGTAATTAGAGTCCATGAGTCAGTCTCATGAAAGGAAGAACATGAATGTTGGTTTAAAACCCCTAGTTTTCAATAAGAGTGGGAATTCTAGGAAAAAGGTTTAAAGTTCTAATTTTTACTATTCTAATAAATTATAGAGTAATTGTTGAACTTCGGAAAACCTATTTGGTAGCGTTTAGCGGAAATTGAGGTATATCTTTTTTCGAACATACTTTTTCAACCTTTAAATTAGTTTATTGGGAGGGTTTCATGTGCGTGAGGGACAAGCCCTCATGTTGTTTATAAAGCTTTGAACTTTGAACATGGTTTCTAAACCTATTAATGAATTGATGTAACCCTACTAATGAGATGAGGAACATAATTCACAATGAACTATTAGACTTCTATGCTATAATTATGATTCATCTATTGTTGACATGATTCTATTATTTGTGTTTGGCCTAGCTACTCGGAAGGAAGGATAGTCACTATAGATCCTAGTGGGGTTCACAACCATGGTGTGGTATTTGTCTAGCCATTTGAGAGGAAGAGTAGCCATTGGAGTTAATCACCCTGATGTGGTACTTCTTGCCGTTTCAGGAATCTTAAACGTCCATCCCTTTGTTATATTGATTTGGGGCATGTATCGACATGTGCACTTTGGTTGTCTGAGAGTGGTTTGTTGATGATCTTGAAATCATGATTAATAAGACTTAAAAGTGATAAACCACATAATGAGTTAAAGTTGATTTATTTCTTCTTAAATGATTTCCATGAACGATTTTTATTAATTTGATGATTTATCCTATCTCTGAATTTCAAACAGTTTTAGTTGACATTGACTTATCGATCTTTCTTATACTTTTTTATATTAACCATTATCTCGGAGATACTCATTAAGTACCCAGTACTCAATCATACCATTGTTGTATTTAATGGTGTGTCAGATAATGTTGAAGAGCAGGATCGTGATACACATACCGGATATGAGAACTTGCTGCTTTTTGGATCACTTGGTGAGACCACATGCTTGTTCGTGGGATGCCACGCTATATTTATTTGTCTATTTATTTCAGTTCCAGGCTGCGTCCCAAAGTTAGATACTCATTTGTTTATCTTAAAATTTCCATAGATAGTTGTCAGATTTTGGGTAGATGTTTAATGTCTCGTATGACTTGCTGAGGTTTTGCTAGGTTTATAAGATTTAATATCTATATTAGACTTCAACTTATATTATTAAGTTGAACATGTTCATTTTTTAATCTTTAAACGACTGGTTATAAATCATTAACAACTTAGATTGATTGTTTAAATATTTTATGCTTCCGGTGTTATTCATAGCATAGGATGCTTGTTACATCCAGAGTCGGGTTTGGGGCATGACAATCTTGGTATTATAGTCCTAGGTTTAGAAGTGTCCTAGGCATTGTCTGTGGAGTTGTGTTTAGTGGAGTCTTCTTTATGTAGAATGGCCATCTATACGGAAGTATGACTACCATGACATTTTAGGTGCTTCTTACTTTTCTTGATTCTAGATTATTCTATAGAGCTTGAAATTCTTTAGGATCATTTTAGCGTATTCATTAAATTCATGCCTCACAGAAATGTTGACTCGTGTGGGAGATGTTATAGGAATCAATGTTGCTTTGGGTTCATCATTTGGTGGAGACCCACTGGGGTCCCTAAACATGCAACTACTGAGGTCAATTTTGAGGTCGATCATGACAATGGAAATCAAGCACCACCCCAGGCCTACCTGCTCATGTGGCCCTTGTTACAAATGTGGTTGATATTGGGTCGATGCAAAATGTAATTCAGATGCTTACTACCCTCGTGGTAGCCCAATTGTAGCGTGGGGGTGTGAATCCGATACTGAGTCGAGGAGGAATACTTAAGCACTTTTTGGGGCTGAATATACCTAAGTTCTTTGGTTTGCGAGAAGATGATGATCCCCAATACTTTATGGATGCGACTTTCAAGGACCTAAGGGCAATGAATTCCCATGGTTTGGAAGCTGTAGAGTTTGCAGTATATCAGTTGAAAGATGTTGCTCATTCTTGGTTTGAAATATGGAAGGCTGAGAGAGGTGTCAATGTTGCGGCTCCTACTTGGCTTGAATTCAAGGGGGCATTTATGGAGAGGTTTTTGTCCAATAAGGAGCAATTTGCTTTAGCTACTAAGCTTAAAAAATTGAGGAGGTCACTATGTATGTTCATGTGTATAGTTTGAAGTTTACTTGTCTAGTAAGATACACTATATTATTACTGACAAATATAAGTTGATTAGGTTTGTGCCTGGTCTAATGTCACACATTAAGTCTCAATGTGTTCTGCTATTATGTCTCATACTTATATGTTTTCATCCTTGGTTGGGTTTGCTAAACAATAAGAGAATTGAAAGGGTGAAGAAAGGTTAGAAAGGGTATAAAATAAGAAGTTCTGGTCTGCGGGTGGTTTGCATAATGGAGGGCAAAGAAAATGGTATTATACACCTGCACAGTCTGGCGCTTATTCTAATGCCAATATTTCATTTGGTAGACAAGGTCAGAGGAATAATAATCAGAATGGATATTCGCAAGGTAGTAACCGAAAACTAATTAGATGGGAGGATCGTATTTGTCATCAGTGTGGCATAAGGGGTCATGTCAAAAGGGAGTTTAGGAAGTGACTACGTGAAATGGCTAACTCTTGTCAAAGAAAGAATATATATGCTCCTGTTGCTGCTAAAAATCTGCCTACTGGTAATGCTAACAATGTCCCTAATACTCGTGGTAATGGGACTGGTAAAGAGGTTCTAACACCGCTAATAGGGGACAAGCTCGACTTTATGGTTTGCTCGTAGAGAGGCAGCTTAAGAATCAGATGATATGGTCATAGGTATTCTCACTATTTGTTCTTTTGATGCGTATTCGTTGATTGATCCAAACTCAAATCTTTCCTATGTGAAACCATATTTTGCTATTATTAGAACTTTTCCCTGTGGATACCTCTGATGATGTTCCCATTATTACTTCTATAGTCTATTGAAATTGTGTAATGGTAGTTAAAGGTCGTGAGACTACAACTGATTTGTTTGAACTAGATATGGTAGATTTTGGAGATGGATTGGTTATCCGCGTGCTATGCCAATGTGGATTTCAATTATAACTTAGTTCGTTTTTCATTCCCTAATGAACCAACTATTGTGTGGAAGGTGAAATTGGTAAGCCTTAAGGTATGTTTATTTCTTATCTTAAGGCTCATAAAATGATCTCGGATGGATGTATCTATCACGTGGTTGTTGTCAATGACACTCAAGTCGTAGTATCCGAATTCCAGTTTGTTCATATAGTTAAATAATTTCCTCAAGTGTTTCCATAGGATCTTCTAGGTATTCCACCTGATAGAGTTATACATTTTGGGATTGACGTCCTTCATGATAAATCCACCTGATAAAAGGGCAACAAGTCTATGTGATCGTTTGTTGAAAGGAAAAGACGGACAATATATCTTCATGCCATATAATCCTCAGTTTATCAATTCTGTTTTCTTTATATGTTGTATTTAAAGTCTCTTTTCCCTTAATTAGATTGAGAAATACTAAATATACATGATTTGTAGGAATCATTGGGTATTGGCTATTTTTTATGTGTCTAAATTTGAGGTATACTATCTGGATTATATTTCAAGAATGATGACAAGCATGTTCTAATATTTTGTCATTTTTTATAGCACCATGCGCATGTACACAACTCAAAAAGGTTATACTCAGAAATGGAATTTTTCTAGAATTCTGAAAATTGTTAAGGTACTTCATTTTATTCAAGTCTTTAATTGCATGTAATGTAAGTTCAAATTTTTCAGTTAAGTAAATGTTTGGGTTAAATTTGATTTAAGGTACCACAACAGCCTAATGGATACGAGTGCGATTACTATATGTTGCATTTCATTAAAGACATCATGAATGATTTATCTCTAGTGCAAAAAAATGTAAGTATCTAACATTATTTCTTGTTTATGTACTTGTCTATATATAGTTTAATTGATCTCTATTGTATATTATAATTGATCTAACGTGTTGAATTATATTTGAATGTAGTTACATTAGAATGGCCTAATTATGATTAGAAATTTTAATTGATCTCTATTGTGTTTAACAGTACAATGAAAAAAAAAATATTTTCACAACATGATCTTGATGAGGTCCGGATTGAGTGAGCGCATCATTTTTCAAAGATTCTCTGTACTACAAAAGTTGTGTCATGATGGTTGGATACTATTTATACTTTGGCCGTTTATTGGAACATTTTGTTTTGGTTACATTTTGTTTTGTAAAATAATTCGTAAAGTTTTCAATATTGTCTATTAAAATGATTTGATTAATTAGTTACATTTTAGTTACAATATGATATTTTTCCACCAATTTAACTATTATTGAAAAATAAAAAATTAATTAAATTAAATTAATTATTAAACAAAAAATGCGCCAAAATCAATTTTCCCGCAATTGTTTTTATATTTAAATTAAATTAATTAAATTCAAATTTATTTAAAAATATCCGCCAAAAATAAATATTAAATTAATAAAATTCAAATATTTTACAGCCACAATTTTTAATTACCCGTGATTTTTTTTTGAAAAAAGCGGGAAATAGTCAAAGTCAACGAGCAAATCTGTGACGGTTTATGCCCGTCACATATGTTATGACAGTTGGTGAAATCGTCATCTATTTGTGACAGTGCCTACAATGATACTTACAGAAACCGTCATCCACTCCTTCAGACAATAAACCGTCACCGTAGATCCATTTTCTTCTAGTGAATTGATCTCGCCGGAAAAGATATTTTGTTGTGTGTATATGAATTATTGAATTCTCGACATGAAAAAAATTCTAATGTAAAGGTAAATATAATTCAAATATTCATTATAGGTTAGAATCCAAGTGTAGCATTTTAGATTTTTTTGTCCCCTTATTAAATTCTTGATTATCAACTACTTCTACATTATCAATATAGAAATGGGTACCAATTATTCTTCAATCCACCAAAGATTGTGGTGGGCTGGTAACTAGTATCAATACTCCATCTTTATTTGGAGATTTATGATTCAAAAGTGAGAAAGGAATCACGTTTGGTAGGGAAAGCTTTGTTCCCCAAACTGGAATTTTTCAGCGAGAACCAGAATTAGTCAAGGTTCAAAACTGGTACCAGACACACGAGAAAATGCAGAAAAAACTACTTCTACAATGTTACCATAGATGTTAAAACTCTTCATGGTTGATATTTTTTTTCCAAATACTTTAAAACCGTGTAAAAGAGTTTTTACATTATCAAATCATTTAAAAAATAAGTATAAGTAAGAACACATAATTCATGTGATTAGCTACCTGTGTGAGCAAACATCTGGCCCATTAGCTCAGTTGGTTAGAGCGTCGTGCTAATAACGCGAAGACCTGCATGGGCCAATTTTTTATTTATTTTTTAATTTTTAGAAAGTAACTTCCTTATGATTGAATGATCTTACAATTTGTTTTCTGAATTAACAGGTACGTAAAGTTTTGGTGATATGATTATCTATTTACCCATACTTTCAGTTTCTTACTTTAGAGATTCAATCTTTATGAACTCAGCGCAACTTTTACTTTTACTTAATTGAAGGATGTTGATTTAAACTGTAGTGTCTTATGAATGCTTAACAGTTAGCTTGTTTGTATGTCCACACCTTGATAGATAGAGTATATTATCTGATACTTATACTGGTATAAGGTAGTAGATACCTTATTAAATTAGTCAAGGTACGTGCGAGATGACTCAAACGTCATTATCAACAAACAAGAAGCTAGCTTGTTTTTTTTTGCTTGTTCATCCCAAGAGGTGGGGTTTTGGTGAAACTTGAGTGAGTTAAATTGAGTTGAATCAATAAACTAATCATGATCCTACTTGTCAAAAAGTTTAATTTGCTAGGTTAAAATTGGTTGGATCAAGCAATAATATTAAGCGATTTCTTTCTATTTATTCAAGCATTGATGGACAGAGTTATTCGGTGCATGTTCTAGTGAGAGATAGCAGGTACCCCCATGATATTAGTTGAAGTGTGTGCAAACTGACCAAA
Source organism: Przewalskia tangutica (assembly GCA_029844215.1). Classification (NCBI taxonomy): domain Eukaryota; kingdom Viridiplantae; phylum Streptophyta; class Magnoliopsida; order Solanales; family Solanaceae; genus Przewalskia; species Przewalskia tangutica. The sequence goes on from CM056722.1 coordinate 134,300,081, forward strand.
TACCACAGTTATTTAAAAAATTATGATAAAAATGAGTGAAATAATAAAAGTTTAATTTGCTTGATTTTACATGCTGTCAATAGCATGTCTTTTTTGTGTTATTTGAAAGTCTGTTTCATATCTTCTTAAGAGCAAAAGGAAAATTAGGAAACGATACCAATAATATTTAAATGTATGAGAATCCATTTAGGATTTATGCTAATTAAGTGAAGACATGTTAGCTGAGCCTCAAAACAAGCCCTCAAGTTTTGAAAAATACATATTCGTCCAACTATTTAAAAAATAAAAAAATAATAAAAGAAAATATTAATTATTCCAAGCTTTCAAATCAGCCCCCGAGTTTTTATAAATGCATTTTGAATCAAGTAAGAAATAATAAAATAAACCAAAATAAAAATCTAAAAATATATCTTTTACCTTATAAAAAAGAAATATAAAATTATATTCCCCCTCTGAATTCATTCCCACATTTTTTTCCTGCTACGTCTGAAATATGCTCCATTGACAGTCATTATTGGAGCTTGAGCTTAAAACTTAAAAAAATGAGTTTTCAAAAGAGTAATTCATTGTTATTGAATTTTGTTAGGGATCTTTTGATGCGTCTAAATCTCAATTTTAGAGAATTTTGAGAATATTTAAGGTGATTTAGATTAAATTTCAGATTTGAGCTTGAGTATAGTCATTATCAAAGCTTGAACTTCAAACTTGAAAATGAATTTTATTGAATCGGTGAATTATTTCAAGTGGGTTTATTGAGTCTTGTTGGTGAGGAGTCTAAATTTCAAATTTAAGCGAGTATGGAGAAGAATTAAGGTGATTTTGATTTTTTTCATAATTGAGCTTGAAGTACAAGATGAACATGTTACATGACGAAAATGTGATGGAGAAAATGGTCTTTTGACCACAATTATAATCAAGAGTCTTGCAAGACATTGGCATGACATTGACTGGTCGATGCCAGCAGCCGGTTCCTATGAAAAGAATTAAAACACCGTTTGTTCATATTCTTGTTCTCAGTTTATTTATACTGGCTCAGAATTGCAGAACAAAGCACAAACAGAAAATTTTCAAGAAAAATTGGATGAAAATGGAAGGAGTAATGGGCCAACTAGGGTTCGAGAGGAAAATTTTCCATTGTCAATAATTTAATTCATTTTGAATTGTATTCCAACTTGTACACATATTACAGTATTAAAATATGTAAATCGGAAAAAAAGTAAAATCTAGTGTTAAAATCAAAATTCGCTTCGCAAAAAAAGTATTGTTTCGAAGTTTGAAGTTGAGTTGAAGAAGTTTGAAAGTTATGGTCTCAAGGGTCATGAACCATGGTTGTCTAAATTTCAAAGGAGACTATTCTAAACTACTGAAGATAGAGTCGTTATTGATATAATCTTGTCTTAATCTTAAAATTAGTTACAAAAGTATATATTTATATGTTATTATATTTGTGCTTAGCTTTGCTGAAGCTATTAAGTAGTTTATAAGGATTAGTTTTATAGATCGAAGTCGATTACAATTTGATGCGTTATTATAATAGATGTTAATTAATTTCAAGCATTACGCTTATTATCAAATCAATCGACTTGATATCTTGATATGCCTACAATTTGGATTGAATTGAAATTGTAAGCGAATTGAGTTGGCTGAAACTTGGCGAATCTGTACTATACTTTTAGTTTATTCATTCAGACGACTTTACTTTCTAAATCAATTGACTAATCGGGGCTTAGTTATTTGTTCCACACTCGACTACCTATATATACTCGCGAGCCCAATCGGGGTCTTTTTAGTTATTCATTTGTATTAGACTACCTTCTATTTGTCGCGAGCCAAATCGGGATGCTCGTTTATGTATTCTATTCTACGTTGAAAATAAGAGAGGTTAACGCATATGGTGACCATTATGGGTTGAGTACTATATATAGCGTATCTACTTGAAGAATGGAATAGCTCGAGGTTGAAGTTGGAGCATTTTGCTACTTTTGTCGTCGCGTCAAGAAGCATGTGAACCTCTCTTTCTTTTTTTGCATGATCCTGATGACAATCCGCATGAATATACATTTTAGATTCCTTCACTCTTAGCTAAGAAAGTATCCACATTGTTGACTCTAAATTAAGTATGTTAAATTGTCCAGTCCTTTTGTCTGCATATTGGAGAATATTGGTAAGGGGAGTATTAAATGATTTGAAGCTGATTTATGTGGGATGATTTAAGATTTAGTATAAGTAAGTTTTTAGTTTTTTTTATGTTTGAAATTTGTATGAATTTATATGAAATTTATGAAAGGTTTTAAAAAGAGTGAGCGTTTACTAGTGTAAAGTATAATGCATTAAAAAGATGTTATGTTAATGAGTTTTTTAAGACTATGAACTTTTTTCTTTAAGATTTGAAACTTTATTTTTTTTTTATAGGACTGATTTCTAGAGTATAAAGCGTTTAGATTTGAAAAAAGAAGGTCAGCATGATTGTTAAAGTTATAAGCTGAGTGATTTTATAAGGAAATGACTTAATTTTACAAAGTATAATAAGTAATTTTTTCAAAAGAGAAAAGATAAGAATTTAAAAACAAGCTTTAAAAGGAGTTATAAATAAAAAGAAAGCAAGTATGTAGTCTTTTATATTTTAGGTTTAGTTTTTTTATGTTTTAAAGTAAACTTAAGTCCTTAAAATAAACATTTGGGAAATGTTATAATAGCAACATTTCAGATTTGTAACTTTTATTATAGACGGGACAACGATTATGCATAAACCAATAACAAAATTAACTACATTCACTGTTGATTATGCCATCACGAATGTCTTGTACCACTTAATAAGGTGTTTGGGACAGAAGAATGGAGTTCTGAAAAAGCCATGTCACCATACTTGCATACTCTTGAGTTATTAGAGACCAACTACATAACATTAGAATCTACGGAAAAGGCTCAAATATTCCATCAAATTATTGAAAATGACTCATTTATGTCACTCGTCAATAGTTTGACTGAAATCACTGTTACCAATTTTTAATAAGAAATGAACTAATTTTAGATAATAAAACTTATATTTGTAACAACAATATGTTATCACCATGAAATTAATGGAACAACACTATAATAATCTAAAATAATGCAGTTAATTAATGAGTAATGTTAATAATGTGTTGAAGAAAACGTTATGATGATCATAGCTACATCTAACAACTTGAAATCGGTGACATAACTATATATGAACATCACATATTTTTTAGTCTTTGTTGTGAACGTGTATATAGTAACAATTGTATCCCTACACATAATTAGAATATATTCCATATATTGTGTAAATATAATTATGGTAAGACTAGGATTTCTCTTGTGATTAGGTTTAAAATTCCTATTGTATAAGGGATGAATATTGTACACTATATATACTTTGATATTAATGATAAGACTCCCTAAGGGAGATTAATATCATCTTACATGATATCAAGAGCCTAAACCAAAAATCGTAGAATTTTTTGTGCAGCCGCCGCCCCCCCCCCCCTCCCTCGGGCATCTCAGTCGCGGCGCCTACCCCTCTCCTCCCAAAATTCTTGGTTTTTCTTCTTCTTTCCTCTCTTCTCTAAATGGATACTCAAGATTCTTTCAATACTTCTGACACTTCCACCTTCACCAATCCCACCACCATGTCGTCATCACAGTTTCATCCCGCCCTAATTGTTACCAATATCAAGAACTCTATTACCATTCTTCTTGATCAAGAAAACAATCAGTATTCTCCTTGGGTTGAACTGTTTCGTAATCATGCATGTCTCTATAACATGATTGATCATATCGATGACATTATTCCGTGCCCTCCGGAGGTTTATGATTCTATTTGGCGTCGTCTAGACGCCGACGTCAAACAATGGATTTATGGTAGTATTTCTCAGGATCTTCTTCTTACTATCATGAAATATGGCGCCACAGCCCGTGATTTATGGAACCGCTTGGAGGAAATCTTTCAAGATAACAAGCACACTCGTGCGGTGTATTTGAAGAAACAATTTAATAATACACGCCTTGAAAATTTCTCCAACATGACTGAGTACTGCAGACAGTTGAAACTACTGCAGATCAACTCTCCAACGTCGACACGTCTGTCTCGGACACTAAAATAGTGTTGCAATTGATGCAGGTCTTCCCAAAGGCGACTATGATACGTTAGCCACCATGATTCAATAGGCAGATCCTCCACCCAGTTTAACAAAGCTCGCTCGCAGTTGTTGCTCGAAGAGACTCGACGTGCTAAGCAAGATAAGCACAATCAGAAGGTGTTAGCTGTCGAGACGCGCCCCTAAGATCCAACGCCGCTAGAAAACCCTCAACCGCAGCAAGGACGCGGTGGCAATGGTGGCACGGGTCGCGGCAGAGGAGGCCGTGGTTGTGGCAAGGGCCGCGGATAGCAGAATCAGCAGCAGCAACAACAGGGCCCGCATAATCAGTTCAGCGTCACGGCGCCGCCGTAGTTCCAGTACCAGCAGCCCTTCAACCAGTACTCATACCACGGGTTGTTGGGCCCTACTCTAACCCCTCGGCAAGTCCAGTACTCGCAGCAAGCTCACTTCATGCATGGCCAGTTCCAGCAACCCTCGTTCAACATGACACCCACGGAGTTGGGTCAGGACTTCAGCAGTCTCAATATGCAACAACCTGACAACAACTGGTATATGGAATCCGGAGCCACTTCTCACCTCACCCGGTCTGCAGGTAATATTCCTAAATTGTTTGGTTTAAAGCATCTTCAATTTGTGACAGTTGGTAGTGGCCACCGCATTCCAATAAAGGGTTATGGTACATCCTACACACCACCTCCTAATCCATTCCCCCTTAAAAATACCCTATATACCCCCACATGTAATTAAGAATCTAATCTTTATCCGCAAATTTACTCGTAATAATTCCATCTCTGTTGATTTTGACCCTTTTGGTTTAACTGTGAAGGATCTTCATACGGGAACACCTCTTACGAGATACAATAGCACGGGGGATCTCTATACATTCACTCCCACCTCCGTTGCCAGATCTGCCTCTCCCATCTCTCTAGCGGTCATTTCTTTTTCAACATGGCATAATAGGCTTGGTCATCCCGGAGCCTCAGTTTTTAATTTTCTTAGAGGCAATAATTTCATTACTTGTAATGGGAAGCTTGCCCAAAACTGTGTTTCTTGTTCTTTAGGCAAACATACTCGTCTTTCGTTTAAATCATCTACTAGTGTTACCTTTGCACCATTTGATATTATACATGCCGATTTATAGACATCACCTGTTACTAGTTCTATCAGTCATAAATACTATCTTATCTTACTAGATGATTTTTTCACTTTGTTTGGTTGTACCCTCTCACATTTAAATCGGAAGTATTTACCAAATTTCTTGAGTTTCGAACATTTATTCAAACACAGTTTGAAAAAGGTATAAAAAAATTCAGTGCGATAATGATCGTGAATTCAACAACTCTATGTTTCACCGATTCTGTACTAATAATTGAAAATGGTTACTGTACTATATATGAACTATACTGAAATTGATGACATTGTTACATGTGATCAATGTGAAATGTTCTTGTCTTAGTTGCAAAAGGTGAAATAATTATGCGACCAACTTGTAATGTTTAGATTAATAGCGAACGACTTGTATTATTTCATTGATATTAGTACTTATATCCAGTTATCATTTTGTTAAATATTCATTTAAACGCCAATAACGATAAGTTTCAAGAATTAATTCATCAATTTTCAAGATAATTTCATCTAAACCGTAGGTTGCTTACGAAAATCGTAGTTGTTTCTAATAACCGTATTTTTTATAATAATCATAATCACTTCTATTAACTGTAATCGCTTTTTAGTATCTAAAATGTGACCCTTTTCACTTCTCAATGCATATTAACAACTAATAATCATATTTGTTTTTATAACTTTGATGTTGGCATTGGAATCTACATTCCATATAACAACTAATTGTTTCAAGTTATTATATATATAATGCAGAAGCTTAGTAGAAACTATAGGATTCTAATAACCTATTTTAGACCTGAATAAAGATTCTACTAGACTATTTCTAGCAGTGTCGTCTTCTTCCTTTTGGACGAACAAATGTTGTATTTGATCAGAAACCATGTCAAATCTTAACCAAACTGCTTTGAATCTCCCTTCTACGTTATGATTTTTTGAGATATCACCCACGTGAAATAGAGTTCGATTGCGGTAATCCTAAATTTGAACAATCATCTTCAATCTTGAGAGTTGCTATAAAATCATTCCAAAATTATATCAAATCTCAACTAAATTGCTTCAAATTTCAGATATGAATTCTCCTCTATATTTTGTTTTATTTTGAGGTATCACTCACTCAAAATGGAGCTTGAGTGCGATAACTCATATTTTTTAATTAGAGTTTTGAAGCTTTGTTAATGGTCGTCAATGGTGTCACGCCCCGAACCCCGGGCCCGTGACTGGTGCCCTACCTGGGCACCCTTCTACCTTAACAACACGAGTAAACTGCGGAATTTAAATAACACCTCATTTTTTTTTTCAAAACCAACATACGTGCAAGGGCAAAGCCGACAAGGCTGCCATATAATAAACATAATAAAAAGACACTACACTGTACATGAGTCTAATACCACATATGAATACAAACCTCTAAGAGTTATACTGAACTATGACGGGACAAGGCCCCGCCGTACCCATAACTGTACAAAAGCTTGTACTGAAGGATCTATACCAAAAAGATAAACTCACGAGCAGAGGAGCTATCCAAAACTCGAGCGGTCCTACACTGCAGATCACCAAATCTGCGTACCTAAACTTGGCGTAACGCAGCCCGGGCGAGGTCGATGCGAAGAATGTACCAAGTAAGTGAAAGCGAAAAATACGTAATGAAATCATAACATCTAACAAAACAAGAGACATGTATGATAGCAACCTACGACACAATACATACATAGCGATCATATCAAGTCGGGACGCGTGCCCTCAAAGTCATTACTCAAATATAACCATGGGTCTCACGCCCATAATATCAATCATGCCCGTGGAATCCTTCCTCATCACGGCGATCCATGATATAATACAACATCGATACACCGAACCTTACAATCATGAGAGTAATGCAATCTTTTTTTTCTTTTAAGTTATGACTTTAACAATGAGAATTATTGTTCCACTTTAATTCATAACCACACTGCACTCTTTCATTAATGAAATCACTACCGTTTCAAAACATGAAGGTCGTGCGCTGCGGTCAACCACCCTCGTGTTATAATGCAACCTATCATAGGACTATTTCACCCGCAGGACTATTTCACCCGCTTAGGTCGTGGGGACCCATGATGAGTCATCGGTACACGATACTCGCATCACGGATAGCTAATCCATGGCTTATATATATCCGAATTTAACGCCGAGTCAAATACCGACCAGCGTGAGTGTGTACCACTCACCCCCATGGGGAGCTAACCCATGGTATCCTTGAAACAAGTTGCCGGCCCTTTATGGAGGGACGCAGAGATGTGGAGATATGACACTTGCACGAATGTCTATATGAGTAACCCATATGCAAGCAAACCAAGGCAAAACCATGTCTTTAGACAAATCAAGACAATTACCATGCTTTCCTTTTTGTCATAAACCAAGACAATACCATGCCTTTCCTTTTTACACAAACCAAGACAATACCATGCATTTACACAAACCAAGACAATTACCATGCCTTCTTTTCACATAAACCAAGACAACTACCATGCCTTCTTTTTATATAAACAAAGGGAAATACTTATTCAAGCAAGCCAAAATACTATCAAGACGCAAATATAATAGTTCTCATTTAACAAGCCAAAGTACTTATCAAGGCACAAATAGCATAATTCTCATTTAACAAGCCTACTTATCAAGGCACAAATAGAATAATTCTCATTTAACAAGCCAAAGTACTACGTACGTACATCCTTTTCAAAAGACTCTTTTTTATGTAAAACCCCAAGATACTAACACCCGTAGTATCAAGGCGTGTCTATTTTTCAAAGTAAGTTACTACACCTTTAGAAAACTCATTTCAAAGCTTGAAACCAATTAACTTCAAATTTTTCACAATCTAGGCAACTTATGCCCATTAATCAAAATAGACAACTTTCTTAACCTTCCATAAAGCCGTTATAACCAACTTCCCATAAAGCCGTTATAACCCTTTATGGTTTTAGACCAATTCATTCTTTTTTATATCCAAGAGACTTACACTTTTAAAACCAAGTATCACATACTTACAAATCAAGTTTCTTAAATTTCACAATACTTCAAGTCTCTTAATATTTAGAAGTCAAGTTTCTTAACTTTAGAAATCAAGTTTCTTCTACTTTTAAATCTCAAGTAACCCATACCTTTAAAACAAGTTACTTCTCTTAAATCATGTCATTTCTCCTATTTTAAATCAATTAAGTAAATCACTCCTTTTACTCCCCTAAAGTCATTATAACAACCTTTAGGTTTTGGAACTAAGACACTAGCCAAAAGATTTGGAAACCACTTCCTTTTCAAGACTCTATGTATTTTAAGTAAAATACTTTCACTTTTGAGAATCCAAACTTCACTAAGGAAATGGATTATAACAACTTATAATTAAAACATCAAAGTACAATCAAGGAAGTATATAGAACAAATTCTCTATTAGGCAATCCAAGTACAACCAAGGAATGGATCATTTAAGGAGTAAGACATACTTTCTTTATCTTAAGGAATCATGCTAGAAGAGGAGATAGTTCACATACCTTATCGGCTTAATCCCAAAGCTAAGTCGAATACTCCGCACGTAGAATTGTCAACCTATAATGGCCACAACATGACTATCAATTTCTAGCTTCTAACGTAGAATAATACTAAGTATACGGTCTCTTATTCTACGGAAAATCGGGCAGCACTTCCTTTGTTTCTACATACTTTGCCACCTTTTTCAAGGCCGAATTCAATAACCAAACATGCCACATTTAAGGCTCAACATACCAACCAATCAAAGAGGATTACACGCCTTACAATACGTGTAAAATTCCGCCCCACAATTCATACCAAGTAGTTTAATACTCCAAAAGCCATTTCTCGGCTAACTTTATACAACAACACAAGTCCTTTCCAAATTCTTTTTTTTCAATCCAAGTTCTTATGTCAAACATGTTATATAGTCATAAACAACTTAACAACTAATATTCCTTCTTTATATAACATGTGACGACTTAAACTAATAATCAACTCGAATTGAAATCTTAAGGCTAAACATGCTAGTTTTCGGATTAGGATTCCAATAGTCCAATACACTTATCAAACTTCATACTATATAGCTCATGCTTGCTAATATCCATAGCTATAACAATAAGTAAACTTTAATTGCTAAAACGACAAGATTTATACCTTTACAAGCCCTTAAAATTTCCAAGATTCAAAGTCGCTCCTTAGAAATTCTTAGCTCCTTTCCTTTACGCTCCAATCCGCTATTTGAAGCCCTTAGAAGTTCACAACCAACTTCTCTTCCATTTCCAATCCAAACTTGTGAAAATGACTTAGGTTTTCGCCTTGCGACTAACGTGAAAACGTCGTTTTTTCGAGATCTTTCTATTGAGATATCCTTACAATACCCTTAGGGGTCTTGGGTTAAAGTCTTGTGAATAATGGATCAAAACTACAAAATTTTTGTGGGAAAAAGCTTGAACCCGTGAGCTATTTTAAGAACAAGAAAATGTTGTGATTTTTCTAAGTGTTAGAAGAGCTAGTCTTGCACTAGTGTGGTATATATAACACAATGGAGGGCTTAGATTAAAACACTTGTGGGCTAGGATGAAGAACATTAACTAATTAGCCAAGTGGACAAGTTGACAAGTCAACAATCTCAAGCTAGCAAGACTTGATCTTTTACCATGGTCAATGACCATTTTAGCCTTGCAATAATTCGTCCAAGACCAAGTGGGGGAGGTTCCACGTGTCGCCCACCCATTCGTCCATAAAATTTCGTAACCCTCGTGGGCCCCACAAAACGTAAAATTCCTCGGGTGGGCCCCACATGACCAAATCCGTAAAAATAAATTTCCATAATGTTAATAAGTTTCATACTCTTCAAATAATGCATTTTGAGAATCCAATTCTCAACAACGAACATTTTTCCTTTCCGACGTTCGGAAGATTTTCCGTCGGCAAAACAATTCTTCCTTCGTACCAATTTCAAGTCTTGTGTTCCTTACGTACCTTCTCTTATACATGTCCTGGACTTACAGGGTGTAACAAATGGCTTCCAACTACTTCACGTTTTCAACAACCAAAATGTATATTTTATCATATTTTGAGGTATCATAAATTTTGTTTTATTTTGAGGTATCAGATTTTTTCAACTGACTACCACGGGAAAACAAACATTTTGACCATTTCTTCAGCTTTAGTCTTTTTCCTACTTCTCCCTTATCAATAATATTTCAGACACAATTAGTACATTTCAAAATCATCTTTCGCCTCAACCTTTATCGGATTTTGGATTTACTCAATTTTTCTTATTTTTAAACGTAGAAATGATAAAATAGAGATTACTGTCTTGAAATCCAGTTCTTATAGTCTTGGCTCATGCCATAGAATCATCATTACTAAAAAAAACATAAAGTGTTTAACTTCCACTTACGACATTGTAAAAATTTCTTACACTATCAGGTCGCCTTAGCAATTAAAATAACTATCCATAACCAGTGGAATTAGTAACCGAGAAAATAAGGTAACTTTCTACAAGAAGTTACACTTGACAACATTAAAGGGGGAAAGGGACTAACCAATAAGCTGAGACCAGTTGTAGAGGCAAAAAAAGTAGCCATTGAAGCACCAGAAAGAGGTAACTCTCCAAGATGACCAACAAACATGACTGAGATCACCTGTAAGCAATATAATAAAAAATTGACAGACATAAGAGACCCTGCTAATATCAACAGCTTCTTCACTTCTGCCAAAATCTCATCACTTCTTCTTCCCCTCTTCTTGGTCTCTTCCTTTACTGTTTCTGCAATCAATGGGCACTTAAGAAGACCTTGTGTATCCATTTTCCTCTCTGATCTCAAACTTCTTTCCACAAATCAATAAATATATAACAGAAAATATATGCATAGTGTAATGGTACACTGGTCCAAGAAACAACTCTCATTTACTTTTTGGTGCCACACTATGTATCTGCTTTGGGGTACAACTAATTCGAGTTACTTTTTTTTTACTTTACAACAACAAGAACAACATATCCAATGTAATCCCACAAATGAGGTCCGTGCATGGTAGGATGTACGCAGACTTTATCCCTATTTTTGTGAGGTATAAAGGTTGTTTTCGGTAGACCGCCGGCTCAAACGAAAGGTTTTCCAAACAGGATTGCAAGAAAAATATGACAGCAAAATAGCAAGATACAAAGCAAATAAAACAACAAATATTTTTTAATTTAAAATAAGGTATTCCTTAGCGAAGATGACTTTATAGCCAAAGTTTCAAACTGAAAGAAATAATCTCATGATTAATTTCATTAATGAATGAGTATATATACAATTTAAAATATTCATAATATGAAAAAACCTATTCTTACTCTACTCCCAAAACCCTATTCTATTTGTACAAGAATTTTACAATTATGGTAAGTGTACAATGTTAATTAAATACAACAAGGTAAGTGTACAATGGTCCAAATAGGCTTGTGTGTCCATGATATACACGGTATACACAAGGCATTGTATATGTCGTGTATACCGTGTATATCACTGTATACTTTGTCCCACCCCCGCAGTCATAGCGGGCTGTCTTCGTACGCAGAGACTGTCCCTAAAATCCTCAAACAGAATCGAGGAAAGACCCTTAGTAAAGATGTATTCAATTTAGTACCCAGAAGGGACATGTAATACACGTACTTGTCAACGAGCTACCTTTCGCGAACAAAGTGGATATCTATCTTGATATGTTTAGTGCGATGACGTTGAACCGGATTACCATAAATATAGATTGCACTAATATTATCACAATAGACCAAGTTAGCTTTTTGAATGGGAAAGTGAAGTTCTAAGAGAAGATTACGTAACCAACATGATTCAGATACCACATTGGCTACCCCTCGATACTAGGCCACTGCACTTGTCACGACCCGACCCCGGGCCGCGACTAGTGCCCTACCTGGGCACCCTTCTAATCATACAACATAATAAATTGCGGAAGATAAATAACACACTTTTTTTTTTAAACTAAGGCCAAGCCGATAAAGCTACCATAATCATAACAATTACCCGAAAGGGTCTACACTGTTTAACAATGTAAAAAAAAACAACTCTAGCCAGTCCAGCCCACAGATGAATACAGTCTCTAAGATTTGAACAAATACTATGACGGGACAAGGCCCCGCCGTACCCCTGAATATACATAGCCATGACAACTCCGGAACATTGGAGCCATCTCAAAATGCTGAATCAGGATCCTAAGCTCGCGGATCCACAACCGTGTACCTAAACATGCGGACATTTAACGCAGCCCGAAGAGGGTCGATACAACAGCAATTAATATGGAACGGAAATGTAGAAATGTGATCATAATCAGCAAAAAGAATGACAGGCAAGTATAAAAGTACATACCATCCCTCGTGTCATTACCACTCATGAACTTAATTTCACATCATTATCTTTTCCATTCCATTAAAAGTTATAGCCAAATATTACGTACATACTTAGGAGAAATCATTAAGTCCATTACCATATAACTTACTTATCTTTCATAACATAATCCGGCCCTTTATGGAGGGGCACATATACTACCCGGCCCAATCTGGGACGCGATCAAATCACACAAATATCAAAGCGTGCCCGTGGAATCCCCCATCACTGCCGACAGTCATAAGTGTAACATATAACCATGTGACGCGCCTGTGGCATCCTACCTCACCGCCGCATACATACACAATACATATATATATATCTCCCGCGCCTGGAATCCACATCATCGCCGACACCGTAGGTGTAACATATAACCATGTGACGCGCCTGGCATCCTACTCACCGCGGCAGACACATACAAATACACACACACACACACACACACACACATATATATATATATATATATATATATATATATATATATATATATATATATATATATATATATATATATATATATATTTTTTGTATATGTGGACGCATATATATATATATATATATATATATATATATATAACATGCCCCTAATCCTCATCGTATAAGCATGGCCATAACGTGCCTCTGCGTCCTCATCGTAGGAGTCGGTCTTCGTGGGAGCTAGCCCATGGAGTAATAATATAGCGTGCCCCGAGAATCCTCATCGTGGGTACATGTCTTCGTGAGCTAGCCCACGAGTAATAATCGTACATAGCATGGTCGCATGCCTAATCCTCATCGTATAAGCATGGCCATGGATAATAAAATAAATCCGGGAATCTAACCCGCCTCCTGGTCACATGCCCCGGAATCCCACATCGTATAAGCATGTCCAAGGATCAATCATAATGGAAGCATACCCGTCGAATCCCACATCACTGTCGGTACGTCCAAGTAAACTTATAACAAGACAGGCGGCCCTCCAACTGAGAGTCACGACAACGTAAACATATAATACTTGCACTCAAAGCTATCACAAGTAAACATAGGCAAGTTCATTAAACCTTTAGACTTCCATTTTTATAAACTCATGGCACTTTTGTTTCACACATAAAAAATCCGGGAATTTAACCCAAAGTACTACGTACTTCCATTCTTTTCAAAAGGTTCCTTTTCATATAAAACCCCAAGATACTAACACCCGTATTATCAAGGCTTGTTTACATTTCACATAAGTCACTACACTTTTAGAAATACGTTTCTCGGCTTCTAAATCAAGTGACCCTTATTTTAAAACTTTAAGCAAGTGATACCTTTAAATCAAAATACCCTTCCTTATTTCAAGTTACTCCCTTACTTACATTATTAGAGGAAACCATTCTCTTAACCTTTCATAAAGTCATTATAACCAACTTCCCATAAAGCCGTTATAACCCTTTATGGTTTTAGACAATTTCATTCCTTTTTCAACCAAGAGACTTATACTTTTAAAACCAAGTATCATATACTTTCAAATCAATTTTCTTAACTTCCAAAATACTTCAAGTCTCTTAACTTTAGAAATAAAGTTTCTTAACTTTAAAATCTCAAGTAACTCACACCTTTTAAAATAAATTACTTCCCTTAAATCATGTCATTTCTTCCTTTAAGAATCAAGTTTCATTACTTAAAAATAAAGTCTCTCAACCTTTTAGGAGTCAAAGGTTCATAGTCTTAAAACTTCATAACGTAAATTCTTTAAGTGAAGTACATATGCCTTATGTGTGTGAGTAGATTATACTTGTTTATAACGATCTTATTAAAGCATCCATGATCTAGAAAATGTAATACAATTTTGTCTTATCTTAGCTTCTATGCAGATGGAGAATTCTACTTGTTTTAACTTAATTTATCGTCATTACATTTTCCTTTATTAACGCTGCACTGGCTTGTTCGATACTTATTCTCATTCGTGCCGTAAATTAGCCAAGTCAACTTGGCTCCAAATACCTCCTAACGACTCTTACCAACATCACCCATAAGACTTGGTAAGAACTTAGGATAACTTAGACATAACCCTTACGTAGAGTAAATCAACATACATACATCTTAACTTCTAAGAGTAGAAGGAATCATGAAATAATACCACATGTATATTCCATACATAGAATCATGTCTAAAGAAGGAAGAAGTTCACATACCTCGCGACGATTATCGACAAGTAGCAAAATGCTCCAAAGTACTTCAACCTTGATAGCTATTCCATCCTTCAAGTAGAATACGCTATACTAGTACTTCCACCTATAATGGCCATAATACGTCCATTAACCTCTAGCTTCAAACGTAGAATATTCTAAGTGAAAAGTCACTAAATTCTACGGAAAATCGGACAACACTTCCTTTGTTTCTACATACTTTGCCACCTTTTTCAAGGACGAATACAATAACCAAACACGCCACATTTAAGGCCCAAAAATTCAGCTAACCAAAGGGGATTACACGCCTTAAGAGGACGTGTAAAATTCTGCCCCACAAATTAATACGAAACTAGTTCCATAATTAAAGTCATTCTCGGCTAACATAAACAACAACTCAAAGTCTTTTCCAATCCAAGTTCTTAGGTCTAACATGTTATATAGTCATAAATAACTTCAACAACTACAATTTCCTTCAATATATAACATGTGACGACTTATACTTATAATCATCTTGAATTGTAATCTTAAGGCTAAACATACTAGTTTCGGATTAGGGTTCCAATAGTCAATATACTTATCAAACTTCATAATATAAACATCTCATGCTTGCTAATATCCATAGCTACAACAATAAGAAATCTTAATTACTAAAACGACAAGAATTATACCTTTACAAGCCCTTAAAATTTCCAAGATTCAAAGTCGCTCCTTAGCAACTTTAGCTCCTCCTTTCGACATTCCAATCCACTCCAAGCAACCTTTAGAAGCCTATGAAGAACTCATCTTCAAGTTTCAACTTCAAAGTTGAAGAACACCCTAGGGTTTCGCCTTGCGACTAACGTGAAAACGTCGTTTTTCCGAAATCTTTCTATTGAGATATCCTTACAATACCCCTAGGAACCTTGGGTTAAAGTCTTGTGAATAATGGATCAAAACTACAAATTTTTCTTGTGCAAAATGAGACAAAGCCGAGAGCTATTTAGCTAAGCTCAAAGTTCTCTAAAATTTTTCTAATTGTTGAAGACAAGACTTGCTACTAGGGTGCTTATATAACACATTGGAGGGTCTTGATTACAACACATGTTAAAATTGGATGAATGAGATCAAGCCAAGTGGCTCTTGACTTAGTCAACAATGTCAAGCTCTACTTGCAAGACTTAGTCTTCTCTCATGGTCAATGACCATACTACCCTTGCATAATTTCGTCCAAGCCATGTGGGGGGAGGTTCCACGTGTCGCCCTCCCATTCGTCCATAAAATTCCGTAACCCTCGTGGGCCCCACAAAACGTAAAATTCTTCGGGTGGGCCCCACGTGACCAAATACTAAAAATAAATTTCCATAATGATAATACATTCCATAATCCTCAATTAATGCATTTTGAGAATCCAATTCTCTTCAACGAACATTTTTCCTTTCCGACGTTCGGAAGATTTTCCGTTGGAAAAACAATTCTTCCTTTCGTAACAATTTCAAGTCTTGAGTCCCTTACGTACATTCTCTTAAACATGTCCTGGAGTTACGGGGTGTAACATTCTTCCCCCCTTAGAAACATTTGTCCCCGAATGTTCTTTCGGAGTTCCATCTAAATTAGATAGCGACATAGTCTCCTTTTACTACACCCTTCATACAACATATGCCACCCATGGCCACACAACAATACTTATACTAAAATGTCTACCTTGGCACTCACGAAGCCAACTATCCCATACTCATAATGACCTCAAAGTCCGTCATAATCATCTCTACTAGGTCTACTTGGGTCTGACGACTGTATCATCACCGGGAAAACCACATATTCCCGCTCAGCTACCACCCCAAACACTCTTTTGAACAACATAAGGCCATTTCTGGCTCTCACAACCTGGTTCCGGTGGAACGTGTCCACGAACCCGTAAAACAATTAACTAGACTTGGGCCTTGCACCCTCGTGACCCTGTCACGTAGCGGAACTACTACCAACTGATCCCACTCTATTTCAGGCTATGGGGCGACCCGTAACAGGTCCTCACCCCGACCCACCATCGCACTTAACTCTTATCCTTGGTCTGACTTAAAATCTTATGGCCCGAGAGAGCCTTATATATCTAAGGTCTCGGCAGTTATCATTATTCTTAGGCTCGCAATTTCCATGCTCCAAGCCTACCTTACGACCCCCAAGAACGGTACAAAAACTTCTCATAATACCATAATCGTGTCGTCTTGATCACAACAACCATTACTTACTCTATACGGACCTCATCCGTACAATTCTCTTAAGCCTACTACGCAGCTTAATATATTAACATGGTATTTCATTAAGTTCCTTAACATGGCTTCTTAAGGGTTCACTACCCTATCAGACAACTCATCCTTCCCCAATTATCTCAAAATAAAACATAAGACCTTGGCGAGAATTCATTAACTGTTCCATACCTTCCTGGTATCTAGTTAGTCTTTACCAACTCCTGGTAATCTAAAATCATTCTAGGCAACACGCTGTCGACTTTCATACATAACTCCGTATAGATGTATGTCACAATACCAACTATACTATAATCATTACCAACCCGATACGCAATCCACATAGTCCTTCCCGGTCATCGCTTTCTCGTAGCTGCAATCAACATAACTCGTTAGGGAGAGACGACCCTAACAACACAGCTCTATCGCACGATCTCAGAGTGAGAAGAATGAAAACCAATCCTAAATGTCCTGCAGCCTCCTGGTTATAGATGTGGTGCACAACACACCGATAACCATGACTCTACTAGACACGGTCTGTAGACACTTTCCGAGGACTAACTGCTCTGATACCACTTTTGTCACGACCCGACCCCGGGCCGCGACTAGTGCCCTACCTAGGCACCCTTCTAATCATAAAACATAATAAACTGCGGAAGATAAATAACAAACATTTTTTTAAACTAAGGCCAAGCCGATAAGGCTGCCATAATCATAACAATTACCCGAAAGGGTCTACACTGTTTAACAATGTAAAAAAAACAACTCTAGCCACCCAATTACGATGAATACACATGCACTCTAAGATTTGAACTAATATTATGACGGACAAGGCTCCGCTGCACTTCGAATATACATAGCCATGACAACTCCTAACATGGAGCCATCTTAAAATGTGAATCAGATCCTAAGCTCATGATCCACAACCGTACCTAAACTCATGGACATTTAACGCACTTCAAGAGGGTCGATAACAAAAATTTAATATGGAACGGAAATAGAGTACAAGAAATGATCATAATCAGACAAAAGAATGACAGGGCAAGTATAAAAGTACATACCATCCCCGCCGTGTCACTACCACTCATGAACTTAATTGCACATCATTATCTTTTCCATTCCATTAAGAGTTATAGCCAAATCTTACATACATACTTAGGAGAAATCATTAAGTTCATGACCATATAACTTACTTATCTTTCATAACATAATCCGGCCCTTTACGAGGGGCGTATACTACCCGCCCAACTGGGACGCGATCAAATCACACAAATATCAAAGCGCGTCTGTGGAATCCCCATCACCGCCGATACCATAAGTGTAAAATATAACCACGTGACGCCTCGTGGCATCCTACCTCACCGCTTGCGCATACATACACAATACATATATATATATCTCCTGCCCGTGGAATCCCACATCACTGCCGACAGCCGTAGGTGTAACATATAACCATGTGACGCGCCTGTGGCATCCTACCTCACTGTCGGCGTACACATATATAACACATATATATATATATATATATATAACGTGGCCGCATGCCCCTAATCCTCATCGTATAAGCATGGCCATAACGTGCCTCGGCATCCTCATCGTAGGCGCAGTCTTCACGGGAGCTAGCCCACGGAGTAATAATATAACACGCCTAATCCTCATCGCGGTACATGTCTTCACGGAGCTAGCCCATGGAGTAATAATCGACATAACATGGTCGCATGCCCCGAATCCTCATCGTATAAGCGTGGCCATGGGTAATAAACAACCGAATCTAACCCGCCTCCTGGTCACATGCCCCGGAATCTCACATCGTATAAGCATGTCCAAGGATCAATCATAATGGAAGCATACCCGTGGAGTCCCACATCACTGTCGGTACGTCCAAGTAAACTTATAACAAGACAGGCGGCCCTCCAACTGAGAGTCACGACAACGTAAACATATAATACTTGCACTCAAAGCTATCACAAGAAAACATAGGCAAGTTCATTAAACCTTTAGACTTCCATTTTTATAAACTCAAGGCACTTTCGTTTCACACATAAAAAAATCGGGAATTTAACCCAAAGTACTACGTACTTCCATTCTTTTCAAAAGGTTCCTTTTCATATAAAACCCCAAGATACTAACACCCATAGTATCAAGGCTTGTTTACATTTCACATAAGTCACTACACTTTTAGAAATACGTTTCTCGGCTTCTAAATCAAGTGACCCTTATTTTAAAACTTTAAGCAAGTGATACCTTTAAATGAAAATACCCTTCCTTATTTCAAGTTACTCCCTTACTTACATTATTAGAGGAAACCATTCTCTTAACCTTTCATAAAGCCATTATAACCAACTTCCCATAAAGTCGTTATAACCTTTTATGGTTTTAGACAATTTCATTCCTGTTTCAACCAAGACACTTATACTTTTAAAACCAAGTATCATATACTTTCAAATCAATTTTCTTAACTTCCAAAATACTTCAAGTCTCTTAACTTTAGAAATCAAGTTTCTTAACTTTAAAATCTCAAGTAACTCACACCTTTTAAAACAAATTACTTCCCTTAAATCATGTCATTTCTTCCTTTAAGAATCAAGTTTCATTACTTGAAAATAAAGTCTCTCAACCTTTTAGGAGTCAAAGGTTCATAGTCTTAAAACTTCATAACGTAAATTCTTTAAGTGAAGTACATATGCCTTATGTGTGTGAGTAGATTATACTTATTTATAACGATCTTATTAAAGCAGTCATGATCTAGAAAATGTAATACAATTTTGTCTTATCTTAGCTTCTATGCAGATGGAGAATTCTACTTGTTTTAACTTAATTTATCGTCATTACATTTTCCTTTATTAACGCTGCAATGACTTGTTCGATATGTATTCTCATTCGTGCCGTAAATTAGCCAAGTCAACTTGGCTCCAAATACCTTCTAACGACTCTTACCAACATCCCCCATAAGACTTGGTAAGAACTTAAGATAACTTAGACATAACCCTTACGTAGAGTAAATCAACATACATACATCTTAACTTCGAAGAGTAGAAGGAATCATGAAATAATACCACATGTATATTCCATACATAGAATCATGTCTAAAGAAGGAAGAGGTTCACATACCTCGCGACGATTATCGACAAGTAGCAAAATGCTCCAAAGTACTTCAACCTTGATAGCTATTCCATCCTTCAAGTAGAATACGCTATACTAGTACTTCCACCTATAATGGCCATAATACGTCCATTAACCTCTAGCTTCAAACGTAGAATATTCTAAGTGAAAAGTCACTAAATTCTACGGAAAATCGGACAACACTTCCTTTGTTTCTACATACTTTGCCACCTTTTTCAAGGACGAATACAATAACCAAACACGCCACATTTAAGGCCCAAAAATTCAGCTAACCAAAGGGGATTACACGCCTTAAGAGGACGTGTAAAATTCTGCCCCACAAATTAATACGAAACTAGTTCCATAATTAAAGTCATTCTCGGCTAACATAAACAACAACTCAAAGTCTTTTCCAATCCAAGTTCTTAGGTCTAACATGTTATATAGTCATAAATAACTTCAACAACTACAATTTCCTTCAATATATAACATGTGACGACTTATACTTATAATCATCTTGAATTGTAATCTTAAGGCTAAACATACTAGTTTCGGATTAGGGTTCCAATAGTCAATATACTTATCAAACTTCATAATATAAACATCTCATGCTTGCTAATATCCATAGCTACAACAATAAGAAATCTTAATTACTAAAACGACAAGAATTATACCTTTACAAGCCCTTAAAATTTCCAAGATTCAAAGTCGCTCCTTAGCAACTTTAGCTCCTCCTTTCGACATTCCAATCCACTCCAAGCAACCTTGAAGCCTACAAGAACTCATCTTCAAGTTTCAACTTCAAAGTTGAAGAACACCCTAGGGTTTCGCCTTGCGACTAACGTGAAAACGTCGTTTTTCCGAAATCTTTCTATTGAGATATCCTTACAATACCCCTAGGAACCTTGGGTTAAAGTCTTGTGAATAATGGATCAAAACTACAAATTTTTCAGGCAAATGAGACAAAGCCGAGAGCTATTTAGCTAAGCTCAAAGTTCTCTAAAATTTTTCTAATTGTTGAAGACAAGACTTGCTACTAGGGTGCTTATATAACACATTGGAGGGTCTTGATTACAACACATGTTAAAATTGGATGAATGAGATCAAGCCAAGTGGCTCTTGACTTAGTCAACAATGTCAAGCTCTACATGCAAGACTTAGTCTTCTCTCATGGTCAATGACCATACTACCCTTGCATAATTTCGTCCAAGCCATGTGGGGGAGGTGCCACGTGTCGCCCTCCCATTCGTCCATAAAATTCCGTAACCATCGTGGGCCCCACAAAATGTAAAATTCTCCGGGTGGGCCCCACGTGACCAAATACTAAAAATAAATTTCCATAATGATAATACATTCCATAATCCTCAATTAATGCATTTTGAGAATCCAATTCTCTTCAACGAACATTTTTCCTTTCCGACGTTCGGAAGATTTTCCGTTGGAAAAACAATTCTTCCTTTCGTAACAATTTCAAGTCTTGAGTCCCTTACGTACATTCTCTTAAACATGTCCTGGAGTTACGGGGTGTAACATTCTTTCCCCCTTAGAAACATTCGTCCCCGAATGTTCTTTCGGAGTTCCATCTAAATTAGATAGCGACATAGTCTCCTTTTACTACACCCTTCATACAACATATGCCACCCATGGCCACACAACAATACTTATACTAAAATGTCTACCTTGGCACTCACAAAGCCAACTAGCCCATACTCATAATGACCTCAAAGTCCGTCATAATCATCTCTACTAGGTCTACTTGGGTCTGACGACTGTATCATCACCGGGAAAACCTCATATTCCCGCCGCCTACCACCCCAAACACTCTTTGAACAACATAAGGCCATTTATGGCTCTCACAACCTGTTCTGGAACGTGTCCACGAACCCGTAAAACAATTAACTAGACTTGGTCTTGCACTCGTGACTCGTCACGAGCGGAACTACTACCAACTGATCCCACTCTATTTCAAAGGGCGACCCGTAACAGGTCCTCACCCCG
The DNA here is from genome assembly GCA_029844215.1 of Przewalskia tangutica. Taxonomy (NCBI): domain Eukaryota; kingdom Viridiplantae; phylum Streptophyta; class Magnoliopsida; order Solanales; family Solanaceae; genus Przewalskia; species Przewalskia tangutica. The sequence goes on from CM056722.1 coordinate 134,322,196, forward strand.
TCCCGCCGTCGCACTTAACTCTTATCCTTGGTCTGACTTAAAATCTTATGGCCCGAGAGAGTCTTATATATCTAAGGTCTCGACAATTATCATAATTCTTAGGCTCGCAATTTCCATGCTCCAAGCCTACCTTACCAGTCCCCCAGTAAACGGGTATAAAAACTTCTCATAATACCATAATCGTGTCATCTTGATCACAACAACCATTACTTACTCTATACGGACCTCATCCGTACAATTCTCTTAAGCCTACCACGCAGCTTAATATATTAACATGGTATTCCATTAAGTTCCTTAACATGACTTCTTAAGGGTTCACTACCTTATCAGACAACTCATCCTTCCCCAATTATCTCAAAATAAAACATAAGACCTTGGCGATAATTCATTAACTGTTCCATACCTTTCCGGTATCTAGTTAGTCTTTACCAACTCCTGGTAATCTAAAATCATTCTAGGCAACACGCGTCTGACCCTCATACATAACTCCGTATAGATGTATGTCACAATACCAACTATACTATAATCATTACCAACTTGGATACACAATCCACATAGTCCTTCCCGGTCATCACGCTTTCTCAGTACCGCAATCAACATAACTCGTTAGGGAGAGACGACCCTAACAACACAGCTCTATCGCACGATCTCATAGTGAGAATAATGGAAATCAATCCTAAATGTCCTGCAGCCTCCTGGTTATAGATGTGGTGCATAACACACCGATAACCAAGACTCTACTAGACACGGTCTGTAGACACTTTCCGAGGACTAACTGCTCTGATACCACTTTTGTCACGACCCGACCCCGGGCCGCGACTAGTGCCCTACCTGGGCACCCTTCTAATCATACAACATAATAAACTGCGGAAGATAAATAACACATTTTTTTTTTAAACTAAGGCCAAGCCGATAAGGCTGCCATAATCATAACAATTACCCGAAAGGGTCTACACTGTTTAACAATGTAAAAAAAACAACTCTAGCCAGTCCAGCCCACAGATGAATACAAACCTCTAAGATTTGAACAAATACTATGACGGGATAAGGCCCCGCCGTACCCCTGAATATACATAGCCATGACAACCTGCAACATCGAGCCATTTCAAAATGTGAATCGGGATCCTAAGCTCGCGGATCCACAACCGCTTACCTAAACATGCGGACATTTAACGCAGCTTCAAGAGGGTCGATAACAAAAATTTAATATGGAACGGAAATAGAGTACAATAAATGATCATAATCGTATAAAAGAATGACAGGCAAGTATAAAAGTACATACCGATCCTCGCCGTGTCATTACCACTCATGAACTTAATTGCACATCATTATCTTTTCCATTCCATTAAGAGTTATAGCCAAATCTTACGTACATATTTAGGAGAAATCATTAAGTTCATTACCATATAACTTAATTATCTTTCATAACATAATCCGGCCCTTTACGAGGGGCGTATACTACCCGCCAACTGGGACGCGATCAAATCACACAAATATCAAAGCGTGCGTGGAATCCCCATCATCGCCGATACCATAAGTGTAACATATAACCATGTGACGCACTGCGGCATCCTACTCACCGGTGTACACATACACAATACATATATATATCTCCCGCCTGGAATCCCACATCATCGCCGACACCGTAGGTGTAACATATAACCATGTGACGCGCTGTGGCATCCTACCTCACCGCCACATACATATATACAACATATATATATATATATATATATATATATATATATATATATAACGTGGCCGCATGCCCCTAATCCTCATCGTATAAGCATGGCCATAATGTGCCCTGCATCCTCATCGTAGGCGCAGTCTTCACGGGAGCTAGCCCATGGAGTAATAATATAACATGCCCTGAATCCTCATCGTGGTACATGTCTTCACGGGAGCTAGCCCGTGGAGTAATAATCGTGACATAGCATGGTCGCATGCCCCTAATCCTCATCGATAAGCATGGCCATGGGTAATAAAACAACCGAATCTAACCCGCCTCCGGTCACATGCCCTAATCCCACATCGTATAAGCATGTCCAAGGATCAATCATAATGGAAGCATACCCGTCGAATCCCACATCACTGTCGGTACGTCCAAGTAAACTTATAACAAGACAGGCGGCCCTCCAACTGAGAGTCACGACAACGTAAACATATAATACTTGCACTCAAAGCTATCACAAGAAAACATAGGCAAGTTCATTAAACCTTTAGACTTCCATTTTTATAAACTCATGGCATTTTCGTTTCACACATAAAAAATCCGGGAATTTAACCCAAAGTACTACGTACTTCCATTCTTTTCAAAAGGTTCCTTTTCATATAAAACCCCAAGATACTAATCAGAACGATCTGCCCGGCTTCATCGTGCCTTATCCTGCACCCTAGTGATACAATCATCGAGAAAACCAATGGAAAATAAAACTTTAAACAAGAAACAAGATATATGAACATAAACAAAGCCAACCCAACTTACCTTCCAATAACATAAATAAAAACAACTCTTTCAAAACGAATAGCTTAATCCTTTTTACAACCCCGCCCACAACAAAGATTACATGCACTTCTAAGATTTACAACAACTATGACGGACAGGGCTCGCCATACCCCGAATGTACAAGAACCTACAACTCAGTGGAACACATACCAAAAGATAAGCCTCCGAGAAACGGAGCTTCCCAAAACGCCGAATCGAGATCCTAAGAGCGAGGATCCACGATCGATGTACTCTACTGCGGCATGAACGCACTTCAAGGAGGTCAAGACAACAGTACCAAGTATGTGAAATCAGAAAATATCAGAATGAAATCATACTAGTCTATATAAAGCAGAGACATGTATGATAACCAAACTACGCTCACAACATAAAAGCATCATGTCGATCGTGACTCACGCCTCAAGTCATCACTCAAATATAACTATGGGTCTTACGCCCACAACATCAATCATGTTCGCATCATGGCCGCATGCCCCTGACTGCAGACGGTGTAGACATGTCCATGATGCAACAATAATACCAATGCCCCACGGCCACATGCCCGAATTCTACCTCAGACACGCCCATGTGACATCAACAATAATATATGGGTGATCAACCCGCCGCACGGCCACATGCCCCGAATTCTACCTCGGTGTAGACATGTCCATGTAACCACAATAACAATATATCGTAATCAACTCCGCACGGCCGCATGCCCCGAATCTCGTGACGGTAGACATGCCCATGTGACATCAACAACAAGACAAGAATCAAAATGGAAACATACCCGTGGAATTCTCCATCACCGCCAAAGACGCTCCAAGTAAGTTCTCAATAAGTCGACCGCCTCTATCGAGACGCCAGAATACGTAAATACCACACTTGCACAACAAAGGCTATCATCACAAGCATAGGCAAGTTTCACAGCAACAAGCATAGGCAAGTTTCACAACAACAAGCATAGGCAAGTTTCACAACAACAAGCATAGGCAAGTTTCACACAACTCAAAGTACTTTCATTTTATGCCAAGGTCCGGGTTTTTAACCCCAAAGTACTACATACGTTAAGTTCTTTTAAAAGAGATCCATTACTTATAAAAGTCACCCGATACCCGTAGTATTAGAATGACCAACCCACATTCCTTTTCAAAATCAAGTAACAACATTCTTTTCCTAAGTTCCAGTTTGCCTAGTTTCAATTACTCAAGCTTCTCATTTTCAAATGGTTTCATAGTTCCCAAACTTAATCACTTGATTCCTTTTTAGAACAATTGAGTAACATATGTCATATATGTGAGTAGTTTATTCTTGTTTATAACGATCTTATTACAGCAGCCATGATCTAGAAAATGTAATATCATTTTGTCTCATCTTAGCTTCTATGCAGATGGAGGTTTCTACTGGTTTTAATACAACACATCATTATTCAATACATTTTCCTTTATTAACGCTGCAGTGGTCTGTCGATACACATTCTGATTTCCGAAATCAGTAAAACATTATTCCTTTAAAAACCAAGTACTCATTACTCACGAATGAGGTTTCACACAACATCCACATTAAAACAAATAAGTTAAGTCTGTTATCTTCTAAGATCAAGTCTCTTAACTTCTAACATCAGTAAACCATTTTCACCTACATAAGGTCGTTATAACTAACTTCCCATAAAGCTATTATAACACCCTATGTTTTAAACCAACCAAATCACTTAGCACATGTACGTCTACCGTACTACATAGTTCACACATATCATGCTAGAAGAGATAGGAAGAGGTTCACATACCTCGCGACGATTTATCGACAATAAGCAAAACGCTCCAAGTACTTCAACCCGTCGGCTACTCCTTAAGCCAAGTAGATCACGCCACACGTAGTACTCCACTCCTAAAATGGTCATGGTACTCCTATCAAACCTTTCTTATCATTGAAGACTTATACCAATAAAAAGCCCTCAAAATCTACGGAAATTTCGGCAGCACTTCCCCCGTTTATACTCACTTTTCCATCTTTTACCAAGGCCCGAATAACCGTAATATATATACCATATATATATATAAGGCGTAATAATTAAACAACATAAAGAAGGGGATTACACGCCCAAACGGTAACGCGGTTTACTATCACGCCCATAACAACAATAAGTAAAAGAAGGGATTACGCGCCAACCGTAACGCGGTTTACTATCACGCCCATAACAACAATAAGTAAAAGAAGGATTACGCGCCAACCGTAACGCGTTTACTATCACGCCTTCATAACAATACAATAATTAAAAAGGGATCACACGCCCAAACGGAACGCGATTGAAAAATCTTCCCCAATGTAAATGTAAATACACCAATGTAAATACACCCAAAGTAAATACGGTCCAAAGTAAATACCCAAAGTAAATACAAATCCTTAAGTTGGGGTCCTTGGCCAACTTTGTCCATTTTACTTATCCAATTTACTCATTAGTCATCCAACTTATATTTCCATTCTTAATATAAGTTATAGTTACTTTGTTATTAGCTTCTTAGCAAGTAAGATACGCTTACCATTTTAATGGCAAACGCCAATCCTTTCTTTTAACAAGTTAACAAGATCCAACTCTTCCAAACTTACTCCATATATTATATAATCCATAATATACTTATAATATATGTATAACAACCAATTCACAAAGAGGTTTAAGTTCCACTACCTCCAATAGCCCAAAAATATCCAAGTTCTTAAAGTCGCCCAAGCAAGTCTTAGCTCCAAATCTTTACGTTCCAATCCGCTACAAGCAACCCATAGAAGCTCCTAACCAACTTCTCTTCAAGATTCAACTCCAAAAAGTGAAGAACACTTAGGGTTTCAAGATGACAACTTTCGCCAAGTGCATCCCTTCAAGGCTGTGTGTGAAATATTTTCCAACTCTTGGTACACAATATTCCTAACACCTTAGGGAAGAACACTTGAGAGTTTAAGAATTGTTGGACAAATTTTGCTCAAGAAATGGGGCAAAACCGAGAGCTCTAGGTCAAGGGAGGGAGGGTTTTTCAAGTCTTCAAATGTCTAAGTGTGGAAGATTTCATCAACTAAGGGTGCATATATAGACAACCAAGGGATAGGATGAAGGCAAGTGTGTGGTTGAGATTGGGGACAAGTGTGGGTGGGACCCACAAGCCACTTGTCCACACAAAATATCTAGCAAGACTCGCCACTGTCTTGCCACTGTCTAGCTAATTTCGCTGGCCACCTAGGGGTGACACGTGTCGCCTCCTACTGGCCCAAAATATTTCATCTCCGAAATATCCATAATGGCCAAAATCTCAAAAACTAAGCGGGCCACAAAACCAGAATTTCACCCGTGGGCCCCACGTGACCATTTCCGAAATAAAATTCCATAATTCTCAAATATTCTAAGAAGTCCGAATACCAAACTGGGAATCCAATTCCCATTAACGAACCTTTTCTTCACAAAACCGAAACTTTTCCGAAAAATCACATCTTTCTTTCTTTCCAAAATTTCGCCGTAATCTCGCACGCATATCCTCACCTATATACCCGGAACTACGGGTATAACATTCTTCCTCTTAGAAACATTCGTCCGAATGTTCATTCTAAGTCTCCAAACGCATTTGTGTTTCAGATAGTCTTCACTACTATACTTACAAAACCGATCACGCCACCAATGGCCGAATATAACATGTGCGCAAAACTCAAATCCAAGCCAACGAGGAATCATTTCTAATCTTACAACAGCTCCCACTAGCTTCAATTTACTCTAAGGCCATTCCCGCCTTCACGATCCGATTCGTCAACGATCCACGAACTCGCACGATGGTTACCTAAACTCGCCTAGCACCCTCGTGACCTACCACCGCTGACCACCAGAACTGACCCACCCCAAACCGGGTTACGGGTTGACCCGCAAATGGTCCTCAACCCGACCCCAACCGCGCTAAACTCTTGTTCCCGATCCGAACAATCTTACTAATTCACATCGAAAGCTACCACTTCCATCTCACACTACCCACTGACTTATCACACAAATAAATCCCACGATACCACTACTCGATAAGTGGTCAAACACAAAATAAATCTTTAACTCAAGACGACCTTACCCCTAAGGTCTCACCGTGAAATAGACTAAGGTTCACACTTACCATGCCCCCATACGTATCCTCCCAACTAAGCATGTTTTCTAACTCACAATTAACACAACGCTATTCGTACATATCACATAATAATAAGACCATCATAACAAGCATACCAAAACTCTAGAGGTTAAGGATATACCGAAGCTACCGCTCCACTCTAATCATAGGCACCGCAGGCGCATAATCGTAGAAGGCGATGAACCACCATCGATCCGTGGCCGAGTCGTAACATCCGTATACCCTTGGTCGGACAGCTCGCAAATGGCCCCCGCTGGCCGCAAAATAACAAGCTCCCCGCACCACGACACTCCCGAAATGCGGTCTACCACATCGACCACACCGAGGTAGGGTGACCGTGATCCGCCAACACCCTTACTTCCTCGAAACTCAACCTCGAGCCTCGACCGCCTCCCGAATACTCGAGGTTGTGGAGGACCACTCGCACCGGGCGGAGGTACAAAACTAGTATCCGCCGAGGCGGTCCGCCTCGAAAGTCACCAGCGACCTCGTTGTTCGCCCTTCTCGCTGATTCGTCATTCCGCCGACCTCTCCGTGCCTCACATCCCAACAGACGAGTCGCACGGGCAATGTCCATGCCCTACAAGAGCTACTCCCAACATGCCTCGACATGTAATCATCGAGCCCTCGAACATATCGGTGCACTCGATCCTCCATACTAGCTACCAACGCTGACGCATCGCCAATGAGTCGAACTCACATTGTACTCCCGAACCGCACGCCCGCCTGCCTAAGCATCAAAAATCTGCCCGCGTTCTCCTCATTCGCGAGGCAAGAAGTGCGTGAGGAACGCCCCAAAACTCATCCCATACCGCTGGAGGTGCATGCTCTCCCGAAAGCTCCCATGAATCAAACCAATCGATCGCGATCACGCACCGATGCGAACCAAAGGTCACGCACTCGGTCTCAAGCCTTGATCACCCGCATGATCCAGAATCGCCGGATGAACTCCTCGCGATCATCCTCGTGCCTCGACCCATAAAACTCGCGGGCTACAACTCGTAAAGTTCCGTAGCCTCAAACTATCTTCGGGGTGAACCATCGGTGCTCTCGAATCGAATCGCCAGATCCACTTATCCTCATATTCCGCCACGACCGCCAAGAATCGCCATCTCCTTGTAACCCATCTCTCTCGCCTCTGCATCGCTGGATCGAGGCTCGTATCGCGGTCTCAGCAGCCATTGCCGCGCCTAACCTTCACTGGGCCGGGCGGCCACAAAACCCGCCGTCAAGCACAACCTCGTACTGCTCGGGCTCGCGCTGCATCTCTCAGATCTCACTAGCGGTTCTCGCCGCCTTGCCCTTCGTGGCTCGTTGCTTTGCGCGGAGGCATAATCGTAAAACGAGATACGCTGAGGGGTCCAACTTACAACATGCCTCTAAGGCACGATCTCGGAATGAGAATAATGGAAACTAATCCTAAATGTCTCGCAGCCTCTCGATTATAGATGTGGTGCACAACACATCGATAATCAAGACTCTACTAGACACGGTTCAGAGACACTTTCCGAGGATTAATCGCTCGATACCACTTTTGTAACGACTGCCCGGCCCGCATCGTGCCTTATCCCGCACCCTAGTGATACAATCATCGAGAAAAACCAGGAAAATAAAACTTTAAACAAGAAACAAGATATATGAACATAAAACAAAGCCAACCCAACTGTTACCTTCCAATAACATAAATAAAAACAACTCTTTCAAAACGAATGCTTAATCCTTTTACAACCCCGCCCACAACAAGATTTCATGCACTTAAGATTTACAACAACTATGACGGACAGGCTTCGCCATACCCCGAATGTACAAGAACCTACAACTCGTGGAACACATACCAAAAGATAAGCCTCCGAGAAACGGAGCTTCCCAAAACGCTGAATCGAGATCCTAAGAGCGAGGATCCACGACCGATGTACTTACCTCGCAGATGAACGCAGCCCGGGCGAGGTCAAGACAACAGTACCAAGTATGTGAAATCAGTAAATATCAGAATGAAATCATACTAGTCTATATAAAGCAGAGACATGTATGATAACCAAACTACGCTCACAACATAAAAGCATATGTCCAAATGTGACTCACGCCTCAAGTCATCACTCAAATATAACTATGGGTCTTACGCCCACAACATCAATCATGTTCGCATCACGGCCGCATGCCCGACCGTGATCGGTAGACATGTCCATGATGCAACAATAATACCAATGCCCCACGGCCACATGCCCCGAATTCTACCTCTGTAGACACGCCCATGTGACATCAACAATAATATCTTGGGTGATCAACCCCGCCGCACGGCCACATGCCCCGAATTCTACTCTGTAGACATGTCCATGTAACCACAATAACAATATATCGGTAATCAACCCGCCGCACGCCGCATGCCCTAATCTCGTGACGGTAGACATGCCCATGTGACATCAACAACAAGACAATAATCAAAATGGAAACATACCCGTGGAATTCTCCATCACCAAAGACGCCCAAGTAAGTTCTCAATAAGTCGATCGCCTTCTATCGAGACGCAGAATACGTAAATACCACACTTGCACAACAAAGGCTATCATCACAAGCATAGGCAAGTTTCACAGCAACAAGCATAGGCAAGTTTCACAACAACAAGCATAGGCAAGTTTCACAACAACAAGCATAGGCAAGTTTCACACAACTCAAAGTACTTTCATTTTATGCCAAGGTCCGGGTTTTTTAACCCCAAAGTACTACATACGTTAAGTTCTTTTAAAAGAGATCCATTACTTATAAAAGTCACCCGATACCCGTAGTATTAGAATGACCAAACCACATTCCTTTTCAAAATCAAGTAACAACATTCTTTTCCTAATTTCCAGCTTTGCCTAGTTTCAATTACTCAAGCTTCTCATTTTCAAATGGTTTCATAGTTCCCAAACTTAATCACTTGATTCCTTTTAGAACAATTGAGTAACATATGTCATATATGAGTAGTTTATTCTTATTTATAACGATCTTATTACAAAGAAACCATGATCTAGAAAATGTAATATCATTTTGTCTCATCTTAGCTTCTATGCGGATGGAGGTTTCTACCGGTTTTAATACAACACATCATTATTCAATACATTTTCCTTTATTAACGCCGCAGTTGGTCCTGTCGATACACATTCTCGATTTCCAAATCAAGAAACATTATTCCTTTAAAACCAAGTACTCATTACTCACGAATGAGGTTTCACACAACATCCACATTAAAACAAATAAGTTAAGTCTCTTATCTTCTAAGATCAAGTCTCTTAACTTCTAACATCAAGAAACCATTTTCACTACATAAGGTCGTTATAACTAACTTCCCATAAAGCTATTATAACACCCTATGTTTTAAACCAACCAAATCACTTAGCACACGTACGCTCACCGTACTACATAGTTCACACATATCATGCTAGAAGAGATAGGAAGAGGTTCACATACCTCGCGACGATTTATCGACAATAAGCAAAACGCTCCAAGTACTTCAACCCGCTTCGGCTACTCCTGCCAAGTAGATCACGCCACACGAGTACTCCACTCCTAAAATGGTCATGGTACTCCTATCAAACCTTTCTTATCATCAAGACTTATACCAATAAAAAGCCCTCAAAATCTACGGAAATTTCTACAAAGACTTCCCGCTTATACTCACTTTTCCATCTTTTACCAAGGCCCGAATAACCGTAATATATAGACCATATATATATATAAGGCGTAATAATTAAACAACATAAAGAAGGGATTACACGCCCAAACGGTAACGCGTTTACTATCACGCCCATAACAACAATAAGTAAAAGAAGGGATTACGCGCCAACCGTAACGCGTTTACTATCACGCCCATAACAACAATAAGTAAAAGAAGGGATTACGCGCCAACCGTAACGCGTTTACTATCACGCCTTCATAACAATACAATAATTAAAAGGGATCACACGCCCAAACGAACGCGATTGAAAAATCTTCCCTTAATGTAAATGTAAATACACCAATGTAAATACAAACCAAAGTAAATACGGTCCAAAGTAAATACAGTCCAAAGTAAATACAGTCCTTAAGTTGGGGTCCTTGGCCAACTTTGTCCATTTTACTTATCCAATTTACTCATTAGTCATCCAACTTATATTTCCATTCTTAATATAAGTTATAGTTACTTTGTTATTAGCTTCTTAGCAAGTAAGATACGCTTACCATTTTAATGTCAAACGGCCAATACTTTCTTTTAACAAGTTAACAAGATCCAAATCTTCAAAACTTACTCCATATATTATATAATCCATAATATACTTATAATATATGTATAACAACCAATTCACAAAGAGGTTTAAGTTCCACTACCTCAAATAGCCCAAAATATCCAAGTTCTTAAAGTCGCCCAAGCAAGTCTTAGCTCCAAATCTTTACGCCCAATCCGCTACAAGCAACCCATGTAAGCTCCTAACCAACTTCTCTTCAAGATTCAACTCCAAAAAGTGAAGAACACTTAGGGTTTCAAGATGACAACTTTCGCCAAGGCATCCCTTCAAGGCTGTGGTGTGAAATATTTTCCAACTCTTGGTACACAATATTCCTAACACCTTAGGGAAGAACACTTGAGAGTTTAAGAATTGTTGGACAAATTTTGCTCAAGAAATGGGGGCAAAACCGAGAGCTCTAGGTCAAGGGAGAAGGGAGGGTTTTTCAAGTCTTCAAATGTCTAAGTGTGGAAGATTTCATCAACTAAGTGCATATATAGGACAACCAAGGGATAGGATGAAGGCAAGTGTGTGGTTGAGATTGGGGACAAGTGTGGGTGGGACCCACAAGCCACTTGTCCACACAAAATATCTAGCAAGACTCGCCACTGTCTTGCCACTGTCTAGCTAATTTCGCCAAGTGGCCACCTAGGTGACACGTGTCGCCTCCTACTCGCCCAAAATATTTCATCTCCAAAATATCCATAATGGCCAAAATCTCAAAACTAAGCGGGCCCACAAAACCAGAATTTCACCCGTGGCCCCACGTGACCATTTCCTAAATAAAATTCCATAATTCTCAAATATTCTAAGAAGTCCGAATACCAAACTGGGAATCCACCCCATTAACGAACCTTTTTCTTCACAAAAACCGGAAACTTTTCCGTCGAAAAATCACATCTTTCTTTCTTTCCAAAATTTCTGTCGTAATCTCGCACGTACATCCTCACCTATATACCCTGGAACTACGGGGTATAACACTAACACCCGTAGTATCAAGGCTTGTTTACATTTCACATAAGTCACTACACTTTTAGAAATACGTTTCTCGGCTTCTAAATCAAGTGACCCTTATTTTAAAACTTTAAGCAAGTGATACCTTTAAATCAAAATAGCCTTCCTTATTTCAAGTTACTCCCTTACTTACATTATTAGAGGAAACCATTCTCTTAACCTTTCATAAAACCATTATAACCAACTTCCATAAAGCCGTTATAACCCTTTATGGTTTTAGACAATTTCATTCCTTTTTCAACCAAGAGACTTATACTTTTAAAACCAAGTATCATATACTTTCAAATCAATTTTCTTAACTTCCAAAATACTTCAAGTCTCTTAACTTTAGAAATCAAGTTTCTTAACTTTAAAATCTCAAGTAACTCACACCTTTTAAAACAAATTACTTCCCTTAAATCATGTCATTTCTTCCTTTAAGAATCAAGTTTCATTACTTGAAAATAAAGTCTCTCAACCTTTTAGGAGTCAAAGGTTCATAGTCTTAAAACTTCATAATGTAAATTCTTTAAGTGAAGTACATATGCCTTATGTGTGTGAGTAGATTATACTTATTTATAACGATCTTATTAAAGCAGCCATGATCTAGAAAATGTAATACAATTTTGTCTTATCTTAGCTTCTAGGCAGATGGAGAATTCTACTTGTTTTAACTTAATTTATCGTCATTACATTTTCCTTTATTAACGCTGCAATGGCTTGTTCGATACTTATTCTCACTCGTGCCGTAAATTAGCCAAGTCAACTTGGCTCTAAATACCTCCTAACGACTCTTACCAACATCCCCCATAAGACTTGGTAAGAACTTAGGATAACTTAGACATAACCCTTACGTAGAGTAAATCAACATACATACATCTTAACTTCTAAGAGTAGAAGGAATTATGAAATAATACCACATGTATATTCCATACATAGAATCATGTCTAAAGAAGGAAGAGGTTCACATACCTCGCGACGATTATCGACAAGTAGCAAAATGCTCCAAAGTACTTCAACCTTGATAGCTATTCCATCCTTCAAGTAGAATACGCTATACTAGTACTTCCACCTATAATGGCCATAATACGTCCATTAACCTCTAGCTTCAAACGTAGAATATTCTAAGTGAAAAGTCACTAAATTCTACGGAAAATCGGACAGCACTTCCTTTGTTTCTACATACTTTGCCACCTTTTTCAAGGCCGAATACAATAACCAAACACGCCACATTTAAGGCCCAACAATTCAGCTAACCAAAGGAGATTACACGCCTTAACAGGACGTGTAAAATTCTGCCCCACAAATTAATACGAAACTAGTTCCATAATTAAAGCCATTCTCGGCTAACATAAACAACAACTCAAAGTCTTTTCCAATCCAAGTTCTTAGGTCTAACATGTTATATAGTCATAAACAACTTCAACAACTACAATTTCCTTCAATATATAACATGTGACGACTTATACTTATAATCAACTTGAATTGTAATCTTAAGGCTAAACATACTAGTTTCAGATTAGGGTTCCAGTAGCCAATATACTTATCAAACTTCATAATATAAACATCTCATGCTTGCAAATATCCATAGCTACAACAATAAGAAATCTTAATTACTAAAACGACAAGAATTATACCTTTACAAGCCCTTAAAATTTCCAAGATTCAAATTCGCTCCTTAGCAACTTTAGCTCCTCCTTTCGACATTCCAATCCACTCCAAGAAACCTTTAGAAGCCTATGAAGAACTCATCTTCAAGTTCCAACTTCAAAGTTGAAGAACACCCTAGGGTTTCGCCTTGCGACTAACGTGAAAACGTCGTTTTTCTGAAATCTTTCTATTGAGATATCCTTACAATGCCCCTAGGAACCTTGGGTTAATGTCTTGTGAATAATGGATCAAAACTACAAATTTTTCTTGTGCAAAATGAGACAAAGCCGAGAGCTATTTAGCTAAGCTCAAAGTTCTCTAAAAAATTTCTAAGTGTTGAAGACAAGACTTGCTACTAGGGTTCTTATGTAACACATTGGAGGGTCTTGATTACAACACATGTTAAAATTGGATGAATGGGATCAAGTCAAGTGGCTCTTGACTTAGTCAACAATGTCAAGCTCTACTTGCAAGACTTAGTCTTCTCTCATGGTCAATGACCATACTACCCTTGCATAATTTCTTCTAAGCCATGTGGGGGGAGGTGCCACGTGTCGCCCTCCCATTCATCCATAAAATTCCGTAACCCTCGTGGGCCCCACAAAACGTAAAATTCTTCGGGTGGGCCCCACGTGACCAAATACTAAAAATAAATTTCCATAATGATAATACATTCCATAATCCTCAATTAATGCATTTTGAGAATCCAATTCTCTTCAACGAACATTTTTCCTTTCCGACGTTCGGAAGATTTTCCGTTGGAAAAACAATTCTTCCTTTCGTAACAATTTCAAGTCTTGAGTCTCTTACGTACATTCTCTTAAACATGTCCTGGAGTTACGGGGTGTAACAGCACTGAAGCGTGATAAGTAGCATATCGTTTTGCAGACCATGAGACCAAGTTATCACCAAGAAACATACGTTTTTGGTATCCGGACAATCACCCCAATCAACATCTGTATAAGTGAAAAGTGTAGAGACCGACGATTGATATAAATGCAAGTCATAGTCAAGTGTTCCCTAGATGTATCGTATAATGCGTTTGGGGTATCCAAAGAAAACTAAGGGATACTACTTCTATCTTCCTGACGAACATAAGGTCATTATTTCCAGGAACACAACTTTTCTTGAAGAAGAATATGTCTACAAGGAACAGAGTTGCATAGAGATAAAACTTGAAGAAATTCAAGAACCACGAGATAACGTAGAGATTGAATTCCTGCCGAATGATCAAGGCAAGAATTCAGTGGGAGCATTTGACGAAGATTGGGTACTTACAGTACGCCCTTCGGTCAGTAGGAGTGTTGCGAGGAACATTGCAGAAAGCAATGTCCTCATACACAACCTTTGGGAGAGAATGCAATGGTTGCATCTCCTTCCATTCAAGAAAGACATGAAAATGATATTCCTGAAAGCTCTCAAGTTGGTGGATTAACCAACACATAAGAACCTTCTCACAGTCAGAACCTACCTAGCACTGAACTGCAAAAGAATCAACTTCATAGGTCCACTAGGACTCATCGTCCTTATGAAAGACTAAATCTACTTGTGGAAACACACAGTGAGATAGATATTATCGATGACGATGAGCCTACAACCTATAACGAAGCAATGTTGGACATTGATTCGAAGAGATGGCAAGAAGTCATGAAATCCGAAATGGAATCTATGTATGTCAATCAAGTGTGGAACTTGGTTGATTTGCCAAGTGGGGTTAAACCCATAAGATGCAAATGGGTCTTCAAGAAGAAGATGGATGAAACCTTTTCACATGTTGCTAAGATTAAGTCGATTCGGATTTTGCTTGCGGTAGCTGCATATTATGAATATGACATTTGACAGATAGACGTCAAAATCACTTTCCTCAATGGTAATCTAATTGAGGAAGTGTATATGAAACAACCTGAGGGTTTTTCATCTGATTCCAAACCAAATGTTGTATGCAAACTACAGAAGTCCATTTATGGGCTTAAGCAAGCCTCAAGGAGTTGGATATTTGATTTGACAAAACAATCAAATTATTTGATTTCGTCAGAAGCAAATATGATCCCTGTGTTTATAGTAAATGCAAGGATAAGAGTATTGCCTTCATTATTATATATGTAGATGACATATTGATAATGGAAGACAATAAGACTTTCATACAATCATTGAATGAGTGCTTGTCCATTACCTTCATGATGAAGGATTTGGGTGAAGCCTGCTACATTCTGGGAATTAGGATCTATAGAGATAGACCTAATAGATTATTGGAGCTGTCACAGTCGGTCTACATAGACAAAGTGCTTAGACGTTTTTCTATGAAAAATTCCAAGAAAGATGGTCTACCTATGGGTCACGGCATCAAGTTATCTAAGAAGGATAGTTCTAATGTAGTAGAAATTGAGGGTATGAAGAGGATCCCATATGCTTCGGCTATAGGATAAAAGTCCTTAGACTTGAGGTCGATACGCACCTTGTCTACAGATTAATGTACTTTGATCCTGTCCTAAACTAAAATTCCTTAAGGTTGAGATACATCTCGTATTGGGTACATTATGATGTGGATTAAAGGTGGTAGTTGAACAAAGATTAGGATTCATTCCTAGAATGTATATTCGAGAGAACACTCAGATTCTCATGTGATATTAGGTTGACTAAGTCGTTGGCCAACGCAACAGACATATATATGATATAGTCTCGTTGTCAACTAATATAGATGAAATATAATGATCAAGCTATTTGGATAGACACTTGGCAAATCCTAAGCTTGATCGAGTATGTCGTGAATGAAAGCATTTTATTTTCCCACATAGAGGTTCAGTTTACCAGATGCGTATAACTATACTTCACATATTGAGTTTGTCTTCCGGTGCAGTCTAGGAGTTCCGTGTAGACCCTAATATGATTAGTGTCAATATGTGAAGGCATGTAGGATAACACTAAGTTAATTGTTCCATCGATCTAAGGATGTAATGAGAGAGAATATAAATGTTCGCTTTATGATTGAGACATTTGAATGAATAATGATTATTTAATTAAGTCAAGATTGGATTTCGGATTTAATTGAAAAATAAAAACGAGGCAAAATTGGACTAGGGCCGCGACAGATGGGACCAAGAGCCGCGCGCCATAGCTCCGCGGCGCCACCCGCTTAGTGTCGCGGCACCGCCAGTCCACTGGGGTCCGACTGACCCACTTTGCTTTAGTTTTTGGGCCTGACCCACTGGGAAACCCTAGCTGCATTTACACAGCTATAAATAGAGGGTTCCATCATTATTCTAATATACTTAAATTATTAAGATCATTCTCTCCCAAAACTCTACCGGATATCCTAGATTTTCGAAAGAGAAATTACATCAGAGTTTTTAGAATTTGCAATCGAGGAACTATTGCGTGCTCACTCTCGTATTACACTTGAAGATTTCAAATTGCAAAATCGTAAGTTTTCGTTCGAAGTATTACGGTTACTATTACATGTATGTTTATATGTATTTATCAATACATAATCATCCTACATATCGTTGTCTTGTTGGGTTTGAAACCAAAATTTTCAAATTCTGCTGCGTACACTAATCCAACAAAACTATACAAAATTTGCCTGATACTTTTCATAATAAAGAGGTTATTATAGAAGATGTTTTAGCTAGTGAGTCTAGTATTAAATTACCTAACAATTTTTCAAATGCACCTGTTATTATAATGGATGTTTTGTCTACTGAGTCTAGTGTTAAATTTGTCAAATAATTTTCATAATAAAGCGTTTATTATAGCGGATGTTTTAGCTAGTGAGTCTAGTATTAAATTTATCTAACAATTTTCCAAATGAACATGTTATTATAACTGATGTTTTATCTACTGAGTCTAGTATTAAATTTACCTAATAATTTTCATAATGAAGCGGTTACTATAGAGGATATTTTAGCTACTGTACCTTTGCGGCATAATTTGGCATACGTTCGACCATACTGACTACAAAATGGTTGGGATGGTCTCACTTGACCTTTACAACTTTGACCCTTAAATATCGGCGATCCCTGACTAATAAACTCCCTGGGTTATGAGCTCCCTGACCCTTCAAGGGGCCTATCTCTATCGGATGCTCTAGGATGAAGTCGTGCCTGGGAGGCAATCAATTGATTCAATACATGCACCGCTATTCATACATCTTTATCAGACGGAGCCAGTGGTAGAACTGATGATATGAGAGCTTTCCTCAACTCCTCTGGCACTACTAGATTCGTCGATACTTGGAAAATAAACTTACTCATATCCTCTGATGAACCTGCCTCAATAGAGAACATACTACTCACATTTACACTCAATCCAACCTCAATATCCCTGCTAATCATAGCCTTATTGGAAAAAGACATTGTTTAAATCATAAACACGATAATGTCTACAGAGAGAATTCTTACAACTCAGCTGTATAGCACAATCTAGATCAAGAAGGAAGATAACAATTATCCTAGATGCCCTTTAGTCTCATGTCTATAAGTGTGGTACACAACACACTCATAAACAAGACTCTACTAGACACAGCTTGTAGACTCTCTGGGATAGACCTGCTCTGATACCAAGTTTGTCACAACTCAAACTAGAGGCTTACGACGCACCAACCGCACTCGCCGCACCACTAATCACATATTTAACATCTAACCATCACTAAGCATGGCCACGAGGGCCGCCATTAGATACCCTGCTGACATATGAAAATAGTAACTGGAAAAGAGCTATGTAAAATTCTGCAACCAGAACGACCCAACCTATATACATATACATACCAAGGCCGGCATGCCCATACATGACTACTATACATAAGACAACTGTCTACAAGGCTCTAAAGAATATGTGACATCATAAGGTCAGGACAGGATCCCGCCGTACCCCTACGCATAACAAAAATATTGTACCATGACTAGACTTCCACTCTTCAAAAGGTAGAGTGCTCCAGTATTAGCTGAACCGACAACCTATTAGTGCGAACCATCACCCTGTCTACCTGAGCCTGTGGGCATGAAATGAAGCGTTCCCCGACAAAAGGGACGACAGTACGACTGATGTACCGAGTATGTCAGGCATAAAAAATAGCATAATAGAGACCTAAAAGTAATATGAGACATAAAACAACCAAACAGTAGACAATGCCTCTGAGGGCCATAATATGCATAAGTATCATATATGTGCAGAATGTCTCTGAGGGCCATAATACGCCTATGCCATGCACAATGCGGTCATGCATATATATATAATGCGTACATATAGTAGAGTATATAACTCCTTTTAAGGTCAAGTTATGTACATGAATGTAATGCATGAATGATATGATATGATAATAAGACACTATAAGTTCGTCAGAGTGATGTAATGTCGCTTCACCTCCGATTAACGTTATGAATACTAACATCTTTTCCATATACCTCAATAGGGATTTAGGAACATATTTAGACATGCTTTGAAAATAAGAATAAATAACATGAACATCCTTAACTACTAAGAGTAGAATCATTTATGAGACAATATTACGTTTGCGTTTCGTACTTAGAACATGCCAAAAAAAAGAAAGACTTGTCTTAACATACCTGACCTTGCTAAGAACAATTCTTGCTACTTTGAGATCTTTGATTAAGGGAACTATACTTGCCTCCTTAAAATAACTAAAAATAACGTTGATGCACATAGAACTTAGTTATGCAAAGTGAATTATTAAGTTACTGCTACATAGTCTCCATATTTCGTCACACTTTTAAGTCCTAAATCATTTTGGGACTCCATCTTCTTGGTCTAAATACTTGAACACGACCTTATTCTTGCGGGTTCGGGTAAAGTTTCTCATCTTGGATGTTTCAATTTCTAGTCCGAAAATACGGGGTGTTACAATACTCAAACAAGAAGACAACCATGCTGGAAAATCTCGAAATATATCAACTCACCCAAGGAAGCGTATGTGACATCAGTAGGAGGAAAGTCCCACGTTGGCAAAATACTGGAGAAATGCTGGGTATATAAATAAGAAAGGCCTTAGATTCTAATGTCGCGTTTTAAAGTCGTATGAATCTAGGCCCAAAATGAACAATATCACTAATGGATTGGATTGTTATTGCGTAATAGCATCTTCTTCATACTTATATGGTGTCTAATAAGTTAAGTTGATATCAATTATTAAAGCTACACGTAATACATGACAGTAAGAGCAGAAAACTTCAAACATCTCTGCTATAACATCACTTCAAGCAAACCTTAAGATCAAGTCACAATAGGGAAGTTGAGCGGCATCTTAACTATAATAAATGTAATCTGCTGAAATATTTTTAACAAGGAAACAACAACTAAAAAGCTACGAAGTAATACTCATTTTCTTTTCATCAATTAAGCACCCAGATTACAATTTTTGTTGCATCAACAGAAATATCATTCAATATGTTTGGTCTGCGTTGGATATAATTGATTTTGACAGAAATATTAGTATTGTATTAATATTCTACTAATATTTAAGTACTATATTGCACTTTAAATTCTATTATCTATTTATTTATTTATATGTATTTGAATAAATGTCCATTTTGGTAATTTTACATTCAAAAACAATTTTGATCAAAACTATCCAAACGTCATGAATTGATAACAATCACTTTTACATTGTTGCAACCAACAACTTTGACCCTTAAATATCGGCGATCCCTGACTAATAAATTCCCTGGGTTATGAGCTCCCTGACCCTTCAAGAGGCCTATCTCTATCGGATGCTCTAGGATGAAGTCGTGCCTGAGAGGCAATTAATTGATTCAATACATGCACCGCTCTTCTTACATCTTTATCAGACGGAGCCAGTGGTAGGACTGATGATATGAGAGCTTTCCTCAACTCCTCTAGTACTACTAGATTCGTCGATACTTGGAAAATAAACTTACTCATATCCTCTGATGAACCTGCCTCAATAGAGAACATACTACTCACATTTACACTCAATCCAACCTCAATATCCCTGCTAATCATAGCCTTATTGGAAAAAGGCATTGTTTAAATCATAAACACGATAATGTCTACAGAGAGAATTCTTACAACTCAGCTGTATAGCACAATCTAGATCAAGAAGGAAGATAACAATTATCCTAGATGCCCTGTAGTCTCATGTCTATAAGTGTGGTACACAACACACTCATAAACAAGACTCTACTAGACACAGCTTGTAGACTCTCTGGGATAGACCTGCTCTGATACCAAGTTTGTCACAACTCAAACTAGAGGGCCATGAAGGGCACCCGAACCGTACCTGCCGGGCACCACTAATCACATATTTAACATCTAATCACTAAACATGGCCACGAGGGCCGCCATTAGATACCCTGCTGACATATGAAAATAGTAACTGAAAAAGAGCTATGTAAAATCCTGCAACCAGAACGACCCAACCTATATACATATACATACCAAGGCCGGCATGCCCATACATGACTACTATACATAAGACAACTGTCTACAAGCCTCTAAAGAATATGTGACATCATAAGGTCAGGACAGGATCCCACCGTACCCCTACGCATAACAAAAATATTGTACCATGACTAGACTTCCACTCTTCAAAAGGTAGAGTGCTCCAGTATTAGCTGAACCGACAACCTACTAGTGCGAACCATCACCCTGTCTACCTGAGCCTACGGGCATGAAATGAAGCGTTCCCCGACAAAAGGGACGACAGTACGACTGATGTACCGAGTATGTCAGACATAAAAAATAGCATAATAGAGACCTAAAAGTAACATGAGACAAAAAACAACCAACCAGTAGACAATGCCTCTGAGGGCCATAATATGCATAAGTATCATATATGTGCAGAATGTCTCTGAGGGCCATAATACGCCTATGCCATGCACAATGCGGTCATGCATATATATATAATGCATACATATAGTAGAGTATATAACTCCTTTTAAGGTCAAGTTATGTACATGAATGTAATGCATGAATGATATGATATGATAATAAGACACTATAAGTTCGTTAGAGTGATGTAATGTCGCTTCACCTCCGATTAACGTTATGAATACTAACATCTTTTTCATACACCTCAATAGGGATTTAGAAACATATTTAGACATGCTTTGAAAATAAGAATAAATAACATGAACATCCTTAACTACTAAGAGTAGAATCATTTATGAGACAATATTACGTTTGCGTTTCGTACTTAGAACATGCCAAAAAAAAAAAGATTTGTCTTAACATACCTGACCTTGATAAGAACAATTCTTGCTACTTTGAGATCTTTGATTAAGGGAACTATATTTGCCTCCTTAAAATAACTAAAAATAACGTTGATGCACATAGAACTTAGTTATGCAAAGTGAATTATTAAGTTACTGCTACATAGTCTCCATATTTCGTCACACTTTTAAGTCCTAAATCATTTTGGGACTCCATCTTCTTGATCTAAATACTTGAACACAACCTTATTCTTGCGGGTTCAGGTAAAGTTTCTCATCTTGGATGTTTCAATTTCTAGTCCGAAAATACGGGATGTTACAATACTCAAACAAGAAGACAACCATGCTGGAAAATTTCGAAATATATCAACTCACCCAAGGAAGCGTATGTGAGGAAAGTCCCACGTTGGCAAAATACTGGAGAAATGTTGGGTATATAAATAAGAAAGGCCTTAGATTCTAATGTCGCGTTTTATAGTCATATGAATCTAGGCCCAAAATGAACAATATCACTAATGGATTGGATTGTTATTGCGTAATAGCATCTTCTTCATATTTATATGGTGTCTAATAAGTTAAGTTGATATCAATTATTAAAGCTACACGTAATACATGACAGTAAGAGCAGAAAACTTCAAACATCTCTGCTATAACATCACTTCAAGCAAACCTTAAGATCAAGTCACAGCAGGGAAGTTGAGCGGCATCCTAACTATAATAAATCTAATCTGCTGAAATATTTTTAACAAGGAAACAAGAACTAAAAAGCTACGAAGTAATACTCATTTTCTTTTCATCAATTAAGCCCCCAGATTACAATTTTGTTGCATCAACAGAAATATCATTCAATATGTTTGGTTCTGCGTTGGATATAATTGATTTTGACAGAATTGAGTTTAATAATAATTTATTTATATTTGGTTGCAACAATGTAAAAGTGATTGTTATCAATTCATGATGTTTGGATAGTTTTGGTCAAAATTGTTTTTGAATGTAAAATTACCAAAATGGACATTTATTCAAATACATATAAATAAAATAAATAGATAATAGAATTTAAAGTGCAATATAGTACTTAAATATTAGTAGAATATTAATACAATACTAATTTAAAGTGCAATATAGTACTTAAAATATTATTATAATATTATTAAATATTATATAATATTATTAAATATTATTACATTATTATTAAATATTATTAAATATTATATAATATTATTTAATATTATTACAATATTATTAAATATTATTAAATATTATTACAATATTATTAAATATTATTACAATATTATTAAATATTATTACAATATTATTAAATATTATTACAATACTAAATTAAAGAAGGTAATGAAGGAAAAAGTAAAAATTCAAATTGAAATAAATGTAGAATTGATTCTACTCACCTTAGAAGCTAGAAATTGTAGCTTATTCTAGAATTAATTTTGAAGAGGAGATGATTTACAGTTACACATTTATATAAGATTTTTTTTTCGACCACATATTTCAAAAGTCTTTCTTTCTTTTTTAAACTCCGTGTTAAGTCAAATCGTGTCATATAAATTGAAACGACGGAGCAATTGATGCTACTGTTTACTAATTTAAGGAGGATGTCAGTGTTACAGAAAAGAGAAAGAAACTAGTGTTATTTATATGACAAAAGTGTATTATTGAAAATTTGAGAGCTGGTTTGAAAGTTTGGAATAATTATAATTTTATTTCATTAATATGTTTTTTTAAATTGTTGGACGAAAATATATTTTTTTAAACTTGGGAGTTTATTTTGATGCCCAACAACTTGCCTCCAATTAATTAGCGCTAAACCAAATTGGGTCCTGCCACCTAATAATTAGCAAGTGTTGTCCGAACTCCCAAAAAATACTAACTTGGGGACCTGCCAACAAACTTCACCAAGTATCTTAGTTTAACTATATATGTAAGTAGTTATGAGGAAAAAAGAGTGAAAAACGGAAAAGAATGAAAATACATAAACATGCATGAAGTTAGTGACCAGATGATAATGGTGGCACCAATCGAATGGTGGTTATAACTATATCGATATTAAGGCACCAAAATTCCTCGTCGTTCTGATATAATTTTAATACTTGTCAGACATTTTTAGTGTTGTTTAACCAACAGTAATAAATTACCCCAGGAAAAAAATAATTATTACATATATAGTGTTCAAGACATAACACTAATCTTGTCCCAGTGAAATACTCTCACTTTATTCTAAAATTACTAACTTATTTTAAACGCACAACCCCACATGTTGTACCTTATTATTTTTAATGCGTTATAACATAACACATAACGTCTAGGAGTACAAGGTTCATCATATATAGAAGTACCATACGTTCATTAGTTGGGACCACCATTATTCTTGTGTTCACCATCCTTAACATTTTCACCTTCGCCGGTGGTGCTGGTGGCATAACGGCGGCAATTGCTCTGACAACCAACTCCACAGTAAGCCCGAGTCGAGCCACAGAACCCGTACTGGCTACAACACAGCCCATTGGCACATGCACGCTGTCCAGCTTGTCTTCCACATTGTTGTGCACTTGCCGTGGTTAGCAGCAAGGCCAAAATCATCACAATAACCACATGAAACTTCATTGTTTTCCTTCTTTTTCTGCTTTTTCCTTTCTTGTTTTTTTTTTTTGTCTTAGGATGAGTAATTGCCTATGGTTTGAATTGAAACAGAAGCATGCATGCATAGTGGTATATATAGTGAGTGATGTACTAACGATGACAAATTTGCATTCAAATATTGCTAGCTATATGACTTCAGTTGGATAAATTTAAGTTCAAGAATAGCTGCCTTATGACTTCTTATTAATGGATAAATTCTTTGTATGATATGGTTTTCCATCATCTCGTGTCACCATGGAACCGCTTTGTCTAGCTAGTGTTTTCAAGAAGAATATAGTTTTTCTTATTGTTATCATATGTATTTACGTATCAATGAAATAAAATGGTAACTTGCGAAAATAGCAACAGAGATTCTATATATATTATGCTTTTTTTAATCGAAATAATATGAAATAATATGCATTTTTCTGTCAACAGGTAGCTACACCCGTTTTAAAAAAAAGGTAGCCTTGAATTCAAAGTGGGTTATTGTTATTTATAATAATTCTTATTTACTACATTTGAATTTCTATAGGCTTTATGAGTTCCAAATTTGGTGGAATATGTATTGTACCTTCTAAAGGCATTCTATAAATAGAAGTCTTGAATTCATGTAAGTGAGTTAAGAGATAAAGATTGGTGATGCGTTCTTGATATAAGAATTGCAGATAGAGAAGGCATTATGAGTTTTGTCGGTGGAAAAACATTTTATATAGGAAAAAGGAATAATAAAAAAACTTCACCAATAAAATTAGTAGATAGATCTGCGGTATGAACATCATTACCTACCATCTGTTTCACATAGTACATGTAAATAGTAATCTATTAATCCCTTCAATTTAAGTGGATTAACTAGACATATAATATTTAGAAAATAAGAGTCTTGAATTTTATGTTCTTAAATTAAATATATCGTGGAATGTACCAAAATGTCTTAGAATATTGATACTAAAGGGCTATCAAATATAGAAAAATATTTTTAAAAATAAAGTACAAAAACAAGTAAAATATTTAAATTGAAATGAAGAAAGTACTTTTTTTAATCAATCAGTTGTCACCTGCCGTGGTGATGAGGGACTCATCGTACATCTCTACTTATTTTAACAAATATTCTTCGTTCGTTTTAAAGTGATAGTAAATATACATATCATACAAGCATAATTCTAGGCTAGAGTTAAGGTAATGAATCACTAAATATATACCTATCATATACAGAATATACACAATTATGACTAATTATTTTTTCATATTCTATCACACCCACAGTCGAAGCGGGAGATTGACGTACAAAGTGAATATCCAACTCAATATGTTTAGTACGTTGATGTTGAACTAGATTCCCTGAGAGATAAATTGCACTAACATTATCACAATAAACCAACGTCGCCTTCGGAACCGGACAGTGGAGCTCCAAAAGAATGTGTTTGAAAGCATGCATGTGATCCTCCATCGCGTTATGCATGAATAGAAAAATCTGCTGCACATCATAAGATATGTCTGGCCTCATGAAAGTAGGATATTACAGGGCCCCTGCAAGGCTATGATAATGTGATGGATCGACATATGGCTTGTTGTAAGAGGCACTCAACTTTGGTTTAGTATCAACCGGAGTGGAATATGCCTTACACGTGGACATGTCAGCTCGTTCAATGGTCTCTTCTGCATATTTTGAGACAAAAGTAAACCACCTGCATGATGTGTTACAGCTATCTCCAAGAAGTAACTTAGTGGCCCTAGATCTTTCATTGCAAATTCTGAGCCAAGAAGTGACATGATAGATTTGCGAAGAGCATCAGATGAGGTAGTTAATATAATATCATCCACATACAGAAGAATGTAAGTTATATCATTATCCTGACGGTATATGAATAGAGAATGATCAAACCTGCTGTTTGAAATCCCAATATTAGAAACATAATCTGTAAAACCTTTGTACCAGGCCTGATGAGCTTGTTTGAGCCTATACAATGATTTCTTTAGTAGACACACATGATTATGATAAGTGGGATCTCTGTACCCCATGGGCCGATACATGTACACTATTTCATTGAGTTCTCCATATAGGAATGTATTTTTGACATCGGTGATGAAGCGGCCATGCCTTTGAAAGAGCCAGACTTAGTAGCGGACGAATAGTTTCTGGTTTGACCACCAGACTAAAAGTCTCACCGCAGTCCACATCAACCTATTGAGTCTTCCCATCACCTACAAGACGGGCTTTATGCCTCTTAAATGTACCATTAGATTTTTTTATGACTAAAAATCCACAAAAATCGATCACATTAATATAAGGAGGATGATGCACTAAATATCACATCTTATTATTAATAAGAGCATTATATTCATCATCCATAGTAATTTTCCAATTCGGATCATTAAGGCTACACGTTTTTTTTAAAAAGTAGCCTCACCGAAAGAATTAATTCCTTGATTATTCTTATTGATGAAGGACATATATATACATGTTACAATAGGAGAATCATATTTCTACTTTACATCTAAAACCCTATTCTATAAGGAGACTAACTATACAATTATTGTAATATTATAATAGTAATTAAGGTACAAGACTAATTCTAATATATACCAAATATACAAGATTCCGCAACACTGTTCACAAAATTAGGGTCGCGTGTCCTGCGATCATGACACGCGGGCAATCGCTTTGGACACTATTTAACACACCCCCGCAGTCATAGTGGACGGTCTTCGTACGCTGAGACTGTCTCTAAAATCTTCAAAAATGACAGAGGGAAGACCCTTTGTAAAGTTGTCTGCAATCTGATATCTGGAAGGAATATGGCAGACGCGTACTTGTACTTTAGCTACCTTCTCTCGAACAAAGTGAATATCCATCTCTATGTGTTTAGTGCGTTGGTGCTGAACTAGATTATCTGAAAGGTAGATGACACTTATATTATCACAATAGACTATGGTAGCTTTCTCAATAGGACAATGAAACTCTAAAAGTAGATTTCGTAACCAACATGACTTAGAAAGCACATTGGCTATCCCTCGATACTCGACCTCTACACTTGAATGTGAAAGCGTGGATTGACGCTTGGCAGACCATGAGACCAAGTTATTACCTAAAAACATGCAATAGCCAGATGTAGACCGTCTTGTGTTAGGACAACCACCCCAATCATCATTTGTATAAGAGACTAGTGTAGACGTCGATGAAGGATACAAATGCAAGTCATACTGAAGTGTTCCCTGAATGTACCTAAGAATACGTTTGAACGCATTCATATGTTCAACTCTGGATCATGCATAAACAAACACACCTGTTGTACGACATATGTAATATCAGGACGCGTGAGCGTCCGATACTGAAGGGCGCTGATCGGTGTATTTTATATACACTTTTTGAGTCATTTTTAGTTAGTCTTTTGTCCCTTTCTGTACAAATAAGTGTCGTCTTAGGATAAATTTTCTTTCTTTTGAGTCAAATTGGTTAAAATGACTGTTTGGCGGAAAATGAGCTAAAAGAGGGCAAAAGTGGAGGTTCCAGAGCCTAAAATACGAGAAAGGGGCGAACAGCAGAGCAGAGTGCAGCGGCGCGCTCTATACTGCCAGAGTGCAGCGGCGCCAATCACGAACAACGCAGGTTCCGGCCAGCGCGCCGATAGCGAACGCGCCGACGCGGGAAAAATCAGGTTTTTGACGAATTATGGGCCAGGCCTGAAGGGAAAACCTTAAGGGCGGTTTGGAGGCTATAAAAAGAGAACCCTAGGCAGTTTTCAAGAGTTCCCTTTCTTGCACAAACACAAGACTTCTTGGAGTTGAAGATTGGAGACCTTTACTTAGTAATTTTCTTTTCTTTTCTTTACTTTACTTTTAGTTTATGTTGGATATTGAATTAGTTCTTGTCATGTCAATGGCTAGGAACTAATTCTATTATAGGGCTTTCCATGTCAATTCACTTGAACCTTATTTTATGAGTTAATGCATGTTTATGGTTGTTCTTCTTATTGTTGAGATTTACCCAATAATTGCTTTGAATGCTTGGTAATTAATTGATCACTAATTATCATTATTTATATGATTTCTAATCAAACTTCGAAAGGAGGAGGTTGTGACTATGCTGTAAGTTGTGTAGACATAGGTCGGATTGGGGATGAAAATACCTCAATTACTTGTGTAGCGTTAATAGGGGTTTAAATACCTAATTTCACGCATGGTGCGTGACGATTAACAAGGTTTTTGTTCTTAATCCTCCTATAGAGTCATCCTTATCACCGAAAGGTAGAAAGGAGCGCTACTGGGGTTGAGTGTTTATATAGCCTTAACGGGAGTATAAAATGAATTAGTAAACCTGCTAGCTCCAAAAGAAGAAGAACCATAATTTATTGCATTAATAAGTAATATAAGCGGATAGTTGAGGCGACTTGGAAGCCATATTTCCATCACTACTGAAGTAAACACATAGTTAATTAGTATTTATAATTGTTAGTTATAATCAACAAAATCAAATATCGGTTACCAAATAGATAACAAAAGATAGATAATTGGTACTTGAACACTAATACTTGAGGACGATATTCGGTCTTACCTAGACTATATTACTTGTCACGATAACGTGCACTTGCGTTAAAGTGTGTGCATTAAATCGCGCATCAAGTTTTTGGCGCCGTTGCCGGGGATTAGGCATAGTTCAATATCAATTTTATCTATTTTTAATTTCTAATTTGGTTTTTAGTTTTTAATTTTTTTTATTTTTACGTTTTTTATTTTTATTTTTGTAAAAATCAGGGTACCGTGATCCGTTTGGTTGTTTTTGATCTGTTTCAGGCTCTCAGTTTATGCGAAGGAGAAGAGGAGCAAACACTCTTGTTCCCTTCAATCCAGAGATTGAGAAAACTTGTAAACAGAATAGAAGGAACCAGCGAATTGCAACCTTGATAGAGATGGACGACGGTCAAAACAACAATGTGCTGAGAGAGGGGTTAGGTGAAAATCAACCTAACCAAGGAATGCCTCGGCGAATACCTATGGATGTCGAGGAGAGAGTTCAAGTCCAGGCAGAAAGAAGCTTGGGAGACTACGTGCTGCCGAGGGTGAACGGAGCACAGACATGTATTAGGCTCCCAACAATAGGAGCAAATAACTTTGAGATCAAACCGGCAATTCTAAGCATGGTGCAGAACACAGTGCAGTTTGGAGGGTTGTCATCAGAGGATCCACATATGCACATAGTTAATTTCTTGGAGCTATGTGCAATATTCAGATATAACGGCGTTACTGATGATGCCGTCAGATTGAGGCTCTTTCCCTTTTCACTCAGGGATAGAGGCAAAAGTATGGTTGAATTCCTTACCAGCTGATTCGATTTTTACATGGCAAGAGCTGTCACAAAAATTTCTAGCAAAATTCTTCCCACCGTGCAAAGCAGCGAAATTGAGAGGGGAGCTGAATAATTTCTACCAAGCAGATGGAGAGTCATTATACGAAGCTTGGGAGAGGTTCAAGGATTTGCAGAGAAAGTGCCCACACCACTGTATTGAGTTGTGGAACTTGGTCCACATCTTCTATAACGGGCTGAGCGGAACAACCAGAACAATTATCGATGCAGCAGCAGGTGGGACATTTATGAGGAAAACAGCCCACGAAGCTCACGACTTATTAGAAGATATGGCCACCAACAACCATGTCACAGAAGATAGACCAATGAGTGGTAGGAGAACAGTGGGAGTTCACGAGATAGATGCCATCACTGCCCTGAATGCCCAAGTGGCCCTTTTGACGAAACAGCTGCAGCAACATACAGTATCAGTAAATGCAGTGCAGATGCCAAAGAGCTGTGAAATATGTGGAGGCCCACATACATTCGATAGATGTCCTTCAGCTGATCCTAATAATATGCCAATCGAGCAGGCAGAGTGCCAAGCTGTGGGTAACTATCAGAGGCCCCAGAACAACCCATACTCTAACACATATAATCCAGGGTGGAGGAATCACCCAAATTTCTCATGGAGAGGAGACCAGGGGCAGCAGAATCAATATAGAGGCGATCAAAACCAAGAAGCACTAATCAGCAGCCATTTACTCAGGCCCCACCCTCTCAACAGTTCAATGCACCTGTTCAGCTAGAAAAGCAAGATGAGCTGAGAGCAGCTTTGTTGGCACTCACCAACGCCTGCACTCCGGGCCAGAATGTAAACTAGATCCTCGTTCAGGAACTTGGAAACATAAGTGGGTCAACTAGCAAAGCAATCGAACAGCAGGCCACAGGGTACACTTCCAAGCAACACAAAGATGAATCCGAGAGAACAATGCTAGGCAGTACAGCCGAGAAGTGGTAAACAATGAGCAAAGAAATACATCACCCAGAGTTGAACAAAGGGCAGAAATAGAGAAAGAGAAGGTGGTTGAAGCTCGCCCAGTAGTAGAGAAAACTCCAGAGAAGGAGTATACTGAGAAGATCCCGTTCCCACAGAGATTGCAGCGGAAGGCAGTTGATAAACAATTCTCCAAATTTTTGGAGACATTC
The DNA here is from genome assembly GCA_029844215.1 of Przewalskia tangutica. NCBI lineage: Eukaryota > Viridiplantae > Streptophyta > Magnoliopsida > Solanales > Solanaceae > Przewalskia > Przewalskia tangutica. Next base: position 134,353,026 of record CM056722.1, read on the forward strand.
AGAAAGCTACATATCAACATACCCTTTATAGAGGCGTTGGAGCAAATGCCCTCTTATTTTAAATTCATGAAGGAGATTTTGGGGAAGAAGAAGAAACTAGCAGAGTATGAGATGGTGGCGCTTACTGAGGAGTGCAGTGCCATCCTGCAGAAGAAGTTGCCCCCTAAACTAAAAGACCCAGGGAGCTTTACATTGCCTTGCACAGTTGGAAATGTGACATGCAACAGGGCTCTTTGCGATTTAGGGGCAAGCATAAATTTGATGCCTTTGTAAGTATTTAAACGGTTGGAGTTAGGTGAGGCAAAACCAACCACGGTACTAGCCGATAGGACAGTGGTACACCCAAGGGGGAAGATTGAGGACGTGCTTGTTAAAGTAGGAAAATTCTTTTTTCCTGCGGACTTCCTCATTCTCGACATGGAAGAGGATGCAGAGATCCCCATCATATTGGGGAGACCATTCCTGGCGACAGGGAGAGCCCTGATCGATGTAGAAAAATGAGAGCTGACGTTGAGGGTGGAGAAGGAAAAAATAGTGTTTAAAGTATTTAAACACATTATTGAGCCACCAATCATGAGCAGGTGCTTTGCAATCAGCACCATCAAAACCCCCTGTGAGCCAGTACAAGCCAAACCAAGGGAGATGAGCCCACAAAAGCAGGTATGTGATGCCGAACCTCCGCAAAAGCAGGTATGTGCTCCTGAACCTTCCCTTGAACATAATTTTAAGAAGAGAAACAGAAGAAGAAAACGAAAAATGTGAAGTAAATGGATTGGTTGTGGGGTTAATCTACCCCACACTTCTTGAGTTAAGGAACTTGCGTCCGGCTAAAAGACGTTAAAGACAGCGCTACTTGGGAGGCAACCCAAAGTATTTTAAATTATTTATTTTAATGTAGTTAGTTTTACTAAGAAATAAACGATCGAGGTAGTTTGTGTTGTGTTAACAGCAGCCAACAATAAAATTGAGGGTGAAATCAAGAATAGCCGAAAAATGGGTGAAAAAAGGCCAGCGCCTGTGAGCAGGCGCGAAAAGAGCGTAGCGCGAAGATTGCGCCGCGCGCCAGAGCAGGGTCGTGGCGCCAAAAATCCATAAAATTGCCAAGTCTAGGCGCCGCGGCGCCAGTAGCAGGCCGCACGTAAATTCCCAAGTAGTGTCAGAGTCAGCCGCGCGCTAAATGCATGGCGCCAAGCGGAAATCCAGAAATTAAAAGACGCCCAAAAACCCGATTTTCCCCAATTTCAAACCAAAACCTAACCTTTCTTCTCCACAAAACCCACGAAAATTCAAACCTCACCCACAAATCTTCCATAAATCAAACCCAAACACAACAAAAAAACTCGTAAAATCCCTAAACCCTTAACCATTTCAACCAACAAAACTTCATCCCAGTGCCTCAAATCACAATTAGAAGCAAGAAAACCTTGAAGAACACCGTCAAAAAGGTAATCTTCATCTTTTCTTGAAAGCTTTACAGTAGTCAAAGGAGGTAGTAGTTTGGAGGAGTGTTGCATTGTTGAAGTCGTTGGGGTGTTGAAAAAAAAAATTGGTTGTGAAATTTAGAGGAGGAGTATACAAGGAGGGTGTGGGTATTGTGTAGTGCAGGAGTTGGAGTTTGGGGGTGATAGTATTGTAGCTGCTAGTTGTTGTGTGATAGTGTTGGGGAACATTTGTGATACTAAGAAAACGCTGCAAAAAGTGATTTAACCATGTCTGCCAGGAAGAGAAGAGCCTCCATATCCACCTCAGCTCCTCAATACGATGATAATAGGTTCATTAGCCAACAAGCTTATGAAAGATACAAAAAGCTTAGTACTAGGCCCTTAATCCCTGAAAGGGGAATGGATTATCAAAGGGATTCGCTTGGAGAGGAGGATGTCTATGAGCCCATTCGGGCAATGATTGAGATGATGGGGTGGAAGAGATTTGTAAATCCGGAAGAGATAGCACCAATGAACACAGTAATGGTGCGTGAATTTTATGCTAATCTTCCGGAGAAGGTGAACAATGAATGTTTTGTGAGGGGACAATATGTGCCTGTGACGGCAGAAAAGGTCAATGCGGTATTGGAAACAGTTGATGTTGAGGAAAGAGGTGATGACCGAAGCTACTTCAGATCATGGTCTAGAAGCACCAACCGCATTGACTGGAATACCGTCGCAAACACAGTGAGCTACCCTGGGGCTGCATTTTATATTGCCAGAAATGGGTCAAGAGGACTGAGCAGGTGTCAGTTCAACAAAGCAGCCAAGGGTTGACTGTATTTCGTCAGTGCCCGTCTGATTCCATCAACGCACTTCACCAGAGTGCCAGAAGATAGGATCAAATTGATATATGGAATTATGACGGGGAAGACGATTGATGTGGGAAAGGAGATAGTGCAAAGCATTGAAGAGACCAGCAGGTTGGTAACAACAGGTGGGTTGGGACATGACTCACTTATTACAAGTTTATGCGCCATAAATGGGGTCCCAACCCTACCCACTGATACTCGTGAGAGAAACCAACTGCCTGTGTCATATGGAATAGTGCACTCCTTCCCAGACCCAAGCCCCCCAGCAGCAAGAAGAAGAGCACCAGCACCACCAGCAGCAGCAGAGGCCGCCATGAACGAAGATGAGCCTGAGATAGAGGCTCAATATGCGGCAGGAAGCAGCCACCAGCCACCCACACAATCAGAACCTCCAGTGCCTATGATGGAGCAGTTTCTCCAGAACCAGAGAAGGATGATGCAACATTTCAATACAGTAATACAAGGACAACAAGAGTTGAGACAAGGACAACAAGAATTGAGGCATGGGCAACAACAGTTACACCAACAATTTGACGAGATGAGTTCCCTGTTCAACCAATGGTCGATGCATTATCCACCGCCACCGCCACCATTTTAAACCAAGTTTGTAAGTGTCCTTTTCTTTTATTTGTCTTTGAGTGTTGCACACATTGGGGACAATGTGTGATTTAAGTTTTGGGGGGTGTCTTATTTGTGTCTTATTGTTATAGTATGTTTGAGTCTTTTTGATTGTTTTTGTGTATTTTTGAGTCATAATTTTTTTTTCTTTTGAGTCGTAATTGTCTGTCAAAGATCATGCATGCTGTAGTTACTAGAAACACCTAGTGAAGTAAGGTGAAATAATGTAATGGAATTAAAAGCAACTATCTAAACACTTAGGTTAAATATGGCAAAAACTCATGAAATCTGTCTATTTGGAGTTTCTTGCTCGAATTGTGCATGATGAATGATTAAAACCTATGTGTTATGAATTGCTTGCTATTTGAGGCGAAATAGTTAGGATATGCATGTTAGGGAGATGACTCAGGCGTTTCTTTGTTAGCCAATTCTTACCACTATTTTCTATCTCTGACATTAAAATATCCCTAGTCAGCCCCATTGAGCCTAAAAATTGAACTTTTTCTTTGACACCCTATATTCCCACACTTGTGCCATAAGTAAAAATGTGAAATAGTTGGAATAGAGTGTGTTAAAAAAGAGACAAAAAGAGCAAACAAGATTGATGCACCTCAATTAAAAAGTAATAAGAAATAGGCAAAAGCCTAAGTTTGGGGGTGCTTGCTATTATGATACACTTCACGCTCTCAAAACAAAAGAGGGGAAAAATAGATTTGAAGTGAAGGAAAGAATCAAAAGAAAAGGAAAACACTGAAAAACTAAAGAGCTTATGGTACACAAAAATGAGCCTAAATGTCTATTTTTACCTACCCATGCCTAAGCCTACATTACAACCCTTAAAAGTCCTGAAGATCTCTTAGATGCATATCCATGATTAGTGGAGAATAGCAAGTAAAAATGTCATAGGGTTTTTGAAATTAACATGCATGATTCAGTATTTTGACTTCCATTAAGCATGATAAAAATGAGTTTGCGAAATATCTAGCTTAATTTGTTTAGAATGCTAAAATTTCATGCTATATGTTCCTGCATATTATTCTGCTAATCTTCATGTTTTTCTAAGTAATACCAATGCAGCAAAGTGATCAATGTCATTGAGTCTGTTTATTTTTCGTTTCCTTGAGTCTTTATTTCTTTCTTTTTAACTTTGCTCGAGGGCGAGCAAAGGTTAAGTTTGGGGGTATTTGATCAGTGTATTTTATATACACTTTTTGAGTCATTTTTAGTTAGTCTTTTGTCCCTTTATGTACAAATAAGTGTCGTCTTAGGATATATTTTCTTTCTTTTGAGTCAAATTGGTTAAAATGGTTGTTTGGCGGAAAAGGAGCTAAAAGAGGGCAAAAGTGGAGGTTCCAGAGCCTAAAATACAAGAAAGGGGCGAACCAGGCAGAGGTATCGAGGCAGCGCCGCGGCGCCTCCAGCCAACAGGGCCAGGCGCCCCGGCGCCCAATTTCCAGAGACCTGCAGAAGTTGCAGCGCCGCGGCGCCTCTAGACAGCAGAGTGCAGGGCCGCGACGCCTAATCACCAGAACAACGCAGAAGTTCCGGCGCCGCGGCGCCGACGCGGGAAAAATCAGGTTTTTGACGAATTATGGGCCAGGCCTGAAGGGAAAACCTTAAGGGCGGTTTGGAGGCTATAAAAAGAGAACCCTAGGCAGTTTTCAAGGGTTCCCTTTCTTGCACAAACACAAGACTTCTTGGAGTTGAAGATTGGAGACCTTTACTTAGTAATTTTCTTTTCTTTACTTTACTTTTAGTTTATGTTGGATATTGAATTAGTTCTTGTCATGTCAATGGCTAGGAACTAATTCTATTACAGGGCTTTCCATGTCAATTCACTTGAACCTTATTTTATGAGTTAATGCATGTTTATGGTTGTTCTTCTTATTGTTGAGATTTACCCAATAATTGCTTTGAATGCTTGGTAATTAATTGATCACTAATTATCATTATTTATATGATTTCTAATCAAACTTCGAAAGGAGGAGGTTGTGACTATGCTGTAAGTTGGGTAGACATAGGTCGGATTGGGGATGAAAATACCTCAATTACTTGTGTAGCGTTAATAGGGGTTTAAATACCTAATTTCACGCATGGTGCGTGACGATTAACAAGGTTTTTGTTCTTAATCCTCCTATAGAGTCATCCTTATCACCGAAAGGTAGAAAGGAGCGTTACTGGGGTTGAGTGTTTATATAGCCTTAACGGGAGTATAAAACGGATTAGTAAACTTGCTAGCTCCAAAAGAAGAAGAATCATAATTTATTGCATTAATAAGTAATATAAGCGGATAGCTGAGGCGACTTGGAAGCCCTATTTCCATCACTACTGAAGTAAACACATAGTTAATTAGTATTTATAATTGTTAGTTATAATCAACAAAATCAAATATCGGTTACCAAATAGATAACAAAAGATAGATAATTGGTACTTGAACACTAATCCTTGAGGACGATATTCGGTCATACCTAGACTATATTACTTGTCACGATAACGTGCACTTGCGTTAAAGTGTGTGTATTAAATCGCGCATCAGGCGCCTACAAGACTACGATAGCGGGTCAGATCCTCATAGGGAGAGCCAGCTGCAGCACCCAACTTGGGTTTTAGTATCAACTGGAGTAGAAGTGGACTTACAGGATGACATCTCAGCCCTCTCAATGATCTCTATTGCATACTTCCTCTGTGATAAGAACAATCTACATGCATGACGAGTTACAGTAATCCCCAAAAAGTAACTCAATGGGCCAAGTCCTTCATGATAAACTCAGAACTGAGCATTGTCATAATGGACTTTCGCAAAGCATCAAAAAAGGCAGTCAAGATAATAACATCAATATATAATAGAATATAAGCAATGGAAGATCCCTGACGGTATATGAATAATGAGTTATCAGACCTGCTTTGAGAGAAATCCATAGGCGAAACATAGTCAGCAAACATCTTATACCATGCCCGTGGAGACTGCTTAAACTCATACAAAGACTTCCTCAATAAACAGACATGATTAGGATATCTAGTATACCTAAACCCCAAGGGCTGATGCATATACATTGTCTCATGAAGATCAGCATGTATGAAAGCATTCTTCACATCTAGCTGATGAATGAGTCATGATTTCAAAAGAGCCAAGCTGAGCACATTACGAATAGTCGACAGCTTGACCACCGGGATAAAAGTATCACCACAATCCACACCAACCTGTTGAGTCTTACCATCACCTACAAGACGAGTCTTATTCCTTGCAAACGAACCATCAAAATTCTCTTTATGAGCAAAAATCCACATAGACCAAATAATATCAACTCACACGTCTTATTATCACTAAGAGCATTATATTCATCGGTCATTGCAATTTTCCAATTAGGGTCATCTAGGGCAGACACAGGATTACGGGGTAAGTGTTGTGATATTTCTAGATGTTTACGCAAGTGTACGTATCGTTCAAGTAATAAAGATCTATAAGACCGAGTTTATCGTCCACAGAGACTGGTTTATTAAGTACCTATTATCTATCCTATGGTATCTATTTGGTTGACGTTCTTTGATTTTAGATTTATGACTAAGTGCAGAAAATAAACTAAATATTATAATACTTTGGGTTTATAATAGTTATGAAGGAAATAAGGCATTCCAATCTCCTCAACTATCCACTCTTTCACGTGTTAATACAATTGCTAATGATTCTTCTTCTTATTAAGATAGCAGGTTAACTAATCTGTCATTATATTCTGGTTAGGAAATACAAGAGTTCAACCTTGTGTAGAAACCTTCTATATTTCTATGATATATTTTACCACACAGGAGGATTAAGAACAGTAACCTTAAATACTAAACAAGTATCGATGTACTTTCGTCCACGGTTTTAACCTATGTCTAGACAATTACAACATATTCAAATCTCACCTTTCAGACTTTTGATTCGAAATCATATAAGTGATGACAATTAGTAGCTAGTTAATTATCAAGCAATCATAACACTATTGAATAGATCTTAATATGATGAAGAAGGAATCAATAATCAATGCATTAACTATATGAAAGAGTTTCAAGAAGATTCGATGGAAACCCTACCAAAGTAATTAGCCCCTAAACATTGTCATGAACTAAATTACAATCCAACATAAACTGAAATAAAACAAGAGAAAGAAAGTAACTTGAACAATAAGATGTCTCCAATTATAGCTTGTAGTCGTCGTTCTCCTCTCCAAAGTAGAATCCTTAATAATGACAGGGTTTAGGGTATTTATATATAAGAAAAACCCTTTTTCGGACCCTTGTACCCTTGTCCAACTTCGACCCAACTTTTCTGAAATTACGCATAGGCACCGTGGTGCTAATTCCTCACGAAATAACTGGAGCTTACTGGAAACATGGCACCGCGGTGCCTCAAGCCTGGACCGCAGTGCCTTCGACGGTGTTTCAGTTTTGGACTTTCTGGAAATTTTACGTCGCGACGCTAATTCACTTGACCGCGGTTCCTCCGCACCACTGCGCGGCTTTGCACCGCGCGGCTTCTCGATTCCTCGCCCGATTCACGATTTGTTCTATTCTTCGTGACACTTTTTAGGCTTCATTCCTTGGGTTGTGCTTGTGCAATTTGCATCTCAATTAAGCTCATTTCGTCATCAAAAGTAGTATTATCTCCTTTATAACCGATGTGACACAAAAGAAAGAAAACACACCTAACACTATACTAAACACAAACGAAAAGAGTAAAATACGTAACTAAAAAGGACTCAAAAGAGTGTATAAATTACACTCAACAAACAGAGAGAGACATAAGATTGATACTTGCTCCCAAATCACATAAAGCCCTTTTGCATGTAACACTCCCTATGGTGCAATGTAAGGTGAAACTCCCTGGGTCTCTCAACTTAGGGGGAAGTTTCTTCTGCAATATAGCACTGCACTCCTCTGTCAGCACTACTGTCTCATAATCTGTCAGCTTTCCTCTTCTTAAACAAGATGTCTTTCATGAATTTTACATAATCTGGCATCTGCTCCAAAGCTTCAATGAATGGAAGATTGATATGCGGTTTTTTGAATACCTCCAAAAATTTCGAAAACTGCTTATCCAAGTCTTCTTCTGCAGTCTTTGAGGGTAAGGAATTTTGTCTGTATACTCTCTCATCACTGCGGGTGGAGCCTTCTCTAAAATAGGGCGGTCATCAGTAACCCCCTCCTTTTCTACCTCAACTGTTTTCCCCACATCTTTCTCCTTTTTAACCACTGGTTGGGGTGTTCTCTTCTCTAACTGCTTCCCACTTCTCAAAATGATTGCTTGACATTGCTCCCTTGGATTCATCACTGTATTACTAGGAAGGTTACCTTGCTCTCTATTAGTAAACGTGTTCGCCAACTGTCCCACCTGTGTTTCCAAACTCCTGATGGATGACCTAGTCTCGGTCATGAACTGGGTGGTCTCCTTCATGAATTGAGTCTGGGAGTTTGTCAGGGTCATCAAAGCTGCCTGCAACTCACTCTGCTTCTCTTGTGGGTCTGGTGGGCTGAATTGTTGCGAGGACGATGCCTGAAATTGTGGTTGCTGCCCTTGTTCATTCTTCCATGAAAAATTTAGGTGATTTCTCTACCCCGGATTATATGTGTTAGAGAATGGATTGTTGTAGGGCTTCTGAAAATTCCCCACTGCCTGAACCTGCTCCATGGACACATTATTTGTGTCCACTGCTGTACACCTATCAAAGGTATGTGGACCCCCGCAAATTTCGCATCTCACTGGTGTCTGAACCGCTTTAACTGACATGGTACTCTGCTTCATCTGCTTTGTCAAAGTAGCTACCTGCGCAGTCAATGCAGTGATAGCATGTAGCTCATGAATCCCAGCCATCTTTCTACTGTTCATTGCTCTCTCACGGCCCCCTAATGGTTGTTTGTGGCCATATCCTCTAGCAAATCATGTGCCTCATTGACACTCTTTCTCATGAACGTACCTCCTTCTGCAGCATCAATGATGGTATGAGTTGTACCACATCGCCCATTGTAAAATATGTAGACTAGAATCCACTTCTCAATCCTATGATGCGGGACTTTCTCTTCAAGTCTTTAAACCACTCCCATGCATCATATAGTGATTCTCCCGCCAGCTGATAAAAGTTATTCAACTCACCTCTGAGCTTTGCTGCCTTCGCTGGGGGAAAGAACTTGGCAAGAAACTTCTGGGCTAAGTTTTGCCATGTAGTGATGGAGTTCTCCTGTAATGAGTTCAGTCAGCACTTTGCTCTATCCCTGAGTGAGAATGGGAAGAGTCTCAACTGAATGACATCATCAGTAACACCATTGTATTTGAAGGTTGCACACAATTTCAGGAAATTTTCTAGATGCAAATGAGGATCTTCAGACGGTAATCCCCCAAACTGAACTGAGCTTTGAACCATGTGCAATATGGTTGGTTTGATTTCAAAATTATTGGCTTCAACCGCTAGAAGCCTGATGCACTTCTGCACCCCTGTAATGCTCGGCATCACATACTCCCCCAAGCTCCTTTCTGCAGGGACTGTCTTAAGACAGGCGGTAACACATCATCCACCAAGTTTTTGTTTCGCTGATCTCCCATTGCTAAGGAATCAACTGCTCTTTTCTCTTTCCGATTCTGTCTGCACAATCTTTCAATCTCAGGGTTCAGAAGGATATGAATGTCAGCTCCTCTCCTACTTCGCATAAACTAAGTTCCTGAGACTAATCAAAAACAACACGCAGATCACGACAGAATGTTCTGAAATAAAAATAAAAAACAAAAATAAAAAACCAAATTAGAAATAAGAATAGATAATTCGATATTAACAGTACGCTAGTCTCCGACAACAACGCCAAAAACTTTTTGCGATATTTCTAGATGCTTACGCAAGTGTACGTATCGTTCAAGTAATAAAGATCTGTAAGACCGAGTTTATCATCCACAAAAACTGGTTTATTAAGTACCGATTATCTATCTTATGGTATCTATTTGGTTGGCGTTCTTTGATTTTAGATTTATGACTAAGTGCAGAAAATAAACTAAATATTATAATACTTTGGGTTTATAACAGTTATGAAGGAAATAGGGCATTCCAATCTCCTCAACTATCCACTCTTTCACGTGTAAATGCAATTGCTAATGATTCTTCTTCTTATTAAGATAGCATGTTAACTAATCTATCATTATATTCCGGTTAGGACATACAAGAGTTCAACCTTGTGTAGAAACCTTCTATATTCCTATGATAGATTTTACCACACAGGAGGATTAAGAACAGTAACCTTAAATACTACACAAGTATCGAGGTACTTTCGTCCACGATTTTAACTTATGTCTAGACAATTACAGCATATTCAAATCTCACCTGACTTTTGATTCGAAATCATATAAGTGATGATAATTAGTAGCTAGTTAATTATCAAACAATCATAACACTATTGAATAAATCTTAATATGATGAAGAAGAAATTAATAATCATTGCATTAACTATATGAAAGAATTTCAAGAAGATTCGATGGAAACCCTACTAAATTAATTAGCTCCTAAACATTGTCATGTCAAGAACTAAATTACAATCCAACATAAACTGAAATAAAACAAGAGAAATAAAATAACTTGAACAATAAGATGTCTCCAATTGTAGCTTGTAGCCGTCGTTCTTGTCACGACCCGAACCCGGGCCCGTGACTGGTGCCTTACCCCGGGCACCCAAGTAGACATACATCAGAGTAATCAGCGGAACATAAAGACAATACATGAAACCATTGTAATAAGACAGTGAAATAAGAAGACAGGCTAACCAAAAACGGTTACCTTCAGTATATATATAAATAACAACTCTTTCAACATGAACAGTTTAATCCTTTTTACAAACCCTGCCCACAACAAGATTACATGCACCTCTAAGAATGATACGACAACAATGGCGGACAGTTCCCGCCAAACCCCGAATGTAAACACTTACGACGATGGGACTATACCATCGATAAGCCTCCGAGAAACGGAGCTTCCCAAACGCTGAATCCGTGACCGAGAGCTAGGATCAACGATCGTGTACCTCAACTGCGGCATGAACGCAGCCCGGGCGAGGTCGATAACAAAAATTTAGTATGTGAAACTAAAAATATCAGAAATGAAATCATAATAGTCTATAAAGCAGAGACATGTATGATAACCAAACTACGATTCACAATAAGCGATATGTCAAGTCGTGACTCACGCCTCAAAGTCATCACTCGAATATAACTATGGGTCTCAAGCCCATAACATCAATCATGCCCGTGGAATACCTTCCTCACCGCCTAGCCATGATAGAAAAGCACCAAGGAATACACATGAACACCGGGTCCCACTGTGTCCAAATAAAACAAGACAGTAAGTACGAAGGCATAGCCGACTACTAACACCTACGCATTAACAAGGTCATAAATCAGATCATGATATCTCGCTCAGACTCACATGATCAAAAGCGGTCACTGCTTGCAGATCAAATGCGCGTCTAGCCCTGGAACTTTCCGCAGCTCCGCGTAGGCCAACCTCATAGGCCCGCATGAGGTATAACCCCGCATCGAGGGTAGCTACTCCCCGGCATCGTCCTGGACTCGCAGTCCACATGGCCACATAGACCGCATGACCATAAAGGCCGCACACTAACCCGAACTCCGTAGTTCCGCATGGATCCCCGGACCCGCATGAGGTATTCTCGAATCATGGTCCTGCATCACCGAGTCTACCCCGCATCGGAGGCGACAACCTCCGGAAATAAGTCAAGGTGAGTGGTACAATACCAACATAACTACCGATAGTCAAACAACTTTAAGCAATCGAGGAAAACCCCTTTGCACTAACATCACAAGATACTAACACACATAAGATCCTAGCATGTTTACTTATCAATCAACAAGAAAGTATTTACAAGGCTATCACAAACCAACACAATCAAGTTATACACACAAGGTACTTTCTACTATATGTCAACAAGTTCGGTTTTTATCCCCAAAGTACTTCATACATTAAATCTTTAAAAGATACGTTACTTTCACAAAAGTCACACAATACCGTAGTTATGTGAAAATAGAGTGATTATCCTTTTAAGTAAACGAAACACTTACCTTTGTAAAATCAAGTAACGACATTATTTTCCAAACGCCCAAGTTTGCCTAATTTCAAATGTTCACGTTTCTTATTTTAGAAAGGTTTCGTAGTTCATAGTCTTATTCATTTAAGAATATAATTCTCTTTTAAACTATCTCGAGAAACATAAGTCTTATATGTGAGTAGGATATTCTTGTTTATAACAATCTTATTACAAAGACCATGTTCTAGGAAATATCATTTTGTCTCATCTTAGCTTCTATGCGGATGGAAGTTTCTACCGGTTTTAATAATACTTAATCACAAAACATTTCCTTTTATTAACGCTGCAGTGGTTTGTCGATACACATTCGATTTCAAATCAAGAAACCATTCTTAAGCCGTTATACCTAACTTCCCATAAAGCTAGTATAACTCTTAAGTTTTCAAAACCAAGTATTACTTCTTCTTTCAAAATGATTCAAAATCTTTGAAATACTTCAAGTTCTTTATTAACACATAACAAGCCGCTTATAGTTCAAACCAGTTACCTTTTAAAACCACAAGTATCTTCTTACCAACATAAAGTCATATAACCAACTTCCCATAAAGCCGTTATAACACTTTATGTTTTAAACCAATCAAATACATTTAGCACATGCGTCTCACCGTACTACATAGTTCACACATATCATGCTAGAAGAGATAGGAAGAGGTTCACATACCTCGCGAGTATCGACTAATAGCAAAACGCTCCAAGTACTTCAAACCGCTTCGCTACTCCTTAGCCGCAGATCGCGCCATACGCAGTACTTCAACCTATAAGGCCACAAGGCGCTTATTAACATTTAGATCCCTTGGTAGAACATTCTACATAAAATTCGGCAAGACTCTCCCCACAACAGTAAATCTCCTCCTCTATCGGGCCGCTACCAAGCCAACCAAGGGGTTATAAGTCTAAACCGACGCGGCACAATTCTACCTCACGTAAAAGCTACACAAGTCTCATCAGAATACATTCTATGTAAATACAATTCAAGATTCTTCTTCGAAAAGGTTTCTATTTATTCAGCTTAAGTCAAAAGACATTGCCGATAACTACGTTCAGTACTATATATAGTATAATTCAACTATATAGTCTAACAATCATGTAATTTCCAATTACAATAGGGGGACAAGATATTTACCTCGATAAGCCCATAATTATCCGAGTTTAAATGTCGATCCTAAGCAAGGTTTAGCTCCTACACCGTGCGCTCCGACCCACTCCAAACAACCCTTAGAAGTTCTAACCAACTTCTACTTAATACTCCAACTAACTATGGAGATTTTCCTTAGGGTTTCGGTTTTGTGAAGGGAGTATAATAGTATTTCTGGGCTTTTCGTATAAGTATAACCTTAGAATACTACAAGGTATACGGCTAAGGTAATTTGGGCATTACAACAATACTTTTGAGAGTATTTCTAACAAAAGGGGGGGTATTATACGAAGACAACTAGGCAGTGGTACCCCACGGCTAGCACCCTGGAGGGTGTATACCCCTCGGCCTACCCCACTGTGGGGGCTCTCGCCGAGGGGAGGGGCGGGACTCGCGGCTAAGGCCTCTCAAGGGGGAGGGATTTTTAACACTTAGGAAATATTTGGAATGGATGAAGAAGTCATCCTAAGGGGGGTATTTATAGTATAAGCCAAGTCCAACCAATGGCCAAGATCATGCCAAGTGCAAGGCAAGTGTAGGGCCAAGATCTTGCCAAGTGCCCCTTAACCAACTAACACACAAATATCCTACCAACTCCATGCCAAAATAGGCACACTTTCGGCCACCCTTGACCGCCAAGTGTTCCAATGAGAGGTGACAAGTGTCTCCTCTTGTTGGTCCAAAATGTTTCGCCTCTCGGAAAAATCCGCAAAAATTAAAAATGACATAGCCGAAATTCCCTACGAAAGTCGTGGAAAACGCGTTTAAAAACGACTCTAATCGGGTGTTGTGCACAAATAAATTTCGCCAAGCTACTTTCTCAAGTTCAAATTTTCTACGCACGCCCCACGCATATACCGAAATACGGTATACATTCCTCTCCAAAGTAGAATCCTTAATAATGACAGGGTTTGGGGTATTTATATCTGAGAAAAAACTTGCTTCGGACCCTTGTACCCTTGTCCAACTTGACCGCGGTTCCTCTGGAACCGCGGTGCTACTTGGCCAGGCACCGCGGTGCCTCTCTGATTCTTGTCCGGTTCCGCCTGATTTGTTCTATTCTTCGTGGCACTTTTTAGGCTTCATTCCTTGGGCTGTGCTTGTGCAATTTGCATCTCAATTAAGCTCATTTCGTCCTCAAAAGTAGTATTCTCTCCTTTATAACCGATGTGACACAAAAGAAAGAAAACACACCTAACACTATACTAAACACAAACGAAACCAAATACACTCTCTCCTACCTTAACTTAGAAGACAAGACTTGCGGGTTCTGCAAGCGAGCTAATGAAACAAGAGCTCACCTCTTCTTTTCTTGCCCCTACACCCACATGATTTGGAAGCATACAAAAGAATGGTTGGGAATTAGAAGAGAAATGACAACTATTGAAAGAGCACTCAGGTGGATCAAGAAAGAGCATCGTGGGACAGGCATCCGATCCAAAGCCATCTTACTTGCCTTTTGCACTGTGGTATATGAGATTTGGAGAACAAGAAATGAATTGCTATTCGAGGGCATTAGTTCAACGGCAGATGAGGTTGTTGCAAAAGTCAAAACAACAACTTATAGAGTTCTTTATGACTTAATTCCCTCTTGTAACGTCACCTATGAGTGAACGTCCCATCCCTCCTTCATTTCTTGTTTTATGCTTACGTTGAGGATTGAGAACCCTCAATGATTGATTGTAGCTCCCAAGTTTCTTTTTTAGTAATAATATTTTCATTTACCCAAAAAAAAACACAAACGAAAAGAGTAAAAAATACGTAACTAAAAAGGACTCAAAATAGTGTATAAAATACACTCAACATTAAGGAAGACTTAAGAACATTAGAATTTAAATTAAAATGTCTTTTCGGTTTAACAATACTCTGTTGACTGCGAGTGATTGGACCATGAATTGGGGCTGGATGGTGTGAAGTTTGGGAATTTTCGGGAGATGAGACGGACTGGCCAGCAGGCAGTGGGCCTGCTGGCAGAATTTCGGAAATTACCGTTGAAGGAGCCGCGACGCCTGATGAACTTCAGAGCTTTCTGAAGTTTTGGCGCCGCGTCAACCTCGAATGACCGCGGCGCTGACGACGCGATTAAATCACCCTGGCTACTGGATGACTGGCGCCGCGGGTCGCGGCGCTGAAGATGTATTTTCTGAAAAATCTAAAAAATGACGGAGAACATAGGGGGAGATATCATCATCTAAAAAATCATAAGAACTAGACATAGGTTTTTGTACTTTAGAAAATTGAAATTGGGATTCATCAAAGAGAACATGATGAGTAATGATGATTCTTTTAGAGGACAAATCAAAGCATTTATAACCACGGTAATTTGACGGATAACCCAAAAACACAAACGGGGTAGAACATGCCTGAAGTTTGTTGATTGTGGTGGATGGAAACAGTGGATAACATAAACAACCAAAGACCCTAAGATGAGAATACGAAGGAGTCTTATTGTATAAAACATGAAGATGGGAGGAATATGTCAAACCTTTAGAGGGAATAATATTAAGTAGATCGGTAGCCATTTGTAGTGCATGATGCCAAAACAATAGAGAGATGAAATAATGAACCAATAAGGTGCGGATAATGTTATTAATGGTACAGATTTTTCGTTCAGCTTTTCCATTTTGTGAAGACGTATGAGGACAAGAAAAATAAAAATTTATCCCATTTTGAGCACAAAACTCTCTAAACTCCCTATTGTCATACTCTTTACCATTATCACATTGGATGTTCTTTATTCCGCGTTCGAATTGTGTTCTTATGAAAGCTCTAATTTTACGAAGATGGATAAAACTTGAGATTTTTTCGCAATTGGAAACGTCCATAAAAATTTAGAGTAATCATCCAAGAATAAAACATAATATCGATGACCCATAGAAATGAAAACCAGAGATGTCCATAAATCGCTATGAATAATGTCAAATGAAATTGAAGTATGAGAATTTGAAGCTACAAACGGTAACTTAATAATTTTACCTAAAGACCAAGATTGACAATTTGGAGTACTACCCTTACAAGAAATAAACTTATTCTTATCTAAAACAGATAAAATTGACGATCCTGGATGACCTAGACGAGCATGCCATAAGAAAGGATAAAGAGCTGCAAAAGTGGATGACATAACTTGACGCAAGATGTTGAGACTCGGTGTGATTGGATAAAGATCCCCCCTACTGTTACACCTCACGAGAGGACTCCTCATCTTGAAATCCTTCACAGAAAACCCAAACGGATCAAAATCAATAGAAACCCAATTATTAGTGGTGAATTTATGAACAAACACCAAATGTTTAATCAATTTTTGGGCATGAAGGGTATTTTTCAGGACAAACGGTGGATGAAGAGAGGACAAAGTTTTATTACCATAACCCTTGATTGGAATAGAACTGTCATTACCAACAATTATACCACGATTACTGCTCAAATTGAAATAAGACGAGAGAGTACCTTGGTCGGATGTCATGTGGGTAGTGGCACCTGTGTGCATGTACCAATTAGGATCCGGTTGAGTTAAGCCAAGCGTGTGCATCACTGCTTCAATGTCGGTCTGAGTGGGGCCCATTGCATGGTGGGCCTGAGGGGGGCGAGACCGAAGTATACCGGATTTCCGGGCCGCCCATACGCTGTCCAACCCCGAGTCCGAATCGGGAAGAAGCTGGTCGCGGCGCTTGCACGGCCGAGATCGGGAGCCGCAGTCACAGAATGCGAGCCATCGCATGTAATGCCGAAGTCGCGCGCTGGGACCCACACCGCTGTCGAGGCCCTCTGTGGGCCCCAGATTTGTTGTTGCTACTAACGGTTGCCCCCGTTGTTTCCGCCACGATTCTTTCCATTATTCTTCCAATTTTGGCCCTTCTTACCACCCCTGTTGTTATGATTTTGGGTCACGTTGGCAAGATTTGAAGGGAAAAATTTGGAAACAGTCATCAGGACGACGAGGCTTGCTCCGATCGATGCCCTTTTAGCCAAACCCGCTTCTTCTAAAGTGAGCGTGGAGCGGGCTTGATAAAACTCCGGCAGGGGGTTACTTTGACGAATAATCGAAGCAACCCCTGTATAGGCCTCGGATAGACCGGCAACCATCTGAAGAACTAGAAGACTATTAGAAATAGGAGAATCCACGTTGCGAAGTTGGTCTTCTAAGTCTTTGAGGCGTTTGCAATAAGAAGAAACGTTTGAAAAATTCGTCATAGCAACTTGAGAAAATTTCTGCTCAAGGATAATAATGCGAGAATGACTGTTATCTTGGAAGATGTCACGCAATTGATTCCACGCCGCCATGGCTGTAGAGTTGCGTTCCATAATCATTTGTAAAAGATCTAAGGAGATAGTGACATAAATCCACTGGAGAACCTTGGCATCAAACATGACCTATAAGTCTGAATCTGCTGCTTTGGTGGGAACAACCGTTGTAGACGTAGACGTCGTATCACCCCGGTGGGAAAACATTTTATATAGGAAAAAGGAATAATAAAAAAACTTCACCAATAAAATTAGTAGAGAGATCTGCGGTATGAACATCATTACCTACCATCTGTTTCACATAAAGTTACGTGTAAACAGTAATCTATTAATCCCTTCAATTTAAGTTGATTAACTAGACATGTAATATTTAGAAAATAAGAATCTTGAATTTTATGTTATTAAACTAAATATATGTGTAATGTACTAAAATATCTTAAATATTAATTCTAGAGAGATATCAAATATAGAAAAAAAACATTTTTTAAAACAGACTACAAAGACAAATAAAATATTTAAATTGAAAAGAAGAATGTACTTTTTTTAATCAATTAGCTGTCACCTCCCGTGGTGATGAGGGACTCATCTTACATCTCTACCTTGTCAATTGCCACTTAATTCAAAATATATTTATGTCCTAAAAACAATCGGTATTAGGACAAATATATTTTATATATTTTTTTATTATTATTAATAGAGATTAATATTATGGTATTTGCAATTATTGATTTATTAGTTGATTGTTTATAATATTCAATAATATGCATCCCTAGAGTCTACGTCGTATTAATAGCGTGAGATATTAATATTATAACATAATTCTTAAAATAGCCCCGAATAATGATGATCTAGAATGAGATATAGATGATATGTGATATGTCGACATGTGTCTGCATCACATCATTAGATGATGTAGTATGTCTCACCTGCTACGAGTAATGATTACTCGTTATGGACACATGGATACTTTGGAAGTATTGATATGCCCTGCTAATATAATGTTTGTTATGAAATGTCTAAAGTATGATCAGCGTGTGGGAGATAGAAGTTCTTTGACTTGAGATCGTTACACACCTTGTTTATAGAGTAATGTACTTTGATCCTGTCCTAAGCTCAAATGTCTTATAGGTTGAGATACGACTTGTATTGGGTACCTTACGAAGTGGATTGAAGGTGGTAGTTGATCCAAGATTAAGATTCATTCCTCGAATGTATATTTGAGAGAACACTCAGCTTCTAAATGATATTAGGTTGACTAAGTCATTGGCCAACGCAGTAGACATATCTATGATATGGTCTTGTTGTCAACTAATATAGATGAGATATAACGATCAATCTATTTGGATAGACACTTGGCAGATCCTAAGCTTGATCGAGTGTGTCGTGAATGAAATGATTCTATCTTCCCACATAGAGGTCCAGTTTAACAGATTCGTGTAACTATACTTCACATATTGACTTCGTCTTCTGGCGCCGTCTAGGAGTTCCGTATAGACCCTAATGTGATTAGTATCGATATGTGAAAGTCTGTAGGGTAACACTAAGTCAATTGTTCCGTCGATCTAAGGATGTAATGAGAGAATAAAAATGTTTGATTTATGATCGAGACATTTAAATGTATAATGCTTATTTAATTAAGTCGAGATTGGATTTCAAATTTAATTGAAATGAAAACGAGGCAAAATTGGATAAAGGTTGCGGCTCATGAGACCCAGGGCCTCAACACCACTCACTTAGCGCCGCGGCGCCGCTTTGGCAGTGGGCCAGTCAGATTGACCCACTGCGTCTCGTTTTCTGGGCCATGCCCAAGTGTAAACGCAGCTATAAATACGCACCTTAAGATCACTATTCATACACTTGATTTCACAAATCATTCTAAGTCTTAGATATTTAGTCTTACAATATTTTCTCAAACCTCTGTCGAATTTCCTAGCTATTCGAAGGAGAAGTTACATCGAAGTCTAGAACTTGCAATCGAGGAATAGTTGTGTGCGTACCCTCGGACATTACTAGAAAATTCCAGATTATACAAACTATAAGTCTACTATCGATGTATTACGATTATCAATACATGTTGTATGTTCATGTATTTTATCATTGCATAATCATCCTGCAATTCGTCGTTTGTTGGGCCAACATCGTCCAGCCTAGTCCAGCACTGCCCAATGGGCGTCACGACCAGCAACCCTATTTATTGTATATTTGGTTATATATTAGAATTAGTCTTGTACCTTAATTAGTACTGTAATATTACCATAATTGTATAGTTAGTCTTCAAATAGAATAGGGTTTTAGATGTAGAACATGAAAAAGATTTTCCTATGTAACTTGTATATATATATGTCTTTCATCAATAAGAATAATCAATGGATTATTTCTTTCAGTAACAAATTACTACATTTCACCATATAGCCCTTTCACCGTTGCATTAGACCTAATGGAACGACTATGAGTCGTTGCATCCGCTGGCGTTGCATTAGACCTAATGCAACGACTAATCGACCTAATACGACGACCCGGTACATCCGTCGTATTAGATATGCACCTAATGCAACGACGATATTTAACCGTCGCATTAGGTGGATATCTAATTGTTACACCCCGTAATTCCAGGACATGTTTATAAGAACGTACGTAAGAACTCAAATGTTAAGAATTGAGACTAGTAAAAATTTATCAGAATTATGGAAATGTCGGGAAACGAAATATTGCGACGAATGGGAGGGCGACACGTGTCACCCTTCCTTTATTGGTCATGGTCGAATGGACCATGGGTGTTATGGTCATTTGACCCAAGTTAAGATAACCAAGTCTTGCTAGGCTTAGAGCTTGATAATGTTGACTAAGTCCAAGGGTCACTTGGCTTGATCTTTTAGTAGAATGCATCCAAGCCACCCATATGTGCTAATCTTGACCCTCCATTATGTTATTTAAACATACTAGTAGCAAGACAAGGCTTCTATACTTAGAAAAATTTCAAGAAACTTTGAGGTCTCTTAATGTTGCTCTTGGGTTAGGGTTCAAGGAGAGAAGAAAAAATTTCGTTTGTTGTTCTATAATCCCCATACTTTAAACCAAGGTTCCTAAGAGTATTGTAAGGGTATTTCAATAGAAAGATCCCGGAAAAGTATCGTTTTTTTATTAGTCGCAAGGTGAAAACCTAAGTCACTTTCATAGGTTTGGATTGGAAAGTAAAGGAAAGTTGTTTGTGATCTTCTAAGGGCTTCAAGTGGCGGATTGGAGTGTCAAGGAGAGACTCTAAGTTGCTAGGGAGCGACTTCGGATCTTGAAGTTGGATTAAGGCTCGTCGAGGTAACAATCTTGTTCTCTTAAGTGTTATAAGATTACATATTGTTGTAGCCTTACATTTTAACTAGCATGAAGTATATGTATTAAAGATTGATAAGTGTTATGGATATTTGAAGCCTAAAATCCGAAATGACATTGTTAGCCATTTGAAATTGAAATACAATTTGGTCGATAATTAGAATCTTCGCATGTTATCTACTTGAAGATTATAGTTGTTATAATCGATTGCGGCTTTATAACATGTTATACTAAACAACTTGAATTGAAAAAGAATTGGAAAAGATGATATGTTGTTACACCTTTTGGCCGAGAATGACATTGCCTTTTGGACTAGTTTGATATAAATTATGGGGCGGAATTTTACACGTCTTGTTAGGCGTGTAATCCCCTATTGTTAACTACATTGTTGAGCCTTAAATGTGGCGTGTTTGGTTATTGATTTCGGGCCTTGAAAAAGGTGGAAAAGTATGTAGAAACAAAGGAAGTGCTGTCCGATTTTCCGTAGAATTTAGTGACTTTGAACTTAGAATATTATACGTTTGAAGTTAGAAGTTAATAGACGTACTATGGTCATTATAGGTTGACATAATACGTACGACATATTGGACTTAGCAAGTGGATTGAACCGAAGAGGTATGTGGAACTTTCCTATCTCTTGAGCATGAGTAGTTGTAAATATATAGTACGGTAGACGTACGAGATTTTGATGAATCTAATTTCATTTGATATCCTTGACTTGTTTTAAGAATGTCCAAGTTGGTTGAGTTAGGAAATTAACTCACTTGTTAAAAAGATTAATGATGTCTTAGTTTTCAAAGTTAAGGGATAGAGGACAGAGAGAGAGAGGATCAGCCAGACTCAGGCCAGCCCAAGAGGGCCAGGACAACAGGGTTTCAGGGTGATTTTCGAGGCGGACAGCCTCAGCAGCAGGCCAGGTCCACATTTCAGCCGGCACAGAGTGCTCCTTCTCGGTTTTCTGGTAGGAGGTTTGATCGGTCGGGTTATTCAGGGGCAGGTCAGGGCTCCAGGACTTCGGGTTCCCAGAGGAACCGGGGTCCCAGTCAGATGAGGCCACCTTTACCTCGGTGTGGTAGTTCCCATCGTGGGGGGTGTCGTATTCCTCCAGGAGCTTGTTACTCTTGTGGCCAGCAGGGCCATCTGAAGAGAGATTGTCCGACTAGAGGCAGCATGGGTGGTATGGTTCAGCCGACACGGTCAGTTGTCGGGTCTTCTTCTTTTGTGGTTATGCGCCCCGGAGGGCAGGGTGTTCACGGACCGGCAGGCCGCGGCAGGGGTCGTGGTGGATGTCCTAGTTATAGCGGTCCACAGAACCGCATATATTCCTTAGCCAGCCGGCAGGATCAGGAGGCTTCCCCGGATGTCGTCATAGGTACATTATTGATTTCATGCTGTGACGTTTATGCTTTGATAGATCCAGGTTCTACCTTGTCCTATGTGTGCCCTCTTATTGCTGGTAGAATCGGGATAGAGTCGGTGTCGATAAAGCCTTTTGAGGTAGCTACGCCAGTGGGTGATTCGGTGTTAGCTGAGCGGGTATACAAAGGTTGTCCAGTGTTTATTTACAATCGTCAGAGCCTATCAGACTTGATAGAGTTGGAGATGACAGATTTTGACGTCATTATGGGTATGGACTGGTTGGCTTCTTGTTATGCCAACGTTGACTGTAGAAATTGGTTGGCCCGATTCCGCTTTCCGCGAGCCGCTTATCGAGTGGAAGCGGCAACACAGTCACGCCGGCGGTAGGTTTATTTCTTACCTCAAGGCTAGGAAGATGGTGCGAAAGCGGTACATCTATCATCCGTTCGTATTCGATACAGAGGCCGAGGTGCCACCGTTACACCCGTAGTTCGCCATGCGTGCAGAGCGCATTTGAAGGGGTTAAGACTTAAAATTTTCGAAAGATAGGTTGACGGATTGTTTCGGATGGCTTTTTAGTCAAATTTGAGGCAGGTTATGACCCGTTACATTGAGAGTTCCTAGGTGTTTCAAAAGTCTAGTACGTAGTTCGTTGAGTCTAGTTTCCAACGCAACCAACCGTTCGTCGATAGGACATCGGGGTAGAAAGTTATGGGAGTTACAAGTTCAGTGCGCAGTCGGACGGAATCATATTTCGTCCGAGCCGGGGCCGCGCACGAAAATCCGAGGTTGGCAGTTTCAGCGGGCGCCATCGCAGGCCGCGCACCGAGGCGGAATTTTTGGCGGAAAACCGAGGAAAATCAGATTTCTTCTTTTAAAAGGTCGCGGAGGGTGACAAGTGTCCCCCCCATCTGATTTTTGCATGCACTATTTATTGACCAAGTCTTGAAGACTTGGTCATTCTTCAAACTCTTCTCTCTCTCTAAATTAGAAGCTTCTCCTTCTCTCTAGAAAATCAAAAGGAAATCAAGGATTGAGGAAAATATGAAAAGTGTGGCAAAAAAGAAACTTGTTGGCAAGCTTGTGGGAGTTATTATGGTGGTGTTTGTGGAAAGGAGGCTAGTGAAATTGTTGGATTAATTTGGCTAAAGCTCTAAGGTAACAATTCTTTCTCTTGTTGATAGTTTTTGGTGTTGCATGTGAAGAAGAAAAAACTTGTAGTGGTAAATATTGCTCTTGGATACATTGCATGTAAGAAATATGGTTTGGATATGAAAGGATTGAATAAGGTTAGGAGGTGGACATGTTGTAGCCTAAATTTTACCTTAAACTTGTTAAGTTAATTATTATTCATTGTGGGGCAGAATTTTACACATCCAAGTTTAGGTGTGTAATCCCCTTTGAAATGTTTGGATTGTTGGGCCTTAAAAGTGGCGTTTGGATGTTGAATTTCGGCCTTGGAAAAGGTGGCAAAGTATGTAGAAACAAAGGAAATGCTGCCCAATTTTCCATAGAATTTGGTGACTTTGCACTTAGAATATGCTACGTTGAAACTAGAGGTTAATAAACGTATTATGGTCATTATAGGTTGACATACTACGTGCGGTATTTTGGACTTAGCAAGTGGATTAACCGAAGAGGTATGTGGAACTTTCCTATCTCTTGAGCATGAATAGTTTTACCTATATAGTACGATACACGTACAAGGTTTTGATATCCCTTACTTGTTTTAAGTATGACCAAGTTTTGTGAGTAAGGGGGGATTAACTCATTTCTTTAAAAAGTATTAAGGATGTCTTGAGTTTTCAAAGTTAAGGGACTTGATGTGTTCAAGTATATGATTCTTGTTTCTTTTTAAAAGTGTAAGTCCCTTGAGTTTAGGAAAATGTATTTGACTAAGGTATGACGTTAATATAATGACTTTATGGGAAGTTGATTATATTAGCTTTATGGAAAGTTAACAAAGGAAGATTTACTCTAAGTAAAATGAGTACGGATAAATGAGTTGAGGTTGTGAAAGGCAAATTGATTTTTAAGGCATTGATTGTCTAAGGTTTTAAAAGAGTAGAAGTACATAGTCTAGTACTTCGGGTTTAATTCTCCGGATTTGATTAAGAAAAAAGAAGGTGCCTTAAGGTCAAGAATGAGATTTATTTTGTAGATTAATGAAAGTCTAAAGAAGTTATGAAAGTACTTGGACGTACCGTCAGTGATGGAGGATTCCATGGGTATGCTTCCATTGTCTTAGTATGAGTTTACTTGGACGTACTGACAGTGATGTGGGATTCCACGGGTATGCTTCCATGGTCGTAGTATGAGCTTACTTGGACGTACCGTCAGTGATGGAGGATTCCACAGGTATGCTTTCATGCTCATAGTATGAGCTCACTTAGACATACCGACAGTGATGTGGGATTCCACGGGTATGCACCTTGGACATGTTTACGATGAGGGATTCCGAGGCATGCATCACGAGGTTACCTGGACGTACCGACAGTGATGTGGGATTCCACGGGTATGCTTCCAGTGTGGTTGTGACAGTTGTATATTCCGTGGATTTGCTACCCACGATGCGAGGAATACCTCATGCGAGTCCGTAGGGCTCATGCGGGTGAAATAGTCTCATGCGGGTGAGTACAGCCTATGCGAGGAATACCTCATGCGGGTCCACATGACCCATGCGGGTGAAATAGTCCCAGGAGTAGGAGTGCTTGATGATACTGTAGGGCGGATGACCTTGCTTTGATCATGAGCTTCCTATTTTCATGCAGTATAGTATATGCTTGTATTTCTCGTTATTGGTAAGGCACAGTGGTCTGTAAACTGATTTTCATACATGTCTCCAGTTATTTTAGACTTATGAGGTATTTTCAGTATTTTCCAGTTTCGCATACTTAGTACATATTGTGTACTGACCCCCATCCTCGGGGGCTGCGTTCATGCCGCAGGTAAGGGTAAGCAGGTGGTGGATCCTCATCCTTAGGATCACTGGTCTGGTGTATGAAGCTCCATTCTTCCGGAGGCTTGTTTTGTTGGTACGGTTTTCCCTGATGCTATAGGTATTATGTACATTCAAGGGTATGGCGGGGCCCTGTCCCGCCACAGTTGTTATTCCTAGAGGTCTGTAGTCACGTTTGTGGTTTGGGCTGTAAGGACAAGTTGTACTGTTTACTTTTGATTAAGTTTAATCTATGAAAGGCGGCCTTGTCGGCTAGCCAGTGATGTTTGCTATATTCAGGTTTATGTGTATATATGTTCCGCTGCTATTCTCTGATGTATACCGGTGGTGCCCCTGCAGGCACCGCCGCGCCCCGGTCGGGTCGTGACAAAAGTGGTATCGAGCGCTTAGTCCTCTGAAAGTGTCTACGCATCGTGTCAGTAGAGTCTTGATTATCGCGTGTCAGGCACCACATCTATAATCAGGAGGTTGCATGGCATTTAGGATTGGTTTCCATTCTTCTCTCTCTGAGATCGTGCAGTAGAGTTGTCCTACTAGGTTGAATCCTCTCTGACCTATTCTTATGTACCAGTTATGCCTCCACGCAAGGCAACCAGAGCCCAGAAGGGCAAGGCAGTTGAGGGAGCTGCAAGTAGGACGCAGAGGGCTACGAGGGCACATGCCCAGTCTTTACCGTAGGTGATGTTTCGAGCGGCGAGTTCCACGACGCCCAAATTTCACCGGAGTTCGAGGCAGAACATCGCCATCGAGACCGCGTACCGTGAGCCTCCAGCCCACACCGGCAGAGTATAGGGATTACAGAGAGCAGATCAGGTTGTTGACTAGCATTGTGGCAGGGCAGCGCCGTCAGGAGCCGGTAGCTAACCCTAGAGCCGACAGTTTAAGGATTCGGGACTTTATGAGTTGTGATCCACCCGAGTTCTATGGGTCGAGGTCTGAGAAGGATCCTCAGGAGTTCATTCGGCAGGTGCGGCGGACTATGCAGGTGCTTAGGACCCTGAGACGAGTCCGCTGTGTTAGCTTTCACCGTTACGCGATATTGCGTTGAATTGGTTGAGGCGTGGGTGTTGTCTAGAGGTGGTGCTCCTCCACCGCTTTGGGATGAGTTCACTAAGCCTTCCTGGTCACTTTTTGCCTCCCGAGACGAGGAGAGCCCGCTGATAGGTTCTCGCCTTGAGACAGAATGGGAGGACCATCGTGAAGTACAACCCGGAGTTTGATTCATCGCTGTATGCGCCACTATCACGCGATACGGCGATGAGTTCACCGCTATGTGATGGGGATAGACCGTTATATGGTCACTGTATGTCTGGGAGTGGCACTTCAACCAGGTATGGATATTGCCAGGATACAGGCGTATGCACAGGGGATTGAGGACAGGGAGAGTGAGGGCTACCAGTCCAGCAGCCAAGAGGCAGGACGACAGATTTCGTGATAGCTTTCGTGGTGGACAGCAAGAAGCAGCGGGTCTACATTTTCGCCGACGCAGAGTGCCCCTTCCCGGTCTTCCGGCGGGTGGTTTGACCGCCGGGGATATTCGAGAGCAGGTCAAGGATCCAGGGCGGCAGGTTCACAGGTGTCCGAAGACGGTAGCCAGGGAGGCCACCTTTGCCTCGGTGTGGTCACTGTGGTAGATCCCATTTTGGGGAGTGTCGGACTAGGTCGACAACTTGTTACGCTTGCGGCCAACAGGGCCATTTGGCGAGAGACTGTCCGACCAGAGGTAGCACCGCGGATGGCACAATCTATCGATCGCCATTGCGTTCTTCACCTTCAATGGCTAGGCAGGATGTTCATGCACCGGCAGGACGCGGCAGAGGCCGTGGTAGCAGTTCCCAGTTTTAGCGGTCCTTTGACCCGCCTATGTGATGTCAGGTATATCTTTGACCTTTTAGAGATTAGTATGCATGACAGGATTGTTGTATGATTTAGTGTCATGAACGGAGGATATTGGGACTATGTACATGTGATAGAATAAGTTGGTAGGTACGAGCAGGCAATCCTGTTAGGCCATGAATGAGAGTAAGTAGTGATGGTTCACACTTTGGATTCGTTTTCCTGTGTGACTTACGATGTGTGGATATGCGTGTGTGATATCTTAGGGTCACAAGTGGCATAATAAGGTCCCATTAAGTGTAAAGTACGAGGATGTACCGAGGAATAGTAGATTTGCTCCAAAAGAACATTCGGGGACGAATGTTTCTAAGAGGGGGAGAATGTTACACCCCGTAGTTCTGGCCATGCGTATGAGAGCGTACGAAAGGGGTTAAGACTTAAAATTTTCGTAAGATAGGTTGACGGATTGTTTCGGACAGATTTTTAGTCAACTTTGAGGCAGGTTATGACCCGTTACATTGAGAGTTCCTAGGTGTTTCAAAAGTCTAGTACGTAGTTCGTTGAGTCTAGTTTCCAACGCAACCAACCGTTCGTCGATAGGACATCGGGGTAGAAAGTTATGGGAGTTACAAGTTCGGCGCAATGACGGAAGAATATTTCGGCCAGAGCCGTGGTCGCGCGCCAGAAGATCTGAGGGTCGGCAGAAGTTTCAGCGCCGCGGCGCCGACTGCAGGGCCGCGGCGCCGAGGCGGAATTTTTGGCGGAAAAACTGAGGAAAATCAGATTTCTTCTTTTAAAAAGGCCATGGGAGGGTGACAAGTGTCCCCCCCATCTGATTTTTGCATGCACTATTTATTGACCAAGTCTTGAAGACTTGGTCATTCTTCAAACTCTTCTCTCTCTCTAAATTATAAGCTCCTCCTTCTCTCTAGAAAATCAAAAGGAAATCAAGGATTGAGGAAAATATGAAAAGTGTGGCAAGAAGGAAACTTGTTGGCAAGCTTGTGGGAGTTATTGTGGTGGTGTTTGTGGAAAGGAGGCTAGTGAAATTATTGGATTAATTTGGCTAAAGCTCTAAGGTAACAATTCTTTCTCTTGTTGATAGTTTTTGGTGTTGCATGTGAAGAAGAAAGAACTTGTAGTGGTAAATATTGCTCTTGGATACATTGCATGTAAGAAATATGGTTTGGATATGAAAGGATTGAATAAGGTTAGGAGGTGGACATGTTGTAGCCTAAATTTTACCTTAAACTTGTTAAGTTAATTATTATTCATTGTGGGGCAGAATTTTACACATCCAAGTTTAGGTGTGTAATCCCCTTTGAAATGTTTGGTTTGTTGGGCCTTAAAAGTGGTGTTTGGATGTTGAATTTCGGTCTTGGAAAAGGTGGAAAAGTATGTAGAAACAAAGGAAATGCTGCCCAATTTTCCATAGAATTTGGTGACTTTGCACTTAGAATATGCTACGTTGAAACTAGAGGTTAATAAACGTATTATGGTCATTATAGGTTGACATACTATGTGCGGTATTTTGGACTTAGCAAGTGGATTAACCGAAGAGGTATGTGGAACTTTCCTATCTCTTGAGCATGAATAGTTTTACCTATAAAGTACGATAGACGTACAAGGTTTTGATAACCCTTACTTGTTTTAAGTATGGCCAAGTTTTGTGAGTAAGGGGGTATTAACTCATTTCTTTAAAAAGTATTAAGGATGTCTTGAGTTTTCAAAGTTAAGGGACTTGATGTGTTCAAGTATATGATTCTTGTTTCTTTTTAAAAGTGTGAGTCCCTTGAGTTTAGGAAAATATATTTGACTAAGGTATGACGTTAATATAATGACTTTATGAGAAGTTGATTATATTAGCTTTATGGAAAGTTAACAAAGGAAGATTTACTCTAAGTAAAATGAGTACGGATAAATGAGTTGAGGTTGTGAAAGGCAAATTGATTTTTAAGGCATTGATTGTCTAAGGTTTTAAAAGAGTAGAAGTACATAGTCTAGTACTTCGGGTTTAATTCTCCGGATTTGATTAAGCAAAAAGAAGGTGCCTTAAGGTCAAGAATGAGATTTATTTTGTAGATTAATGAAAATCTAAAGAAGTTATGAAAGTACTTGACGCACTGGCCGGTGATGGAGGATTCCACTGTATGCTTCCATTGTCTTAGTATGAGTTTACTCGACGCATCGACAGTGATGTGGGATTCCACGGGTATGCTTCCATGGTCGTAGTATGAGCTTACTTGGACGTACCGTCAGTGATGGAGGATTCCACGGGTATGCTTCTATGGTCATAGTATGAGCTCACTTAGACGTACCGACAGTGATGTGACATTCCACGGGTATGCACCTTGGACATGCTTACGATGAGGGATTCCGAGGCATGCAGCATGAGGTTACCTGGACGTACCGATAGTGATGTGGGATTCCACGGGTATGCTTCCAGTGTGGTTGTGACAGTTGTATATTCCGTGGATTTGCTACCCACGATGCGAAGAATACCTCATGCGAGTCCGTAGGGCTCATGCGGGTGAAATAGTCTCACGCGGTAGTACAAATTTATGCGAGGAATACCTCATGCGGATCCACATGACCCACGCGGTGAAATAGTCCTGGAGTAGGAGTGTTTGATGATACCGTAGGCGGATGACCTTCCTTTGATCATGAGCTTCCTATTTTCACGCAGATAGTATATGCTTGTATTTCGTTATCGTAAGGCACATGGTCTCAGAACCGATTTTCATACATGTCTCCGCTATTTTAGACTTATGAGGTATTTTCAAGATTTTCCGCCACATACTTAGTACATATTGTATCGACTTCTTCCTGGGTCCGCGCTCATGCAGCAGGCGGTAAGTGATGGTGGATCCTCATCCTGTGATCACCGGTCCGTGTCCAAGTTCCATTCTTCCGAGGCTTGTTTTGTTGGTACGGTTTTTCCCCGATGCTATAGGTATTATGTACATTCGTGGTATGGCGGCCCCGTCCCGCCACGCTGTTATTCCTGAGAGGTCCAGAGTCACGCTTGTGGTTTGGGCTGTAAGGACAAGTTGTATCGCTTACTTTTGATTAAGTTTAATCTATGAAAGGCGCCTTGCTGGCCAGCCGATGTTTGCTATATTCGTGTTTATGTTTTGTATGTTCACCGCTATTCTCTCGATGTATACTGACAGGTGCCCTGTAGGGCACTACCGCGCCGGTCGGTCGTGACACCAGCTCTTCATCGGCCCGTGGTTAGAGAGTTTCGGATGTATTTCCGCACGATCTCTCGTATCCTCCCGAGAGGAGATTGAGTTTTGTATTGATATGTTGCCGCACACTCTACCATATCTATTCCGCCGCATGTAACGGCACCCGCCGAGTTGAGGAGTGAAGGACCACCAAAGATTTGGCCGAAAAGGCTTTATCAGCCTAGTGTTTCTCCCTGTGAGCGCCGCTTTGTTTGTAAAGAAGAAGGATGGGACGCCACAGACGTGTGTTGACTACACGCATGAATAAGGTAACCATCAAGAATAGATACCCTCCCATGATTGATGATTTGTTTGACCAAAGTGCAGTGCGAGGTGTTTTCCAAGATAGACTCGCGTCCGGTTATTATCAAAAGTCTGAGTTAGAGAGGCAGATATCCCAAAGACTGCATTCAGGACCCGGTATGGGCACTATGAGTTTAGGGTGATGTCTTTCGGTTTGACCAACGCTCCAGCGGTATTTATGGATTTGATGAACCGGGTGTTCAAACCATTTTTGGATACGTTTGTTATATTATTCATTGATGACATCCTGGTTTATTCGCGTACAGAGCAAGAGCATGCAGATCACTTGAGGACGGTACTTGAGGTCCTCCGGAGCCGGCAGTTGTTTGCCAAGTTCTCCAAGTGTGAGTTTTGGTTGGCCTCAGTGGCATTCTTGGGGCACATTATTGGGGCTGACGGTGTTCAGGTTGATATAGGAAAGATTGAGGCGGTCAAGTCTTGGCCGAGACCTACTACTCCGACGGAGGTGCGCAGTTTCTTAGGGCTGGCAGGTTATTATCGTAGGTTTGTGGAGCAGTTTGCTTTGATATTAGCACCGTTGACTAGGCTGACTCAGAAAGCAGCTAAGTTCCAGTGGACAGAAGCTTGTGAATAGGGCTTCTAGTTACTGAAGGAGAAGTTGACGACGACTCCGCCTTACTCTTTCGGCGGTTGAGGGCTACGTGATTTATTGTGATGCCTGCATCGTGCTTCAGTGCGATTGATGCAAGACGGCAAGGTAATAGCCTATGCTTCCGACTACGGAAGCATGAGAGGAATTACCCTACTCACGACTTAGAGTTGGCGCAGCTTATTCATGCCTTGAAGATTTGGAGACATTATTTATATGGGGTTCATGTGGATATTTATACAGACCACAAGAGCCTCCACTACATCTTCAGGCAGAGGGAGCTGAACTTGCGACAGAGATGGTGGTTAGAGTTGTTAAAGGATTATGATGTTGATATCCTATACCATCCGGGAAAAGCCAACGTGGTTGCAGATGATTTCAGTCGTAGATCGATGGGGAGTCTGTCAGAGGTACAAATGCATGCATGTGACATGGTCCGTCAGATCCATCAGCTAGCGAGCCTTGGGGTTCGATTGGTCGATACCGATGATAGCGAGGTACGGGTTCGTGAGATTGCCGAGTCTTCCATCGTTGATGAGGTGAAGAGGCGACAGTATGAGGACCCATTTATAATACGGTATCGAGATACGGCTCTTCGAGAAGAGAAGAGTCTATTTGAGGTAGCGCCTGATGGGGTGCTAAGATTTGAGGGCAGATTATGTGTTCCCGATGTTGCAGGACTTCGCCGCCAGATTCTCGGGAGGCACACGGTTTCGTTACTCTATTCATCCGGGGTCGACTAAGATGTACCATGACCTCAGATGTATGTATTGGTGGGATGGCCTGAAAAGGGACGTGGCAGGTTTTGTTGCTCAGTGTCCTAATTGTCAGCAGGTCAAAGTTGAGCACCAGAAGACCGGTGGGCTATGCAGGCTATTGATATTCCGATATGGAAGTGGGAGGTGATCAACATGGATTTTGTTACAGGGTTACCTCGTACTCAGAGGAAGTGTGATTCCATTTGGGTTATTTGTCACGACCCGACAACGGACCCGTGACTGGTGTCTTACCCCGGGCACCCTGGTGATACAACATCAGAGAAAACCAGCGGAAAAATAAACTCACAACAAGAACCCATATAATATATAAGCAGGCTAACCCAAAATGGCTACCTCTAAATATACAAAAACTGAACAGTTATATCCTTAACAACCCAATTTATAACAGGACTACAGACCTCTAAGAATGTGTAATCACTATGACGGGACAGGGCCCCGTCATACCCCTGAATGTACAAAACATCTACGACACCAGGGAGAACCGTACCAAAAGTCGAGCCTCCGGAGAAATGGAGCTTCTGACACCTGAGCAAAGATCCTAAGAATGAGGATCCACCACCTGCTTACCCCTACCTTTGGCATGAACGCAGCCCCCGAGGAAGGGGGTCAGTACACAATATGTACCAAGTATGTAAAACTGGAAAATACTGTAATATATCATAAGTCTAAAATAAGCTGGAGTCATGGATAAAAATCAGTTTACATTGCATTGTGCCTTACTAACAATGAGAGTAACAAGTATAAACTTTACTGCATAAAAATAGGAGGCTCATGATCAAAACAGGGTCCCTCGCCCGTAGTATCATTAAGCAATCCTACTCATGGGACTATTTCACCCGCATAGGTCCGGTGGACCCGCATGAGGTCATCCGCCTCGCATGGGACTATTTCACCCGCATGAGACTATTTCACCCGCATGGATCCTGTGGACCCGTATGAGTACAAGTGCCGCACTCGCATGGGACTATTTCACCCGCATGAGGTCATTCGCCTCGCATGGGACTATTTCACCCGCATGGACCCGGTGGGCCCGCATGAGTACAAACGCCGCACTCGCATCATGGGTAGCAAATCCATGGAATAAGTAGTAAACCATCCTAGTGGACTCATACTCGTGGACCATCCATCGTGTCAGTATGTCCAAAGGAAATAACAAGAATCACCCGGGGTCTACCCCGTAAGAACACGTAACTTAGTACAACCGGCTATCATACATAACATAAGCGCTACCGGCTTATCATAACATAAGCAAGTTAAGAAATCCCCTAACTTCTTATTAACATTATTAATATATCCTCTCATTTTAGTTTACTTAAGGCACTAACATATCATTTAAGAGAAAATCCGGGAATTCAACCCAAGTACCACGTGTTTCTAACCATTTAATAAATGACTCCTTTTTATATAAAACTTCCAAGATACTAATAACCTGTCACGACCCGACCCCGGGCCGCGACTGGTGCCCTACCTGGGCACCCCGTTTAGGTATATTTATCAGAGAATAGCAGCGGAGCATACATGACAGAAATATATGTATAAACAATAACATCACAGGCTAGCCGATAAGGCCGCCTTCCATAATATAAACCAAAAGTACAATCAGCATAACATCGCTTCTACAAACCAACCACAAATGTGAATACGCACTTAGAATAATAATCGTATGACAGTGGCTCGCCATACCTCAATGTACATAAATCTACAACACTGTGGAAAAGATCGTACTAAAAGAGACAAGCCTCCTGATAAACGAGCTTCGACGTCGATAAGTGATCCTAAGAATGAGGATCCACCACCGCTACCCTTTCCTCGCAGATGAACGCATCCCCGAGGAAGGGGTCGTGACACAATATGTACTAAGTATGTAAAACTGGAAAGTACTGTAATTACAACATAAGTTTAAAACAAAGCCGGAGACATGTCTGATAACAAAATTACAGTACATAGTGCCTTACTAACAATGAGAGTAAATCGGGAATACGCATAACATCACAATAGAGACTCGATCAAATCATGGGTAACGAACCCATAGAAACAGTGGTATAACGCCTTAGGTTCTTACCCTCATTTATACTCTTACCCCGAGCAGTGGTATAACGTCTTGGGGTTTGCCCTCATTTATACTCTTACCCTCGGTAAGGTAATAAAACAGTGGTATAACGCCTTGGGGTTTACCCTCATTTATACTCTTATCCCGAGAAGGTGGTATATCGCCTTAGGGTTTACCCTCACTTATACTCTTACCCTATCTCAACCTACCATCATACAATAAATAAGCAAGTTAGAAATCCCCCTAACTTCTTATTAGTCTTATTCGTCTACACTCTCATTTTAGTTTACTTAAGGCACTAACATGTCTTTTATAAAAATCCGGGAATTTAACCCAAAGTACTACGTACTTCAACCTTTTAAAATTGACTCATTTTCATATAGAAATTCCAAGATACTATAAACCGTAGTATCAAGTCAAAATTACTTTTCAAGACAAGTCACAATACCTTTAAACATAAAGTTAGGTTTTCTAAATCAAGTGACTCCTTTTATTATAAAACCTTAGGCAATTGATGCCTTAAAAATCAAATTGCATTTTCATTAAAGTTAAGTCATTTATCTTTCCATAAAGCAAATATAACCAACTCCCCATAAAGTCGTTACATTCGCTTTATACCTTAGCCATAAACAATTTCCTATCCAAGGGACTTATACGTTTAAAACGAAACAAGTATCACATACGTTAAAACTCTTCAAGTCCCTTTACTTTAATAAAACATTAGACATCCTTAATACTTTCAAAGAAGTGAGTTAATCTCCTAACTCACCCAACTTGGCTATTCAATAAACTAGTAGAGGATATCAAGATCTCAGACGCTCACCGTACTATATACATGCAACTAGTCATACTCAAAGGATAGGAAAAGTTCTACATACCTCGCCGAGTCAAACCACTTGCCAAGTACAAAGTCCCGCCCGTAGAACGTCAACCTATAATATTCACAATACGTCTATTAAGGCCTTACTTCAAACGTAGAATATTATAAGTGTCAAGTCGCTAAATTCTACGGAAAATCGGACAGCACCTCCTTTGTTTCTACTCACTTTGCCACCTTTTTCAAGGCCGAATACAATAACCAAACACGCCACATTTAAGGCACAATCAAAGCAATTAATCATCAGGATTACACGCCTACCGACGTAAAATTCCGCCCACAAACGATAACAAACTAATACAACTACTAGTCCAATTTTCGGCCATAATGAATACAAAAATACCAATTCTTATCCAATTTCCATTTCAATCCAAATTGGTAGCATAACATGATATCAAGTCGCATTTGATTATAACTACCATTCTTCAAGTAAGTGACATGCGACGATTTCTAATAAACGACCAATTAGTAATCCAATCTTCAAGTGGCTTGTATAACATTTCAGATTTAAGCTACAAGCAATCCATAATACTTATTAACTTCAACATATCAACTTCATGCTAGCAACATGTAAAGCTAACAACAACAATATAAATATATAATCTTGTAACACTTTTAAAAGACAAGATTATACCTCAATGAAACTTAATCCAACTCCAATCCGAAGTCGCTCCTTAGTAGTTTAGAGCCTCTCCAAGACACTTCAATCCTCTTGTTGAGACCCTTTGAACAACACCAACAAATATCCTTCAAATCTCCAAACAAAACCTAGAAGGACAACTAGGTTTTCGTTTTGCGACTAACCCGTAAACAATCTTTTTCCAAGATTTTTCTATTGAGATAAGCTTACACTACCCTCAAGAACCTTGGTTTAAAGTGTGGAGCTAAATGGATCACAAACAAAGATTTTTCTTTTTTTTCTATAGTGAACCCGAGAGCAAGGCTCTTGTTCATCCAATTTTTATGAAAATTTTCTAAGTGTTGGCACTAGTAGTGCTACTAGTAGTATTATATAGCACCTTGGAGGGTCAAGATACAACCATTTGGGTGGCTAGGATAAGCTCTTATTAAATATCAAGACTCATGGGTCCTTTGACTTAGTCAATATTATCAAGCTACAAGTTGCAAGACTTAGTCATCCAAGACTATGGTCAATGACCATTATGGCCATGCCTAATTCGACCAAGGAATCAATAAGGGGGTGACACGTGTCGCCCTCCCCTTCGTCGCAAAAGTACGTTTTCCGACAATTTCATAATTCCGTTAAATTTTTATAAGTCTCAAATCTTAACACTTGTGAGTTCTTACGTACGTTCCTTAAAAAAATGTTCTCAGAATACTGGTGTAACATTCTTCCCCCCTTAGAAACATTCGTCCCCGAATGTTCTTTCGGAGTCAAACTTATAATTAGCGACATAGTTTCCTTACACAACCCCGACATACCAAAAAATGTCACACATGGCCACATAAAAGCATTTAAGCAAAAGAGATACTTCAATTAAAACTTGA
The DNA here is from genome assembly GCA_029844215.1 of Przewalskia tangutica. Lineage (NCBI taxonomy): Eukaryota > Viridiplantae > Streptophyta > Magnoliopsida > Solanales > Solanaceae > Przewalskia > Przewalskia tangutica. The sequence goes on from CM056722.1 coordinate 134,389,270, forward strand.
CAAGTAAGGGAAGATGAATTACCTGAAGGTATAGGAAATAAGTGAGGATACTTCCTCAACATGTCCTCCTCCGCTTCCCAAGTCATCTCCTCCCGGTTATCATTTCTCCACAGGACTTTGACGGAAGCTACATCCTTGGTCCGCAGTCGCCTGGCGATCGAGTATCGCTATGGGACTCTCCTCATACGATAACCCCTCTGTCACCTGGACCTCACTAGTAGGGAAAACTCTCGCTGGATCACCGATACACTTCCGCAACATAGAAACATGGAAGACCGGATGTACCGCCTCTAACTCTGATGGCAGATCCAACTCGTAGGCCACCTTGCCCACTCTACGGACTATCTGGTAGGGCCCAATGTACCTTGGGCTGAGTTTCCCCTTCTTACCGAATCTCATCACACCCTTCATGGGTGACACTTTCAAGAAGACCCAATCGTCTACCCAAACTCCAAATGCCGACGCCGATTATCCGCATATGACTTCGCCGACTCAGCCGCTAACGCCTTCCTGGATAAGCTTTACTTTATCCACGCCTTCAACCAAGTCCGCCAACCAACCGCACTTCGCCCACGCCGAACCAACCAATCGACTGCATTTCCGCCATATAAAGCCTCGTATGGCGCCATCTCAGATAATCGGAATGGTAGCCGTTGTTATAAGCAAACTCCACAAGAGGCAAATGATCCTCCCAACACCGAAATCAATCACGCAGCACGCAACATATCCTCGCGTATGCGGATAGTACGATCCGCCCGCTCGCCACCGAGGATGAAATGTCAGATCGAGACTCACTCAGTGTCTAAACCCTTCTCGAAAGACCTCCGGTTAGCCAGAACCAGGCTCCTATCGATATAATCGATACAGTGGACACCGCAGCCTCACAATCTCTCCGATGTATAATCGCATAGTCCTCACCAAAACGCCGTCCCGACCGAAAGAAATGGGCTGATTTCACACCACAACAATAACCCAAATGGAGTCGTGATTTCCTCCGAGTACGAGGTAACCTCAGAACAAAGTCCATGTTGATCACCTCCCACTTCCAAGTCGGAATCTCAATAGATCGCAATAATCCGGGCCTCGTGCTCGACTGACTGCCGGGCAATTTGGACATCAGGCAACAAAACTCGCCACGCCCTCTTCGTGCCATCCCACCAATACAAACATCCGAGGTCATGGTACATCTTGGTCGACCGGATGAATAGAATAACGAGCACCGCAGGCCTCCCTGCACTCCATCGACGGTCCTCGACACATCGGAACACACAACCGACCTCAAATCTTAGCACCCCATCAGGCGCTACCTCGAATAGACTCTTCTCCTCCCGAAGAGCTGCATCTCGATATCTGACCAACACAGTGGTCCTCAAACCGCCGCTTCACCTCATCAACGATGGAAGACTCGCAACCTCACGAACCCGCACCCGCTATCGTCGGTATCTATCAAACGAACCCCAAAGCTCGCTAATCGTGGATCTCGACGGACCATGTCCTCGCCTCTCCATTGCACTCGACATGCTCCCATCGATCTACGACTCAAGGCATCAAGAACTACGCTGGCTTTCCTGATGGTATGTAATATCAACATCATAGTCTTTCAAAGAACTCTAACCACCGCCTCTCGCCTCAAGTTCACTCCATCCGCTCAAGATATACTAGAGGCTCTTGTGGTCTCAGATAAATATCCACATGAACCCCATACAAATAATGTCTCCAAATCTTGCGCATGTATAATCGCGCCAACTCTAAGTCATGGGTAGGTAATTCCTCTCATGCTTCCATAATCGCCGAAGCATAGGCTATAACCTTACCGTCTTTGCATCAAAACACATCCTAGCCCGATACCCGAGGCATCACAATAGATCACGAACTGCCTAACCCTCAGAAGAGTAAGAACTGGGTCAGAGTCAACCTCTCTTCAAAGAATCGAAACCCCGCCGCAAGCCTCTCGCCCATCGGAACTTGGCCGCTTTCCGAGTCGCACCTAGTCAACTGCTGAAATCAAGCAACCGCTTCCACAAACCTACGATAATACCTCGCCAAATTTCTAAGAAATCGCGCACTTTGGCCGAGTAAGAGGTCTCGCCAAGACTTGATCGCTTCACCTTTGCCGTATCCACGCCGAACACCACCAAATTTCCCAATAATATGCCCTGTGAATGCCACCGAGGCCAACCAAAACTCACACTGAGAACTTGGCGAATAGTCGCCGGCCCGAGGACCCCAAGTACCGCCTCAAGTGATCTCGCATGCCTCGCTTCTGTCCGCGAATAAACCAGATGTCATCGATGAATATCGCCACGACTGCCTGGCCCGTGGATCGTGCCTTACCCCGCACCCTAGTGATACAACATCGAGTAATCACGAACATAAAGACAATACATGAAACCAATGTAATAAGACAAGAAATAAGAAGACAAAGCAACCAAAAATGATTACCGCCAAGATATAGATAAATAACAATTTGAACAGCTACATCCCTTTCTACCACTGCCATAACAAAGCATTACATACCTCTAAGAATGATATGACAACAACGACGGACAGGCCCCGCCATACCCCCGAATGTAAGCACCTACAATCAATGCGTGGACTATACCAAGATAAGCCTCCGAGGAACGGAGCTTCCTAACGCTGAATCGTGACCCAAGAGCGAGGATCAACGATCGCGCATTTTACTGCGCAGATGAACGCAGCTTCGGGCGAGGTCAAGATAACAGTACCAAGTATGTGAAACATGAAGATATCAGAAATGAAATCATAGTAGTCTATAGAAAGCGTGAGACATGTATGATAACCAAACTACAGCATTAATAAATAAGAAGTCATGTCTAGTCGTGACTCACGCCTCCAAGTCATCACTCCAATATAACAACGGGTCTCACGCCCACAACATCAATCATGCCCGTGGAATACCTTCCTCACCGCCGATACCAATGATAGAAAAACACCAAGGAATACACATGAACAAAGCAGTCCCACTGTGTCCAAATAAAATAAGACAGGTAAGTCTGAAGGCATAGCCGACTACTAACACCTACAAGATTAACAAGGTCATAAATCAGATCATGATATCTCGCACTGCCACATGATCAAAGCCGTCGCCGCTCGCAATATCAAATGTGCGCGTCAGCCTCGAACTCCCCGCACTCGCATAGGCCAATCTCATAGGCCCGCATGAGGTATAACCCCGCATCGAGGGTAGCTACTCCCCGGCATCGTCCTGGACTCGCAGTCCGCATGGCCATATAGACCGCATGACCATAAGGGCCGCACACTAACTCGAACTCGTAGCTCCGCATGCCCCCAAGGACCCGCATGAGGTATTCTCAATCATGGTCCTGCATCACCGAGTCTACCCCGCATCGGAGGGCAGCTTAACCCCCGGAAACACGGTGAGTGGTATAATACCAACATAAGAGTTTATCGTTTAAACAACATAAGCACAATCAAGGGAAAACCCCTTTACACAAACATCACAGAATACTAACACACGTAGCATCCTAATATGATTACTTATCAAATCAACACGAAGGTATTACAAGGCTATCACAAACCAACACAATCCAGCTTATACACACAAGGTACATTCTATTATATGATTAACAAGATCGAGTATCTATTCCCAAAGTACTTCATACATTATCTTTAAAAGATACGTTACGTTTACAAAAGTCACACAATACCCGTAGTATATGAAAACTAGAGTGATTATCTTTTGAAGTAAAGCAAAACACTTCTCTTTGTAAAATCAAGTAACAACATTATTTCTCAAACGTCCAAGTTTGCCTAATTTCAAATGTTCACGTTTCTTACTTTAGAAAGGCTTCGTAGTTCATAGTCTTATTCATTTAAGAATATAATTCTCTTTAAACTATCCGAGAAACATAAGCCTTATATGTGAGTAGGATATTCTTGTTTATAACAATCTTATTACAAAGAAATCATGATCTAGGAAATATCATTTTGTCTCATCTTAGCTTCTATGCAGATGGAAGTTTCACCGGTTTTAATAATACTTAATATGTCAAAACATTTCTTTTATTAACGCAGTTGGTTTGTCGATACACATTCTCGATTTCAAATCAAGAAACATTCTTAAGCCGTTATTACCTAACTTCCCATAAAGCTAGTATAACTCTTAAGTTTTCAAAACCAAGTATTACTTCTTCTTTCAAATGATTCAAAAATCTTTTGAAATACTTCAAGTTCTTTATTAACACATAACAAGCCACCATAGTTCAAATCGCTACCTTTTAAAACCACAAGTATTTTCCTACCAACATAAAGTCGTTATAACCAACTTCCCATAAAGCCGTTATAACACTTTATGTTTTAAACCAATCAAATACATTCAAAGACACGTACGCTCACCGTACTACATAGTTCACACATATCATGCTAGAAGAGATAGGAAGAGGTTCACATACCTCGCGACGCAGTATCGACTAATAGCAAAACGCCCAAGTACCTCGCCGGCTACTCCTTGCCAAGTAGATCGCGCCACACGCAAGATTTCAACCTATAAGGCCACAAGGCGCTTATTAACATTTAGACCTCATCGTAGAACATTCTACCAAAATTCGCAAAGACCTCCCCGCAACATCGTAAATCTCCTCCTTTATCGAGGCCGCTACCAAGCCAACCGTGGGGTTATACATCTAACCCGAACGTACAATTTTACTCCACGTAAAAGCTACACAAGTTCATCAGAATACAATCCTATGTAAATACAACAAGATTTTCTTCGAAAAGGTTTCTTATTATTCAGCTTAAGTCAAAAGACATTGCCGATAACTACGCTCAAGACTATATATAGTATACTTCAACTATATAATCTAACAACATGTAATTTCCAATTACAATAGTGGGCAAGATAATTACCTCGATAAGCCCATAATTATCCGAGTTTAAATGTCGATCCCGAGCAAGGTTTAGCTCCTACTCCGCGCTCCGAATTCGCCTCCAAACAACCCTTAGAAGTTCTAACCAACTTCTACTTATTACTCCAACTAACCATGGAGATTTTCCTTAGGTTGGTTCGGTTTTTGTGACTAAGGGAAGTATAATAGTATTTCTGGCTTTTCAGATAAGTATAACCTAGAATACTACAAGGTATACGGCTAAGGTAATTGGGCATTATAACAATACTTTGAGAGTATTTCTACCAAGAGGGGGTATTTATACGAAACAACTAGGCTAGTGGGTTACCCAACTGCTATCACCACAAGAGGTGTATACCCTCTACCTACCCCACTGTGGGGAACTCTCGCCGCTGGGGAGAGGGCTCTCGCCAAGACACTACACTGGGGAGGAAGAAGCTTTCAAGACTTAGAGATTTTGACGAAGAAGTTCATCAAAGGGGAGGGTATTTATAGTTCAGCAAAGCGCCAACCAATGGCCAAGATCAAGCCATGTGGTGCAAGTGTAGGCCAAGATCATGCCAAGTGCACCTTATCCATCTACCACAAAATATCCTACCTACTACTTGACAAAATGTCAAGCAATTCGTCCAACTTGTCGCCCAAAGCCCACCAATGAGAGGTGCCAAGTGGCGCCTCTTGTTGGTCCAAAATGTTTTGTCTCTCGGAAAAATCCGCAAAAATTAAAAATGACATAGCCGGAAATTCCCATACGAAAGTCAGAAAACGCTTCATTAAAAACGACTCTAACCGTGTTGTGAACAAAGTTAATTCGCCAAGCCTAATTCTCAAGTTCAAATTTTCTACGCACGCCCCACGCATACTACCGAAATACGGTATAACATTCTCCCATCTCTAGAAACATTCGCCCCAATGTTCCTTCTAAGTCTCAAACAAACGCGGCGCCAAGATAGTCTTCACTACCATACTTACGAAACAATCCCGCCACAATGGCCACGTAAAACAATCACAAGAAAATACTTATATCCAAGTCCACGAGGAATCACCTCTAACATCACCACAAACACCTCTCTCCGGGGTCTAAAATATACTTCCTCCACACTTTTTCCAAACAAAAGAAATGGTCACATCTATGCTCGCCATACATGCTCGCTTCTTCCCGATACCACTTTTGTCACTTTGCCGCGAGGTTCTAGTGTCACCGCGACCCAACAAATGGTACCGACTACATGCGATCCCCGAGGTCACGTGACACTCGAACTCTTACCACATTTCGAGCATCGTCGCCTCCAAAACTCGGGTTACTATCTCTAACGTGGTCATCATTAATCGGGAACACTGACGGATCTCCGATACTTTCCGATCATAACAATACGAAAGACGGACGCATCGCTTCCTAAGTCGGACGACAAATGTTAACATATAGGCAATCCGCCTATTTTTCACATGAACTCAAAAGTGGCCCAAAGTAACTCGCTAAGTTCCTCTGCTTTCCAAAACTCATCACACCCAACCCGTGGTACTTTCAAGACCGACCGCCAACTCGAACTCTAAGCGTGCCGCCGATTATCCGCACGATTTCTCCGAGCCGCCGTAACCTCTCCTAGACAAGCTTTACCCTAACCACATCACCGGAACAAGCCTGAACCAACTATCTGAATCTTGCCAACATCGAACCAATCGACCGGCAACTTACACTTCCGCCCCTACAAGGCCTCATAAGGCGACATTCGAAAACTGAAATGGTAGCTTAAACACTCCCTCCATAGGAGACAACAATCCCCACCACTACCTCTGAAATACACACACTGGCCCGAGGGCGAATGCGATTCTGAGACTCACCTGAGTTCTTAACCCTGCTTGGTAAAACTTCCAGAAACCAAAAACAGCTGCACTGGCTCCACTGTCTGCCATAAGGTGAAGGTAGGCACCTCGTGCAGCCTTACAACCTTTCTGATATATCATCTCGCATAACCCTCTGCCGAGTAAACGGTCTTTGCTAGGAGACAAGACGGCTGACCTCCTCGGCCCGACTACTGGTCGAATGCATCCACGAATTCGTACGTTGGTTAACTAAACTCGGGCCTAACACCCTCGTGACCCTATCACAAGGCGGGACCACCACAACCGACCCCACCACCAAACAGCCGCGGTTGACCCGCAACGTGGCCTCAACCCGACCCGCAACGCGCACCATACTAGCTCCCGAACCTAACAATCTCACTAATCACGCTACGAAACCTAGCGGTCTTCTTAGCTCAACTACCCTTTCATTCCACACTACTCGTGACTAATCCCATAAACATAACTCACGTGCACTATGCACTCCTATAAGTGGTCAAACATAAACAATACATCTTTTACTCGAGACGGCCTTACCTCTAAGGTCTCTACGTATAAAACTCTAAGGCTCACACCTTCTATCCCCAAAATCTTACTCTGCTAACCCACCATGATTTCTAATCACAACTAACACACCGCTATCGTAACATAGCACTTAAGGTATACTCACCTTATCACACATACGCATCTCTGAGGTTAAGGATATATCTATATCTACCGCTTCACTCCTTAGTCGTTCTAATCAAACTCGCCCGTAGGCGATAGCTAGGAAGATGACAAACTACCCACCGATCCTCGGCTAAGTCCTCCCGCAAGACACTCTTTCGACATCGCACTCGACGGTCATAGGTACAACAAGCACCAACTAAAAGACGACATTCTCGAGATGATGCCGCCACATCGCGAACACCGAGAAAATCAATCTGCATGGCCGAACCTTCGCAGGATCAGAACCTAAGCTCGAGCTCACCAACTCCTCGCATACCCCGAACGCCCCGAACCTCGCGGAGGACCTTTCTCGCACCGTGGATGTGCATAATCTAATTCGCCGCGGTGACTCGACTCGAAAGTTACTAGCGACCTTGCTACTCGCCCTCTTCTCGCCCTCGTTAACCCGCCGATCTCTACGCTTTCTACCGCGGCATAAGCCCGCATACGTGCCATGCTCAAGCCTAATCAAGAACTTACTCGCGCAACCTTCTCGTTGATATTCATCAAGACTCGCGTACATCGGACACTCTCTCGTAGCCAAATCCATAGCTAGTAAATGTGGTTGTCTTTTCGCAATCTATATTCTCTGCTTTCCGGCCGTGGAACCAAGGTCCAAACATCGTGGCCGCAGAGGAATCGCCGCCGCTGCAAACTCACTGGGCTAGCGACGCAAAACTCCCCGAACGAAGCACCACCTCAGTGATGATTGGGCTTGTGCCCACGTAACCCTCTCAGATTTACCGCAGCCTCCTCGCCGCTTTGCCTCCTCGGGTTGGCCGCTACGCGAGGCATAACGGTAAGTGGAAAGAAATACGTTAGAGGGTCCAACTTACAACACGCCTCTAAGGCACGATCTCAGAGTGAGAAGAATAGAAACCAATCCTAAATATCCTATAGCCTCCTCGACATGGTAGGGTGCACAACACACCGATAATCAAGACTTCATCGATACGGCCTCAGACACTTTCCGAGGATTAATCGCTCGATACCACTTTTGTCACGACTGCCCGGCCCGTGGATCGTGCCTTACCCCGCACCCTAGTGATACAACATCGAGTAATCACGAACATAAAGACAATACATGAAACCAATGTAATAAGACAGTTGAAATAAGAAGACAAAGCAACCAAAAATGATTACCACAAGATATAGATAAATAACAATTTGAACAAGCCATCCCTTTCTACCACTCGCCATAACAGCATTACTGCACTTAAGAATGATATGACAACAACGACGGACAGTGGCCGCCATACCCCGAATGTAAGCACCTACAATCAATGCGGACTATACCAAGATAAGCTCCGAGGAACGCGAGCTTCCCAACGCTGAATCGTGACCCTAAGAGCGAGGATCAACGATCGCGTACCTTTACTCGCGGATGAACGCAGCCCCGGGCGAGGTCGATAACAGTACCAAGTATGTGAAACATGAAGATATCAGAAATGAAATCATAGTAGTCTATGTAAAGCGTGAGACATGTATGATAACCAAACTACGCTCATTAATAAATAAGCAAATATGTTCAGTCAGTGACTCACGCCCTCCAAGTCATCACTCCAATATAACAATGGGTCTCACGCCCACAACATCAATCATGCCCGTGGAATACCTTCCTCACTGCCGGCAGTCAATGATAGAAAAACACCAAGGAATACACATGAACAGCAGGTCCCACCTGTGTCCAAATAAAATAAGACAGGTGTAAGTACGGCGCATAGCCGACTACTAACACCTACGCATTAACAAGGTCATAAATCAGATTATGATATCTCGCTCTAGACCGTCACATGATCAAAGCTGGTCGCTCGCCCGCAATATCAAATGTGCGCGTCTAGCCCTGGAACTCCCCGCAGCTCCGCATAGGCCAGTCTCATAGGCCCGCATGAGGTATAACCCCGCATCGAGGGTAGCTACTCCCCGGCATCGTCCTGGACTCGCAGTCCGATGGCCATATAGACCGCATGACCATAAGGGCCGCACACTAACCTGGAACTCTCGTAGCTCCGCATAGGCCCCCCAAGGACCCGCATGAGGTATTCTCGAATCATGGTCCTGCATCACCGAGTCTACCCCGACGGAGGCGCCTTAACCCCTAAACACGGTGAGTGGTATAATACCAACATAACAGTTTATCGTTTAAACAACATAAGCACAATCAAGGGAAAACCCCTTTACACAAACATCACAGAATACTAACACACGTAGCATCCTAATATGATTACTTATCAAATCAACACGAAGGTATTACAAGGCTATCACAAACCAACACAATCCAGTTATACACACAAGGTACATTCTATTATATGATTAACAAGATCGAGTATCTATTCCCAAAGTACTTCATACATTATCTTTTAAAAGATACGTTACGTTTACAAAAGTCACACAATACCCGTAGTATATGAAAACTAGAGTGATTATCTTTTGAAGTAAAGCAAAACACTTCTCTTTGTAAAATCAAGTAACAACATTATTTCTCAAACGCCCAAGTTTGCCTAATTTCAAATGTTCACGCTTACTTTAGAAAGGCTTCGTAGTTCATAGTCTTATTCATTTAAGAATATAATTCTCTTTAAACTATCCGAGAAACATAAGCCTTATATGTGAGTAGGATATTCTTGTTTATAACAATCTTATTACAAAGAACCATGATCTAGGAAATATCATTTTGTCTCATCTTAGCTTCTATGCGGATGGAAGTTTCTAACCGGTTTTAATAATACTTAATCACAAAACATTTCCTTTTATTAACGCTGCAGTTGGTTTGTCGATACACATTCGATTTCAAATCAAGAAACATTCTTAAGCCGTTATTACCTAACTTCCCATAAAGCTAGTATAACTCTTAAGTTTTCAAAACCAAGTATTACTTCTTCTTTCAAATGATTCAAAATCTTTTGAAATACTTCAAGTTCTTTATTAACACATAACAAGCCACCATAGTTCAAATCGCCACCTTTTAAAACCACAAGTATTTTCCTACCAACATAAAGTCGTTATAACCAACTTCCCATAAAGCCGTTATAACACTTTATGTTTTAAACCAATCAAATACATTCAAAGACATGTACGCTTCACCGCACTACATAGTTCACACATATCATGCTAGAAGAGATAGGAAGAGGTTCACATACCTCGCGACGAGTATCGACTAATAGCAAAACGCCCAAGTACCTCAAGCCGCCGGCTACTCCTTAAGCCAAGTAGATCGCGCCACACGCAAAGATTTCAACCTATAAGGCCACAAGGCGCTTATTAACATTTAGACCTCATCAGAGAACATTCTACCGAAAATTCGCAGACCTCCCCGCAACAACAGAAATGTCCTCCTTTATCGAGGCCGCTACCAAGCCAACCACGGGGTTATACATCTAACCCGAACGAGTACAATTTACTCCACGTAAAAGCTACACAAGTCTCATCAGAATACACCCTATGTAAATACAAGCTCAAGATTTCTTTCGAAAGGTTTCTTATTATTCAGCTTAAGTCAAAAGACATCACGATAACTACGCTCAAGACTATATATAGTATACTTCAACTATATAATCTAACAACATGTAATTTCCAATTACAATAGGGGGGCAAGATAATTACCTCGATAAGCCCATAATTATCCGAGTTTAAATGTCGATCCTGAGCAAGGTTTAGCTCCATCCGGCGCTCCGACCCGCCTCCAAACAACCCTTAGAAGTTCTAACCAACTTCTACTTATTACTCCAACTAACCATGGAGATTTTCCTTAGGTTTCGGTTTTGTGACTAAGGGAAGTATAATAGTATTTCGGCTTTTCAGATAAGTATAACCTTAGAATACTACAAGGTATACGGCTAAGGTAATTTGGGCATTATAACAATACTTTGAGAGTATTTCTACCAAGAGGGGTATTTATACGAAACAACTAGGCTAGTGGGGTTACCCCACGCTAGCACCACAAGAGTGGGATGTATACCCTACCAACTCGTGGGGAGAGGGCTCTCGCCAAGACACTACACTAAGGGAGGAAGAAGCTTTCAAGACTTAGAGATTTTTGGATGAAGAAGTTCATCAAAGGGAGGGGTATTTATAGGTCTAGCAAAGGCCAACCAATGGCCAAGATCAAGCCAAGTGTGGTGCAAGTGTAGGCCAAGATCATGCCAAGTGCACCTTATCCATCTACCACAAAAATATCCTACCTACTACTTGACAAAAATGTCAAGCAATTCCCAACTTGTCGCCCAAAGCCCACCAATGAGAGGGTGCCGTGACGCCTCTTGTTGGTCCAAAATGTTTCGCCTCTAAAAATCCGCAAAAATTAAAAATGACATAGCCGAAATTCCCATACGAAAGTGTGAAAACGCTTTTTAAAAACGACTCTAACCGTGTTGTGAACAAAGTTAATTCGCCAAGCCTAATTCTCAAGTTCAAATTTTCTACGCACGCCCCACGCATATACTCCGAAATACGAGGTATAACAAATACTATCACAAATGTATCCAAAATGGCTTGAACACCCGTTCATCAAATCCATAAATACCACGAGCGCTGGTCAAACCGAAAGACATAACCCTAAACTCATAGTGCCCATACCGGTCCCGAATGCGCTTTGGGATGCCTCTCGAACTCGAACTCGATGATAACTGCACTACGTGTCTATCTTGAGAAACACTCACACTCGCAATCGTCAAACAAATCATCAATCCCGGGAGGGGTACCTATTCTTAATGGTTACCTTATTCACCGCTCAGAATCAACACACATACGCAGCTGGCCCCATCCTTCTTCTTCACGAACAACACCGCTTCCTCGAGATACACTAGGCTCGGATAAAGCCTTTTTCCAAAGAAATCTTTCACCGGTCCTTCACTCCTCAACTCAGCAGTGTCATCCTCAGATGGGCGAATGGAAATAGGTCGAGTGTCCGCAACGTGTCAATACAAAACTCAATCTCCTCTCGTGAGGGATACCCAAGATCATCCGGGAACACATCCGAAACTCCCTAACCATCGGTATCGATCAAGAACCGCACTCACCAGATCAAATACCCAACCGGATGATAGATGTACTTTCTCGCACCATCTTCCTAGCCTTGAGGTAAGAAATAAACCTACCCTCGACGCCAGTGTTGCCCTTCCACTCGATAATCGCTCGCCAGAAACCGAACCGAACCAACTCGTCCTTTACACCAACGTTGGCATAACAAGAAGCCAACCACCCATACCCATAATGACATCAAAATCATTATCTCCAAATTTATCAAGTTCGCAAGTGGTCCGACGATCAGAATATAAACCTGACAACCTCTCAGACACCCGCCGGCTAACACCGAATCTCCCATAGGCGTAGCTACCTCAAAAGGCTCTATCGACTCGGCCTATCCCGATTCTACCCGCATAAGAGGGACACATATGACAAGGTAGAACTCGGATCTATCAAAGCATAAACGCCACAACATGAAATCAATAATGTACTGCGGCGACGCGTGGAAGCCTCCGATCTCGGCGGCCGGTTAGAGAATATATGCGTTCGTGGACCGCTAGAATCGAACCACCACCACGACTTACCGCGGCTCGCCGTCCGCGAGTACCTCGCGCCCGGCGCATAACCACGTAAGGAGAAGAAGACCAAGAACAGATCCGTCGGCCGATCAGACCACCCATGCCGCCTCTAGACGGACAATCTTCTCTCAAATGGCCCCGCCGCCACACGAGTAACAAGCTCCCGGCTCGCGACACTCGCTCGTGAAACCTACGCATCGACGAGCACACCGAGGCGTGGTGGTCCCGATCCGTGACGGTTCCTCGCCTCGAATCTCAAGTCTCGAGCCCGACCGCCTCAATGACTGGCCGATCGATCTCTGCCGAAACCGTGAAGGATCACTCTGGCCGGGCCGGAAAGTGGACTGTTCGCCGAGGCCGCCCGCCTCGAAATCGCCCTGAGACCTCGATGTCTCGCCCTCTTGGCCGCTCGAGTCAATCGTCCTCCATCTCTATCCTCTATCCTCGCGATAGGCTCGCATCCGGCGATGTCCATACCGGCCAAGAGCCACACCTAAGCACGCGGTAATCAGATGACGGTCAAGACCCATCACAAAACGATGAACCCTATCCGCCATGTCAGCTACAATAGTATGCGCATGTCTGGCCAAGGAGTCAAAATCCAAGCTATACTCCCTGATAGTCCTCCCATTCTGCCTCAAGGTCAAGAATCTGTCTACCCGGGCTCTCCTCATCTCAGGAGGAAAAAAGTGAACCATGAACGCCTCTCAGAACTCCTCCCAAACACCGGAAGAGCATCATCACCTCTCGAAAGCAACCACGACTCAAACCAGCTTCAACGCAATATCGCAACCGGTAGGAGGCTAGCGTAATGCACTGTCTCAAGCCCTAAGAACTGCAGGTCCGTCAGTAGCCGAATGAACTCCCCGGATCCTCATCCGACTCGAACCATATATCTCAGGTGGATGTCAACCCTGAAAATCCGTAAACAGCAAACTGTGGGCGCTAGGGTGGGTCGCTCGCTCGCTTGCCGCTCGACTACTATATCGGTCGCACCGGACCGCTTCCCGTAGTCTCTATACTCGCACCGGCCGCGAATCGAGGCTCGCACGAACCTCTCGAGCTACCGCCGCCTCGGCCTCTAATATCGCCGCGTGGTGAACTCGCCGACCGCTTACTACCTCGTGCATAGCTCGTGCCCGAGTCCGTAACCCTTCGAGTACCGCGAGCAGCCTCCGCCGCCGCTTGCCCTTCGGGCCCCGGTCGCCTTCCGCGAGGCATATCTATTTCATAAGACTAGGTCGTAGAGGATTCAACCTAATAAGACATTTCATCGCACGATCTCGCAGAGAAGAATGGAAACTAATCCTAAATGTCCCGCACTCCCGATTATAGATGTGGTGCACAACACACCGATAATCAAGACTCTACTAGACACAATCAGACACTTTCCGAGGACTAATCGATCCGATACCACTTTTGTCACGACCCGACCTCGCCGCGATCGGGCCCTACCCGGGCACCCTGCTCGTATACATCGTAGAATAGCAATGAGCATACATGACGAAATATATGTATAAACAACATCACAAAGCAGCCGATAAGGCCGCTTCCATAATATAAACCAAAAGTACAATCAGATAACATCGCTTCTACACCAACCACAAATGAATACTGCACTTAGAATAACAATCGTGGACAGGCCTCGCCATACCCCTGAATGTACATAAATCTACAACACCAGGGAAAAGACTGTACCAAAAGAGACAAGCCTCCGGATAAATGGAGCTCCTGACGTCTGATAAGTGATCCTAAGAATGAGGATCCACCACCTGCTTACCCTTTCCTCGCGCAGATTTAACGCAGCCCGAGAAGGGTCAAGACACATATGTACTAAGTATGTAAAACCGAAAGTACTATAATTACAACATAAGTTTAAAACAAAGCCGAGACATGTATGATAACAAAATTACAGACACAAAGGCCTTACTAACAATGAGGGTAAATCAAGGGAATACGCATAACATCACAATAGAGACTCGATCAAATCATGGGTAACGAACCCATAGAAACAGTGGTATAACGCCTTAGGTTCTTACCCTCATTTATACTCTTACCCGGCGTGTGGTATAACGCCTGGGGTTTGCCCTCATTTATACTCTTACCCCGAGAAGGTAATAAAACAGTGGTATAACGTCTTGGGGTTTACCCTCATTTATACTCTTATCCCGAGAAGGTGGTATAGCGTCTTGGGGGTTTACCCCTCACTTATACTCTTACCCTATCTCAACCGACCATCATACAATAAATAAGCAAGTTAGAAATCCCCCTAACTTCTTATTAGTCTTATTCGTCTACACTCTCATTTTAGTTTACTTAAGGCACTAACATGTCTTTTATAAAAATCCGGGAATTTAACCCAAAGTACTACGTACTTCAACCTTTTAAAAATGACTCATTTTCATATAGAACTTCCAAGATACTATAAACCGTAGTATCAAGTCAAAATTACTTTTCAAGACAAGTCACAATACCTTTAAACATAAAGTTAGGTTTTCTAAATCAAGTGACTCCTTTTATTATAAAACCTTAGGCAATTGATGCCTTAAAAATCAAATTGCATTTTCATTAAAGTTAAGTCATTTATCTTTCCATAAAGCAAATATAACCAACTCCCCATAAAGTCGTTACATTCGCTTTATACCTTAGCCATAAACAATTTCCTATCCAAGGGACTTATACGTTTAAAACGAAACAAGTATCACATACGTTAAAACTCTTCAAGTCCCTTTACTTTAATAAAACATTAGACATCCTTAATACTTTCAAAGAAGTGAGTTAATCTCCTAACTCACCCAACTTGGCTATTCAATAAACTAGTAGAGGATATCAAGATCTTCAGACGCTCACCGTACTATATACATGCAACTAGTCATACTCAAAGGATAGGAAAAGTTCTACATACCTCGCCGGGTCAAACCACTTGCCAAGTACAAAGTCCCGCCCGTAGAACGTCAACCTATAATATTCACAATACGTCTATTAAGGCCTTACTTCAAACGTAGAATATTATAAGTGTCAAGTCGCTAAATTCTACGGAAAATCTGGACAAAGACCTCCTTTGTTTCTACTCACTTTGCCACCTTTTTCAAGGCCGAATACAATAACCAAACATGCCACATTTAAGGCACAATCAAAGCAATTAATCAATAGGGGATTACACGCCTACCAGACGTGTAAAATTCCGCCCCACAAACGATAACAAACTAATACAACTACTAGTCCAATTTTCGGCCATAATGAATACAACAATACCAATTCTTATCCAATTTCCATTTCAATCCAAATTGGTAGCATAACATGATATCAAGTCGCATTTGATTATAACTACCATTCTTCAAGTAAGTGACATGCGACGATTTCTAATAAACGACCAATTAGTAATCCAATCTTCAAGTGGCTTGTATAACATTTCAGATTTAAGCTACAAGCAATCCATAATACTTATTAACTTCAACATATCAACTTCATGCTAGCAACATGTAAAGCTAACAACAACAATATAAATATATAATCTTGTAACACTTTTAAAAGACAAGATTATACCTCAATGAAACTTAATCCAACTCCAATCCGAAGTCGCTCCTTAGTAGTTTAGAGCCTCTCCAAGACACTTCAATCCTCTTGTTGAGACCCTTTGAACAACACCAACAAATATCCTTCAAATCTCCAAACAAAACCTAGAAGGACAACTAGGTTTTCGCTTATGACTAACCCGTAAACAATCTTTTTCCAAGATTTTTCTATTGAGATAAGCTTACACTACCCTCAAGAACCTTGGTTTAAAGTGTGGAGCTAAATGGATCACAAACAAAGATTTTTCTTTTTTTTTCTATAGTGAACCCGAGAGCAAGGCTCTTGTTCATCCAATTTTTATGAAAATTTTCTAAGTGTTGGCACTAGTAGTGCTACTAGTAGTATTATATAACACCTTGGAGGGTAAAGATACAACCATTTGGGTGGCTAGGATAAGCTCTTATTAAATATCAAGACCTTGTGGGTCCTTTGACTTAGTCAATATTATCAAGCTACAAGTTGCAAGACTTAGTCATCCAAGACTATGGTCAATGACCATTATGGCCATGCCTAATTCGACCAAGGCATCAATAAGGGGGGGGGGGGTGACACGTGTCGCCCTCCCCTTCGTCGCAAAAGTACGTTTTCCGACAATTTCATAATTCCGTTAAATTTTTACAAGTCTCAAATCTTAACACTTGTGAGTTCTTACGTACGTTCCTTAAAAAAAATGTTCTGTAAATACGGGGTGTAACATAACCGTAGTATCACGTCACGACTACTTTCAAGGCAAGTCACCTTTCCTTTTAGAAATATAATAGGCTTCTAAATCATGTGACTTCTTTTCTTTTAAAACCTTAGGCACTTAATGCCTTAAAACCAATTTGCCTTTCATAAATTCAAATCATTTATCCGTACTTATTTTGCTTAGAGTAAATCTTTCTTTTGTTAACCTTCCATAAATCTAATACAACCAACTTCCCATAAAGTCGTTATATTAACGTTATACATTAGTCAAATACATTTCCCTATATCCAAGGGACTTATACTTTTAAAACGAAACAAGTATCATATACTTAAAACACCTCAAGTCCCTTAACTTTGAAAACTTAAGACATCATTAATATTTTTTTAAAGAAGTGAGTTAATCCCCTCACTTACCAAACTTGGCCATTCTTAAAACAAGTAAGGGACATCAAAGTCTTGTACGTCTACCGTACTATATAAGTACAACTACTCATGCTCAAGAGATAGGAAAGTTCCACATACCTCTTCGGTTAATCCACTTGCTAAGTCCAATATACCGCACGTAGTACGTCAACCTATAATGACCATAATACGTTTATTAACCTCTAGCTTTGACGTAGAATATTCCAAATGCAAAGTCACTAAATTCTACGGAAAATGGGACAACATTTCCTTTGTTTCTACGTACTTTGCCACCTTTTCAAGGTCCGAATTCAACGTCCAAACACCACTTTTAAGGCCCAACAATCCAAACAATTCAAAGGGGATTACACGCCTAATCTTGGATGTGTAAAATTCTGCCCCACAATGCATATTAACTAAATCAATAAGTTAAAGATAGTATTTTGGCTACAACATGCTTACATAACCTTCTTATCTAATTCTTTCATATCCAAACCATATTTCTTACATGCAATTTATCTAAGAGCAATATTTTTCAACTACAAGTTCTTTCTTCTTCACATAAAACACCAAAAACTAGCAACAAGAGAAAGAATTGTTACCTTAGAGCTTTAGCCAAATTAATCCAACAAATTTGCTAGCCTCCTTTCCAAAAACACCACCACAATAACTCCTACAAGCTTGCAAATAAGTTTCCTTCTTGCCACACTTTTCAGATTTTTCCCAAGCCTTGATTTCCTATTGATTTTCTAGAGAGAAGGAAGAGCTTCTAATTTAGAGAGAGATGAGAGCTTGAAGAATGACCAAGTCTTCAAGACTTGGTCAATAAATAGTGCATGCAAAAATCAGATGGGGGGGGGAACATTTGTCACCCTCCCATGGCCTTTTAAAAAGAAAAAATCTGATTTTCTCAGTTTTTCCGCCAAAAACTCCGCCTCGGCGCCATGCGGCCAGCGGCTAATAAACTTCCGCAACCCTACAGAACTTCCGGCGCCGCGGCCCTGCTTTCCGGCTCCGCGGCGCTTCACCTTCAGCGTCCTCCACACAATCCGGTGTCGCGGCCCTGCATCCGGCGCCGCGGCGCTGTGGCCCCTGACCGAATACACCTTTCAGCTCGACTGCGCACTAAACTTGTAATTCCCATAACTTTCTACTCCGATGTCCTATCGACGAACGGTTGGTTGCGTTGTAAACTAGACTCAATGAACTACGCACTAGGCCTTTGAAACACCTAGGAACTCTCAATGTAACGAGTCGTAACCCGCCTCAAAGTTGACCAACAACCCGTCCGAAACATTTTGTCAACCCATCATTCAAAAATTTAAAACTTAATTCCTTTCGTACGCTCCCCCTAGCATGACCCGAACTACGGGGTGTAATATTATTTTCGACAGGCTGACGAAATCAGCCCACTTTCTTCCAGTCAGGACTACGTATTCGACTGAGGATTATGCTAGATTGTATATCAGGGAGATTGTGAGACTGTACGAAGTTCCTATATCGATTATATCAGACAGAGGAGCCCAATTTACGGCTAACTTCTGGAGGTCTTTCCAGAAGGGGTTAGGGACACATGTGAGTCTCAAGATCGCGTTTCATCCTCGTGACCGACGGGCAAAGTGCAGCGTACTATCCAGACACTTGAGGATATGCTGCGAGCCTGTGTTATTGATTTCAGGGGTAGCTGGGAGGATCATTTGCCTCTTGTAGAGTTTGCTTATAACAACAGCTACCATTCTAGCATTCAGATGGCGCCATATGAGGCTTTGTATGGGCGGAAGTGTAGGTCGCTGATTGGTTGGTTCGACGTGCGAGAGGGTCATTTGGTTGGACCAGACTTGATTCAGCAGGCTGTGGATAAGGTGAAGCTTATCCAGGAGAGACTGTTATCAACTCAGAGTCGGCAGAAGTCTTATGCAGATAATCGGCGTCGACATTTGGAGTTTCAGGTAGACGATTGGTCTTCTTGAAGGTATCACCCATGAAGGGTGTGATAAGGTTCTAAAAGAAGGGAAAACTTAGCCTAAGGTACATTGGGCCTTACCAGATCATCCGTAGAGTAGGCATGGTTGCCTATGAGTTGGATCTGCCATCAGATTTAGAGGCAGTACATCCGGTCTTCCATGTTTCTATGTTACGGAAGTGTATCGGAGATCCATCGAGAGTTTTCCCAGCTAGCGAGGTCCAAGTGACAGAGAATTTATCGTATGAGGAGAATCCCATAGTGATACTCGATCGCCACGTCAGGCGACTGCGGACCAAAGATGTGGCTTCCGTCAAAGTCTTGTGGCGGAATGATAATAGGGAGGAGATGACTTGGGAAGTGGAGGAGGACATGTTGAGGAAGTATCCTCACTTATTCCCTACACCTTCAGGTAATTCATTTCCCTTACTTGTCAAGTTTTAATTGAAGTATTTTGCTTAAGTGTTATTATGTGGCCATGTGTGGCATTATTGGTATGTGGGGGTTGTAAAAGGAGAATATGTCGCTATCTATAAGTTTGACTCCGAAAGAACATTCGGGGATGAATGTTTCTAAGGGGGGAAGAATGTTACACCCCGTAATTCCAGGACATGTTTATAAGAACGTACGTAAGAACTCAAATGTTAAGAATTGAGACTAGTAAAAATTTATCGAAATTATGGAAATGTTGGGAAACGAAATATTGCGACGAATGAGAGGGCGACACATGTCACCCCCCCCCCCTTTGTTGGTCATGGTCGAATGGACCATGGGTGTTATGGTCATTTGACCCAAGTTAAGATGATCAAGTCTTGTTAGGCTTAGAGCTTGATAATGTTGACTAAGTCCAAGGGCCACTTGGCTTGATCTTTTAGTAGAATGCATCCAAGCCACCCATATGTGCTAATCTAGACCCTCCATTATGTTATTTAAACATACTAGTAGCAAGACAAGGCTTCTATACTTAGAAAAATTTCAAGAAACTTTGAGATCTCTTAATGTTGCTCTCGGGTTAGGGTTCAAGGAGAGAAGAAAAAATTTCATTTGTTGTTCTATAATCCCCATACTTTAAACCAAGGTTCCTAAGAGTATTGTAAGGGTATCTCAATAGAAAAATCCCGGAAAAGTATCGTTTTTGTATTAGTCGCAAGGTGAAAACCTAAGTCACTTTCATAGGTTTGGATTGGAAAGTAAAGAAAAGTTGTTTGTGATCTTCTAAGGGCTTCAAGTGGCGGATTGGAGTGTCAAGGAGAGGCTCTAAGTTGCTAGGGAGCGACTTCAGATCTTGAAGTTGGATTAAGGCTCGTCGAGGTAACAATCTTGTTCTCTTAAGTGTTATAAGATTACATATTGTTGTAGCCTTACATTTTAACTAGCATGAAGTATATGTATTAAAGATTGATAAGTGTCATGGATATTGAAAGCCTAAAATCCGAAATGACATTGTTAGCCATTTGAAATTGAAATACAATTTGGTCGATAATTAGAATCGTCGCATGTTATCTACTTGAAGATTATAGTTGTTATAATCGATTGCGGCTTTATAACATGTTATACTAAACAACTTGAATTGAAAAGGAATTGGAAAGGATGATATGTTGTTACACCTTTTGGCCGAGAATGGCATTGCCTTTTGGACTAGTTTGATATAAATTGTGGGGTGAAATTTTACACGTCTTGTTAGGCGTGTAATACCCTATTGTTAAATACATTGTTGAGCCTTAAATGTGGTATGTTTGGTTATTGAATTCGGGCCTTGAAAAGGGTGGAAAAGTATGTAGAAACAAAGGAAGTGTTGTCCAATTTTCCGTAGAATTTAGTGACTTTGCACTTAGAATATTCTATGTTTGAAGTTTGAAGTTAATAGACGTACTATGGTCATTGTAGGTTGACATACTACGTACAACATATTGGACTTAGCAAGTGGATTGAACCGAAGAGGTATGTGGAACTTTCCTATCTCTTGAGCATGAGTAGTTGTAAATATATAGTATGGTAGACGTACGAGATTTTGATGAATCTAATTTCATTTGATATCCTTGACTTGTTTTAAGAATGTCCAAGTTGGTTGAGTTAGGGAATTAACTCACTTGTTAAAAAGATTAAGGATGTCTTAGTTTTTAAAGTTAAGGGACTTGAAGTATTTTGAAAGTATATGATACTTAATTTGTTTGAAAGTATAAGTCCCTTGGATATAAGGAAGAATGTAATTGCTTAAAGTATAAAGTTAGTATAAGGACTTTATGGGAAGTTGGTTATAATAGCTTTATGGAAAGATGAAAGAGTGGTTCACTCTAGTAATGTAAATAATGATAAATGACTTGAAATAATGAAAGGAAAATTGATTTGAAGGCATCAATTGCTTAAGATTTTAAAAGAAAGAAGTCACTTGA
The DNA here is from genome assembly GCA_029844215.1 of Przewalskia tangutica. Taxonomy (NCBI): domain Eukaryota; kingdom Viridiplantae; phylum Streptophyta; class Magnoliopsida; order Solanales; family Solanaceae; genus Przewalskia; species Przewalskia tangutica. The sequence continues at coordinate 134,411,270 of CM056722.1, forward strand.
TTTAGAAGCCTATAAATGTATTTCTAAAAGGTATTGTGACTTATCTTGAAAAGTAGATATGACTTGATACTACGGTTATTAGTATCTTGGAAGTTTTATATGAAAAAAAAGTCATTTTAAAAGAGTAGAAGTACGTAGTACTTTGGGTTAAATTCCCGAATTTTTATAATGACATGTTAGTGTCTTAAGTAAACTAAAATGAGAGTGTATATGAACAAAGCTAATAAGAAGTTAGAGGATTTATTAACTTGCTTATGTTATGTATGATAAGCCGGTGGTGTTTATGTTATGTATGATAAGCCGGTAGTGCTTATGTTACGTATGATAGCCGGTTGTGCTAGGTTATGTATTCTTACGGGGTAGACCCCGGGTTACTACTTATTCCATGGAATTGCTACCCATGATGCGAGTGCGGCGTTTCTACTCATTGTGGGCCCACCGGGCCCATGCGGGTGAAATAGTCCTATGCGGGTGAAATAGTCCCATGCGAGGCGGATGACCTCATTGCGGGTCCACAGGGCCTATGCGGGTGAAATAGTCCCAGCAGTAGGATTGTTTAATGATACTACGGGCGGGTGACCCTACTTTGATCATAAGCCTCCTATTTTTATGCAGTAAAGTATACACTTGTTTACTCTCATTGTTAGTAAGGCACGATTCATCGTAATTTGATTATCATACATGTCTCCAAACTTTATTTTAGACTTATGATGTAAATTGCGGTATTTTCGATTTACATACTTGGTACGTATTGTGTCTCGACCCCTTTCTCGGGCTGCGTTCATGCCGCAGGTAGGGGTAAGCAGGTGGTGGATCCTCATTCTTAGGATCACTGATCAGGTGTCAGAAGCTTCATTTCTCCAGAGGCTTGTCTTTTGGTACGGTTTTCCCTGATGTTATAGATTTATGTACATTCATGGGTATGGCGGGGCCCTGTCCCGCCACAGTTGTTATTCTTAGAGGTCTGTAGTCATATTTGTGGATTGGGTTTTAAGAACAGAGATGTACTGATTTATTTTTGGTTTATGTATATTTTACCGAAGGTGGCCTTATCGGCTAACCTGTTGATGTTTATTGTCTAAGTATTTATATGTGTTGTGTATGTTCCGCTGCTATTCTCTGATGTATACCTGAAAGGGGTGCCCAGGTAGGGCACCAGTCGCGGACCCGGGGTCGGGTCGTGACACTAATGCAATGACTGATCAACCAAATGCGACGGTCTGGTACATCTGTCGCATTAGATATGCACCTGGTTTGAAGAAGCCTAGAGTCACCTAATGCAACGGCTATAGACCTAATGCGACGATTTGAAGAAGATGATGTGATGATATTAGGAAGGCGTTGCACTAGCTATTCGATATGTCTACTGGTTTTATCACTCATTTGTCTTTTTGGAAAAGAATGTGGTTATTCTTTTTGGAAAATAAAGTTATAAATAGCTAGTTGACTTAAGAGAACATTAGAAAATTGTAGAATTGATACTGAGGAGATCAAATTCCAAGCATATAATCCATTTGATTACCTTCTATAGCAGAGGAAAGCTTGTTCCTCCGATTATTTTCCAGAATACAGATTTGTTTTTATGTTGCAGCAGACATCAAATTTATGAAGAAATTGACTGAAAATAGTTGTTAATTGCTCCATGAACCAGTTCTTTTTAACTGGTATTTGGTAGATAATATGCAATTTTCTTTTCAAAATTTAACAACAAAAGTACGTATCTCCATTGGACCAAGTTCAACTACAAGACTAGACATGTCTACTGCACCCCCTCTAATTGGTGCAGACTCACTACCACTGTCATGTTCTATATTCCAACTCATCCTCTTCATCTCTCTTAACTTGATTCGCCGATAAGCTTGTTTCCTTGATTGACTTTACCTTAATACAATGCAAATATCACATAATCATTTCATATCCTCTCAACAAAATAAGCCGACTGTCCAGGTTAATATTTTTTTGAGGAAGGTAACAGTCAGTTAATATCTTAATATGCATTAGTTAATCAACACGGACAGAGAAGCTCCCAATATCAGCAAGATTTTAAAGCAGTTATACTGTTTTTCCAGCAAACATCTCCTTCAGTTGAACTTTGGCTATTGTTGAATAATAAGCGTCTTCACCAGACTATCCACGTCCACAACGCATAAAACCCACAAGGGTAAGTAGTGATATCAGTTAACAAGGCACAATCATAGGTCCAACCTATAATGATGTAGTGTATCACTCTATTAATGTTACACTTTTTGTTACAGAATTCAGCAAAATATAAGTAGCTAAAAAAATTTCTCAAGTAAAGTTGTTGTTTTTTTGTGAAAGTAAAGCTGAAACAAAGAAATGATGTAGGACTTCATCAACTTCTATTTCGTCCATACTTTATATGCTTGTGTCAGTTTACTAAGAACAACTAGTTTATTTTTACCTCGTATAGATGAGCCAAACGGAGAAGTACACCTCCATTATCCAACTCCTGGAGACAGAAAAACCAAAAATGACTTCATTAATTCATCAAAGGAAAGGGATCGCTCTAATCATTGCATGATCTATACAATAACCTGGAGAGTAATCAGTGTAACATTTGGAGGTAAACTGTAATTGGGATTCGTGATGGTGGCTTTGGTTATATGCGAAGCTTTCCACTCTTCCTGATTCTGCAAGATAAAGTAGTACAAATTCCTGATATCAAGCACTAATATTGAACATTTAAAATAAAAGAATATAATAAGGTGTGGAGGGCCTGCAGTATTTGGTCCTCTTCATAATATGTTGAAATTACCTCATGTCCAAAAGCTAAAACAAGAGGTGAATAAATTTCTTGTCCAGTTGTTCTGCGCCAACGTGAACCATCATCATTTTTATGAATTCCCAGATAGTAATTACCTCGAACCTGGCCATATGAAATGAGAATAGATCAGTTCAAAAAGAAGCATTCAAGTAGGAGATTGCTACACTATATATTATTGAAGGACATTTCCCTAATTAGGACGACGCAACTAATGGTACCAACCTCAGTCGTCGATTGTGTCTCAGGTCGCCGGAAAATGTTATGGCGGCGGCTAGGGTTTTCAGATTTTTTGATTGAGTGTTGTGGCGTTTTGGTGAGAATCGAACAACGCGGGGTGTCTAAATGACGGGAAGGTGATGCCGAGTGTGATGGTACCAACGCCGAACCTTGAAATCACCGGAATCGGCCGGAATTTTCTGATTTGTTACACTTGAACCCGTCGCATTAGCCATATCTAATGTAATGATACTACATAGGGCGTTGCATTAGCCTTCTATGAGCTGCATGTATTAGATTAAAAATATAGTAGTTAAATTCAAGAGTTGCTAGCCATGTGTCTTCATCGTGACAAAGTCTAAGTTCAACCATGTAGCTGCAGGTTTGACTTCACGTTACTAAAAAAAGTTTCTATCTAAGCTTCTATGCTTTCAAACTGTTGCTGTTGTGTGGCAAATAATCAAGCAACAAGACAAGCACGACCTCTTACTTTTAACCAAACGCTTTTAAAGTATTCATATTGTGTCGATACTGTAGAAATCATAAGGAAAAAAAGAGAGAAGAAGAAAGTGAATGAAATAACATAAACATGCATGAAGTTGGTGATCATATGATAATGGAGTCGGGAAAAATCTCAGTCGAATGGTGGCTCTTAGTATATCGATATTAAGGTACCGAAATTCCTCGTTGATATCAAATATAAGAGCAGCTCCAATACTTGGCTAACATTTTCAGGTTGTTTAACAAACGTTAATAATTAATAAATATCACATAGAAAACTCGAGAAAACGACAACTATTACACATATATATTGTTCAAGACAAGACATTAATCTTGTCGTCGCGAAACTCACATAATGTGCTCTCACTTTATTATAAAACTACAACTTATTTTAAACACAACACCACATGTTGTACCTTATTATTTTTAGAGCCTTAAACCATAACACATAATGTAGGGTTTTGTCGGGTTCGTACACGCAGCAGAATTTGAATTTTTTTGTTTCAAACCCGACAAACGGTCAAACTGATGGATTATTATATAATGATAAACACATAAAAACTATAATGCATCGATAGAACACTTACAGTTTTCAAAATCTGGAATCTTCAAGTTTGTAAGCTGAGGGTGAGCACGCAAATGTTCCTCGATTTGCAAGTCAAAACTGCAATGTAATTACTCTTTCGAAAATCTAGAAAATCCGGCAGAGTTTCAGCAGAGAATAATTCTAATGAATTAGGTGTATTAAAATAATGATGGAACCCTCTATTTATAGTTGTAAAAGCAGTCAGGGTTTCCCAAGTGGGTCAGGCCTAGAAACTGAGACAGAGTGGGTCGTCTGGACCCACTGAACACGTGGCGCCCGATGCTGAGGGGGTGGCGTCGTCGCCCTGGATCCCACGCGCCGCGGCCCTGGTCCAATTTTGCCTCATTTCTATTTTAATTAAACCTGAAATACCATCTCGATTTAACTAAATAATCATTATTTATTCTTATGTCTCGATTATAAACCGAACATTTATATTCTCTCTTATTACATTCTTGAATCGACGAAACAATTGACTTAGTATTACCCTACAAGAATTCATATATCGACACTAATAACATTAGGGTATACACGAAACTCCTAAACGGCGCCGGAAGACGAACTCAATATGTGAAGTATAGTTACACGAAATCTGTTAATTGAACCTCTATGTGGGAGGATAAAATCCTTTCATTCATGACACACTCGATCAAGCTTAGGATTTGTCAAGTGTCTATCCAAATGGCTTGATCATTATATTTCATATATATTAGCTGACAACAAGACCATATCATAGATATGTCTACTGCATTGGCCAATGACTTAGTCCACCTAATACCATATGAGAATCTGAGTGTTCTCTCGAAGATACATTCGAGGAATGAATCCTAATCTTGGCTCAACTACCACTTTTAGTCTAAGTCGCAATATACCCTATACAAGCCGTGTCTCAGCCTATAAGGCATTTGAGCTTAGGACAAGATCAAAGTACATTACTCTATAAACAAGGCGCTATCGACCTCAAGTCTAAAGACTTTTATCTCCCACACGCTGATGACACTCTAGACATATATAACAAAAAGTATATCAGCAGGATATATCAATACTTCCAAAAGTATCCATGTGTCCATCACGAGTTGTCATAACTCGTAGCAGGTGAGACATACTACATCCCCTAAGGATATGATGCAGACCACATGTCGACGAATCACATATCATCGATATCCCATTTTCGATGATCATTAGTCGAGACAATTTTAAGAGTTAAGTTATAATATTAATCTCTCACGTTATTAATAACCACGTAACCTCTAGAGATGCATTTATAGAATATTATAAACAATCAACTAATAATTCAATAATTGCAAAAACCATAATATTAATATCCATTAATATAAAAATATGAATGTGTATAAAGTACATTTGTCCTAATATAGATTGTCTCTAGGACATAAATATATTTTCAATCTACCACTTGGCCTAGAGCCAATCACCAACATATCTAATACCCATGTTCTTAAAATGACCGTTATGCTTAACTAAGCTTAATTGTTTAGTAGATGGGTCTGCTAGATTATTTTATGTATGAACATAATCTAATCTAATATCTTCAGCCTCCACCATCTCTTTGAGTATGTGGTACTTCCTTGGTACATGTTTGTTTCTGTTTGTTGATCTTGGTTCCTTTGCCTGTGAAATTGCACCAGTGTTGTCATAGTAAATTATTATTGGACAACTAGCACTTGGAACAACCCCTAGTTCCTTCAGGAACTCAGAAATCGCGACAATTTCTTTACCAAACTTCCGATCCAAAGAATGTACTCGGCTTGTTTGTCGAATCGCGATTGTAGCTTGTTTGGAACTCTTCCAGCTCACTGCTCCACCATTAAAAATGAACGTATAACCAGAATGAGATTTGAAGTCATCAATATATGTCTGAAAGCTAGCATCAGTGTATCTAGTAGCAAGTAGCTTTTCGTCTTCACAATAGACCAAGAAGTAATCTTTAGTACGACCTTTGACTGCCTTCCAGTGTTCATCACTAGGATTCTGCTAGAACTTACAAGTCATACTAAGTGCAAAGGACACATCTGGCCTAGTACAAGTCATGACATACATGATTGATCCTATAGCCAAAGCATATGGGATCCTCTTCATGAGCTCAAGTTCTACATCACTAGAAGGGCAATCCTTCTTAGATAACTTGTGTCTTGACCCATTGAAAGACCTCATTTCTTGGAATTTTCCATAGAAAAATATCTAAGCACTTTGTCTATGTAGACCGACTGTGACAGCCCCAACAATCTATTAGGTCTATATCTATAGATCCTAATTCCCAGAATGTAGCAGGCTTCACTTAAGTCCTTTATCATGAAGGTATTGGACAACCACTCTTTGACTGACTGCATGAGAGTCTTATTGTCTTCCATTATCAATATGTCATCAACATATATAACAATGAAGACAATACCCCCATCCTTGCGTTTACTATAAACACAAGGATTTTTTTTGCTTCTGACAAAATCAAATGACTTGATAGCCTTGTCAAAGTAAATGTTCCAACTCCTCGAGGCTTGCTTAAGTCCATAAATGGTCTTCTGTAGCTTGCACACATTATTTGGTTTGGACTCGGATGAAAAACCCTTGGGTTGTTTCATATACATTTCCTCAATTAGAATACCATTGAGGAAAACGGTTTTGACGTCCATCTTTCAAATGTCATAATCATAATATGCAGCTATCGCAAGCAAAATCCGAATGAGTATGTTCTGATTGTGAGAAGGTTCTTGTGTGTTGGTTGATCCAACAACTAGAGAGCTTTCAAGAATATCATTTTCAAGTCTTTCCTGAATGGTAGGAGGTGTAATCATTGCACTTGCTTCCATGGTCTGTGTAGGAGGATCTTGCATTTCAGCATCATTCCTCGCAACACTCCCACTAGACGAAGGGCGTACTGTAAGTACCCAATCTTCGCCTAACTCTCTCACTGTATCTTTGTCTTGATCATTCGACAAGGATGCAACCTCTATGTTACTTTGTTGTTCTTGAATTTCTTCAAGTTCTATCTCTGTGCACCTCTCTTTCTTGTAGACATATTCTTCTTCAAGGAAGGTTGCGTCCTACAAACAATGATCTTATGTTCGCTAGGAAGATAGAAGTAGTATCCCTTAATTTCCTTTGGATACCCCACAAAGTAACATTTCTCACTCTTTGATTCCAACTTATCAGTGAGCGTCTTCTTGACATATGTAGGGCACCCCCGAGCCTCATGTGTCTAAGAGATGGCTTCTTGCAACACCATATTCTCATATGGCATCTTTTCAACCGATATGAAAGGAACCCTATTCAGAACATATATCAAGGTTTGTATAGCATATCCCTAAAGGTATGTTGGTAAAGCTGAAAAGCTCATCATAGATCGAACCATATCAAGCAGGGTTCGGTTTTTCCTCTCGGCACACCTTTCATTTGTGGTGTTCCAGGAGGTGTCCATTCTGAATGAACTCCATGTAGCTTCAAGTAATCTAAAAATTCTTTATTTAAGTATTCACCCCCTCGATCAGATCAAAGATTCTTGATACTCTTTGTGATTTGTTTCTCCACTTCACACTTGTACTCCTTGAACTTTTCAAAGGCCTCAGATTTGTATTTCATAAGATACACATATCCATACCTTATCAAGTAATTTGTAAAAGTGATAAAGTAAGGGAAACCTCCTCTAGCTTGAGTCGAAAATGGTCCACATACGTCAGTATGTACCAACTCAAGCACCTCTTTGGCTCGTATCCCTTTTCCAAAAAGAGGCTTATTGATCATCTTACCTTTCAAACAAGATTCACATTTACCATAAGATTCTAAGTCAAATGGTTCGAGATAGTCAAGTTTCCTTAACCTTTCTATCCTTGTTTGATTGATATGACCAAGTCTACAATGCCACAGGTAGGTAGAATTTCTTTTACTTATTTTAGCTCGTTTGTTTTGTACATTGGAAATTTCTCTTTATTTCAATGACGTACATACCTTATCCACTAGAGGTATAAGCATATGGTGCTTTTCCTCCTTGTGTAGTGTAGTCCTTTCTTCCAATTCCCCTTCCTATTACAGTTGAGGCATACATCCTTGACCGGAATCACACTTTCTTCTTCACACCTCCCTTAGGCTTCATAGTTGAGGGCACATCGACTGTTTTTCCCTTCTTCTTCTGACATTCTTTACCTTTCGGCTTGGGCCGGCTAGAGAAGCTCACCATGAGAACAACTTTGCTCTTGGATGTTGAAGATTCAAAGGTCTTTAGCATATTATACAGCTCCGACAGACTCACCTTAGTTCCGTTCATGTTGTAGTTAACAATGAAATTTTTGAATAAACGAGGGAGTGAGTTCAGAATGAGGGTGGAAGCGACGTTACTCCGCAACTTTATACCAATCGAGGTCAGACTTTCTATCAACTCTATCATCTTCAACACATGCTGAGACACTTGGCTCCATTCACTTAGCTTACACTTGAAGAGTTCTATTACAACCTCATATTCCATAGTTTGGGACTGAGAGTCATAGAGATTCTTCAAATGTTCGAGCATCTCGTTAGGGTCCATGTTTACATGTTGTCTCTGAAGTTCCACAGACATGGAAGACAACATTGCACATTGTGCTGAAGTGGCATCATCTAGGTTCTTATGGTAGGCTACCTTATCAAATGTGGTATATTCAGCAGAATCAACGGCAGGATTGTGGGGAATACATTGTCCAATACATTTATCTTTTCTTGCTTTAGGACAATTCTTAGATTTCCTTAGCCAGTCTATATAGTTCGGTCCGGTGAGTTTGTTCATTTTCAATTATAGGCTTGACATTCTGATAATCCGAAGAGTTTGGATAGTCAGGAAACTACAATCAAAATTTATTTCCTATTATACACATTCATTTTAGGATAATTTAACATGACCTTTTGTTTAATTAGCTCCCACTATTTTAGCATACTTCTACGACCCCAAAGTAGAATACAGACCTAAAATTATTTTAAGGTTATAATGGGCCAAGATCCAAACCTACGTTATAACCGTGTTTGCTTTGGCTGATAAGTTCAATAGCACATTTTGGTAGGTCCTAAACCAAATGCAAAGCTTATTTGCAACTCTTGGTTGATTAAATAACTCATTTTTAATCCTGCGACCTTTGATTAGTCCTACACTTTAGCGTCAAGATTTGTCTAAGCAAGTCAACCCCATTACACGACTGTGTTTATGTATCTAAGTAAACTTGGTCTTTGCGAGCAACACTTTGGTGTAAATACCCACAAAAGTTTCTCATCTACTTTGACATTTAACATATCTATGAAAGAGTCTGACTCCTCGTAGACTTAGAGCAAATGCTTTGGCATAAATACTCGTATCGCCGAAAAGGATTTTGCACTCTAACAATTATAATGGACGACACATTTTAATTTTAGACTTGTATTCAAATATTGGGGAGCATTCAACCAAGATCAACATACATGTTTCATATGACATCCTATCATGCAATATTTAAAACGCATTTAGATTGGAAACCATCAACCCAATAGGATGATATAAGATGGTTTTAATCAACTATTGCGCCGCCTACCCAGACAATTATAACGGTTATTATGTAAATCAATTACCGCCTACCCAGACATGTTTAGCGGACACTATGCTAATAATTAAATGCTTGCATTTAAAAACACTTAGCACATTCGTATATTATACAATTAATGATAATCATGTGTTTATTTGTCTAAATTCTAAAATCTATGTCTATGTCAAACAATCCCTGAATATTTTCTGATTTTAAAACTGATTTTCAGGGATTTTCTGCAAACTTTCAGAATTTACAGTTTAGTCCCTCAAGAATTTAAAATTTTAATTTTGAACCCCTTTAAATTCAGAAAAATCCAATTTTAATTTTAAGAAAATATATTCACATTTTCGGGACATGTCTGCAATTTTGAGAATAAAAAATATGATTTTCACAAACTTTATTTAATTACAGAATTGACCGAAAGGACCAAATCTGTCTAATTAAAAGTTTTAATTTTCAGATTCTGAATATTTCAACTTTTAGAATCAGAATATATTTAAAACTTTAGTTTCTGATTCCCGATTTTTTTTAAAAACCCCGTCGGCGCCGTGACCCTTGTGGGTGGCGCCGCTGCGCCTAAGAGGCAGTAAGTCGAATTTTTTTAATTTTAAGCTTCGGGATGAATGGCGTCGTGGAGCTCTCGAATGGAACCACGACGCCTCTGGAAACCCTAGGAAGCGCCGCGACGCTCCATCATGGCGCCGCGACGCTCCATCATGGAGCCGTGACGCCGCGATCTCAGTAACGTGAAACCTGTATTTCTGAAGCCCTAAAACTGGTTCAGGGTCAGATTTCCAGATTCATCCTCGTTCTCCTTCATCATCAAACAATACGTTCATCGACCATTATCCAATCCCTTCTCGTTCTTCGTCTCAATGCACCATGTCCATAACGAACCGGTTACTCACGTTGATTTAGAAGAGTTAGATTGGAATAACTTCCTCGATTACATCATTGTTTGATAGATCCGGAGAAAAGGATTATGCTTTCTTAAGATTCAAGGTTTAAAGCTTCTAAATGACAAAAAATATATTTAAACAAATCCTAACCCATATTATCATTAATAAACATTATATAATCACACAAAACAGTCCAGACTCTGATACCACTGTAGGGTTTTGTCGGGTTTGTACACGCAGCAAAATTTGAAATTTTTTGTTTCAAACCCGATAAACGGTCAAACTAATGGATGATTATATAATGATAAACACATAGAAACTGTAATGCATCGATAGAACACTTACAATTTGAAAAATCTGGAATGTTTAAGTTTGTAAGCCGAGGGTGAGCACGCAACCGTTCCTTGATTTGCAAGTCAAAACTCCAATGTAATTACTCTTTCGGAAAACTAGGAAATCCGACAAAGTTTCAACAGAGAATAATTCTAGTGAATTAGGTGTATTAAAATAATAATGTAACCCTCTATTTATAGATGTAAGCGAAGGGGTTTTCTACGCTGGCCAGCCTGAAATCAAGGCGAGTGGGTCGTCGACCCACCGACACATGGAATCGCTACTGAGTGGGTGGTGTCGTGGCCCTAGATCCCACGTGCCACGGCCCTGGTCCAATTTTGCCTCGGTTTATTTTTATTAAATCTGAAATACCATCTCGATTTAATTAAATAGTCATTATTTATTCTTATGTCTCGATTATAAACCGAACATTTATATTCTCTTTTATTACATCCTTGAATCGACGGAACAATTGATTTAGTGTTACTCTACAGGACTTCACATATCGACACTAATAACATTAGGGTCTACACGGAACTCCTAGACGGTGCCGGAAGACGAACTCAATATGTGAAGTATAGTTACACGAAATTTGTTAACTAAACCTCTATGTGGGAGGATAAAATCCTTTCATTCATGACACACTCGATCAACCTTAGGATTTGTCAAGTGTCTATCCAAATGACTTGATTATTATATATCATCTATATTAGCTGACAACAAGACCATATCATAGATATGTCTACTGCATTAGCCAATGACTTAGTTAGCCTAATACCACATGAGAATCTGAGTGTTCTCTCGAAGATACATTCGAGGAGTGAATCCTAATCTTGGCTCAACTACCACCTTTAATCTACATCGCAATATATCCAATACAATCTGTGTCTCAGCCTATAAGGCATTTGAGCTTAGGACAGGATCAAAGTACATTACTCTTAAAACAAGACGCGTATCGACCTCAAGTCTAAGGACTTCTATCTTCCACACGCTGATGACACTTAGACATATATAACAAACAGTACATCAGCAAGGTATACCAATACTTCCAAAAGTATCCATGTGTCCATCACAAGTTTCCATAACTCGTAGCAGGTGAGACATCCTACATCCACTAAGGATATGATACAGACCACATGTCGACGTATCACATATCATCGATATCCCATTTTTTATGATCATTAGCCGAGGAAATTTTAAGAGTTACGTTATAATATTAATCTCTCATGTTATTAATAACCACGTAACCTCTACGGATGCATTTATAGAATATTATAAACAATCAACTAATAATTCAATAACTGCAAATGCCATTATATTAATCTCAATTAATATAAAAATATGAATGTGTATAAAGTATATTTGTCCTAATATAGATTATCTCTAGGACATAAATATACTTTCACATAACACCTAGGATTACAAGGCTCGCCATATATAGAAGTACCATACGTTCATTAGTTGGGACCACCATAATTCTTGTGTTCATCATCGCAAGTGGTATTGGTGGCATAACAGTGGCAATTGCTCTGGCAACCATCTCCACAGTAAGCCCAAGTCGTGCCACAAAACCCATACTGGCTGCAGCACAACCCATTGGCACAGGAACACCCTCTAACTTGTCTACTAAATATTAAATTTTATTTATTCATTAGTATAACTATATCAAAGTTCAAAAATTGGGAGTGAAGTTGACACCTAGCTTGAGGATCATTCATCGAGCAAAGTTTCAATTTTCAACCTCGATTATAAGTCGACATTTGGTTCCTTCGTTCCTTCTTTAAATTATTATTGTTACTTTATTTTAGTTATCGAACTTAATTTCATTATCTTTATTTATTCATTAGCATAATTAAAATGGAAGGATTAAGAGGTATGTTTTAAGTGTAAGGGTGTTTCTTCTAGTAGGGGTAACAATGGCAGGGGTACTTCTAGTCATCCTATTCGTAGACATGATGATTTGATTCATTACACGTATATAGATGAAACTTAATTTTTTAATGATATACCATTAGACCATGAGATATATTCTGCAACTCAACCAGACTTTAATTTAGAGGATAATCCGGATGACACCCACCAGTGCACCTCCAACTGAAACGTCTCCTATTGATGCGCGATTTATGCACACACTAAACGCAAGTGCACGTGCCATGACAAGTAATATAGTCTAGAAGACCGAGTTATCGTCCTCAGAGATCAGTGTTCAATTATCAACTTCTATTCTGTAGTATCTATTTGGTAACCGATAAATTGATGAATTGTTTATAGCTAAGATTATAGATGCCAACTAATTTACTTTATTTTACTTCAGATATGGTGGAAATAGGGCTTCCAAATCTCCTCAACTATCCGCTCGTTTTACTCGTTAATGCAACTAATTATGGTTCTTCTTCTATTTTGAGATAGCAGGTTAACTAAGCCGTTTTATACTCCTGTTAAGGTAATATAAACACTCAAACCCAATGTAGAACCCTTCTATATTTCGATGACAAGATTGACTACAAAGGAGGATTAAGAATAATAACCTATCAAACTACACAAGTATCGGGGTACTTTCGTCCACGATTTAACCTATGTTTATTCAACTATAGCATATTCACAATCTCCCCTTTCGGCTTTCGATTAGAAATCATATAAGTTATGATAATTAATGATCAATTAATTACCAAGCAATCAAAACAAATATTGAATAAATCTCAACAATAATAAGAAGAAACCAAAACATGCATTAATTCATAAGAACGAGGTTCAAGTGATTTGACATGGAAAGCCCTAAATTAAGTTAGTTCCTAGCCATATAGATGCCAAGAACTAAACTAAAATCCAACATAAACTAAAAAGAAATAAAATAAATAACAAGAAATTACTTAAAAGTGTTATACCCCGTATTCTCAGGGTATGTATGCGAGGACGTACGTACGAGAGCACGACAGAAAAATTGGAAAGGAAGAAAGAGGTGATTCTTCCACGGAAAAAGTTTCCGGTTTTTGTAAGGAAAAATGTTCGTTGAAGGGAATTGGGTTCCCAGATTTGGAATTTGGGCTTCTTAGATTATATTAGAATTTTGAGATTTTATTTTCTGAATGATCACGCTGGGCCCACTGAGAAATTTACGCCATGGGCCCGCTTTGTTTTTGAGATTTCCGGTATTTTGGATATTTTTGGAAGACGAAATATTCTGGGCGAACCGGGGGGCGACACGTGTCACCCCCATGTGGCACCCTTGGCCGATGTTACCTTTGTGCACAACACCCGGCTGAGTCGCCGATTTAAACGCTTACGTAGCTTGCGGGCGGAAAATTCGCTATGTCGCTTTGTATTTTTGCGGATTTTTCCGAGCGACGAACATTTTGGACCAACGAGGGCGCACTGCACCCTCTCATCAGCGGGCAAGGCGCACACGGGACGACGGGAGATAAGGTCAAGATATTTGTGTAGATATTTGTGAGGGTTTTAGGAGTAGGGACTAGGTGCACTTGGCTTGATTCGCCTTACACTTGCCTTGCACATGGCTTGATCTTGGCCATTGGTTGGCTTTTGGTTTTGCTATAAATACCCTCGCTTCAAGACTTCATTCATCCAAAAATGTTCCAAGTCTTGCTATCCTTCCTCTCCTCTTGTTTGACTCTCGCCCAAGAGCCCCCTCCCTAGTAAAGGCCTCGCCGAGAAACCCTCCCCTTTTCGTGTGGCCTTTCGGCCGGGTTCCTCCCCTCATGGTGCTAGTAGGTACCCCTAGCCTAGTTGTTTCGTGATAATACCCTCCCTTGTGGTATTGAAATACTTCTCCTAGTATTGTTATAATGCCCAAAATACCTTAGCCTTGTACCTTGTAGTATTCCAAAGATACCACTATACGTGAGTCCTGAAATACTACCTTTTGTCCTTTAGTCTCAAACCGAAACCCTAAGGAAATCTTCATACTTGGTCAAGTATTTGAGTAAGTTGGTTAGAACTTCTAAGGGTTGTTTGGAGTGGTTTGGAGCGCACTGAGCGAGCTAAACCTTGCTCGTGATCGACATTATAACTTGGATAATTTTGGGCTTGTCGAGGTAATATTCTTGTCCCTTATTGTAATCGAGATTACATGTTGTTGAATATATAGTTGAGGTATACTATATATAGTATCAACATTATTGTCGCAAATGTCTTTTGACTTAAGCCCAATTTAAAGAAAAGAATCGAATCAGATTACATAGGATCGTATCAAAGAGACTTGTGTAGCATTGTTGTGTAGTAGAGAATGATACACGCCCTTAGACGTAAACCCCCATGGTCATGGTAGCCTACTTCGCAGAGAGAGATTTACGCCGCCATGCGGGAGGTCTTTAATTTTCTCAGAGAACATGGAACCGCATTTAGAAGTTAATAGACGCGTGGCCTTATAGGCAAGCATCGCGAGTAGCGATTCTACTTGAAGAGTGGAAACGGCCAGCCGTGTTACGATCGTGGAGCATTTTGCTTATCGTCGATACTCGCCGCAGGTATGTGAACCTCTTCCTATCTTTTCTAGCATGATTGTTGTGAACTATGTAGTACGGTAGACGCATACGTGCTAAGTGATTTGGTTGGTTGAAAACATAGGGTGTTAAAATAGCTTTATGGGAAGTTAGTTATAACGACCTTACGTAGTGAAAATGGTTTATCACGTTAGAAGTTAAGAGACTTGATCTTATAAGATAAGAGACTTAACTTATTTGTTTTAATGTGGATGTTGTGTGAAACCTCATTCGTGAGTAATGAGTACTTGGTTTTAAAGGGATAATGTTTTACTGATTTCGAAATCGAATGTGTATCGGCAGCACCATCGCAGCTGCTAATAAAGGAAAATGTATTGAATAATGACGTGTTGTATTAAAAACCAAGAGAAACCTCCATCCGCATGTAAGCTAAGATGAGACAAAATGATATTACATTTTCTAGATCATGGTCAGTAATAAGATCGTTATAAACAAGAATAAACTACTCACATATATGACATATGTTACTCAATTGTTCTAAAAAGGAATCAAGTGATTAAGTTTGGGAACTATGAAACCATTTGAAAATGAGAAGCTCGAGTAATTGAAACTAGGCAAACCGAACTTAGGAAAAGAATGTTGTTACTTGATTTTGAAAAGGAAGGTGGTTGGTCATTCTAATACTACGTATCGTGACTTTTATAAAAGTAATTGATCTCTTTAAAAGAACTTAACGATGTAGTACTTTGGGGTTAAAAACCCGGACTTTGGCATAAAATGAAAGTACTTTGAGTTGTGTGAAACTTGCCATGCTTGTGATGATAGCCTTTGTTGTGCAAGTGTGGTATTTCGTTGCCGCTGCTCTCGATGGAGGTCGGCCGACTTGTCGAGAACTTACTCGACGGCCGCGGTGATGGAGAATTCCACGTATGTTTCCATTTTGATTATCGCCTTGTTGATGTCACATGGACATGTCTACACCGACGCAGAATTCCGGCACGCGCTACGCGCGTTGATTACCCGATATATTGTTATTGTGGTTACATGGACATGTCTACACCGAGGTAGAATTCGGGCACGTGGCTACGCGCAGGTTGATCACCCAAGATATTATTGTTGATGTCACACGGACGTGTCTACACCGAGGTAGAATTCCGGCACGTGCGCCGGGCATTGGTATTATTGTTGCATCACGACATGTCTACACCGGCGCAGATTCCGGCACGCGCCGCGATGCGAACATGATTGATGTTGTGGGCGCGAGACCCATAGTTATATTTGAGTGATGACTTGAGGCGCGAGTCCTCGATCGACATGACCGATTTTATGTCATGAATCAGAGTTTGTTATCATACATGTCTCCCGCTTTATATAGACTAGTATGATTTCATTTACGTGATTTTTACGCTTTCACATACTGTACCAGATCGACTCCCTTCGGGCCGCGCTCATGCCGCAGTAGAGGTACATCGGCCGTGGATCCTCGCCTAGGATCTCGCCAGCTTGGGAAGCTCCGCTTCTCCGAGGCTTATCTTTGCATGTGTTCCCCGAGTTGTAGGTTCTTGTACATTCTGTGGTATGGCGGCCCCGTCCGCCATAGTTGTTGTAAATCTTAGAGGTCCGTAGTAATCGCAGGCGTGGTTGTAAAAAGGATTAAACTGCTCGCTTTGAAAGAGTTGTATTTATTTATGTTATCGAAGGTAACTGGTTGGCCTGTTTTATGTTCATATATCTTGTTTCTTGTTTAAAGTTTTATTTTCCGCTGGTTTTCTCTGATGATTGTATCACTAGGGTGCCCGGGATAAGGCACCAGTAACGGGCCCCGGAACGGGTCGTTACAAAAGTGGTATCAGAGCGCTAATCTCTGAAAGTGTCTACGCATCGTGTCTAGTAGTCTTGATTATCGACGTTGTGCACCACATCTATAATCAGGAGGCTGCAGGACATTTAGGATTGGTTTCCATTCTTCTCATTCCGAGATCGTGCCTTAGAGCTGTGTTGTAAGTTGGACCCCTCTGACGTATCTCGTTTTTACCAGTTATGCCTCCGCGCAAGGCAACCAGAGCCCTGAAGGGCAAGACAGCCGAGGGAACCGCTAGTGAGATACAGAGGAGTAAGAGGGCGCAGGCCCAGACAGTACCTGAGGTTGTGCTTCAGACGGCGGGTTTTGTGACGCCGCCAGCCCCAGCAGAGGTTAGAGCCGCAAAGAATGGCGAGACCGCAGCACTGAGCCTCCACCCCACACCGGGCAGGAGACGGGTTACGCGAGATGGCCATCGCCGCCGTGGTCGTGGGCCGATATGAGGATAGGCCGACGCAGCAGCCTGGGCCCAAGAGCACCATGGTTCACCCCGAGCGTATAGTTTGAGGCTACGGACTTTCTGAGTTGTAGCACGCCAGAGTTTTATGGGTCGAGGCCGGAGGATGATCCGCCGGAGTTCATCCGGCAGTTACAGCGGTTCATGCGGTTGATCAAGGCTTCAGAGACCGAGTATGTGACCTTTGTTCGTGACGGCCGCGCGATACCGCAATGATTGGTTTGATTCATGGAGCTTTCCCGGAGAGCATGCACTCAGCAGATGGGATGAGTTTTCGGGCTTTCTCACTCACTTCTTGCCTCCGCAGATGCGGAGGTCACGGGCCGACAGATTTTTTATGCTGAGACAGAGCGGGCGTTCGGTTCGGGAGTACAATGCGAGTTCGACTCATCGTCTGGCGACGTCCCAAATACAGTAGCTAGTATGGAGGATCGAGTGCACCGATATGTTTCAGTGGCTCGATGATTACATGTCGAGGCATGTTCGTGAGTAGCTCTTCACCGCATGGACATTGCCCGCACGCAGCTCACGACCGACGTGAGGCACGAGAGGTCGACGGAATGACCAAGATCGCCAGAAGAGGCCAAACAACAGTGGTCCTTTGTGGCTTTCGAGGCGGACCGCCTCAAGAACATACTAGTTTTGTACCTCCGCCACAAGGCAGTGGTCCTCCACGACCTTCGTGAGTATTCGGAGCAGGTCGTGGCTCCAAGGGTTCCGTTTCCGCGGGAAGTAAGTGTTGGCAGATGCGCCACCCCTACCTCGTGGTCGATGTGGTAGACCGCATTTCGGGAGTGTCGCGGTGCCAGGAGCTTGTTATTTTTGCGGCAGCAGGCCATTTTGCGAGGAACAATCCGACCAAGGGTAGCACGGATGTTACGACCACCACCGGATCGCTGGTCGGTTCATCGCCTTCATAGCGCATGCCTGCATGTGCCTATGATTAGAGCGAGCGGTAGCCGGTATATCCTTAACCTCTAGAGTTTTGGTATGCTTGTTATGATGATCTCATTATTATGTGCTATGTACGAATAGCGTTGTGTTAATTGTGAGTTAGAAAACATGCTTAGTCGAGGATACGATGGGGGCAATGGTAAGTGCGTAACCTTAGACTATGTCACGATCGAGACCTTGTGGTAAGGTCGCCTGAAAGTTAAAGATTTATTTTTGACCCTTATCGCAGTAGTAGTATACGTGGATTTATTTGTGTGATAAGTCCGGTAGTGTGAGATGGAAGTGGTAGCTTTCATGAAGTGAATTAGTAAGATTGTTCCGGATCGGAACAAGAGTTTGGCGCGGTCGGGTCGGGTTGAGGACCATTTGCGGGTCAACCCAGAACCCGGCTTGGGGTGGGGTCACCTGGGTGGTCCCGCCAGTGGTAGGGTCACGAGGATGCTAGGCCCAAGTTTGTGTGACCATCGTATGAGTTCGTGGACGCGCTCGACTGCAGCCGTTCAGAAGGCCGGAATGGCCTTAAGGAAGTTCGAGGTTAGTAAGATGACCAAGTTCGAGGTAGTGACTCCGCAGATTTTCGAACTAAGTAATGACCAAGTATGGTACGTCATCGAGAGTTCAAGTGTTCGAGAAGCGGCACGACGAGTAAGGAAAGAAGAGGACGTGTGTTATTTCGCTGCCGTGGCGTTGGCAACTTGTTGTATAACTTCATCGATATCCGCTTGAGAAGGAACATTCGGGACGAATGTTTCTAAGGAGGAGAATGTTATACCCCATATTCTCGTGGTATGTATGCGAGGACGTACGTTTGAGCACGAGAAAAATTGGAAAGGAAGAAAGAGCGATTCTTCCACTGAAAAGTTTCCTGCTTTTGTAAGGAAAAATGTTCGTTGAAGGAATCGGGTTCCCAGTTTGGAATTTGGGCTTTTAGATTATATTAGAATTTTGAGATTTTATTTTGGAAATGGTCACGTGGGGCCCACGGAGAAATTTACGGTTTTGTGGCCCGCTTTGTTTTTGAGATTTCCGGTATTTTGGATATTTTGGAAGACGAAATATTCGGCGAACCGGGCGACACGTGTCACCCACGTGGCACCAGCCGATGTTACCTTTGTGCACAACACGGTTGGAGTCGCCGACGAAACGCTTGCTGTAGCTGCGGCGGAAAATTCCGCTATGTCGCTTTGTATTTTTGCGATTTTTCCGAGCGACGAACATTTTGGACCAACGAGAGGCGGCACTTGGCACCTCTCATCATGGGCGGCGTGGGACGATTGGGAGATAAGGTTGGGCAAGATATTTGTGTAGATATTTGTGAGGGTTTTAAGCGAGTAGGGACTAGGTGCACTTGGCTTGATCTTGGCCTTACACTTGCCTTGCACATGGCTTGATCTTGGCCATTGGTTGGCTTTTGGTTTTGCTATAAATACCCTCGCTTCAAGACTTCATTCATCCAAAATGTTCCAAGTCTTGCTATCCTTCCCTCTCCTCTTGTTTGACTCTCGTCCAAGAGCCCCCCCTAGTAAAGGCCCTCGCCGAGAAACCCTCCCCTTCGTGTGGCCTTTGGCCGGCGGTTCCTCCCCATGTGGTGCTAGCCGTGGTACCCCTAGCCTAGTTGTTTTTCGTATAATACCCTCCTCAGGGTATTGAAATACTTCTCCTAGTATTGTTATAATGCCCAAAATACCTTAGCCTTGTACCTTGTAGTTTTCCAAAGATACCTCTACGTAGAGTCCGGAAATACTACCTTTTGTCCTTTTAGTCTCAAACCGAAACCCTAAGGAAATCTTAGTTGGTTCAAGTATTTGAGTAGAAGTTGGTTAGAACTTCTAAGGGTTGTTTGGAGTGGTTTGGAGCGCACGAGCTGAGCTAAACCTTGCTCGTGATCGACATTATAACTTGGATAATTTTGGGCTTGTCGAGGTAATATTCTTGTCCCCTTATTGTAATTGGAGATTACATGTTGTTGGAATATATAGTTGAGGTATACTATATATAGCTTAGTACTGCGGCAATGTCTTTTGACTTAAGCCTGAATTTAAAGAAAAGAATCGAATCAGATTTACATAGGATCGTATTGCAGAGACTTGTGTAGCATTGTTGTGTAGTAGAATGATACACGTCCGTTAGACGTGTAAACCCCATGGTTGGTCGTAGCCGCTTCGGTAGAGAGAGGAGATTTACGCCATGTGGGGAGGTCGCCGAATTTTCAGAGAACATGGAACCGTGCATTTAGAAGTTAATAGACGTTGTGGCCTTATAGCGGAAATCGCGAGTAGCGATTCTACTTGAAGAGTGGAAACGGCCAGCCAGTACTGATCGTGGAGCATTTTGCTTATTGTCGATACTCGCCGCGAGGTATGCGAACCTCTTCCTATCTTTTCTAGCATGATTGTTGTGAACTATGTAGTACGAGACGTACATGTGCTAAGTGATTTGGTTGGTTGAAAACATAGGGTGTTAAAATAGCTTTACGGGAAGTTAGTTATAACGACCTTATGTAGTGAAAATGGTTTATCATGTTAGAAGTTAAGAGACTTGATCTTATAAGATAAGAGACTTAACTTATTTGTTTTAATGTGGATGTTGTGTGAAACCTCATTCGCGAGTAATGAGTACTTGGTTTTAAAGGGATAATGTTTTACCGATTTAAATCGAACGTATCGACGCACCACCGCAAATGCGTTAATAAAGGAAAATGTATTGAATAATGATGTGTTGTATTAAAACCAAGAAACCTCCATCCGCATAGAAGCTAAGATGAGACAAAATGATATTACATTTTCTAGATCATGGTCTTTGTAATAAGATCGTTATAAACAAGAATAAACTACTCACATATATGACATATGTTACTCAATTGTTCTAAAAGGAATCAAGTGATTAAGTTTGGGAACTATGAAACCATTTGAAAATGAGAAGCTTGAGTAATTAAAACTAGGCAAACTGGAACTTAGGAAAAGAATGTTGTTACTTGATTTTGAAAAGGAAGTGGGTTGGTCATTCTAATACTACGTATCGTGACTTTTATAAAAGTAATTGATCTCTTTTAAAAGAACTTAACGATGTAGTACTGGGGTTAAAAACCCGACTTTGGCATAAAATGAAAGTACTTTGAGTTGTGTGAAACTTGCCTATGCTTGTGATGATAGCCTTTGTTGTGCAAGTGTGGTATTTACGTGGTTGCCGCTCTCGATAGAGGCGGCCGACTTGTTGAGAACTTACTTCGACGTCCGCGGTGATGGAGAATTCCACCGTATGTTTCCATTTTGATTATCGCTTGTTGTTGATGTCACATGGACATGTCTACACCGTCACGATTCCGGCATGCGGCCACGCGGCGGGTTGATTACGATATATTGTTATTGTGGTTACATGGACATGTCTACACCGAGGTAGAATTCGGGGCACGTGGCGTGCGGCGTGGTTGATCACCCAAGATATTATTGTTGATGTCACACGGACGTGTCTACACCGAGGTAGAATTCGGGCATGTGGCCATGGGGCATTGGTATTATTGTTGCATCACGGACATGTCTACACCGATGCATTCCGGCATGCGCCGTGATGCGAACATGATTGATGTTGTGGCGTGAGACCCATAGTTATATTTGAGTGATGACTTGAGGCGTGAGTCCCCGATCGACATGATCGCTTTATGTTGTGAATCGTAGTTTGGTTATCATACATGTCTCCGCTTTATATAGACTAGTATGATTTCATTTACGATTTTTACGCTTTCACATACTTGGTACTGTTATCGACCTCGCCCGCGTGCGCTCATCGCGCAGAGGTACATCGGCCGTGGATCCTCGCCTAGGATCTCGGTTCGTTTTGGGAAGCTCCGCTTCTCCGAGGCTTATCTTTTGGTATGTGTTCCGAGTTGTAGGTTCTTGTACATTCGGGGTATGGCGCCTCCGTCCGCCATAGTTGTAAATCTTAGAGGTGCAGAAATCGTTGTGGGCGTGGTTGTAAAAGGATTAAACTGCTCGTTTTGAAAGAGTTGTATTTATTTATGTTATTGGAAGGTAACTGGGTTGGCTTTGCTTATGTTCATACATCTTGTTTCTTGTTTAAAGTTTTATTTTCCGGTTTTCTCGATGATTGTATCACTAGGGTGCCGGATAAGGCACGATCGAACGGGCAGATCGTTACAAAAAGGAAGTCTCTAATCTTGATCTCCAAGTTGTGATGAATTGTCAAGAGTGGGATTCTCCAAATCTGACCTAAAAGGGTCCTTTATATAACCTAAAAAACGTCCAACAACTTTTCCTTCTTGGCATTGGCCCATTCCTCTTCGGATTTGGCTGATTTCCCGCCTCGGCGTCGCGGCGCCGAAACTTCTACGACTCTCTGTTCTTTGGGCGCTGTGGCGCTCTGATGCTGCTGGTTGGTGGCGTCGCGGCGCCGCCCTGTTTCTTGCCCGGGTTGTCAACTTTTTAGCTTTTTGAGCTCTGGAACCTCTGTTCCTGCCCTCTTTTCGCTCTTTTTCGCCAATGTGCCACTTTAAACCATTATGACTCAAAAGAAAGAAAATATATTCTAAGACGACACATATTTGTACAAAAATGGGCAAAAGACTAACTAAAAATGACTCAAAAGGTGTATATAAAATACACCGATCAAATACCCCCAAACTTAACCTTTGCTCGCCCTCGAGCAAAGATCAAAAGAAAGAAATAAAGACACGAAGGAAAAGAAAATAAAATTACTCAAAGACATTGATCAAGTTGCTGCATCATTGTTACTTAGAAAAACATGAAGGTTAGTAGAATAATATGCAGGAACATATAACATGAATTTTTAGCATTCTAAACACATCAAGTCAAATATTTCGCAAATTCAATTTAATCATGCTCAATGGAAGTAAGAATACCTAACTATGCATGTTAATTTCAAAATCCTATGACATGTTCACTTGCTATTCTCCACTAATCATGGATACACATATAAGAGATTTTCAGGGCTGTAATGTTGGCTTAGGCAGGGGTAGGTAAAAATAGGCATTTAGGCTCAATTTACGTACCATACGCTCTTTTGCTTTCGATTCTTTCCTTTTCTTTTGATTTTATTTTTCACTTCATACCTATCTTTCCCCTCTTTTGTTTTGAGAAAATGAGGTGTATTATGAATAGCAGGCACCCCCAAACTTAGGTTTTTGCCTATTTATTATTATTATTATTTTCATTGGGGTGCATCAAAATTGTTCACTCTCTTTTGTCTCCTTTCAACACTTTATATTCCAAACAACTCAATTTTTCACTTATGACACAAATATGAAATTATAGGGTGTCAAAGAAGGTTCTTATTTTTGGCTCAATGGGGCTGACTAGGGATACAATTTTTATGTCAGGGATAGGTAAAAATGGTAAGAAATGGCTAACAAAGAATGCCTGAATCATCTCCCTAACATGCATATTCTAACTATTTCACCTCAAATAGCAAACAAGCAGACACATAGATTTAATCATTAACAATGCATAAATCAAGCAAGATACCCCAAATAGTTCGATTTCATGAGTTTTTGGCATATCTAACCTAAGTGTTCAGATGGTTGCTTCTAATTCCATTACATTATTCAACTTTACTTCACTGGGCGTTTCCAGTAACTATATCATGCATGATCTTAAAAAAAAATTATGACTCAAAAATACTCAAAAACACACAAAACAAATCAAAAAGACTCAAAAATAATAAAATACCCCCCCAAACTTAAATCACACATTGTCCCTAATGTGTGCAAGACTCAAAAATAAAAGAAAAACATGACAACTTACAAACTTGGTTTAAAATGGTGGCGATGGCGGCGGATAATGCATGGACCACTGGTTGAACAAGAAACTCATCTCATCAAATCTCAGGTTCAACTGTTGTTGCTCCTGCCTTATTTCTTGATGTCCTTGTCTCAGGTCCTGTTGACCTTGTATCATTATGTCGAAACTCTGCATCATCCTCCTCTGGTTCATGAGAAACTGCTCCATTATAGGCACCGAAGGTTCCAACTCCAGGGGCTGCTGGAGGCTGCTACCTAACTCATGCTGAGCCTCTGTCTCAGGCTCATCTTCATCCACGTGATCTCTGTTCTTTATTCTTGCTGGCGTCTTTGGTCTCCTTCTCCGGCTTTGGAGGGACTGGTTATGAGAAGGCATGCACTATCCCATAGGACACAAGAGGTTGGCCCTTCTCATATGTATCAGTAGCTAGGGTTCTAGGGTTGGGACTCCATGTCTGGAACATAAACTGCAAATGAGTGATCTGTGTCCCAACCCACCTGTAGTGACCAACCTACTCCAATGTTCTGCAATATCTCCTTCTCATCGTCAATCATCTTCCCTTCCATAATTCCATATATCATTTTTATTCTATCCGCTGGCACTCTGGTGAAGTGCGTCGATGGAATCATGAGGGCACTAAAGAAATATAACCAACCCTTGGCTGTTTTGTTGAACTGACATCTGCTCAGTCCTCTTGAACCATTTCGTGCAATATCATACTCAGCCCCATGGTAGCATAATGTGTTTGCGACGATATCCCAATCGATGTTGTTGGCGTCTCTAGACCATATTCTGAAATAGCTTCGATCATCGCCTCTTTCTTCAACATCGGTTGTTCTTAATAGCTCATTCACCACTTCGGTCGTCACATGAACATACTGTCCTCTCACAAAGCATCTACCATTTAGCCTCTCCAGAAAGTTAGCATAAAATTCTTTCACCATTACGGTGTTATGTGGTACTATTCTTTCCGGATTAACAAATCTCTTCCACCTCATGGCCTTTATCATCGCCCGAATAGGCTCACAGGCATCTCCATCCTCAAATGACTCCCTTTGGTACTTCATTCCTCACTCAGGGATCAAGGGTCTAGTACTAAGTTTGTAATATCTGTCTTCTGCTTTTTGACTGACAAACCTAGTAGCGTCATATTATGGAATGAAGGCGGATGTGGAAGCTCTTTTTTTTCTGGCAGACATTTTGAAAAAATTTCAGCAGCGTTTCCTTTGTTACAGTGATATTACCCAACAACTATCAATCAAACCAAACAACACACAGCGTAATCAGCAAACTACAACACCATTCAACCCCCAAACTTCACTCAAAGACCCGGTACAACTATTATACCCGTAGTTCTGGCCATGCGTGTGTGAGCGTACGAAAGGGGTTAAGACTTAAATTTTAGAAGGATAGGTTGACGGATTGTTTCGGACGGGTTTTGGGTCAACTTTTAGGCGGGTTATGACCCGTTACATTGAGAGTTCCTAGGTGTTTCAAAGGCCTAGTGCGTAGTTCGTTGAATCTAGTTTCCAACGCAACCAACCGTTCGTCGATAGGACATCGGAGTAGAAAGTTATGGGAGTTACAAGTTCGGTACGTACTGGGACGAAAAGGTGTTTCGGTCAGGAGCCACAGGGCCGCGGCGCCGGATGCAGGGCCGCGGCGCCGAGGCAGGTTCTGCGAAGTTGAGTGGAAAAATCTGAACTGTTTTGTTTTAAAAAAGGCCATGAGAGGGTGACAAGTGTCCCCCCCCCCCCATCTGATTTTTCATGTACTACTTATTGACCAAGTCTTGAAGACTTGGTCATTCTTCAAGTTCTTCTCTCTCTAAAGCTAAAAGCTCTCCCTTCTTTTTAGAATTTCAAGAGGAAATCTAAGCTTGAGGAAAATCTGAAAGTGTGGCAAGAAGGAAGCTTGTTTGCTAGCTTGTAGGAGTTATTGTGGTGGTGATTGTGGAAATGAGGCTAGTGAATTTGTTGGAATATTTGGCTAAAGTTTTAAGGTAACAATTCCTTCTCTCTTTGTTGGTCTTTGGTGTTGCATGTGAAGAAGAAAGAATTTGTAGTTGAAAATATTACTCTTAGATAAATTGAATGTAAGAAATATGGGTTGGATATGAAAGAATTAGATAAGAAGGTTATGTGAGCATGTTGTAGCCTAAATACTACCTTAAACTTGTTAAGTTGGTTGTTGTACATTGTGGGGCAAAATTTTACACATCCAAGTTTAGGTGTGTAATCCCATTTGAAATGTTTGGATTGTTGGGCCTTATATGTGGCGTTTGAATGTTGAATTCGGCCTTGAAAAAGGTGGCAAAGTATGTAGAAACAAAGGAAATGCTGCCCAATTTTCCATAGAATTTAGTGACTTTGAACTTGGAATATTCTACATTGTAACTAGAGATTAATAAACGTATTATGGTCATTATAGGTTGACATACTACGTGCGGTATTTTGGACTTAGCAAGTGGATTGATTCGAAGAGGTATGTGGAACTTTCCTACCTCTTGAGCATGAATAGTTGCATCTATGTAGTACGGTAGACGTACAAGGCTTGGATATTCCTTACTTGTTTTAATGATGTCTTAAGTTTCAAAGTCAAGGGACTTGAAGTGTTTTAAGTATGTGATACTTGTTTCGTTTTAAAAGTATAAGTCCCTTGGAGTTAGGGAAATGTGTTTGACTAATGTATAACGTTAATATAACGATTTTATGGGAAGTTGGTTGTATTGGCTTTATGGAAGGTTAACGAAGAAATGTTTACTCCAAGTAAAACAAGTACGGATAAATGGTTTGAATTTGTGAAAGACAAATTGTTTTTAAGGCATTAATTGCCTAAGGTTTTAAAAGAAATGAAGTCGCTTGATTTAGAAGCCGATTATATTTCTAAAGGTAATCGTGACTTGTCTTGAAAAGTAGTCTTGACTTGATACTACGGTTATTAGTATCTTGGGAGTTTTATGTAAAAAGGAGTTTTCTTAAAAAGGTTAGAGGTACGTGGTACTTGGGTTGAATTCCCGGATTTTCTCTTAAATGACATGTTAGTGCCTTAAGTAAACTAAAATGAGGGGGTATATTATTAATGTTAATAAGAAGTTAGGAGATATTCTTAACTTGCTTACGTTATGATAAGCCGGTAGCGCTTATGTTATGTATGATAGCCGGTTGTGCTGAGTTATGTATTATTATTATTATTACTATTTATGCCATGGATTTGCTACCCATGATGCGAGTGCGGCGCTTGTACTCATGCGGGCCCACCGGATCCATGCGGGTGAAATAGTCTCATGCGAGGCGGATGACCTCATGCGGGTGAAATAGTCTCATGCGGGTGAAATAGTCCCATGCGAGGTGGATGACCTCATGCGGGTCCACAGGACCGATGCGGGTGAAATAGTCCCAGGAGTAGGATTGCTTAATGATACTACGGGCGAGAGACCCTGTTTTGATCATGAGCCTCCTATTTTTATGCAGTAAAGTTTATACTTGTTACTCTCATTGTTAGTAAGGCACAGTGTACTGTATTTTGATTTTCTTCCATGACTCCAGCTTATTTTTTTAGACTTATGATATTATTATTACAGTATTTTCCAGTTTTGCATACTTGGTACATATTGTGTCGACCCCTTCCTCGGGGCTGCGTTCATGCCGCAGGTAGGGGTAAGCAGGTGGTGGATCCTCATTCTTAGGATCTTGCTCAGGTGTCAGAAGCTCCATTTCTCCGGAGGCTCGACTTTTGGTACGGTTCTCCCTGGTGTTGTAGATGTTTTGTACATTCAGGGGTATGACGGGGCCCTGTCCCGTCATAGTGTTTACACATTCTTAGAGGCCTGTAGTCCTGTTATAACTTGGGTTGTTAAGGATGTAACTGTTCAGCTTTGTTATATTTAGAGGTATCCATTTTGGGTTAGCCTGCTTATATTCTATATGAGTTCTTGTTGTGATTTTATTTTCCGCTGGTTTTTTCTCTGATGTTGTATCACAAGGGTGCCCGGGGTAAGGCACCAGTCACGGGTCCGTGGTCGGGTCGTGACAAAAGTGGTATCAGAGCAGTTAATCCTCGGAAAGGGTCTACAGGCCGTATCTAGTAGAGTCTTGATTATCGGTGTGTTGTGCACCACATCTATAATCAGGAGGCTACCAGATATTTAGGATTGGTTTCCATTCTTTCACTCTAAGATCGTGCAATAGAGCTGTGTTATAGGTTGAACTTCCTCTGACATATTTTTATGTATCAGTTATGCCTCCACGCAAGGCAACCGCGGCCCAGAAGGGCAAGGCAGCTGAGGGAGCTGCTAGTAGGACACAGAGGGTCACGAGGGCACAGGCCCAGTCTGTACCTGAGATGATGTTTCGGACGGCGAGTTCCACGACGTCGCCACCCCCAGCAGAGTTCGGGGCAGCAGCAGCGGCTACTGAGACCGCGGTACCTGAGCCCCCAGTTACACAGCCTGGAGCAGAGGAGATGGGTTACAAGGAGATGGCCCAGTTATTAGCCAGGATCGTGGCTAGGCAGGAGGACAGACGGGAGGCAGCGGTTCCGGTTGTACCCGTGGTCCACCCCAGATCTGATAGTTTGAGACTGCGGGACTTTTTGAGTTGCAGCCCACCAGAGTTCTATGGGTCGAGGCCTGAGGATGATCCTCAGGAGTTTATCCGACGCCATACGCGGATCATGAGTGATCAGGGCTTCGAGACGTAGTCGGTATTATTGGGTTCACATCGGCCGCGGATACCGCAGCTTGGATCGGTATGATTCATGGGAACTATCCCGGGGGGAGCATGCGCTTCCAGCTGTTTGGGACGAGTTCTCAGAGGCGTTCCTTAGCCATTTCTTGCCTCCGCAGATGAGGAGAGCTCGGGCCGATAGATTTTTGACACTGAGACAGAGTGGGCGGACGGTCCGGGAGTACAACGTAGAGTTTGACTCGTTGGCTCGGTATGTACCCGCTTTGGTAGCAGACATGGAGGACAGGGTGCACCGCTATGTCACAGGACTCGATGATTACTTGGCAGAGAGTTGCACGGGAGTAGCTCTTCAGCCGGGCATGGACATTGCCCGCATGCAGGCATATGCACTTGGGTGTGAGGAAATCGTGGCCGGACGGATTGATAGGTATCGCCAGGCAGGCCAGACAGCAGGTCCTCTGGTAGTTTTCGAGGTAGACAACCTCAAAGATCGACCGGATTTGCACCTCGCCGGGCCAGAGCGCCTCCACCATCTTCCGGACGCATGGCATTCTGGGCGTGACCGGTCCCGTGACTTCGGGTTCTCAGAGGGACCAGAGTTCCAGTCAGATGAGGCCACCTATACCTCGGTGTGGCCGATGTGGCGATTGCCATTATGGGGGGTGTCGTGTTCCTCCAGGAGCTTGTTACTCTTGTGTCCAGCAGGGCCATTTGAGGAGAGATTGTCCGACCAGAGGCGGCGGGAATGTTATGGCTCACCGAAGTCGATGGTCGGATCTTCGCCTTCGGTGGCGTGCGCCCGAGGCGTGGTGTTCACGGACCAGCAGGCCGCGGCAGGGGTCGTGGTAGGGGTCCCAGTTCCAGCGGTCCTCAGAACCGCATTTATGCTTTGTCCAGCCGTCAGTACCAGGAGGCGTCACCAGATGTCGTCACAGGTACATTATTGGTTTCATGTTGTGATGTATATGCTTTGATTGATCCATGTTCTACCTTGTCCTATATATCTCCTCATATTGCTGGTAGAATAGGGATAGAGCCCGAGTCCATAAAATCTTTTGAGGTGGCTACGCCAGTGGGTGATTCGGTAGTGAGCTGTATATAAGGCTTGCCCGATGACTATATACTGATGCCGACTCTGCCGACTTGATAGAGTTGGATATGACGGACTTTGATGTGATTATGGTATGGATTGGCTAGCGTCTTGCTATGCCAATGTGTACCGAGAGAGGACTGCACGTTCCCAGCTTCTCAGCGAGCTTATCGAGTGGAAGGGAATATCGCGCCGGCGGTAAGTTTATTTCTTACCTCAAGGCTAGGAAAATGGTGTGGAAAGGGTATATCTACCATATGGTTCGTATTCGACATCGAGGTCGAGATACCGACCTTCATCGGGCCCTGGTCGTTAGAGAGTTTTCAGACGTATTCCCAAACGAGCTTCCGGGTATCCCTCCTGAGAGGGAGATTGAGTTTTACATTGATTTGGCGCCAGACACTCGACCGATATCTATTCCGCCATACAGGATGACACCTGCCGAGTTGAAGGAATTGAAAGACCAGCTGAAGGACTTGCTGGAGAAAGGCTTTATCAGGCCAAGTGTTTCTCCCTAGGGAGCGCTAGTGTTATTTGTAAAGAAGAAGTATGGGACGCTGCGTATGTGTGTTGATTACAGGCAGCTGAATAAGGTAATTATCAAGAACAGATATCCCCTCCTCAGGATTGATGATTTGTTTGACCAGTTGCAGGGTGCGAGATGTTTCTCCAAGATAGACTTGCGATTTGGTTATCATCAGGTGCGAGTTAGAGAGGCAGATATCCCGAAGACTGCATTCAGGATCCGGTATGGACCCTATGAGTTCAGGGTGATGTCTTTCGGGTTGACCAACGCCCCAGCAGTATTCATGGATTTGATGAACCGGGTGTTCAAGCCATTCTTGGATATGTTCGTTATAGTATTCATTGATGATATCCTGGTTTATTCGCGCACGCAGCGAGAACATGCGGATCATTTGAGGCGGTATCGAGTCCTCCGACCGGCAACAGATGTCAAGTTCTCAAATGCGAGTTTTGGTTGGCTTCGGGCTTTCTTAGGGCATGTTATCTGGCCGATGGTATTCGGTAGATACAACAAAGATCGAGGCGCCAAGACTTGGCCTGCACCCACTACACCGACGGAGGTGCGCCTTTTGGGCCTCGCAGGTATAATCGGAGGTTTGTGGAGAATTTTGCTTCCATTTCAAAGACTTTGACTAAGGCGACTCGTAGCGCCTATATTCCGGTGGACGGATGCTTGTGAGGAAAGTTTCCAGTTGCTAAAGGAGAAATTGACGACCGCCCCAGTTCTTGCTCTTCCAGAGGGTTTAGACGGATATGTGGTTTATTGTGATGCGTCAGGTGTCAGGCTTGGGTGCGTGCTGATGCAGCACGGTAAAGTTATAGCTTACGCATCTCGACAACTTAGGAAGCATGAGAAGAACTAACCCACGCATGACTTAGAATTGGCAGCGGTGATTCATGCCTTAAAGATCTGGAGACATTATTTATATGGGGTTCATGTGGATATTTACACAGACCACAAGAGCCTCCAGTATATCTTCAGCCAGAGGGAGCTGAACTTGCGGCAGAGACGGTGGTTGGAGCTGCTTAAGGATTACGATGTCGATATTCTATACCACCCAGGAAAGGCCAATGTAGTTGCAAATGCCCTTAGTCGCCGATCGATGGGTAGTCTGTCAGGCGTGCCGCCAAAGAAGAGGGACATGGTCCGCGAGTTACATCGGCTAGCGAGCCTTGGGGTTCGTTTGGTTGATTCTGATAGTAATGGAGTTCGGGTTCGAGAGGTTGTCGAGTCTTCCATCATCGAGGAGGTAAAGAGGCGATAGTATGAGGATCCGATTATGGTACGGTGTCGAGATGCAGCTCTTCAGGAGGAGAAGAGTCTTTTTGAGGTAGCACCTGATGGGGTGCTAAGATTTGAGGGCCGATTGTGTGTTCCCGATGTGACAGGACTCCGTCAGCAGATTATGGGGGAGGCACACAGTGTTCATTATTCTATTCATCCGGGGTCAACTAAGATGTACCATGACCTCAGATGTGTGTATTGGTGGGATGGCCTGAAGAGGGACGTGGCAGGTTTTGTTGCACAGTGCCCGAATTGTCAGCAGGTCAATGTTGAGCACCAGAAGCCCGGTGGGCTATTACAGGCTATTGATATTTCGATGTGGAAGTGGGAGGTGATCAATATGGATTTTATTACAGGGTTACCTCACACTCAGAGGAAGCATGATTCCATTTGGGTTATTGTCGACAGTCGATTTAAATCATCCCATTTTCTTCCAACAGACGACTTTTTCTACGAGGATTATGCTAGATCAGATATCGAGAGATTGTGAGATCGCATGCAGTTCTTATATAGATTATTTCGCATGAGGAGCCGATTCACGGCTAACTTCCGGAGGTCTTTCCGTAGGGATTAGGACACAGTGAGTCTCAAGATCGCTTCATCCTAGATCGACGACAAAGCCGAGCGTACTATCCAGACACTTGAGGATATGTTGCGGGCTTGTGTTTTTTATTTCAGGGGTAGCTGGGAGGATCATTTATGTTACACCCCGTAAGTCCAGGACATGTATAAGAGAATGTACGTAAGGAATCAAGACTTGGAAATTAGTACGAAAGGAAGAATTGTTTTTCCGACGGAAAATCTTCCGAACGTCGGAAAGGAAAAATGTTCGTTGAGGAGAATTAGATTCTCAAAATGCATTATTTGAAGAGTATGGAACTTATTAACATTATGAAAATTTATTTTTACGGATTTGGTCATGTGGGGCCCACCCGAGGAATTTTACGTTTTGTGGGGCCCACGAGGGTTATGGAATTTTATGGACGAATGAGAGGGAGACACGTGGCACCCCCACATATGGTCTTGGACGATTATGGTAAGGTTAGAATGGTCATTTGATCATTGTGCATGATAAGTCTTGCTAGCTTGATATTATTGACCAAGTCAACTTGCCACTTGTGTAGTTATCCAAGTGTACTTCATCCAAGCCACACAATTGTTATAATCTAAGCCTTCCATTGTGTTATATATACACTACACTAGTGCAAGACAAGGTCTTCAACACTTAGAAAATTTCACAACATTTCTTGTCCCCTTTAGTGCTCTCGGCTTTGATGAAAGTTCCACACAAAAAAAATTATTTTGTGATCCATTATTCACAAGACTTAAACCCAAGGTCCCTAAGGGTATTGTAAGGATATCTCAATAGAAAGATTTCGTAAAAACGACGTTTTCACATTAGTCGCAAGGCGAAAACCTAAGTAGTTTTCCTAGTTTTGGATTGGAAATGGAAGAGAAGTTGGTTGTGAACTTCTAAAGGCTTCAAATAGCGGATTGGAGCGTAAAGTAAAGGAGCTAAGAATTGCTAAGGAGCGACTTTGAATCTTGGAATTTTTAAGGGCTTGTAAAGGTATAATTCTTGTAGTTTTAGCAATTAAAGTTTACTTATCATTATAGTTATGGATTTTAGCAAGCATGAGGTATATATTATGAAGTTTGATAAGTGTATTGGCTATTGGAACCCTAATCCAAAAACTAGCATGTTTAGCCTTAAGATTACAATTCAAGTTGATTATTAGTTTAAGTCGTCGCATGTTGTATAAAGAAGGAAATTGTAGTTGTTGAAGTTGTTTATGACTATATAACATGTTAGACCTTAGAACTTGGAACTGGAAAAGGATTGGAAAAGACTTAGTGTTGTTGTATATGTTGGCCGAGAATGGCTTGGTTGTTAAACTACTTGGTATGAATTGTGGGGCGGAATTTTACACGTATTGTAAGGCGTGTAATCCCATTTGATTGGTTGGTTATTGAATTCGGCCTTGAAAAAGGTGGCAAAGTATGTAGAAACAAAGGAAGTGCTGCCCGATTTTCCGTAGAATAAGAGACCGTGTACTTAGTATTATTCTACGTTAGAGACTAGAAGTTGATAGTCATGTTGTGACCATTATAGGTTGACACTTCTACGTGCGGCGTATTCGGCTTAGCTTGTGGATTTAGCCGAAAAGGTATGTGAACTATCTCCTCTTCTAGCATGATTCCTTAAGATAAAGAAAGTATGTCCTACTTCTTAAATAATCCATTCCTTGGTTATACTTGGGTTGCCTAAAATAGAATTTGTTCTATGTACTTTCTTGATTGTACTTTGATGTTTAAATTGTAAGTTGTATAGTCCATTTCCTTAGTGAAGTTTGGATTCTTAAAAGTGAAATTATTTTACTTAAAGTACATAGAGTCTTGAAAAGGAAGTGGGTTCCAAATCTTTTAGCTAGTGCCTTAGTTCCAAAACCTAAGGTTGTTATAATGACTTTAGGGGAGTCAAAAGGAGTGATTTACTTAATTGTTTTAAAAGAGGAGAAATGACATGATTTAAGAGAAGTAACTTGTTTTAAAGGTGTGAGTTACTTGGGGTTTAATAGTAGAAGAAACTTGTTTTCTAAATATTAAGAGACTTGAAGTATTTTGAAAGTTAAGAAACTTGATTTGTAAGTATGTGATACTTGGTTTTAAAAGTATAAGTCTCTTGGTTATAAAAGGAATGAATATGTCTAAAACCATAAAGGGTTATAACGGCTTTATGGGAAGTTGGTTATAACGGCTTTATGGAAGGTTAAGAAAGTTATCTATTTTGATTAATGGGCATAAGTTGCCTAGATTGTGAAAATTTGAAGTTACTTGATTTCAAGCTTTGAAATGAGTTTTCTAAAAGTGTAGTAACTTACTTTGAAAAATAGACATGCCTTGATACTACGGGTGTTAGTATCTTGGGGTTTTACATAAAAAGGAGTCTTTTGAAGAATGTACGTACGTAGTACTTTGGCTTGTTTAATTGAGAATTATTCTATGTGTGCCTTGATAAGTACTTTGGCTTGTTTAATTGAGAATTATTCTATAAGTGCCTTGAGTTTATAAAATGAAAGTCTATAGATTTTATGAACTTGCCTATGTGTGCTGGTGATAGCCTTTGAGTGCAAGTATTATATTTTATTACGTTGCCGCGACTCTTGGTTGGAGAATTGGTCTACCGTCTTGTAAGATTACTTGACGCATCGGCGGTGATGTGGGATTCCACGTATGCTTCCATTATTTGTATTACTCGACATGCTAATACGATGTGGGATTCCGGTCATGTGACCGAGGCGGGTTAGATTCTGATTTATTTGTATTACCCCACGGTCATGCTTATACGATGTGGGACGCCGGCACGCGACCACGTGGGATATTGTTATTCCATGGATTAGCCCTCCATGAGATTTAGTGACGTGGATGGATCCGTAGTTAGCTTTCGTACTTGCCCCGCGGTGGCCGACGCAGATGGATCCGTAGTTGGCTTCGTATTTGCCCCCGCCGCTATTGCACGATTTGGTACGTAGACTCATTAGATAGCTTTCGCACTTGCCCCGGCCATATCTCGTGACGACAGCTGGATCCGTAGTTAGCTTCGTACTTTCCCGTCGATTGTTGACGCAGCTAGATCCGTAGTTGGCTTCATTTGCCCCGCCGACGATGACGCAGCCGGATCCGTGGTTCGCTTTTCCTACTGCCCGCATCTGATTTTAGGACACAGCGGACTTGGTGTTCATGTATGCCTATTGGTGTTATATTATATCATGGATCGCCAGCGGAAGAAGGATTCCAGGCATGATTGATATTATGGCGTGAGACCCATGGTTATATTTTAGTAATGACTTTGAGGCGCGTCACGACTTGATATGATCGCTAAGTATTGTAATCGTAGGTTGGCTATCATATATGTCTCTGCTTTGTTTAGATCGTTATGATTTCATTACAAGATTTCATCGCTTCACATACTTGGTACATTCTTCGCATCGACCTCCTTTCGGGGCCGTTCATCGCCGCAGTTTAGGTACTAGATTTGGTGATCTGCAGTGTAGGACCTGCTCAGAGTTTTTGGATAGCTCTATTTGTTCAGGAGTTTATCATTTTGGTATAGTTCCTTCAATACAGGCTTTTGTACAGTTGTGGGTACGGCGGGGCCTTGTCCCGTCATAGTTCAGTATAACTCTTAGAGGTTTGTATTCATATGTGGGATTGGACTGCAGTACAGCAAAGTGTCTTTTGATTATGTATATTATATGGAAGCCTTGTCGCTTTGCCTCTCAGACGTCGTTGGTTTTAAAAAAAAATGAGGCGTTATTTAAATTCCGCAGTTTACTTGTGTTGTTAAGGTAGAAGGGTGCCCAGGTAGGGCACCAGTCACGGGCCCGGGGTTCGGGGCGTGACAATTTACCTCTTGTGGAGTTTACTTATAACAACAACTATCATTCTAGTATCCAGATGGCGCCTTATGAGGTCTTATACAGGAGGAAGTGCAGGTCACCGATAGGTTGGTTTGAGGTGGGAGAAGTTCAGTTAGTCGGGCCAGACTTGATTCAGCAGGCAGTGGATAAGGTGAAGCTTATCCAGGGGCGGTTATTGTCACCGAGTCGATGGTAAGTCGATGCGCAGATCATCGGCCGACACTTAGAGTTTGAGGTAGATGATTGGGTCTTCACGGTGTCACCCACGGCGGCGTGATGAGATTTGGGAAGAAGGGAAACTTAGCCCAAGGTACATTGGGCCTTATCGATTGTTTGCAGGTAGGCAAGGTTGCACATGAGTTGACTCGCCGTCCGATCCGAGGCGGCATCCAATTTTTCATGTGTCTATGTTGCGGAAATGTGTTGGAGATCCGTCTAGAGTGCACCCGAT
Source organism: Przewalskia tangutica (assembly GCA_029844215.1). Classification (NCBI taxonomy): domain Eukaryota; kingdom Viridiplantae; phylum Streptophyta; class Magnoliopsida; order Solanales; family Solanaceae; genus Przewalskia; species Przewalskia tangutica. The sequence continues at coordinate 134,448,093 of CM056722.1, forward strand.
TTGTGATGTTCAGGTGATAGATGGGTTATCATATGAGGAGAGCCCCATAGCGATACTTGATCGTCAGGTTAGGCGACTTCGGACAAAGGATGTGGCTTCCGTCAAGGTCTTATGGCGGAACGAGAACAGGGAAGAGATGACGTGGGAAGCAGAGGATGACATGATGAAGAAGTATCCTCACTTATTCACTACACCTCCAGGTAACCAACTTTCCTGCTTGTTAGTTTTAATTTAGCAATTATGCTTAAGTAATGTTGTGGCTATGTGGAGGGTCTTTATTTTGCAAAAGAAATGGTTAAGAGGGTCTATATCGAGATTGTAAGTTGAGTAAGCCTAGAAGGAACATTCGGGACGAATGTTTCTAAGGGGGGGAGAATGTTATACCCCGTAGTTCTGGCCATGCATGTGTGAGCGTACGAAAGGGATTAAGACTTAAATTTTTGTTTCGGACGGGTTTTGGGTCAACTTTGAGGCGGGTTATGACCCGTTACATTGAGAGTTCCTAGGTGTTTCAAAGGCCTAGTGCGTAGTTCGTTGAGTCTAGTTTCCAACGCAACCAACCGTTCGTCGATAGGACATCAGAGTAGAAAGTTATGGGAGTTACAAGTTCGGTACGTACTGGGACGGAAAAGTGTTTCGGTCAGGAGCCACAGGGCCGCGGCGCCGGATGCAGGGCCGCGGCGCCAGACGATCTGAGGGTTCGCTGAAGTTGCAGCGCCGCGGCGCCGGAAGCTGGCGCGCCGAAAGTTCTGAGTCGGCAGAGGTTTCAGCGCCGCGGTGCCGAGGCGGGTTCTGCGAAGTTGAGTGTAAAAGTCTGAATTGTTTTGTTTTAAAAGAGGCCATGAGAGGGTGACAGTGTCCTCTCCCCATATAATTTTGTATGTACTACTTATTGACCAAGTCTTGAAGACTTGGTCATTCTTCAAGTTCTTCTCTCTCTCTAAAGCTAAAAGCTCCCCCTTCTCTCTAGAATTTCAAGAGGAAATCTAAGCTTGAGGAAAGTCTGAAAGTGTGGCAAGAAGGAAGCTTGTTGGCTAGCTTGTAGAAGTTATTGTGGTGGTGATTGTGGAAAGGAGGCTAGTGAATTTGTTGGAATATTTTGCTAAAGTTTTAAGGTAACAATTTCTTCTCTCTTTGTTGGTTTTTGGTGTTGCATGTGAAGAAGAAAGAATTTGTAGTTGAAAATATTACTCTTAGATAAATTGCATGTAAGAAATATGGGTTGGATATGAAAGAATTGGATAAGAAGGTTATGTGAGCATGTTGTAGCCTAAATACTACCTTAAACTTGTTAAGTTGGTTGTTGTACATTGTGGGGCAGAACTTTACACATCCAAGTTTAGGTGTGTAATCCCCTTTGAAATGTTTGGATTGTTGGGCCTTAAATGTGGCGTTTGAATGTTGAATTCGGCCTTGAAAAAGGTGGCAAAGTATGTAGAAACAAAGGAAATGCTGCCCAATTTTCCATAGAATTTAGTGACTTTGAACTTGGAATATTCTACATTGTAACTAGAGATTAATAAACGTATTATGGTCATTATAGGTTGACATACTACGTGCGGTATTTTGGACTTAGCAAGTGGATTGATTCGAAGAGGTATGTGGAACTTTCCTACCTCTTGAGCATGAATAGTTGCATCTATGTAGTACGGTAGACGTACAAGGCTTGGATATTCCTTACTTGTTTTAATGATGTCTTAAGTTTAAAAGTCAATGGACTTGAAGTGTTTTAAGTATGTGATACTTGTTTCGTTTTAAAAGTATAAGTCCCTTGGAGTTAGGGAAATGTGTTTGACTAATGTATAACGTTAATATAACGACTTTATGGGAAGTTGGTTGTATTGGCTTTATGGAAGGTTAACAAAGAAAGGTTTACTCCAAGTAAAACAAGTACGGATAAATGGTTTGAATTTGTGAAAGGCAAATTGTTTTTAAGGCATTAATTGCCTAAGGTTTTAAAAGAAATGAAGTCGCTTGATTTAGAAGCCGATTATATTTCTAAAGGTAAACGTGACTTGTCTTGAAAAGTAGTCTTGACTTGATACTACGGTTATTAGTATCTTGGGAGTTTTATGTAAAAAGGAGTTTTCTTAAAAAGGTTAGAGGTACGTGGTACTTGGGTTGAATTCCCGGATTTTCTCTTAAATGACATATTAGTGCCTTAAGTAAACTAAAATGAGGGGGTATATTATTAATGTTAATAAGAAGTTAGGAGATATTCTTAACTTGCTTACGTTATGATAAGCCGGTAGCGCTTATGTTATGTATGATAGCCATTGTCTTTGAGTTATGTATTATTATTATTATTACTATTTATGCCATGGATTTGCTACCCATGACGCGAGTGTGGCGCTTGTACTCACGCGGGCCCACCGGTCCACGCGGTGAAATAGTCCCATGCGCGGTGAAATAGTCCCACGCGAGGCGGATGACCTCACGCGGGTGAAATAGTCCCATGCGAGACGGATGACCTCATGCGGGTCCACAGACCTATGCGGGTGAAATAGTCCCAAGAGTAGGATTGCTTAATGATACTACGCGAGAGACCTGCTTTGATCATGAGCCTCCTATTTTTATGCAAAGAAAGTTTATACTTGTTACTCTCATTGTTAGTAAGGCACAGCATCGTATTTTGATTTTCTTCCATGACTCAAATTTTATTTTTTAGACTTATGATATTATTATTACAAAGATTTTCCAGTTTGCATACTTGGTACATATTGTGTAATCGACCCTTCCTGGGGCTGCGTTCATGCCGCAGTGGGTAAGGTGGTGGATCCTCATTCTTAGGATCTTGCCTGTGTCAAAAGCTCTATTTCTCCGGAGGCTCGACTTTGGTACTGCTTCTCCCCGGTGTTGTAGATGTTTTGTACATTCAGGGTATGACGGCCCCGTCCCACATAGTGTTTACACATTCTTAGAGGCCTGTAGTCCTGTTATAACTTGGGTTGTTAAGGATGTAACTGTTCAGCTTTGTTATATTTAGAGGTATCCATTTTGGGTTAGCCTGCTTATATTCTATATGGGTTCTTGTTGTGAGTTTATTTTTCGCTGGTTTTTCTCTGATGTTGTATCACAAGGGTGCCCGGGGTAAGGCACCAGTCACGGGTCCGTGGTCGGGTCGTGACAAAAACACCCCACGATCACTACGTATAATCTTACCGCGAAATTTTCACACCAAACTTCAACACACCCCACACTATCCATAAATAAAGTACATCTCCAAACTAATAAAGAACAATAACCTATCAAACTACACAAGTATCGGGGTACTTTCGTCCACGATTTAACCTATGTTTATTCAACTATAGCATATTCACAATCTCCCCTTTCGGCTTTCGATTAGAAATCATATAAGTTATGATAATTAGTGATCAATTAATTACCAAGCAATCAAAACAAATATTGAATAAATCTCAACAATAATAAGCAGAAACCAAAACATGCATTAATTCATAAGAACGAGGTTCAAGTAATTTGACATGGAAAGCCCTAATTAAGTTAGTTCCTAGCCATAAACATGTCAAGAACTAAACTAATATCCAACATAAACTAAAAAGAAATAAAATAAAGAACAAGAAATTACTTAAAAAGGAAGTCTCTAATCTTGATCTCCAAGTTGTGATGAATTGTCAAGAGTGGGATTCTCCAAATCTGACCTAAAAAAGTCATTTTTATAAACTAAAAAACGTCCAACAACTTTTCCTTCTTGGCCTTGGCCCATTCTTCTTCGGATTTGGCTGATTTCCCCCATCGGCGCCGCGGCCCTGCAATCGGCGCCGCGGCGCCGACACTTCTGCGGCTCTCTGTTCTTTGGGCGCCGTGGCGCTCTGATGCTGCTGGTTGGTGGCGCAGCCCTGTTTCTCGCCCGGATTGCCAACTTTTTAGCTTTTTGAGCTTTGAAACCTCTGTTTCTGACCTCTTTTCGCCAATGTGTCACTTTAAACCATTATGACTCAAAAGAAAGAAAATCTATCCTAAGGCGACACATATTTGTACAAAAATGGGAAAAAGACTAACTAAAAATGACTCAAAAGGTGTATATAAAATACACCGATCATCTATTCCCCCTAGTATGAGACGAGGCCCAACACAACGAAAAGTAAAATCAGATGCATGTTTTTTTATAGGGACCAAGAGAATCAAGTAATTAGATGTCAAATTTGTAAAAATATTTATAAATTTTAAATGGGAAAATGTTAGGGTGGGACGGGTGGTTTATTGATACATGTACAAAACTTTTACAACTAGGTGTGATCAATATCTGGCTGGAAAATCAGGTGTGCCAATGCCCTCTTAGTCGGTAGAAGGTTCACATAATGTGGACTAAGTACAGGGTCAAATTAACCATATGACAGGGGTAATTGTAGGCCATAAATACGATAAACATAGAGATAGAGAAAATTTAGCAAAATTAGTTACAGTGGAGGATTTGCCTTTTTCATTTCTGTCACGACCCGAACCGGGGCCCGTGACTGGTGCCTTACCCCGGGCACCCTAGTGATACAACATCAGAGAAAATCAGCGGAAATAAAAACATGAACACGAAACAAGAGATATGATAAAAACAAAGCAACCAAAGCAGTTGCCTTTCGTATATATATATACAGAGCGATTACATCATTTACAACCCCGCCTACAACAAGATTACGCACTCTAAGAAAGTGATAACAACTATGACGGACAGGGCCCCGCCATACCCCGAATGTACAAGAACCTGCTGCACTGTGGTAACATACCACAAGATAAGCCTCCGGAGAAACGGGGCTTCCCAATACGCTGAACTGTGATCCTATCAGCGAGGATCCACAACCGATGTACCTCTACCTGCGGCATGAACGCAGCCCCCCCGAAGGAGGTCAGTACAACAGGTACCAAGTATGTGAAACTGAAAAAAACTATTGTAAATGAAAGCATGACAGTCTATATAAAACAAGAGACATGTATGATAACCAAACTACAGTTTACAACATAAAAGTAGTCATGTCAAGTCAGGGACTTACGCCCTCAAAGTCATCCCTCATGCCCGTGGAACTTCTTCCTCACAGCCGGCAGTCTAGGTATAAATCGTATGATACGTATAACATGTCTCGACCCATCCCATGGGACTCGAGGTGGAATCGTGTGGAATACATGTCTCGGCCCATCCCATGGGACTCGATAAGAATCGTGTGGAATACATGTCTCGGCCCATCTCATGGGACTCGATAGGAATCGTATGGAATACATGTCTCGGCCCATCTCATGGGACTCGATAGGAATCGTATGGAATACATGTCTCGGCCCATCTCATGGGACTCGATAGGAATCGTATGGAATACATGTCTCGTCCCATCTCATGGGACTCGATAGGAATCGTATGGAATACATGTCTCGGCCCATCTCATGAGACTCGATAGGAATCGTATGGAATACATGTCTCGGCCCATCTCATGAGACTCGATAGGAATCGTTCACAACCAATCAGCCGGCCCTCCATCGAGAGACGCGGCAGTATAGAAATACAGTACTTGCACAACAAGGCTATCACACGCAAACATAGGCAAGTTACACACAACTCAAGGTACTTTTATTTTATGTCAAAGTCCGAGTTTTAACCCCAAAGTACTACATACGTTAAATTCTTTTAAAAGATCCATTTCTTTTACAAAGGTCACCCGACAGTAGTATTAACATAGAGTGACTAACATTTATAAGTAAACCAAAACACTTTCCTTATTAAAATCAAGTAACAACATTCTTTTCCAAAAGTTCAAGTTTGCCTAATTTCAAATGCTCAAGTCTCTTATTTTCGAAAGATTCCATAGATCATAGTCTTAATCACTTAACGTAATCTCCTTTTAAAACAATTGAGTAACATATGCCTTATGTGTGAGTAGCTTGTTCTTGTTTACAACCATCTTATTAAAGCAGCCATGATCTAGGAAATGTAATACAATTTTGTCTTATCTTAGCTTCTATGCAGATGGAGGTTTCTACTGGTTTTAATATAATTAATTAGTCAATACATTTCCTTTATTAACGCTGCAATGGTTTGTTCGATACTTATTCTCATTTCCGAAATCAGTAAAACATTATTCTTTAAAATCCAAGTACTCATTACTCACGAATGAGGTTTCACAACTTTTTAACAAAATTCATAGTCCTTAACATTTCATAAAACGTCATTTATAAGTTAAGTCTCTTATCTTTTAAGATCAAGTCTCTTAACTTCTAAAATCAATAAACCATTCTTTTACCTACATAAAGTCGTTATAACTAACTTCCCATAAAGCTATTATAACACTATATGTTTTAAACCAACCAAAACTCGTTTAGCACACGTACGTCTACCGTACTACATAGTTCACAACAATCATGCTAGAAAAGATAGAAAGAGGTTCACATATCTCGCGACGATTATCGACAAATAGCAAAACGCTCCAAGTACTTCAACCCGTCGGCTACTCCTTAAGCCAAGTAGATCACGCCACACGTAGTACTCCACTACTAAAATGGTCATAGTACTTCTATCAAATCTTTCTTACCATTGAAGACTTATACCAATAAAAAGCCCTCTAATTCTACGGAAAATTCGGCAGCACTTCCCCCGTTTTTACATACTTTTCCATCTTTCTCCAAGGCCCGAATAACCGTAATTATATGCCATATATAAGGCGTAATAATTAAACAACATAAAGAAGGGGATTACACGCCCAAACGGTAACGCGGTTTACTATCACGCCTTCATAATAACAATAAGTAAAAGAAGGGATTACGCTACCAACCGTAACGCGGTTTACTATCACGCCTTCATAATAAAGACAATAATTAAAAAGGGGATCACACGCCCAAACGGAATGCGATTGAACAATCTTCCCTAATGAAATGTAAATACCCAAAGTAAATACCCAAAGTAAATACTGATCCTTAAGTTGGGGTCCTCGCCAACTTTGTCCATTTTACTTATCCAAATTACTCATTAGTCATCCAACTTATATTTCCATTCTTAATATAAGTTATAGTTACTTTGTTAATTACTTCTTCACAAGTAAGATACGTTTGATACGTTGGATACGTTTTTACCATTTTAATGGTGAACGACCAATCCTTTCTTTTAACAAGTTAACAAGATCCAACTCTTCCAAACTTTACTCCATATATTATATACTCCATAATATACTTATAATATATGTATAATAACCAATTCACAAAGAGGTTAAGGTTCACTACCTCAAATAGCCCAAAAATATCCAAGTTCTTAAAGTCGCTCCAAGCAAGTCTTAGCTCCAAATCTTTACGTTCCAATCCGCTACAAGCAACCCATAGAAGCTCCTAACCAACTTCTCTTCAAGAATCAACTCCAAAAAGTGAAGAACACTTAGGGTTTCCAAGATGACAACTTTCGGCCAAGGCAACTAATAGAGGTTAGGGGTGTGAAATCTTTTCCAACTCTTGGTACACAATATTCCTAACACCTTAGGGAAGAACACTTGAGAGTTTAAGAATTTTGGACAAATTTAGGTCAAGATGAGGGCCCAAAAACGCGAGCAAATGAATGGCGGAGAGGAGGGTTTTTCAAGTCTTGAAATGGTTAAGTGTGGAAGATTTCATCAACTAGTAGTGTATATATAGGACAACCAAGGGCTAGGATGAAGGCAAGTGTGTGGTTGAGATTGGGGACAAGTGTGTGTGGGTCCCACAAGCCACTTGTCCACACTAAAATATCTTGCAAGACAAGGCCACTGCTTGCCACTGCACATAATTTCGCCACAAGTGCCACCTGGGGGTGACACGTGTCGCCTCCTACTGCCCAAAATATTTCATCTCCGAAAATATCCATAATGGCCAAAATCTCAAAACAAAGTGGGCCACACAAAATCAGAATTTCTCCCGTGGGCCCCACGTGACCAATTCCGGAAATAAAATTCCATAATTCTCAAATATTCCAAGAAGTCCGAATACCAAATCTGGGAATCCAATTCCCATTAACGAACCTTTTTCCTTTACAAAACGGAAACTTTTCCAATAAAAATCACATCTTTCTTCCTTTCCAATTTTTTACGTCAGATTCTCGTGCGCACGCCCTCGCATACATACCCCGAACTACGGGTATAACATTCTTCCCGCCTTAGAAACATTCGTCCCGAATGTTCCTTCTAAGTCTCCAAACGTACTTGCGTCGGTATAGTCTCCACTACTATACTTACAAAACCGATCATGCCACCAATGGCCGTAATATAACATGTGCGCAAAACTCAAATCCAAGCCAACGAGGAATCACCTCGGCGATGTAAAGACAACACCAACTCTCGCTCCCGGTCCAAAGGATACTTCCTTCGCACCTTCACTTCACAAAATGATCACTTCCATCTCTTAGCACACGCTCACTTCTTTCCTTACTTGTCGTGACACTTCTCGAACACCCGAACTCTTTCCGAATCACGCACTCACACTTCGCCATCACTTGGTTCCAAAACCTCGAGTCACTACCTCCAAACTTGGTCATCTCACTAGTTTCAATTCCCACAAAGGCCATCCCCGGCCTTCACGATCCGATTCTGGTCGAACGCATCCACGAACCCGTACGATGGTTACCAAAACCTGGGCCTAGCGCCCTCGTGACCCTACCACCTGGCGGGACCACCTCGAACGACCCACCACATTCCGGCTACGGTTGACCCGTGAATGGTCCTCAACCCGACCCATAACCGCGCCAAACTCTTGTTTCCGATCCGAGCAATCTCACTAATCCGCATACGAAAACCTGGGTCTTCTTAGCTCAACTACCCTCTTATAATTCACACCACTCAGGGACTTATCACACAATTTTTTTTTACCCTCGTATTCTATGCTCTCCGACAAAGGTCAATCGTAAACAAAATCTTTTACCCAACTTCCCCTTTACTAACCAGGCCTCTAAATCATATTTTAACAAAACGCTATCGGAACATAATACTTAGCACATCATCATATCAACAACACATACCGCTTCTGTAGGGTAAGAATATACCGTATCAACCGCCATTTCTTCGCCGCTCTAATCATAATCACTGCCTGGCGCATCGCTATAAAAGGCGAGGAACTCGCCATCGACCCGCAGTCGCTGCCATTCTACTTGTATCTCTTCCTAGATAGCTCGTCACATGGCCCTCGACGGCCGCAGTGAAACAAGCACCGCAGAAAAGACGACACTCCCGGATGACGCCACGATCGCGTACACCGAGGGAAACATGAACCCGATCGCTAGAACCCATATATACCGCGGAACTAAGCCCGAGCTCGATCGCCCGAATACCCGAACGCCCCAAGATCGCGAGGACCACTCAGATCGGGCGGCGTGCATAACTAGCTCGCCGGGCGGTCCGCCTCGCAAGTTACCAAAGGACCCCGCTGCTCGCCTTCTTCTCGCCGATCCCGGCCATTCCGCCGACCTCTCCGTGCCTCACATCCTAGTGCATGAGCTCGCATGCGGCAATGTCCATGCCCACAAGAGCTACACCCAACAAGCCTCGCTAAGTAATCATCGAGCCGGTGGCGTGGCGGCACTCGCCCTCCATATCTCGTCACTAAAGCGGGACATACCGAGCCAACGAGTCAAACTCCACGTTGTACTCCCTAACCGCACGCCTGGCCCGCTTTAACGCCAAAAATATGTCACCGAGCCCTCTCATCCGCGAGGCAAGAAATGGCCGAGAAATGCCTCCAGAACTCGTCCCCAAATACCGGAGGCGCATGCTCTCCTGACGCTCCTATGAATCAAACCGGACCGATCAGATCGCGCATCCGATGTGAACCTAGACCACCGACTCGGTCTTGAAGCTCGATCACTCATGATCCGTCAGAATCGCCGGATGAACTCCTCGGATCATCCTCGTGCCTCGACCCATAAAACTCGCGTCGCAACTCGTAAAGTCCCGATCTCAAACTATCCGATCGCGGGTGAACTGCGGGTCCTACCGGTACCGGAATTGCTGCATCCAGCCTATCCTCGTGCCTTGCCACTATCCTAGCCAATAACTGGGCCATCTCCTTGTAACCCATCTCCTCTCGCTCTTGCCGCGGTCCGACGTCTCGTGCATCGCGTGGCCTCGCAGAGACCGCCATTTACTCGCAGCCTCCTTCGCCGCTTTGCCTCGGGCCCCGATCGCTGCGTAGAGGCATAACTGGCACATAAGAATATGTCAGAGGGAGTCCAACTTACAACACAGCTCTAAGGCACGATCTCAGAGTGAGAAGAATAGAAACCAATCCTAAATATCATGCAGCCTCCTGATTATAGATGTGGTGCACAACACACCGATAATCAAGACTCTACTAGACACGGTCTGTAGACACTTTCCGAGGATTAACTGCTCTGATACCACTTTTGTCACGACTCAACCGGGCCGTGGATCGTGCCTTACCCCGGCACCCTAGTGATACAACATCGAGAAAATCAGCGGAAATAAAAACATGAACACGAAATAAGAGATATGATAAAAACAAAGCAACCAAAATAGCTGCCTTCTTGCATATATATACGAGAATCACGAGCTACATCATTTACAACCCCGCCACAACAAGATTACTGCACTCTAAGAAAGTGACAACAACTATGACGGACAGTGGCCCCGCCATACCCCTGAATGTACAAGAACCTACAGACTCAGGGTAACATACCACAAGATAAGCCTCCAGAGAAACGGGGCTTCCCAATACGCTGAATCGTGATCCTATCGGCGAGGATCCACAACCGATGTACCTCTACTGCGGCATGAACGCAGCCTCGGCGAGGTCGCATAACAGTACCAAGTATGTGGAATCAAAAAAATATCAGAATGAAATCATGATACTATATAAAACAAGAGACATGTATGATAACCAAACTACGCTTACAACATAAAAGTAGTCATGTCAAGTCGTGACTTACGCCTCAAAGTCATCCTCATGCCCGTGGAACTCCTTCTCACCGCCAGCCTAGGTATAAATCGTATGATACGATAACATGTCTCGCCCATCCCACGGGACTCGAGGTGGAATCGTGGAATACATGTCTCGCCCATCCTATGGGACTCGATAAGAATCGTGTGGAATACATGTCTCGCCCATCTCATGGGACTCGATAGGAATCGTATGGAATACATGTCTCGCCCATCTCACGGGACTCGATAGGAATCGTATGGAATACATGTCTCGCCCATCTCACGGGACTCGATAGAATCGTATGGAATACATGTCTCGCCCATCTCACGGGACTCGATAGGAATCGTATGGAATACATGTCTCGCCCATCTCATGGGACTCGATAGAATCGTATGGAATACATGTCTCGCCCATCTCACGGGACTCGATAGGAATCGTTCACAACCAATCAGCCGCCTCCATCGAGAGCGCGCAGATAGAAATACAGTACTTGCACAACAAGGCTATCACACGCAAACATAGGCAAGTTACACACAACTCAAGGTACTTTTATTTTATGTCAAAGTCCGGGTTTTAACCCCAAAGTACTACATACGTTAAATTCTTTTAAAAGATCCATTTCTTTTACAAAGGTCACCCGATACCCATAGTATTAACATAGAGTGACTAACATTTATAAGTAAACCAAAACACTTTCCTTATTAAAATCAAGTAACAACATTCTTTTCCAAAAGTTCAAGTTTGCCTAATTTCAAATGCTCAAGTCTCTTATTTTCGAAAGATTCCATAGATCATAGTCTTAATCACTTAACGTAATCTCCTTTTAAAACAATTGAGTAACATATGCCTTATGTGTGAGTAGCTTATTCTTCTTTACAACCATCTTATTAAAGCAGTCATGATCTAGGAAATGTAATACAATTTTGTCTTATCTTAGCTTCTATGCAGATGGAGGTTTCTACTGGTTTTAATATAATTAATTAGTCAATACATTTCCTTTATTAACGCTGCAATGGTTTGTTCGATACTTATTCTCATTTCCAAATCAAGAAACATTATTCTTTAAAAGCCAAGTACTCATTACTCACGAATGAGGTTTCACAACTTTTTAACAAAATTCATAGTCCTTAACATTTCATAAAACGTCATTTATTAGTTAAGTCTCTTATCTTTTAAGATCAAGTCTCTTAACTTCTAAAATCAATAAACCATTCTTTTACCTACATAAAGTCGTTATAACTAACTTCCCATAAAGCTATTATAACACTATATGTTTTAAACCAACCAAAACTCGTTTAGCACACGTACGTCTACCGTACTACATAGTCCACAACAATCATGCTAGAAAAGATAGGAAGAGGTTCACATATCTCGCGACGATTATCGACAAATAGCAAAACGCTCCAAGTACTTCAACCCGTCGGCTACTCCTTAAGCCAAGTAGATCACGCCACACGTAGTACTCCACTCCTAAAATGGTCATAGTACTTCTATCAAACCTTTCTTACCATTGAAGACTTATACCAATAAAAAGCCCTCTAATTCTACGGAAAATTCGGCAGCACTTCCCCCGTTTTTACATACTTTTCCATCTTTCTCCAAGGCCCGAATAACCGTAATTATATGCCATATATAAGGCGTAATAATTAAACAACATAAAGAAGGGGATTACACGCCCAAACGGTAACGCGGTTTACTATCACGCCTTCATAATAACAATAAGTAAAAGAAGAGGATTACACGCCCAACCGGTAACGCGGTTTACTATCACGCCTTCATAACAGTACAATAATTAAAAAGGGGATCACACGCCCAAACGGAACGCGATTGAACAATCTTCCCCTTAACAGAAATGTAAATTCAGTCCAAAGTAAATACAGTCCTTAAGTTGGGGTCCTTGGCCAACTTTGTCCATTTTACTTATCCAAATTACTCATTAGTCATCCAACTTATATTTCCATTCTTAATATAAGTTATAGTTACTTTGTTAATTACTTCTTCACAAGTAAGATACGTTTGATACGTTGGATACGTTTTTACCATTTTAATGGTGAACGACCAATCCTTTCTTTTAACAAGTTAACAAGATCCAACTCTTCCAAACTTTACTCCATATATTATATACTCCATAATATACTTATAATATATGTATAATAACCAATTCACAAAGAGGTTAAGGTTCACTACCTCAAATAGCCCAAAAATATCCAAGTTCTTAAAGTCGCTCCAAGCAAGTCTTAGCTCCAAATCTTTACGTTCCAATCCGCTACAAGCAACCCATAGAAGCTCCTAACCAACTTCTCTTCAAGAATCAACTCCAAAAAGTGAAGAACACTTAGGGTTTCCAAGATGACAACTTTCGGCCAAGGCAACTAATAGAGGTTAGGGGTGTGAAATCTTTTCCAACTCTTGGTACACAATATTCCTAACACCTTAGGGAAGAACACTTGAGAGTTTAAGAATTGTTGGACAAATTTAGGTCAAGATGAGGGCCCAAAAACGTGAGCAACAATGAAGGGAGAGGGAGGGTTTTTCAAGTCTTGAAATGGTTAAGTGTGGAAGATTTCATCAACTAGTAGTGTATATATAGGACAACCAAGGGCTAGGATGAAGGCAAGTGTGTGGTTGAGATTGGGGACAAGTGTGTGTGGGTCCCACAAGCCACTTGTCCACACTAAAATATCTTGCAAGACAAGGCCACTGCCTTGCCACTGCACATAATTTCGCCACAAGGCCACCTAGGGGTGACACGTGTCGCCCTCCTACTCGTCCAAAATATTTCATCTCCCGAAAATATCCATAATGGCCAAAATCTCAAAAACAAAGTGGGCCCCACAAAACCGTAAATTTCTCCCGTGGGCCCCACGTGACCAATTCCGGAAATAAAATTTCATAATTCTCAAATATTCCAAGAAGTCCGAATACCAAATCTGGGAATCCAATTCCCATTAACGAACATTTTTCCTTTACAAAAACCGGAAACTTTTCCGTCGAAAAATCACATCTTTCTTCCTTTCCAATTTTTCTGTCGTATTCTCGTACGTATGTCCTCGCATACATACCCTGAAACTACGGGGTATAACAATTTACGTCATCTCGTGATTTTATTCATTACATAAGAGATATGTATAATCCCGCTTAAAACGATTTTTCTAGATCAACTGTTAGGAGAGACAAGTTTAAATTTGCACACAAATATCAACATTATTTAAGTTATTCATTATATCATTTTCCTGACAATGTATCTATTACGTCTAATATAGGTTGTAGTACTAACGACAATGATTATTTAACAGTAACATGTCATTGGATAGATTATAAATGGTGTATGCAAAAACGTGTTTTAGCATATATATATATTGATGATAGGCACACTGAAAATTTTATTGCAGAAAATATTTATCAAGTTTGCAAATATTATGGTATAACTGACAAAATAATGACTGTTACGTTAGATAATATTTTTTGTAATAATTATGATGTAAGACTTTTAAAAGATCTTTTAACTCCATCTTTTCCAAATCATTTTCGTATAAAATGTTTGTGTCATATTTATAACTTAGTTGTAAAAGATGGTCTATTACTTTTTGAAGACATTCTTAATAAAATATAATTTTCTATAAGCTTTATTTTAAAAGTAATACAATACAACGGAAAAAAAAAAACTTGTCACGATTGTGGACTACCTTATAGAAAAATTCTCGAAGAAGTAGCGACTAAGTGAAATTTTTTATATGAATAACTACTTGTTGCTTATGATTATAGAAGACCTATAACTTTATTTTTTAACGACCATAATCAAAATCCAACTGATATGGTTGTAGATAGCGATTGGGAAAAAAATTCAGAACTTATTGTATTTTTAGAGATTTTTTTTAAAGCTACTAAAGAATTTTCCGGTATTTATTATCCTACTATTTCAACAATGTTATTTTATATATCTCTAATATTTTTGTTACTTACTGAATATATGGAAAACTCATCTTATAAGACACCTATTAAAAAAATGTTTATCAAATAAAAAAATATTTTATTTCTATTCTCACTATTTATATTATTGGTGTTGTATTAAATTCGACTATTAAAATAGACGGTTGTAAAACACTTATTGAAACAATTTATCATTGTATAACAATACTTTCACCTCCGACTCCAAAAAATACAAATGAACGACCAACGTACGAACCAAAAAAAGAAGAAGTTTTGTCTAGTATACACACTGAATGT
Organism: Przewalskia tangutica; assembly: GCA_029844215.1. NCBI lineage: Eukaryota > Viridiplantae > Streptophyta > Magnoliopsida > Solanales > Solanaceae > Przewalskia > Przewalskia tangutica. The sequence goes on from CM056722.1 coordinate 134,463,204, forward strand.
AAAATAGTATATACGCATTACCAACAAGAAAGTGCTAGCAACCAACCGACTTCTATACCATCTTCTTCTTCTTCAGTACAACCTTATAAAAGACATGTTTTTCTGCGGCTAGTATTGAAAGCCTTAGAAATAGAATATTTAGTGGTACCACTACTAATCAAGTTGACGAGTTTGATGTTTTTGTTTTGCACGGTGTTATACCGTACGAATCAATTGTCAATAAAGAAGGACGTGAAGACTTGCTGAAATACTGGAGGGAGAATGAGAAGACATTTCTGACACTATTTAAGATGACCCGGGATGTGTTGAACATTCAAGCGTCATCAACACCGTCTGAAAGCGCCTTTTCTGTCGGAAGATTTCAAATAGGAGAGCACATACACTCATTAACGGGAGACAACTTGGAGATTGCAACTTTATTCAGAGATTGGATACGATCGGAGCGTAGAAGGTGCGGTCAACCGGAGATTAATGAAGAAGAAGACTACAACTACAACAAAATCTTATCCGACAGAGGTGGAAGCGACGTCGAGCAATTTGACCAACAAATTTCAATTCCAACCGAAGAACCACAAGACATTGTGAAGAAACTAGAAAAGGTGTTATAAAATGCAGTTTTTTTAATTGTAATTTTACTACATAATTTGCAACTTTGTGTTAACTTTGGAACACAAAGTTGCAATTTTGAAATTGTATTACAAAAAAAATCTATTTCTATTAAATAATATAAGAAGCACAAAAACATTCTTGAGATATTTTTATTACACTATCTTGTTCAATTATTGAAGTGTTTATATATGTTATTTTTTTTAATTAAGTGCAAAAAAAATAAAAAACCCGATCCCGACCCCGCCCCGCCCCGGACCGATAAGACCCGTCCTCTTTTCCAACGAGACCGGTCTTCTTACCCGGATCAAATTGAACTTCGAAAAATCGTAACTTTAAAGAGAAAGAATACGGGACGGGAAATCGGCGGTTCCCGCCAGTGACGCCGGAGGTCCGGTCCCGCCCACCCCAGTCCCTTCGGGTCCCGCCCCGCCCCGTTTGCCACCCTTATTTAACGAACATTAATATTTAATAATATCACGTAGAAAACTCGAGAAAACGACAACTATTACATATATATTGTTCAAGACAAGACATTAATCTTGTCTTTGTGAAACTCACATAATGTGCTCTCACTCTATTCCAAAATTACAACTTATTTTAAACACACAACACCACATGTTGCACCTTATTATTTTTAGAGCCTTATACCATAACACATAACTCCTAGGATTACAAGGTTCATCGTATATATAAGTACCATACGTTCATTAGTTGGGACCACCATCATTCTTATGTTCATCAGCGCCAGTGGTATTGGTGGCATAACGGCGGCAATTGCTCTGGCAACCAACTCCACAGTAAGCCCGAGTCGTGCCACAGAACCCGTACTGGCTGCAGCACAGCCCATTGGCACATGCACGCCCTCTAGCTTGTCTTCCACATTGTTGTGCACTTGTTGTGGTTAGCAACAAGGCCAAAATCATCACAATAACCACATGAAACTTCATTGTTTTTTCCTTTTTTTATGCTTTCTTTCCTTCTCTTCGGATGAGTAACTGCTTATGGTTTGAATTGAAATAGAAGCATGCATAGTGATTAGTGGTATATATAGTGAGTGATGTACTAACGATGACAAATTTGCATTCAAGAATGGATAGCTATATGACTTCAGTTGGATAAATTTAAGTTCAAGAATAGCTGCCTTATGACTTCTTATTAATGGACAAATTTCATATGCTAAGGTTTTCCATCATCTCGTGTCAGCATGGAACCGATTTGTCTAGTATTTTCAAGAAGAATATAGTTTCTTTATTGTAGCTACTATTCAATAAAATAAAATGGTAAATTGAAAAAATAGCAAAAGAGATTTTATATTCTGCTTCTTTTAATTAAGGTTCATAAATCTAAGGGATGGGATAAAAAGAAAGGAAATGTAATTATGAAATAATATGCATTTTTCTGTCAATAGGTAGCTAGATGTTTAAATCTTGATGACGTTTTGTTTCATTAATTTAAATCCGGATCACATTTTATCTCATTAATTTAACTAAATTCGAAGTGAGTTGTTCTTATTTATAATAAGTTGGGTTCTTAGCATTTTATTTACTATTAGAAATTTTATAGGTTTTATGAGTTCCAAATTTGGTGGAATTTGTTGTACTTAATTACCTCCTAAATCATATTGTAAGTGAGATTATAATATTATTCACAACTATTCAATTCAGGACAAAAGCGTTTTATTAATTAGGTGTGGGCACGCTCTGTCAGACAACCTTATACTTCAATACTTGAAACATTGTTTCTTTGTGAATAAATACATTTGAATGGATGTGTCTTTATGAATAAACATCATTCAAAGACTGTGTCTTTATGGATGGACATCATTGACCTTATGAAATAATACCTCTTCGAGAAGGGTTGTGTCCATTGTGAAAAGAGACTTAAAAGTCTAAATAATCCGGATTTTACTACAGATTTTGATATAGATAAATATAGATTTATAATTGGTTTTATAAACACCAGCTTATTTTCTTGAGATAGTGTTTAGAATTTGTTGTATCTTGAGGGTAATTTTCCATAAGCTCTTAGCAAACCTTGTGTTGGTGAGGGCAAATAAAACCTTAAAGGAAAGTGTTTCTACACGCCTCAAATCCTGTTTTGTCATTTCTCTTCTTTTGCCTCCTTATTCTTCTTATACACCAACAATCTTTAAGGTTTTATATTACAATGGAGGCTTCTAAAGATATGACTTCCTTCCTCAATTCAAATGTTCAACTTGATCATTATGACAACACCAACTTCACTCGTTGGAAAGGAAAATTGTTTTTTTTCTCACTGTGCTCAAGATTGCTTATGTGCTTGATCCTAAGTTATCACCACTTTCAGAGCCAAAGGAAGATGACACAGAAATTATCAAGGCCTCTAGAAAAAAGTGTGAAGATGATGAAGTGATGTGTAGAGGTCACATTTTCAATACTCTTTCCGATAGACACTATGATCTCTACAACTTGGATGGAATCTCCGGTTGAAATTTAGAATGCTCTCGAGTATAAATATAAGACGGAGAAAAAAGGTACGGATAAATTTCTTGTATCTGAATATTTTGAATTTATAATGATTGACACAAAGTCTGTTCTTGATTAAATACATGAATTGCAAGTCATTGTTACTAGGCTTCGAGAATTGAAAGTTGAAATTTCTGAACCATTTTTAGTGGGGACAATGATTACTAAATTGCATCCAAGTTGGAATGGTTTTAGAAATAAACTTATTCATAAAAGAGAGGACATACTTTTGGAAAAATTAGAAAAGCATTTGGGAATCGAAGAAGAGACTAGATCTCGTGATTCTAAGAACAAATATGATTCTTCCAAAGTTAATGTCGCTGAAGCCAGTAAGTTCTCAAAGAATTTCAAAATCAAGAACAGCCAAAAATTCAAGAAGTCCGGTAATGGCGCATTAAAATTCTCCAGAAATTGTTTTAATTGTGAAAAAAAGGGCCATCGCAAAAGTGAATGCAAAATTTTTAAAAAACATCCAAAAAGGCCAATTTCATTGAGGAAAAAATTGAAGAAATTTGTGCTATGGTCTCCGAAATACAAATTAGCATGTTTACCCGAATCAATATGGCTGAAACAAAGTCTTCGGATTGGTGGCTCGACTCGGGCGCAACCATTCATGTTTGTAATGAAAAGAATCTATTTAAGTCTTACAAAATGGAGAATGAAGGACAAAAGGTTCTTATGGGGAACAATGATTCAGTCGTGGTTGTTGGTAAAGGTATGTTAGAAAATAACTTCACTTCCGAAAAATAAGTCTAGAGAAGGTGAAGCTTATCAAAGAACGACTGATAACCGCTCAGAGTCGTCAGAAGTCATATTCAGATGTACGACGACGAGACTTAGAGTTTCAGGTAGATGATTGGGTCTTTTAAATTTTTTTGCCTATGAAGGGTATAATGAGATTCGGGAAGAAAGGGAAACTCAATCCAAGATATATTGGGCCATATCCCATAATTCGACGAATTGGCCAAGTAGCTTACGAGTTGAATTTGCCTTTGGAGTTAGAATATGTTCATTCAGTTTTCCATGTTTCTATGTTGAGAGCGTGTATCAGAGATCCTTCCCAAATTATACCAATTAACGATGTGATGATTACAGAGGATTTATCATATTAACAGGTTTCTATTGCTATCTTAGATCGACAATTCTGCAAGTTGAGGACTAAATAAGTAACTGAAAGAAATAATCCCTTGATTATTCTTATTAATGAAAGACATATATATACAAGTTACAATAGGAATATCATTTTCCTATTCTACTTCTAAATCCCTATTCTATATGGAGACTAATAATACAATTATGGTAAGACTACAAGACTAAGTAATATACAATTCTACTACTCATAATATACCATAAATATATTTACACAGACTGGAAATGGGTTGCTGCACCCGAGGCCCACTGTTGTTTAACACATACCCCCTCAGTCACAGCAGGCGGTCTTCGTACGCTGAGACTGTCTCTAAAATCTTCAAAAAGGACTGAGGGAAGACCCTTTGTAAAGATGTCTGCTATTTGATATTTTGAAGGAACATGGCAGGCGCGTACTTGTCCTTTGGCTACCTTCTCTCGAACAAAGTGAATATCCATCTCTATGTGTTTAGTACGCTGGTGCTGAACTGGATTACCAGAAAGGTAGATGACACTTATATTATCACAATACACCAAGGTAGCCTTCTCAATAGGACAATGAAGCTCTAACAGTAGATTTCGTAACCAACATGACTCAGAAACCACATTGGCTACCCCTCTATACTCGACCTCTGCACTTGAACGTGAAAGCGTTGATTGACGCTTGGCAGACCATGAGACCAAGTTATTACCTAAAAACATGCAATAGCCAGACGTAGACCGTCTGGTATCAGGACAACTACCCCAATCAGCATCTGTGTATGAGACAAGTGTAGACGTCGACGAGAGATACAAATGCGAACCATACTCTAGTGTTCCCTGAATGTACCTAAGAATGCGTTTGAGCGCATTCATATGTTCAACTCTAGGATTATGCATAAACAACACACCTGATGTACGTCATATGTAATATCAGGTCGTGTGAATGTCAGATAATGAAGGGCGCCTGCAAGACTGCGATAATGGCCTGATCTCATATGGAGAGCTACCGCGGCGCAACTTGGGTTTAGTATCAACTGGAGTAGAAGTGGACTTACAGGATGAAATATCAGCCCTCTCAATGATCTCTGTTGTATACTTCCTCTGTGATAAGAACAATTCGCCTGCATGACGAGTCACTGCATTCCCCAAAAAGTAACTCAATGGGACCAAGTCCTTCATGGCAAACTCAGAATCGAAGAAGGTCATAATGGACTTTCGCAGTTATCGTAAGAGGCAGTCAAGATAATATCATCAACATATAAGAGAATGTATGTCATGGAAGAACCCCGACGATATATGAATAATGAATTATCAGACCTGCTGTGAGAAAAACCCATAGTAAAAAAAAAAATCAGCAAACCTCTTATACCAAGTCCGAGGAGAATGCTTAAGCCCATACAAAGACTTCTTCAATAGACAGATATGACTAGGATATCTAGTATCCCTAAACCCCAAAGGCTGATGTTACACCCCGTAGTTCGGGTCATGCTTAGGGGGACGTACGAAAGGAATTAAGTTTTAAATTTTGGAATGATGGGTTGACGGAATGTTCGGACGGGTTGCTGGTCAACTTTGAGGCGGTTTATGTCCCATTACATGGGGAGTGCGTAGGTGGTTCAAAGGTCTAGTATGTAATTCGTTGAGTCTAGTTTCCAACGCAACCAACCGTTCGTCGATAGGATATCAGAGTAGAAAGTTATGGAAATTACAAGTTCGGTCGCAATGAGCGTAAAACATTTTCGGTCGAGCAGTACAGCGGCCGGATGCGCAGCAGCGCGGATAACTGGAGAATCGCTGAAGTTGCAGCGCGCCGAAAGCGTGGCGCGCCAAAGTGCCGAGACTTTGCGGAGGTTTCAGCCATGGCCGCAGGCCGCAGCCGAGGCGGGTTTTTCGCGAACTGGGAAAATCAATCGCTTTTTTAAAAGAGGCCATGGGTGGGTAACAAGTGTCCCCCCCCCCCATCTGATTTTGTGCATGTCCTATTTAAGACTTGGTCATTCTTCAAAGCTCCTTCTTCTCTCTAAAAAGTTCTTCCTTCTCTCTAAAATTCCTCTCCCTTCTCTCTAGAAATTCAAGAAGAAACCAAGGCAGAGAAAATTTCAGAAAAGGTGGCAAGAAGAAAACTTGTTGTTACACCCCGTAGTTCCAGAGTATGTATACGAGGACGTACGTACGAGGATACGACATTAAAATTGGAAAGGAAGAAAAGATGTGATTTTTCGACGGAAAAGTTTCCGGTTTTTGTGAAGGAAAAAGGTTCGTTAATGGGAATTGGATTTCCAGATTTGGTATTCGGACTTCTGGGATTATTTTAGAAGTATGGGAATTTTATTTCCGGAATTGGTCACGTGGGGCCCACATGAGGAATTTACGGTTTTGTAGGGCCCACTTTATTTTCGGATTTTTGGCATTACGGATATTTTCGGAAGATGAAATATTTTGGACCGATAGGAGGGCGACATGTGTCACCCTTAGGTGGCATGTTGGACGAAATTGTGGGCAAGTCAATAAGTCAAGTCTTGCAAGATGTTTTTTTTGGGTTAGTGGGAGTAGGTTTGGACGGTTTTGTTGGTGCAAGTGGATGGCCACATGGCTCATTTTTGTGGTGGACATATGTCCCAAAGTTGTGGGGGACATATGTCCCAATGTTGTGGTGGACACTTGGTGGAAGACTTCACTTGCTCAAGCTACCAAATCTCCACCCTCCACTTGCTTGAATCTTGGCCATTGAAGGTTCTATAAATACCCCCCTTAAGTGCAAGACTTCTTCATTACACACTTGAGAAATTCCAAGGCAAAAATACTCCCTCCCTTTGTAGTTGTTCTCGTCCAAAACACTCCCTCCCCCGCTGAGAAGCTCGTCGAAATACCCCCTCTCTTGAAGTTCTCGCCCAACCCCACTTTGTGTGTAGAAATACTCCAAGTATTGTTGTATAAATCCCAAATACCTTAGCCTAAATTCCTAGTAGTATCCCAAAGTTATTTCAATACTAAGAGCCCGGGAATACTACTTTATTTCCAATAGTCGCAAAATGAAGCCCTAGAAAAATCTTCATAGCTTAGATGAAGTGTTAAGAGAAGTTGTTTAGAAACTTCTAAGGGTTGCTTGGAGCGGGTTGGAGCGTAAGGAAGTGGAGCTAAACGTTGCTCAGGATCGACTTATAAAACTTGGATAATTTTGGGCTTATCGAGATAATGATCTATGTCCCCCTATTGTAATTGGAAATTACATGTTGTAGTAGTTAATAATTGAGTATAAGATATATTGGGAGTATAGTTATGAATAATTGAACTGTATTTACATTGGACTGTATTTACAGTAGACTTGTGGTATTATTGTGGGGCAGTGTTATACACGTCCGGTAAGACGTGTAACCCCCCCTAGGAGTTGTTGGCTTGGTAGAGGGCCTTGATAGAGGAGGAGATTGATGTGGTTACGGGGGGGGGGAGGTGCTGCCGAATTTTCCGTAGAATATGAAACCTTGTACTTAGAAATATTCTACGAAAGGATCTAGAAGTTAATAGACGTTTTATGACCATTATAGGTTGAAGTACTACGAGTAGCGTGTTCTACTTGAAGGGTGGAAAAGGCGAGCAATGTTAGAGTACTTTGGAGCTTTTTGCTAATTGTCGATAATCGTCGCGAGGTATGTGAACCTATTCCTATCCTTTCTAGCATGATATTTGTGAAATATATTTAGTGCGGTAGACGCACGTGTGTTTAAAGGAATTTGATTTTCCTTTTGTGTCCTTGACTTGATTCCAAAGTTAAGTGACTTGCTATGAAATATTAAGGACTTGAATTATGTTAAAAAGTTGTAAAACCTCACTCATGAGTAATGGGTGTGTGGTCTTTTAAAGAATAAAGTTATCTTGATTTCGAAAATAAGAATGGTTTTATCATTGGATTTAAAATGATAACTTGACTTATAAACAACTTGATTTTGGGAAAGGAGAAGTAACTTGATTTAAAGGTATAGGTTACTTGTTTTTAAAAGAGTAAGACACTTGGTTTAAAAAGTATATTGCTACTTGACTTTAAAAAGGAAAAAGTGCCTTTGTTTAAAAGGAAGGCATGCTTTTGTCTTAAGATTGGTTTAAAAAGAAGGTATGGAAATTGTTTTGGTTTTACTTTGATGTCTTTTGACTTGAGTTTTAAATAATAAGAATCTTGAAGTATTTCAAAAGAGTCATGAATCATTTTTGAAAGAAAAGAAATACTTGGTTTTAAAAGCTTAAGTGTTATACTAGCTTTATGGGAAGTTAGGTATAACGACTTAAGGAAGATAGAAAGAACGGTTTACTTATTTGTTTATGAAAGTCTTGTATTGATTTATGGAAAGTGTAGTAAGATGGCTTGATAAGTAAACATGTTATGATGCTACGTGTGTTAGCGTCTTGTGACGTTGGTATAAGGGGGTTTTCTTGTTGTGCTTATGTTGTTTAACGATAGGCAGTTATGCTGATATTATGTCACTTACCCCCCCTAGCTTGTTATGCCGAGGGTTAGCCGCCCCCGATGCGAGGAATACCTCATGCGGGTCTGTGTGACCTATGCGAGTCGCGGAGTTCCAGATGATCCTCGGTGGTTACCCGACGCGAGAATACCTCATGCGGTCACATGACTACGCGACCGCGGAGTCCAGGTTGATGCCGAGGGTTAGCTACCCCCGATGCGAGGAATACCTCATGCGGACCTAGGTGGTCTATGCGTACTGCGGGAGTCCAGGATTAGGCTCGCATAATGATACTATGGGAGATTGGCCTTGCTTCGATCATTAGCGGCCTAGAAAAGACCAGTTACATTATATAAATTTTGCTTTTGTTTATGCTGTGGCACTATGTGCGGTTGAATTGGTTGTATTTGTACTTGGTTTTAAAATGTTATGATTTTATTTCAGTACTTTACAGTTTCACATACTTGGTACCTGTTGTACTGACCTCCTTCGGGGGGCTGCGTTCATGCCGTAGGTAGAGGTACACCAGTCGTCGATCCTCGCTCATAGGATCACAGTTCAGCGTTTTGGGAAGCTCCGTTTCTCCGGAGGCTTACCTTTGGTATAGTCCCCTGTCGTTGTAGGTACTTACATTCAGGGGTATGGCGAGCCCGCCCGTCGTAGTTATGGTTATATTCTTAGCAGGTCTCGTTGTGGGCAGGGTTTGTAAGGGATGTAACTGTTCAAGTGTTTATATATATATACAGAAAGGTAACCGTTTTGGTTAGCCTGTTTTCTTATTTCATTATTGTATATCTTGTTTCATGTGTAAGTTTTTATTTCCGCTGATTTTCTCTGATGTTGTATCACTAGGGTGCCCGGGGTCGGCTCGTGACAAAAGTGGTATCAGAGCAGTTAATCCTCGGAAAGTGTCTACAGACCGTATCTAGTAGAGTCTTGATTATCGGTGTGTTGTGCACCACACCAATAATCAGGAGGCTATAGGATATTTAGGATTGGTTTCCATTCTTCTCACTCTGAGATCGTGCCTTAGAGCTGTGTTATAAGTTGGACTCCCTCTGACGTATTCTTTTCACCCGTTATGCCTCTACGCAAGGCAACCAGAGCCCAGGAGGGAAAGGCAGCAGAGGGAGCTGCGAGTAGAACACGGAGGGTTACGAGGGCACAGGCCTGGTCATTATCTGAGACATCGCTTCATTCGGGGAGTTCTGCGACACCGCTAGCCCCAGGAGAGTTTAGAGCAGTAGCAGTAGCTACTGAGACCACGATACCTGAGCCTCTAGTCCCACGGCCAGGAACAGAGGATATGAGTTACAAGGAGATGGCCCAGTTACTAGCTAGTCTGGTGGCTGGGAATGAGGACGGACGGGAGTCGGTGGTTCCGGCAGTACCAGTGGTTTACCCTAGATCCGATAGTTTTGAGACTTCAGGACGTCTTGAGTTGCAGTCCACCCGAGTTCTATGGATTGAGAACTGAGAAAGATCCTCAGGAGTTTATTCGACAGTTGCAGCGGATCATGAATGTGATCGAGACCCTAGAGGCATTTTCTACACGCTTTTTTCCCTCGCAGATGAGGAGAGCTCGGGCAGTTAGATTTTTTATGTTGAGGCAGAACGGGCGGACGGTTCGGGAATACAGTATAGAGTTTGACTCATTGGCTCGTTATGTCCCCGCTTTAGTGGCAGACTTGGAGGATAGAGTGCACCGATATGTCACAGGACTTGACGATTATCTAGCAGAGAGTTGTACAAGAGTAGCTCTTCAGTCAGACATGGACATTGCCCGCGTACAGGCTTACGCGCAGCAGACTGAGAAACGTAGAGATCGACGGGTTAACCAAGATCAGCAGAAGAGGGCCAGATCCGCAGGGTCCTTTGGTAACTTTCGAGGCGGATCTTCTCAGCAGCAGGCTAGTTATGCGCCTCCGCCAGTGCAGAGTGGTCCTCCATGTGGTTCGGGGACGTTCGGAGTATGCAGGAGTTGGTCAAAGCTCCAGGGCTTCTGGTTCACAGATTTACATATGTTCTAGCCAGCCGGGTTCAGTTTTTCCTCAGTATTCACGATGTGACAGGCGTTATCCCGGGGGATGTCGTCTTTTTGCTAGTGCTTGTTTTACATGCGGCCGTCTGTACATGTGAGGAGAGGATGTCCTAGTAGGAGGATGCAAGTAGGAGGACTCACCACTGTGTCGATTCGCGGATTCGATGGTTCGGAGAGGAAGGGTGTTAGCTGAGAGAGGCCGCCCACCCCGGTATGGCGTTGTGGTAGGTGTTCTTATGGGGAGTGTCGTACTACTTAGATAGCTTGTTAGGCTTGCGGCATGGCCATTTTGCAGAAATTGTCCGAGCAGTGGCGCGGATGTTACGACTCACCTTCCGGGATCGATGGTGGTTCATCACCGTCTGTAGTTATGTGCCCATCAGAGCAGGATTTGATTAGAGCGACAAAGGGAAAGTGAGGCAGTAGTTACAAAGATATCTTCAGCCTTAAGAGACTTGTTTAGGTCGTTATGGTAGATACAGGTGGAGTGCTATGTTCGGTTAGCATTGTGTAAGTAGTGATTAGAAAACATGGGTAGTGGAAAAGGGTAAGTCTGGGGACGAGAAAATGGGAAGCCTTAGAATTTATAACAGTTGGGACCTTGGATGCAAGGCCGTCCTGAGTGGATGTTACGGTTGGTCTTTGTCGAAGTACTAGGTATGCGTGATATATATCGTGGGATATAATTGTGTGATAGGTCCCTGAGTGGTGTGAAATGAAAGAGGGTAGTTGAGCTAAAAAGACCACTAGGTTTTCGTGACTTGGTTAGTGAGATTGTTCCGGCTCGGGGAACAGGAGCTTGGCGCGATAAATGGGTCGGGTTGAGGCCAGATTGCGGGTCAACCCGCAGCCCGGTTTGAAGTAAGGAAAATTTGTGGTGGTCCCGCTATGTGATAGGGTCACGAGGGTGTTAGGCCCAAGTTTAGTTAACCATCGTACGAGTTCGTGGATACGTTCGACCAGTAGTCGGGCCGATGAGATCAACCCATCTTGTCTTTCAGTCAGGACTGTTTACTCGGCGGAGGGTTATGCGAGATGTTATATATCAGGAAGGTTGTAAGGCTGCACGAGGTTCCTATTTTTTTTACTACTTTATGACAGGCAGTGGAGCCCAGTTTACGTCTATTTCTTTTTCTGGAGGTGTTACCAGGCGGGGTTAGGAACTCAGGTGAGTCTCAGTATTGCATTCACCCTCGGGCCAACGGCCAAACAACGCATTTTATCCAAATATTTGAGGATAGGTGGCAGGCCGGTGTTTTGATTTCAGGGGTAGCTGTAAGGATAATTGCCTCTTGTTGAGTGAGTATTAAAATAGCTACCATTTCAGTATTCGGATGTCGCCTTATGAAGTCTTGTATGGGCGGAAGTGTAGGTTGCCGGTCGATTGGTTCGATGTTGGCAAGGTTCAGATAGTTGGTCCCTACTTGTTTCAGCAGGATGTGGATAAGGTGAAGCTTATCCAGAAGAAGTTATTAGCAGCTCGAGTCAGCGAAGTCGTGCGGATAATCGGCGTCGACACTGAGTTCAGTTGTGGTGGGTCTTCTTGAAGGTACCACCCCAGAAGGGTGTGACGAGATTTGGAAAGCAGGGGAAACTTAGCCCGAGGTACTTTGGGCATTTTCAGATCGTTGTAGAATAGGCCAGGTTGCCTATAAGTTAGCTCTGTCGTCCGACTTAGGAGGTAGTACGTCCGGTATTCCATGTTGTTATGATTCGGAAGAGTATCGGAGATCCCTCCAGAGTGTTCCCAGTTAATGATAACCAAGTTAGAGATAGTAACCCCGAGATTTTGGAAACCGAAGCAATGACGGAAATATTGTACATATACTATAGGGAGTTTGGGTACGAGAAGGGTACAACGAGTAAGGGAAGAAGCGAGAATGTGTTAAGAGAATAGAAGTGATCATTTCTGGTGCGAAGAAAGTATCCTTCGGACCTTGGGTAGGAGCTTTTGTGATGATAGAGGTGATTCCTCGTGGACCTGGAATTAAGTATTTGCGCGTGTGTTATATTATGGCCAGGTGTGGCATGCTTGGTTTCGTAAGTATAGTAGTGAAGACTATACCAGCGCATGTATGTTTTGAGACTTAGAAGAAACATTCGGGACGAATGTTTCTAAGGGGGGAAGAATGTTACACCCCGTAGTTCCAGAGTATGTAAATGAGGACGTACGTACGAGGATACGACATTAAAATTGGAAAGGAAGAAAAGATGTGATTTTTCGACGGGAAAGTTTCCGGTTTTTGTGAAGGAAAAAGGTTCGTTAATGGGAATTGGATTTCCAGATTTGGTATTCGGACTTCTGGGATTATTTTAGAAGTATTGGAATTTTATTTCCGGAATTGGTCACGTGGGGCCCACGGGAGGAATTTACGGTTTTGTGGGGCCCACTTTATTTTCGGATTTTTGGCATTACGGATATTTTCGGAAGATGAAATATTTTGGACCGATAGGAGGGCGACATGTGTCACCCTTAGGTGGCATGTTGGACGAAATTGTGGGCAAGTGGCCAAGTCAATAAGTCAAGTCTTGCAAGATGTTTTTTTTGGGTTAGTGGGAGTAGGTTTGGACGGTTTTGTTGGTGCAAGTGGATGGCCACATGGCTCATTTTTGTGGTGGACATATGTCCCAAAGTTGTGGGGGACATATGTCCCAATGTTGTGGTGGACACTTGGTGGAAGACTTCACTTGCTCAGCTACCAAATCTCCACCTCCACTTGCTTGAATCTTGGCCATCAAGGTTCTATAAATACCCCTTAAGTGCAAGACTTCTTCATTCCACACTTGAAAAATTCCAAGGCAAAAATACTCCCTCCCTTTGTAGTTGTTCTCGTCCAAAACACTCTCTCCTCTTAGAAGCTCTCGTCGAAATACCCCCCCTCTCTTGTGAAGTTCTCGTCCAACCCCCCCCCCCCACTTTGTGTAGAAATACTCCAAGTATTGTTGTATAAATCCCAAATACCTTAGCCTAAATTCCTAGTAGTATCCCAAAGTTATTTCAATACTAAGAGCCCGGGAATACTACTTTATTTCCAATAGTCGCAAAATGAAGCCCTAGAAAAATCTTCATAGCTTAGATGAAGTGTTAAGAGAAGTTGTTTAGAAACTTCTAAGGGTTGCTTGGAGCGGGTTGGAGCGTAAGGAAGTGGATCTAAACGTTGCTTAGGATCGACTTATAAAACTTGGAAAATTTTGGGCTTATCGAGGTAATGATCTATGTCCCCCTATTGTAATTGGAAATTACATATTGTAGTAGTTAATAGTTAATAATTTAGTATAAGATATATTGGGAGTATAGTTATGAAGAATTGAACTGTATTTTCATTGGACTGTATTTACAGTAGACTTGTGGTATTATTGTGGGGCAGTGTTGTACACGTCCGGTTAGACGTGTAACCCCCCCTAGGAGTTGTTGGCTTGGTAGCGGGCCTTGATAGAGAAGGAGATTGATGTGGTTACGGGGGGGAGGTGCTGCCGAATTTTCTGTAGAATATGAAACCTTGTACTTAGAAATATTCTACGAAGGGATCTAGAAGTTAATAGACGTTTTATGACCATTATAGGTTGAAGTACTACGAGTAGCGTGTTCTACTTGAAGGGTGGAAAAGGCGAGTAAGGTTAGAGTACTTTGGAGCTTTTTGCTAATTGTCGATAATCGTCGCGAGGTATGTGAACCTATTCCTATCCTTTCTAGCATGATATTTGTGAAATATATTTAGTGCGGTAGACGCACGTGTGTTTAAAGGAATTTGATTTTCCTTTTGTGTCCTTGACTTGATTCCAAAGTTAAGTGACTTGTTATGAAATATTAAGGACTTGAATTATGTTAAAAAGTTGTAAAACCTCACTCATGAGTAATGGGTGTGTGGTCTTTTAAAGAATAAAGTTATCTTGATTTCAAAAATAAGAATGGTTTTATCATTGGATTTAAAATGATAACTTGACTTATAAACAACTTGATTTTGGGAAAGGAGAAGTAACTTGATTTAAAGGTATAGGTTACTTGTTTTTAAAAGAGTAAGACACTTGGTTTAAAAAGTATATTGCTACTTGACTTTAAAAAGGAAAAAGTGCCTTTGTTTAAAAGGAAGGCATGCTTTTGTCTTAAGATTGGTTTAAAAAGAAGGTATGGAAATTGTTTTGGTTTTACTTTGATGTCTTTTGACTTGAGTTTTAAATAATAAGAATCTTGAAGTATTTCAAAAGAGTCGTGAATCATTTTTGAAAGAAAAGAAATACTTGGTTTTATAAGCTTAAGTGTTATAGTAGCTTTATGAGAAGTTAGGTATAACGACTTAAGGAAGATAGAAGGAACAGTTTACTTATTTGTTTATGAAAGTCTTGTATTGATTTCTGGAAAGTGTAGTAAGATGGCTTGATAAGTAAACATGTTATGATGCTACGTGTGTTAGCGTCTTGTGACGTTGGTATAAGGGGGTTTTCTTGTTGTGCTTATGTTGTTTAACGATAGACAGTTATGCTGATATTATGTCACTTACCCCCCCTGACTTGTTATGCCGAGGGTTAGCCGCCCCCGATGCGAGGAATACCTCATGCGGGTCTGTGTGACCTATACGGAGCTGCGAGAGTTCAAGGATGATCCCTCCGGGTGGGTTACCCCGATGCGAGGAATACCTCATACGGTCTGTGTAACTATGCGGACTGCGGGAGTCCAGGTTGATGCCGAGGGTTAGCTACCCCCGATGCGAGGAATACCTCATGCGGACCTAGGTGGTCTATGCGTACTGCGGGAGTCCATGATTAGGGTCGCATAATGATACTATGGGCGATTGGCCTTGCTTCGATCATTAGCGGCCTAGAAAAGACCAGTTACATTATATCTATTTTGCTCTTGTTTATGCTGTGGCACTATGTGCGGTTGAATTGGTTGTATTTGTACTTGGTTTTAAAATGTTATGATTTTATTTGATTTTTACTTTCACATACTTGGTACTGTTATCGACCTCTCGCCGGGAGCTGCGTTCATGCCGCGGTAGAGTACACCGCCGATCGTCGATCTCGCTCATAGGATCACAGTTCAGCGTTTTGGGAAGCTCCGTTTCTCCGAGGCTTATCTTTGGTATAGTCTCCTGTCGTTGTAGGTACTTACATTCAGGGGTATGGCGGGGCCCTGTCCCGTCGTAGTTATGGTTATATTCTTAGAGGTCTGTAGTACTGTTGTGGGCAGGGTTTGTAAGGGATGTAACTGTTCAAGTGTTTATATATATATACAGAAAGGTAACCGTTTTGGTTAGTCTGTTTTCTTATTTCATTATTGTATATCTTGTTTCATGTGTAAGTTTTTATTTCCGCTGATTTTCTCTGATGTTGTATCACTAGGGTGCCCGGGGTAAGGCACCAGTAACGGGCCCGGGGTCGGTTCGTGACACTTGTTGACAAGCTTGTAAGAGGTTTGTGGAGGTGATTATGGAAAGAAGACAAGTGAAATTTGTTGGACTAATTTGGGTAAGCTCTAAGGTAACAATCATTTCCCTTTTGCTTGTATATTGTGTTGCATGTGCGGAAGAAAGGATTTGTAGTTGTCAATATTGCCTTTAGAGGTATTGCATGTAGGAATTGGATAAGAAATTGGATTAAAAAGGAATTGGATAAGAAGTTAGGTTGTTATACCTCAAAATTTCCAAATTGGACTTTGTAGTTTGTATTAGTTGTTATGTATTGTGGGGCAGAATTTTACACATCCAAGTTAGGCGTGTAATCCCCTTTATGTTGATTGGATTGTTGAGCCTTAAAGGTGACGTGTTTGGTTATTGAATTCTGTTATGCCCCGTAGTTCTGGTCATGCGTATGAGAGCGTACGAAAGGGGTTAAGACAAAAATTTTAGAAAGATAGGTTGACGGATTGTTTCGGACGGGTTTTTGGTCAACTTTGAGGCGGGTTATGACCCGTTACATTGAGAGTTCCTAGGTGTTTCAAATGCCTAGTGCGTAGTTCGTTGAGTCTAGTTTCCAACGCAACCAACAGTTCGTCGATAGGACATCGGAGTAGAAATTTATGGGAGTTACAAGTTCAGTGTGCAGTCGGACAGAAAGGTGTTTCGGTAAGGAGCCACAGGGCCGCGACGCCGGATGCAGGGTCGCGGCGCCAGATGATCTGGGTGTTCGCTGAAGTTGCAGCGCCGCGGCGCCGGAAAGTTCTGGGAGTCGGCAGAGGTTTCAGCGCCGTGGCGCCGGCTGCAGGGCCGCGGCGCCGAGGCGGGTTCTGCGAAGTTGAGTGGAAAAATCTGAACTGTTTTGTTTTAAAAAAGGCCATGGGAGGGTGACAAGTGTCCCCCCCCCCATCTGATTTTGCATGTACTACTTATTGACCAAGTCTTGAAGACTTGGTCATTCTTCAAGTTCTTCTCTCTCTCTAAAGATAAAAGCTCTTCCTTCTCTCTAGAAAATCAAGAGGAAATCAAAGCTTGAGAAAAATCTGAAAAGTGTGGCAAGAAGGAAACTTGTTGGCAAGCTTGTAGGAGTTCTTGTGGTGGTGATTGTGGAAAGGAGGCTAGTGAATTTGTTGGAATATTTGGCTAAAGTTCTAAGGTAATAATTCCTTCTCTCCTTGTTGGTTTTTGGTGTTGCATGTGAAGAAGAAAGAATTTGTAGTTGAAAATATTGCTCTTAGATAAATTGCATGTAAGAAATATGGGTTGGATATGAAAGAACTGGATAAGAAGGTTATGTGAGCATGTTGTAGCCAAAATACTACCTTTAACTTATTAATTTAGTTAATATGCATTGTGGGGCAAAATTTTACACACCCAAGATTAGGTATGCCATCCCCTTGTATTGATTGGATTGTTGGGCCTTAAAAGTGGCGTTTGGATGATAAATTCGGCCTTGAAAGAGGTGGCAAAGTATGTAGAAACAAAGGAAATGCTGCCCGATTTTCCATAGAATTTAGTGACTTTGCACTTGGAATATTCTACGTTGAAACTAGAGGTTAATAAACGTATTATGGTCATTATAGGTTGACGTACTACGTGCGGTTTATTGGACTTAGCAAGTGGATTGACCGAAGAGGTATGTGGGACTTTCCTACCTCTTGAGCATGAATAGTTGCATCTATGTAGTACGGTAGACGTACAATGCTTTGATATTCCTTACTTGTTTTAATGATGTCCTAAGTTTCAAAGTTAAGGGACTTGAAGTATTTTAAGTATGTGATACTTGTTTCATTTTAAAAGTATAAGTCTCTTGGATATAGGGAAAGATATTTGACTAATGTATAAAGTTAATATAACGACTTTATGGGAAGTTTGTCATATTAGCTTTATGGAAGGTTAATAAAGAAAAGTTTACACTAAGTAAGATGAGTAGGGACAAATGACTTGAATTATGAAAGGCAAATTGAATTTTAAGGCATCAATTGCCTATAAGTTTTATATGAAAAGGAGTCAGTTTTAAAAGAGTGGAAGTATATAGTACTTGGGATAAATTCCTGGATTTCTCTTATTAAGATATGTTAGTGCCTTAAGTAAACTAAAATGAGAGGTTATATGAGCCAGACTAATAAGAAGTTAGTGGATTTCTTAACTTACTTATGTTATGTATGATAGCCGGTTGAGCCAGGGTAAGAGTATAAATGAGGGGTACATCCCCAAGATGTTATACCACCTTCTTCAGGGTAAGAGTATAAATGAGGGGTACATCCCCAAGACGTTATACCACCTTCTTCAGGGTAAGAGTATAAATGAGGGGTAAATCCCCAAGACGTTATACCACCTCCTTTAGGGTAAGAGTATAAATGAGGGGTACACCCCCAAGACGTTATACCACCTTCTGTGTATTCCATGGATTTGCTACCCATGATGCGAGGAATACCTCATGCGGGTCCACAGGATCCATGCGGGTGAAATAGTCCCATGCGGATGAAATAGTCCCAGGAGTAGGATTGCTTAATGATACTACGGGCGAGGGACCCTGTTTTGATCATGAGCCTCCTATTTTTATGCAGTAAAGTTTATACTTGTTACTCTCATTGTTAGTAAGGCACAGTACAATGTAATTTGATTTTCATCCATGACTCCAGCTTATTTTAGACGTATGATATTATTACAGTATTTTCCAGTTTTACATACTTGGTACATATCAGGTAATCGACCCTTCATCCGGGGTTGCGTTCATGCCGCAGTAGTGAGGTGTGGTGGATCCTCATTCTTAGGATCTTTGCTCAAGTGTCAGAAGCTTCATTCCTCCGGAGGCTCGACTTTTGGTACGGTTCTCCCTGGTGTTGTAGATGTTTTGTACTTTCAGGGGTATGACGGGGCCCTGTCCCGTCATAGTGATTACACATTCTTAGAGGTCTGTAGTCCTGTTATAACTTGGGTTGATAAGGATGACTGTTCAGCTTTGTTATATTTAGAGGTAGCCATTTTTTGGCTAGCCTGCTTATATTCTATATGAGTTCTTGTTGTGAGTTTATTTTCCGCTGGTTTTCTCTGATGTTGTATCACAAGGGTGCCCGGGGTAAGGCACCAGTCACGGGTCTGTGGTCGGGTCGTGACAAAAGTGGTATCAGAGTAGTTAATCCTCGGAAAGGGTCTACATGCCGTATCTAGTAGAGTCTTGATTATCGGTGTGTTGTGCACCACATCTATAATCAGGAGGCTACCGGATATTTAGGATTGGTTTCCATTCTTTCACTCTAAGATCGTGCAATAGAGCTGTGTTATAGGTTGAACTTCCTCTGACATAATTTTATGTATCAGTTATGCCTCCACGCAAGGCAACCGCGGCCCAGAAGGGCAAGAAAGCTGAGGGAGCTGCTAGTAGGACACAGAGGGTCACAAGGGCACAGACCCAGTCTTTATCGGAGATGATGTTTCGGACGGCGAGTTCCACGACGTCGCCACCCCAGCAGGGTTCGGGGCAGCAGCGGCGGCTACTGAGATCGCGGTACCTGAGCCCCAAGTTACACAGCCTGGAGCAGAGGAGATGGGTTACAAGGAGATGGCCCAGTTATTAGCCAGGATCGTGGCTAGATAGGAGGACAGACGGGAGGCAGCGGTTCCGATTGTACCCGTGGTCAACCCCAGATCTGATAGCTTGAGACTGCGGGACTTTTTGAGTTGCAGCCCACCAGAGTTCTATGGGTCGAGGCCTGAGGATGATCCTCAGGAGTTTATCCGACAGTTACATCGGATCATGAGAGTGATCAGGGCTTCGGAGACAGAGTCGGTATTATTGGGTTCACATCGGCTGCGGGATATTGCAGTTGACTGGTATGATTCATGGGAACTATCGGGAGCATACGCCTTCCGGTTTGGGGACGAGTTCTCAGAGGCGTTCCTTAGCCATTTCTTGCCTCCGCATATGAGGAGAGCTCGGGCCGATAGATTTTTGACACTGAGACAGAAGTACAACGTAGAGTTTGACTCGTTGGCTCGGTATGTACCCACTTTAGTAACAGATATTGAGGACAGAGTGCACCGCTATGTCACAGGGCTCGATGATTACTTAGCAGAGAGTTGCACGGGAGTAGCTCTTCAGCCGGGCATGGACATTGCCCGCATGCAGGCCTATGCACTTGGGTGTGAGCGAACGAGGGCCAGATTGGCAGTATCGCCAGAAGAGGCCAGGAAAGCGAGGTCCTCTGGTAGTTTTCGAGGTAGACAACCTCAGCAGCAGACCGGATTTGCACCTCAGCCGGTTCTGGCGCTCCACCGCTTCCGGACGTCATTGGTATTCGAGGCGGGACAGGTTCCGTGGCCTCGGGTTCCCAGAGGGATCGGGGTTTCAGTTAGATGAGGCCACCTACATCTCGGTGTGTTCAATGCGGTAGGTCTCACCCGGGCGAGTGCCGCATGGCTACGGGAGCTTGTTACTCTTGTGGCCAGCAGGGCCATTTGAGGAGAGATTGTCCGACCAGAGGCGGCGGGGATGTGATGGTTCAGCCGACAGGGTCAGTTGCCGGATCTTCGTCTTCGGTGGCGATGCGCCCCAGAGGGCAGGGTGTTCACGGGCCAGCAGGCCGCGTAAGGGGTCGTGGCGAGGTCCCGGCCCACGGTCCTCGAATCGCATTTATGCTATGTCCAGCCGTCAGGACCAGGAGGCATCACCAGATGTCGTCACAGGTACACTATTGGTCTCATGTTGTGATGTATATGCTTTGATAGATCCAGGTTCTACCTTGTCCTATATATCTCCTCATATTGCTGGTAGAATAGGGATAGAGCCCGAGTCCATAAAACCTTTTGAGGTGGCTACGCCAGTGGGTGATTCGGTGGTAGCTGAGCGGGTATATAAGGCTTGCCCAGTGACTATAGACAGTCGTCAGACTCTAGCCGACTTGATAGAGTTGGATATGACGGACTTTGATGTAATTATGGGTATGGATTGGCTAGCGTCTTGCTATGCCAATGTGGACTGTAGAGAGAGACTGGTACGATTCCAGTTTCCTGGTGAGCCGGTTATCGAGTGGAAGGGGAATACTGCGTCGCCGAGGGGTAGGTTTATTTCTTACCTCAAGGCTAGGAAAATGGTGCGGAAAGGGTATATCTACCATATGGTTCGAGTATTCGATACTGAGGCCGAGATACCAGACCTTCAGTCAGTTCCGGTTGTTAGAGAGTTTCCAGACGTATTCCCAGACGAGCTTCCGGGTATCCCTCCTGAGAGGGAGATTGAGTTTTGCATTGATTTGGCGCCAGACACTCGACCGATATCTATTCCGCCATACAGGATGGCACCTGCTGAGTTGAAGGAATTGAAAGACCAGCTGAAAGATTTGCTGGAGAAAGGCTTTATCAGGCCAAGTGTTTCTCCCTGGGGAGCGCCAGTGTTATTTGTAAAGAAGAAGGATGGGACGCTGCGTATGTGTGTTGATTACAGGCAGCTGAATAAGGTAACTATCAAGAACAGATATCCCCTCCCCAGGATTGATGATTTGTTTGACCAGTTGCAGGGTGCGAGATGTTTCTCCAAGATAGACCTGCGATCTGGTTATCATCAGGTGCGAGTTAGAGAGGCAGATATCCCAAAGACTGCATTCAGGACCCGGTATGGGCACTACGAGTTCAGGGTGATGTCTTTCGGGTTGACCAACGCCCCAGCAGTATTCATGGATTTGATGAACAGGGTGTTCAAGCCATTCTTGGATATGTTCGTTATAGTATTCATTGATGATATCCTGGTTTATTCGCGCACAGAGCAGGAGCATGCAGATCACTTGAGGGCGGTATTGGGAGTCCTCCGGGACCGGCAGTTGTATGCCAAGTTCTCGAAATGCGAGTTTTGGTTGGCCTCAGTGGCTTTCTTAGGGCATGTTATCGGGGCCGATGGTATTCGGGTTGATACAGCAAAGATTGAGGCAGTCAAGACTTGGCTCAGACCCACTACACCGACGGAGGTGCGTAGCTTTTTGGGCCTTGCGGGTTATTATCGGAGGTTTGTGGAGAAGTTTTCTTCCATCTCAGCACCTTTGACTAGGCTGACTCAGAAAGCAGCTATGTTCTGGTGGACGGATGCTTGTGAGGGAAGTTTCCAGTTACTAAAGGAGAAATTGACGACCGCCCCAGTTTTTACTCTTCCAGAGGGTTTAGAAGGATATGTGGTTTATTGTGATGCGTCGGGTGTTGGGCTCGCGCGTGCGTCGATGCAAAGACGCAGTAAAGTTATAACTACGATCTCGACAGCTCAGGAAGCATGAGAAGAACTATCTCACACATGACTTAGAGTTGGCAGCGGTGATTCATGCCTTGAAGATCTGGAGACATTATTTATATGGAGTTCATGTGGATATTTACACAGACCACAAGAGTATCCAGTATATCTTCAGCCAGAGGGAGCTGAACTTGCGGCAGAGACGGTGGTTAGAGCTACTTAAGGATTATGATGTCGATATCCTATACCATCCAGGGAAGGCCAATGTAGTTGCAGACGCCCTTAGTCGTCGATCGATGGGTAGTCCGTGTGCGGCGCAGAAGAGGGACATGGTCCGCGAGTTACATCAGCTAGCAAGCCTTGGGGTTCGTTTGGTTGATTCTGATAGTAATGGAGTTCGGGTTCGAGAGGTTGCCGAGTCTTCCATCGTCGAGGAGGTGAAGAGGCGACAGTATGAGGATCCGACATGGTATCGAGATGCAGCTCTTCAGGAGGAGAAAAGTCTATTTGAGGTAGCACCTGATGGGGTGCTAAGATTTGAGGGCCAATTGTGTGTTCCCGATGTGACAGGACTTTGTCAGCAGATTCTGGGGGAGGCACACAATGCTCGTTATTCTATTCATCCGGGGTCGACTAAGATGTACCATGACCTAAGATGTGTGTATTGGTGGGATGACCTGAAGAGGGACGTGGTGTCACGACCCGACCCCGGGACCGCGACTGGTGCCCTACCTGGGCACCCTTACAGGTAAACATCAGAGATAATCAGCGGAACATACATGAAACTTATAAATAAAACAACGGAAGTATAACAACAGTCACCGATGTGGCTACCTTCCCGACGTACATACATAAACGGCAGCGGTTGCCTCTTCTTTACAAACAGACCCACAATATGTGACTACGCACTTAAGAATTTCAATCGTGGCGGACAGGCCCCGCCATACCCTGAATATACATAGCCGACAACTCCGAACATCGAGCCATCTAAAAATGCCAACCAGATCCTAAGCTCGCGGATCCACACTGTACCTAAACTCGCGGACATGAACGCAAATCGGCGGGGTCGATAACAAAAATTTAATATGGAATGTAAATAACGCAAGAATCAAATCATAACTGTACAAAAGAATGCCATTTTTAACTCCTGAAATCACTCGTATATTAACCGTTTCATTCCTTCTTTCCATAAGATTTAACAACATATTCTTACATACATACTTAAGAGTTTAATCCAGTATTTTTCACATAACTTACATATTTTTCATAACATAATCCGGCCCGCCTGTGGGGCTCGGTGTACTGTGGAATCATATAACATAATCCGGCCCGCCTGTGGGGCTCGGTGTACTGTGGAATCATATAACATAATCCGGCCCGCCTGTGGGGCTCGGTGTACTGTGGAATCATATAACATAATCCGGCCCACTTTGTGGGGCTCGGTGTATGTGGAATCATATAACATAATCCGCCCGCTGGGCCTCGGTGTAAGATGACGTAACCCGGCCTATGTGAAGGCTCGGGGTAATATGGCGTAATCCGGCCTATGTGTAGGCTCGGTGTATCTCATAACGTAATCCGGCCTATTTGTAGGCTCGGTGTATTTCATAACGTAATCCGGCTTATTTGTAGGCTCGGTGTGATTTTCCTTACATAACATTTTCAAACCATCTTTTCACTTCTTCTTAAATCGTCATAACAACTTCCCATAAATCTATTATAACAACCTTTCATTTTAGAGAACTTAAGACATTTTTTTATTCTTACAACATTAGGAAAACTAGATCCAAAAATACTACGTACATACATACTTAAAAGAATCATAAAACCTCCTTTCTTTTTAAAGCGCAAGTCACATACTCTTTTGGAAACCATCTTCTTAACCTTCGAAATAAATTAAGAAGCCATACTTTGTAAAATTAAGTCATTTCCACTTATAAAATCAAGGCTTATAGTCTTAACACCTCGTAGCATACACTCTTTAAAATCATGCCGCTTATACTTTAGAAATCAAGTCCCATAACTTGAAAAATAAAGTTTCATAATCCTTTAAAGAAAATCAAAGTTCATAGTCTTAAAACTTCATAACATACATTCTTTAAAGTCCATTTACTTATACTTGTAAAAATCATGTCATCTACACTTTTAAAACCAACCCCCTTTTCACATATAAATTCAAGTCATTTTCAAACATAAAAATCAACTTACATACTTACTTTAAATGAATCACGACACGTAGCTTTAAATCAAATCTCATAACTTCCTAACCATTCTTACCAACATCTCCCATAAGACTTGGTAAGGACTTAGGATAATTTAAACATACTTTTAACTTAGAATCAACAATGCAAATACTTCTTAACTTCTAAGAGTAGAAGAAATCTTGAAATATTATCACATGGACATTACGTACGTAGGATCATGCCAAAGAAAGAAGAGGTTCACATACCTCGCGACGATTGTCGACAAGTAGCAAAATGCTCCAAAGTACTTCAACCTTGAGCTATTCCATTCTTCAAGTAGGATACGCTATACTTAGTACATCAACCTATAATGGTCACCATACGTCCATTAACCTCTTATTTTATACGTAGAATATTCTAGGTGCTAAGTCGCTAAATTCTACGGAAAATCGGACAGCACCTCCTTTGTTTCTACTTACTTTGCCACCTTTTTCAAGGTCGAATACAATAACCAAACAGCCCCAATTGGCTCACCACAATCTATAAGGTAGTCTAGTACAAATGAATAACTAAACAGCCCCAATTGGCTCACAATTTTAGAAAGTAGTCCAATACAATTGAATAACAAACTAAAAGTCCAAATTCGACCACCTAGAGTTCAACCATACCAATTCTTATCAAATTTCCATTTCAATCCAAATTGTTAACATAACATGATATCAAGTCGCCTTTGATTTATAACAACCAAAATCTTTAAGTAAGTAACATGCGACGATTTCTAATAAACGACCAATTAGTAATCCATTTTCAAGTGGCTTGCATACATTTCGGACTTAGCTACAAGCAATCCATAATACTTATAAATTCAACCTATTAATCTTCATGCTAGCAACAAGTAAAGCTAACAACAATAATAAGAACATGTAATCTTGTAACACTTTTAAAAGACAAGATTATACCTTAACGATTCTTAATCCAATTCCAATCCGAAGTCGCTCCTTAGTTGTTTATAGCCTCTCCAAGACACTTCAATCCGCTTGTTGAGACCCTTAGAACCACACCAACAATTTAACCTTCAAGTCTCCAAACAAAACCTAGAAAGCCACTAGGTTTTCACTTTGCGACTAATACGAATACTCTCTTTTTCCGGGATTTTTTCTATAGAGATACACTTACAATACCCTCATGAACCTTGGTTTAAAGTGTGGGGTTGAATGGACAAGAAACGAAAATTCTTCTTCTTTCTCCTTCATGAACCCGAGAGCACTAGCTCTAGTTCTCCAATTTTTCTTCAATTTTTTTCTAAGTGTTGGACTAAGTCTCACTACTAGTAGTATAACAAAGGGACATGGAGGGTTAAGATTAACACAATTGTGTGGTTTGGATGAAGTCTTAGTAAATATCAAGTAAGTGGTCCCATTGACCAAGTCAACATTGTCAAGCTACTACTTGCAAGGCTTGTCTTGCTAACCAAGGTCCAATGACCCTCTTGCCCTTGCAAGATTTCGTCCAAGGAATCATTTAAGGGGGGGGGTGACACGTGTCGCCCTCCCATTCGTCACAATAGTACGTTTTCCGAAAATTCCATAATTCCGATAAAATTTTTACAAGTCGCAAATCTTTACACTTATGAGTTCTTACGTACGTTCTTAAAACATGTCCTGTAAGTACGGGGTGTAACATTCTTCCCCCCTTAGAAACATTCGTCCCCGAATGTTCTTTCGGAGTCAATCTTTATAATTTGCGACATAGCTTCCTTTCACCACCCCGACATACCAACAATGCCACACATGGCCCTAATACCTTGCACACGCATATCTGTCCATCATAAGCCCAAAAGAGATTATCTTTTCGTACTTCCAACTCCTTCTAACATACATACATAACTTCCATACCGACTCTGGCCTCAAACCTTTGGAGTCACTCTATAAAACAACATAAGGCCATTTCCGGCTTTCATGACCTGGTTCCGGTGGAACGCGTCCACGAACCCGTAAAACAATTAACTAAACTTGGGCCTTGCGCCCTCGTGACTCACACGTGGCGAACTACTACCAACTGATCCCACTCCATTCCAGGCCATGGGGAGACCCGTAATATGCCCTCAACCCGACTCAGCGTCGCACTTAACTCTTATCCTTGGTCTGACTTAAAATCTTATTGCCAGAGAAAACCTTATATACCTAAGGTCTCGGCAGTAATCAATATTCTTAGGCTCGCACTCCATGCTCCACGCCCACCTTACCATCCCAAGAACTGTGTACAAAAACTTCTCATAATACCAAAACCATGTTGTCTCGATCACAATAACCATTGCTTACTCTATCCCGACCTCATCCGTATAATTCTCTAAGCTTACTACACACTTAATCTATTAACATGACATTCCGTTAGTTCCTTAATATGGCTTCTTAAGGGTTCACTACCCTATCGCATTACCTCATCCTTTCCCAATTACCTCAAAATAAAACACAAAACCTTGGCGAAAATTCATTAACTATACCATACCTTCCGGTATCTAGTTAGTCTTTACCAATTCTGGTAATCTAAAATTATTCTAGGCAACACGCTGCAATTTCATACATAACTCCGTATAGATGTATGTCACAATACCAACTATACTATAATCATTACCAACCTGGATACGCAATCCACATGATCCTTCTGGTCATCACTGCTCGTGAATCGCAATCAACATAACTCGTTAGAGAGACGACCTAACAACACGCCTCTTGGCACGATCTCGAGTGAGAAGAATGGAAACCAATCCTAAATGTCCTGCATCCTCCCGATTATAGATGTGGTGCACAACACACCGATAATCAAGACTTACTAGACACGGTCAGACACTTTCCGAGGACTAAGCGCTCGATACCACTTTTGTCACGACCCGACCCTCGATCGCGATCGTGCCCTACACGGGCACCCTTACAGTAAACATCGAGATAATCAATGAACATACATGAAACTTATAAATAAAACAACGGAAGTAAAACAACGAGTCACCGACAGGCTACCTTCGCAGACGTCATACATAAACGGCATGCCTCCTTTCTTTACAAATGCAGACCACAATATGTGACTACAGACCTTAAGAATTTCAAGCGTGGCGGGACAGGCCCCGCCATACCCTGAATATACATAGCCATGACAACTCCGAACATCGAGCCATCTAAAAATGCTGAACCAGATCCTAAGCTCGCGGATCCACACGCGGTACCTAAACTGCGGACATTTAACGCACTCGGCCGAAGAAGTCGATAACAAAATTTAATATGGAGCGAAATAACGTGCAAGAATTAAATCATAAGCGTACAAAAGAATGCCATTTTTAACTCCACGAAATCACTGATATTAACCGTTTCATTCCTTCTTTCCATAAGATTTAACAACATATTCTTACATACATACTTAAGAGTTTAATCCGATTTTTCACATAACACATATTTTCATAACATAATCCGCCCGCCTGGGGCTCGTGTCTTGTGGAATCATATAACATAATCCGCCCGCCGTGGGCTCGGTGTCTTGTGGAATCATATAACATAATCCGGCCCGCCTGTGGGGCTCGGTGTACTGTGGAATCATATAACATAATCCGGCCCGCCTGTGGGGCTCGGTGTACTGTGGAATCATATAACATAATCCGGCCCGCCTGTGGGGCTCGGTGTAAGATGACGTAACCCGGCCTATGTGAAGGCTCGGGGTAATATGGCGTAATCCGCCTATGTAGGCTCGGTGTATCTCATAACGTAATCCGGCCTATTTGTAGGCTCGGTGTATTTCATAACGTAATCCGGCCTATTTGTAGGCTCGGTGTGATTTTCCTTACATAACATTTTCAAACCATCTTTTCACTTCTTCTTAAATCGTCATAACAACTTCCCATAAAGCTATTATAACAACCTTTCATTTTAGAGAACTTAAGACATTTTTTTATTCTTACAACATTAGGAAAACTAGATCCAAAAATACTACGTACATACATACTTAAAAGAATCATAAAACCTCCTTTCTTTTTAAAGCGCAAGTCACATACTCTTTTGGAAACCATCTTCTTAACCTTCGAAATAAATTAAGAAGCCATACTTTGTAAAATTAAGTCATTTCCACTTATAAAATCAAGGCTTATAGTCTTAACACCTCGTAGCATACACTCTTTAAAATCATGCCGCTTATACTTTAGAAATCAAGTCCCATAACTTGAAAAATAAAGTTTCATAATCCTTTAAAGAAAATCAAAGTTCATAGTCTTAAAACTTCATAACATACATTCTTTAAAGTCCATTTACTTATACTTGTAAAAATCATGTCATCTACACTTTTAAAACCAACCCCCTTTTCACATATAAATTCAAGTCATTTTCAAACATAAAAATCAACTTACATACTTACTTTAAATGAATCACGACACGTAGCTTTAAATCAAATCTCATAACTTCCTAACCATTCTTACCAACATCTCCCATAAGACTTGGTAAGGACTTAGGATAATTTAAACATACTTTTAACTTAGAATCAACAATGCAAATACTTCTTAACTTCTAAGAGTAGAAGAAATCTTGAAATAGTATCACATGGACATTACGTACGTAGGATCATGCCAAAGAAAGAAGAGGTTCACATACCTCGCGACGATTGTCGACAAGTAGCAAAATGCTCCAAAGTACTTCAACCTTGAGCTATTCAATTCTTTAAGTAGGATACGCTATACTTAGTACATCAACCTATAATGGTCACCATACGTCCATTAACCTCTTATTTTATACGTAGAATATTCTAGGTGCTAAGTCGCTAAATTCTACGGAAAATCGGACAGCACCTCCTTTGTTTCTACTTACTTTGCCACCTTTTTCAAGGCCGAATACAATAACCAAACAGCCCCAATTGGCTCACCACAATCTATAAGGTAGTCTAGTACAAATGAATAACTAAACAGCCCCAATTGGCTCACAATTTTAGAAAGTAGTCCAATACAATTGAATAACAAACTAAAAGTCCAAATTCGACCACCTAGAGTTCAACCATACCAATTCTTATCAAATTTCCATTTCAATCCAAATTGTTAACATAACATGATATCAAGTCGCCTTTGATTTATAACAACCAAAATCTTTAAGTAAGTAACATGCGACGATTTCTAATAAACGACCAATTAGTAATCCATTTTCAAGTGGCTTGCATACATTTCGGACTTAGCTACAAGCAATCCATAATACTTATAACTTCAACCTATTAATCTTCATGCTAGCAACAAGTAAAGCTAACAACAATAAGAACATGTAATCTTGTAACACTTTTAAAAGACAAGATTATACCTTAACGATTCTTAATCCAATTCCAATCCGAAGTCGCTCCTTAGTTGTTTATAGCCTCTCCAAGACACTTCAATCCGCTTGTTGAGACCCTTAGAACCACACCAACAATTTAACCTTCAAGTCTCCAAACAAAACCTAGAAAGCCACTAGGTTTTCACTTTGCGACTAATACGAATACTCTCTTTTTCCGGGATTTTTTTCTATAGAGATACACTTACAATACCCTCATGAACCTTGGTTTAAAGTGTGGGGTTGAATGGACAAGAAACGAAAATTCTTCTTCTTTCTCCTTCATGAACCCGAGAGCACTAGCTCTAGTTCTCCAATTTTTCTTCAATTTTTTTCTAAGTGTTGGACTAAGTCTCACTACTAGTAGTATAACAAAGGGACATGGAGGGTTAAGATTAACACAATTGTGTGGTTTGGATGAAGTCTTAGTAAATATCAAGTAAGTGGTCCCATTGACCAAGTCAACATTGTCAAGCTACTACTTGCAAGGCTTGTCTTGCTAACCAAGGTCCAATGACCCTCTTGCCCTTGCAAGATTTCGTCCAAGGCATCATTTAAGGGGGGTGACACGTGTCGCCCTCCCATTCGTCACAATAGTACGTTTTCCGACAATTCCATAATTCCGATAAAAATTTTACAAGTCGCAAATCTTTACACTTATGAGTTCTTACGTACGTTCTTAAAACATGTCCTGTAAGTACGGGGTGTAACACGTGGCAGGTTTTGTTGCACAGTGCCCGAATTGTCAGCAGGTCAAGGTTGAGCACCAAAAGCCCGGCGGGCTGTTGCAGGCTATTGATATTCCGACTTGGAAGTGGGAGGTGGTAAATATGGATTTTATTACAGGGTTACCTCACACTCAGAGGGAGCATGATTCCATTTGGGTTATTGTCGACAGGCTGACGAAATCAACCCATTTTCTTCCAGTCAGGACGACTTTTTCGGCCGAGGATTATGCTAGACTGTATATCAGAGAGATTGTGAAACTGCACGGAGCTCCTATATCGATTATTTCAGACAGAGGAGCCCAGTTCACGGCTAACTTCTGGAGGTCTTTCCATAAGGGATTAGGGACGCAAGTGAGTCTCAGTACTGCGTTTCATCCTCAGACCGACGGATAGGCCGAGCGCACTATCCAGACACTTGAGGATATGTTGCGGGCTTGTGTTATTGATTTCAGGGGTAGCTGGGAGGATCATTTACCTCCTGTGGAGTTTGATTATAACAACAGCTACCATTCTAGTATTCAGATGGCGCCTTATGAGGCCTTATACGGGAAGAAGTGCAGATCACCGATAGGCTGGTTTGAGGTGGAAGAAGTGCAGTTAGTCGAGCGGACTTGATTCGACGATGGATAAGGTGAATCTTATCCAGAGCGATTATTGTCATTCCGAGTCGACATAAGTCGTATGCAGATCATCGGCGTCGACACTTAGAGTTTGAGGTAGATGATTGGGTCTTCCTGAAGGTGTCACCCATGAAGGGCGTGATGAGATTTGGGAAGAAGGGGAAACTTAGCTCAAGGTACATTGGGCCTTATCAGATTGTCCGTAGGGTAGGCAAGGTTGCCTATGAGTTGGACCTACCGTCCGATCTGGAGACAGTATATCCAGTTTTCCATGTGTCTATGTTGCGGAAATATATTGGAGATCCATCTAGAGTGCAGCCGATTTGTGATGTCCAGGTGACAGAGGAGTTATCGTATGAGGAGAGTCCCATAGCGATACTCGATCGCCAGGTTAGGCGACTACGGACAAAGGATGTGGCTTCCGTCAAGGTCTTATGGCGGAACAAAAACAGGGAAGAGATGACGTGGGAAGCAGAGGATGACATGATGAAGAAGTATCCTCACTTATTCCATATACCTCCAGGTAACCCACTTTCCTGCTTGTTAGTTTTAATTTAGCAATTATGCTTAAGTATTGTTGTGGCCCTGTGGAACATCTATATTTGTAAAAAGAATAGTTAAGAGGGTCTATGTCGATATTGTGATTTGAGTAAGCCTAGGAGGAACATTCGGGACGAATGTTTCTAAGGGGGGGAGAATGTTATGCCCCGTAGTTCTGGTCATGCGTATGAGAGCGTACGAAAGGGGTTAAGACTTAAATTTTAGAAGGATAGGTTGACGGATTGTTTCGGACGGGTTTTTGGTAAACTTTGAGGCGGGTTATGACCCGTTACATTGAGAGTTCCTAGGTGTTTCAAAGGCCTAGTGCGTAGTTCGTTGAGTCTAGTTTCCAACGCAACCAACCGTTCGTCGATAGGACATCGGAGTAGAAAGTTATGAGAGTTACAAGTCCAGTGCGCAGTCGGACAGAAAGGTGTTGCCGAGAGCCAGGGCGCGACACGGCGGGCGCGCGCGCAGATGATCTGGGTGTTCGCTGAAGTTGCAGCGCCGCAGCGGGAAGCGAGGCGCGCGCCGGAAAGTTCGGGAGTCAGAGATTTGCGCCGCGCGCCACGGCCGCAGGCCGCGGCGCCGAGGCGGGTTCTGCGAAGTTGAGTGGAAAAAGCTGAACTGTTTTGTTTTAAAAAAGACCATGGGAGGGTGACAAGTGTCCCCCCCCCCCCATCTGATTTTGCATGTACTACTTATTGACCAAGTCTTGAAGACTTGGTCATTCTTCAAGTTCTTCTCTCTCTCTAAAGATAAAAGCTCTTCCTTCTCTCTAGAAAATCAAGAGGAAATAAAAGCTTGAGAAAAATCTGAAAAGTGTGGCAAGAAGGAAACTTGTTGGCAAGCTTGTAGGAGTTCTTGTGGTGGTGATTGTGGAAAGGAGGCTAGTGAATTTGTTGGAATATTTGGCTAAAGTTCTAAGGTAACAATTCCTTCTCTCCTTGTTGGTTTTTGGTGTTGCATGTGAAGAAGAAAGAATTTGTAGTTGAAAATATTGCTCTTAGATAAATTGCATGTAAGAAATATGGGTTGGATATGAAAGAACTGGATAAAAAGGTTATGTGAGCATGTTGTAGCCAAAATACTACCTTTAACTTATTAATTTAGTTAATATGCATTGTGGGGCAAAATTTTACACACTCAAGATTAGGTGTGTAATCCCCTTGTATTGATTGGATTGTTGGGCCTTAAAAGTGGCGTTTGGATGATAAATTCGGCCTTGAAAGAGGTGGCAAAGTATGTAGAAACAAAGGAAATGCTGCCCGATTTTCCATAGAATTTAGTGACTTTGCACTTGGAATATTCTACGTTGAAACTAGAGGTTAATAAACGTATTATGGTCATTATAGGTTGACGTACTACGTGCGGTTTATTGGACTTAGCAAGTGGATTGACCGAAGAGATATGTGGGACTTTCCTACCTCTTGAGCATGAATAGTTGCATCTATGTAGTACGGTAGACGTACAATGCGTTGATATTCCTTACTTGTTTTAATGATGTCCTAAGTTTCAAAGTTAAGGGACTTGAAGTATTTTAAGTATGTGATACTTGTTTCATTTTAAAAGTATAAGTCCCTTGGATATAGGGAAAGATATTTGACTAATGTATAAAGTTAATATAACGACTTTATGGAAAGTTGGTCATATTAGCTTTATGGAAGGTTAATAAAGAAAGGTTTACACTAAGTAAGATGAGTAGGGACAAATGACTTGAATTATGAAAGGCAAATTGAATTTTAAGGCATCAATTGCCTAAAAGTTTTATATGAAAAGGAGTCAGTTTTAAAAGAGTGGAAGTATGTAGTACTTGGGATAAATTCCCGGATTTCTCTTATTAAGATATGTTAGTGCCTTAAGTAAACTAAAATGAGAGGTTATATGAGCCAGACTAATAAGAAGTTAGTGGATTTCTTAACTTACTTATGTTATGTATGATAGTCGGTTGAGCCAGGGTAAGAGTATAAATGAGGGGTACATCCCCAAGATGTTATACCACCTTCTTCAGGGTAAGAGTATAAATGAGGGGTACATCCCCAAGACGTTATACCACCTTCTTCAGGGTAAGAGTATAAATGAGGGGTAAATCCCCAAGACGTTATACCACCTCCTTTAGGGTAAGAGTATAAATGAGGGGTACACCCCCAAGACGTTATACCACCTTCTGTGTATTCCATGGATTTGCTACCCATGATGCGAGGAATACCTCATGCGGGTCCACAGGATCCATGCAGGTGAAATAGTCCCATGCGGGTGAAATAGTCCCAGGAGTAGGATTGCTTAATGATACTACGGGCGAGGGACCCTGTTTTGATCATGAGCCTCCTATTTTTATGCAGTAAAGTTTATACTTGTTACTCTCATTGTTAGTAAGGCACAGACAATGTAATTTGATTTTTATCCATGACTCAATTATTTTTATTTAGATGATATTATTACGATTTTCCGCTTTACATACTTGGTACATATCAGGTAATCGACCCTTCTCGGGCCATGCGTTCATGCCGCAGGTAGGGGTGAGCAGGTGGTGGATCCTCATTCTTAGGATCTTTGCTCAGGTGTCAGAAGCTCCATTCCTCCGGAGGCTCGACTTTTGGTACGGTTCTCCCTGGTGTTATAGATGTTTTGTACTTTCAGGGGTATGACGGGGCCCTGTCCCGTCATAGTGATTACACATTCTTAGAGGTCTGTAGTCCTGTTATAACTTGGGTTGTTAAGGATGACTGTTCAGCTTTGTTATATTTAGAGGTAGCCATTTTTGGGCTAGCCTGCTTATATTCTATATGGGTTTTTGTTGTGAGTTTATTTTCCGCTGGTTTTCTCTGATGTTGTATCACAAGGGTGCCCGGGGTAAGGCACCAGTCACGGGTCCGTGGTCGGGTCGTGACAAATTCGGCCTTGAAAAAGGTGGCAAAGTATGTAGAAACAAAGGAGGTGCTGTCCAATTTTCCGTAGGAATAAGGGACTTTTCAATTAGAATGTTCTATGTTGAAGATAGAGGCTAATGGATGTATTATGTTCATTATAGGTTGACATACTTCGCGTGATATATTGGACTTGCGAGTGGATTGACCCGAAGAGGTATGTGGAACTTTCCTATCTCTTGAGCATGACTAGTTGCACTTATGTAGTACAGTAGACGTACAAGGCTTTGATATCCCTTACTTGTTTTAAGGATGGCCAAGTTTGGTGAGTAAGGGGATTAACTCATTTCTTTAAAAAGTATTAAGGATGTCTTAAGTTTTCAAAGTTAAGGGACTTGAAGTGTTTTAAGTATATGATACTTGTTTCGTTTTAAAAGTATAAGTTCCTTGGATAAAGGGAAATGTATTTGACTAATGTATAAAGTTAATATAACGACTTTATGGGAAGTTGGTTATATTAGCTTTATGGAAGGTTAACAAAAGAAAGATTTACTCTAAGTAAAATAAGTACGGATAAATGATTTGAATTTATGAAAGGCAAATTGGTTTTAAGGCATCAATTGCCTAAGGTTTCAAAAGAAAAGAAGTCACATGATTTAGAAGCTTATTATATTTCTAAAATGAAATGTGACTTGTCTTGAAAGGTAGTCGTAACTTGATACTACGATTATTAGTATCTTGGAAGTTTTACATAAAAAGGAGTCAGTCTTAACAAGGTTAGAGGTACGTGGTACTTGGGTTGAATTCCCGGATTTTCTCTTAAATGACATGTTAGTGCCTTAAGTAAACTAAAATGAGAGGATATATGAATAATGTTAATAAGAAGTTAGGGGATTTCTTAACTTGCTTATGTTATGATAAGTCGGTAGCGCTTATGTTATGTATGATAGCCGGTTGTGCTAGGTTATGTATTCTTACGGGGTAGACCCCGGGTTATTCTTGTTATTTCCTTTGGACATACTGACACGATGGATGGTCCACGGGTATGCGTCCATTAGGATGGTTTACTACTTATTCCATAGATTTGCTACCCATGATGCGAGTGCGGCGTTTGTACTCATGCGGGCCCACGGGGTCCATGCGGGTGAAATAGTCCCATGCGGGTGAAATAGTCCCATGCGGGTCCACAGGACCTATGCGGGTGAAATAGTCTCAGGTGTAGGATTGCTTAATGATACTACGAGCGAGGGACCCTGTTTTGATCATGAGCCTCCTATTTTTATGCAGTAAAGTTTATACTTGTTACTCTCATTGTTAGTAAGGCACAGTGCAATGCAATTTGATTTTCATCCATGACTCCAGCTTATTTTAGACTTATGATATTATTACAGTATTTTTTTCCAGTTTTGCATACTTGGTACATATTGTGTACTGACCCCCTTCCTCGGGGGCTGCGTTCATGCCGCAGGTAGGGGTAAGCAGGTGGTGGATCCTCATTCATAGGATCTTTGATCAGGTGTCAGAAGCTCCATTTCTCCGGAGGCTTGACTTTTGGTACGGTTCTCCCTGACGTGGTAGATATTATGTACATTCAGGGGTATGACGGGGCCCTGTCCCGTCATAGTTGTTACAAACTCTTAGAGGCCTGTAGTCCTGTTAATAATTGAGTTGTAAAGGATGTAACTGTTCAGTTTTGGTTGTATTTGTATTTACGGAAAGGTAGCCATTTTGGGTTAGCCTATTTCATGTGTTATATTGTTTCTTGTTTATGAGTTTACTTCCACTGGTTTTCTCTGATGTTGTGTCACAAGGGTGCCCGGGGTAAGACACCAGTCACGGGTCCGAGGTCGGGTCGTGAAAAAAGTGGTATCAGAGCAGTTAATCCTCGGAAAGGGTCTACAGGCCGTATCTAGTAGAGTCTTGATTATCGGTGTGTTGTGCACCACATCTATAATCAGGAGGCTACAGGATATTTAGGATTGGTTTCCATTCTTTCACTCTAAGATCGTGCAATAGAGTTGTGTTATAGGTTGAACTCCCTCTGACATATTTTTATGTATCAGTTATGCCTCCACGCAAGGCAACCGCGGCCCAGAAGGGCAAGGCAGCCGAGGGAGCTGCTAGTAGGACGCAGAGAGTTACGAGGGCACATGCCCAGTCTTTACCTGAGGTGATGTTTCGGACGGCGAGTTCCACGACGTCGCCAAATTTCACCGAGTTCGGCAAAGCAGCGGCCATCGAGAGCTGCAGACTGAGCCTCTAGTTACACAGCCTGGAGCGGAGGAGATGGGTTACAAGGAGATGGCCCAGTTATTAGCCAGGATCGTGGCGAGGAATGAGGACAGACGAGAGACAGCGGTTCCGGTTGTACCCGTAGTTCACCCTAGATCAGATAGCGTGAGACTTAGGGACTTTTTGAGTTGCAGCCCACCAGAGTTCTATGGGTCGAGGACTGAGGATGATCCTCAGGAGTTTATCCGACAGTTACAGCGGATCATGAGAGTGATCAAGGCCTCGGAGACAGAGTCGGTAGTTTTGGGTTCACATCGGCTGCGTGATACTGCAGTTGACTGGTTTGATTCATGGGAACTGTCCCGGGGGGAGCATGCGCTTCCAGCTGCTTGGGACGAGTTCTCAGAGGCGTTTCTTAGCCATTTCTTGCCTCCGCAGATGAGGAGAGCTCGGGCCGATAGATTTCTGACGTTGAGACAGAGTGGGCGGACGGTCCGGGAGTACAACGTAGAGTTTGACTCGTTGGCTCGGTATGTACCCGCTTTAGTAGCAGACATGGAGGACAGAGTGCACCGCTATGTCACAGGGCTCGATGATTACTTAGCAGAGAGTTGCACGGGGGTAGCTCTTCAGCCGGGCATGGACATTGCCCGCATGCAGGCTTATGCACTTGGGTGTGAGGAGCGTAGAGGTCGACGGAATAACCAAGATCAGCAGAAGAGGGCCAAGACAGCAGGGTCCTTTGGTAACTTTCGAGGCGGACCGCCTCAGCAGCAGGCTAGTTATGCGCCTCAGCCAGTACGGAGTACTCCACCACAGTCTTCAGGACGTTCGGGAGATTCAGGAGCAGGTCAGGGCTCCAAGGTTTCAGGTTTTCGAGGGAACAGGGATGTTAGTCAGATGGGACCACCCCTACCTCGTTGTGGCCGTTGTGGTAGGCTCCATGATGGGGAGTGTCGTGCTAGTTTGGGAGTTTGTTTTACATGCGGCCAGCACGACCATTTTGCGAGAAATTGTCCGACCAGAGATAGCGCGGATGTATAGATTCAGCCTTCGGGATCAGTGGCTGGTTCATCGCCTTCTTTTGCTATGCGCCGTGCAGGGCAAGATTATGATTAGAACGACAAGGGGAAAGTGAAGCAATAGTTACAGGTATATCCTTAACCCTCTAAAGATTAGTGGGTGTGATAAGATGGTTACATGTTAAGTGTTATGTGCGGGTAATTTTATGTAAATTGTGATGTTTAAAGACTGGCTTGTAGAAGGGGTAAGTTTGGGGACATGGAAGTTGTGAGCCTTAGAATTTTGATAACCGTTGGAACCTGAGATACTGGGCCATCTTGAGTGGAAGATTTTACGGGCGATCTTTGTCGAGGAACATAGTATACGTGGATAATAAGTCCATGAGTGGTGTGAAATGATAGTGGGTAGCTAAGCTAAGGAAACCACTAGGTTTTCGTGACTTGAATAGTGAGATGGTCTAGGATCGGGAACAAGAGTGTGTTACGTATACTAGAAAGCATTCTAGTGGGCAAGGAGGATACGACAAGTGGAAGAAGAAGCGAACATGTGTTAAGAGGATGAAAGTGATCTTTTTTGTGAGGAGAATACCCTTAGACCATGGATGAGAACTAATAAGTTGTTATACGCTTTAGAGGTAATTCCTCGTTGGCTGGGAGGTAAGCTTTTGTGTGGTTAGTATATTATGGCCATATGTGGCATAATTGGTTTTATAGGTGTAATAGTGAAGACTACACCGGCGCATGCGTTTTGGAGACGTAGAAGGAACATTCGGGACGAATATTTCTAAGGGGGGGAGAATGTTACACCCGTAGTTCGGTCATGCTTAGGGGGACGTACGAAAGGAATTAAGTTTTAAATTTTGGAATGATGGGTTGACGGAATGTTTGGACGGGTTGCTGGTCAACTTTGAGGCAGTTTATGTCCCATTACATGGGGAGTGCGTAGGTGGTTCAAAGGCCTAGTATGTAATTCGTTGAGTCTAGTTTCCAACGCAACCAACCGTTCGTCGATAGGATATCGGAGTAGAAAGTTATGGAAATTACAAGTTCAGTGCGCAGTCGAGCAGAAAACATTTTCGGTCAGGGGCCACAACGATGCGGCCGGACGCAGGCAGCGGTCGATAACTGGAGAATCGCTGAAGCAGCCATGCGCCGGAAAGAACGTCCGCGGCGCCGGAAGTGCCAAGACTTTGCGGAGGTTTCAGCGCCGCGGCGCCGAGGCGGGTTTTTCTGCGAATCTGGGAAAAATCAGAACTGTTTTTTTAAAAAGAGGCCATGGGTGGGTGACAAGTGTCCCCCCCCATCTGATTTTGTGCATGTCCTATTTATTTACCAAGTCTTGAAGACTTGGTCATTCTTCAAAGCTCCTTCTTCTCTCTAAAAAGTTCTTCCTTCTCTCTAGAAATTCAAGAAGAAACCAAGGCTTAGAGAAAATTTCAGAAAAGTTGGCAAGAAGGAAACTTGTTGACAAGCTTGTAGGAGGTTTGTGGAGGTGATTGTGGATATAAGACAAGTGAAATTTGTTGGACTAATTTGGGTAAGCTCTAAGGTAATAATCATTTCCCTTTTGCTAGTATATTGTGTTGCATGTGCGGAAGAAAGGATTTGTAGTTGTCAATATTGCCTTTAGAGGTATTGCATGTAGGAATTGGATAAGAAATTGGATTAAAAGGAATTGGATAAGAAGTTAGGTTGTTATACCTCAAAATTTCCAAATTGGACTTTGTAGTTTGTATTAGTTGTTATGTATTGTGGGGCAGAATTTTACACATCCAAGTTAGGCGTGTATCCCCTTTGTGTTGATTGGATTGTTGAGCCTTAAAGGTGGCGTGTTTGGTTATTGAATTCGGCCTTGAAAAAGGTGGCAAAGTATGTAGAAACAAAGGAGGTGCTGTCCAATTTTCCGTAGGAATAAGGGACTTTTCAATTAGAATGTTCTACGTTGAAGATAGAGGCTAATGGATGTATTATGGTCATTATAGGTTGACATACTACGCGTGATATATTGTACTTGCGAGTGGATTGACCCGAAGAGGTATGTGGAACTTTCTCATCTCTTGAGCATGACTAGTAGCACTTATGTAGTACGGTAGACGTACAAGGCTTTGATATCCCTTACTTGTTTTAAGGATGGCCAAGTTTGGTGAGTAAGGGGATTAACTCATTTCTTTAAAAAGTATTAAGGATGTCTTAAGTTTTCAAAGTTAAGGGACTTGAAGTGTTTTAAGTATATGATACTTGTTTTGTTTTAAAAGTATAAGTTCCTTGGATAAAGGGAAATGCATTTGACTAATGTATAAAGTTAATATAACGACTTTATGGAAAGTTGGTTATATTAGCTTTATGGAAGGTTAACAAAAGAAAGATTTACTCTAAGTAAAATAAGTACGGATAAATGATTTGAATTTATGAAAGGAAAATTGGTTTTAAGGCATAAATTGCCTAAGGTTTCAAAAGAAAAGAAGTCACATGATTTAGAAGCCTATTATATTTCTAAAAGGAAATGTGACTTGTCTTGAAAGGTAGTCGTAACTTGATACTACAGTTATTAGTATCTTGGAAGTTTTACATAAAAAAGAGTCAGTCTTAACAAGGTTAGAGGTACGTGGTACTTGAGTTGAATTCCCGGATTTTCTCTTAAATGACATGTTAGTGCCTTAAGTAAACTAAAATGAGAGGATATATTAATAATGTTAATAAGAAGTTAGGAGATTTCTTAACTTGTTTATGTTATGATGTTATGATAAGCGCTTATGTTATGTATGATAGCCGGTTGTGCTAGGTTATGTATTCTTACGGGGTAGACCCCGGGTTATTCTTGTTATTTCCTTTGGACATACTGACACGATGGATGGTCCACGGGTATGCGTCCAATAGGATGGTTTACTACTTATTCCATGGATTTGCTACCCCTGATGCGAGTGCGGTG
The DNA here is from genome assembly GCA_029844215.1 of Przewalskia tangutica. Lineage (NCBI taxonomy): Eukaryota > Viridiplantae > Streptophyta > Magnoliopsida > Solanales > Solanaceae > Przewalskia > Przewalskia tangutica. The sequence goes on from CM056722.1 coordinate 134,503,983, forward strand.
TTTGTACTCATGCGGGCCCACCGGGTCCATGCGGGTGAAATAGTCCCATGCGGGTGAAATAGTCCCATGCGAGGCGGATGAACTCATGCGGGTCCACAGGACCTATGCGGGTGAAATACTCCCAAGAGTAGGATTGCTTAATGATACTACGGGCGAGGGACCCTGTTTTGATCATGAGCCTCTTATTTTTATGCAGTAAAGTTTATACTTGTTACTCTCATTGTTAGTAAGGCACAGTGCAATGCAATTTGATTTTCATCCATGACTCCAGCTTATTTTAGACTTATGATATTATTACAGTATTTTTTTCCAGTTTTGCATACTTGGTACATATTGTGTACTGACCCTCTTCCTCGGGGGCTGCGTTCATGTCGCAGGTAGGGATAAACAGGTGGTGGATCCTCATTCATAGGATTTGATCAGGTGTCAGAAGATCCATTTCTCTGGAGGCTTGACTTTTGGTACGGTTCTCCCTGATGTGGTAGATATTATGTATATTCAGGGGTATGACGGGGCCCTGTCCCGTCATAGTTGTTACAAACTCTTAGAGGCCTGTAGTCCTGTTAATAATTGGGTTGTAAAGGATGTAACTGTTCAGTTTTGGTTGTATTTATATTTACGGAAAGGTAGCCATTTTGGATTAGCCTGTTTCATGTGTTATATTGTTTCTTGTTTATGAGTTTACTTCCGCTGGTTTTCTCTGATGTTGTGTCACAAGGGTGCCCGGGGTAAGGCACCAGTCACGGGTCCGAGGTCGGGTCGTGACAGCTGATGCATATAAACTGTCTCCTGAAGATCACCATGTAGGAAAACATTCTTCATATCTAGCTGATGAATGAGTCATGATTTTAAAAGAGTCAAGCTGAGCACTGTGCGAATGGTAGCCGGCTTGACCACCGGACTAAATGTCTCACCACAATCCACACCAACCTGTTGAGTCTTACCATCACCTACAAGTCTAGCCTTATGTCTGGCAAACGAACCATCAAAATTTTCCTTATGAACAAAATTCCACATAGACCGAATAATATTAACACCAGATGGACGGGGTACCAACTCCCACATATTATTATCAATAAGAACATTATATTCCTCGGTCATGACAATTTTCTAATTTGGGTCATTTAAGGCAGACACAGGATTACGGGGTAAGGTGGATTTAAGAACATTAGAATTCAAATTAAAATGTCTTTTTGGTTTAAAAATACCCCGTTGACTATGAGTGACTGGACCATGACTCTCGGCTGAATTGGGTGAATTTTGGGAATTTTTTAGAATTACCGTCGAAGGCGCCGCAGCGCTAGGGGTGCAGGGCCGCGGCGCTGATGGCGTTTTACTGGAAAATCTGAAAAATGACTTAGAACATAGAGAGAGATATCTTCATCCAAAAAATCATAAGAACTAGGCACGGATTTTTGTACTTTAGGAAAGGGAAATTGTGATTTAACAAAGAGAATATGACGACTAATGATGATTCGTTTAGAGGACAAATCAAAGCATTTATAACCACAGTGATTTGACGGAAAACCCAAAAACACACAAGGAGTAGAACGTGCCTGAAGTTTGTTGATTGTAGTGGAAGAAAACAGTGGATAACATAAGCATCCGAAGACTCTAAGATGAAAATATGACGGAGACTTATTATATAAGACTTTGAGAGGGGATGAATATGTCAAATCTTTATAATGAAGAATATTGAGTAGATCGGTAGCCATTTGTAGCGCATGATGCCAAAATAATGGAGGAACGGAAGAATGAACCAATAAAGTTCGGACAATATTATTAATGATACGAATTTTTCGCTCAGCTTTCCCATTTTGTGAAGATGTATGAGGACAAGAAAAATGAAAATTTATCTCATTTTGGGCACAAAACTCCCTAAATTCTCCATTGTCATACTCTTCGTCATTATCACATTGAATGTTTTTTATTTTCCGTTCAAATTGTGTTCATATGAAAGCTCTAAATTTTATGAAAATGGAAAAAACTTGAGATTTTTCGCAATTGGAAACGTCCATAAATATTTAGAATAGTCATCTAAGAATAAAACATAATAACGATGACCCATAGAACTGAGAATCGGAGATGTCCACAAATCACTATGAATAATATCAAATGGCATTGAAGTAGTAGAATTCGACGCTACAAATGGTAACTTAATAATTTTTCCCAAAGCACAGAATTGACAAAGTGGAGTACTACGCGTACCCTTACAAGAAATAAACTTATGTCTATCTAAAGAAGATAAAATAGACGACCCTAGATGACCTAGACGAGCATGCCACAAGGAAGGAGCAAGAGCTGCAAAAGTGGATGGCATAGCTTGACGCGAGATGCTGAGACTTGGAGTGATTGGATAAAGATCACCCCTACTGTTACATCTCATGAGATGACTCCCCATCTTAAAATCTTTCACAGAAAACCCAAACGGATCGAAATTAATAGAAACACAATTATCAGTGGTGAATTTACGGACATACACCAAATTCTTAATCAATTTTGGGGCATGAAGGGTATGTTTCAGGACAAGGGGTGGATCAGGAGGGGACAAAGTTTTATGATCATAACCCTTAATTGGAATAGAATTGTCATTACCAACAGTTATACCATGATTAGTGCTCAAATTGGAATAAAACGAGAGAGTACCTTGATCGGATGTCATGTGGGTAGTGGCGCCGGTGTTCATGTACCAATTGGGTCCGGTTGAGTCAAGCCAAGCGTATGCATCGCTGCTTCAATATCGGTGCAGGTGGGCCCACCGAGTGGGCACGATGGGAGGAGGCCCAGTATCTTTGGATCTTTGGGCTTCATGCGGGTTCGAACACCGAGTCTGAACTTGGAAGAAGCTGGGCCGCGACTGAGGCGTCATGGCGTTGTAAGGCTGAGTCGCGGCGCTGTGAGGCGTTGGGACCCACTGCCACTATCTAGGTCCCTATGGGCTCCAGGACTACTGCTGTTGCTGACAGTTGCCTCCGTTGTTGCCGCCACAATTCTTGTTATTATTCTTCCGATTCTGGCCCTTCTTACCATCCCCGTTGTTGTGATTTTGAGTCATGTTGGCTGGATTGGAAGGAGTAAAATTGGAAGCAGTCATTATGACGACAGGGCTGGCCCCAATCGCCACTTTCTTAGCCAATCCGACTTCCTCCAAAGTAAGCATAGAACGGACTTGATAAAACCCTGGCAGGGGGTTACTCTGACGAATCACCGAAGCAACGCCGCTATAGGCCTCTGACAGACCTGCAACTATCTGAAGAACTAGACGACTTTGAGAAACTAGAGAACCCACGTTGGTGAGTTGGTTTGCCAAGTCCTTGAGGCGTTTGCAATAAGAAGAAATGTTGGGAAAACTCGTCATAGCCACCTGGGAGAATTCCTGCTCAAGGATAACAATTCGAGAATGACTGTTATCTTGGAATATGTCGTGCAATCGATCCCACGCCGCCATAGCTGTGGAATTTGGTTCCATAATCATATGTAAAATGTCTAAGGAGATAGTGGCATAAATCCACTGAAAAACCTTGGCATCAAACATGACCCATAATTCTGGATCTACTTCTTTAGTGGGCACAATTGTCGTAGAAGTAGACGTCGTATCACCCCCCTTTGGAGTAGTTGGAGGAATGATATGGAAGAGGACTTTATGTGCCAAAGCATGAATTTTAAATAATTCCGCCCACGTCCCATATTGAACGTTTTCTAGGTAAAAAAGGATAGGAAGAACGCTCTTGACATTAGAAACTGTGAGGGCAGGGAGAAAAGTGTTCTTATCAGCCATATGGAATAGAACAACAAGATTCAGATAAGGGAATTTGTGAGAAAGGTTTTTGGAAGATAAGATACTCGGTTTTGTGAAAGAGGAAGAACACAAAAAATCGAGAATATAGAGCAAAATTTCGAGAAAAAGAAGAAGAAATTTTGAGGAGCGGAAGCAGGGTAAAGAGAACCTATTTCACCCGCATAGGTCGTATGGACCCGCATGAGGTAACTTCCTCGCATAGACTGTATCCGCCCGCATAAGTCGTGTAGACCCGCATGAGGTATTCCTCGCATAGGATTGATCCGCCCCGCATAGGACTATTTCACCCGCATGAGCCCTACGGACTCGCATGAGGTATTCCTCGCATCATGGGTAGCAAATCCACGGAATATGCAAATGCCACAAACCCGGGGAATGACCTCGTAATGAATAATATATCACTAGCACAAACCGGCTATCATACATAACATAAGCACTAACGGCTTATCATATATAACCTAAGCACTACCGGCTTATCATACATAACATAAGCAAGTTAAGAAATCCCCTAACTTCTTATTAGTCTTGTTCATATACACTCTCATTTTAGTTTACTTAAGACACTAACATGTCTTTATAAAATCCGGGAATTTAACCCAAAGTACTACGTACTTCTACTCTTTTAAAAATGACTCTTTTTCCTATAAAACTTCCAAGATACTAATAACCGTAGTATCAAGTCATAACTACTTTTCAAGACAAGTCACCATACCTTTTAGAAATATATTTAGGCTTCTAAATCAAATGACTTCTTTTCTTTTAAAACCTTAAGCAATTGATGCCTTCAAATCAATTTGCCTTTCATTAATTCAAGTCATTTATCCTTACTTATTTTACTTAGAGTAAATCTCTCTTTTTAACTTTCCATAAAGCTAATATAACCAACTTCCCATAAAGTCGTTATATTAACTTTATACTTTAGGCAATTATATTCTTCCTTATATCCAAGGGACTTATACGTTTAAAACGAAACAAGTATCATATACTTAAAACACTTCAAGTCCCTTAACTTTGAAAACTAAGACATCCTTACTACTTTTAAACAAGTGATTTAATCCCCTAACTCAACCGACTTGGACATTCTCAAAACAAGTAAAGGATATCAAAGTCGTGTACGTCTACCGTACTATATAGGTACAACTATTCATGCTCAAGCGATAGGAAAGTTCCACATACCTCTTCGGGTCAATCCACTTGCTAAGTCCAATATACCACACGTAGTATGTCAACCTATAATGACCATAATACGTCTATTAGCTTCTTACTTCAAACGTAGAATATTATAAGTGCAAAGTCACTAAATTCTACGGAAAATCGGACAACACTTCCTTTGTTTCTACATACTTTTCCACCTTTTTCAAGGCCCGAATTCAATAACCAAACACGCCACATTTAAGGCTCAACAATGTAGCTAACAATAGGGGATTACACGCCTACAAGACGTGTAAAATTTCGCCCCACAATTGATACCAAACTAATACAAACTTACAAGGTCAATTCGGCACTTGAAGCACAACAACACAAATTCTTATCCAATTCCTTTTCAATCCAAGTTGTTTAGTATAACAAGATATCAAGCCGCAATCGATTATAACTACTACAATCTTCAAGTAAGTAACATGCGACGATTCTAATTAACGACCAAATTGTAATCCAACTTCAAATGGCTAGAATGTCATTTCGGATTCTAGGCTTCAACTATACATAACACTTATAAATCTTCAACACAATATACTTCATGCTAGTTAAAATGTAAGGCTACAACAAAATGAAATCTTATAACACTTTAAGAGAACAAGATTGTTACCTCAACGAGCCTTAATCCAACTTCAAGATCCGAAGTCGCTCCCTAGAAACTTAGAGCCTCTCATTGACACTTCAATCCGCCACTTGAGACCCTTAGAAGATCACAGACAACTTTCCTTTAATCTTCCAAACCAAACCTATGAAAGCAACTAGGTTTTCACCTTGCGACTAATACGAAAACGATATTTTTCCGGGATCTTTCTATTGAGATACCCTTACAATACCCTTATGAACCTTGGTTTAAAGTGTGGAGCTTATTGGACAACAAACAATTTTTTTTCTTTCTTGAAACTCATGGAACCCGAGAGCTCTCTCAAAGTTCATCCAATTTTCTTGAAAATTTTTCTAAGTGTGGAAGCTTGTCTCACTAATAGTATACATATATAGTATAATGGAGGGCCAAGATTAGTACATATGTGTGGCTTAGATGCATTTCATTAGGATCAAGCCCAAGTGGCCCTTTGACAAGTCAACAATATCAAGCTACAAGACTTAGCAAGACTTGGTCATCTAACTTATGGTCAAATGACCCTTTTACCCATGCCAATTTCGTCCAAGACCAACTTAAGGGGGGTGACACGTGTCGCCCTCCCGTTCATCACAATATTTCGTTTTCCGACAATTCCATAATTCCGATAAATTTTTACTAGTCTCGAATCTTAACATTTGGATTCTTACGTACGTTCTTAAAAACATGTCCTGTAATTACGGGGTGTAACAGCGACCAACTAATTCAATACCTGCACCTCTCTCCTTACATCCTTATCATACGGAGCTAGTGATATGACTGATGGTACAAGAGCTTCCCTCAACTCCTCTGGTACTACTCATTTCGTCGATATCTGAGAAAGAAACTACTCATATCTTCTGACGGATATGTCTTAATAAAGAGCATACTACTCTCATTTACACTCAATCCAACCTCAATCTCCCTGCTAATCATAGCCTTATTGGAAGAAGGCATTGTTGTAATCATAAACACGATAAGGTTTACAGAAATAATTCTTACAACTCAACTATATAGCACTATTCTAGATCAAGAAAGAAGGTAACAATCATCATAAATGCCCTGTAGCCTCCTGTCTATAAGTGTGGTGCACAACACACCTATAAACAAGAATCTACTAGACACGGCTTGTAGACTCCCGAAGACAAACCTGCTCTGATACCAAGTTTGTCATGATCTAAATCGGAGGGTCATGACGGGCACCCAGACCTTACTTACTGAGTTACTACTAATCATATATTTAACATCTAACCATAATTAATCATGGCCCCGAGGGCCGTCACAAAATACCTTACTGACACATAGAACTGATAAACTAGAAAGGACCTACGTAAAATCTTACAAATAGAAGAACCCAACCTATGCATATATATATACTAAGGTCGACAAGACCATACATGAATGTACACAGGACAACTATTTACAGGCCTGTAACATCATAAGGTCAGGACAGGGTCCCGTCATACCCATATATACATGCAAAAATACCGTACAGAGATTAGACCGCCACTCCGAAATAGGGGAGTGCTCTGATCGGTGTATGTTATATACACCTCTTGAGTCATTTTTAGTTAGTATTTTACTCATTTCATTTATGTTTAGTATAATATTAGGGTCGTTTTCCTTTCTTTTGTGTCACAGCGGTCAGAAATGGAGAAATGGCGAAAAGGAGATGAAATGAGCATAAATGAGATGGAATTGCACACTAAAAAGGCCAAGAAATGAAGTCTAAGAAGTTTCGAGAATTATAGAGGAGATCAGACGAAGTCCGGACGAAAAAAGGACGACGAAACGGAATCCGCCAGAAAAACATCACCGGCCGCGCTGATATCTTGAAGTTCGAAAGTTGCAGTTTTTAGCGCCGTGGCGCCAGTCACATGCAGGCCGACGCGGGATTTTTGAGATTTTGGGCCAAATTTGACATGTTTTCAGAATCCTAAAGGGATAACTTTTCCTACCTAAAGGGATAACTTTTCCTACCTTAAAACCTTTACCTAAAAGGATTCTAATAACTTTTCCTACCTACATAATCCTTAACTCTTTACCTAAAGGATTCTTGGTCTATAAATAGTCTCTACATCATTAGAAGAACTCATTCTACATTCTACATCCTACATTCCATCCACAATTCCATTCTCCATCCACCATTCCATCTTGTAAATATTCCACAACACAACTTGGATCTTTAGAAGGCTTGGAGACTCGTTCTTGAGTATTTTCTTTTCTTTCTTTTTGCTTTAATTATTTCAGTTCATGTATGGAGATTGTATTAGTTCTTAGCGTGACTATGGCTAGGAGCTAATTACTTTATTAGGGATTTCCTTGTGATTCAGTTGAAACTCTATTCATGAATTAATATATTAGTTTGGTTTCTTCTTCACTTATTTAAGATTTATTCAATAGTTGTTTTGATTGCATGATAATTAATTGATCACTAGTTATCATCACTTATATGATTTCTAATCGAAATCCGAAAGGGGAGATTGTGAATATGCTATAGTTGAATAAACATAGGTTAAATCGTGGACGAAAGTACCCCGATACTTGTGTAGTATTAATAGGTTATTGGTCTTAATCCTCTTTTATAGTCAATCTTATCACCGAAGGTAGAAAGGTTCTATATTGGGGTTGAGTGTTTATATAACCTTAACAGGAGTATAAAACGGTCTAGTTAACCTGCTATCTTTACGTAGAAGAAGAAGTTAGTCTAATTGTATTAAGGATTGAATAGAGTGGATAGTTGATGATCTTGGAAGCCCTAATTCTCCATCATAACTGATTTAATTCAAAGTATTTTTATAATTAGTTTATTTCCTGCATTATTAGTTTAGAATTCCAATTCAATTGACGTTAACCAAATAGATACCATATGATAGATAATCGGTACTTGAAAACCAGTCCCTGAGGACGATATTTGGTCTTACCTAGACTATATTACTTGTCACGATACGTGCACTTGCGTTAATGTGTGCATAAATCGCGCATCAAGTATTTGGCGTCGTTGCCGGGGATTGGCATACTTTCATTATCGATTTATCTATTCTTATTTCTAATTTGGTTGCTCCAAGAACAAGTTTCTAACTTGTTTTGCGAGCATTTTTTTATCACCTTTTGCTGTTTTCTTATTTTGCAGGTTAAATTCGAAAAAAAATATATATATATAATTTTTTTTTTTTTAAAACGAAAAAAAATCAGGACATATGGACTACTACTATCAGAGACAGTGGAGTCATCAACAGCAGCTTAACCCACAGATTCCAGAGGAAGATCTAGATGAGTTGCAGGCAGGCATACTCAGGCTCACCAAGTGCCAAACTCAGTTTATGGCTGAGACAAGAGTGTCCCTCAGAAATTTGGAGACGCAAATAGGGCAACTAATGGATAGGATGAGCAATACACTTCAAGAAAATCTGCCTAGCGACATCATTATGGGAGGTGGTAAGCAAATTGAGGAACTTGAACCACACCCAGCTATTGAGGAATCTGGCGAGATAGTTGGTGTTGAAAAGGAAAAGATTACTGAGATCCAATTATTCACCTTTTTTGATTCTTTGGAAATTCTTTTTCCTATACCTATTGCAAAAGAAACACCACCAGCTGTCACTGTTGATCCCCAAATAGAAAGTCCATACCTTCAAGGGAAACCCCTAGAGTTGAGATATGTTGGGAATCTCACTGATCCCTACATTATGGAGAGCGTAGAGGACAAGCATGTCTTGTGTACTTGGGGGATAATATTATATCTGAAGCCCTTAGTTGAAAAGAGTGTTGTAGGAAAAGTGAGACCTGCAACAATAACTTTGCGGATTGCAAGCAGTTCGCAGAAGGATCCAATGGGCACTCGTAAAGGTTAACTGCGTCCGGCTAAAAGACGTTAAAGACAGCGCTTGTTGGGAGGCAACCCAATGTTTTTTTAATTATGTTATTTTAATTTCTGTCTTTAGTTTGTTTTATTTTGTCTTGAACAGTCTCACGGTAATGGGTTCTTATTTTGTGTTGTTGGATGACAGGTGGATTGAAAGCCAAATCTGAGGGAAAAGGAGCAAAAACGCCGAAAAAAGGAAAAGCCGTCGTCAGCGCCGCGGCGCCGGAAATTCAGAGAGCCACAGTACTAGCAGCGTCGCGGCGCCGAATCTCAGGTTTGCAGCGCCGGAACTTCAGAGAGCCATATTCCGTGCAAATTCCAGAATTTTTCCTCCCAGACCTCCGTTATGACCGCTGTGTTGTGTCAGTAAGTTGTCCCTATTTATTTTTTGAGTCTTGCATACATTGGGAACAATGTGTGATTTAAGTTTGGGGGAGTGTTTTATTGTTTTTGAGTCTTTTTGATTTGTTTTGTGTGTGTTTTTTTTTTGAGTATTTTTGAGTCATTTTTTATTTTATTTTTTTTATTTTTTATGGATCATGCATGTTGTAGTTGCTAAAGATATTGAGTGGATAAAGTGGGATAATGTAATAGAATTAAAAGCGACAATCTGTGTGCTTAAGTTAGATATACCAAAAATTTCTGACATCTAATTATTTGGAATATTTGTGCTTAGCTTATGTGTGTCAGTTATGGAAAGAAGGTTGAAAGAATGTCTAGAAAATCTGTTTGCTTGTTATTTGAGGCAAAATAGTTAAGATGTACATGTTTAGGGAGATGATTCAGGCATTTCTTTGATAGCCCTTCTGACCATTCATTACCTACCCTGACATAAAATGTATCACTAGTCAGCCCCTTTGAGCCTAAAATAAATATCTTTCTTTGTCACCCTATGGTTCCTTTGTTATGCCATAAGTAATAATGGAAAAGTATTGGGATGAAAAGCGTGAAAAAGAAACAAAAAGAGAGTGAACAAATTTGATGCACCCCAATGAAAAATATGCAAAAGTTTAAGTTTGGGGGTGCCTGTTATTTATAATACATATCATTCTCTCAAAAGAAAAGAGGGGAGAAAGTGGGTACGAAACTAAAAAGGAAATCAAAAAGAAGGAAAAAAAGTTTTGAATGAAAAGTGCTTATGGTACGTAATTGAGCCTAAATGCCTATTTTTACCTACCCCTGCCTAAGCCTACCTTACAACCCTTGAAAGTCCTGATGATCTTTAATATGTATGTCTATGATTAGTGGAGAATAGCAAGTAAACAGGTCTATAACATTTGGGAAAGATGAAATGAAATTGACATGCATAGGTTAGATGTTTGTATTTCCATTGAACATGATCTAAGTGAATTTGTGAAATATCTAACTTGAAATTCTAGATTGCTGATTATTCATGCTATATATGTTCTAACATATTATCTCATCTTTCATCCATGATTTTGAAGAAGCAATATTATAACTACTTGATTCATCTCTTTGAGTCTTTGTTCATTTTGTTTTGTTTTTGTTTTGAGCTTTGCTCGAGGGCGAGCAAATGTTAAGTTTAGGGGTATTTGATCGGTGTATGTTATATACACCTCTTGAGTCATTTTTAGTTAGTATTTTACTCATTTCATTTATGTTTAGTATAGTATTAGGATCGTTTTCCTTTCTTTTGTGTCACAGCGGTCAGAAATGGAGAAATGGTGAAAAGGAGAAGAAATGAGCATAAATGAGATGGAATTGCACACTAAAAGGGCCAAGAAATGAAGTCTAAGAAGTTCCGGGAATTATAGAGGAGATCAGTCGAAGTCCGGACGAAAATAGGATGATGAAACAGAATCCACCAGAAAATCGTCACCGCGGCCATACCGCAGCAATGCGCCCAATGTCTTTGGAAGTTCGAAAGTTGCGGGTTTTTTCGGCGTGGCTGTCATCAGGCAGCGCCGACGCGGGATTTTTGAGATTTTGGGCCAAATTTGACATATTTTTAGAATCCTAAAGGGATAACTTTTCCTACCTAAAGGGATAACTTTTCCTACCTTAAAACTTTTACCTAAAAGGATTCTAATAACTTTTCCTACCTACATAATCCTTAACTCTTTACCTAAAGGATTCTTGGTCTATAAATAGTCTCTACATCATTAGAAGAACTCATTCTACATTCTACATCCTACATTCCATCCACAATTCCATTCTCCATCCACCATTCCATCTTGTAAATATTCCACAACACAATCCTTGGATGCTAGAAGGCTTGGAGACTCGTTCTTGAGTATTTTCTTTTCTTTCTTTTTGCTTTAATTATTTCAGTTCATGTATGAAGATTGTATTAGTTCTTAGCGTGACTATGGCTAGGAGCTAATTACTTTATTAGGGATTTCCTTGTGATTCAGTTGAAACTCTATTCATGAATTAATATATTAGTTTGGTTTCTTCTTCACTTATTTAAGATTTATTCAATAGTTGTTTTGATTGCTTGATAATTAATTGATCACTAGTTATCATCACTTATATGATTTCTAATCGAAAGCCGAAATGGGAGATTGTGGATATGCTATAGTTGAATAAACATAGGTTAAATCGTGGACGAAAGTACCCCGATACTTGTGTAGTATTAATAGATTATTGGTCTTAATCCTCCTTTATAGTCAATCTTATCACCGAAAGGTAGAAAGGTTATATATTGGGGTTGAGTCTTTATATAACCTTAACAGGAGTATAAAACGGTCTAGTTAACCTGTTATCTTAACGTAGAAGAAGAAGTTAGTCTAATTGTATTAATGATTGAATAGAGTGGATAGTTGATGATCTTGGAAGCCCTAATTCTCCATCATAACTGATTTAATTCAAAGTATTTTTATAATTAGTTTATTTCCTGCATTATTAGTTTAGAATTCCAATTCAATTGACGTTAACCAAATAGATACCATATGATAGATAACCGGTACTTGAAAACCAGTCTCTGAGAACGATATTTGGTCTTACCTAGATTATATTACTTGCCACGATACGTGCACTTGCGTTAGTGTGTGCATAAATCGCGCATCATGCTTCAATATCCGCTAAGTCAACAACCTACTAATGTGGATCATTGCCTTGCATACATGAGCCTGCGGGCATGAAATGCAGCGTCGCTCGACAAAAGGGATATCAGTACGACTAATGTACCGAGTATGTCAGGCATGAAAAATAGCATAACAGAGACATGAAAGTTACATGCGACAAGAAACAACCAACCAGTAGAGAATGCCTCTGAGGGCCATAATATATATATATATATATATATATATGTATGTATATAACTATGTATCCTTTTAGCCTCTGTGGGAATCGTATCATAACGACCTCTATGGGCATAATCATCATCATATACCAGCTGCAGGTGGTGCCGTATCCCATTTCCCATCCCAATGCATTTGAGGTCAAGGTATATACATGAATATAATGCATGAATGATGCTGAGACACTTTGAGTTTATCGGAGTGACATAAGGTCGTTGTACCTCTGATTAACATTATGAACATTAATATTTTTCTCATATACCTCAATAAGGATTTAGGAACATTTTTAGACATGCTTTAAAAATAGGAATGAATAACATGAACATCCTTAACTACTAAGAGTAGAATCATTTATGAAATAATATTACGTTTACGTTCCATACATAAAACATGCCAAAAGAAATAAGAATTTACCTTAACATACCTTAATTACCGATACTCCAACCACAACGACACTACTGTCTCTTACAAGCTTACTCTCGGGAGTTTCCTAGCTAACCGAAGTCCCACAAACCTTAAGTGATACAACGAATGAGAAGCTTAAATGGTGACTAGCCAGAAATACTACTCCCGATTGATACTACTTTTACGTTGAAATATCATGTGAATTAAATTGTAAATTTGAATTTGATGGCTCTTCGTTGATCAGTCTTAAAGAGTGAGAGAGTGTGAGCTCGTAAAGTGCATTAAATAGAATATGTATGTAAATATATCTAATTATCCCACTTAGCTAACAAAAAGATGTGAACAAATTTAATAAGTATGGCTCACTAGCCAAGTGCAAGTGGTGGATTCTCATGATTGAAAGTAAAACTGATCTCTTATGAAGTAAATTATGTCTACATAAAGAAACAACAATCTTTATAAGTGGGATCCACCCAAACTTATCTTTTCCTAGATGAAGACACCTCACTAAATCATGCCATATTACACCCTCATGTGTAGGTAATTGCATGCACTTTTTCTTTTTTTACATAACACGTGTGGACCATGTCCACATAATAATAATCCAACAACCCTTATTAATTCTCAATCTCAATTCAAATAAATAATAATCATGTCCTATACTCATGGGGTATAACATTAGTCCATAGCCTTTTTATGTATACACCAAATATTATTCTCAACCACTATCTTCACACTTTTAAATCCTAAATTAATTTAGGACTACATTCTTTTATATACAAAACTCTTTATTTGCATACGTGAATATGAAATAAATTATCTAAGGCTCGGGTCTACTTGCATACGACTAGATGCTCAAACCATCGCCCGAAAGTACGGAATTTTACAAATAAATACCTTATACACATTCATAAAAACAAAAATCCTAATAATTCAGTGTTCAGATCTATAGATAACATCTTAATCATTCAAATTTGCATTCAGATTCAGACATCTCAATCTTAATGAAAACAAATGAGGCCTTAAACAAGATCAGAGTGAAGCTTATAATTGCAGAGCAAAAGAAAAAATCTTACTCTTAAGAGCCATTATTCCTGAACCTCTTTTTTGCATAAGAGATTTCACGAATGAGATGGTATCATCAGAACGTTAGTAATATTTTTTGGCTCATGAGACAGGATTCCAAGAAGAAATAGCTCAAACTCTACTTAGCATGCATGAAACTTATACTAATCAAATGAGATGATTCTAATACTTTAGTTTCCCTTTCCAATTATATGTGTTCCCATATCCCAAACCGCGAACAACCTGGAATGAAAATAGTAACCAAAAACATCTCCAAACTGACATTTCCATTCCATTCCGACCAGATACCCCAATGCGGAAACACGCCAACTTGGTAAAGGCCTCCACAATCCCATGTTTCAGCTATAAGTTGTTTTAAAGAGAAAAGTTTAGACGTATTTGTTAAATATACATAAGTATACACATGATATACACTTGTATACTTATTATATTGAACAATATAATCTAAGACAGCCCATCACAGGCATCACGAGCAGCAGGCCTAGGTCTCGTCCAGCCCATCACAGACATAATTAATTGTTGTATATTAGGAATGTATATTGTAGTATAATTAGTCTTGTACTATTACCATAATTGTATAGTTAGTCTTCAAATAGAATAGGGTTTTAGATGTAGAATAGAAAAATGATTTTTCTATATGTAACTAGTATATATACCCCTTTCATTAATGAGAATGATTAAAGAATTATTTCTTTCATGGAATCGAAAGTCTAGGTTATTTTTTCCTTGCTTCTGCTCCTCACTCTTCTCGATTTTCGTGAACAATCCCCCCCCCCCTCTCGGATTTTTTTCCTAAACCCGAGACACAACAAATTTCCCTTCTCGGATTTTATTCCAAAAACCGAAACATCCAAACAAAATCCCTTCTTCAAAACTTCTTGTTCTATTCGCTATGTATGATAAGAACATGTTTCATCCTGCCCTAACAGTTTCTAAAATCAAGAGCATTCTTCCTATTGTTCTTGACTTAGAAAACGTACAATACGGGACGTGGGGAGAGTTGTTCAAAATTCATGCCCTGGCACATCAAGTTCTCTACCATATAATCCCTCCGGCTCCTAACACGGAGGGTGTGCCCACCAAAGAGGAAGATCCTAAATTATGGATTACTCTTTAAGCAAAGGTTCTCCAGTGGATTTATGTCACTGTCTCCATCGACCTCATACAGACGATTATGGAACCTAACTATTCTGCTATTGAGGCTTGAAATAGATTGTGTGATATATTTCAGGATAAGATTCATTCCCGTATTGTCACCCTTGAAAAGGAATTTTCTCAAGTCGCTATGGAGCATTTTCCGAACGTTTTATCTTATTGCAAATAACTCAAGGACTTGGTGGATCAACTTCGCAGTGTGGGCCACATATTAGCAATAGTCATCTCGTTCTACAGATGGTTGCAGACCTGTCCGAGGCCTATAACGGCGTTTCGATCCTTCATCAAAGTAATCATCTTCCGGAATTCTATCAAGCCTGCTCCATGCTCACGTTGGAAGAAGCAGGGTTGGCTAAGAAGGCAACTACCGATACTAGCCCCGTAGTCATGATGACGTCCTCCACAATTTCACCGGATTTTATTGATAATTCGGGCCAAAACCATGCTCACGGTGGCGACAAAAATAATCACAAAAATAACAGGAAAAATTGTGGTGACAAACGCAGTGGTTCTGGCGGTAGTAATGACGACAGCGGACCCAATTCCAGCAGTAGTGGGCCACTTCCCAACTGGTCCCAGCCTTGGGCCAACTGGCCATTGGCCTGGACCAGTGGGTAGTGGCCCAACAACCACTGCACCCAATACCCGACGTGGCTAGTCCTCAGCCAGTTAGCTGTCCAGAACAGTTATCGGCCCAACAACAGCCAGTGGGCCAACAGTGGGAAATCCAGTTTCTGTAATTCAATTAGGCTAAGACACCAAGTAGGCGTTCTTGGGCCTTGCCCCAACATGCCCATTATACATTGGACCCACTCATACCGACATCGAAGCTGTAATTCACACACTTGGATTGAATCCCCCATACCCGAATTGGTACATGGACACCGGTGCCACTACCCACATGACATCTGACCAAAGTACTCTCTCGTCTTATTCCAATTTGAGCAATAATCGTGGTATAATTATTGCTAATGATAATTCAATTCCAATTCGTGGTTATGGTCGTAAACCTTTGTCTCCCCCCATCCACCACTTGTCTTGAAAAATACTTTTCATGCCCCAAAATGATTAAAAATTTATGTCTGTAAATTCACAATTGATAATTGGGTTTCTGTTAATTTTGAACCTTTTGGATTTTCTGTGAAAGATTTCAAGATGGGAAACTCTCTCATGCGGTGTGATAGTAAGGGAGATCTTTATCCAATTTTTGAGTGTATTTTATACACTCTTTTGAGTCCTTTTTAGTTAAGTATTTTCCTTTTTTCGTTCGTGTTTAGTATAGTATTAGGTTGCTTTTCTTTCATTTTGTGTCACAGCGGTTATAAAGGAGAGAATACTACTTTTGAGGATGAAATTGCATAATAAAATCCCAAGCAATGAAGCCTAAGAGGTCCCGAGAAGAATAAAAGAAATCAGACGAAAATGTGACGAAATGGCAGAGGCACCGTGG
Organism: Przewalskia tangutica; assembly: GCA_029844215.1. Lineage (NCBI taxonomy): Eukaryota > Viridiplantae > Streptophyta > Magnoliopsida > Solanales > Solanaceae > Przewalskia > Przewalskia tangutica. The sequence continues at coordinate 134,520,819 of CM056722.1, forward strand.
TGCATAACATGTAAGGACCGCGATTCTCAAAACACCGCGGTGGACAGAATAAAGGTCGGGGCGTAAAATTTCTAGAAAGTCCGAAAAATAATTCACCGTCGAAGGTACTGCGGTTCCTGACAGCAGCACCGCGGTGCAAATATTCCAGTGAGCAGTCTAGCAATTTTCAACCAATTAGCACCGCAGTGCTAGGCAGAGGCATCGCGGTGCCGACGCGAGTTTTTCTAGATTTTTGGGCCGAATTTTGACAGGGTTAACAGGGTCTGAAACACAATTTTTCTCAGCTATAAAATCCCTAAACCCTGACCTTATTTGAGTCATTCTATAATATACTTGGTGGAGGAAAAGAAGGAGGCAAGAACAAGATTAGAGACATCTTCTTGTTTAAGTTATTTTCTTTTCCTTATTTTATTTCAGTTTATGTTGGATTGTAATTTAGTTCTTGACATGACAATGTTTATGAGTTAATTACTTAGTAAGGTTTTTCGTCGAATCTTCTTGAAACTCTTTCACATCGTTAATGCATAATTATTGATTCATTCTTCAGCATATTAAGATCTATTCAATATTGCTTTGATTGCTTGATAATTAATTGATCACTAATTGTCATAAATCATACGATTTTGAATCAAAAGTCTGAAAGGTGAGATTTGAATATGTTGTAATTGTCTAGACATAGGTTAATATCGTAGACGAAAGTACCCCGATACTTGTGTAGTATTTAAGGTTATTGTTCTTAATACTCCTGTGTGGTAAAATTTATCATAGAAATATAGAAGGTTTCTGCATAAGGTTGAGCTCTTATATGTCCTAACCAGAATATAATGACAGATTAGTTAACCTGCTATCTTAATAAGAAAAAGAATCATTAGCATTGCATTAACACGTGAAAGAGTGGATAGTTGAGGAGATTGGAAGTCTTATTTCCTTCATAACTGTTATAAACCCAAAGTATTATAATCTTTAGTTTATTTTCTGCACTTAGTCATAATTCTTAGTTATAATTCTCAAACTAAAGAACGCCAACCAAATAGATACCATAGGATAGATAACCGGTACTTGACAAACCAGTCTCTGTGGAAGATAAACTCTGTCTTACAAATCTTTATTACTTGAACGATACGTACACTTGCGTAAGCATCTAGTAATATCGCAATAAGTTTTTGGCGCCGTTGTCGGGGACTGACGTACTATCAATATCGAACTATCTATTCTTATTTCTAATTTGGTTTTTATTTTCTGTCTTTTTATTATTTTTATTTTAGAACGTTTTGCCGTGATCTGTTTGTTGTTTTTATCGATTTTAGGAACTTAGTTTATGCTAAGTAGGAGAGGAGCAGACACTCCTATCCATCTGAACCCTGAGATGGAAAGATTGTGCAGACAGAACATGAAAGACAAGAGAATTGCTGATTCTGTTGCAATGGAAGATCAGCAGAATCATAATATGGTGAATGATGAGTTACCGGCTGTGATGAGACAAGTCCCTGCAGAAAGGAGCTTGGGGGACTATGTGTTGCTTACAATTACAGGGGTGCAGACTTGCATCAGGCTTTCAGCTATTGAAGCCAATAATTTTGAAATCAAACCAGCAATCTTGCACATGGTTTAAGGCTCAGTTCAGTTTGGGGGATTACCGTCTGAAGATCCCCATATGCATCTAGCAAACTTCCTGGAGCTGTGTGCAACCTTTAAATACAATGGTATGACTGACGATGTCATTCGGTTGAGACTCTTCCCATTCTCACTCAGGGATAGAGCAAAAAGCTGGTTGAACTCATGGCAGACGAACTCCATCACCACATGTCAAGACTTAGCCCAAAAGTTTCTTGCCAAAGTTTTTCCTCCAGCGAACCAGCAAAGCTCAGAGGAGAGTTAAATAATTTTTCTCAGCTGGAGGGAGAATCACTATATAATTCATGGGAGCATTTTAAAGACTTGCAGAGGAAGTGCCTGCATCATGGGATTGAGAAGTGGATATTGGTCCACATATTCTACAATGGGCTGTGTAGTACTACTCGTACCATCATTGATGCTGCAGCAGAGGGAACATTCATAAAAAAGAGTGCCAATGAGGCACATGACTTGCTAGAATACATGGCCACAAACAATCATCAGGGGCCGATGAAAGAGCAATGAACAGTAGGAAAGTGGTTGGGATTCATGAGTTGGATGTTATTACTGCATTGACTGTGCAGGTAGCCACTTTGACAAAGCAGATGCAGTAGAGTACCATGTCAGTTAAAGCGGTTCAGACACCAGTGAGATACGAAATTTGTGGGGGTCCCCATACTTTTGATAGGTGTACAACAGTGGACCCAAATAATGTGCCTATGGAGCAGGTTCAGGCGGTGGGGAATTTTCATAAGCCATACAACAATGCATTCTCCAACACATAAAATCCGGGGTGGAGAAATCACTCAAATTTTTCATGGAAGAATGAACAAGAGCAGCAACCATAATTCCGGGCATCATCCTCACAGCAGTTCAGCCCACCAGACCCATAAGAGAAGCCAGATGACATAAAAGCAGCATTGTTGACCTTGGCCAACTCTCAGACCCAATTCTTGGCGGAAACTAGGTCCTCAATTTCATCCTTGGCCAAAACCCAGACACAATTTATGACAGAGACCAAGCAGTTCATGACAGAAACAAGATCCTCTATTAGGAACTTGAAGACTCAGATGAGGCAGTTGACAGGGAAGTTGAATGACAGACCTTATGGGACTCTCCCTAGTAATACAGTGATGAATCCAATGGAGCAATGCCAGGCAATTAGCTTGAGAAGTGGGAAGCAGTTAGAGCAGGATGGATCCCAACCAGTAATGAAGAAGACAGTTGAGGTAGAGAAAGAGGGGGTTACTGATGACCGCCCGATTTTAGAGAAGGCTACACCCGCAGTGATGAAGGAGTATACAGACAAAATTCTTTACTCTCAAAGATTGCAGAAGAAGGCTTTGGATAAGCAGTTTTCGCAATTTTTGGAGGTAATTAAAAAACTGCACATTAACCTTCCTTTCATTGAAGTCTTGGAGCAAATGCCAGCATATGTGAAGTTCATGAAAGACATCTTTTTTAAGAAAAGGAAGCTGGAAGATTATGAGACAGTGGTGCTGACAGAGGAGTGCAATGCTATCTTGCGGAAGAAGTTTTCCCCAAAGTTGAACGATCCAGTGAGTTTCACCTTACCTTGCACCATATGGGAGGTTACATGTAAAAAGGTTTTATGTGATTTAGGGGCAAGTATCAACCTGATGCCCCTCTCTATGTTTAGAAGACTTGGTTTGGGGGGCGAGACCAACCACAATCACCTTGCAGCTAGCTGATCGCTCAATGGTGCATCCCCAAGGAATAATTGAAGATGTGTTGGTACAAGTAGGTAAATCCATCTTTCCGGCTGATTTCCTCATTTTAGACATGGATGAAGATGAAATTATGTCCATCATCCTTAGGAGACCATTCCTAGCCACAGGGAGGGCACTTATTGATGTTGAGAAGGGAGAGTTGAAGCTCACAGTTCAATATGAGAAGATGACCTTCAAAGTTTTCAAGCCACCCACTGAACCTCAAATCAATGATAGATGCTTTGCTATTGGAATAATTGACAAGGTGTGTCTGAGAAAAGTCTCACAAGTACTGATGCTCGTAGGGTACCATTAAAGCAGTATGAAAAACTTTATGGTAAGAATTTTGAACCTGTGAATGAGGAAAAAGGAACAAACTCCTTTGAAATCAGCCCTGTGAAAAAGAAGAGAAGGAAGAGAAAAAGAATGGTGTTTAAATGGATATGCGGGGAATAATCTACCTCCTTGAGTGAACAAGGTATCTGCGTCCGGCTAAAAGACGTTAAAGACAACGCTACTTGGGAGGCAACCCAATGGTTTAATTATGTTATTTTAATTTCTGTTTTAATTGATTTATTTTGTCTTGAACAGTCTCACGATCTGATATGTTTAGTGTTTTTGGATTACAGATGAAAGGCAGGACTCACTCCGAAGGGCGAATGGTAAACAAGGCAGAAAACTGGACACACTGGAATTTTTCTGTAATTAGCACCACGGTGCATGGAGCACGGACCGCGACGCCTCATGGGCAGCGTGCACAATAATTTCTCTTTCATCCCAGACCTCTGTTATGACCATTATTTTATGTCTGTAATTTGACTCTTTATTTTTAGTCTTTACACATTGGGGACAATGTGTCGATTAAGTTTGGGGGGGTCTTATTTTCGTTTTGTTGTTGTTTTGAGTCTTTTTTAGTGTTTTATGTGTTTTTGAGTCATAATATTTTTTATAGATCATGTATGTTGTAGTTGCTAAAGATATTGAGTGGATAAAATGGGATAATGGAATTGAAAACAAAAATTTATGTGCTTAAGTGAGATATGCCAAAAATTCATGACATCTAATTATTTGAGATATTTGTGTTTAGCCTATGTATGTCAGTTATGGAAAGAAATGTTGAAAATGTCTAGAAAATATGTTTGCTTGTTATTTGAGGCGAAATAGTTAAGATATACATGTTTAAGGAGATGATTCAGACATTTCTTTGATAGCCCTTCTGACCATTCATTACCTACCCTGACATAAATTGTATCACTAGTCAGCCCCTTTGAGCCTAAATAATATATTTGTTTGATACCCTATGATTCATCTGTTGTGCCATAAGTAATAATGGAAAATTATTGGAATGAGAAATGTTGAAAGAGAAATAAAAAGAGATGAAAAAGTTGATGCACCCCAATGAAAAATATGCAAAAGCCTAAGTTTGGGGGTGCTTGTTATTTATAATGTATCTCATTCTCTCAAAAAGAAAATAGGGGAGAAAATATGTATGAGATTAAAAAGAAAGAAAAAAAATAAGGAAAAGAGTTGAATGAAAAATGCTTATGGTACGTAATTCAGTCTAAATGTCAACTTTTATCTACCCGTGCCTAAGCCTACATTACAACCCTTGAAAGTCCTGATGATCCCTAATGTGTATGTCTATGATTAGTGGAGAATAACAAGTAAACAGGTCTAGGATGTGAATTAATAAGGACTTGGGTTGTGTTAAAAAGTTGTGAAACCGTTTTAATGAGAAATGGGTAATTGGGTTTTAAAAGGAATAATGTTATATTGATTTCGGAAATGAGAACAAGTATCGAACAAACCAACTCGGCGTTAATAAAGAAAAATGTATTGACTAATTAATTATTATTAAAACCAGTAGAAACCTCCATCTGCATAGAAGCTAAGATAAGACAAAATTGTATTACATTTTCTAGATCATGGCTGCTTTAATAAGATTGTTATAAACAAGAATAACCTACTCACACATAAGGCATATGTTACTCAAATTATTTTAAAAGAGAATTATGGTATTAAGTGATTAAGACTATGACTACGAAACCTTTCGAAAATAAGAGACTTGAGTATTTGAAATTAGGCAAACTTGAACTTTTGGAAAAGAAGGTTGTTACTTGTCTTTAAAAAGGGGAAACTATTTTGGTTTACTTAAGATAATAGTTACTCTGTTTTGGATACTACGAGTGTTGGTATCAGGTGACTTCTTATGAAAGAATGGATATTTGTAAGGGAATTAAAGTATGGTAATTTGCTTGTGCTTGCTTGTGATAGCCTTGTTGTGTGAAAAGTTGTATTCCTATGCTACCGCGTCTCTCGATGGAGGGCCGGTATATTGTTATTGTTGTTACATGGACATGTACGCACCGATGAAGAATTAGCATGCGCGTTACGCGGGTTAATCACCGATATATTGTTATTGTTGTTACATGGACATGCGCACCGATGAAGAATTAGGGGCATGCGGCCGTGCGCGGTTAATCACCCGATATATTGTTATTATTGTTACATGGACATACGCACCGTCACGAATTCGGCGAATGTGGCGTGCGCGCAGGTTGATTACCCGATATATTGTTATTGTTGTTACATGGACATGCTCGCACCGATGCACTCCGGGGCATGGCGTGCGGCGGTTGATTACGATATATTGTTATTATTGTTACATGGACATGCCTGCACCGATGAAGAATTCCGGGGCATGTGGCTACTGGCGAGGTTGATTACGGTATCGTTATTGCATCATGGACATGTCTACACTGATAGAGAATTCCGGGGGCGTGTGGCCATGATGCGGGCATGATTGATATTGTGGGCGTGAGACCCTTGGTTATATTTAAGTGATGACTTTGAGGGCGTGAGTCCCTGCTTTGACATGACTGTTTTATGTCGTGAACTGTAGTTTGGTTGTCATATATGTCTCCTGTTTTATTTAAATCGTATGATTTCGTTTACTGATATTTTCGCCACATACTTGGTACATGTTGTCTTGACATCCTTCGGGCTGCGTTCATGCCGCGGTAGAGGTACACGATTGTTGATCCTCGCCATGAGATCACAGATTGAGTTTTAGGAAGCTCCGTTTCTCGAGGCTTATCTTTGGTATAGTCCCTGTCGTTGTAGTACTTACATTCGGGGTATGGCGGGCCCTGTCCGTCATTGTTGTTATAACACTCTTAGAGTGCATGTAATCTTGTTGTGGCGGGGTTGTAAAGGTTGTAATCGCTCAATTCGTATATATGCAAGAAGGCAACCGTTTTGGTTGGCCTGTTTTATTATCATATCTCTTGTTTCATGTTTAAGTTTTTATTTCCGTTGATTTTCTCTGATGTTGTATCACTAGGGTGCCCGGGGTAAGGCACCAGTCACGGGCCCGGGGTCGGGTCGTGACACGTCCGCAATTATTGTCAGGTAGGCGGCGCCCGATGGTGTTTAATTTCAAATGGCATCGCTATAAGCTATGCGGGTAGGCGCGCCCAATATTTGATTAAACCCATCTTATATCATGTCTATTGGGTTTGATGAGTTTCCATCTGAATGTGTTTAGAAATTGCATGATAAGATGTCATATGATGTATGACATGTTGATCTTTATTGAAATTCCCGAAAACTAAAAATGTTCCCCAAACATTAAATACAAATCTAAATTAAAACGCACAGTCCATTATAATTGTTAGGGTGCAAAATCTTTTTCGGCGATATGAATATTTATGCCAAAGCATTTTCTCTAAGTTTACGAGAACTCAGGCCCTTTCATAGATGTGTTAAAATGAAAGTAGATGATAAACTTATGTAGGTATTTACACCAAAGTGTTTTCTCGCAAAGACCAAGTTTACTTAGGCATTTAAACGCAGTCGTGTAATGGGGTTGGCTTGTTTAGATAAATATTGGCGCCAAAGTGTCGGACTAATCTAAAGACGCAAGATTAAAATGAAAGATATTTAATCAAACCAAGAGTTGTAGAGATGTTTTACAATTGGTTGAGGACCTACCAAAGTGTGCTATTGAAGTTATCAGCCAAAGCAAACGCGGATATAACATATGTTTGGATCTTGGCCCATTATGACCTTAAAGTATTTTAGGTCTGTATTCTACCTTGGGGTTGTAGAAGTATGAAAAATAGTGGGGGCTGATTAAACAAAAGGTCATGTTAAATTAGCAAATAATGAATGTGTGTAAATTAAGAATGAATTTTGATTGCATTTTTCTGTTCTATCTATATCTTCAGATCTTCAGAATGTCAAGATTTTTGTTGAAAATGCTTATGGAGTCCAACAGATTAACTGGACCCAATTTCATAGACTGGCTCAGGAATGTAAGAATTGTCCTGAGACAAGAAAAAATTAAATATACTTTGGACCGGGTATTCCCTACAGCTCATGCAGAAAACTCTGTCGAATATGCGACCTTTGATAAGGCTGCTTACGGAAAACATTTTAAGGATGCCACTTCAGCTCAATGTCTAATGTTGTCTTCTATGTCACCACCATTTCAAATACAACATGAGCACTTGGGGTCTAACGAAATGTTAGCACATTTGAGGAGTCTCTATGATTCGCAATCTCAGACAATAGAGTATGAACTGCTCATAGAACTTTTCAAATGTAAGCTAAATGTAGGGGGCTAGGTGTCTCCACATCTGTTAAAGATGATTGAGTTTATAGAGAGGTTAGCCTCCATCGACATAAAGTTTCATGACAGAGTCTCCACTACCCTTATCTTGCATTCACTTCCAAGGTCGTTTGAGAGTTTCATTGTTAATTATAATATGAATGGAACTAAAACGACATTGCCAGAGTTGCATAATATGCTGAAAACCTTCGAATCTTCGACCTCCAGAAGCAAACAATACTTTTGGTTGGCTCCTCTTGTCATCCCAAACCGAAAGGTAAGGGACAACAGAAGAGGAAGGGCAAAGCTATGGATGTTGCGGCCCCAACAATGAACCCCAAGGGAGGGGCGAAGAAGAAGAAGAATAAACTGCCGACATTGGATATATGTGTTATACCCCGTATTTTCCAGAGTATGTACGTAAGGACGTACGTAGAAAAGTTTGGGCTTTAAAGTAGGCTTGGCCGATTATTTTTGTGCACAACACCCGGTTGGAGTCGTTTTTCGACGAAACGTTTTGCATAACTTGCGAAGGAAAAATTCCGGCTATGTCATTTCTAATTTTTGCGGATTTTTCCGAGAGACGAAACATTTTGGACCAACAAGAGGGCGACACTTGTCACCCCTGGTTGTGGGAGTGGGCGTAAAGCATGGGACGAAATGGTTGGGTTTTTGTCAAGTAGTAGGTAGGATATTTTTGTGGTAGATGGATAAGGTGCACTTGGCATGATCATGGCCCTACACTTGCCTTGCACTTGGCATGATCTTGGCCATTGGTTGGCCTTTGCTAGACCTATAAATACCCCCCTTTGAAGACTTCTTCATCCATTCTACAAATTCCAAGTCTTGAAATCTTCCCTCCCTCCTTGTTGGTTTCGTCCCACCCTCCCCTTTGTGAGGCCTTGTGGCCGAGAGCTCCCTCGTCGAAAGTACCCCAGTGGTAGTAGGGGTATACACCCACTTGTGGTGTTGTCTCGTATAAATACCCCCCTCTTGGTAGAAATACTCTCAAAAGTATTGTTATAATGCCCAAATTACCTTAGCCGTATACCTTGTAGTATTCTAAGGTTATACCTATACGAAAAGCCCCGTAATACTATTATACTTCCCGTCAGTCACCAAACCGAAACCCTAAGGAAAATCTCCATGGTTAGTTGGAGTAGTATGTAGAAGTTGGTTAGAATGTTATACCCCGTAGTTCCAGGGTATGTATGCGAGGACGTACGTACGAGAATACGACAGAAAGATTGGAAAGGAAGAAAGAGGTGATTTTTCCACGGAAAAGTTTCCGGTTTTTGTGAAGGAAAAAGGTTCGTTAATGGGAATTGGATTCCCAGATTTGGTTTTTGGACTTCTTAGATTATATTAGAATTATGGAATTTTATTTTCGGAAATGGTCACGTGGGCCCACGGAGAAATTTACTGTTTGTAGGGCCCGCTTTGATTTTGAGATTTTGGCGTTATGGATATTTTCTAAGACGAAATATTTTGGACGAATCGGGGAGACACGTGTCACCCCACGTGGCACCCTTGGGCGAAATATGTTTGTGCACAACACCCGGTTAAGTCGTTTTCGGCGAAACGTTCTACCTAACTACGAAGGGTAAATTACGGCTATGTCATTTAGTTTTTTGCGGATTTTTCCGAGAGGCGAAGCGTTTTGGACCAACGAGAGGGAAACACGCACCCTCTCGTTGGTGGACTTGAAGAGGCGTTAGGGCGATTGGATGGGCGCGGTTGCTAGATTTTTGTGTAGATATTTGTGAGGTTTTAGGGAGTAGGGTCTAGGGGCACTTGGGCATATCTTGGCCTCCACTTGCCCCCACTTGGCTAGATCTTGGCCGTTGGTTGGCCTTGCTTGCCTATAAATACCCTCCCCTTTGAAGACTTCTTCATCCATTCCATAATTTCCAAGTCTTGAAAACCTCCCTCCTCCTTGTTGGTTTCGTCCCTCCTCTTCCTTCATGAGGCCTTGGCCGAGGTGCACCACTCCCAGAGGCCTTGGTCGAAGTACACCCACTCCTAGTGGTGTGTGCCGTGAGGTACCCTCTCGGTAGAAATACTCTCCAAGTATTGTTATAATGCCCAAATTACCTTAGCCGTATACCTTGTTGTATTCTAAGGTTATACCTATCTGAAAAGCCCGTAAATACTATTATACTTCCCGTCACTACAAACCGAAACCCTAGGAAAATCTCCATAGTCAGTTGGAGTATTGTGTAGTTGGTTAGAACTTCTAAGGGTGGTTTAGAGCGGGTTGGGCGCGGAGTCGAGCTAAACGATTGCCCAGATCGACTTTATACTTGGATAATTATGGGCTTATCGAGGTAAATATCTTGTCCTCTATTGTAATTGGAAATTACATGTTGTTAGAATATATAGTTGAAGTATACTATATATAGAATGAGCGTGGTTAGTTGGCGATGTCTTTTGACTTAAGCTCAAGAATCGAATCGTATTCAGATGAGACTTGTGTAGTAAGATCGTGGAGTAGAATTGTACCCGTTCGGGTTAGATGTATAACCCCCTGGTTGGCTTGGTAGCCGCCCGTTAGAGAGGAGATTTACGCCATGTGAGAGTCTTTGCCGAATTTTCGAGAATGTTCTGCGATAAGGTCTAAATGTTAATAAGCGCCTGTGGCCTTATAGGTGAAGTACTACGTGTGGCGCTCTACTTGGCTTAAGGAGTAGCCAGACTGGGAGTACTGAGCGTTTGCTATTAGTCGATACTCGTCGCGGTATGTGAACCTCTTCCTATCTCTTCTAGCATGATATGTGTGAACTATGTAGTACGGTGAGACGCATGTACTAAATGTATTTGATTGGTGTAAAACATAAAGTGTTATAACGGCTTTATGGGAAGTTGGTTATAACGGCTTTATGTTGGTAAGAAAATACATGTGGTTTTTAAAAGGTAACTGATTTGAACTATAACTGGCTTGTTATGTGTTAATAAAGAACTTGAAGTATTTCAAAAGAGTTTTGAATCATTTTGAGAGAAGAAGTAATACTTGATTTGTTTTGAAAACTTAAGAGTTATACTAGCTTTATGGAAAGTTAGGTATAACGTCTTAAGAATGTTTTACTGATTTTGGAAATCAGAATGTGTATCGACAAACCACTGCAGCGTTAATAAAAGGAAATGTTTTGACAGATTAAGTATTATTAAAACCAGTAGAAACTTCCATCTGCATAGAAGCTAAGATGAGACAAAATGATATTTCCTAGATCATGGCTGCTGTAATAAGATTGTTGTAAACAAGAATATCCTACTCACATATAAGACTTATGTTTCTCAGATAGTTTAAAAGAGAATTATATTCTTAAATGAATAAGACTATGAACTACGAAACCTTTCTAAATAAGAAACATGAACATTTGAAATTAGGCAAACTTGGACGTTTGGAAAATAATGTTGTTACTTGAGTTTTACAAAGAGAAGTGTTTTGATTTACTTCAAAAGATAATCACTATATTTTCATATACTACGGGCATTGTGTGACTTTTGTGAAAGTAACGTATCTTTTAAAGAGTTAATGTATGAAGTACTTTGGGGATAAAACCCCGAACTTGTTAGCATATAGTAGAAAGTACCTTGTGTGTATAACTTGATTGTGTTGGTTTGTGATAGCCTTGTAATACTTTCTTGTTGATTTGATAAGTAAACATGCTAGGATGCTACGTGTGTTAGTATCTTGTGATGTTTGTGTAAAGGGGTTTTTCCTTTGTTGTGCTTATGTTGTTTAACGATAAGCTGTTATGATAGTATTATACATCACTCATCTCTTGAGAAGATTCCGGGGGTTAAGCTTCCTCCGTCGCGGTAGACTCGGCGGTCGATGGACCTATGATTCGAGACTACCTACGCGGTCCGAGGGCCTATGCGAATCTGCGGGAGTTCCGAGTTAGATCGCGCCTTGTGGTCATGCGGTCTTGTGCCATGCGGACGGCGAGTCCAGACGCCGCCGGAGTAGCTACCTCGATGCGGGTTATACCTCATGCGGCCGATCCGATTGGCCTATGCGGAGCTGCGGAAAGTTCCAGGGCTAGACGCGCACATTAGATACTGCGGGCAAGTGGTCAGCTTTGATCATGTGACGGTCTAGACAGATCTTATGATACAGTTCATGACCTTGTTGGTACCGCTGGTGTTAGTAGTCGGCTATGCCTTCGCATTTACCCCAGACGTGTTATTATGGCACGTGGGACCCGTGTTCATGTGTTCCTTGGTGCTTTTATATCATAAATCGCCGGCGAGGAAGGTATTCCACGGCATGATTGATGTTGTGGGCGTGAGACCCATTGTTATATTTGAGTGATGACTTGAGGCGTGAGTCCCCGACTTGATACGATCGCTATTATTGTGAATCGTAGTTTGGTTATCATACATGTCTCCCGCTTTATAGACTATTATGATTTCATTTACGATTTTTAGTTTCACATACTTGCACTGTGATCGACCTCCTTCGGCTGCGTTCATGCCGCAGTAAAGGTACACCATCATTGATCCTCGCTTAGGGTCACGTCAGCGTTTGGTAAAGCTCCGCTGCTCGAGGCTTATCGGGTATAGTTCCTGTTGTTGTAGGTGTTTACATTCGTGGTATGGCGGGGCCCCGTCCCGCCATTGTTGTCGATAATTTCTTAAGTCCAGAAGATCGCTGTGCGTGGTTTGTAAAAAGGATTAAAACTGCTCATGTTGGAAAAAGTCGTTATTTATATTTACGCCGAAAGGCAAGTTTTTCTCAGTTATTGTTTCATATTTCATAATATGTCTTGTATTGTTTATGTTCCATTACACTGATGTTGTATCACTAGGGTGCCCGGTAAGGCACGACCACGGGCCTTAATCGGTCGTGACAAAAGTGGTATCGAGCGATTAATCCTGAAAGTGTCTACGCATCGATCCGAGAGTCTTGATTATCGGTGTTGCGCACCACGCCAATAATCGTGAGGCTATAGGATATTTAGGATTGGTTTCTATTCTTCTCACTCGAGATCGTGCCTTAGAGCCGAGTTGTAAGTTGGACCCTCCGATGAAATTCTTTCCTTATCGTTATGCCTCCGCGTAGGCAACCCGCCCGTGAGGCGCGCAAGGCGAGCGCGAGTAGAGTTCGAGAGGTCGAGGGCACAGCCCAATCATTACCTAGGTAGTGCTTCATTCGGGATTTCTGCGACGCCACTAGCCCCAAGAGAGTTTAGCATGATGACGGCAGCTCCTCTGCGTCCATGATATTTGAACCTTCGCCCACGACCGAACAGTGAATATAGATTGCAAAGAGGCGACCACATTAGCTATGGATTTGGCTACCAGAGATTATACCGATGTACCACGAGTCTTGATGACTACCAAGAGAGGGTTGTGCAAGAGTAATTCTTCATTGGTTGAGCATGGCACGTATGCGGGCTTATGTACAGCAGCCGAGAAACGTAGAGATCGACGTTAACCAAGGCGACAGAGGAGAGGGCCGAGCGAAGGTCCTTCGGTAACTTTCAAGGTGAGTATACCTTAAGTGCTATGTTCGATAGCGTGTGTTAGTTGTGATTAGAAATCATGGTGGGTTAACCGAGTAAGATTTTGGGGGATAGAGGGTGTGAGCCTTAGAGTGTTATACGTGGAGACCTTAGAGGTAAGGCCATCTCAAGAAAAGGTGTAGTGTTATGTTTGATCCTTATCGGAAGCATAGTGCACGTGAGCTATGTTTGGGGATAGGTCCCTGGCAGTGTGGAATGAAAGTGGGTCGAGTTGAGGCCACGCCGAGTCAACCCGCGGCAGTTTTTGGTGTGGGGTCAGTGGTGGTCCCGCCTTGTGTTAGGGTTGTGAGGGTGTTAGGCCCAAGTTTAGTTAACTAGCGTACGAGTTCGTGGATGCGTTCGACCAGCTGGTCGATGGGGGCAGCCCATCGTGTTCTTCTGGCCGGACCGCTCACTCGGCGATGTTGATTTATCGAAGGTTGTAAGGTCAAGACGGTGCCTACCTTCACCTTATGGCGCAGTGGAGCCCGTGTTACTACTGTTTTTGTTTGGAAGTTTTACCAGCAGGTTAAGGACTCGGTGAGTCTCGACCGCATTCGCCTCGCCGGTGTGGATTTCGAGGTAGTTGTGAGGATTGTTGTCTCCTCAGAGAAGTGCTTCTAGCTACCTTTCGGTGTTCGGATGTCGCTTTATGAAGCCTTGTAAGGGCGGAATTGTAAGTTGCCCTACGATTGGTACGATGTTGGCAAGGTTCGCATACTGGTTCAGCTTGTTCCACAGATCGCGATAGGTAAAGCTCGTCTAGAAGAAGTTACAGCGGCACGGAGAATCGTATGATAATCGCGGCGGCGCCAGAGTTCAGTTGACAATGGTCTTCTTGAAAGTACCACCCCGGACAGGGTGTGACGAGTTTTGGAAACAGAAGGAACTTAGCCCGAGTTACTTTGGGCTTTTTGAGTTCATGTGAAGAATAGGCCAGGTTGCCTATATGTTAGCAATTGCCGTCCGACTTAGGAGGCAGTACGTCCGGTCTTTCGTATTGTTATGTTCGGGGGGCTGAGCGTATAAAGAGGCCAGAGCCTCTACCACGGGAACAGACCCGAACCGTGGCTCTCCGTATGGCACATCCTGAGAAGGGCCGTAGGGCATGCCTCAGGGATCGCAAGCAGCCCGGTACCATTTGTTGGGTCGTCGGAGCAAGGCTCGCGACAAAGTGACAAAAGTGGTATCAGTGACTGAGGAAGTATATTTTGACCCCGGGAAGAGGTATTTGTGGTGATATAGAGGTGTTTCCTCGTGGGCTTGGATGTAAGTCTTTGCGCAGGTGTTTCCATGGCCAGGTGTGGCAGGATTGTTCTCATAAGTATAGTAGTAGAGACTATATCGACGCTTGTATGTTTGGGGACTTAGAAGGAACATTCGGGACGAATGTTTCTAAGGGGGGAAGAATGTTATACCCCGTAGTTCCAGGGTATGTATGCGAGGACGTACGTACGAGAATACGACAGAAAGATTGGAAAGGAAGAAAGAGGTGATTTTTCCACGGAAAAGTTTCCGGTTTTTGTGAAGGAAAAAGGTTCGTTAATGGGAATGGATTCCCGATTTGGTTTTGGACTTCTTAGATTATATTAGAATTATGGAATTTTATTTTCTGAATGGTCACGTGGGCCCACGGGAGAAATTTACTGGTTTTGTGGCCCGCTTTGATTTTGAGATTTTGGCGTTATGGATATTTTCTAAGACGAAATATTTTGATTTAATCGGGGCGACACGTGTCACCCCACGTGGCACCCGGGTCGAAATATGTTTGTGCACAACACCCTGCAGAGTCGTTTTCGACGAAACGTTCTACCTAACTTACGGGCGGTAAATTACGGCTATGTCATTTAGTTTTTTTGCGGATTTTTCCGAGAGGCGAAACGTTTTGGACCAACGAGAGGCAACACTTGGCACCCTCTCGTTGGTGGACTGAAGGGCGTTAGGCCGATTGGATGGGCAAGGGTTGCTAGATTTTGTGTAGATATTTGTGAGGTTTTAAGGAGTAGGGTCTAGGGGAACTTGGGCATATCTTGGCCCTCCACTTGCCCCCACTTGGCTAGATCTTGGCCATTGGTGGCCTTTGCTCGCCTATAAATACCTCCCCTTTGAAGACTTCTTCATCCATTCCATAATTTCCAAGTCTTGAAAACCTCCTCCTCCTTGTTGGTTTCATCCCTCCTCTTCCTTTGTGAGGCCTTGGCCGGCGGGTGCACCCTCCCAGAGGCCTTGGCCGAGAGGTACACCACTCCTGTGGTGTCCGTGAGGTACCCCTCTCGTAGGAAATACTCCAAGTATTGTTATAATGCCCAAATTACCTTAGCCGTATACCTTGTTGTATTCTAAGGTTATACCTATCTGAAAGCCCGTAAATACTATTATACTTCCCACTACCACAAACCGAAAACCCTAGGAAAATATCCATAGTCCGTGAGTATTGTGTAAGTTGGTTAGAACTTCTAAGGTGGTTTTGAGCGGGTTGAGCGCCGGAGTCGAGCTAAACGATTGCCCAGATCGACTTTATACTTGGATAATTATGGGCTTATCGAGGTAAATATCTTGTCCTCTATTGTAATTGGAAATTACATGTTGTTAGAATATATAGTTGAAGTATACTATATATAGAATCAACGTGGTTAGTTGGCAATGTCTTTTGACTTAAGCTCAAGAATCGAATCGAATCAGACATTACGAGACTTGTGTAGTAGTCTTGGGAGTAGAATTGTACCCGTTCGGTTTAGATGTAAAACCCCCCCTGGTGGGCTTGGTAGCCGCCCAGTTAGAGAGGAGATTTACGCTGTTGGGGAGGCGCCGAATTTTCGGTAGAATGTTCTGCGATAAGGTCTAAATGTTAATAAGTCACTTGTGGCCTTATAGGTGAAGTACTACGTGTGGCGCGTTCTACTTGGCTTAGGAGTAGCCAAGCGGTTGGGAGTACTTGAGCGTTTTGCTATTAGTCGATACTGCCGCGAGGTATGTGAACCTCTTCCTATCTCTTCTAGCATGATATGTGTGAACTATGTAGTACGGTGACGTACATGTACTAAATGTATTTGATTGGTGTAAAACATAAAGTGTTATAACGGCTTTATGGGAAGTTGGTTATAACGGCTTTATGTTGGTAAGAAAATACATGTGGTTTTTAAAAGGTAAATCGATTTGAACTATAATCGCTTGTTATGTGTTAATAAAGAACTTGAAGTATTTCAAAAGAGTTTTGAATCATTTTGAGAGAAGTAATACTGATTTGTTTTGAAAACTTAAGAGTTATACTAGCTTTATGGAAAGTTGGGTATAACGTCTTAAGAATGTTTTACGATTTTGGAAATCGAATGTGTATCGACAAACCATCGCAAATTAATAAAAGGAAATGTTTTGTGATTAAGTATTATTAAAACCAGAGAAACTTCCATCCGCATGTAAGCTAAGATGAGACAAAATGATATTTCCTAGATCATGGTCACGTAATAAGATTGTTGTAAACAAGAATATCCTACTCACATATAAGACTTATGTTTCTCGGATAGTTTAAAAGAGAATTATATTCTTAAATGAATAAGACTATGAACTACTTAAACCTTTCTAAATAAGAAACATGAACATTTGAAATTAGGCAAACTTGGACGTTTGGAAAATAATGTCATACTGAGTTTTACAAAGAGAAGTGTTTTGATTTACTTCAAAAGATAATCACTATATTTTCATATACTACGGGCATTGTGTGACTTTTGTAAAGTAACGTATCTTTTAAAGAGTTAATGTATGAAGTACTTGGGGATAAAACCCGAACTTGTTAGCATATAGTAGAAAGTACCTGGTGTGTATAACTTGATTGTGTTGGTTTGTGATAGCCTTGTAATACTTTCTTGTTAATTTGATAAGTAAACATGCTAGGATCCACGTGTGTTAGTATCTTGTGATGTTTGTGTAAAGGGGTTTTTCCTTTGTTGTGCTTATGTTGTTTAACGATAAGTCGTTATGATAGTATTATACATCACTCATCTCGAGAAGATTCCGGTTAAGCTCCTCCGTCGCGGGTAGACTCGGCGGTCGATGGACCTATGATTCGAGACTACCTCACGCGGTCCGGGGCTATGCGGAATCGCGGAGTTCCGTGTTAGACGCGCCTTGTGGTCATGCGGTCTCCGCGCTACGCGACGGCGAGTCCAGACGCCGCCGGGAGTAGCTACTCGATGCGGGTTATACCTCACGCGGGCCGATCCGATTGGCCTATGCGAGTCGCGGAAAGTTCGGGGCTAGACGCGCACATTAGATATCGCGGCAAGTGGTCGCTTTGATCATGTGACGGTCTAGACAGATCTTATGATACGCTTCATGACCTTGTTGGTACTGTGGTGTTAGTAGTCGCTATGCCTTCGCATTTACCTCGCACGTGTTATTATGGCACGCAGTGGGACCCGTGTTCATGTGTGTTCCTTGGTGCTTTTATATCATAAATCGCGCAGCTGGCGAAGGTATTCCACGAGCATGATTGATGTTGTGGCGTGAGACCCATTGTTATATTTGAGTGATGACTTGAGGCGTGAGTCCCCGACTTGACACGATCGCTATTATTGTGAATCGTAGTTTGGTTATCATACATGTCTCCGCTTTATAGACTATTATGATTTCATTTACGATTTTTAGTTTCACATACTCTGCACTGTGATCGACTCTTCTGGGCCGCGTCATGCCGCAGTAAAGGTACACCGCCATCGATCCTCGCCTAGGGTCACGTCAGCGTTGCAAAGCTCCGCTGCTCGAGGCTTATCAGGTATAGTTCCCTGTTGTAGGTGTTTACATTCGGGGTATGGCGGGGCCCCGTCCCGCCATTGTTGTCGTATAATTTCTAGAGGTCCGTAATGTCTTGTCGCGTGGTTTGTAAAAAGGATTAAAAATGTTCATGTTGGAAAAAGTCGTTATTTATATTTACGCCGAAAGGCAAGTTTTCTCAGTTATTGTTTCATATTTCATAATATGTCTTGTATTGTTTTATGTTCCGCCGATTACTGATGTTGTATCACTAGGGTGCCCGGTAGGCACCATCACGCCCTAATCGGTCGTGACATGTAACTTCTAAGGGTAGTTTGGAGCGGGTTGGAGCGCACGGTTGGAGCTAAACGTTGCCTGGATCGACTTTATACTTGGATAATTATGGGCTTATCGAGGTAAATATCTTGTCCTCTCTATTGTAATTGGAAATTACATGATTGTTAGACTATATAGTTGAAGTATACTATATATAGAATCAACGTTATTATCGGCAATGTCTTTGGACTTAAGCCCAATAATAAGAAACCTTTTCGAAAGAAGAGTGTTGAATCGTAATTACATGCGTATCTGACATGAGACTTGTGTAGCTTTTCGCGAGGTAGAATTGTGCACGTCCGGATTAGACGTATAACCCCTCGTTGGCTTGGTAGCCGGCCCGATAGAGGAGGAGATTTACGCCATGCGTGTGAGAGGTCGCCGAATTTTCGTAGAATGTTCTACGAAGAGATCTAAATATTAATAAGTCGCCTTGTGGCCTTATAGGTCAAGATCGCGTGTGGCGCGATCTACTCGCTTAAGGAGTAGCCGACGGTTGGAAGTACTTGAGCGTTTTGCTATTAGTCGATACTGCCGCGAGGTATGTGAACCTCTTCCTATCTCTTCTAGCATGATATGTGTGTAACTATGTAGTACGATAGACGCATACGTGTTAAATGTATTTGATTGGTCTAAAACATAAAGTGTTATAACGCTTTATGGGAAGTTGGTTATAACATCTTTATGTAGGTAAGAAAATACTTGTGGTTTTTAAAAGTGGTAATCGATTTGAACTATAAATCGGTGGTTATATAATAATAAAGAACTTGAAGTATTTCAAAAGATTTTTGAATCATTTTGAAAGAAGAAGTATACTGGTTTTTGAAAACTTAAGAGTTATACTAGCTTTATGGGAAGTTAGGTATAACGGCTTAAGAATGTTTTATCGATTTGAAATCGAACGTGTATCGACAAACCACCGCAGGCGTTAATAAAAGGAAATATTTTGACAGATTAAGTATTATTAAAACCAGAGAAACTTCCATCCGCATAAGCTAAGATGAGACAAAATGATATTTCCTAGATCATGGGTCGTAATAAGATTGTTATAAACAAGAATATCATACTCACATATAAGGCTTATGTTTTCTCGATGGTTTAAAAGAGAATTATATTCTTAAATGAATAAGACTATGAACTACTAAACCTTTCAAAAAAAGAACCGTGAACATTTGAAATTAGGCAAACTGGACGCTTGGAAAATAATGTTGTTACTTGATTTTACAAAGGTAAGTGTTTTGATTTACTTCAAAAGATAATCACTCTATTTTCATATACTACGTATTGTGTGACTTTTGTAAACGTAACGTATCTTTTAAAAGATAATGTATGAAGTACTTTGGGAATAGATACCCGATCTTGTTAATCATATATTAGAATGTACCTTGTGTGTATAACTTGATTGTGTTGGTTTGTGATAGCCTTGTAATACTTTCTTGTTGATTTGATAAGTAAACATGCTAGGATGCTACGTGTGTTAGTATCTTGTGATGTTTTGTGTAAAGGGGGTTTTCCCTCGACTGCGCTTAAAGTTGTTTGACTCTCAGCCGTTATGTTGGTATTGTACCACTCACCTTGACTTGTCTCCGGAGGTTAAGCCGCCTCCGACGCGGTAGACTCAGCGATGCAGGACCATGATTCGAGAATACCTATGCGGTCCGGGGATCCATGCGGAACTACGGAGTTCCGGTTAGTTTGCGCCTTGTGGTCATGCGGTCTTTGTGGCCACGCGATCGCGAGTCCAGGCGATCGCCGGGAGTAGCTACCCTCGACGCGAGGAATACCTCACGCAGCCTATGAGGTTGGCCTATGCGAGCTACGGAGAGTTCGAGGCTAGACGCGCACATTTGATCTGCGAGCGAGTGACCGGCTTTGATCATGTGACGTTACAGAGATATCATGATACGCTTTATGACCTGTTAATACTATGGTGTTAGTAGTCGGTTATGCCTTCGTATTTACCCTGCATCGCTTTATTAGGACACAGTGGGACCCGTGTTCATGTGTATTTCTTGGTGCTTTTATATCATAAACACGGCATGAGGAAGGTATTCCACGAGCATGATTGATGTTATGGGCGTGAGACCCATAGTTACATTTGAGTGATGACTTTGAGGCGTGAGTCCACGACTTGACACGCGCCATTTATTGTGAATCGTAGTTTGGTTATCATACATGTCTCCCGCTTTATAGACTATTATGATTTCATTTACAATATTTTCGGGCCACATACTTGGTACTGTTGTAATCGACTTCCGAGGCCGCGTTCATGCCGCAGTAAAGGTACACCGTGTTGATCCTCGCTCTAGTGGTCACAACAGATGGGAAGCTCCGTTTCTCCGAGGCTTATCGGTATAGTCCGCCGTTGTAGGTATTTACATTCGTGGTATGGCGGGCCCCGTCCCGCCATTGTTGTCGTATCATTCTTAGGTCCGTAGCATCGTAGGCGCGAGTTGTAATGGGATGTAATCGTCGGTTTTAAATTGATTTATATATATATGCCGTAAGGCAAGTTTTCTCGACTATTGTTTCATACTTCTTGTTATTTCATGTTATCGCCTTATGTTCCGTGATTACTCACGATGTTGTATCACTAGCGCGTGCGGTAGGCACGATCCACGCCCGGTTCGGTCGTGACAAAAGTGGTATCGAGCGCTTAATCCTGAAAGTGTCTGATCAGTATCCATGAGAGTCTTGATTATCGGTGTGTTGTGCACCACACCAATAATCGTGAGGCTATAGGATATTTAGGATTAGTTTCTATTCTTCTCACTCGAGATCGTGCCTTAGAGTTGTGTTGTAAGTTGTACCTCTCACGTATTTCTTTCCTTACCGTTATGCCTCCGCGTAGGCAACCCGGCCCAGAGGCAAGGCACCGAGGAGCCGCGAGTAAGTACGAGGGTTACGAGGCACAGCCCAACCATCACCCGAGTTAGGTGCTTGCTCGGGAGTTATGCTACGTCACCAAAGCCCAGAAGTTTAGCACGCGGCAGCAGCTCTGCGCCATGACATTTGAACCTTCGGGCCCACGACCGAAACAAAATATAGATTGCGAAGAGACAACCTCACATTACTAGCTATGGATTTGGCTACCGAGAGTATACCGATGTATCGCGAGTCTTGATGAATATCTTAGAAAGGGTTGTGCGAGAGTAATTCTTCGCTAGGCTTGGCATGGCACGTATGCGGTTTGTACGCGCAGCCAAGAAACGTAGAGATCGACGGGTTAACGGCGACGCGAAGAGGCCGTGACGAAAGGTCCTTTGGCAACATTCGAGTCGAGTCACCTCACCAGATTAGATTATGCACATCCACCAAGCGTAAAGGTCCTCCACGTGTTTCGGGACGCTCGGGTACGCAGGAGTTGGTCGAGCTCCAGAGCTTCCAGGTTCACAACTACACGCAGTTCCAAACACCGATTCAATTTTTCCCGGTGTTCACAGCGTGATGACGCCATCCCGGAACGTCGTCTTTTGTTGGTGCGTCAGACATCGGCGACCGCCGTACGTGTGTCGAACGGGTGTCCTAGTAGGAGGACTCACCTTTAGGATCGTGGGTAGTTCGTCACCTCCTTAGCTATGCGCCTACAGGCGTGTTTGATTAGAACGACTAAGGGAGTGCAAGAAATACAGATAGATCTTTAACCCTCAGGATTAGTATGTGTGATAGGGTGAGTATACCTTAAGTGTTATATTCTGATAGCATTGTGTAAATTGTAATTAGAAATCTTGGTTAGTTAATCAAGTAAGATTTGGGGGATAGAGAAGGTGTGAGCCTTAGAGCTTTATACGTAGAGACCTTAGAGGAAAGGTCATCTCTAGTAAAGAAGTATTTTATGTTTGACCCTTGTCGGAGTGCATAGTGCACGTAAGCTATGTTTGTGGGATAAGTCCCTGAGTAGTGTGGAATGAAAGAGGGTAGTTGAGCTAAGAAGACCGCTAGGTTTTCGTAACGTGATTAGTGAGAGTTTTCCGGTTCGGGGAGCTAGTGTCTTGCGCGTTGCCGTCGGGTTGAGGCCACGCTGCGGGTCAACCCGCGGCCGTATGGTGGCGGGGCCAGTTTGTGGTGGTCCCGCTTTGTGTTAGGGTTATGAGGGTGTTAGGCCCAAGTTTAGTTAACCAGCGTACGAGTTCGTGGATGCGTTCAATCAGTAGTCGGGCCGATGAGGTCAGCCCGTCTTATCTTTTAGTCCAAACCGTGTACTCGGTGGTATGTTGCGGCGTTATATCGTAAAGGTTGTAAGGCGCACGGTGCCTACCTTTACCTTATGACGCATGGAGCCTGTGTTACGCTTTTTCTTTTTCGGAAGTTTTACCAGCAGATTAGGAACTCAAAGTGAGTCTCGACCGCATTCGCCTCGGGCCGTGTGTAGATTTCGTGGGTAGTCGTAAGGATTGTTGTCTCTGTTGAGGAGTGTTTTAGTAGCTACCATTTCAGATTCGGATGTCGCTTTATGGCGACGCGGGCGGAAGTGTAAGTTGTCGGCCGATTGGTTTGATGTTGGCAAGGTTCGATAGTTGGTTCAGCTTGTTCCAACAGATCGTGGATAAAGTGAGACTTATCTAGAAGAGGTTTTGGCACTGGAGAAATCGTGCGGATTATCGGCGACGACGCCAGAGTTCGTGTCGATCGGTCTTCAAGGTACCACCCCGGATAGGGTGCGATGAGCTTTGGAAAACAGAGGAAACTTAGCCCGAGTTACTTTGGGCCTTTTGAGTTCATGTGAGGGATAGGCCAGGTTGGCTATATGATAGCATTTGCCGTCCGACTTAGGAGGCAGTACGTCCGGTCTTTCGTATTGTTATGATCGGAAAAGTATCGGAGATCCATCTAGAGTGTTCCCAGTTAATGATGACCACATTAGAGATAGTAACCCCGAGTTTTGGAAACCGGCGATTTAAATGTGGTAAGAGTTCGAGTCACGACACCTCGGGGATCGTGACGCAGCGGTACCATTTGTTGGGTCGCCGGAGTGACACTAGAACCTCGCGGCAAAGTGACAAAAGTGGTATCACGACGAGTAAAGGGAGAAGCGAGCATGTATGGCGAGCATAGATGTGATCATTTCTTTTGTAAGAAGAAGGTGCGAAGGAAGTATATTTTAGGCCCCGGAGAGAGGTGTTTGTGGTAATATTAGAGGTGTTTCCTCGTGGAATTGGATGGAGATATTTGCGCGGGTGTTTCTGTGGCCATGTGTGGCAAGATTGTTCTCGTAAGTATAGTAGTGAAGACTATACTGGCACGCGTTTGTTTTGAGACTTAGAAGGAACATTCGGGACGAATGTTTCTAAGGAGGGGAGAATGTTATACCCCGTATTTTCCAGAGTATGTACGTAAGGACGTACGTAGAAAAGTTTGGGCTTTAAAGTAGGCTTGGCCGATTATTTTTGTGCACAACACCCGGTTGGAGTCGTTTTTCGACGAAACGTTTTGCATAACTTGCGAAGGGAAAATTCCGGCTATGTCATTTCTAATTTTTGCGGATTTTTCCGAGAGACGAAACATTTTGGACCAACAAGAGGGCGACACTTGTCACCCTCTAGTTGGTGGGAGTGGCGAAAGCATGGGACGAAATGGTTGGGTTTTTGTCAAGTAGTAGGTAGGATATTTTTGTGGTAGATGGATAAGGTGCACTTGGCATGATCATGGCCCTACACTTGCCTTGCACTTGGCATGATCTTGGCCATTGGTTGGCCTTTGCTAGACCTATAAATACCCCCCCTTTGAAGACTTCTTCATCCATTCTAGAAATTCCAAGTCTTGAAATCTTCCCTCCTCCTTGTTGGTTTCGCCCCACCCTCCCCTTTGTGAGGCCTTGTGGCCGAGCTCTCCCTCGCCGAGAGTACCCCACTGGGTAGGCCGAGGGTATACACCCCCCCTTGTGGTGTTGTCTCGTATAAATACCCCCCCTCTTGGTAGAAATACTCTCAAAAGTATTGTTATAATGCCCAAATTACCTTAGCCGTATACCTTGTAGTATTCTAAGGTTATAACAATACTAAAAGCCCCGTAATACTATTATAATTCCCGTCAGTCACCACACCGAAACCCTAAGGAAAATCTCCATAGTTAGTTTCAGTAAAATGTAGAAGTTGGTTATAACTTCTAAGGGTAGTTTGGAGCGGGTTGAGCGCACTGAGTCGAGCTAAACGTTGCCTGTGATCGACTTTATACTTGGATAATTATGGGCTTATCGAGGTAAATATCTTGTCCTCTATTGTAATTGGAAATTACATGATTGTTAGACTATATAGTTGAAGTATACTATATATAGAATCAACGTTGTTATCGCAATGTCTTTGGACTTAAGCCCAATAATAAGAAATCTTTTCGAAAGAAGAGTGTTGAATCAGAATTACATGGACTCGTATTATAGTAGACTTGTGTAGCTTTTTCGTGAGGTAGAATTGTGCACGTCCGATTAGACGTATAACCCCCCGTTGGCTTGGTAGCCACCCGATAGAGAGGAGATTTACGCCGTCATGTGGGGAGGCGCCAATTTTCTGTAGAATGTTCTACGAAGAGATCTACATATTAATGCGCCTTGTGGCCTTATAGGTTGAAGATCTTGCGTGGCGCGATCTACTTGGCTTAAGGAGTAGCCGACGGTTGGAAGTACTTGGAGCGTTTTGCTATTAGTCGATACTCGTCGCGAGGTATGTGAACCTCTTCCTATCTCTTCTAGCATGATATGTGTGTAACTATGTAGTACGATAGACGATACGTGTTAAATGTATTTGATTGGTCTAAAACATAAAGTGTTATAACGCTTTATGGGAAGTTGGTTATAATGACTTTACGTAGGTAAGAAAATACTTGTGGTTTTTAAAAGGGTAACTGATTTGAACTATAACTGGCTGGTTATGTAATAATAAAGAACTTGAAGTATTTCAAAAGATTTTTGAATCATTTTGAAAGAAGAAGTAATACTGGGTTTTTGAAAACTTAAGAGTTATACTAGCTTTATGGGAAGTTAGGTATAACGGCTTAAGAATGTTTTCTTGATTTCGAAATCGAACGTATCGACAAACCATCGCAGATTAATAAAAGGAAATATTTTGACAGATTAAGTATTATTAAACCAAGAGAAACTTCCATCCGCATGTAAGCTAAGATGAGACAAAATGATATTTCCTAGATCATGGCTGCTGTAATAAGATTGTTATAAACAAGAATATTCTACTCACATATAAGTCTTATGTTTTCTCAGATGGTTTAAAAGAGAATTATATTCTTAAATGAATAA
This sequence comes from Przewalskia tangutica, assembly GCA_029844215.1. Taxonomy (NCBI): domain Eukaryota; kingdom Viridiplantae; phylum Streptophyta; class Magnoliopsida; order Solanales; family Solanaceae; genus Przewalskia; species Przewalskia tangutica. The sequence continues at coordinate 134,546,616 of CM056722.1, forward strand.
GACTATGAACTACGAAACCTTTCAAAAAAAAGAACCGTGAACATTTGAAATTAGGCAAACTTGGACGTTTGGAAAATAATGTTGTTACTTGATTTTACAAAGGTAAGTGTTTTGATTTACTTCAAAAGATAATCACTCTATTTTCATATACTACGGGTATTGTGTGACTTTTGTAAACGTAACGTATCTTTTAAAATATAATGTATGAAGTACTTTGGGAATAGATACCCGATCTTGTTAATCATATATTAGAATGTACCTTGTGTGTATAACTTGATTGTGTTGGTTTGTGATAGCCTTGTAATACTTTCTTGTTGATTTGATAAGTAAACATGCTAGGATGGTACGTGTGTTAGTATCTTGTGATGTTTTGTGTAAAGGGGGTTTTCCCTCGACTGCGCTTAAAGTTGTTTGACTCTCAGCCGTTATGTTGGTATTGTACCACTCACCTTGACTTGTCTCCGGAGGTTAAGCTGCCCTCCGATGCGGGGTAGACTCAGGCGGTCTGGGACCATGATTCGAGAATACCTCATGCGGGTCCGGGGATCCATGCGAACTACGGAGTTCCGTGTTAGTTTGCGGCCCTCGTGGTCACGCGGTCTTTGTGGCTACGCGGATCGCGAGTCCGTGATTTACGCCGGGAGTAGCTACCGACGCGAGGAATACCTTATGCGGCCTATGAGGTTGGCCTATGCGAGCTACGGAGAGTTCAGGCTAGACGCGCACATTTGATATCACGCGCAGTGACCGGCTTTGATCATGCGATGCCAGACAGATATCATGATACGCTTTATGACCACTTAATACTACGTGTTAGTAGTGGTTATGCCTTCGCATTTACCCTGCATCGCTTTATTATGACACAGTGGGACCCGTGTTCATGTGTATTTCGTGCTTTTATATCATAAATCGCCGCAGCGGCGAAGGTATTCCACGCATGATTGATGTTATGGCGTGAGACCCATAGTTACATTTGAGTGATGACTTTGAGGCGCGAGTCCACGACTTGACACGATCGCTTATTTATTAGAATCGTAGTTTGGTTATCATACATGTCTCGCTTATAGATTATTATGATTTCATTTACAATATTTCAGTTCACATATTGTTACGCCGATCGAGCCGGTGCGTTCACGCCGCAGTAAAGGTACACGGTGTTGATCCTCGCCTTAAACACAGCCACAGATGGGAAGCTCGTTTCCCGAGGCTTATCGGTGGTATAGTCCGCCGTTGTAGGTATTTACATTCGGGGTATGGCGGCCCTCGCCCCGCCATTGTTGTCGTATCATTCTGCAGGTCCGTACCGCTTTTGTGGCGAGTTGTAATGGGATGTAATCGTCGCTTTAAATTGATTTATATATATATGCCGTAAGGCAAGTTTTTGTCACTACCCGAACCCGGGCCCGTGACTGGTGCCTTACCCCGGGCACCCTAGTGATACAACATCAGAGAAAACCAGCGGAAATAAAAACTTAAACATGCAAAATAGACATGGATCATGATGAAATAAAATAGGCCAACCAAAACGGTTGCCTTTCAACATATATATATAAAGACATTTGAATGCATAATCCTTACAACCCCGCCACAACAAAGCATGCACTTAAGATTTATATAATAACTATGACGACAGTGGCCCCGCCATACCCCGAACGCATAAGAACTTACGCACTGTGGTAACATACCAAAGATAAGCCTCCACGGAACGAGCTTCCCAAAACGCTGAAATGAGATCCTAAACGCGGATCGACAACCGATGTATTTCTACCGCAGATTTAACGCAGCCTCAAGGCGAGGTCAAGACAACAGTACTAAGTATGTGAAATCAGAAATATCAGTAAATGAAATCATAATAGTCTATAAAAGGCGAGATGTGTATGATAACCAAACTACAGTACACACACATAACAGTTTTATCAATTCAGGGTCTCACGCCCACAACATCAATCCTGCCCGTGGAGTACCTTCCTCACTGCCGGCAGTCTATGATATGATAACAACAAGACAGCAATCCAAATGGGAGCATACCCGCGCCACGATCGTGTCGGTATGTCCAAAGGGAACAAATAAGACAACATTCCAAATGGAAGCATACCCGCGCCACGATCGCGGTCAAGAGGTCCAAAGGGAAACAATAAGACAAAGATTCCAAATGGAAGCATACCCGCGCGCTACGATCGCGGCGATGTCCAAAGGGAAACAATAAGACAACAAGGCGGTAATCAAAGTGGAAGCATACCCGCGCGCTACGATCGTGTCAAGATGTCCAAAGCGATTAATAAAAGTAACACTATCAACAGAACGCACTGCGGAATTTATCCGCCACCACGGCCACGCCAAGTAAGTTCTCAACAAGTCAACCGACCTCCATCGAGACGCCAGAGTATAGAAACACAATTCTTGCACAACAAAGGCTATCACAACAAGCATAGGCAAGTTTCACAACAACAAGCATAGGCAAGTTTCACAACAACAGCATAGGCAAGTTTCACAACAACAAAGATAGGCAAGTTTCACGACAACAAGCATAGGCAAGTTTATACACAACTCAAGTACTTTCATTTTATGCCCAAGTCCTGTTTTAACTAAAGTACTACGACGTTAAATTCCTTTTAAAGAGATCTATTCCTTTTATAAAAGTCACCCGATACCCGTAGTATAAAAATAGAGTGACTTATATCTTTAAGTAAACCAAAACAACTTCCATACTTTCCTTTTAAAACCAAATTAAGGCAACACCATGCCTTCTTTTTGACCAAAACACTTCTCTTTTAAAGTCAAGTTACCACATTAAAACCAATGATAAAACCTTTCTTTTGTTTTCATAAGGTCGTTATAACTAACTTCCCATAAAGTCGTTATAACACCTTATGTTTTACGCCATTTTAAGATAACACAATGCCTTTCTTTTCCCTAAAGTCCAGCTTTGCCTAATTTCAATTACACAAGTCTCTTTTTGAAAAGTTTCATAGTTCAATGCCTTAATCTCTTTTAAAACAATTGAGTAACATATGCCATAAAGTAGCAGTTATTCTTGTTCATAATCAATCTTATTAAGCACCATGATCAAGAAAATGTAATATCATTTTGTCTCATCTTAGCTTCTATGCAGATGGAGGTTTCTACTGGTTTTAATAATACTTAATTATTCAATACATTTTCCTTTATTTACGCTGCAGTGGTTTGTCGATACACATTTCGATTTCAAATCAAGAAACATTATTCTTTTCAAAAGCCAAGTACTCATTACTCACGAATGAGGTTTCACACAAACATTCATATTAAGTCAAGTCTCTTATCTTTTAAGAATAAGTCTCTTAACTTCTAAACCATTAAACCATTCTTTTTATCTCTCTTAAGGCGTTACACCTAACTTCTCATAAAGCTGGTATAACTTTTATGTTTTCAAACCAAGTATACACTTCTTTCAAAAAGGTTTCTTAATCTTTTAGAATACTTCAAGGTTCTTTTACATCAAGTCGGTTATAAGTCAAATCGCTTATCTTTAAAACCACAAAGCATTTCTCATTTACATAGAGTTGTTATAACCAACTTCCCATAAAGCCGTTATAACACTTTATGTTTAAAGACAATCAAATACATTTAACACACGTATCGCGTCACCGCACTACATAGTTATACACATATCATGCTAGAACAGATAGGAAGAGGTTCACATACCTCGCGACGATTATCGACTAATAGCAAAACGCCCAAGTACCTCAAACCGCTTGGCTACACTCTAAGCCAAGCAGATCACTCCACACGTAGTACTTCAACTATAGAGGCCACAAGGCGCCTATTAATATCTTTAGATCCCGACGAGAAAATTCTACGTAAAATTCGAAGACTTCCCCGCAACAACAGTAATTCTCCTCCTCTCTATCGAGGCCGCCACCAAGCCAACCGGGGTTTACACGCTTAACCTGACGTACAATTCTACTTCACGAATGCTATACAAGTTCATCTGAATACACCCTAAGTAATTACAGTTCAGTTCTCTTCTTAAAGTTCAGGCTTAAGTCGCAAGACATTGCCGTAAGTATTATTCAATTAAATATATAGTATACTTCAAATATATATTCCAACAACATGTAATTTCCAATTACAATAGAAGGTCAAGAGTGTTTACCTCGATAAGCCCAAAATTATCCGAGTTTAAATGTCGATCCTGAGCAAGGTTTAGCTCCTACACCGAGTGCTCCAATCCGCTCCAAACAACCCTTAGAAGTTCTACGCAACTTCTACTTAACACTTCAACCGACTATGAAGGTTTTCCTTAGGGTTTCGTTTTGTGGCTAAAGGAAAGTATACTAGTATTTATGGGCTTTTTGGTATAGAGGTAACCTTGGGAATACTACAAGGTATTTAGGCCAAGGTATTTGGGCATTACAACAATACTAGGAGAGTATTTCTATACCACAACAAGGGGTATTATACGAAAACAACTAGGCTAGTGGGTACCCTCGCCAAGGCTTCACAGAGGGAGGTGTGGTGGCTCTCGCCAAGCACCACTAGGAGGAGAGGGACGAAAAGCTCATGCTAAGAGGGGGGGAGGATTTTACACTTAGAAAATATTTTGGATGAAGAAGTTCATCAACATAGAGGGGTATTTATAGGTCAAGAAATGGCCAACCAATGGCCAAGATTCATCCAAGTGTTAGGCAAGTGTAGGGCTAGGATTAAGCCATGTGCACCTTATCCATCTACCACACCAACTTGCACAAAATATCCTACCAACTACATGCCACCTTTCTCGTCCAAATTGCCGTCCAAGCCTTCCAATGTGAGGGTGACACATGTCACCCTCCCGTTGGTCCAAAATGTTTCGTCTCTCGGAAAAATCCGCAAAAATTATAAATGACATAGCCGGAATTTTCCCTTCGCAAGTTTAGTAAAACGTTTCGTCGAAAAACGATTCTTTTTGGCACTTGTGCCCAAATTTCGAAACTAGCCAACTTTAAGGCTCAAATTATAATACGTACGCCCTCACGTACATACTCTGGAAATACGGGGTATAACAGTTTTCTCAGACTATTGTTTCATACTTCTTGTTATTTCATGTTATCGTCTTATGTTCCGCTGATTACTCTGATGTTGTATCACTAGGGTGCCCGGGGTAAGGCACCAGTCACGGGCCCGGGTTCGGGTCGTGACAATATGCATGAACTGCAACAGGAAGTGGCATTGGAGGAATGACTGTAGAGCTCCAGGAGGAGGGATGGCACCTGGTGCACCATCCTCTAGTGGACAAGGTATGTTTGTAATTGAAATTAATCTGTCTATAAATAATTTTCATTCCTGGGTACTAGATACCTCTTGTGGCTCACACATTTGTACAAATGTGCAGGGGCTAACTAATAGCAGGAATGTCGGGCCTCGAGAGGTGGACCTGCACGTCGGAAACGGAGCACGAGTTGATGCTGAGCGCATGGGAGATTATAGACTAGATTTACCTTCCGGCAATATTTTAATGTTAAACAATTGTTATTATGTTCCTTCTTTGACAAGGAACATGATTTTCATTCATGTTCTTGACATTGAGGGTTTTCCTCAAGCATTAATAATGGCAATATAATTTTGGCTTTTGATAATATTGTGTATGGAATTGTGTCTTTTGTGAATGGATTGTATACATTAAACTGCCGCATGAAAATTTTCAATGTACAAAATAAAAGAGCTAAGTTAATGAAAGAAATTCTACCTACTTGTGGCATTGCAGACTTGGTCATATCAATCAAACGAGGATTGAACGGTTGAGGAAATTAAATTACCTCGAACCATTTGACTTACAATCTTATGGTAACTGTGAATCCTATTTGAAAGGTAAGATGACCATTAAACCTCTTTCTGGAAAAAAGGATCCGTGCCAAGGAGGTGCTTGAGTTGGTACATACTGACGTATGTGGACCATTTTCGACTCAAGCTAGAGAAGGTTTCTCTTACTTCATTAATTTTACAGACGACTTATCGAGGTATGGATTTGTGTATCTATGAGACACAAATACGATGCCTTCGAGAAGTTTAAGGAGTTTAAGTGTGAAGCTGATAAACACTCTCAAAGAGTATCAAGACTCTCCGATCTGATCGGGGGGGGGGGGGGGGGTGAATACTTGAGTAAATAATTTCTAGACTAATTAAAGCTTCATCGAGTCCATTCCGAATGGACACCTCCTGGAACACCACAGATGAATGGTGTTGCCGAGAGGAGAATCTGAACCTTGCTTGACATGGTTCGATCCATAATGAGTTTTTCAGCTCTTCCAACATACCTTTGGGGATACACTATTTTAACCTCGATATATGTTCTGAATAGAGTTCCTTCTAAATCAGTTAAAAAGACGCAATATGAGGTATGGTGTGGCAAGAAGTCATCACTTAGACACATGAGGCCCTGGGGGTGTCCTGCATATGTCATGAAGATGATCACTGATAAGTTGGAGTCTTAAAGTAAGAAATGTTACTTTGTTGGGTATCCAAAGGAAACTAAGGGTTACTATTTCTATTTTCCTGGAGAACATAAGATATTTGTTTCTAGGAACGCAATTTTTCTTGAAGATGAATATGTCTATAAGGAAGAGAGTCGCACATAGATAGAACTTGAAGAAATTCAAGAACAAAGTAACATAGAGGTTGAACCCTTGCCGAATGAACAAGGCAAGGATTCAGTGGGAGCTTATGGAGAAGATTAGGTACTCAGGGTACGCCCTTTGGCCAGTGAGAGTGCTATGAGGAAAGATGCAGAAATGCAAGATCCTCCTGCACAGAACTTGGGAGAAAGTGCACTAGTTACACCTCCTTCCATTCAGGAAAGACATGAAAATGATATTCCTGAAAGCTCTAATGTTGGTGGATCAACCAACGCACAAAAACCTTCTCACGATCAGAACATACCTGTAACTGAAATGCAAGACACTCAACTCCGTAGGTCTACTAGAACTCATCGTCCTCCGGAAAGACTAAATATGCTCGTGGAAACACAAAATGAGATAGATAATCCTGATGATAACGAGCCTAGAACCTATAACGAAGCAATGCTAGACATTAATTCGAAGAGATGGCAAGAAGCCATGAAATCCTAAATAAAATCTATGTATATCAATCAAGTGTGGAGCTTGGTTGATTTGCCAAATGGGGTTAAACCCATAGGATGCAAATGGGTCTTCAAGAAGAAGATTGATGCATCTGGCAAGATTCAGATTATAAATCTAGACTAGTGGCTAAAGGTTTTACTCAGCGTCCTGGTGTGGATTATGATGAAACCTTTTCACTAGTGGCTAAGATAAAGTTTATTCGGATTTTGCTTGCGATAGCTGCACATTATGATTATGACATTTGGCAGAATGGACGTCAAAACAACATTTGTCACGCCTCGAACCTCGGGCCCGCGAATGGTGCCCTACCTGGGCACCCTTCTACCCATACAACATAAGTAACTCGCGGAAGATAAATAACACTCATTTCTTTTTCTTTTAACAACAAATACAAGGCCATCAAAGATGACATAATATATATCACACCTGAATGGGTCTACACTGTACAACAATGTAAATACAACTCTAGCCAGTCCAGCCCACATAGGAATACAGACCTCTAAGAGTTTGATGACAACTATGACGGGACAAGGCCCCGCCGTACCTCTGAATATACCAAACAATAATGACAAGCTCCGGAACATTGGAGCTATTCCAAAATGCTGAACAAGGATCCTAAGCCCGCGGATCCACATCTGAGTACATAGACCTGTGGATATGAACGTAGCCCCCCGAAGGGGGTCAGTACAACAAGTACTAAGTATGGAATGGAAATAAAGTACAGTAAACAAATCATAACTATACAAAAGAATGATAGGGGCAAGTATGAAAATCAAATACCAGATCCTACCGTGCCATATAAAAATCAGAGCCAACTGTACCTTGTATTACTGTACCACTTTCAAATATGAGAGCCATGTCAAAATCAGGGACACCTGCCCTCAGCACATAATATCATAGAAGCATGCTCGTGGAATACAACATCATTGTCAGCATGTAACAAGTATAATATATAACCAGTATTAAGGAAGCATGCCCGTGGAATTCCAACATCACTGTCGGCGTGTCAACCTCACAGAAGCATGCCCACGGAATTCCAGCATCACTGTCAGCACGTCTGTGGTATACTATCAGTCAGCATCACTAGAATATGCCCGTGGAATTCCAACATCACTTTGGAAACCAAGGAACTACATATCATGTATCATGTAGGATTAGAATCCAATGTAACTATGTACGTACCTTTCCTTTCTTTTAACCGAGAGTCATGTTCAACATCATGGGACGCCGGCCCATATACTCATCAATGTATATATATCAGTGTTGCAGATCGTGCAACCCGTCCCCAAATATGCTAGTGTTGCGGATCGTGCAACCCGTCCTAATATATATATATATATATATATAAAGTGTTGCGGATTGTGCAACCCGTCCCAATAAATATATAAGTGTTGTGGATCGTGCAACCCGTCCCAATATATGTATACAAGTGTTGCGGATCGTGCAACCCGTCCCAATAAATATATAAGTGTTGTGGATCGTGCAACCCGTCCCAATATATGTATACAAGTGTTGCGGATCGTGCAACCCGTCCCAATAAATATACAAATAACTATCATGGCAACCTCGTGCAATTTAAATCACCTTTTGACTCTCAACAACATTATCTTTCAAATGAACCTTCATTTTAGATAAACCAAGAAACTAACAAGTCTTTCATTTTATAACACCAAGGCACTATCACACCTTGCATCACTAAGGATTAAAGTCCATTACAACAATGTATGTGCGTCGTACATTCACTTTATAAACTAAATTTCCATTTTAGAAAAGCCCAAGTACTACATGTATCATTAGGAATTAGAATCCAATACATATATCATTTTGAAACCATCATTTAGAAAATCAAGACACTTATCATACCAAGTATCTCTCTAAGACATGGTTTGGCAAATCAAGACACTAGACATCACGTATTATTTTAAAACATCTTTGAAAATAAAAGTGTCACATATCATGTACTATATTAAGGACTTAATCATGGACATTCTCACTTGATTTCCATATAACATTTTAAACTATCTCTTGACTTTCCACAAAACTATTATAACAAACTTTCCATAAAGTCGTTATAACAACTTTCATTTTAGAAAACTAAAACACTACCACATCCTTCATTTTAATACAACCAATGCATTAACATGTCATATAACATTAGGGAAATGAATCCAAAGTACTTTGTACATCTATTCTTTATGAAAAGAATCGTTTCATGCAATATTAGGGTGTTGGACCCAAAATTCTTTCACCATTAAAACCAAGTTACTTACTCTTTTAACACAAGTAACTTACACTTTTAAAACCAAGTAACTTATGCCTTTAAATCAAGTCACTTACTCTTTCCAACCCAAATCTTTTATTCACTTTAAATCAATCAAGTAACTTATACCTTTAAATAAAGTTACTCCCTCTTTCAAAATCAAGTAACAAATACTTCTCAAATCAAGTTACTCATTCTCTTTAAATCAAGTAACAAATACTTTTCAAATCAAGTTACTTATTCTCTTTAAATCAAGTAACAAATACTTTTCAAATCAAGTTACTTATTCTCTTTAAATCAAGTAACAAATACTTTTCAAATCAAGTTACTACACATTTTCAAAATTCAAGTCATTTATACTTACGAAAACCAAGTCTCAAGTACTTTCAAAATTAATACTTTTATGAGCCGTGAATAAGTTATACTTGTTTATAACGATCTTGTCCATTGAGCCATGATCTAGAAAAGTAATACAATTTTGTCTCATCTTAGTTTCTACGCAGATGGACAATTCTACTCATTTCAATATAATTGATTAATCGATACATTTTCATTTACGTTGCAATGGCTTGATTGATACCTATTCTCATTAGTGTAGTAAATTAGCAAGGTCAACTCGACTCCAATACTTCTTAACGACTCTTACCAACATCCCCATAAGACTTGGTAAAAACTTAGGAATATTCTAGACATGTCTTTAGTATAAAATCAATAACATGAATACTTCCTATAACAAGACAAGTATACTTCAAGAAACAAGTCGTGTATACTCCAAATAACAAGGCAAGTATATTTAAAATAACAAGGCAAGTATATTTGAAATAACAAGTCACGTATACTCGAAATAACAAGGCAAGTATATTTCAAGGATAGTCATGTCGATAGAAGGAAGAAGTTCACATACCTCGTGACGACTAACCAATACGACAAGTAGCAAAACGCTCCAAAGTACTTCAACCTCATCAGTTATTCCTTAAGCCAAGTAGACTATGCTATACGTAGTACTTCAACCTAAAATGACAATAACACTTCTATCAACTTCAAGCTTACTAGTGTAAGACTTATACCAAATAATTGCCCTCTTATTCTACGGAAATTTGGGCAGCACTTCCTTTGTTTCTACGTACTTTTCCACCTTTTCCAAGGCCGAATTCATCAACCAACAAGCCACATTTAAGGCACAACCAACAGTTAACCAAAGGGTATTACACGCCTAACTTGGCGTGTAAAATTCTTCCCCACAATCACATTAAAATAGTCCACAATACAGTCCATAATAAACCAACATTAAGGGTACAATGTGAAGCCTTTAACACCCTTATTCCGTAGGACTTTCACGAGTAATTTTACCACATTAAACATGTATTTTAGGGGCTGATTTTCCAGCATATCTACACCCCAAAACAGTCCATAAAAATGCATAACAACATCCAACAATTTTATAGATTCTACGACCAACAACTACAATCCGATGTCCTTTTCCTTAATTCCTTTTAATCCAATTTTCATTCCAACTTGTTATATAAGTTATATAAACTATCAACAACTATATTTCCTTCATTATATAACATGCGACAAGTGTTATTAACAACAATAATAACCAATGAATCCAACGATGACAAACATTGCCTAGTCTCGGCCAACTTGCAAAAAATGGCTCAAATACTTTTCAATCTTCATTATTTTTAGTACAAGCTCATCTATACATGTCAACAACAAATAATATCCAATTACTTTAAAAGAAGAAAATACTTTACCTTCCAAAAAGTCGACGGAACCTTAGGGTTTCACACCCTGTATTCTCGCCCATACCATGTTCTTGGGGTTTAAGGGGTTATCTTGGCTTAGCACTCCATTAGGGAGCTTAGTCTTGGATTAGAGGATTTATCATGAAGGATTGAACAATTTTTGGTCTCGAAAATGACTCAAAACCGAGGGCACTAAAGGAGAAGGGAGGTGAAATATTTTCTAAGTGTTGTGATGAATCTTGCAAGCCCTCTATGTGTATATAATGTATCACCAAGGGGGGAGATCATGTCAAGTGTATGGCCAAGCAAGCAAGACAAGTGGAGTGGGACCCACTTGTCCACTTGTCTCACAAATATCTTAAAGTCCAAGTCTTGCAAGTCCAAGTGGAGGGGTGACACATATCGCCCTCATATTGGTCCAAATTATTTCTTCCTCAAAATATCTCAAAATATTGTGGGCCCCACAAAACCGTAAAATTTTCCCGTGGTCCCCACATGACCAAATCCGGAACTTAAAATCGAAAATTCCAATATAATCTATAAGTCCCAAATATCAAATTTGAGAACCAAATTCCAATTAATAAATCTTTTCCTTAACAAATTCCTGATATTTTTCCTTAAGAAAAAGTAATCTTTCTTTCTTTCCAAAATTCAAAACTTATTTCCATGCGTACGTTCTCATATCATTCCATTGGAAATTACGGGGTGTAACATCCTTCCCCCTCAGAAACATTCGTCCCGAATGTTCATACTAGGTTCAATCTAAATAGATATAGGTATAGTCCCCTTAACTATACCCTACACAATCGAATATGACACACATGGCCACAATATATCGCACATGAATATACATCAATCAAAAGCCAAACGAGTAATCAAATCTAGAGTGTATATCACCACTATTAACTCCCATTCATTGCCTAAAAGGATTCTCTTTTCGTACCTTCATTATTCATAACTATAAACACTTGTTCGCTCATTTTCTTACTTGTCGTACTCTTCTCGTACTTCCAAACTTATTCTAGTATATGTATATAATTTCAAATATTGCTTCTGTTTTCCAATCCTTGGAGTCACTACATCCAACAATTTTAAGGCCATTTTCGGCTCCCACGACCCGGTTCTGGTGGAACGCGTCCACGAACTCGTACAACGATTAACTAGACTTGGGCCTTGCATCCTCGTGACCCTATCACATAGCGGGACCATCTCCAACTGACCCCACTCTATTTCATGCTACGGGTTGACCCGTAATTGGCCCACAACATGACCCATTGTCGCACTTAACTCTCATTCTTGGTCTGAATTAAATCTTACTACCCGAGAAAGCCTTATACATCTAAGGTCTCAGCGGTTATCAATATTTTAAGGTTCACAACTATTCTATGTCCCAAGCTTACATTATCAGTCCCCACGTATGGGTAAGGTAGCTTCTCAAAATCTCAAAATCTTGTTGTCTTACTCACAACAACTCTATTTAATCCATATCAATATTATTCACAAAATCACTTAAGCGCACAACACATCTTAATCTAACAACATGGTATGTCCTTAAGTCAATTGAATCTGATCTTCTAAGAGTCTTTCATAATCTTAGACAGTTCATTACCTCCTGACTATTCCAAATCAGTACATATATTAAGCCTAGGTGTGGATTCAATAAACTATTTCACACCTTCAAAGAAATTATTAAGGCTTAACCACCTCATGGTAATTCATAATTACTTTAGACAACACACATGGCTCCAAATAAATACGCTCGTACAGATATACATCATCATAATACCATCTATACGATAATTTTACCAACCTGGATCCGCAATCCATATAATCCTTTCTGGGCCACTGTTGTCTTTCTCATAGCTGCAACCACAATAATACGTTAGGAAGAGACTGCCCTAACAACACAGCTCTATCGCACGATCTGAGAGTGAGAAGAAGGGAAACCAATCCTAAATGTACAACAGCCTCATGTGTATAAGTGTTACACCCCGGAATTCCAGGATATGTTTATAATAACGTACGTAAGAACTCAAAAGTGTTAAGATTTTAGACGAGTGAAAATTTATCGGAATTATGGAAATGTCGGAAAACGAAATATTGCGACGAACGGGAGGGATACACGTGTCACCCCCCTTACTTGGTCTTGGACGAAATATACATGGGTAAAGTGGTCATTTGACCAAGGTTTGGATGAACAAGTCTTGCAAAGACTTAAGCTTGACATTGTTGACTAAAGTCCAAGGGCCACTTGGGCTTGATCCTTGTGAAACTCATCTAGAACACCCATTTGTTCTAATCTTAACCCTCCATAGTGTTATATATATGTACTAGTAGCAACACAAGTTCTACACTTAGCTAAATTTTCAAGAAAATTGGAGGAACTCTTGGAGAGGCTCTCGGGTTAGGCATTCCATTGGAGAGAAATTTTTTTGTTTGTTGTCCAATAAGCTCCATACTTTAAACCAAGGTTCCTAAGGATATTGTAAGTGTATCTCAATAGAAAGATCCCGGAAAAGTGGCATTTTCGTATTAGTCGCAAGGCGGAAACTTAAGGAGTTCTTCAACTTTGAAGTTGGAACTTGAAGAGGAGTTCTTCATAAGCTTCTAAGGGTTGCTTGGAGTGGATTGGAACGTCGAAAAGAGGAGCTAAATTTGCTAAGGATCGACTTGTAATCTTGGATCATATTTGGGCTAAATGAGGTATAATCTTCATCTTACTTTTGTAATTGAAGATTCCATGTTATGATAAGTTATAAGTGATCATGTGATTGTGTTATGAAGATTGATAAGTGTTATGGAAGTTTAGAAGCTCAAATCCGAAAATGACATGTTGAGTCATTTGAAATTGAATTACAATTTGGTCGTTAATTAGAATCGTCGCATATTACCTACTTGAAGATTGTAGTAGTTATAATCAATTGCGGCTTGATAACATGTTATACTAAACAACTTGAATTGAAAAGGAAATTGGAAAGGTTGATATGTTGATACACCTTTGGCCGAATTGACATTGTATTTTTGGACTAGTTTGATATAAGTGTGGGGCGGAATTTTACACGTCTTGTAGGCGTATAATCCCCTATTGTTAACTTCATTGTTGAGCCTTAAATGTGGAGTGTTTGGTTATTGAATTCGGCCTTGAAAAAGGTGGCAAAGTATGTAGAAACAAAGGAAGTGATGTCCGATTTTTCGTAGAATCTAGTGACTTTGCACTTAGAATATTCTACGTTGAAGATAGAAGTTAATAAACGTATTATGGTCATTATAGGTTGATATACTACGTACGGCATATTGGACTTGGCAAGTGGATTGAGCCGAAGAGGTATGTGGAACTTTCTAATCTCTTGAGCATGAATAAGTTGTAAATGTATAGTACGGTAGACGTACGAGATTTTGACGAATCTAGTCCATTTGATATCCTTGGTTTATCTTAAGAATGATTGAGTTGGTTGAGTTAGGAAATTAACTCACTTGTTTATAAATATTAAGGATATCTTGGTTTTAAAAGTTAAGGGACTTTAAGTATTTTCGAAAGTATATGATACTTGTTTCGTTTGGTTAGTTTAAGTCTCTTAGTTATAAAGAAGAATGTAAGTTTCTAAAGTATAAAGCTAGTATAACTGCTTTATGAGAAGTCGGTTATAATAGCTTTATGGAAAGTTAAAAAGGGTGATTTACTCTAAGTAAGTTAAGTATGAAAAATGACTTGAATAATGAAAGACAAATTGATTTGAAGGTATCAATTGCTTAAGGTTTTAAAAGAAAGAAGTCACTTGATTTAGAAGCCTAAATGTATTTCTAAAAGATATTGTGACTTGTCTTGAAAAGTAGTTATGACTTGATACTACGGTTATTAGTATCTTGGAAGTTTTATATGAAAAAGAGTCATTTTAAAAGAGTAGAAGTATGTAGTACTTTGGGTTAAATTCCCGGATTTTTATAATGGCATGTTAGTGCCTTAAGTAAACTAAAATGAGAGTGTATATGAATAAGACTAATAAGAAGTTAGGGGGATTTCTTAACTTTCTTATGTTATGTACGATAAGCCGGTAGCGCTTATGTTATGTTAGGATAAGCCGGTAGCGCTTATGTTATGTATGATAAGCCGGTAGTGCTTATGTTATGTATGATAGCCGGTTGTCCTAGTTTATCTTATTCTTACGGGGTAAAGCCTCGGGTTACTACTAATTCCATGGATTTGCTACCCATGATGCGAGTGCGGCGTTTGTACTCATTGCGGGCCCACCGGGCCTAAGCGGGTGAAATAGTCCCATGCGGAGCGTATCGCTCCATTGCGGTTCCATAGGACCTATGCGGGTGAAATAGTCCCATGCGGAGCGTATCGCTCCACTGCGGGTCCGTAGGACCTATGCGGGTGAAATAGTCCCATGCGAGGCGGATGACCTCATTGCGGGTCCACAGGACCTATGCGGGTGAAATAGTCTCAGGAGTAGGATTGCTTAATGATACTACGGGCGGGTGGCCCTACTTTGATCATGAGCCTCCTATTTTTATGAAGTAAAGTATACTCTCGTTTACTCTCATTGTTAGTAAGGCACAGTGTACTGTTATTTGAGTTATCATACATGTCTCCAGCTTTATTTTAGACTTATGATTTCACTACAAGATTTCGGGCCACATATTTGGTACATGTTAGATCGACCTCTTCGGGCTGCGTTCATGCCGCAGGTAGAGTATACAGGTTGCTGATCCTCACACTTAGGATCACTGTTCAGCTGTTGAGAAGCTCCTTTACTTCGGAGGCTTATCCTTGGTAGGTTTCGGTTGTTGTACATTCAGGGGTATGGCGGGGCCCTGTCCCGCCACAGTTGTTATTCTTAGAGGTCTGTAGTCAGATTGGTGGATTGGGTTTGTAAAAACAGGGATGTATTGTTTTAATTTTGTATTATGTATATGTTACGAAAGGTGGTCTTATCGGCTAGCCTGTTGATGTCTAATGTCTAAGTATGATTTTTATTTTATGAGTTGTGTATGTTCCGCTGCTATTCTCTGATGTATACCGGAAAGGGGTGCCAAGGTAGGGCACTAGTCGCGGGCCCAAGGTCGGGTCGTGACAATAAGTGTGGTGCACAACACACCCATACACAAGACTCTACTTAGACACGGTGTGTAGATATTCTGAGTACTAACTGCTCTGATACCACTCTGTCACGCCCCGAACCCCGGGCCTGCGACTGGTGCCCTACCTGGGCACCCTTCTACCCATACAACATAAGTAACTCGCGGAAGATAAATAACACTCATTTTTTTTTCTTTTAACAACAAAGGCAAGGCCGTCAAGGCTGCCATAATATATATCACACCTGAATATACCTAGCCATAATGACAAACTCCAGAACATTGGAGCTATCCCAAAATGCTGAACAAGGATCCTAAGCCCGCGGATCCACATCTGAGTACCTAGACCTGCGGATATGAACGTAGCCCCCCGAAGGGGGTCAGTACAACAAGTACTAAGTATGGAATGGAAATAAAGTACAGTAAACAAATCATAACTGTACAAAAGAATAATAGGGGCAAGTATGAAAATCAAATACCAGATCATACCGTGCCATATAAAAATCAGAGCCAACTGTACCTTGTATTACTGTACCACTTTCAAATATGAGAGCCATGTCAAAATCAGGGACACCTGCCAACAGCACATAATATCACAAAAGCATGCTCGTGGAATACAACATCATTGTCAGCATGTAACAAGTATAATATATAACCAGTATCAAGGAAGCATGCCCGTGGAATTCCAAAATCACTGTCGGCGTGTCAACCTCACAGAAGCATGCCCGCGGAATTCCAACATCACTGTCAGCACGTATGTGGTATACTATCAGTCAGTATCACTAGAATATGCCCGTGGAATTCCAACATCACTTTGGAAACCAAGGAACTACATATCATGTATCATGTAGGATTAGAATCCAATGTAACTATGTACGTACCTTTCCTTTCTTTTAACCGAGAGTCATGTTCAACATCATGGTACGCTGGCCCATATACTCATCAATGTATATATATCAGTGTTGCGGATCTTGCAACCCGTCCCCAGATATGTCAATGTTGCGGATCATGCAACCCGTCCCAATATATATATATATATATATAAAGTGTTGCAGATCGTGTAACCCGTCCCAATAAATATATAAGTGTTGCGGATCGTGCAACCCGTCCCAATATATGTATACAAATGTTACGGATCGTGCAACCCGTCCCAATAAATATACATATAACTATCATGGCAACCTCGTGCAATTTAAATCACCTTTTGACTCTCAACAACATTATCTTTCAAATGAACCTTCATTTTAGATAAACCAAGACACTAACAAGTCATTCATTTTATAACACCAAGGCACTATCACACCTTGCATCACTAAGGATTAAAGTCCATTACAACAATGTACGTGCGCCGTACATTCACTTTGTAAACTAAATTTCCATTTTAGAAAAGCCCAAGTACTACATGTATCATTAGGAATTAGGATCCAATACATGTATCATTTTGAAACCATCATTTAGAAAATCAAGACATTTATCATACCAAGTATCTCTCTAAGACATGGTTTGGCAAATCAAGACACTAGACATCACGTATTACTTTAAAACATCTTTGAAAATCAAAGTGTCACATATCATGTACTATATTAAGGACTTAATCATGGACATTCTCACTTGATTTCCATATAACATTTTAAACCATCTCTTGACTTTCCATAAAACTGTTATAACAAACTTTTCATCAAGCCGTTATAACAACTTTCATTTTAGAAAACTAAAACACTACCACATCCTTCCTTTTAATACAACCAAGACATTATCATGTCATATAACATTAGGGAAATGAATCCAAAGTACTTTGTACATCTATTCTTTATGAAAAGAATCGTTTCATGCAATATTAGGACATTGGACCAAAATTCTTTCACCATTAAAATCAAGTTACTTACTCTTTTAACTCAAGTAACTTACACTTTTTAAATCAAGTAACTTATGCCTTTAAATCAAGTCACTTACTCTTTCCAAACCAAATCTTTTTATTCTCTTTAAATCAATCAAGTAACTTATACCTTTAAATCAAATTACTCCCTCTTTCAAAATCAAGTAACAAATACTTTTCAAATCAAGTTACTCATTCTCTTTAAATCAAGTAACAAATACTTTTCAAATCAAGTTACTTATTCTCTTTAAATCAAGTAACAAATACTTTTCAAATCAAGTTACTTATTCTCTTTAAATCAAGTAACAAATACTTTTCAAATCAAGTTACTACACATTTTCGAAATTCAAGTCATTTATACTTTCGAAAACCATGTCTCAAGTACTTTCAAAATTAATACTTTTATGAGCCGTGAATAGGTTATACTTGTTTATAACGATCTTGTCCATTGAGCCATGATCTAGAAAATGTAATACAATTTTGTCTCATCTTAGTTTCTACGCAGATGGAAGATTTTACTCATTTCAATATAATTGATTAATCGATACATTTTCATTTATGATGCAATGGCTTGATTGATACCTATTCTCATTAGTGTAGTAAATTAGCAAGGTCAACTCGACTTCAATACTTCCTAACGACTCTTACCAACATCCCCTATAAGACTTGGTAAAAACTTAGGAATATTCTAGACATGTCTTTCGCATAAAATCAATAACATGAATACTTCCTATAACAATGCAAGTATACTTCAAGAAATAAGTCGTGTATACTCTAAATAACAAGGCAAGTATATTTGAAATAACAAGTCATGTATACTCCAAATAACAAGGCAAGTATATTTCAAGGATAATCATGTCGATAAAAGGAAGAAGTTCACATACCTCGTGGCGACTAACCAATACGACAAGTAGCAAAACGCTCCAAAGTACTTTTACCTCATCAGCTATTCCTTAAGCCAAGTAGACTATGCTATACGTAGTACTTCAACCTAAAATGACAATAACATTTCTATCAACTTCAAGCTTACTAGTGTAAGACTTATACCAAATAATTGCCCTCTTATTCTACGGAAATTTGGGCAGCACTTCCTTTGTTTCTACGTACTTTTCCACCTTTTCCAAGGCCGAATTCATCAACCAACAAGCCACATTTAAGGCACAACCAACAGTTAACCAAAGGGTATTACACGCCTAACTTGGCGTGTAAAATTCTTCCCAACAATCACATTAAAATAGTCCACAATACAGTCCATAATAAACCAACATTAAGGGTACAATGTGAAGCCTTTAACACCCTTATTCCGTAGGACTTTCACTAGTCATTTTACCACATTAAACATGTATTTTAGGGGCTGATTTTCCAGCATATCTACACCCCAAAACAGTCCATAAAAATGCATAACAACATCCAACAATTTTATAGATTCTACGACCAACAACTACAATCCGATGTCCTTTTCCTTAATTCCTTTTAATCCAATTTTCATTCCAACATGTTATATAAGTTATATAAACTATCAACAACTATATTTCCTTCATTATATAACATGCGACAAGTGTTATTAACAACAATAATAACCAACGAATCCAACGATGACAAACATTGCCTAGTCTCGGCCAACTTGCAAAAAATGGCCCAAATACTTTTCAATCTTCATTATTTTTAGTACAAGCTCATCTATACATGTCAACAACAAATAATATCCAATTACTTTAAAAGAAGAAAATATTTTACCTTCCAAAAGCTTCAAAAACGCCCAAAACAGTTCGTAGGTGTTTGGCCCGCAGTTTTCGTTTTGCTCCACTTCTTCGAGTTCCAATCACATATATGTGACCCCTATGAGCTTATACACAACTTCACTTTATTTTTCACTTCCAAAAAGTCGACGGAACCTTAGGATTTCACACCCTGTATTCTCGCCCATACCATGTTCTTGGGGTTTAAGGGGTTATCTTGGCTTAGCACTCCATTAGGGAGCTTAGTCTTGGATTAGAGGATTTATCATGAAGGATTGAACAATTTTTGGTCTTGAAAATGGCTCAAAACCGAGAGCACTAAAGGAGAAAGGAGGTGAAATATTTTCTAAGTGTTGTGATGAATCTTGCAAGCCCTCTATGTGTATATAATGTATCACCAAGGGGGAAGATCATGCCAAGTGTATGGCCAAGCTAGCAAGACAAGTGGAGTGGGACCTACTTGTCCACTTGTCTCACAAATATCTTAAAGTCCAAGTCTTGCAATACCAAGTGGAGGGGTGACACGTATTGCCCTCATATTGGTCCAAATTATTTATTCCTCAAAATATCTCAAAATATTGTGGGCCCCACAAAACCGTAAAATTTTCCCGTGGGCCCCACAAAACCGTAAATCTGGAACTTAATATCCAAAATTTCAATATAATCTATAAGTCCCAAATACCAAATTTGAGAACGAAATTTCAATTAATAAATCTTTTCTTTCACAAATTCCCGATATTTTTCCTTAAGAAAAAATAATCTTTTTTTCTTTCCAAAATTCAAATCTTATTTTCATACGTACGTTCTCATATCATTCCCTTGAAAATTACGGGGTGTAACAACATTCCTCAATGACAATCTAATTGAGGAAGTGTATATGAAAGAACTAAAGGGTTTTTCATGTGAGTCCAGACCAAATGTAGTGTGCAGGCTACATAAGTTCATTTATGGACTTAAGCAAGCCTCTAGGAGTTGGAACATTTGCTTTGACAATGCTATCAAATATTTTGATTTCGTCAGAAGCAAAGAGGATACTTGTGTTTATATCAAACGCAAGGATGAGGGCATTGTCTTCATTATTATATATGTTGATGACATATTGATAATGGGAGACAATAAGGCTGTCATGCAGTCTGTTAAGGATTGGTTGTCCAAGACCTTCATGATGAAGGATTTAGGTGAAGCCTGCTACATTCTGGAAATTAGGATCTATAGAGATAGACCTAATAGATTGTTGGGGCTGTCACAGTCAATCTACATAGACAAAGTACTTAGACGTTTTTCAATATAAAATTCCAAGAAAGGCGGTCTTCCAATGGGTCAAGGCATCAAAATATCTAAGAAGGGTTGCCCTTCTAGTGTTGTAGAACTTGAGTGCATGAAGAGAATCATGTATGCTTCGGCTATAGGATCGATCATGTATGCCATGACCTGTACTAGGACAGATGTGGTCTTTGCACTTAGTATGACTTGCAAGTTCCAGCAGAATCTTGGTGAGGAACACTGGAAAACAGTCAAGAGTATTCTTAAGTACCTCAGACGTACTAAAGATTGCTTTTTATTCTATGGTGGAAATAATGAGTTGGTTGCCATTGGGTATACCGATGCTAGTTTCCAGACAGATGTTGATGATTTCAAATCTCACTCTGGTTACACATTCATTTTCAACGGAGGAGCAGTGAGCTGAAAGAGTTCCAAACAGGTTACTACTGCAGACTCGACTACTGAAGCTGTCACAATTTCTGAGTTCCTGAGGAACTAGGGGTTGTTTCGAGTGCTAGTTGTTCAATAACTATTTATTGTGACAACACTGGTGCGATTGCACAAGCAAAGGAACCAAGATCAACAAAAAGAAACAAGCATGTACCGAAGAAGTACCACATTCTCCGAGAGATGGTGGAAGATGAAGATATTAAGATAGATTATGTTCCCACAGACAATAATCTAGCAGACCCGTTTACTAAACCATTAAGCTTGGTAAAGCATAATGGTCATTTTGAGAACATGGGTATTATATATGTTGGTGATTGGCTCTAGGCCAAGTGGGAGATTGAAAGTATATGTATGTTCTAGAGACAGTCTGTATTAGGAAAAATGTACTTTATACACATTCATATTTATATTAATGATAATTAATATTATGACATTTACATTTGTTGAGTTATTAGTTGATTGCTTATAATATTCTATAAATGCATCCCCAGAGTTCACATGTTTATTAATGTTGTGAGAATTAATATTATAATGTAGCTCTTAAATTGTCTCGACTAATGATCATTGAAATTGGGATATCGATGATATGTGACATGTCGACATGTGGTCTGCATCATATTCTTAGGGGATGTAGTATGTCTCACTTGCTATGAGTTATGGCAACTCGTGATGGACACATAGATACTTGTTGAAGTATTGGTATACCCTACTAGTGCACTATTTTTTGTATGTCTAAAGTGTCATCGGTGTGTGGGAGATAGTAGCCCTTAGACTTGAGGTCGATACGCACCTTATTCATGGAGTAATGTACTTTGATCATGTCCTAAGCTCAAATGTCTTATAAGTTGAGACACAGCTTGTTTTGGGTACGTTACGAAGTAGATTAAAGGTGGTAGTTGAGCCAAGATTAGAATTCATTCCTTGAATATATATATTCGAGAGAACACTCAGATACTCATATGTTAGGTTGACTAAGTCGTTGGCTAACACAATGGACATGTCTGTGATATGGTCTTGTTGTCAACTAATATAGATGAGTATAATAATCAACCCATTTGGATAGACACTTGACAAATCCTAAGTTTGAATGATTGTGTCGTGAATGAAAGGATTTTAAATTCTCACATATAAGTTCAGTTCATATGTTTCGTGTAGCTAAACTTTACATCTTGAGTTCGTCTTCCGGCGCAGTTTAGGAGTTCCGTGAAGACCCTAATTTTATTAGTGTCGATATGTAAAGTCCTGAAAGGTAACACTAAGTCAAATGTTCCGTCGATTGAAGGATGTAATTAGAAGGAGATTATATATATATGTTCGGTTGGTAACCGGGACATTAGAAATGGAAAAAGGGCAGAAAACGGGACAGGACCGCGGCGCCACTTATGTAGGGTCGCGGTGTCGAGGCGCGTTAAGGTGAACAAAGGAATGCCTTTTGATTGCATTGCTGAATAAAGGCAAACCTTGAAATACCTAACTGCTTTTTGCTATATCAATAGATTCACCTATTTAAATTTTATGCAATGCTTTTCCACAACGATCTTCCCATACAAGTTCCATTGCTATTTTGCAGGAGCTAGACATTGTCTTGTTTCATGGCTTGAAGCCAACACTATACAAGCATTGGTTAGGTATCTATGAGAAGTCTGGAGGCGAAGATTTTGATTCATCAAAGCAGAGATTATTTTTCTCCATCTGTAAGTAAAGGCCATCAAGTTAATCCTGGTCATTTACTGGTGTTATACTTGTCAAGTTTGTTTCCTGTGGTTTGATTATTGGTAGGTAGAACTATGTGCATGTTTCTAAGTTAATTTGTAACGAGGTGTGAAAGATATATCAGTCACAGTCAGCAACCCTTAGAGTAGATAATTAGCGTGACTCCAGAACCCGATGTTCTTTCAGTTCATCAATCAAAGTTTTCGTGTCACTCAACATACCTGTGGAGTTATATATGTATGTATGTATTTGATTTCATAAATCTTATCATAAACTAAAATTGTTCCAAGTGAAATATTTGAGGAAGGGCCTAAAACAGTCCCTTAAATTTGTATCTAGACTCTGCATAGTCCTTTAAATATACATTGCAGCACTAGTGCTCCTTGTTGTTTTCTGAAGTGGTGCACTTTTAGTTATGATGGTCACGCCATCAAGCATCACACTCAGTTTCTTCTAGTCAGTCGTAGTCATCTTCCTCCTGAACTTCTAGTATGTGTAATACCTTGAAAACCTATGAATGATCCATTTTATCATTCTGTGTTATATCATTGAGTCACCAAGATTTGTTGATATTTTTTCTTGCTCAAAGATTACAGCAATACGTAAAGGAAGATGCGATCTGCTGTAATTGTTTCTTGGTGGTGGATTTTCCTCGTGCTTTTCCTTCTCCCTACAATCTTCATTGGCCATTTCTTATGGTTGTGTTTATTATTCAGGTTATCATTGAGCTCCCTTATCCATTCATCCAGACAATGATAGGATATGAGTACAGTTACCAAGTCTTTTTGGCATCTGTTCTTCATGTACTTCACCTTGCTATATTTTATGTTTTTACTTTATTGCCAGTGTATTTAGAATTTTCCTACCTCTCTCCCTTACAATATTTTTAATGCACTATCTTCAAGTCATCTTTCTTAAACAAAGTAAATGATGTTGGTATTAGATATATTATATTTAAAGTCTTTTTAGCCTCAATTATTTTGAGAAACACTAATAATCCATGATTTGTAGGAATCATTGGGTAATGATTGTATTTGATGTGTCAAAATTTGAGGTATACTATCTTGATTCACTTAATGTTGCACCACATCTGTTACACCCCGTAATTCCAGGACATGTTTATAAGAACGTACGTAAGAACTCAAAGACGTTAAGATTTGAGACTAGTAAAAATTTATCGGAATTATGGAAATGTCGGGAAACGAAATATTGCGACGAATGGGAGGGTGACACGTGTCACCCCCCCTTGGTTGGTCTTGGTCGAATCGGACCAAGGGCATGAAGGTCATTTGACCAAAGCTTGGATGAGCAAGTCTTGCAAGCTAGAGCTTGATATATTTGACTAAGTCAAATGAGCCACTTGACTAGATCTTTTAAATGAAATGCATCCAAGACACACAATTGTTCTAATCTAGACCCTCCATTTCATTATATATTCATCCTAAGTAGCAAGACAAGGCTTTAACACTTAGAAAAAAATGAAAACTTTGAGACATTGTAAGTGAGCTCTCGGGTTAGGCATCAACAAGAAGAGAAATCTTTTCATTTATGGTTCAATAATCCCAACACTTTAAACCAAGGTTCCTAAGGGTATTTTAAGGATATCTCAATAGAAAGATCCCGGAAAAATGTCATTTTTGCATTAGTCGAAAGGTGAAAACCTAAGTCGCTTTCATAGGTTTTGATTGGAAATTGAAGGGAAGTTGTTTGTGAACTTCTAAGGGCTTCAAGTGGCGGATTGGAGTGTCAAGGAAATGAGCTAAGTTGCTAAGGAGCTACTTCGGATCTTGAAGTTGGATTAAGGCTTGTCAAGGTAACAATCTTATTCTCTTAAGTGTTATAAGATTTCATATTGTTGTAGTTATGATTATAAACAAGCATGAGAGATATATTGAAGATGATAAGTGTTATGGATATTGGAAGCCTAAATCCGAAATGACCTTGTTAGCCATTTGAAATTGAAATACAATTTGGTCGATAGTTATAAACGTCGCATGTTATCTAATTGAAGATTGTAGTTGTTATAATCGATTGCGGCTATATAACATGTTAGACTAAACAACTTGGATTGAAAAAGGAATTGGATAAGACTTTGCATTGTTGTACATTATGGCCGAAAATGGCATTGGTTACTGAATTACTTGATATAAATTTTGGGGCAGAATTTTACACGTCCTGTAAGGCGTGTAATCCCCTTTGATTGGTTGATGTGTTGAGCCTTAAATGTGGCATGTTTGGTTATTGAATTCGGGCCTTGAAAAAGGTGTAAAAGTACGTAGAAACAAAGGAAGTGTTGTCCGATTTTTCGTAGAATTTGGTGACTTTACACTTAGAATATTCTACGTTTGAAGCTAGAGGTTAATAGACGTATTATGGTCATTATAGGTTGACATACTACGTACGGCATATTGGACTTAGTAAGTGGATTGAACCGAAGAGGTATGTGGAACTTTCTTATCTCTTGAGCATGAGTACTTGTAAATGTATAGTACGGTAGACGTACGAGATTTAAATGAATTTAGTTTCATTTGATATCCTTGACTTGTTTTATGAATGTCCAAGTTGGTTGAGTTAGAGAATTAACTCACTTGTTTTTAAGGTTAAAGATATCTTAGTTTCTAAAGTTAAGAAACTTGATTTCTAAAGTTAAGAGACTTGAAGTATTTTGAAAGTATATGATACTTGGTTTTTGAAAGTATAAATCTCTTGGTTATAAAAAGAATGTAATTGTCTAAAACATAAAGAGTTATAACGGCTTTATGGAAAGTTAGTTATAACGGCTTTATGGAAAGTTAAGAGAATGTCTACTTGATTTATAGGCACGAGTTGCCTAGGTTGTGAAAGTAGAAGTTACTTAGTTTTAAGGCCTTGAAATGAATTTCTAAAAGTGTAGTAACTTGATTTCAAAAATAGACATGCCTTGATACTACGGGTGATAGTATCTTGGGGTTTTTATATAAAAATGGTTCTTTTTTAAGGAACGAAAGTACGTAGTACTTTGAGTTAAATTCTCGGATTTTTAATGACATGTTAGTGCCTTACGTTAAATAAAATGAGAGTGCATGATAATCAAGGCTAATAAGAAGTTAGGGGATTTCTTAACTTGCTTATGATAATTATGATAAGCCGGTGGTGCTTATATTATGTATGATAGCTGGTTGTGCTAGTGTTATGTTATTCTTACGGGGTAAACCCCGGGTTACTACTTATTCCATGGATTTGCTACCCATGATGCGAGTGCGACGCTTGTACTCATTGCGGGTCCACTGGGCCTATGCGGGTGAAATAGTCCTATGCGGGTGAAATAGTCCCATGCGAGGCGGATGACCTCATTGCGGGTCCACAGGACCTATGTGGGTGAAATAGTCCCAAGAGTAGGATTGTTTAATGATACTACGGGCGGGTGGCCCTAATTTGATCATGAGCCTCTTATTTTTATGCAGTAAAGTATACTCTTGTTTACTCTCATTGTTAGTAAGGCACAGTGTACTGTTATTTGAGCTATCATACATGTCTCCAGCTTTATTTTAGACTATATGATTTCATTTCAGTACTTTCAGTTTTACATACTTGGTACATCTGTTGTACTGACCCCCTTTTCTCGGGGGCTGCGTTCATGTCGCAGGTAGGGGTAAGCAGGTGGTGGATCCTCACTCTTAGGATCACTGATCAGTTGTCAGAAGCTCCATTTCTCCGGAGGCTTGTCTTTTGGTACGGTTTCCCTGATGTTGTAGATTTATGTACATTCAGGGGTATGGCGGGGCCTTGTCCCGTCACAGTTGTTATTCTTAGAGGTCTGTAGTTATATCTTGTGGAGTGGGTTGTAAGAACAAATATGTAGCTGTTTTATTTTGGGTTATGTATATTTCACGGAAGGTGGCCTTATCGGCTAGCCTGTTGATATTCACTGTCTAAGTATTTTATGAGTTTATGTATGTTCAACTGCTATTCTCTGATATATACATGTAAGGGGTGCCCAGGTAGGGCCCGGGGTCGGGTCATCAAGACTTGGTCAAATTGATCACACAGTATGTATCTATTACTTATTATTATTTGCTCTTGTTGTAATATTCTTAGTCAATTATTTTTTATTAATGATGGCAAGCATGTTTTTATATGTGTTGTCATTTTTGTAGCGCCATGTTGATGTATACCACGCAGAAAGGTTATAAACTAAAGTGAGTTTTTCAAGAATGGTAAAAATTGTTAAGGTAATCCATCACTACTACATTTCTAGGCTAATTCGACGACTCTTTTAAGTCTAATACAACGCCCTATGTAGTACCGTTGCATTAGATATGGCTAATGCGATGGGTTCAAGTGTAACAAATCAGAAAAGTAAGCTAATGCGACAGTTGTTTGTGGCTGTTGCAGTAGACTGTCTAATGCGACGGTTCAAATAGTCTAATGCAACACCCAAAAACAACTGTCGCATTAGCCTATGTAATGCAACGGCTGTTGCTGGCTAATGAAATGGTCCCTTAATTTTTAAACTCCATTCCCTACCTTAAAAACACTTTTAATCCCCCAAAACTAAGTAAATCTCTCTCTTTGGGCGATTTTGGTGTGAACAGTGTTATTTCCGGAGTTTTGCCATTTTCGACCAACTCCGATAACAAACGGGGACGAGACATATCCCATTAGCTTCGTCTCGTCAAGCCCGACATTGCCATACTAACCATCAACGTCGAATCACCCTACATCTCCTTTAATTTCAGATCGAAAAATCCCTATTTTTCGATTTGGTTTTTGGCATTTTTCGGCGACCTGGGCGAGAATCGACGACAGTGGGTTACACCACTGTGACCGCCATCACCTCCCCGTCATTTCTATACCACCCACGCTTTCGATTCAACCCCAACAACCACAACACCCAAATTGAAACTTCAACAAACCCTAGCCGCCGTCTTTGGTTTTCCGGCTACCTGAGCCATTGTCGACGGTCGAGGCTGGTACCTTTAGACTCGCCTTCATCTACTCTACATTTCTATACCATTCCCATCCTTAAACTTTTACCAGAAAATTAGTTGGACGAAAATACCCCTCCATCATTATTGAAAGCTTGGTGACTATGTCGTCGACGAGCACTGGACGACCTCCGAAGGAGGAAGTTCATGGCTATAACACCACCTTTCCTCCATTAATCAACAACCAACAACACAATATCCCCAATCGATTGTAACCATACACTTCCCCCCTAGCTCGTCGTCGCATCTCCTACCACACCTCGTTGTCGCCTTACCCTTCCCCACTGCTCGTTGTCGCCCTTTTTTCACTCGTCGTCGCATCCACTTTGTCGAACTGCTCTTCCCTCCTCTCCAAGGTTAGAATATGTTTTACCGTCATTTTACCTTCCTCTTTCATGTTTTACCGTTGTTAATTCAAGGTTAGATTAATGTGAGTGTGATTGAGCATGGAGTGAAGAAATATTTAGGTAGTAATAATTTCATTTAAATGTATTTTATGAACGATTATGGTTATTTATGTTTGGTTTGGACTAAATATTGATTCAGTGCGAGGTTAGGATGACATGTGACTTGCTTGTTATGATTGGTTTAGTTTTCATATGCTTACCTTAGTTAAATTTAGCTTAGTATGATATTGATAGCTATGTTGACATCTATTTTAGAACTTTTTATGTTGTACTCACTGATTTGAAGTAGTCTAGTCTAAGTGTGGTCTTTAATGGTTTGTTTGGCCTTCAATTTGATCATATGATACCTTAATGCTTTATGTCAAACTCTTAGTTGCACCTAGATATGTATGTTGATATGTAAATTGCCTAGTTTAAGTAAAAATAGACTCCATAGAGATCCTTTCTTATCAAGATGAGCCCTAGGGATGGATTTTGAGCATTAATGTGGCTTTTGGTGGCATTGTGTTTTTCATTGAAAGAATTTTTCTTCTTGCCTCTACCAAATTATCCCTAGGTTAGAATTTCTTACTTGTAAACTTTCTAAGTTGCTTAATTGTTGTTCATCTTCGCAGGATAATTCTGAAGAAGCTCACTCTTCAAAGGGCTCCAGCGGGCCACTATCTGAAGGAGAAGCAATGCTCCAGATAGGTCACTCGTGTTGATAGTATGCTGGGTTCGAAGAGTTCTTGAGAAGCAGAATGTTGTTGGCCTTGGAGAGGTTGCTGCTGGGGTTATCGTGGCTGCGGATGCTGCAGCAAATATTGTTGGTGCTGTGGATGATTCCTGTGATGTGGATGCATCTAATGCTACTGGTGTATTAGTTGCATCAGCTGCTGCATTTTATTGTATTAATGTACCAGCTGCTGCAGTCAATGTTGTTGTTGCTGCTTCATTTCTTGGTGCTGATGTGGTGATAGTAAAGAAGCAACTTCCTTTCAGACATTTGGCTTTCTATCAACACTTAAAAGTCAACAGAAGAAATCATAATCCTTTTCCCATCTATCGTTGGATTTGGTCTTTGTTGTTTTATTACATGCTTCCTTTGTAATATCGTACTTTTTATGTCAATGACAATCCTTTTTTATTATTATCTTTCTCTTTTTATTATTTATTTTGTCATTTTTTTTTCTATAAC
Source organism: Przewalskia tangutica (assembly GCA_029844215.1). NCBI lineage: Eukaryota > Viridiplantae > Streptophyta > Magnoliopsida > Solanales > Solanaceae > Przewalskia > Przewalskia tangutica. Next base: position 134,576,392 of record CM056722.1, read on the forward strand.
ATTTAATCGAATGTAACGGCTCAACTTAAGGCTAATGCAACGCCCTATAGACCTATGCAATGGTTGTAGACCTAATGCAGCGCCCTCTTGACCTAATGAAATGCCCTATTGACTCTAGGCTTCTTCAAACCATGTGCATATCTAATGTGACGGTTGTACCAGACCATCACATTAGGTCGATCTTCCGTCGCATTAGATATGCCACTAATGCGACGGTTAAATAGGGTCGTTGCATTAGGTGCATATCTAATGCGACGGCTGTACAAGGCCATCACATTAGGTCAATTAGTCGTTGCATTAGACCTAATGCAACGCTAACGGATGCAACGATTCTTCGCCGTTGCATTAGGTCTAATGCAACGTCCAGAGGGCCCTAATGCGACGATTTTGAGGCGTCGCATTAGCCTTGAAATGTAGTAGTGCATTTATTCAAGTCTTTAATTGGTATGTAATGAAAGTTTAAATTTGGCTGTCAAGTTAATGTTTTGGTTAATTTTGTTTTAAGGTACCACAACAACCTTATGGATACGAGTGTGCTTACTATATGTTGTGTTTCATTAAAGATTTAATGAATGATTTGTCTTTGCTTCATAACAATGTAAGTATTTAACATTATTTTTGTTTATGTATTTGTCTATAATGACTTATTTATGATTAGAAAATTTAACTGATCTCTATTGTGTGTTACATTATAATGACAAATAATGTTTTTCGCAGCATGACTTTGATGAAGTTCGGATCGAGTGGGCGCAACATGTTTCAAAGATTCTCCGTGCTGCATAGTTGTGTTATTTTTATGATGATTTAGACAATATTTGTAATTTTTGAAGTTAAAACAATATGTTTGTTGTATTTGATGATAACATTAGATGTTTTGAAAAACAATTTGTAATGTTTCGATTTAACGTATTAGAATAATTCATTATGAGGATAACATTTTAGTTATAATATATTTACAATTTTAATTTATTTTTATTTAATAAATTAAAATTAAAATATATAAAAAATGTCAAAATTAATTTTCCCGCCAATTTAAATCAAATTTATTTAAAAATTTCTGCCAATTTAAATTAATTTTATTTCAAATTTCCCGCCAAAAAATATTATTTATTTAATAAATTTCTTGGGAAAATTTAAAAAAATGAGGGAATTTGTGACGGTTATAAACCGTCACAAAAAACTGTCACAACAACCGTCACGAATTTGTGACAGTGACACTTAGAAAAACCGTCACAAAATCTCTTTCGTGACGGTTTTTAACCGTCACGGTAGGTCTTTTTTTTGTAGTGAGAAACCTCACGGCGTACACAATAAATTGTGATCACTCCATTTTTAATTAATTGATTTATATAACTATGTCTAAGTTCAATATGCCTAGACTTTCCGTTACATATATGACTATATACTCGGGTTAAGGTGGGCTCACTATTTCAATGGATAGAAATCGGTGGCATGGGCTTAGGCCATAATGGAATATCAAAAAGTAAATTTCTCAACCATTCCCCTTCCTTAGAAGCGGATGACAAGGCTATAAATTTTGCAGCCATAGTTGAATCTGTAAGACATGTTTGCTTCTTAGATCCCCAAGATATCGCACCCCATCAAAAAGGTATACACATCCACTCGTTGAGGTATAATCCTCTTGATCAGTTATCCAACTTGCATCTGAATACCCTTCTAGTATAGCGAGATCACCGCTATAGTAGATGCCATAATCTAGGATTGAGATACTTTAGTACTCTTCTTATAGCATGTCAATGATGCTCACTCGGGTTGCAAATATATCTACGCAACTTACGCACTACATACGCATTGTCGGGTCTCGTACTAGTCATAGCATTAAGCACCCAATCAACTTAGCATACTCAAGTTGAGCAATTGGCCTTTTGTCATTTCTTTCCAATTTAATACATAGGCCATACGGTGTAGAAACAAGATTATAATCAAAATGATTGAATTTCTTTCACACTTTAAACAATATGATGAGATTGTGTTAAGGAAAACCCAATCTTTCACACTTTAAACAATTTCTTTCACACCATTTCTAATAATTATTAAATCAAGAATGACATCCGCTTCTCCATGTCTTTCATGGAAAATTGAGCGGATAGGAATCTTTTGGTCATCTCGACTGTTTCTATGTCGGTCCCAAAGATCAACATATCATCTACATACAAGCAAATGAAAATTCCTTTTTCTTTTTAAATTTTGAGTAAACGCACTTATCTGATTCATTGAGTTTGAAGTTGTCAGATAAAAATACTTCATCAAATTATTTATGGCATTGCCTAGGGGATTTATTTTAGCCCATACAATGATTTTACAAGTTTGCAAACTCTCTTCTCTTATGCGTTAATAACAAATCTCTCAGATCATCTCATATAGACTTCCTCTTCCAGTTCACCATTTAAAACACAATTTTGACATTCATTTGGTGAATTACTAGATTTTAAATGGAGGCTAGTACAATAAACAACCTTATCTTGGCTATTCTAACCACAAGAGCATAAGTATCAAAGTGGTTAAAATCGTACTTTTGGGTAAAACCCCTAACTACAAAGAGGACCTTATATTTATCCACGGTGTCGTCTACTTTTAACTTCTTCTTGAACAATTATTTACCATCTATGGGTTTGGAACCAGGTGGAGGGTCTACTTCAAATAGGGTTGGGAAGGTTTTGAGTCTGGGGGTTAGGATCCAATTATTATTTGTCATAATGAAATCTATCTCATCTTGGATAGCATCCTTCCATAATGGTGCATTTGGAGATTGTATTTGCATGTCCTCACTAAAAGTAGTGGGATCATTTTGTTGGGTTCGTATAGACAGCGGAATTTAAAAAATTTGTATTTCAAACCCAACAACTGACGAACTATAGGATGATTATGTAGTAATATGAAACATGTAAATACATAACATATATATAACCGTAATAATTCGATAGAATACTTACAGTTTGGAAACTTTGTAGTCTTGTAGTAATTTCGAGGGTGCGCACGCAATTGATCTTTGACATCAAGTTCCAAGAACTCCGATGTATACCTCCTTCGAACAACTAGGAAATTCGACAGAGGTCAAGAGAGTGTAATTCTAGGTCTCTAAAACATAGAATAATATATGAATAATCTTGTACATTGAATAATGAATATAAGCCCTCTATTTATGTTGCATTTTAGGTTTAAAATGTAGCTAGGGTTTCTCGTGGGCCAGGCCCAAAAATGAGGTGCAATGGGTCAGTCAAACTGGCCCACTGTTTGACCGGCGCCGCAGCCTAAAAAGGAGGTGTTGCGGTGCCATGGCGCCACGGCCCTCGACGTCCAGTGTGGGACGTCGTTCGATTTTCATTTTAATTAAGTCTGAAATCTAATTTCGACTTAATTAAATAATCATTATTCATTCAAATGTCTCAATTATAAATCGAGCATTTATATTCTCTTATTACGTCCTTAGATCGAAGGAGCAATTGACATAGTGTTACCCTACAGACCTTCACATATCGACACTAATCATATTAGGGTCTACACGGAACTTCTAGACGACACCAGAAGACGAACTCAATATGTGAACTATATTTGCACGAATCCGGTAAACTGAACCTCTATGTGGGAAGATAAAATCCTTTTATTCACGACGCACTCGATTAAGCTAAGGATTTTCCAAGTATCTATACAAATGGATTGATCATTATATCTCATCTATATTGGTTGACAACAAGACCATATTCTAGATATGTCTACTGCGTTGGCCAACAACTTAGTAAACCTAATATCACTGAGAAATTGAGTGTTCTCTCGAATATACATTCGAGGAATGAATCCTAATGTTGGCTCAACTACCACCTTTAATCCACACCGTAATGTACCCAATTCAAGTCGTGTCTCAACCTATAGGGAATTTGAGCTTAGGACAGGATCAAAGTATAGTACTATGTAGACAAGGTGTGTATCGACCTCAAGTCTAAGGACTTCTATCTCCCACATATTGATCATACTTTAGACATGTATAACAAATAGTATATCAGCAGGGTATACCAATACTTCCAAAGTATACATGTGTCCATCACGAGTATCTGTTACTCGTAGTAGGTTAGAAATACTACATCATCTAAGGATGTGATGCAGACCATATGTCGACTTATCACATCTCATTGATATCCCCTTCTCGATGATCATTAGTCGAGCCTATTTTAAGAGTTACGTTATAATATTAATATCTCACACTATTAATAACAATGTAACCTCTAGGGATGCAAATTATAGAATATCATAAATGATAAACTAATAATTCAATAATTACAAATGCCAAAATATTAATTTCCATTAATAATAAAACAAATGTTTATAAAGTACATTTGTCCTAATACAGATTGTCTCTAGGACATACATATACTTTCAATCTCCCACTTGGCCTAAAGCCAATCTCCAACATATCTAATTTCCATATTCTCTAAATGACCATTATGATTGACTAAGCTTAATGGTTTAGTAAATGGGTCAACTAGATTATCGTCAGTGGGAACATAGTCTAATCTATATCTCCAGTGTCCACCATCTCCCTGAATATGTGGTACTTCATTGGTACATGCTTGTTTCTATTTTTTTATCTTTGTTCTTTAGCCTGTGCAATCGCACCAGTGTTGTCACAATAAATAGTTATTGGACAACTGACATTCGGAACAACCCTTAGTTCCTTCAGTAACTCAAAAATTGCGACAACTTTTAATCTAACAATGTACTCATCTTCTATTGTCGAATCAGTTGTTGTAGCTTGTTTGAAACTTTTCCAGCTCACTGCTCCACCATTGAAAATGAACGTGTACCCAGACTGAGATTTGAAGTCATCAAGATCCGTTTGGAAGCTAGCATTAGTATACCCAATAACAACTAGCTTTTTTCCCCACCATAGACTAAGAAGTAATCTTTAGTTCGTCTAAGATACTTAAGAATACTCTTGACTGTTTTCTAGTGTTCTTCCCCAGGATTATGCTGGAATTTGCAAGTCATACTAAGTGCAAAGGCCACATCTGGCCTAGTACAAGTTCTACAACATTAGAAGGACTGTCCTTCTTAGATAACTTGATGCCTTGACCCATAGGTAGAATGCCTTTCTTGGAATTTTCCATAGAAAAATGTCTAAGCACTTTGTCTATGTAGACTAACTGTGACAGCCCCAACAATCAATTAGGTCTATCTCTATACATCCTAATTCTCAGAATGTAGCAGACTTTACCTAAATCCTCCATCCTTCTTAGATAACTTGATGCCTTGACCCATAGGTAGATTGTCTTTCTTGGAATTTTCCAAAGAAAAACGTCTAAGCACTTTGTCTATGTAGACTAATTGTGACATCCCCAAAAATAAATTAGGTCTATCTCTATAGATCCTAATTCCCAGAATGTAGCAGGCTTCACCTAAATCCTCCATCATAAAGGTACTGGACAACCACTCCCAACCTTGCGTTTACTATAAACACAGAGATTCTATTTTCTTTTGACGAAATCAAATGACCTGATAGCCTTATCGAAGTAAATTTTCCAACTCCTCGAGGCTTGTTTAACCCCATAAATGGACTTCTGTAGCTTGCATACAACATTTGGTTTGGACTCAGATGAAAAACCCCTCAGGTTGTTTCATATACACTTCCTTAACTAGATTACCATTGAGGAAAGCAGTTTTGTTGTCCATCTGTCAAATGTCATAGTCATAATATGCAGCTATTGCAAGCAAAATCCGAATGGTCTTAATCTTAGCAATAGGTGAAAAAGTTTCATCATAATCGACCCCAGGTCGTTGAATATAACCTTTAGCCACTAACTTTGCTTTATAAGTCTGTACCATGCCAAATGCATCGGTATTCTTCTTGAAGACCCATTTGCATCATATGGGTTTAACCTCAGCTGTCAAATCAACCAAGTTACACACTTGATTGATGTACATAGATTTCATCTTGGACTTCATGGTTTCTTGCCATCTCTTTGAATCAATGTCCAACATTGCTTCGCTATACGTTGTAGGTTCATCATTATCGGGAATATCTATCTCACTGTGTGTTTCCACAAGTAGATTTAGTCTTTCAAGAGAACGATGAGTCCTAGTGGACCTATAGAGTTGACTGTTTTGCATTTCAGTGTTTGGTATGTTCTAACTGTGAGAGGGTTCTTGTATGTTGGATAATCCACCAACTTGAGAGATTTCAGGAATATCATTTTCATGTATTTCCTTAATAGGGGGAGGTGCAACCATTGCATCTATTCCCAAAGGTTGTGTAAGAGGATCTTGCATTTCTGCATTGTTCCTCGTAACACTCCCACTGGCCGAAGGGCGTACTTGAAGTACCAAATCTTCACTAAATACTGCCACTGAATTCGTGCCTTGGTCATCCGGCAAGGATTCAACCTCTATGTTATCTCGCGGTTCTTGAATTTCTTCAAGTTCTATCTCTGTGCAACTCTATTTCTTGTAGACATATTCTTCTTCAAGAGCTGACTTCTTGCTATACCATATCTCATAGGGTGTCATTTTTACTGACTTGGAAGAAACCCTGTTCAGAACATATATTGAGGTTTGTATAGCATGTCTCCAAAGGTATGTTGGTAGAGCTGAGAAGCTCATCATGGATCGAACCATGTCCAATAAAGTTCGGTTTATCCTTTCGGCAACACCATTCATCTGTGGTGTTTCAGGAGGTGTCCATTCTGAATGGACTCAATGTAGCTTTAAGTAATCTAGAAACTTCTTGTTCAAGTATTCACCTCCTCTATCAGATCGAAGGGTCTTGATACTTGCTACAAGTTGTTTCTCTACTTCAGACTGGTACTCCTTGAACTTTTTGAAGGCCTCAGATTTGTGTTTCATAAGATACAGATATATATACCTTGTGAAGTCGTCAGTAAAAGTAATGAAGTAAGGGAAACATCCCTTAACTTGAGTCGAGAATTATCCACATACGTCAATGTGTACCAACTCAAGCACCTCTTTAGCTCGCACACCCTTCCCATAAAGTGGCTTGTTGGTCATATTACCTTTCAAACAGAATTTGCAGTTATCATAAGACTCCAAGTCAAATGATTCGAGGTAGTCAAGCTTCCTCAATCTTGTTATCCTTGTTTCGTTGATATGACGTAGTCCACAATGCCATAGGTGGGTAGAGTTTCTATTACTAATCTTAGCTTATTTAATTTGTACATTAAATATTTCTCTACTAGTTTAGTGTGTATAATCCATCCACAAGAGGAGTAGTTCTATATATAATATTATCAAAACACAGTACTTGACTTCCATTATAAATATATGTAGAAAAACCGTCCATGTCCAAAAAAGGATAGAAATTATATTCCTCGTTAACGAGGGTACATAGTAACAATCATTTAACACTAGATAATATCCAGAAGGCAAATTTAATCTATAAGTTCCTACGCGCTCAACATCCACTCGTGCTCCATTTCCAACGCGTAGGTCCACCTCTTTTGGTCCAACCTTCCTTTTGTTAGTTAGCCCCTGCACATTGGTACAAATGTGTGAGCCACAAGCGGTATCCAATACCCAGGAATGAGAGTTATTTGTAGATATATTTATTTCAATGACGTACATACCTTGTCCACTAGAGGTAGAAGCACCTAGTGCTTTTCATCCTCCTGGTGCAGTGCAGTTATTCTTCCAATGCCCCTTCTTGTTGAAGTTGAGGCATACATCCTTAGCCGGATTCACCTTCTTTTTCTTCACACCTCCCTTAGGCTTCATATCTGAGGGCGCAGCGACTGTTTTGCCCTTCTTCTTCTGTCATTCCTTACCTTTCGGCTTGGTCCGGCTAGTAGAGCTCACCATGAGCACAGCTTTGCCTTTGGTAGTTGAAGATTCAAATGTCTTGAGTATGTTGTGCAGCTCCAACAGACTCGCCTTCATTCTGTTCATATTGTAGTTTACAGTAAAATTCTCAAACGAACGAGGGAGAGAGTTCATGATGGGGGTGGAAGCGACGTTATTCTGCAGCTTTATACCAATCGAGGTCAGTCTTTCTATCAGCCCTATCATCTTCAACACATGTTGAGATACTTGGCCCCCTTATTTTAGCCTACACTTGAAGAGTTCTATTAACAACTCATATTCCATAGTTTGGGACTGAGAGCCATGGATACTCTTCAAGTGTTCGAGCATTTCGTTAGTTCCCCATGTTCTCGTGTTGTCTCTGAAAATCCACTGACATGCAAGACACCATCATGCATTGTGCTGAAGTGGTATCATCTACGTTCTTCTGGTAGGCTACCTTATCGAATGTGGCATATTCTGTAGAATCCTCATCAGGCACTGTGGGGAATACTTTATCCAATACGTATTCTATATTTTCTTGCCTTAGGACAATTCTCATATTCCTTAGCTAGTCTAGATAGTTGGGTCCAGTAAGTTTGTTCATTTCCATCAACATTTTCAATGATAGACTCGACATTTTGATAATCTGAAGAGTTAGGTACACAGGAAATTACACTCAAATTTATTTTCTATTATACACATTCATTTAGACTAATCAATATGGTCTTTTGCTTAATTAGCTTCCACTATTTTAACATACTTCTACGACCCCATGGTAGAATACGGACCAACATTAATTTAAGGTCATAATGGGCCAAGATCCAAGCTTATGTTATATCCGCGTTTGTTTTGGTTGTTAACTTCAATAACACATCTTGATAGGTTCTAAACCAATTGCAAAACTTATTTGCAACTCTTGGTTGATCAAATATTATATTCAAATTTGCGTCCTTAGATTAGTCTGACACTTTAGCGCCAAGATTTTTCTAAGAAATTGAATCCCATTACACGATTGTGTTTATTATCTAAGTAAATTTGGCCTTTGTGAGCAAACACTTTGGTGTAAATATCCATAAAAACTTATCATTTACCTTTACATTTAAAACACATCTATGAAAAAGTCTGAGTCCTAGTAGACTTAGAGCAAATGTTTTGGCATAAATACTCGTATCACCGAAAATGATTTTTCACTCCAACAATTATAATGGATGACACATTTTAATTTAGACTTTTATTTAAAATTTGGGGAACATTTCAGTTTCAGGGATTTTAACCAAGATGAATAATTAGTGGCATATCCAATACGACATCTGATCATGCAATTTCTAAAACACATTTAGTTGGGAACCATCAACCCAATAGGCATGATATAGGATGGTTTGATCAATTACTGGGTGTTGCCTACCCAGATCGTTATAGCGGACATTATGATAATAATTAAGTGTATGCATTTAAACACTTAGCATATAGTTCGTATATTATTGAATAATATACAATTAATAATAATTATGGGTTAACTTGTTTAAACTCTAAAAATTTAAGTCTAATCCAAACAGTCCCTTAAACATTTTTTGATTTTAAAAATTGATTTCAGGATATTTCTGTAAATTCTAGATTTTTAGAATTTGCAGGTTAGTCCCTCAAGATTTTAAAATTTTAATTTTGAACCCTTTTAAATTCAGAAAACCAATTTTAATTTTCAAAAAATATTTTTCAGATTTCAGGGACCTTTCTGTAATTTCCAAAATTTAAATTAATTACAGATTTGGCCCAAAAGACCAAAACTGATTTTCAGAAATTTATTTTAATTATAGATTTTTCCCAAAGGACCAAATATGCCTATTTGAAAAAGTTTAAATTTCAGATTTTGAAACTCATAAACTTTAGAATCAGAATCTGAAACTTTTTAAACTTCAGTTTCTGATTTTGGAATTTTTTTTCCTGGGATGAACAACGCCGCGACGCCTCTTCAAACCCTAGGTAGAGTCGTGGCGCTCCATCATGGAGTCACGACGCCTCCGTCTCAGAAACACAAAATCTGCATTTCCAAAACCCTAAAACTTGTTCAGGGTCAGATTTGTAGATTCATCTTCGTTACCTTTCGCTATCAAACAACACGTTCATCGACCAACATTTAATCTCTTCTCGTTCTTCGCTTCAGTGCACCATGTTCTCAATGAACCGGTTACACACATTGACTTAGAAGAGTTAGATCGAAATTACTTCCTCGATTACATCATTGTTTAATATTTTGGGAGACAAGTCGGTGTTTTCTTAAGATATTAGGTTTTAAGCTTTAAACAACATAAATTTCAGATTTAAAGAAATTCTAACCCATATTATTATCAATTACTACTACATAATCACACGAAACAACCCTGACTCTGATACCACTGTTGAAATTTGTTGGGTTCGTGTACGCATCGGAATTTGAAAATTTTGTGTTTCAAACCCAACAAGCGACGAACTGTAGGATGATTATGTAGCAATATGTAAATAAATAACATGTATATAATCGTAATACTTCGATAGAATACTTACGGTTTGAAAACTCTGGAGTCTTTTAGTATTTCTGAGGGTGCGCACGCAATTGATCATTGACACCAATTTTCAAGAACTCTGATGTATACCTTTTTCTAACAGCTAGGAAATTCGACAGAGGTTCAAGAGAGAGTTTAATTGAAGGTCTTTAAGAATTAGAATAATATATGAATAATCTTGTACATATAGAAGCCCTCTATTTATAGTTGAGTTTTAGGTTTAAAATACAACTAGGGTTTCTCGTGGGCCAGGCCTAGAAAACGAGTTGCAATGGGTCAGTCAGACTGGCCCACTACTTGACCGGCACTACAACGCAAAAAGGAGGCACAGAGGCGCCATGGCACCGCGGACCTCGACGTCCAGTGTGGGACGTCGTACCATTATCATTTTAATTAAATATGAAATTCAATTCTGACTTAATTAAATAATCATTATACATTCAAATGTCTCAATTATAAATCGAGCATTTATATTCTCTTAATACATCCTTATATCGAAGGAACAATTGATATAGTGTTACCCTACAGGCCTTCACATATCGACACTAATAATATTTGGGTCTACACGGAACTCCTTGACGGCGCCTGAAGATGAACTCAATATGTGAAGTATATTTACACGAATCTGGTAAACTGAACCTCTATGTGAAAAGATAAAATTCGTTCAGTCACGACGCACTTGATCAAGCTTAGAATTTGTCAAGTGTCTATCCAAATATATTGATCATTATATCTCATCTATATTGGTTGACAACAAGACCGTATTTTAGATATGTCTACTGCGTTGGCCAACGACTTAGTAAACCTAATATCACTGAGAAACTGAATTCTTTCTCGAATATACATTCGAGGAATGAATCATAATCTTGAATCAACTACCACCTTTAATCCACATCGTAATGTACCCAATACAAGCCGTATCTCAACCTATAAGGCATTTGAGCTTAGGGCAGGATCAAAGTATATTACTCTGTAGACAAGGTGCGTATCGACCTCAAGTCTAAGGACTTCTATCAACCACACGTTGATTATACTTTAGACATATATAATAAATAGTATATAAGCAGGGTATACCAATACTTCCAAAGTATACATGTGTCCATCACGAGTATCTAGTACTCATAGCAGGTGAGACATACTACATCCTCTAAGGATATGATGTAGACCACATCGACTTATCACATATCATCGATATCTCATTCTCGATGATCATTAGTCAAGGCTATTTTAAGAGTTACGTTATAATATTAATATGTCACACTATTAATAACAATGTAACCTCTATGGATGCATATCATAGAATATCATAAACGATCAACTAATAATTCAATAATTGCAAATGCCAAAAATATTAATTTTCATTAATAATAATACGAATGTGTATAAAGTACATTTGTCCTAATACAGATTATCTCTAGGACATACATATACTTTCACATTTTCCATATTATACCAATAAGGAATTTCATTTTTAATTTTATCAGTTGAACCTTATATTAAATAGATGTAAAAGTCATTTCCATATGTATTTTATTTTCTAATTCTCTTACTCCTTCTTACTTCAACAGTGTAATATGGATGTCCATTATCTTAACAGGTTGATGGTTGTGAAGTAGAAGAATTTGGATCACTTGAAACAATATTTTGTGGCCTGGAAATTCATACAAACTGAGTTTCATCGAAAATTGCATCTCTTGATTCAAGAACGACATTAACCGAATATGAATCATTTGGTTCAATGACCAAAAACCTATAGGCTTTACTATTTTCAACATACCCTATATAGATGCATCAAATTCCTCTTTCACCCATTTTTTTTTCTTTTTAGGTTCCGGAACTATAGTCATACATCTTCAAACTTTGAGATGACTCAAATTTGGTTGTCTTTTGTTCCAAAGTTCATATGGAGTTGTTGAATTCCTTTTATTAGGAACCCTATTAAGAATATAACAAGTTGTTAACATGGCTTCACCCCAATAATATTGTCACTTAGGCTTGAGTTAGACAATAAAAAATTAACCATTTTCGTTAAGAGCCGATTTTTTCGTTCAGCTACGCAATTTATTGTGGTGTATATGGTGCCGTCACTTGATGCACAATACCAGTGCTTTGAAAAAATGTAGGATTATAATATTCTCCTCTCTGTCGGTCCTTAGACACTTAATGTAATATTGATTTGCAATTCAACTTCAGTTTTGTAAATTTTAATTTTTTTTAGTGATTCATCTTTAGAATTTATAAGATAAATTTTGTAAAATATCGAATAGTCATCAATGAATGTAATAACATATTTCATTCCTCCAATTGTAGGAGTACTATGAAGTCACTTAATTCATTGTGAATTGATTCAAGCAATTTAGTACTTCTCTCAATACTTGAAAAAGATTTTCTTGTGATCTTTGTTAACATGCAAGTTTTATATTTTCACTATCTACATTCATTATCGGTATAAAGCCACATTTAGATATATCCCTCATTCTATGAAAATTAACATGTCCTAAGCGTGAATGCCATAATTAAAAATTAGAGCCAAACATATAAACAAAAACTTCATCCTTTAATGAACGCAAAATGATCTAATTACAAAATTATCATTTCTCTAAATTTCAAAATATTCTAGTAACTTTCAAGTAAGGAATTCTTATATATGTCATCCCACAACTTAAAAGTAAAATTCACATGATATTTATGCAACAAATTTATAACATGATAATTTCTTTGGCATGGAGTAAATATTTTATTATAAGCATATCAAATATTTATTCCAAAATTTATTCAGAAATATTTTATGATCATCACAAATGAGTCATCTACCCTTTATATTTATAAAATTAAATTTCATAAAAAGTCATAAAGTATTTTAGTCTGTCTTTTAATTCTTGGAAACTCTGCTCACAAGCATCGGATCACTGGATTTTTATGGCCTTTTGTGTCAACTTTGTTAATGGTGCCGATATGATAGAAAACGCTTCTACAAACCTTCTATAATAGCCAGATAATCCCAGAAAACTGCGAACCTCTGGTGGAGTCGTTGGCCTCAGCCAATTCTTCGCCACTTCAATCTTCTGAGTCGCAACTCTTATACATTTATCTGACACTATATGACCAAGGAAAGCCAGTGAATTTGGCCAAAATTCATACTTGGAGAGCTTAGTATACAACTTATGATCCCAGAGCATTTGTAGTACTATCCGTAAATGATCTGCATGCTCTGCTTCTGAGTGAGAGTAAACTAGAATATCATCTATAAATACTATTACAAATACATCCAGAAATGGACGAAACACGTTGTTCATTAGATCCATTAATGTTGTTGGTGCATTTGTGAGTCCAAATGACATTACTAAGAACTCGCAGTGCCCATACATTGTCCTAAAAGCCATCTTCGGAATGTCCTTTTCCTTAATCCTTTTTATTTGAGGCGGTTTGTCCTCGCACTTAAATATGTGGTATCCTACAAGGTATCCTGATATACCCCACTTCACAAGTGATATGAACCATTAAAAGTTTCCCCAAATCTAATCTCAACCGTTGAGGATCATTAAAGGTTTTGGAAACTTAACATCTACCCATACTGCAGATAGCACTTAATGTCTATCGCGGGAATGACTTTGGGTTTATGTTTCTTACATAAATCATAACCCGAAGTGCTCTTGATTCCACCGAAGAGCTCAACTGAACCTTTACATCTTAGTTTTCCCATTGAATCTCATTCTTGGGATCTCCAGTCAGTAAGGTTGGGTTACCACCATATCAGTCCTTATTATTTGGGTTTTAAGTCCATTCCTCTAGACAGGCAGAACATCTGATCTCTGGATATGCCCTTAGTCAAAGGGTTTGCTATGTTCTCCTTTGAATTTACATAATCAATTAAACTAATACATGTGGTGATCAGTTGCCTAACGGTCTTATGACTCCGTCGAATATGACAAGATTTGTCATTATACATAGAACTCTGTGCCCTTTCTAGAGTCGACTGGCTGTCAAAGTGGATCATTACAGAAGGTACGGGTTTATCCCAATAAGGGACATCCTCTAAGAAGTCATGAAGCCACTCAACTTCTTCTTCTGCTTTGTCTAAAGAGATAAACTCTGACTCTATCGTGGATCGGGCGATGCAAGTTTGCTTAGAGGATTTCCAAGACACAGCCCCACCACCAATTGTAAAATATATACCCATTGGTGGACTTGATGTAATCTATATCAGATATCCCGTTTGCATCATTGAACCCCTCTAGTACAGCTGAATATCTCAAATAATGCAACATGTAAGTTAGCATGTATTTTAGGTATTGTAGTACTCGATTCAACGCTTTCCAATGATCATCACTTGGATTACGGGTAAACCTAGCTAACTTGTTGACTGCATAAGAGATATCAGGTCGGGTGCAGTTTGTTATGTACATCAAACTACCGATCACCTGCGCATATCGCTCCTGGTATACGGGCGCACCATGATTTTTATCAATTTTTTTGATTCATATCCAGTGGTGACACTATCGGCAAACTATCGCTCATCTCAAACTTTCTCAACACATCTTCGATGTAGTGAGACTGAGATAAGACCAGTCCGTCAGACGTCTTAGAGATCTTGATCCCTAAGATGACATCTGCAATACCTATATCCTTCATGTCAAAATATTGTTTCAACATGTTCTTAGTCTCTAGGATCAACCTAGGACTGCTCCATGTGATCAACATGTCATCTACGTAAAGGCATATCATGACGAATGAGTCAGCATTACCTTTTATGTAGACATATTTGTTACACTCATTAATGGTGAAACCCTTCGATAGTAGAGTACTATCAAATTTTTTGTGTCATTTCCTCGGGGCCTATTTCAGCCCGTACAGAGATTTGACAAGCCGACATACTTTCTTCTCTTGCCTTGGAACCACATACCCCTCGGGTTGGTCCATATAGATTTCTTCTTCCAAATCACCATTTAGAAGGCTGTCTTGACATACATTTGATGTATCTCAAGGTCCCGCAATGCGTCGATTGTAATGAATACTCGTATGGATGACATTCTATACAGCGGGGAGTACGTATCTGTTGAGTGTATTTTATACACTCTTTTGAATCTTTTTAGTTAAGTATTTTCCTCTTTTCGTTTGTGTTTAGTCTAGTATTAGGTTATTTTTCTTTCTTTTGAGTCACAGTAGTCATAAAAGAGGAAATGCTACTTTTGAGGATGGAATTGCACAAGCACAACCCAAGAAATGAAGCCAAAGAAGTCCCAAGAGGAATAGAAGAAATCTGGCAAATTTCGGACGGAAAAAAGAAGAGGGCCGCGACTAAAGGCAAGGAAGGATCGCGGTGCTCGAAGCACCGAGACCAAGTGAATTAGGACCAAGGTGTAAAATTTCTAGAAAGTCGAAAAATGAAATCCCGTCGGAGGTGTCGCGGCCCATGGTGTCCAGTGAGCAGCCAGTGATTTTTCGACCAATTAGGGCCGCGGCGCCGACGCGTAATTTTCAGATTTTTGGGCCAAATTTCAGTAAGGGTAAAAGGATCCGAAACACAATTTTTCTCAGATATAAAACCCTGAAACCCTTCCCTATTTCATTATTCTATACCATACTTTACAAGATACTTTGGAGAGGCAAGAAAGGAGGCAAGCTACAATTGGAGACTTCGAATTGTTCAAGTTCTTTTCTTTCCTTTATTTTAATTTCAGTTTATGTTGGATTTTGTATTAGTTCTTAGCATGACAATGTCTAGGAGTTAATCTCTTTATTAGGGTTTTCCGTCGAATCACTTGAAACTCTTTTCATACAGTTAATGCATAGTTATTGATTTCTTCTTCGGCATATTAAGATCTATTCAATAGTGTATTGATTGCTTGATAATTGACTGGTCATTAATTGACATAAATTATATGATTTCGAATCGAGATCCGAGAGGAGAGATTTGAATATGATGTAGTTGTTTAGACATAGGTTAAAATCATGGACGAAAGTACCCCTATACTTGTGTATTATTTAAGGTTATTATTTTTAATCCTCCTGTGTGGTAAAATCTATCATAGAAATATAAAAGATTTCTACATAAGTTTGAGTTTTTATATGTCCTAACTGAAATATAGAACAGATTAGTTAACCTGCTATCTTAATAAGAAGAAAAATCATTAGCATTGCATTAACACGTGAAAGAGTGGATAGTTGAGGAGATTGGAAGCCCTATTTCTATCATAACTGTTTTAAATCAAATTATTATCATCCTTAGTTTATTTTCTGCACTTTGTTTAATCTTAGTTCTTAGTTCATAAACCAAACAAAAGAACGGTTATCAAATAGATACCATAGATTAGATATTCGGTACTTGACAAACTAGTATCTGTGGACGATAACTCGGTCTTACAGATCTTTATTACTTGAACGATAGGTACACTTGCGTAAGCATAGAGAAATATCGCAACAATTTTTTGGTGCCGTTGCCGGGGACTGGCGTATTGTTAATATCAAATTAGCTAATCTTATTTCTAATTTGGTTTTTATTTTCTATATTTTTTTAATTATTATCTTAAGTTTAGAACGTTTTGTCGTGATCTGTTTGTTGTTTTTGATCAATTTTAGGAAATTCGTTTATGCGAAGTAGGAGAGGAGCAAATACTCATATCCCTTTGAATCCTGAAATTGAAAGATTGTGGAGACAAAATAGGAAAGACAAGAGAATTGTTGATTCTTTAGCAATGGAAAATCAGTAAAACAACAACGTGGGGAATGATGAGTTACTGATGAGACAAGTCTTGCATCCTGCAGAGAGGAACTTAGGGGACTATGTGATGCCGATAATTACAGGGGTGCAGACTTGCATCAGGCTTCCAACTGTGGAATCTAATAATTTTGAAATCAAACCAGCAATCTAGCACATGGTTCAAAGCAGTTCAGTTTGGGGGATTACCGTCTGAAGATCCCCATATGCATCTAGCAAACTTCCTAGAGTTGTGTGCAACTTTTAAGTACAATGGTGTTACTGATGATGTCATTCGGTTGAGACTCTTCCCATTCTCACTCAGGGATAGAGCAAAGAGTTGGTTGAACTCACTACAGGCGAACTCTATTACCACATGGTAATACTTGGCCCAGAAGTTTCTTGCCAAATTCTTCCCTCCATCCAAAGCAGCAAGGCTCAGAGGAGAATTGAATAACTTTTATCAGCTGGATGGAGAATCAATGTATGATGCATGGGAGCGGTTCAAATACTTACAGAGGAAGTGCCCGCATCATGGGATTGAGAAGCTGATGTTGGTCCATATATTCTACAATGGGTTGTGTGGTACTGTTGACACCCAATTTTGACCCTCCCGTTCAGTCATTAACTATAAAATTACACTGATTTCGTAAAGTAATTCTTTATGATTTTTTATAATAAAATGCAGCGATAAAACATTAATACAGGCACAAATAAGCAATTTAATAATGACACCGCGTCTTACGTAGAGTATTAAGTACTTAAAGTCTCGCGCCCGCATTTATTAATTTTAAGCCCTGTCAGGATTCTTAATTAATAATAAGTACATAAAATAAATAATTTAGCAATGACGTCGTGTCAGGTAGCATAGTTGCATTTATTAATACGCAAAGCAATTTAATAATTTATTTTAAATAATGATAAACAATGCAATAATAAATAAGTTTTAATAATAGCGTCGCGTCCTAAAAATTAAGCACTAATTAAGTAGCACGCCCGCATTTATAACAATTAGACTAATAAAGCACCTAAATAATTTAATTGCATCTTGTTAATTTAATTGATTAATAATACACCTAAAACTAACACTTAATTAAACCCCTAATTAATTCTACCCAGCCCAATTACCCATTACCCACGCCCAAATGCAGCCCAATTCCTCGTTTTCCTATTACCGCCGCCCATCTTCATCCCTGAAGACTTAACCTAAAGAGAGAACTCACCCGCCACTCTCTCTTCACCCGCAAATCTCGCCGGATTTTCAGGGTGGAAAATCCGGCGACTTTCCTTTCCCTTTACCCACGCACCCTAGCCAGCTCCTCTTACCATAACTAAGCAAATCCTTCCAAATCGTTTCGAATCGCGCGAAATCAGTAACAAATCAAGCACGAATCAATTCACAGAATCAGCCTTGATTACCCAGGTTATTAGCTATAAATACAGAAGCTTGTCATCATGCAAAGGCGGTGCGGTGGGGACAAGAGCACGTGACAAAGCAATCCGATGAGCGGATTTACGTAACTAATCCAGGGGAAGAATCGAGAACAGCAGAGCATCGGGAGTTATGGCTCAGCACCTAGACCATTAGCATCGCAAGAATAGGTAGTTCGAGTCCCCTTATTTCAATTCCAGCCAAAATCAGCAAACAAACCTCGCCCCTGTTATTCGCATCGCAAACCCATAACCCGAGTGGACCGACGACTTGATACGTTGCCCCGGTTCGCTGCCCGGAGAAGGTAAATCCCATTCCTTATTGATTTCGTTGCATCTCGGCATTTCTATGTTTTCGTGACATATGTGGTAGTCTGTCTATATTATTGCATTAATCAATATGACAAACTATTTAATCACTGAGGTACCTTTGCATCTCAAGTTATCGATTAAATTCATATTCGCTGCTATTTTGTGGTGTGTCGATCATGTTTATCCGATTTTAACATTGTAGATCTTCTTGAGTTAGGATTATATTATGGGATTAATACGCCATCCAGGATCTTGGTGTAGTAAAGACCATGGTCTAGATAGTTTGGCCTAAGGACTGGTTATTCTTGTTTCTTTGAGAGTCACAACCTGTGATTGTCGGATTTCGATTTGCAGTTGTGGTTTTGTTCCTTTTACATGCCTTGGATTCTTCGTTTCCTTATGGATTTGAATATGCATGCTCTGTGATATGATCCGATGAATAACGTCTCTTTATGTCGGTTAACTAGTTGATAATAGGAAACATGATAAGAAGCTTGGTATGTGAAATGATTATTCGAGCCTAATATGAAGTTGTACTACTCTTTTCTGACTTGTGTTAATGTATTTGGGCTATGTCAAAATTGCGGTATCCTAAACATGACAAGTTTGAGTTTATTGGTATATGCATTAAGTCAATTATGTGAATATGGAACTCATTTAAGATCACCATGAAGACTGTATATGCTAAATAATAATTCTACCATAGTAGCCTGCAACTTGTTTTACTTAATACATGTTGCATAGCCACTGGTTTGATCTACCGGATTGTGTCTGATCGCCTAAAAGTCGGAGAATAGGCATATATGTTTCATTACGGTCCTAAAATGCTTGTCTATGAATTTCATGTTAATTAGAAGTGATGATAGCCTTTGCTGCTTGCTCTAATCCATCTCATTTGTTCACGTATGCATTTTAAAAGAATCAATGCAGTTTGAATAAATGAGTCCTATAGAGATAGTTCTTTGAAGATTTGTATGGTATACATAGGCTGTATTGCATCAGTTTGCTGGAAGTTCCCTTGTCTCAGTTTCTGAAGTCATAAGATAAAAGGATTGTGTATCAGTACACATACTCCATATATCGAGCGAATACCACATGCAGATATTTAGTATGTCACCCAATATGCCTAAAAAGGATATGAAGTAGGTGTTTGTTTTGAATATCATGTAGTTGTTTGGTTCTTTGGTTTTAAAATTGAATATGTTAGTGCATACTTGCTTTGTTTGCTTTAAATGCGGGAGGATACATCTCCGGATGTACAAGAGTACAAGCGTAAGTATATGTATTCATTGCGTGTTCAAGTCTCATGTTTTCTACTCAGTATGCATTTTAAAGCCTGGTTCTTATTTAAAATGTTTGACTGTTTTGATTTTCTTTGTTGGAATGTCTTTGTTTCGTTTTGGAAGTAATATAATAACAATTATACATATATTTGGTTTAAGTCCCTTCTGCTTGCTTCTCGTTGCTCACTGTCTGTTTTGCCTACTGATTCCCATTGTTCTTTCCATGGATACACTGAGTTTGATAGGAAATATGTTTGCTAAAATGCTTATTTATTGCTAAATGTTTAGGGTATGTACTAATCCTTTTCTTCTCTTGTTTTACATGAAAATGCATTGGAGCGATCTCATTCTGAGACTCTTCACAAGCCACGCGCATGAGTGCGCGTCTGTGTACACCGCATTCCGCCTCAGAATTCCCAAACAAAAGGGGTTGTCATCCCCCCAAAGAGCATCCTTTTGGCCTCTTAATCTCTTACGTCTTATATATATTTGTTTGTTTATTTGTTGAAATTTAATTAGCTAACTTTGTAATTAATAGGAGACATAGAACGATTAGTCTTGGAATAAATAAATTGGGCGCGTAGTTTTAAAATCAGAAATACACTTTTAAATTACTTATTTTAAGGGCTTGTCATGCATGTCTAAACTTAACTAACAATTTAACTCGCAACTAACGTACTACTTCTTATAAAATTCAGGATAAAATGAATTGATTTTTCCCATAAGTTCTTTTATTAGCATAATATGAATAATTTATGTTGAATAACCTTCTTATCATAAAATTACAAAATAATCACCTTCTGCACTACGTCATATATATTTGATTTTAAAGGCTTATCTTTGATCATTAATCAACATGGCATATATCTATAAACAATATAAATGCATACCGTGAAATTTTATTTTTATAGCATTAGTCTTACAAACTTTTATCAACATACTTCATTTTTTATAAAATATTTTGAAGCATCTTTTATATTTTCAAAACACGCATTTTTTAGCATAACTAACCCTAGGTTTGGCAGGACAACCGCAAGTTAGCGGATCTTAGAGGGTGCCTAACCCCTTCCCTCTAGATTAATAAAGAACCCTTACCCAGAATCTCATTAAGTTTAGCAGACCATAAAAATGGAGTTAGTGTTGACTTTAACCTAGTTGACATTTAGGTGTCCTAATTCACCCAATTAATTAGGTGGCGACTCCGCGAACCCTTAGCATTCTAGCAACCTTTTTTTTTAAACTTTAGCACCCTTTAGCATCTTTTAACATTTAACACTTTTATTTACTCTCTAACACTTTTTTTTTATTCAAGCAGGGTTCGCTAGAATCCCGTTTTCGACTCCGGTTTAAAATGGGGTGTTACAAATGGCGACTCCACTGGGGAATTAAGGTTCTTAACCATAACAAACCTAGGGTTATTATTTGGCATTATTTTTTGCATTTAATTTTGTGTGCTATATTTTGTTTATTTTAATTGCTACCTGTTTTACTGCTTTCCTTAAACTGTCATTCCGCTCATATTTCGTCCGCTCTGGAAAATTCACACAATCACACACTCACACGCGGGTGTGCTTTGCGCACCTGCAAATTTCTTTCAAACACCCACATTTAAGAGAGTTGGTATTTTGCGCGGAGAATCCGGTCCAACCGGTGGTCGCGTAGCCTTCTCACTCGAGTTGTCCGCTCGGGAACCTTGCGTCCAGAAAAGCCAAATCTTAGAAACTTAAGATAGAGCTATACCACCCTTTATTTTAGGGCATGCATGCATTTACCTTAGGTGGATCGGTCCTTGGCATCGACACCACAATTAGGAAGACACCAAACTTGTCGACGGGTTTCTCAACCCAACGACCAACCAGCATATTATGTGTAGCGTGACAATAATGGACAAATCTAAACCTAATCTTGTCATGTTGAAATTGGAAAAAGTGCACCGTCATTTGGTCGCCATTTCCAACAAAAGCATTACAGTTGGACGGCTTGGACAAATCCATCATGACCTCGCATATGTGACGTTTAGGCCTACCCCTGGCATCAAAGGGTCCCCATGCATGCTAGGACTCGCTTGCAATGTGACAATTTATATGCAACATGTACTTGCTAAATGTTTTTACACTCTTGCAAAATCACGTGTTTTACACTAACGCAGTTTGCTACATGTTGTCTAGAGTATTTATCATCTCCCCCAAAGGTCGATTTGTATTTGACTAAGCAATGACAGAGCATCGATACTTCACAAGATCAAAGGCACGGTCCAGCGACATGACCGATTCAAGGGCATTTGAGCAGAATGAGTCGGAACCTGTCTTGGTTCCTATAGGCAAAGCAGGAGTCTCAGAAGGGAAAAAAACATCATAGATCCGATCGAGCGCCTCGCCCAGTTACCGCAACAAATGGCAACCCTACAGGCCGAAATTAGAAGGCCCAAAAACATCAATAAATACAAGCAACTACATCGAGACCCATTTTAGGCCAGACACCCTTTTCAAAACTGGGACCATGTAGGAAACCAGACAGGGGTTGCAAGTCCAAGCGGGCGAACACCACGGATATCAAGGGACAAGCGGCGAAGTCAAATGCGAATCGACCCCACCAAAACTCACAAATTTTCTTTGGCGCAGTCTTTTCATATTAATGAAGCGAAAGTGCAATAAGCAGGCGAGAAAATACGGCAAAAGTTTATTCGTATTAGCGAGCGAAAAAGCGGCAAAGGCGGAGGATGACAACAATCAAAGTCGCGACAAAAAGCGGCAGCGAAAGGGCATCAACAATCGGCGATCAAAGTTCAAAGTTCGCAACAAAACCTAGCGCGCAACTCGGGCATAAAGTCAAATTGGCAACCAATGCATCGCACCCAACAAAGGCATCATGGCAATTAAATCGATTCTGGCATTTAGCATGTCGTGCAAGGGCGACATCTCGATATTCATCCGCGTATCAGGGACAACATCTCTACCCATAAAATTGCACTTCTCGTATGTGTTTATCATTTCATTTAAACAGGTATACACTAATGTTTTCTCAAGCTTGCAGGAGCATTTATCCTACAGGAGCAGCAGCAACACGTCCGAACAGCGGCGTTATCGGCGTATGTCGGCGGCGACAAATATCCGACTTCGGTTCGTCGATCAGCGGGACAATCTTTAAGGACTTCGCCACGAAAGGACACCAACAAATATGATTCCATACGCTCGAGAGAGAGAGGCACCGACAATCAACAGTTAGAATTCAAAAGTCCGCAACAAAGTCTAGCGCATCAGCTCGGGCATAAAACACACAACAAAAGCATCATGGCAATTAAATCGATTGCGAGAAACATCTCGAGGGCGACATCTCTACCCACATAATTTGCCTTTCTCAAATATTTATCATTCTGTTTTATGATTATGCACTAACTTTTCTCAAGCTTAGCTTGCAGGAGCATTTATTCTACGGGGCGGCGGCAACACGTCGGTTCAACGGCGCTATCTCGGCCGACAAGTCGAAACAACGCCCGACAATACGCCCAGGCGACGGCGTTATCAGCACTATGTCCAGGCAACGACATATATCAGACCGATTTCGTCGATCAAAGCGGGACAATTTTAAGGACCGCCACGAAGGAAATCGACGGATATGATTCCATATGCTCGAAAGATCGACATAAAGCGGGACAATTTTAAGGGTTTTACTACAAATGACATCAATGGACATGGTTAATTTCGCTAAGGGTTCCATGTCCCAAAAGCTGGACAAATTTTAAAAGAGAGCACGGCAATGAGACCAGAGTATGGGAGAATATCTGCCGATTTCGGATAAGGAAGTTTGCTTTGTTTCACAACATGTCACTATTCAATTATCGACATAATTTCCTACTAGCACGTATAAGTATATTTTCTCAAGATAGAATATTTTTCAACAAATGTTTTGACAAGACTGAAATCGAGCGAGTACATGTCGGACACAAATTAGTGACCCACTCCCGAACTCACAATTTTTCTTTGAGTGAATTTTGCGGGACAACGAGAACAAGAGGCGACAACATTCCAATATAACGAATCGCTCACGAAATCCATCTGCAGCAAGTCTACATCAAATACATCTCGAAAAACCACATATTCGTTACTCGAGGCTCATCATTTACACTTTAATTATTTCATCTAGCCCGATTATGCATAACACTATTTTTATCTCGTCCATCAAGGCGTCATTTGCATTCGTCCATACAAGAGCGACAACGCCCATCTGGCGTCATTGCATTTCGTCATACAAGACCCAGCGCCCGCATCTGGCGTCATTTGCGTTCGTCCATACAAGGCGATAACGCCCATCTGGCGTCATTTTCATTTCGTCCATCTGAGCGATAACGCCCCATCTGGCGTCATTTGCATCTAAATCCCATACAAGGCGATAACGCCCATCTGGCGTCATTTGCATCTCGTCCATCTGGCGATAACGCCCATCTGGCGTCATTTGCGTCTAAATCCATCTGAGCGATAACGCCCATCTGGCGTCATTTGCATTCGTCCATACAAGCGATAACGCCCATCTGGCGTCATTTGCATTTCGTCCATCTGAAGCGATAACGCCCATCTGGCGTCATTTGCATCGTCCATACAAAGCGATAACGCCCATCTGGCGTCATTTGCATCTCGTCCATACAAGCGATAACGCCCATCTGGCGTCATTTGCATCGTCCATCTGAAACGATAACGCCCATCTGGCGTCATTTGCATCTAATCCATACAAGCGATAACGCCCATCTGGCGTCATTTGCATTTCGTCCATCTGAGCGATAACGCCCATCTGGCGTCATTGCATTTAAATCCATCTGAAAGCGATAACGCCCATCTGGCGTCATTTGCATCTAAATCCATCTGAGCGATAACGCCCATCTGGCGTCATTTGCATTTCGTCCATCTGAGCGATAACGCCACATCTGGCGTCGTTGCATTCGTCCATACAAGCGATAACGCCAGCCACTGGCGTCGTTGCATTTAAATCCATCTGAATGACAACGCCCATCTGGCGTCGTTTGCATTCGTCCATCTGGCGACAGCGCCCATCTGGCGTCGTTTTCATTCGTCCATCTGAGCGATAACGCCCATCTGGCGTCGTTTGCGTCTAAATCCATACAAGGCGATAACGCCCATACAAGGCGTCGTTGCATCTCGTCCATACAAGCGACAACTCCATCTGGCGTCATTTGCATTTCGTCCATACAAGGCGATAACGCCCATCTGGCGTCGTTGCATTTCGTCCATACAAGCGATAACGCCCATCTGGCGTCATTGCATTTCGTCCATCTGAAAGATAACGCCCATCTGGCGTCATTGCATCTCGTCCATCTGAAGCGACAACGCCCATCTGGCGTCATTTGCATTCGTCCATACTGAGCGATTCGCCCATCTGGCGTCATTGCATCGTCCATCTGAGCGACAACGCCCATCTGGCGTCATTTGCATTCGTCCATACAAGATGAATACGCCCATCTGGCGTCATTGCATTTCGTCCATACAAGGCGATAACGCCCATCTGGCGTCATTTGCATTTCGTCCATACAAAGCGACAACGCCCATCTGGCGTCATTGCATTTCGTCATCTGAGCGATAACGCCCATCTGGCGTCATTGCATTTCGTCCATCTGAGCGATAACGCCCATCAAAGGCGTCATTTGCATTCGTCCATCTGAGCGATAACGCCCATCTGGCGTCATTTGCATCTAAATCCAGCGAAAGCAACGCCCATACAAAGGCGTCATTGCATTTAAATCATCTGAGCGATTCCGCCATCTGGCGTCATCTGCATCGTCCATACAAGCGACCGCGCCCATACTGGCGTCATTTGCATTTCGTCCATCTGAGCGATTCGCCCATCTGGCGTCATTTGCATCTCGTCCATAAAAAGCGATAACGCCCATCTGGCGTCATCTGCATCTAAATCATCTGAGCGACAACGCCCATCTGGCGTCGTTGCATTTAAATCCATCTGAGCGACAACGCCCATCTGGCGTCATTGCATTTCGTCCATCTGAGCGATAACGCCCATCTGGCGTCATTTGCATTTCGTCCATACAAGAAGATAACGCCCATCTGGCGTCATTTGCATTCGTCCATACAAGGCGATAGCGCCCATCTGGCGTCATTTGCATTCGTCCATCTGAAGCGACCGCGCCCATCTGGCGTCATTTGCATTCGTCCATACAAGGCGACAACGCCCATCTGGCGTCATTTGCATTTCGTCCATCTGAAGCGATAACGCCCATCTGGCGTCATTGCATTCGTCCATCTGAGCGATACCGCCCATCTGGCGTCATTGCATTTCGTCCATCTGAGCGATAACGCCCATCTGGCGTCATTTGTATCTCGTCATCTGAGCGACAGCGCCCATCTGGCGTCATTTGCATTTCGTCCATACTGAGCGATTCGCCCATACAAGGCGTCATCTGCATCTCATCCATACAGCGACAACGCCCACAAGGCGTCATTTGCATTTCGTCCATCTGAGCGAATACGCCCATCTGGCGTCATTTGCATTTTGTCCATAAGCGATAACGCCCATCTGGCGTCATTTGCATTTCGTCCATCTGAGCGACAACGCCCATCTGGCGTCATTTGCATTCGTCCTGCATCTAGCGATAACGCCCATCTGGCGTCATTTGCATTTCGTCCATCTGAGCGATAACGCCCATCTGGCGTCATTTGTATCTAAATCGCGAAGCGACAACGCCCCATTGGCGTCATTTGCATTTCGTCCATCTGAGGCGATTCTGCCCATACTGGCGTCATCTGCGTCGTCCATCCATCTGCAGCCAACGCCCATCTAAGCGTCGTTGCATGCATCGTCCATCTGAGCGATTAGCCCCATCTGGCGTCATTTGCATCGCGTCCGTAAAAGCGACCGCGCACATCCGTCATCTCGTCTAATCCATACAGCGACCGCAACGTCCATCTGCGTCATTTTAAATCCATCTGACGGTTCGCCCATCTGAGTGACATTTGCATTTCGTCCATCTGAGCGATAACGCCATATGGCATCATCTCGTCTATCATGAGCGGCGTATCATCTCATCGTTCGTATCTGATTTGACTGACGGCCAAAATTTACATTCTTATTATTTTGTTTTGATAGTTATGCACTAATCTTATCTTAGCTTATCTGAGGCGCACGATGGAGCATAACGTGGATTCTCTCTTCTGACCAGGCGATTTGTTGGGGCCAGCCCTCACAATAGAGCGACGGCCAGCGTCGGCCGCTCGCTCGCATTACCATAAAACCCGGTACCACAAGCCATGCGCCCGGTACACGAGTTCAAGCTTATTTTATTTCTTTACTTTTTGCATAGCCCATGTCATCATAACTACAACTTTGGGACAATTTTTGAGTCGCGTCGGCCTTTGCTAATTGCCCATTTCTAAGTGCAGTAGAGACAAAATTGGTTATGAGTCAGCGTCTTTGTCAAGATTCTTCCATCGTCTCCATCAAAGAGGAAATTTTGACCCTCCCGTCCAGTCATTAACTATTAAATTACACTGATTTCGTAAAATAATTCTTTATGATTTTTTATAATAAAATGCAGCGATAAAACATTAATACAGGCACAAATAAGCAATTTAATAATGACACCGCGTCTTACGTAGAGTATTAAGTACTTAAAGTCTCGCGCCCGCATTTATTAATTTTAAGCCCTGTCAGGATTCTTAATTAATAATAAGTACATAAAATAAATAATTTAGCAATGACGTCGTGTCAGGTAGCATAGTTGCATTTATTAATACGCAAAACAATTTAATAATTTATTTTAAATAATGATAAACAATGCAATAATAAATAAGCTTTAATAATAGCGTCGCGTCCTAAAAATTAAGCACTAATTAAGTAGCACGCCCGCATTTATAACAATTAGACTAATAAAGCACCTAAATAATTTAATTGCATCTTGTTAATTTACTTGATTAATAATACACCTAAAACTAACACTTAATTAAACCCCTAATTAATTCTACCCAGCCCAATTACCCATTACCCACGCCCAGCGCAGGCCCAATTCCCCTCAGTTTTCCTATTACCCTTCGCCCATCTTCATCCCCTGAAGACTTAACCTAAAGAGAGAACTCACCCGCCGTCTACTCCTCTCCCCTTCACCCGCAAATCTCGCCGGATTTTCAGGGTGGAAAATCCAGCGACTTTCCTTTCCCTTTACCCACGCACCCTAGCCAGCTCCTCTTACCATAACTAAGCAAATCCTTCCAAATCGTTTCGAATCGCGCGAAATCAGTAACAAATCAAGCACGAATCAATTCACAGAATCAGCCTTGATTACCCAGGTTATTAGCTATAAATACAGAAGCTTGTCATCATGCAAAGGGGGCAGAGTGCAGTGGGGACAAGAGCGACGCAACGATCCGATGAAACGGATGAGAACTCAACCGGGGAAGAATCGAGAACGTGAGAGCATCGGAGTTATGGCTCAAGACCTGAACCATTAGCATCGCAAGAATAGGTAGTTCGAGTCCTTATTTCAATTCCAGCCAAAATCAGCAAACAAACCTCGCCCCTGTTATTTGCATCGCAAACCCATAACCCGAGTGGACCGACGACTTGATACGTTGCCCGATTCATTTGCGGAGAAGGTAAATCCATTCCTTATTGATTTACGTTGCATCTCGGCATTTCTATATTTTCGTGACATATGTGGTAGTGCATATATTATTGCATTAATCAATATGACAAACTATTTAATCATCGAGGTACATTTGCATCTCAAGTTATCGATTAAATTCATATTATTTGCTATTTTTGTGGTGTGTCGACCGTGTTTATCATTGTTAAGCGGTGGGATCTTTGGGTTAGGATTTTATTAGGGGATTAATACGCCATCCTGATACTGGTGTAGTAAAGACCATGGTCTAGATAGTTTGGCCTAAGGTGGTTATTCTTGTTTCTTTGAGAGTCACAACTCGTGATTGTCGGATTTCGATTTGCAGTTGTGGTTTTGTTCCTTTTACATGCCTTGGATTCTTCGTTTCCTTATGGATTTGAATATGCATGCTCTGTGATATTATTCGACGAATAACGTCTCTTTATGTCCCGGTTAACTAGTTGATAATAGGGAAACATGATAAGAAGCTTGGTATGTGAAATGACTATTCCGAGCCTAATATGAAGTTGTACTACTCTTTTCTGACTTGTGTTAATGTATTTGGGCTATGTCGAAATTGCGGTGTCTTAAACATGACAAGTTTGAGTTTATTGGTATATGCATTAAGTCAATTATGTGAATATGGAACTCATTTAAGATCACCATGAAGACTGTATATGCTAAATAATAATTCTACCATAGTAGCCTGCAACTTGTTTTACTTAATACATGTTGCATAGCCACTGGTTTGATCTACCGGATTGTGTCTGATCGCCTAAACTGTCAGAGAATAGGCACATATGTTTCTGTTCTGGTCCTAAAATGCTTGTCTATGAATTTCATGTTAATTAGAAGTGATGATAGCCTTTGCCTGCTTGCTCTAATCCATCTCATTTGTTCACATGTCTGTTTTAAAAGAATCAATGCAGTTTGAATAAATGAGTCCTATAGAGATAGTTCTTTGAAGATTTGTATGGTATACATAGCGTGATTGCATCGGTTCTTTGGAAGTTCCCTTGTCTCGGTTTACGAAGTCATAAGATAAAAGGATTGTGTATCAAGTAGACATAGTCCATATATAGAGCGAATACGCTGTATGAATATTTAGTATGTCACCCAATATGCCTAAAAAGGATATGAAGTAGGTGTTTGTTTTGAATATCATGTAGTTGTTTGGTTCTTTGGTTTTAAAATTGAATATGTTAGTGCATACTTAGCCTGTTTGCTTAAAATCTTGGGAGGATACATCTCCTGGATGTACAAGAGTACAAGCATAAGTATATGTATTCATTGAATGTTCAAGTCTCATGTTTTCTACTCGTATGCATTTTAAAGCCTGGTTCTTATTTAAAATGTTTGACTGCTTTTGATTTTATCTTTGGAATGTCTTTGTTTCGTTTTGGAAGTAATATAATAACAATTATACATATATTTGGTTTAAGTCCCTTCGCTTGCTTCTCGCTCATCGTCTGCATTTTTACTCATCGATTCCCATTGTTCTTTCCATGGATACACTGGGTTTGATAGGAAATATGTTTGCTAAAATGCTTATTTATTGCTAAATGTTTAGGGTATGTACTAATCCTTTTCTTCTCTTGTTTTACATGAAAATGCATTGGAGCAATCTCATTACGAGACTCTTCACAAGCCACACCGCATGAGTGCCCGCATCTGTGTACACCGCATTCCGCCTCAGAATTCCCAAACAAAAGGGGTTGTCATCCCCCCAAAGAGCATCCTTTTGGCCTCTTAATCTCTTACGTCTTATATATATTTGTTTGTTTATTTGTTGAAATTTAATTAGCTAACTTTGTAATTAATAGGAGACATAGAACGATTAGTCTTGGAATAAATAAATTGGGCGGGTAGTTTTAAAATCAGAAATACACTTTTAAATTACTTATTTTAAGGGCTTGTCATGCATGTCTAAACTTAACTAACAATTTAACTCATGACTAACGTACTACTTCTTATAAAATTCAGGATAAAATGAATTGATTTTTCCCATAAGTTCTTTTATTAGCATAATATGAATAATTTATGTTGAATAACATTCTTATCATAAAATTACAAAATAATCACCTTCTGCACTACGTCATATATATTTGATTTTAAAGGCTTATCTTTGATCATTAATCAACATGGCATATATCTATAAACAATATAAATGCATACCGTGAAATTTTATTTTTATAGCATTAGTCTTACAAACTTTTATCAACATACTTCATTTTTTATAAAATATTTTGAAGCATCTTTTATATTTTCAAAACACGCATTTTTTAGCATAACTAACCCTAGGTTTGGCAGGA
This sequence comes from Przewalskia tangutica, assembly GCA_029844215.1. Classification (NCBI taxonomy): domain Eukaryota; kingdom Viridiplantae; phylum Streptophyta; class Magnoliopsida; order Solanales; family Solanaceae; genus Przewalskia; species Przewalskia tangutica. The sequence goes on from CM056722.1 coordinate 134,607,393, forward strand.
CAACCGCAAGTTAGCGGATCTTAGAGGGTGCCTAACCCCTTCCCTCTAGATTAATAAAGAACCCTTACCCAGAATCTCATTAAGTTTAGCAGACCATAAAAATGGAGTTAGTGTTGACTTTAACCTAGTTGATATTTAGGTGTCCTAATTCACCCAATTAATTAGGTGGCGACTCCGCGAACCCTTAGCATTCTAGCAACCCTTTTTTTAAACTTTAGCACCCTTTAGCATCTTTTAACATTTAACACTTTTATTTACTCTCTAACACTTTTTTTTATTCAAGCAGGGTTCGCTAGAATCCCGTTTTCGACTCCGGTTTAAAATGGGGTGTTACAGGTACTACTCGTACCATTATTGATGCTGCAACAGGAGGAACATTCATGAGAAATAGTGTCAATGATGCACATGATTTGCTAGAAAACATGGCCACAAACAACCACCAGGGGGCCGATGAAAGATCAGCAAGCAGTAGGAAAGTGGCTGGGGTTCATGAGTTAGATGGTATCACTGCGTTGACTGCCCAAGTTTCCACTTTGACAAAGCATTGCAGCAGAGCACCATATCCATTAAAGTTGTTCAGACACTAGTGAGTTGTGAGATTTGTGGGGGTCCCCATACTTTTGATAGGTGCACAATATTAGGCGTATTTTGTATACGCTTTTTGAGTCATTTTTAGTTAGTATTTTCTCCATTTTCGTTTAAATAAGTGTATTGTTAGGGTCGTTTTCCTTTCTTTTGAGTCACAGCAGTTCAAAAAGGTAAAATGGCGAAAAGGATCGAAAAGTAGGCATAAAAGCAGGGTCCCGAGGCAGCAAAAGGTTGAAAATTAGAGATTCGGACGAAGGCAAAGTAGCACTGTGGTGCCCAACAGCAGGACCGCGGTGCCAGAAGATCAGAGAACCCGCAGGACTTTCGGCACCACGGTGCCATTCTGCAGAACCGCGGTGCCGATGCGGAAAATTCTGAATCTGAAGTAAATTTGGCTAAGGGCAGAAAGGTCCATAGGGCATGAAATTTGCAACATAATTAAGCCCTAGGGATCATTCTAGTGAAAGGGGTTGGACATTCTATCACACAACACAGTTGAAGATAATTTGGAGGCTACAATTGGAGACCTAGTTCTAAGTATTTTTTCTTTCTTTAGTTTTCAAATTCAGTTTATGTTGGTATTTATATTAGTTCTTAGTTCTAAACACTTTATTAGGGCTTTTCTATTGAATTGCTTGAACCTCTATTTCATGAATTAATGCATTAGTTGAATTTCTTCTTCACTTGATTAAGATTTATTCAATATTGGTATGAATGTTTGATAATTAACGGGCCATTAATTATCATAATCTATATGATTTCAAATCAAGAACATAGATGAGAGATTTGGATATGTTGTAATTGAATAGACATAGGTTAAAATCGCGGACGAAAGTACCCCGATACTTGTGTAGCATTATAGGTTATTGTTCTTAATCCTCCTATGTGGTAAATCCTATCATAGAAATATAGAAGGGTTCTGCACTGGGGTTGAGCGCTTATATTTCCTAACCGGAATATAAGACAGTCTAGTTAACCGCTATTTTAACGTAGAAGAAGAAGTCATTCTAGTTGCATCATGAATTGAAAAGAGTGGATAGTCGAGGATATTGGAAGCCTTAATTCCTTCATAAATGATTAAAAATCAACAATTTAGTTTACTTCTTGCAATTATTCTATTAGTTAGGTAAAAACCCAAATCAATTATCGTTTGCCAAATAGATAACCTAGAATAGATGTTCGGTAATTAGAAACAAACCTCTATGGACGATAAACTCGGTGTTACAAGACTATATTACTTGTAACGATACGTACACTTGCGTGAGCACGTGGAAATCACCTAACACACAGCAGTGGATCCAAACAATGTGCCTATGGAGCAGGTTCAGGCAGTTGAGAATTTTCAGAGGCCCTACAACAATGCATTCTCCAACACATATAATCAGGGGTGGAGAAATCATCCCAACTTTTCATAGAAGAATGACCAAGGGCAACAACTTCAGTTTCAGGAGCTATTTCAACAGACCAATCCAACTCCTCAGGGACAGATCCAAAGAACAGCCAGTGCCACCACTCCACAAGAAGCGGATGAAATAAGAGCAGCATTGTTGACCTTGGCTAACTCTCAGACTCAATTCATGGCAGAAACCAGGTCCTCATTTGCAACCTTGACCAACTCTCAGACCCAGTTCATGACCAAAAAAATATCATCTATTAGAAACTTGGAGACTCAAATGGGGCAGTTAGTAGAAAAATTGAGTGACAGACCGCTAGGAAACCGCCCTAGAAACACAGTGATGAACCCAAAAGAGCAGTGTCAGGCAATCAGCCTGAGAATTGGTAAACAATTAGAGCAGGTTGCACCCCAACCAGTGGTTGAAAAAGAGAATGAAGTGGAGAAGATAGTTGATTCAGAGAAGTAGAGGGTTATTGATGACCGCCCTATTTTAGAAAAAATTCCACCAGTAGTCATGAGGAAATATACAGACAGAATTCCTTACCCTCAAAGACTTCAGAAGAAGGCCCTGGATAAGCAGTTTTCAAAATTCTTAGAGGTCTTCAAAAAGTTGCATATTAATCTCCCCTTCATTGAAGTCTTAGAGCAGATGCCAGCGTATGTCAAATTAATGAAGTATATCCTCTTTAAAAAGAGGAAATTAGCCGACTATGAGATAGTGGTGTTAACATAGGAGTGCAATGCTATTTTGTAGAAGAGACTTCCTCCAAAGTTAACAGCTCTACTTGAGAGGCAACCCAATGTTTTACTTATGTTATTTCAATTTTTATTTTAGTTTGTTTTATTTTATCTTGAACACTCTCACGGTCTTGCATGTTGTGTATGTTTTTTATGGCAGGTGGACCAGAGACTAACTCCGAGGAAAAAAGGGCGAAAATGCTGAAAAACTGGAAAAATTGAAGTAGCAGCGACTTAGAGTCGCGGCGCCAGAAGTTCAGAGAGCCCAGATGTTGTGCAATTTCAAGAATTTCCTCCCAGACCTCCGTTATGACCGTTGTGTTGTATCCGTAAGTTGTCCCTTTATTTTTAGTCTTTACATATTGGGGACAATGTGTCGATTTATTTTATTTTGTTATTTTGTTTTGTGTCTTTTTGTTGTGTTTGTGTGTCATAATTTTTTTTATGGATCATGTATGTTATAGTGGCTGAAGATATTTAGTGGATTAAGTGGTATAATGTAATGGAATTGAAAGCAAACAAATTTGTGTGCTTAAGTTAGATATGCTAAAAATTCATGACATCTAATTATTTGGATATTTGTGTTTAGCCTATGTGTGTCAGTTATGAAAAGAAAAGTTGAAAAAATGTCTAGAAAATTAGTTTGCTTGTTATTTGAGGCGAAATAGTTAAGATATGCATGCTTAGAGAGATGATTCAGACATTATTTGATAGCCCTTCTGACAATTTATTTCCTACCGTGACATAAATTGTATCACTAGTCAGCTCCTTTGAGCCTAAATAATATCTTTTTTTGACACCCTATGATTCACATGTTGTTCCATAAGTGAGAATTGAAAATTATTTGGATGAAAAGTGTCGAAAAAGAATTTAAAAAGAGAGTGAAAATTTGATGCAACCCAATGAAAGTATGCAAAAGTCTAAGTTTGGGGGTGCTTTTGGTGTATAATGTGTCTCATTCTCTCAAAAGAAAAGATGAGAGAAAATAGGTATGAGACTAAAAAGAAAGTCAAAAGGAAGGAAAAAGGAGTTGAATGAAAAATGCTTATGGTACGTAATTTGAGCCTAAATGACTACTTTTACCTAACTCTGCCTAAGCCTACATTACAAACCTTGAAAGTCTTGATGATCTCTAATGTGTATGTCTATGATTAGTGGAGAATAGCAAGTAAACAGTTCTATATAATTTTGGGAAAGACGGAAGGAAATTGACATGCATAGGTTAGGTGTTGGTATTTCCAGTGATTATGATCTAATTGAATTTGCGAAATATCTAACTTGAAATTTTAGATTGCTAATTATTCATGCTATGTATGTTCTAACATATTATCTCAGTTTTCATCCATGATTTTGAGGCAGTAATGTTATAGCTACTTGATCCATTTCAAAGAGTCTTATATTTTATTTTGTTTTTAGTTTTATTTTTTTGTTTCTGTTTAATGCTTTACTCGAGGGCGAGTAAAGTGTAATTTAGGGGTGTTTGTTGAGTGTATTTTATACACTCTTTTGAGTACTTTTTAGTTAAGTATTTTCCTCTTTTCGTTTGTGTTTAGTCTAGTATTAGGTTGTTTTTCTTTCTTTTGAGTCACAACAGTCATAAAGGAGGAAATGCTACTTTTGATGATGGAATTGCACAAGCAAAACCCAAGAAATGAAGCTTAAGAAGTCCCAAGAGGAATAGAAGAAATCTGGCGAATTCTGGACGAAAAAGAGAAGAGGGCCGCGGCTCAAGGCAAGGAAGGGTCGCGGTGCTCGAAGCACCGAGGCATAAATTTTCAGAAAGTCTAAAAACGAAATCCCGTCGGAGGCGCCGCGGCCCCTGGAAGCAGCTCCGCGGCGCGTGGTGTCTAGTGAGCAGCCAGTGATTTTTCGACCAATTAGGGCCGCGGTGCTTGGCAGCAGCGTCGCGGCGCCGACGCGTAATTTTCAGGTTTTTGGGCCGAATTTCAGTAAGGGTAAAAGGGTCAGAAACGCAATTTTTCTCAGATGTAAAACCCTGAAACCCTGCCCTATTTCATTGTTCTATACCATACTTTACAAGATACTTTGGAGAGGAAAGAAAGGAGACAAGCTACAATTGGAGACTTCGAATTGTTCAACTTCATTTCTTTCCTTTATTTTAATTTCAATTTATGTTGGATTTTGTATTAGTTCTTAGCATGACAATGTCTAGGAGCTAATCTCTTTATTAGGGTTTTCCGTCAAATCACTTGAAACTCTTTTCATACAGTTAATACATAGTTATTAATTTCTTCTCCAGCATATTAAGATCTATTCAATAGTGTATTGATAGCTTGATAATTGACTGGCCATTAATTGTCATAACTTATATGATTTCGAATCGAGATCCGAGAGGGGAGATTTGAATATGTTGTAGTTGTTTAGACAGAGGTTAAAATCGTGGACAAAAGTACCCCGATACTTGTGTAGTATTTAAGGTTATTGTTCTTAATCCTCCTGTGTGGTAAAATCTATCATATAAATATAGAAGATTTCTGCATAAGGTTGAGTTTTTATATGTCCTAACCTTAATATAGGACATATTAGTTAACCTGTTATCTTAATAAGAAGAAGAATCATTAGCATTGTATTAACACGTGAAAGAGTGAATAGTTGAGGAGATGAGTGAATAGTTGAGGAGATTGGAAGCCCTATTTCCATGATAATTGTTTTAAATAAAAGTATTATCTTCCTTAGTTTATTTTCTGCACTTTGTTTAATCTTAGTTCTTAGTTCATAAACCAAACAAAAGAACGGTTACCAAATAGATACCATAGATTAGATATTCGGTACTTGACAAACCAGTCTCTATGGACGATAACTCGGTCTTACATATCTTCATTACTTGAACGATATGTACACTTGCGTAAGCATAGAGAAATATCAAATTAGCTAATCTTATTTCTAATTTGGTTTTTATTTTCTATATTTTTTATTATTATTATATTTATTTTAAAACGTTTTGCCGTGATCTGTTTGTTGTTTTTGATCAATTTTAGGAAATTCGTTTATGTGAAGTAGGAGAGGAGCAAACACTCATATCGCTTTGAACCCTGAAATTGAAAGATTGTGCAGACAAAACAGGAAAGACAAGAGAATTGTTGATTCTTTAGCAATGGAAAATCAGCAAAACAACAACGTGAGGAATGCTGAGTTACCGATGAGACAAGTCCTGCATCCTGCAGAGATGAGCTTAGGGGACTATGTGATGCCGACAATTACAGGGGTGCAGACTTGTATCAGGCTTCCAGATGTGGAAGCTAATAATTTTGAAATCAAACCAGCAATCTTGCACATGGTTCAAGGCTCAGTTCAGCTTGGGGGATTACCGTCTGAAGATCCCCTTATGCATCTAGCAAACTTCCTGGAGATGTGTGCAATTTTTAAGTACAATGGTGTTACTGATGATGTCATTCGGTTGAGACTCTTCCCATTCTCACTCAGGGATAGAGCAAAGAGCTGTTTGAACTCACTACAGGCGAACTTTATTACCACATGGTAAGACTTGGCCCATAAGTTTCTTGCCAAATTCCTCCCTCCATCCAAAGCAGCAAGGCTCAGAGGAGAATTGAATAACGTTTATCAGCTGGAGGGAGAATCATTGTATGATGCATGAGAGCGGTTTAAATACTTACAGAGGAAGTGCCCACATCATGTGAGATTGAGAAGTGGATGTTGGTCCATATATTCTACAATGGGTTGTGTGGTACTACTCGTACCATTATTGATGCTGCAACAGGAGGAACATTCATGAGAAATAGTGCCAATGATGCACATGATTTTCTAGAAGACGTGGCCACAAACAACCACCAGGGGGCCGATGAAAGATCAACAAGGATTAGGAAAGTGGTTGGGGTTCATGAGTTAGATGTTATCACTGCGTTGACTGCCCATGTTTCCACTTTGACAAAGCAATTGCAGCAGAGCACCATGTCCATTAAATCTGTTCAGACACTAGTGAGTTGTGAGATTTGTGGGGGGTCCCCATACTTTTGATAGGTGCACAGTGTTAGGCGTATTTTGTATACGTTTTTTGAGTCATTTTTAGTTAGTATTTTCCCTATTTCCGTTTAAATAAGTGTAGTGTTAGGATCGTTTTCCTTTCTTTTGAGTCACAGCTGTTCAAAAAGGCAAAATGACGAAAAGGAGCAAAAAGTGGGCATAAAATGAGGGTCCCGAGGCAGCAAAAGGTTGAAAATTGGAGATTCAGACGAAGGCAAAGTAGCACCGCGGTGCCCAGCAGCAGGACCGCGGTGCCAGAAGATCAGAGAACCCGCAGGACTTTCGGCACCACGGTGCCATTCTGCAGAACCGCGGTGCCGATGCGGAAAATTCAGAATCTGAAGTAAATTTGGCCAAGGGCAGAAGGGTCCATAGGGCATGAAATTTGCAACATAATTAAGCCCTAGGGATCATTCTAGTGAAAGGGGTTGGACATTCTATCACACAACACAGTTGAAGACAATTTGGAGGCTACAATTGGAGACTTAGTTCTAAGTATTTTTTCGTTCTTTAGCTTTCAATTCAGTTTATGTTGATATTTGTATTAGTTCTTAGTGTGACTATGGTTAGGAGCTAAACACTTTATTAGGGCTTTCCCATTGAATCACTTGAACCTCTATTTCATGAATTAATGCATTGGTTGGATTTCTTCTTCACTTGATTAAGATTTATTCAATATTGGTATGGATGTTTGATAATTAACGGGCCATTAATTATCATAATCTATATGATTTCAAATCAAGAACAGAGAGGAGAGATTTGGATATGCTGTAATTGAATAGACATAGGTTAAAATCGCGGACGAAAGTACCCCGATACTTGTGTAGCATTATAGGTTATTGTTCTTAATCCTCCTATGTGGTAAATTCTATCATAGAAATATAGAAGGGTTCTGCACTGGGTTGAGCTCTTATATATCCTAACCGGAATATAAGACAGTCTAGTTAACCGCTATCTTAACGTAGAAGAATAAGTCATTCTAGTTGCATAAGGAATTGAAAGGAGTGGATAGTCGAGGATATTGGAAGCCTTAATTCCTTCATAACTGATTAAACATCAACAATTTAGTTTACTTCTTGCAATTATTCTAGTAGTTAGGTAAAAACCCAAATCAATTATCGTTTAGCAAATAGATAACCTAGAATAGATGTTTGGTAATTAGAAACCAGCCTCTATGGACGATAAACTCGGTGTTACAAGACTATATTACTTGTAACGATACGTACACTTGCGTGAGCACGTGGAAATCACCTAACACACAGCAGTGGATCCAAACAATGTGCTTATGGAGCAGGTTCAGGCAGTTGAGAATTTTCAGAGGCCCTACAACAATGCATTCTCCAACACATATAATCAGGGGTGGAGAAATCATCCCAACTTTTCATAGAGAATGACCAAGGGCAGCAACCTCAGTTTCATGAGCTATTTCAACAAACCAATCCAGCTCCTCGGGGCGAATCCAGAACAAAGAAAGTGCCACCACTCCACAAGAAGCGGATGAAATAAGAGTAGCATTGTTGACCTTGGCTAACTCCCAGACTCAATTCATGGCAGAAACCAAGTCCTCATTTGCAACCTTGACCAACTCTCAGACCCATTCATGACCAAAACAAGATCATCTATTAGGAACTTGGAGACTCAAATGGGGCAGTTAGCAGAAATATTGAGTGACAGACCGCAAGGAAACCTCCCTAGCAACACAGTGATGAACCCAAGAGAGCAGTGTCAGGCAATCAGCCTGAGAAATGTTAAACAGTTAGAGCAGGCTGCACCCCAACCAGTGGTTGAAAAGGAGAATGAAGTGGAGAAGATAGTTGATGCAGAGAAATAGAGGGTTACTGATGACCGCCCTATTTTAGAAAAAACTCCACCAGCAGTCATGAGGGAATATACAGACAGAATTTCTTACCCTCAAATACTTCAGAAGAAGGCCCTGGATAAGCAGTTTTTGAAATTCTAGAGGTCTTCAAAAAGTTGCATATTAATCTCCCCTTCATTGAAGCCTTGGAGCAGATGCCAGCGTATGTCAAATTCATGAAGGATATCCTCTTTAAAAAGAGGAAATTGGCAGACTATGAGATAGTGGTGTTAATAGAGGAGTGCAATGCTATTTTGTAGAAGAGACTTCCTCCAAAGTTAAAAGATCAAGGGAGTGTCATCTTACCTTGCACTATAGGGAAGGTGACATGCAAGCAAGATTTGTGTGACTTGGGGGCAAGTATCAATCTTATGTCCCTCTCTACGTTTAAAAGACTTGGTTTGGGGGAAGCAAGGCCAACAACAATGACTTTGCAGCTAGCAGATCGCTCAATCGTGCATCCCCGAGGAATAATTGAAGACGTATTGGTGAAAGTGGGTAAATTCATTCTTCCTGTTGATTTCCTCATTCTTGATATAGAGGAAGATGAAACCATATCCATGATCCTTGGGAGACCATTTCTAGCCACAGGGAGGGCATGACTGATGTTGAAAAGGGAGAGTTGAAGCTCCGAGTCCAAGATGAGAAAATGGTATTCAATATTTTCAAGCCACCAAATGAACCTCAAGTCAATGATAGATGTTTTTCCATTGGGATAGCTGACAAGGGTGTCACTGAGAAAAGTCTCACAAGTATTGGTTCCCGTGGGGTACCATTAAAGCAAAGTGTAGAACCTGTGAGTAAGGCCGAGGAAATGATGAATGATATCAAGATGGTAAATGCTTCTAAACCTAGCCCGGTGAAGAAAAAGAGGATAAGGAGGAAGAGAATGATCCTGAAATGGATATGCGGAGGGGATAATCTACCCCCTTGATTGAGTAAGAAAATTGTGTCGGGCTAAAAGTCGTTAAAGACAGCGCTACTTGGGAGGCAACCTAATGTTTTAATTTTGTTATTTCAATTTTTATTTTAGTTTGTTTTATTTTTGTCTTGAACAGTCTCACGGTCTTGCATGTTGGGTATGTTTTTTATGGCAGGTGGACCAGGGACTAACTCCGAGGAAAAAAGAGCAAACAATGCTGAAAAACTGGAAAAATTGAAGTAGCAGCGACTTAGAGCCGTGGCGCCAGAAGTTTAGAGAGCCCAGATGCTGTGGATTTTCAAGAATTTCCTCCCAAACCTCTGTTATGACCGTTGTGTTGTGTCAGTAATTTGTCCTTTTATTTTTAGTCTTTACACATTGGGGACAATGTGTTGATTTATTTTATTTTGTTATTTTGTTTTGAGTCTTTTTGTTGTCTTTTGTTGTGTTTTATGTGTGTGTGTGTCATAATTATTTTTATGGATAATGTATGTTATAGTGGCTGAAGATATTGCGTGGATTAACTGGTATAATGTAATGGAATTGAAAGCAAACAAATTTGTGTGTTTAAGTAACATATGCCAAAAATTCATGACATCTAATTATTTGGGACATTTGTGTTTAGCCTATGTGTGTCAGTTATGGAAAGAAAAGTTGAAAAATGTCTAAAAAATCTGTTTGCTTGTTATTTGAGGCGAAATAGTTAAGATCTTAGAGAGATGATTCAGACATTCTTTGATAGCCCTTCTGACCATTTATTACCTACCGTGACATAAATTGTATCACTAGTCACCCCTTTTGAGCCTAAATAATATCTTTTTTTTACACCCTATGATTCTCATGTTGTGCCATAAGTGAGAATTGAAAATTATTTGGATGAAAAGTGTTGAAAAAAAATTAAAAAAAAGAGTGAAAATTTGATGCACCCCAATAAAAATATGCAGAAGCCTATGTTTGGGGGTGCTTTTGATGTATAATGTGTCGCATTCTCTCAAAAGAAAAGAGGGGAGAAAATAGGTATGAGACTAAAAAGAAAGTCAAAAAGAAGGAAATGCTACTTTTGAGGATGGAATTGCACAAGCACAACCCAAAAAATAAAGCATAAGAAGTCCCAAGAGGAATAAAAGAAATCTGGTGAATTCCGGACGAAAAAGATAAGAGGGCCGCGACTCAAGGCAAGGAAGGGTCGCGGTGCTCGAAGCACCGAGGCCTAGTGAATTAGGACTGAGGCGTAAAATTTCCAGAAAGTCAAAAAATGAAATCCCGTGGAAGGCGCCGCGGCGCCTGGCAGCAGCTCCGCGGCGCGTGGTGTCTAGTGAGCAGCCAGTGATTTTTCAACCAATTAAGGTCGCGGTGCTTGGCAGCAGCGTCGCGGCGCCGAAGCGTAATTTTCAGATTTTTGGGCCGAATTTCAATAAGGGTAAAAGGATCCGAAACACAATTTTTCTCAGATATAAAACCCTGAAACCCTTCCCTATTTCATTATTCTATACTTTGGAGAGGCAAGAAATGAGGCAAGCTACAATTGGAGACTTCGAATTGTTCAAGTTCTTTTCTTTCCTTTATTTTAATTTCAGTTTATGTTGAATTTTGTATTAGTTCTTAGCATGACAATGTCTAGGAGCTAATCTCTTTATTAGGGTTTTCCGTCGAATCACTTGAAACTCTTTTCATACAGTTAATGCATAGTTATTGATTTCTTCTTCAGCATATTAAGATCTATTCAATAGTGTATTGATTGCTTGATAATTGACTGACCATTAATTGTCATAACTTATATGATTTTGAATCGAGATCCGAGAGGGGAGATTTGAATATGTTGTAGTTGTTTAGACAGAGGTTAAAATCGTGGACAAAAGTACCCTGATACTTGTGTAGTATTTAAGGTTATTGTTCTTAATCCTCCTGTGTGGTAAAATCTATCATAGAAATATAGAAGGTTTCTGCATAAGGTTGAGTTTTTATATGTCCTAACCGTAATATAGGACAGATTAGTTAACATGCTATCTTAATAAGAAGAATCATTAGCATTGCATTAACACGTGAATGATTGAATAGTTGAGGAGATTGAAAGCCATATTTCCATGATAATTGTTTTAAATCAAAGTATTATCATCCTTAGTTTATTTTCTGCACTTTGTTTAATCTTAGTTCTTAGTTCATAAACCAAACAAAAGAACGGTTACCAAATAGATACCATAGATTAGATATTCGGTACTTGACAAACCAGTCTCTGTGGACGATAACTCGATCTTACAGATCTTTATTACTTGAACGATACGTACACTTGCGTAAGCATAGAGAAATATCGCAACAGTATGCAAATAGTCAAGGTCTTCCTTCTGTCGATAGCTCTTGACTACCAACCTGGCCTTGTACATATCTATAGATTCATATGCTTTATACTTCCGTTTGAGTATCCATTTACAACCCAATGGTTTTTTTCCCGAAGGAAGATCAACCAACTCTCGAGTATGGTTGTGCAGGATGAAGTCTATTTCATTCTCAATAGCTTCTTTTCAGAGCGGTGCTTCTGGAGTTGACAATGCTTAAGCAATTGTACGGGGTTTGTCATGAACCATATAAGAAACAAAATCATGACCGAATGACGTATCCTTCCTGGCCCTTTTACTTCTTCTTGGTTCCATCTCTGAAGCCTCCAAGTTCTGAGAATCTGGAATACTAGATTCTGTATATTCAGCCATTTCGGAGTCTACTAGATCTGAACCACCTAGATTCGGGCAGTCAACGACTCCTGAATCTTAAGAGCTTTGTTCATAACTTCGTTTGCGAGAGGTTATGTCTCTTTCCTTTTTAGGAAATGTGTCCTCAAAGAAATTGGTGTTCCTTGATTCCATGATTGTACCCCCATGGATATCTGGTATATCTGACTTATGCACTAAGAAGCGATAAGAACTATTGTTATTTGCATAGCTGATGAAAATGCAATTTACAGTCTTAGGCCCAATCTTGACCTGTTTTGACTTAGGTACTTCAACATTTGCCAAACAACCCCATACCTTCAAGTATTTGTAGGTGGGTTTCTTTCCCTTTCATAACTCGTATGGAGTTTTGTCCTTACCCTTATGGAGGACTCTATTAAGAATTGTATTAGCGGTAAGGTCAACTTCTCCCCACATGTTTTGGGGACGACCGAAATTGATGAGCAAAACATTCATCATTTTCTTTAAAGTACGGTTTTTGCGTTCAGCGACACCGTTGGATTGAGGTGAGTATGTAGCCGTCATTTGATGAACAATTCCCGATTGGGCACAGTATTCCTCAAATGGCGCTACGCATTCTCCCCCTCTATCGCTACGAATTGATTTAATATGTACGCTTAGTTGGTTTTCAACTTCTACTTTATAGCGTCTGAACTCTTCAAAGGCTTCATCCTTACTTTTCAATAAGTAAAGGTAACAATACCTTGTGCTATCACCTATGAAAATCATGAAGTACTTGTTCCCCCCTCTGGTTTGTGCAAACTTCAAATAACATATATCTGTGTGAATAAGTTATAGAGGAACAATGTCCCTTTCGACGGATCTAAAGAGAGTTTTTGTGAGTTTTGCCTCTCAACACATGTCACACTTACGTTGAGGGTTTACGTCGATACACGACAACAACTCCAACTTTATCAACCATTAGATAGATTGATAGTTTACATGTCCTAATCTATGGTGACATAAATTAGAAGACTCAAGCAAATAAGAGAAAGCTTCAATTTTATTGATAGAACGCATTACAAACACGGCGTTAACCTTGAAGAGGCCTTCACAGAAGAAGTCCCTTTCCACAAAGGTTCTATTCTTGGAGATTACAAATTTATTGGACTGAAACACTAGCCTAAAACCAACATTAACCAATAAAGGCCCTAAAATTAAATTTCTTATAATATCAGGGACATGCATCACCTCCTTCACAGTGAGCTCCTTGCTCTTAAGTCATCTTCAGGACCACCTTTCCTACCCCCAGCATATCAGATGAAGTGTTGTTACCCATGAACAATTTTTTGTCTGTAACTGGTGTATACGTGGAGAAGGCATCTCTATTGGAACAGATGTGACGGGTAGCACCCGTGTTCATCCACCATTACATGGGATTCTCAACCAGATTTGCTTCAAGCACCACCGCCGATAACTCTTCAATCATATCGTCAAGAAGTGTGTCTTCTATGACGTTAGAATGTGTCTTGCATTTGGCCTTCTCTTTTTGCTCAGTCTTGAGCTAGCGGCAGTCCTTGATCATGTGATCATGTTTCCCACAGTGGTGGTAGTTCCCCTTGAACTTCTCCGCCTCTGGGTCTTGCCGTCTTTCTGGAACTTGCGCTTCTTGCTTGTGTTCCCTTTTGCCTCAGCCAGATTTGCCTTTGCCCCAGCGGGTTGCTTTCCCTTAGACAAGACCTTCTTATTATCTTCCTGAATCTGGAGTTTGATAATAAGTTCCTCAAAGATCATTTCCTTTGTCTTGAGTTTTAAGTAACTCATGAACTCATTCCACGAGGGAGGTAACTTCTCAATTAGTGATGCAACAAAAAACTGCTCATTTGGTTTCATACATTCCAAATCCAGGTGATGTAGAATCATTTCGAATTCCTGGACTTAGGACATCACAGTTTTGCAATTCCACAAACAGTCATTCCTATAACAGTCAAATAAAACAGCATATTCTGCTTCTATCTTTTAAAGTTGGAGCCCATGAACTTATATGGGTGTTCATGGTGGAATCGAGATGGTGAAGGAACTGTAACGTTCCCTTGAGCAACAGGAAAGGTGTTGTGTGAGCCTTGCGGTGAGGAAGACATCGCGTCTTCTTGAGCAAGAGCATTGGGTGTCAGCGTGAGCAAAGAATGAAGATTCAGAAGAAAATTATTCTCCTCCAGTCATCTTTCTTAGCACTTACAACACATCTTGTCTTAAAATTGTGAGTACAACAATTGCAAAGGAACGGGAAGTAAATAAATATTACAAAGATTACAAAACTGGAAACAAGAACAAAATCAAGCTTTTGATAATTCGCTAAGTCGAGTAATGACACTTTGTCCTTAAGACAAGATTGCCCCGTATATATCCTTTTACGTTAAAGGGCAATAGTCTCCCAAGATAAAACAGCAACTAACAAATGAGCAAATGAAACTCAAGTGTTTCTATAGAAAAACTTTGAGTTTTTGAAGGTTGCTAGAGAGGAAGAAGCTCTAAAAATTTCTGAGTGTTGAACAATTGAGCCAAAGGCATCAATTTATAGTAGTGTAAGAGTGGCCTCTTAAAGTGCCCATGTAATGGCCATTTAAATGTCATGTAACGACCACTTAATTCACCAAGTAATGCAACCACATAATGGCTGATTTATGGAGGAAAACTGACATCTTAATTCCCCAAAACGTCTCCATAATCAGCCAAACTTTTGGACTTCCGTCGCACAAACATTGCCTCGGAAGCGCCGCGGCTGGACCTCGGAGGCGCCGCGGCTCCAGTAGCCGACTGACCAATTAGCGTCGCAGCGCCGCAGCCCTGGTGGTGAAGGTGTCGTGGCGCTCCGGCTACGCGGTGGCACCGCGACCCTTTTCCCACCCGTTTTAATCTTACACTTCGCACACTTCTTCCTTCATTTACCAACGTGGAACACTCGTCATTTCGCCAACAACCGTACATCATTCTATATCTCAAACATTTTGCTTACGTACCAATATCTTTTTCACTAAGAATATTTCCGATCCTTGGTACAACGTGTGCATGTGAAAATGACGTTTACAACGTGCTTGGCCCGAATTGTTCGAGTCATAAATAATGGAATAAACTTTATTTCACGTTAATAAATTTCCAACAATTTTCTCATCCATCATCTATCAATCATTTTTGTGACACAAAAAGATAAACTTTTCCACCATCCAGTTGTCATCACACCTCCACCACCACATTGTCACTACTAGATCACCCTATCCATACACTTGAAAAATTATATTGACAAAAATCAGAATCACCTACCTCTAGACCAGCCTCATCCACCCCCAAACTCTACCTACCAGACTTACAAAATAAGATCTAAAAGAGAAAGAAGAAAGAAAGAGTGAGAAATGTGTGTGAGAGAAAGATTATACATTTTATACATATAATATATATCAATCACTCACTTTATATTCATGTTATATAAGTTGTACATGCAGTGTATGTATGCATTACACATTATATATATATTTCAGAAGAGGTAGAGGTAGATCAAAAAGGTATTGGAGAGAGGTGATTAAACATAATATGATGCAGTCCAAGCTTACCGAAAACATCACCGTAGATAGGAGGTTTTAAAGGCACTAATTAGAGTAGAAGATTATAGTAGGTAGTTGAGTATTGTCACACTCATCTTTACATACTAGTAGTCGTAGTATTACTCTAGTAGTTTCCTGCCCTTCGATTTCTGTTACTACTTATTGTTTCTCGTCCTTTGATCTCTATTACTATTTGTTGTTTCTTGTCCTTTGACTATTACTTTATTTTTGTGGTTTATTCTTTATTTTTTATCTTGCCTTGAATTTTTTGTTCTTATGTCGATGGTCTACTCTCTATCATGGTAGGGATAAGGTCTGCGTACATTCTACCTTCCTCAGACCCCACTTTGTGAAATTTCAATGGGTCTGTTGTTTTACAAATTGTATGAGAACTGAATGTTTATAAATAGTGTATGTGTTACATACAGTGTAGATAAACTTTTCATACAATATATACACACATTTTACATATTTTTATCAGTACCAGCGATTAGAAATTGCCTGAGGTCGACAGGACCGGGCCGAGGACCGATTCCGGACCGGACCGAATTTCGATCCGGTCCGGTCGAGTCTTTCGGTCGATCGGTCTCTGGACCGAATGGACCGATCCCCTCCCCGGCCCCAGCTCACCGACCCGGCCCCAGCCCCAAATGCCACTCCCACCAGCTGACCAATTCCACGGCCACCAAATGACCCCGGCCAAATTTCCCCGGCCACGTGCGTATTGACATATCAAATATAAGTCGTAAATTAGTGAAACTTTAAATGGTCATAACTGCGCTCGGACGTCCGCTTGATCTAATTTTTTTTTGATTTCGCGTATTTTTCGAGACGAATAATCCCAAACCGACTAAAGTCCGCTTGCTTCACCGGATTTCTCCAAAACGCCCATCTTGCCCCTCAATTTCTCTTTCCCCAAATCGCACGTTTTCCCATTTTCAAATCTAAATATCTCGATGTACAATAGATTTCAACGTAAAAATTTTCGTGGCATCGCCGAGAATGTCAATTTAGTATTGGTAATTCAATTTTAAAAACGGGCCTAACCCAGGCTAATTATATATATATATTATATATTAGGAATTTAGAAAATTAGAAATTATATATATTATGAATTATATATATTAGGAATTATATATATTATATATATTAGAAATTATATATATTATATATATTATAAAAAATAAAAATAAAAAATAAAAAATAAAAAATAAAAAAAATTCGGTCCGGACCGGACCGGACCGAAAACCGATTTATGAAAATACAGGGACCGAAGACCGGATCGAATTTCTCGGTCGGTTGTCCGGCCAACAATGTGTTCGGTCGATTTTTCGGCCCGAAATTTTGTGCAAATTTACCCACGAGCTACGGTAATCCTCCACCCATTTCTGTATGTAGAATAAAGTATACTAAATATATAATGTATAGACTAATTTTACATATATTATACAGTTATTATACACTCGGGCACGTTTGGTACGTCAGATTATTGTCGGTATCTTGGACAAAAAAATAGTCTGACGTTTGGTGGGCGTTACCGACCGACTGTACAATTTCTAAAAATAGTACAGTCCAACTGCCATTGTTGAAACTCATCTAGCAGGTGGGTCTCCCTTGTACTGTACTAAAAATAAAAAAAATACAGTCAATTATATATTAATACTCTAATACCGTCCATTACAGTACATTCCGATGAAATTAGTACAGTGCGACGTACCAAACGAGCCCTAATTACACAATGTACAAATAAAGGAGCACCGAAGAACCAACAAACTTAGCCGGAAAAAATATTTCTCTCGCAGTGACCATTATTTTCCTCCATCCTTCATATTATCTTAAAATCGTTCCAAAAAACTTATCTGTTGCTGCAAAGTATAATTAATTTAGCAAAAATAAGCAAAAAACATTTAGGATCTAATCACAACTCAAAAGGAATCCTTCATAAAGTTATAATCATCAAAACTTTATGATAAAAAGAATAACAGAATCAAGAGCTAGTTAATGTACAGAGGCAGTCAAAACAGCTTGAAATTTTAAAAATAGAACTTAAATTAACCATAGAACAATAGTTTCTTAACTATTACAACAATCAATTTGTGATTCCTGAGATTAGGAAAAATTAGCTTTACCATCTTCGGCAACTCGCCGAAGAGGAGGATTACAGCCAAAAATAAATGAAAAATAGAACCAAAAACTTCTAGCTCTTCAGTCTAGAGTATTTTCTTCTTATATTCTTGTCCCTTTCTCTTTTCATATAACTTTCAAATACAAAAAGACAGGAAGAACTACCTCAGAAAGGGAGCAGCTTCACCTGGTACAAGTCAGCTACACGAGGGCCAAAACAATGAAGTAAAAAACTTAATCGCCGGAAACATACTTCCTTTCCGTATAGTATTTTTTCTCGCTTGCCGCTTTCTTGGTATTTCTTTTCTGTGCAAGTCCACAAGCCATCATTCATTAAAGTATCTAAAAGAGCTTAGAGATGCTGAATTAATAAGAGATAAGCTATCTAACATGATCAGTTATTCTTTTGTACAAGTTGGATCTATCAATCAATTTGGTTTCCTTTTTTTTTTTTTAATTACTGTGGTGTCCGGAGCCAACTTGCATGCACCACGACTAATTCCACGGGGCACCTGCTACCTCCCACCAGCACAGGTACCGTATAACTCTGTCCACCAAGGCTTGAACAGATGTGAAGAAATCACCTACTCGTATTTTTTCCTTGGGTGGAAATTAAACCTGAGACCTCATAGTTCTCGACGCGCTTCATTGACCACTAGGTCTTTCGTTTATATATAGTTGAAGAGATTGAAAACAGCTATAGCCATCTTTTTTCAACCATTTGAAGCCTCCTTGTTGATAAATCTCTTACTAAGGGAGAAACTTATCGAAGTTTATGGTAAGCTCCTTGAACTAATAGCATATCTGAGCTCCAATATTATCAACCATCGTAGTTGATCAACATTGAGCATTGCATGATTCAGATCACTAAAAAGAAAGCGACCTAAATGCATAACTTTATCCATGGATGTATCTACTTCATATGAAGAAATTTTACATTCTTTGGGGGCATCAGATATCAGTGTAGCCAAAAGTGAGGTGCTTCAGAGGCAGTGGTATCTAGCAAGAATTGATGTGCCTCCCCTAAAGCAATTCCTGTAAGCCTATGTTATTAGGATGGCAACACCTCTTTTTCTAAGTCCCCCCCCCCCCCCCCCCTCAAACCTCTTTGTTTGGGGGTACACACAAGCTTCGAGACAAAATCTAAATTATGTCAGTTTAAATTAGAAAGCTTAACAGTTGTAGAGAATCTTGTCAGAGATAAGAACTTGTAGAGTCATTACTGACGCACCATATACATCTCGTGATCCTCAATAATGTGATAGTGTACGTGTGAGAATGTGAACAGAAGCACCAAGTCTCAAAATTCAAAATTATAATTCTCTGATCAGAAAGCTAAACAGCTGTAGAGAAATCCAGGAACAACTAAGAAGCTAGAGAACTTAACGCAACATACCACATAAATCTCATGGTTAGCGATGATTCTTTGAGCAACCGAAGAAGTTGTAATATCTTTTGGGCTCTCAATTACTTGGAAGACTCCCATGCATTTAGGAACTGCATACGGATCCTGTCTCCCCTGTATCGATAAAATATTTCATTTAATGCTTCTCCATATTATATTGTTCATGAGTCTGGAAAACACACAACCATCTTTTTTTCTAGTGAGTAGTGAAAACATAAAGTTGTAGCTCGGAAGATAGACTTACTTCCATGGACAAGTTGCTCTCAGAAACTGTTCCGTGTACAACCACAGAAATGTTGAAAGTTGTTATCTAACCCATGTCAAACAAAAGGAGAGAGAAGGAATCAGTGACCAGTTAGACATACAACTTTCCTTTTCTATTACCATCTAGTTGAAACATAGGAATCTAGACACAAAAAACCAAAGTAACCTGTTAAAACAAACACCGTGTGCAAGAAGTGACAAACACATTTACATCTATTTTTATTTTTATCTTTTTGCATTATGCATCATTGTTTCAGAAGTGTTGTGGCAACAATATTGATGCACTATAAACGACAGAGCATCAGACTTCCAATCGTAGCAAAATGGAAAGATGTCATACCAATGCACCATGTTAGCTGTCGTATGGTACTAGATCGATTATCCAACTAGTTCAAGATGTTGGTGAGGATTACCAATATAATCATCAGTTAAAGGGAAGGAATAAGTCTGAGCTCATTATGTGGTCTAGTGAACTGATCTGACATTAGACACACAGGTATACAACAAATTAGGGCTTCATCAGATACTACCATCGATCCAATTGATCCATCTTTAACAGACACCGGCTATTTCTTTCCCTAGCATTTGAGATAAAGCCCCAATGATATTACAGTTCATAGTTCACACACTTCTTGGAAAAGCTGCTTTTATCTCCCAATGAACTTTTTTCCCGAAGGAAACAAAACTTTTGAGAGCAAGGGCTCAAGGACATATATCCAAATAAAAACAAGTGTTTCTTTCTTCCTTTTCATATTAACAAAACAACACCTATGAAACAAGCTGTGGTGTTCTTTTGTGGGTAAACAGGGCAACATCTATAAGAATACTAGGAGCAAAACTAAGTAAGCATACCATATCCTGAGTTACTTCCCAAGGGGCGCCAATGATGACCTCATCAACATATCGGCATGCAAGTACACCAAGACTGCGCTCATACAGATTCATCAGCGGATACTGATGTCCACGAAGTTCACTACAGGAAATTAAAAGTGATTTTCATTAAGTAGAGTCTTACTACACAAAAACCGAAAATTAGAAGACAAAAATAACGATTATATTAGGAAGCAAGCCTAATTAATATGTGGTCTAAGAACATAGATCAGAACAATAATAACATGTACCTGACAGTCTGGTCTGGATAAATACCAACTAAAAGAAAATCTCCAAGCTGCCTTGCACTTCTAAGAATCTAAGATGGGGAAAAAGTAACTTATGGGTAAAGTTATATTCATGACCTGAAACTATTGACATGAAATGACAACATAAATGAACCTTGACAAAAAAATCCTAGATTTACCTCAACATGTCCAGCATGGAAAAGGTCAAATGCACCATCAATATAAACCACTCGAGAATTAGGCGCAGGCCCCTACAATTGAAATAAAACACAAATTTTACTTTTGCCTCTCTAGTAAAAGAAAAGGATAAAAAAGGGCAGCCCGGTGAACTAGATTTAGTTTGCTTTGACAACCATCACGATCATGGTTCTGTATGACGAAAAAATTATATCATGTTCCTTCATTGTTTTGACTTCAGAAAGATGCATTTACTTCAACAAAAACGACGTTCGATCCATAAGAAATTGCATTCTCCCAAAAAAATATGTATCAGGTTTATAGTAGAGCATCACTGTTTTTATTAAGTTAACCAGTGTAACTCAATATGCTTTAGGCATGCAGAGTAAATCATATATAATCCCCTAATAGCTGCGCTTATACTTAACTTGATTCTCCTAGAAAACCAGATATACACGTGTGTGCTTGCAAAATCCGATTTTTGTAAGATAAAACAAAATAATAGTAGGGCATAAAAAAATTATAATTGATTGTGAAATGGGTCGAAGAAGAGCGAGGTGAATTCTGAGGATTCATTGATTTTTTTTAAACTCCGGTCGGGTATTTCTGAAGTACAAAGGCGGTTATATCATCTCATAGCGGATTGGCGAATTATTGGCCCGAGCTGAATTTGAACCAGTGTAGACATATTGTGAATGAATTTACAGTCCGTTCCCATCAACCGCTCGGGCATCGACCCAGAAAGAATCAATTTATGACTTTCTGATAATCCATGATCAACTTCCTTCGTAGATACAACTGACTCGACTAGCTAGTGTTTGAGGCATAGCTGTTGTTGCTAATTGGATGTAAAAAAACTTTAAGGAGATTTAGCATTAGATAAACACTCATTTCAAGGACTCTTCCGAAACACTTTATCTTTTCTTTCTCGTCAGGAGGTTGTACAGGTAATATGGGAAGTAACTGTGATAGACTTCGAGAAGTGTTTCTCAAAACCATCTAGCGTGCTTTAATTATTAGAAGAGATTATCTGATTCAACCAGCCTAAAAGCAAGGTTTATATTTAAGTTAAAGTCAATCATTATAAGATTCTCCATTTCAAGTGTCATCCTGAGAAGATACTTTGAAAAAGTTTCAACCGTGGTGAAAGAAAGGGCAAAGGTCTCTTCAGTTTACACCGTCTAAATTGCCGTAGAGTATTCATTCAGAAGTAAATCCTCCAAAGAGATCTTGTTGGACAGTTGATTTATCTTTCAAAGTAATACTCAAAAAGTTCACATTGAATTCAACAAGAAAAAAGTAAACATACTCAAGTCTAACATGAAGCTTCACAAAGAATAAAAAAGAGTACAATTTATGATACCTTCCCATTTGAAAATTGCACAATTCGTCTTGAGGTGGGCAAAAAATGAGATATCTGACCACCCTTAGTCTGTTTTTCAGCACCACATTTATTTTTTATATCATCAGCTTCGCCAGCAGGAGATGAATTGGAGCAATCTTGAGGAGTACTTTTAGCAGAAGAAAGAATCCTCCCTACAAAAACGTGAGTCACAATAAGCATCATCTAAACCAAATAGCAAGCTCATTGCTCTTAGCCAATATCTGATTTGTGGAAAAAATACTTATTTTAAATTTGGAAGACTGTTCAAAAAAGGTATGTTTGGTCTAATTTCATTCACTAGTTTTTGGCAACTCAATTTGGGAACAATTCAAAAATTGTTACAGCTAGGAAAATAAATAGTGCTACTGTGAACCATAAGAAGAGACTCGGGAATGGTATTGAAAAGCATGCTTTGCTGACAATCAAAAAATTGAAGCCAGATGATACATATACATAAATAAGTATATCAACTTGTGGCAAAAACAATTTAAATAAAAATTCTGTTATTTTGTATGACTTAAACTTTCAAAACTCATCAAGAAAAGGAGAGATGTAATACCTACAATGTCTGTGCTGGAGACACCTTCAGTTCGTTTAATTTGCCTGTACCGGCCAGCTTTTTTGGCTAGGGCATAAGCATCAGTTCCATCTGGAAGTAGACAGGGGTCATCACCGTGTATAATGTAGTCAATATTATACTCATTGAATAGACGGTTCATGAAGTCTTCAGTAATTGCATAAGGAGCACTGGAAATCACTTCATCCACCCATTTCAAGCCACTAACAAGAGCAAGTCTGCAGAGAACCTCAAATTAGTGACACACAAAAGTTCCAGTTAACCGAAAGTGTTAATCACACAAAAGTGTTTCCTCATAAGAATGAATGAAATAAGTGGAACTATTAAACATGGCTCGATCTCACACCAGATGTACTAACATATAACAGATAAATCAGCAAACAGGTAAGCAAAAGCAAATACTGCAGGGAAAGACACTTAAAATTCAAATACTTCTCCTCAATAGTCCACTTCGTCTCAAACAATTTTAGCATTTCAGATTGTTAGGCTCATCATGTTACAAAAATCAAAAGCAAATTCAAGAAACCATCGATGGACTTGTTCCTGCTAATGGACTACCCTATTAGGGTTTTCCAGTTACAACCCTCAAGCTCAGAGATGGGCTAGAAGAACACGATAACTCTAGTCAATACATATGTCGATGATTGCTAGCAACATCCTACTAATATCTCTGGATTTATGAATGTCCATACCATTAGGAACTGCAACCTTCATGAACCATATAGGATAATATAAACACATCCATACAGTAAGACTGAAAAGTAGAGCAATTAGCATACCAATAATCTTTTCCTTTATCCTTGCGCAAGATATTTCGAGGAAGGGGAATAAAAGCTAAAAGATTTACAGGACTAGAAACAAATGGGATTTACTCATACCTTTCTTCCATGCATAAAACTGGAGGACCCTTAGTGGCTATGATTTCCTCGTCACTGACAACTCCAACAACCAATTCATCTCCCAAGGCTTTTGCTTGTCTCAAAGCATTCGCATGGCCATAGTGCATCAGGTCAAAACAACCATCCATATAAACACGAATACGCTTCTTCTCATGCTTCTTTTTATGAAAGATACTTAGATCAGGAAAAGGATAAAGTAGAGTAATCCCGCCAAAATAGCTCGTGGACAAACCGAGCAAGGCTGCAGTCAGCATGATCCCACCAAAAAGCCGAGGATAGTAATACATCCCTTCCCAAACCCAATTATTGCTTTCGAAATCCATTGATCCTCCTCTCCCTTCCTAACTTTCTCACACTCCTTGAAGGGCCTCTTTTATGCTACAAAAGAGGAAGAGAGGCCCTGCAATTAAAAACAACAAACAACGAAACCAAAAGGAAGAGAGTCAATTATGGAGATCAATCTTTTATCCAAACAATATTCAACAGTCCACATTTCAATGAGAAAACAGCATATTAACCTCACATATGCAGAACAAATTAGATCGGAACATTATTTTAAGGAGACCCAACAACAATATACCCAGTGTAATCCCGGGGTCTGGGGAAGGTAGGATGCGTGTGTAATCCCACAAGTGGGGTCTGGGGAAGGTAGGATGCACGCAGATCTTACCTCTACCTTTGTGGGGTAGAGAGGTTGTTTCAGATAGACCCTCGGCTCAAAAGAAATGTAATCAAAGCAGGGTCGGAAGGAAAATAATGACCGCAAAATAACATGAGGTACAAAGCAAGTAAAGCAACATGTAGTAGTAAAGATTGGACAATAAGATCCTACACGAATACTAACATTTTATGAAGTTGCGGTTAAGGCGCCGAAAACGGCGACAAAAACGGCGGCTTTGGAATGCCTGTATGTGAAATTAGAGGGAAAAAACGAAGATAAGAAGTTGTACAGACTAGCCAAGACGAGGGAGAAGAGGGCCCATGACTTGGATCACGTGAGGTGCATCAAGGACGAGGACGATAAAGTACTAGTGGAGGACGCGCGTATTAGGCGGAGGTGGTAGTCACTTTCATAAACTCTTGAACGAAAAAGGAGATAGAGACATTGTGCTGGGAGATCTGGAGCAATCTGTTAGGTATCGGGATTTTGAGTATTCTAGAAGCATTAAGGTTGAGGAAGTTAAGGGTGTTGTTCGCAGAATGTGCAGGGGGGTGGGGACGAACGATTAGGCCTGATGAGACTTTAGTTGAACTCTACAAGAGCGCAAGCAGGGCAGGGTTGGAGTGGCTAACTGAATTGTTTAACGTAATTTTTAAGACGGCAAGAATGCCCAAAGAATGGAGGTGGAGTACAACGATTCCTTTGTACAAGAACAAAGGTGATATCCAGAGTTGCAACAACTATAGAGGTATCAAGTTGCTAAGCCACACTATGAAAGTTTGGAAAGGGTCATGGAGATGAGGGTGAGAAGAGACGTGTCTATCTCCGAGAACCAGTTTGGATTCATGCCGGGGTGTTCGACTACAGAAGTCATTCATCTTATTAGGAGGTTGGCGGAGCAGTATAGGGAAAGGATGAGAGACTTACATATATGATTTTCATCGACCTCGAGAAGGCATACGACAAAGTACCTAGAGAGGTTCTATGAAGATGTTTGGAGGTTAGAGATGTACCTGTAGCGTACACTAGGGCGATCAAGGATATGTATGATGGAGTCAAGGCCAGGGTACGGACAGTAGGAGGAGACACGGAGCGCTTCTCAATGATGATGGGGCTGCACCAGGGATCAGCTCTTAGCCCATTCTTATTTTCCTTAGTGATGGATGGACTGACGCGACAAATTCAAAGGGAGGTGTCATGGTGTATGTTATTCACAGACGACGTAGTCCTGATTGATGAGACTCGCATCGGAGTAAACGCTAAACTGGAGGTTTGGAGACAGATTCTGGAATCTAAAGGGTTAAGGTTGAGTAGGACCAAGACAGAATACTTAGAGTACAATTTCAGTAACGGGAGCGGCCTTGAGACATGCGGGGGGTAAAGCTTGGTACTCATGTCATTCCAAAGAAAGAAAGTTTCAAGTACCTCGGGCATATTATCCAAGGGAATGGAGAGATTGATGACGATGTCACGCATCGTATTGGGGCAGGGTGGATGAAATGGAGACTCGCATCTGGAGTCTTGTGCGACAAAAAAGTGTCATCAAAACTTGAAGGCAAGTTCTACAGGGTGATGGTTAGACCGACTATGGAGCGGAGTGTTTGACCAGTCAAGACTTCGCACATCCAAAAGATGAAAGTTGCGGACATGAGGATGTTGAGATGGATGTACGGGCATACAAGGAGAGATAAGATTAGAAATGATGATATCCGGGATAGAGTCGGAGTGGCTTTGGTGGAGGGTAAGATGCGGAAATCGAGGTTGAGATGGTTTGGACATGTGCAGAGAAGAGACACAAATGCTCTAGTTAGAGGTGTTCAAAAATCGGTCTGGACCGGCAAAATGGACCGAACCGGACCAGAAAAGACCGGAACCAAGACAACCGGTCCGATCTTCGGGTCGGGAATTTTTTTTTCCCAGGTTCCAATCCGGTCTAAACCCAAAATAACCCGGGACCGGACCAGACCCGGTTATAAAAATAAAGAAATCCTTTACGTTATGCTATAGTCAGTTTTTTACTAAGATTAGGTTCCCAGTTTAGTTAAATTATAAATTTTTGTAGTCCTATAATATAATAAGTTCTAAAAGTTTGTTTCAACTACTTTAATGACTTATTAACTATTTGTCTCTTAGTGTATAAGTGTATAACAGATTCATACATTAATTCACTAAACATATAACAATTATATTTTATTCTAAAATTTTTATTGTAGCGTATCAATAGATTCATTAGTGTATTATTATTTTTTTGATCTCTAATGCCCATGAACAGTATTCGTATGATCCGTAGTGATAAATATTCAAGTATTTAAGCTTCAATACATGAACTTTGATCAAATTTAAAAGAGATTAAATTAGTCAATTTACTTCAACGTACTATATTTATAACAAAGCTAATGCAAAGCAAATTAAACTTTCTTTAGAACCGGTCCGGTCCGGGTTTTAGACCGGACCTGCCGGTTTGGTCCGGTCCAAGACTGATAATTGTCGGTCCGGTCTTCCATTTTATAATTTTCGGTCTTCGTTCCGGTCCACTCTGGATTTGGACCGTGAACAGCCCTAGCTCCAGTGCTGAGGTGAGGTGTGAGAGGTTGGCTATGGTCGGGTTCAGGAGGGGTAGAGGTAGGCCGAAGAAGTATTGGAGAGAGATGATTATACAGTATATGGCGCAGGTGCAACTTACTAAGAACATGACCTTAGATAGGGGGTTGTGGAGGACGAGAATTAGGGTAGAAGGGTAGTAGGTAATCGAGTGTAGTCCTACGTACGCTTACAAACTGGTAGTGTAGTGTTGTTATTGTAGGCCCGATTCGTCTATCGCAATATTACTTGATAGTCCCTCGTAGTTTGATTTATGATGTTATGTGTTCTTTAGTGTACTTTGTTTATCTAATGTAATTGTGGTAGTTACTGCTTCGTTTTTCAGAATGTGCTATCTAAGCTTATTCGTTTTTCATACCAGCATTTTCATACTGCTTTAAATTTTTTGTCCGAGTCTAACTGTTTCTCTTGTCTTGCCTTGCTTATGCTTATGTCTTATCTTGAGCCAAGGGTCTCTCGGAAAATAGCCGATCTACACCCATACATAATTAATCAAATCTCATCATTTAAGCAATACAAAACCCCAAAAACATTCTCCCTTTAATGCAACAACCAGAAAAATTAAAATCAAGCATAATTCAAGAATACTACACAACCAAAGAAAGTAAATTATACGAGCCACGTATTCTGCAAGTAATATTAAACAATCTTTTACCTATGCAAAACAAATTAGACGAAAAACTTCAATAAGATCACAAATTGAGCAACATAATGACCAAAAGATGCAACCTTTATTGCTACAACCAAGTACCAACCTAAAATCAAGAAGAAATCAAGTAAATTATATGAGCCCGGTATTCTCCAAATAAAAAATCTGTAATTAAATGAAAAACTTCAATAAGTATCACAAATTGGACAACAAAATAACCAAAAAGATGCAAATTTTATTGCTAGTTCCAACGTAAAATCAAGTATACTGAACACAGAGATATGAAACACCAGTCCAAACATGAAATAAAATCAAAAC
Organism: Przewalskia tangutica; assembly: GCA_029844215.1. Taxonomy (NCBI): domain Eukaryota; kingdom Viridiplantae; phylum Streptophyta; class Magnoliopsida; order Solanales; family Solanaceae; genus Przewalskia; species Przewalskia tangutica. The sequence goes on from CM056722.1 coordinate 134,635,336, forward strand.
AAGAAAAATGAAAAACCATCCCTCCATTGACTATGTTTCCTTTGAGCCCATAGAATATATACCCGCCCGCAAAGGTAGATGTAAGGTCTGTCTAACCGGATTACACTGGATATGTTGTGGTAAGAAAAATGAAAAAAAAAACAGAAAATAAGATGAGAATATGGGATGAAGATTAATCCCAAAACAACAAAATGCATCAGACAATAGAAGCATCAACATTCAACCAAAACTCCAATTCCAAACACAATGCAAATATATCATCTAAAGCATAAATACAACAACAACATATTCAGTGAAATCTCATAATCTGGGGTCTACATTGATAGGTAGAATGATTGTTGGCTCAAGACAAAGCACAAGTCTCAGCAAAGTACTAAGACAAATCCAACTCACAATTGAAACACAAAATTACTAAATATACAAAGATACATAACAAGAAAATGTGTATGCAAAATAGAAAATGAAGAACCTGAAGGAGGGTGATTCAGAATTTCAAGAAAAGTAAATGAAAAAGTGGTGTATGATTTGTTTTGCAGTATTTTTTACATTGAAATTAACGCCACATCCGAATCCCAAAAATAAGAATAATGGCAGATCGAATCTTAACCTTTGTTCCTCCTTTTACCCTTTATTTGTTTCTTTCTTAATCGTTAAGGAGATGTTTGGTGTGTGTTTAACAATTTAGGAATTATCTAATTCTAGTATTATAAAATAACCAAACGATAAAGATGTCATTTGTCAAAGCTCTTCAGTCAAAGTATTACTTAAAAAATCAAGGTTAGAAATTAAAAATAAAAAAATCAAGGTTAGAAATTAAAAATAAAAAAATCAAGCAAATTTGATTTTCTTCAAAATTACACAAACTTAAGGGGGAAATGAAAGATAACACTAAATATATAGATAGTTTTTCTTATTTGCAAAACTTAACGATATTTTTGTTGTTTGAAGTGTGGAAATAAAGGAAATGAGAATATAACAACAATAAATTGTAATAAAGCTGGAAATGATCAAATAGAAGGGTTTGCTGAGTCGACCAAATTCTTGATTTATCCTTAAGATAATATTGCCCCGTATATCCTTTCAACGGTTGTAATGGCAACTTATCTCCCAAGATAAAACAACAATTAAACAAATGAGCAAAGGGAACTCAAGTGTTAGCTTTGGAAGAAAGATCTTTGAGTGTTTGTGATTGCAAGAGAGGAAGACAATTTCAGAGAATTGTTGAGTGTAAGATGATTTTGCAAATGAACCCAAGGCTCCATTTTATAGTGTAGAAAAGATGGTCTTCCACATAGCCAAGTAATGGTCAATAAAGACCGAGTAATGACCATGAATGTGGAGTAATAATTCAGCCAAATAATGGCTGAATTCATGAGGCATATAATGGAGAATTAATGCTCCAAAGTCAGCCCCAAAACAGTTTTCGTCCATCTTCCAACGGCTCGAACGCTCAGCCGCCGTGGTTCGCAGATCGCGCCGAGGCACCAAGACTCCTGAGAGTTGGCGTCGTGGCCTCGCAGCCGGCGCGCGCGCCAAACTTCGCAGTTTCGGCGTCGTGGCCCTGCAGCATGGCGCCGCGGTATTTTCAGACTCATTTCATCTTCTACACATTGCACATGTCTTCCCTTCGTTTACCAATGTGAAACAATTGTTATTTGACCAATAACCGTCTATTCTCTTATGTCTCAAACAATTCGTATACATACCAATATCTCTTCCGTTTAAGGAAATTACGATCATTGGCACTTTATGTGCACGTGTGTGGAAATCGTATTTCGGACTTGTGGGCCCCAATTATTCGAGTCATAATTAATAGGATTAATTTATTTCACATTCAGTAAATTTCCAACAATCACCTATTGGAAGAGATTTTGGCGCACGCACATGGTGTCTTTCAAGCAATCACTCAGCGGATCGATGTCAGATCTCGAGTATGAGTCGGATCCTTGAACTTTCTCACACGACCAACCGGTTCGCGATCGTGCCCTACCTGGGCACCCTTATACCCATACATCACATATCACCATCGAAAGCTTAAGAAAACCTCATTTTAATAAAACAGGCAAGCCGACAAGGCCGCCACTTTACATAGAATTGTCCAAACGGACTACAACTGTACATATGCCCAAATACACAACCACCCACACCGGTCTACAAACCTCTAAGAGTATCACAACAACTATGACGGGACAAGGCCCCGCCGTACCCCTGAATATACATAAGCCATAATAGAAGACCTGTACCAAAATGACAAGCTCCAGAACAGTGGAACTATCTCAAAAGCTGGGCAGGGATCCTAAGCTCGAGGATCACCAAACTGAGTGCCTATACCTGCGGGCAAGAACGCAGCCCTCTCAAAGGGGGTCGGTACAACAGGTACCAAGTATGTAAATATAAAGTACATTAATTAAGATCATAACTGGTCAAAGAATGACAAGGACAAGTATAAAAATCAAATACCAGATCCAACTGTGCCATATAAAATAAGAGTCAACTGTACTTTTTTTAAAAGTGTGAGAGTCATTTCAAAATCATAGATGCATGTCCATATAACGTATCCCGGCCCATTCTGGGACTCGGTCCATATAATTATGGATGTCTATCATTATAAACAAGAATAAACTACTCACGAGCATATGGTATATGTACTCCAATTGTTCTAAAAGAATATCAAGGATTAAGTTCGAACCATAAACCATTTGAAAAAAACGAGGAGTAATCAAAACCAGGGCAAACCTAAATGCAGGAAAATGTTGTTACTTGGTTTTGAAAAGGAAGCGGTCGTCATTCTCTAATACTACTATCGCAAAAGCATTTTTATAAAAGTAATGGATCTCTTTATAACTAACTTAACGTGATGGGAGTACTCAGTTAAAAACCCGACTTTGGCATAAATGTAAAGTACTTTGAGTCAGGTGAAACTTCGCCATGCTTCGTTGTCGTGCTCGTGGTCATGCCGTATTTACAGCCTTTATCAGATAATCGCCAGAGCCGCGTGTTACTTCGATAGTAATTTGGCCGATCGTCGAGAACTTACTTGGACGCATTTACAGCCGATTTTATAAACTTACTTGCACGCCTTCGCGATAGTATTATTGTTGTGTTAATCGCCACATAATGACACATCGCCAGCAGCCGCATTTGCATGCCTCATTTGGCAAGGCTCCAGGCGACACGACGTTACCACACACGCCGTGAGCATTTCGCATGTTTCTACTTGATTATCGCTTTCTTTCTTCGACATACTCGATACCGACACGAGCGCACGGGTACGCGCTCCATTTGGAATGTTGTCTATTTTTCCTTTCGACATACCGACGACATATCGCACAAGACGCATGCTTCCATTTGGATTGTCAGTTCGTTGAGTTCAGGTCATACGGATAGACGTTCACATGCACTCCTGCATGCGCTACTGACATCGTATTATTGTTTATCATACATGTCGTCACCGAAGGCAAAGATTCGTACGCGCCATAATGCTAACTCGATTGATGTCAAGGGCGTGAGACTCACAAAGAGACGATGGATGATCGCTTTATGTCATGGAAATCGTAGTTCGTTATCATACATGTCTTTATTATATAGATGTATATGATTCTCATTTACAAGATTGCATAGCCACATACTTGGTAATTAATTATACTTTCTGGGCCGCCGTACAGCTGCTCCGCCGTCAGCAGAGGTACATCGGTCGTCGGTTTCTCCTCAGGATCGCGCTCAACAGATTTCCCTCCGCGCTCCCGAGCTTTATCTGGTTGCAGTGCCCCCGAAACAGGCTCGGTACATCTGTGTACAAGGGCCCCGCCCATCCAGGTGGGCTGGTCATGTGGAGCGTCAGAGTACTGCCAGCAAGGTAAGTGTGGATTAAACCGCCTGTGTTTTATGTATATTTGATGCGCAACAAATTTTGGTTGGCTCGCTTATCGGTCAATTTCGTTAAATGACTCTCGTTGCGGTCCCGTTTTTTCCATGCTCATTTTTCTCTCGCCCAGTAAAGTAACGCGAACGCCCCGAACGTCAATTCTATCTACTTATAACGTATCCCGACCCATTCTGGGACTCGGTCCATATAACTGTCATGAATGTATGTATAACATATCTCGACCCTTTAGTGAGGGACTCGATGAGCTGACTATAACGTATCTCGGCCCTTTAGTGAGGGACTCGATGAGCTGACTATAACATATCTCGGCCCTTTAGTGAGGACTCGATGAGCTTACTATAACGTATCTCGGCCCTTTAGTGAGGGACTCGATGAAATCACATATAACGTATCTCGACCCATCAAGGGACTCGATGAACTCACATATAACGTATCCCGGCCCATCAAGAGACTCGGTCCATAAAACAACCCTTGCACGAATAGCCATATTGAGCAACCTTGTGCAATTTAAATCTTCTTTTGACCCTCAATAAAGTCATCTTTAAAATGAACTTTCATTTTTGAAAAACCAAGGCACTATCACATCTTTCATTTTAGAAAACACCAAGGCACTATCATACCTTTCTTTTTAGAATAATTTAGACATGTGTTTAGCATAGAATCAATAACATGAATACTCCTTAACTTCTAAGAGTAGAATAAATTTTGAAACAATACCACAAGTATATTTCATACGTAGAATATGCAAAAAAGCAAGAAGGAAGAGGTTCACATACCTTATCGGCAATACCAACACGATAAGTATAATACGTCCCAAGTAGGTACCTCAACCTATAACAACAATAACGCGTCTATCAACTTCATGAATACTAGTGTAAGTTATATACCACATAATGACTCTCCTTTCATATAAGAATTTGGGCAGCACTTCCCATATAAGTACTCTCATCCAGAACTTACAAATAAGGCCAAATACACTCATATTCTAGCACCAATTAAGGGCACAACTAAACAGTTAACCAAGGTGATTCACACACCTGTTTCTCACGTAAAACAGCACCTTAATTCTTATTAAAACAGTCCATGAAAACAGTTTATATTCCAACAACAATGAGGGTAAGATATGAAGCATTTTTACACCTTCGTTCTTTTAGGACATACGTTAGCAATTACCACATCTAAACATACATAAACAGTGACTAAATTTACAGTATATATATGTATAAAACAGCCCTTAAAACATCACGACAATATCCAACGAATCCAATACAACAAAATTGTCCAGTTTTCGGCTAGCATGCCAAAATTGTGACATGTATTTCTTATTCTCATTTTCTCTTATAACAACATGTAAACTCCATTAATCTCTATAGGAAAAAGAATCCTTACATTAACTAGCCGAAACAGTCCACAAGTTCTCGGCTCACAGTTTTCTCTTTGCTTCACTTCCTCAAATCACAACAACACTCATGTATCCTCTACAAGCTTGTATCCATCTTGCCTTTATGTTTTTCTTCCAAAAAGTCCATAACAAGCTTAGGGTTTCAAGACAATATTCTTGGCCAAAACTGTGGTTTTAAAGTTCTTGGAGAGTTAACGTGGCTTAGAACTTAGGTAGATGGCTTAATCTTGGAAAATAAGTTGTCATTGATCTTCACTTGGCTAAGGGATTTTCGAAACTTGAAGAACAAGGGAGAGGGACGAGGGTTTGAAGGATTAAGGTGTTTGTGATCCAAGTCTTGCAAGACTTGCCTAATATGGTGTATGTAGCACAAGTGTAAGGGGACCCACGAACCCCACTAGTTGCAAAAACTTGATGCGCGATTTATGCACACACTAAACGCAAGTGCACGTGTCGTGACAAGTAATATAGTCTAGAAGACCGAGTTATCGTACTCAGGGATTAGTGTCCAATTATCAATCTCTATTCTGTAGTATCTATTTGATAACCGATAATTTGATGAATTGTTATAGCTATGATTATAGATGCTAACTAAATTACTTTACTTTACTTCAGATATGATGGAAATAGGGCTTCCAAATCTCCTCAACTATCCGCTCGCTTTACTCGTTAATGCAAATAATTATGGTTTTTCTTCTATTTTGATATAGCAGGTTAACTAAGCCGTTTTATACTCCTGTTAAGGTAATATAAACACTCAACCCAAATGTAGAACCCTTCTATCTTTCGATGACAAGATTGACTACAAAGGAGGATTAAGAGCAATAACCTATTAAGCTACACAAGTATCGGGGTACTTTCGTCCATGATTTAAACCTATGTTTATTCAACTATAGCATATTCACAATCTTCCCTTTCGGCTTTCGATTAGAAATCATATAAGTTATGATAATTAGTGATCAATTAATTACCAAGCAATCAAAACAATTATTGAATAAATCTCAACAATAATAAGAAGAAACCAAAACATGCATTAATTCATAAGAACGAGGTTCAAGTGATTCGACATGGAAAACTCTAAATTAAGTTAGTTCCTAGCCATAGACATGCCAAGAACTAAAATAATATCCAACATATACTAAAATAAATAAAATAAAGAACAAGAAATTACTCAAAAATAAGTCTGTAATCTTGATCTCCAAGTTGTGATGAATTCTAAAGTGTGGAACCCTCTCAAATCTGACCTAAAAGGTCCTTTTATAACCTCCAAAATGTACCAATCCTTTTCCTTCTTGGCCTTGGCCCATTCCTATTTGGATTTGGCAATTTTTCCGCACAGCCGCGGCTAAACTTCGCGTAGCTCGCTTCTTAGGCGTCGTGGCTCATATCGCTGATTGGTTGCAGCCACGGCCACTCGCTTTCTTGCCCGGGTTGTCAACTTTTTAGTTTTTTGAGCTCTGGAACCTCTGTTTCTGCCCTCTTTTCGCTCTTTTTCGCCAATGTGCCACTTTAAACCATTGTGACTCAAAAGAAAGAAAATATATCCTAACACGACACATATTTGTACAAAAATGGGCAAAAGACTAATTAAAAATGACTCAAAAGGTGTATATAAAATACACCGATCAAACACCCCCAAACTTAACCTTTGCTCGCCCTCGAGTAAAGATCAAAAAGATAGAAATAAAGACACGAAAGAAAAGAAAATAAAACGACTCAAAGACATTGATCAATCTGCTGCATCATTGTTACTTAGAAAAGCATGAAGGTTAGTAGAATAATATGCAGGAACATATAACATGGATTTTTAGCATTCTAAACACATCAAGTCAGATATTCCGCAAATTCAATTTAATCTTGCTCAATGGAAGTAAAAATACCTAACTATGCATGTTAATTTCAAAATCCTATGGCCTGTTCACTTGCTATTCTTCACTAATCACGGATACACACATTAGAGATCTTCAGGGTTTTTCAGGGTTGTAATGTAGGCTTAGGCAGGGGTAGGTAAAAATAGGCTTTTAGGCTCAATCTTACGTACCATAAGCTCTTTTGCTTTCGATTCTTTCCTTTTCTTTTTGATTTTTTTTTACTTCGTACCTATCTTTCTCCTCTTTTGTTTTGAGAGAATGAGGTGTATTATGAATAGCAGGCACCCACAAACTTAGGCTTTTGCCTATTTATTATTATTTTTCATTGGGGTGCATCAAAATTGTTCACTCTCTTTTTGTCTCTTTTCAACACTTTATATTCCAAACACATCAATTTCTTTACTTATGGCACAAGTATGGAATTATAGGATGTCAAAGAAAATATCTTATTTTTAGGCTCAAAGGGGCTGACTAGGGATACAATTTTAATGTCAGGGATAGACAAAGAATGGTAAGAAAGGGCTAACAAAGAAATGCCTGAATCATCTCCCTAACATGCATATCCTAACTATTTCGCCTCAAATAACAAGCAAGCAGACACATATGTTTAATCACTAACAATGTATAAATCAAGCAAGATACCCCAAATAGTTTGATTTCATGAATATTTAGCATATCTAACCTAAGTGTTCAGATGGTTGCTTCTAATTTCATTACATTATTCAACTTTACTTCACTAGGTGTTTCAAGTAACTACAGCATGTATGATCATAAAAAAAAATTAGACTCAACTAAACATAGAAAATAACACAAAAAGACTCAAAAAACATATCAAAAATAACTAAGATGTCACACCCCGAACCCCGGGCCCGTGACTGGTGCCCTACCTGGGCACCCTGCTACCTTAACAACTAAGTATATTGCGGAAATTAATAACAGCTCATATTTTTTTTTCTTTTAAAACCAACGTACGTACAAGGCAAAGCCGACTAGGCTGCCCTATCATATACATAAACAAAAGTCACTACACTGTACACGAGTCCAATCCCACATATGAATACAGCACTTGGAGTTAAATCGAAATATGACGACAAGGCCCCGCCAGACTCCAAAACTGCATAAAGCCTGCATCAAGGATATATACCAAAAAGATAAACTCCTGGACAGAGGGAGCTATCCAAAACCCTGAGCAGGATCCTACACCTGCCGATCACCAAACAACAGACCTAAACTCGGCAGATGAACGCAGCTCGGGCGAGGTCAAGACGAAGAATGTACAGTATGTGAACAGTAAGTATCGTAATAAAATCATAATATCTAAACAAAGCAGAGACATGTATGATAGCCAACCTACAAGATACACAATACATAAGCATCATATTAAGTCGTGACGCAGCCCTCAAAGTCACTACTCAAATATAACTATGGGTCTCACGCCCATAATATCAATCATGCCTGGAATCCTTCCTCACCGCCATCAATCATGATATAACATAGCACCAATAGCATACATGAACACCAAGTCCCACGTGTTCTAAAATCAGACGCAAGTAGTAAACGAATGTGTGGTATAACGCCTGGGTTTACCCTCATTTATACTCGACCGGGCGAGTGGTAAAGGGGGTATAACGCCTCGGGCTTGCCCTCATTTATACTCTTACCCCGGAGAAGGTGGTATAACGCCTGGGCTCGCCAATTATACTCTTACCCTATCTCAACCGCCACAAACAACACATAAAGTGTGGTACAGATGGCCTGGGGTTTACCCTCACTTGTACTCTTACCCCGGAGTATGTGGTACAGGCCTGGGGTTTACCCTCACTTATACTCTTACCCTATCTCGACCGACCATCAAACAAGACATAAGCACTACCATGTCTTCTATAAAATCCGAATTTAACCCAAGTACTACAAGTAATGTAGCATACCCGGAATCCCACATCACCGCTTGACGTCCCAAGAACTTACAACAAGACAAAATTCTTCAACCGAGAGTCGCGAGAACTTACTAAAACATAATACTTGCACTCAAAGGCTATTACCAGCACATATAGGCAAGTTCTCAATTAACCAAGCCAAAGTACTTATCAGGGCACAAATAGAATAAATTCTCATTTAACAAGCCAAAGTACTTATCAGGGCACAAATAGAATAAATTCTCATTTAACAAGCCAAAGTACTTATCAGGGCACAAATAGAATAAATTCTCATTTAACTAGCCAAAGTACTTATCCGGGCACAAATAGAATAAATTCTCATTTAACTAGCCAAAGTACTTATCCGGGCACAAATAGAAAAATTTCTCATTTAACAAGCCAAAGTACTTATCAGGGCACAAATAGAATAAATTCTCATTTAACTAGCCAAAGTACTTATCCGGGCACAAATAGAAAAATTCTCAATTTATCAAGCCAAAGTACTAATCAAGGCATACATAGAATAATTCTCTTTTAACAAGTCAAAGTACTTATCAAGGCACACTTAGACAAATTCTCAATTTATCAAGCCAAAGTACTACGACGCATTCTTTTATAAAAGACTCCTTTCTATGTAAAGCCCCAAGATACTAACACCCGTAGTATCAAGGCGTGTCTATTTTTCAAAGTAAGTTACTACACTTTTAGAAAATTCATTTCAAGTCTTGAAATCAAGTAACTCCAAATTTTCACAATCTTGGCAACTTATGCCCTTTTATCAAAATAGACAACTTTCTAAATCTTTCATAAAGCCGTTATAACCAACTTCCCATAAAGCCGTTATAACCCTTTATGATTTTAGACATATCCATTCCTTCAATGACCAAGAGACTTATACTATTAAAACCAAGTATCACATACTTACAAATCAAGTTCTTAACTTTCAAAATACTCCAAGTCTTAATAGTTAGAAAACAAGTTTTCTTCTACTTTTAAACCTCAAGTAACTTCACCCTTAACACAAGTTACTTCTCTTAAATCATGTCATTTCTCCTCTTTAAATCAAATAAGTAAATCACTCTTTGACTCCCTAAAGTCACTATAATGACCTTTAGGTTTTAGAACTAAGGCACTAGCCAAAAGATTTGGAAACCACTTCCTTTTAAGACTAAATGTACTTTAAGTAAAAATACCTTCACTTTTAAGAATCCAAACTTCATCAAGAAAATGGATTCTACAACTTACAATCCAAACATCAAAGTACACTCAAGGAAATACATAGAACAAATTCTATTTTAGGCAATCCAAATACAACAAAGGAATGGATCATTTTGGTGAGTGTAACCTACTTTCTTTATCTTACGGAATCATGCTAGAAGAGGAGATAGTTCACATACCTATTCGGCTAAATCCACAAGCTAAGCCGAATACGCCGTACGTAGAAGTTTCAACCTATAATGGTCACAACAAGACTATCAATCTTCTAGTCTCTAACGTAGAATAATACTAAGTATTTAGTCTCTAATTCTACGGAAAATCGGGAAGCACTTCCTTTGTTTCTACTCACTTTGCCACCTTTTTCAAGGCCGAATACAATAACCAACAAGCCACATTTAAGGCTCCAAACAACAACCAAACAGGGGATTACACGCCTTACAATACGTGTAAAATTCCGCCCCACAATTCATACAAAATAGCTTAAAACTCCAAGCCATTCTCGACCAATCTTATAACCAACAATACTAAGGTCTTTTCCAATTCTTCCCTAATTCCAAGTTCTAAGGTCAACATGTTATTTAGTCGTAAACAACTTCAACAACTACAATTTCCTTCTTTATACAACATGTGACGACTTAAACGAATAATCAACTTGAAATGTACTCTTAAGGCTAACATGCTAGTTTTCTGATTAGGTTCCAATAGCCAACATAATAATCAAACTTCGTAATATATAACTCATGCTTGCTAATAACCATAGCTACAATCAATAAGTAAGCTTAATTGCTAAAACGACAAAATTTATACCTTTCGAAGCCCTTAAAATTTCCAAGATCCAAAGTCGCGCTTTAGCAATTCTTAGCTCCTTTCCTTAGGTTCCAATCCGCCCAAGCACTCCTGAGGCCTATGAAGAACCCATCTTCAAGTTCCAACTTCAAAGTCAAGAACTCCAATAGTTTCCGCCATGCGACTAACGTGAAAACTCCGCTTTTCCAAATATTTCTATTGAGATAACCTTATAATACCCTTGGGGACATTGGGTTAAAGTCTTGTGGCTAATGGATCAAAATCACAAAATTTTTGTGTGGGAGAGGGCTTGAACTGAGAGCAATGCTAGAACAACAATGTTTCTAATTTTTTAAGTGTTAAAATGAGCTAGTCTTGCTACTAGTTAGTATATAACACATATTGGAAGGCTTAGATATTAACAAATGTGAGGCTAGGATGATTATCACAAGGATCGAGCTTATGTGGCAAGTTGACTAGTCAATTATGTCGAGCTTGCAAGACTTATCATCTACATAGGTCAAATGACCATTTTACCTTTAACATTTTCGTCCAAGACCACTAGTCAGTGCCACGTGTCGCCTCTCATTCGTCCATAAAATTAGAACCCTCGTGGCCCCACAAAATGTAAAATTTCAAAGTGGCCCCACGTGACCAAATCCGTAAAAATAAATTTCCATAGTGTTAATAAGTTCCATACTTTACAAATAATGCCTTTTGAGAATCCAATTCTCAACATCGAACATTTTTCCTTACCGACGTTCGGAAGATTTTCCGTCGGAAAAACAATTCTTCCTTTCGTACCGATTTCCAAGTCTTGTTTCCTTTCGTACATTCTCCTTTACATGTCCTAGACTTACGGGGTGTAACATAAGAACTCCCCCCAAACTTAAATCACACATTGTCCCTAATGTGTGCAAGACTCAAAAATAAAAGAAAAACGGGACAACTTACAGACTTGGTTTAAAATGGTGGCGGTGGCGACGGATAATGCATGGACCACTGGTTGAACAAGGAACTCATCTCATCAAATCCCAGGTTCAACTGTTGTTGCTCCTGCCTTTATTTCATTGCCTTGCCTCAGTCCTGTTGACTCGTATCATTGTTTCAAAACTCGCATCAACCTCCGTGGTTCACGAAAGCAATCGTCCATCATGTGCACCGGGGTTCCAATTCCGTGGGTCGGCGGCCGCATCGCTTCATGATGAGCCTCTGTCTCAGGCTCATCCTCATTCGTGGCAGCCTCTGCTGCCTGTTGGTCTGTGTCTTTGGTCTCCTTCTCGCCTTTGGAGGGACTGGTTCGTAAGGCGTCGTTATCCCATATGTCACAGGAGGTTGGCCCTTCTCATATGTATCAGTAGCTAGGGTTGGGACTCCATGTCTATAACATAAACTGCAAATAAGTGATCCGTGTCCCAACCCACCTGTAGTGACCAACCTACTGGTTTCTCCAATGTTTTGCAATATCTACTTCCCAACATCAATCGTCTTTCATTCCATAATTCAATATATCATCTTTATTCTATCCGCTGACACTCTGGTGAAGTGCGTCGATGGAATCAAAGTGCATCGACGAATATAACCAGCCCGTTGGTTGCTTTGAACCGACACTGCCACCCTCTTGATCCATTTCATGTAATATCATAGTCAGCCCCAGGGTAGCATAATGTGCTTGCGACGATATCCCAATCGATGTTGTTGGCATCTCTAGACCATGTTCTGAAATAACTTCGATCATCGCCTCTTTCTTCAACATCAGTTGTTCTTAATAGCTCATTCACCACCTCAGTCGTCACAGGCACATACTGTCTTCTCACAAAGCATTTACCATTTACCCTTTCCGGAAAGTTAGCATAGAATTATTTCACCATTACGGTGTTCTGTGGTACTATTCTCTCCGGATTAACAAATCTCTTCCACCCAATGACCTCTATCATTGCCCGAATAGGCTCATAGACATCTCCATCCTCAAATGACTCCCTTTGGTACTCCATTCCTCGCTCAGGGATCAAGGGTCTAGTACTAAGTTTGTAATATCTGTCTTCTGTTTTTTGACTTACAAACCTAGTAGCGTCATATTGTGGAACGGAGGCGGATGTGGAAGCTCTTTTTTTTCTGGCAGACATTTTGGAAAAAATAATTTAGCAGCGTTTCCTCTATTTCAATGAGATTACCCAGCAACTTTCAATCACACCAAATCAACACACAGCGTAATCAGCAAACTACAACACCATTCAACCCCCAAACTTCACTCAAAGCACATGTACAACACCCCACGATCACTACGTACAATCTTACCGCGAAATTTTCACACCAAATTTCAACACACCCCACATTATCCACTGATAAAGCTCATCCCCAAACTTATGAATTACCTCCCCTAATTGCTTTGAAAATTTCAAGAAAAGTGATGAATGTTACCTTGCACGGTGTTCTTCAAGATTTTCTTGTTCCTAATGATGGATTGAGGCAATGGAATGAGGGTTGTTGTTTGAGATGGTTAAGGGTGCAAGGAATTGAAGTACTTTGGTTGTGATTGAGTTTAGTTTGTGGAAGATTTTGAGTAAATGAGGCTGATTTTGTGGGTTTTGGAGAGAGGAAAGGTTTTGGGTTTTTGATTTGGAGAGGGGAAAATCGAATTAGGGCTCTTTTAATTTCAGTTTTTCCGTCGCGGCGCCACGACCCTGAGATCGGCGCCGTGGCGCCCAAACATCTGCGATCCTCTGAACTTCCGGCACCGTGGCGCTCTGATTTAGCCGCGCCTGAACTTCGAGGCCTTCGACTTTCGCGCCACTGACTGATTCGACGCCGTGGCGCCCAACTTCCTGCGACTTTCTACATTCTCGGCATCGTGGCCCTCTGTTGGGCGCCGTGGCGCCGAGCCGATTTTTCTCCTCTCTCACGTTTTTCGTCCTCCACTTTTTAGCCCTGTACCTGTAATCACAACATGTAAACAATACCTTCCGTGAGACTGTTCTAACTAAAACTAAATTGCATAAATTTAGTTTTAGTTAGAATGCCTCCCAAGTAGCGCTGTCTTTAATGTCTTTTAGCCGGACGCAGATTCCTTATCAAGAGGCATGGGGTAACTTAACCCCACAGCCTACCCATTTCATAATCATTTTTCTCTTTCGCCTTCTGTTTTTCTTTTTCTCTTTTTTCTCAAGAGAAGGTTTAGCTTTGCTCACCTGTACTGGCGGACTGATTTCCTTTGCTTTGGCCTGTGCTGGCTCAACTGATGTGCTAACGGTGCTGACTGCAAAACATTTGCTTATGACTGGGGGTTCAACGGTGTGTTTAAACACCTTGAACACCATCTCTTCTTCCTCAACTCTGAGTTTCAGCTCGCATTTTTCCACATCAATCAAGGCTCTCCCAGTTGCCAAGAATGGTCTTCCCAAGATGATAGGGATTTCATCATCTTCCTCCATATCAAGGATGAGGAAGTATGCAGGAAAGAAGAATTTCCCCACCTTAACCAATACGTCTTCAATTATTCCCCTGGGATGCACCACTGTCCTATCCGCCAACTGCAAGCTCACAGTGGTTGGTTTGGCTTCTCTCAAACCCAACCTCTTGAAAACGGACAAGGGCATGAGATTTATGCTGGCCTCCAAGTCACACAGGGCCCTGTTACATGTCACCCTACCAATTGTGCAAGTCAATGTGAAGCTCCCTGGATCCTTAAGCTTGGGGGGAAATTTCTTCTGCAAGATGGCACTGTATTCCTCTGTCAATGTCACTGTCTCATACTCAGCTAGCTTCTTCTTCTTCCCAAGAATTTTCTTCATAAATTTGAAATAAGTAGGCATTTGCTCCAACACCTCAATGAAAGGGATGTTAATGTGCAGCTTTCTAAATACCTCCAAGAACTTGGAGAATTTCTTATCAACTGCTTTCGTTTACAACCTCTGAGGGTAAGGAATATTCTCTATGTATTCCCTCACTGGAACTGTTGGAGCCTTCTCTAAAATAGGGCGGTCCTCAGTAACCCACTCCTTCTATGCATCTACTCTCTGCTCAACTCTCTGTTCTACCACGGGCTGAGGTGTAGGTTGTTCTAGCTGTTTCCCACTTCTCAGCTGCACCGCCTGACACTGCTCTCTGGGGTTCATCTCTGTACTACTAGGAAGAGTGTCACGACCCAACCCCGGGCCCGCGACTGGTGCCCTACCTGGGCACCCCTTACCGGTATACATCAGAGAATAGTAGCGAAACATACATACAACTCGAAAAGAAATAAATAACAGGTTAGCCGATAAGGCCACCTTCCAAAAGTATACACATAACCCAAAAAGCAGTTACCTCTTTTTTCTTTACAACCCAATCCACAAGATATTACTACAGACCTCTAAGAATTTTTACATAACAACAGTGACGGGACAGGGCCCCGCCATACCCCTGAATGTACATAAATCTACAACATCAGGGAACTGTACCAAACGACAAAGCCTCCGGAGAAAGGGAGCTTTCCAAGAACTGAACAATGATCCTAAGAATGAGGATCAACAAGCTATGTACCTCAACCTGCGACATTTAACGCAAATTTCTACGAGGTCAAGACAAAATATGTACCAAGTATGTAAATCAGCATCAGAATTTAAATCACAAAGTCTAAAATAAAGTCGAGACATGTATGATGACCAAAATAATAAAGAGATCAGGCCTTACTAATAATGAGAGTAAACAAGAGTATACTTTACTGCATAAAAATAGGAGGCTCATGATCAAATTAGGGTCACCCGCCCGTAGTATCATTAAACAATCCTACTCCTGGGACTATTTCACCCGCATAGGTCATGTTGACCCGCAATTGAGCGATTTGCTCCGCATGGGACTATTTCACCCGCATAGGACTATTTCACCCGCTTAGGCCCGGTGGGCCCGCAATGAGTACAAATGCCGCACTCGCATCATGGGTAGCAAATCTATGGAATAAATAGTAACCCGAGGGTTTATCCCGCAAGAATAACACAACCGGATATCATACATAACATAAGCACCACCGGCTTATCATACATAACATAAGCATCACCGGCTTATCGTAATTTTCCTAAACAAGTTAAGAATTCCCCTAACTTCTTATTAGTCTTAATTATCATGCACTCTCATTTTATTTAACTTAAGGCACTAACATGTCATTAAAAATCCGGGAATTTAACCCAAAGTACTATGTACTTCTGTTCCTTTAAAAAGAACCCCTTTTATATAAAAACCCCAAGATATTAACACCCGTAGTATCGAGGCATGTCTATTTTTCAAATCAAGTTACCACACCTTTAGAAATTCATTTCAAGGCTTTAAAACCAAGTAACTTCTACTTTCACAACCTAGGCAACTCACGCCTATAAAATAGACCACTCTTTTAACCTTCCATAAAGTCGTTATAACTAACTTCCCATAAAGTCGTTATAACTCTTTATGTCTTAGACAAATTCATTCTTTTTATAACCAAGAGACTTATACTTTTAAAACCAAGTATCATATACTTTCAAATCAAGTTACATAACTTTCAGAATACTTCAAGTCTCTTAACTTTAGAAATCAAGTTACATAACTTTCAGAATACTTCAAGTCTCTTAACTTTAGAAATCAAGTTACATAACTTTCAGAATACTTCAAGTCTCTTAACTTTAGAAATCAAGTTTCTTAACTTTTAGAATAGTTCAAGTAATCAATACTTTCCAAATCAAGTATTCTATACATTTTCAAGTCAAGAAATCTTTGTTTACCTTATTAGAATAAACCATTCTTTTATCTTCCCATAAAGTTGTTATAACCAACCTCACATAAAGTCGTTATACTAACTTTATGCTTTAAAAGCTAAGACGTCTTTAACCTTTAAAACAAGTGAGTTAATCCTCTAACTCAACCAACTTGGACATTCTTAAACAAGTCAAGGATACCAATGAAATTAAATTCATTTAAATCTCGTACGTCCACCGTACTATACATTTATAACTACTCATGCTCAAGAGATAAGAAAAGTTCCACATACCTCTTCGACTTAAACCACTTGCCAAGTTGAATAAGCCGCACATAGAATGTCAAACTATAATGACCATAATACGTCTATCAACTACTAGCTTTCAACGTAGAATATTTCTAAGTATAAGGACTCTTAATTCTACGGAAAATCGGACAGCACTTCCTTTGTTTCTATGTACTTTTCCACCTTTTTCAAGGCCCGAAAATCAATAACCAAATGCCACATTTAAGGCTCAACAATTCAGCAATTCAAAGGGTATTACACGCCTAACATGACGTGTAAAATTTTGCCCCACAATTAATATCCAAAAAGTCCAACATTTCAATGCCATTATCGGCTACAATGCAACAACAATGTCAATTTCCTTTCAATTCCTTTTTCAATCCAAGTTGTTATTCCAATATGTTATATACCCTATAACAATTATAACAACTACAATTCCTTTCTTTCTTAACATGCGACGATTGTAACTATCGATCAAATTGATTACAACATAAATGACTAACTTGCCCATTTTCGGTTTTTAATATGTCGACCTGATACAAATCTTTTCAAACTTCAATCTATATATCATATGCTCATTTATCAAGTACTATAACATGAAATCTTTAATCACTTAAGAGGATGAATATTTTACCTCAATAAGCCCTAATAATGTCCAAGCGTAAAAGTTGATCCTTAGCGACTTTTAGCTCCTATTCTTATGTTCCAATCCGCTCCAAGCACTCCTTAGAAGCTCATAACCAACTTTTATTCAATTTCCAACTTCAAAGTTGAAGAAAACCCTAGGTTTTCACCTTGCGACTAACGTGAAAACGTAGTTTTTCCGAGATCTTTCTATTGAGATATCCTTACAATACCCTTAGGAACCTTGGTTTAAAGTATTGGGATTATTGAACCACAAACGAATTTTTTTCTTGTCCTTCCATGGCAAACCCGAGAGCAACATTATGAGCACCTAAAGTTTTGCAAAAATTTCTCTAAGTGTAAGGCTTGTCTTGCTACTAGTGTGATGATATACTACCTTTAATGGCCAAGATTAGAACACATGTGTGGCCTAGATTCATTGGGGTTAAAAGATCTAATGTCAAATTGGCTAGTTGACTTAGTCAACAATGTCAAGCCTTTGCTTGTTCAAGACTTACCAATCTCCATGTCAATTCGTCCAAGCCTATGTAGGGGGGAGGGGTGACACGTGTCACCCTACCATTCGTCCATACACTTTATTTCTCGACATTTCCATAATTCCGATAAATTTTACGAGTCTCAATTTACAAACATTATTCTTTCCCGAGGTTCGGAAGACTTTTCCCTTTGGAAAACAATTATTTCTTTCGTTCAAATTTAAAGTCATAACTTCCCACGTACGTTCTCTTACACGTGTCCTGGAATTACGGGGTGTAACATTCTCCCCTCCTTAGAAACATTCGTCCCTGAATGTTCCTTCGAGGTTCCATCTAAACGGATATTGGCATAGTCCCTTGACTACACCCAACATAATCACACTTGCCACACCTGGCCACATAACAATACTTATACTAAAACGTCAACCTGAACTCCAAGTGTCGACGTCGGTTATCTGCATAAAGCTTCTGCTGACTCTGAGCTTTATTAATAATTTTTCCTGGTTAAGCTTCGCCTTATCCACAGCCCGCTGAATCAAGTCTGGGCCAATTAACTGAACCTCGCCTATGTCGAACCAACCGACCGACGATCTACACTTTCTTTCATATAAAGCCTCATACCGGGCCATCTGAATACTGGAATGGTAGCTATTATACTACGTAAACCCAACAAGAGGCAAATGATCCTCCTAGCTACCCTTGAAAACAATAACACAGGCCCGCAACCTATCCTCAAGTGTCTGGATATCATGCCCTGCCTGTCCGTCGGTCTGAAAGGGAAATGCAACACCGAGACTCACCTGTGTCCCTAACCCCTTCTGGAAAAACCTCTAGAAGTCAGCCGTAAACTAGGCTCATCTGTCTATTATAAATAAATGTAGGGACCCCGTGCAGCCTCATAATCTTCCTGATATATAATCTAGCATAATCCTCAGCCGAGTGAGTGGTCCTGACCGGAAGAACATGGGCTGATTTCGTCAGCCTGTTCACTATGACCCACAAGGAGTCGCACTTCCTCTGAGCATGATGCAACCCTATAACAAACTCCATATTAATCACCTCCCACTACCAAGTCGGGATCTCAATCGTCGATAATAGACCACTGGACTTCTGGTGCTCAACCTTGACCTACTACTAATTCGGACACTAAGCAACAAACTCGGTTACGTCCCTCTTCAAGCTATCTTATCAATACATACATCTGAGGTCATGATACATCTTAGTCGACCCCGAACAAATAGAGCAATAAGCACTGCGTGCCTCCCCTAAAACCTACTGACAAGTCCTGCAGCATCGGGCACACACAATCTATTCTCATATCACAACACTCTATCCGGTGCTACCCAAACAGGTTCTTCTCCTCTTGGAGAGCTGTATCTCAATTTCGCCCTAGAACTGGATCCTTATAATGTCGCCTCTTCACCTCCTCAATGAGGGAAGACTCGGCAATCTCTCGAATCTGAGCTCCACTATCGTGCTCCCGTAGCTGTCGAGAAAATATAGGTTGTTATCTTATCGCATTGCATCCGCACACAACCCAGCCAAACACCCAAAGTGTTACCATAATAACCTAACCCTCTAGTCCTCAGCCTCGGGAGGGTTAGAATCAGTCGTAGTCAGCTTATCCTCCAATAACTGGAAGCCTTTCTCATACTTCCGAAATAGTCGGGGATATAATCTCAATTATGATTCTTGTTCCCATTTCTCTGTTTCAACCAAACTTGGTCACTATACTTAGATTCGATTCCTTTGCTTGTCTCATGGCTAAGACTTCCTGCAAATCACAATTTAGGGGGAGTTTCCTTGATCTCGTCAAGTAGTAATCCTATTACTCTTCCCAGCTCATATAGCTTATAGTCCGGTGTTCAACCTCAGTTCATGGTATTACATAATCCAATGGTTTGCCAAGATTTCTTATCTTGTCATGATTAGGTCTCTCATCGTTCGAGTGTCTACTCGTCTTACCTTTATTTTTCATTTCAAGATTCCCCGGGGTCTCTTATCTCCCCGTATACAATACGGTCCGGCCCGTCATTACAGGCTTGCCACCCGTCGTTATACTAATTATTAACTCAAATATTTCTATCTCGTTCCTGGGTCATACATTTCCATTTATGCTTATTACCAGCATTCGTATCCTTACTACACGTCCTCGACCATTTCCTAATGTCGCCCTCAATTACCCCAACACCATACTTTTCCCACGGCTACCTAAAATTGTAACCTATGGCATGACGACACTGAAGACCTTACCAGTCTCATATCCTTCGCCTAACAATACGGGTACACATAACCCCATAAAACGCAAAACTATCCTTTTACGTGGGGGAGAGAGCTTATCTCCCTTACATAATCTTAATCATCAAACGCCACTTTATAATCGTATAGATTTTCAAAACCTACCAACGATGCCTTCTGTTTTTTTTCCACAGGCAGTACTCACACTTATCTTATTCCTGCCTCGCGCATTTTTCCTGAAACCATTCGGAATGTCGTGGCCCTGACTGCCACACTAAACCAACTCCAAGTACCTCCAAGGGCACTTAACATGAACTTTTTCAATGACCGTACATTTCCATTTCTATCTCTAAACTCTTCAAATTCAACTATTCCATACTTTCTACATCCATTTATCCCAATGAACAAGTCACACAGACTTACCAATTAATGATGCCAAAGAAGGAAGGATAATTCACTTGTTACAATCGCTTCCCTTCCTCTCCTCTCGATAACCGGCTTACCGGAAAACTGGAATCGAACCAATCTCTCTCTGTAGTCACCATTGGCATACAAGAAGCCAACGAGTCCATACCCATAATGACCTCAAAGTCTGACATGTCCAGCTCTACCAGGTCTACTAGGGTCTGACGACTTTATCATCACCGGGCAATTCTCATATACCCGCCCAGCTACCACCCAAACACTCATGGTGTAGCTTCCTTGAAAGGTTCTTATGGATTCAGGCTCTATTCTTTTATACTTGGTTGCTCTCTTTCTTACTGGTCGTACTCTTTCCGTACTTCCCAACTTATTCTAACATACGTACATAACCTCTATACTGATTATGGCCTCCAATCTTTGGAGTTACTAAATCGAACAATATAAGACCATTTCCGGCTCTCACGACCCGATTTTGGTGGAATGCGTCCACGAACCTGTAAAACAATTGACTAGACATGGGCCTTGCACCCTCGTGACCTGATGTACGATTTATACACATGCTTAACGAAATTGCACGTATCGTTACAAGTAATATAGTCTAGGTAAAACCGAATATCGTCCTCAGGGACTGGTTTTGGTTTCTATTTGGTTAACGTTAATTGAGTTGGAATTCTAAACTAATAATCCAGGAAATAAACTAATTATGAAAATACTTTGATTTAAATCAGTTATGATGGAGAATTAGGGCTTCCAAGATCATCAACTATCCACTCAATTCAATCTTTAATACAATTAGACTAACTTCTTCTTCTACGTTAAGATAACAAGTTAACTAGACCGTTTTATACTCCTGTAAAGGTAATATAAACACTCAACCCCAATGGAGAACCCTTCTACCTTCCGGTGACAAGATTGACTACAAAGGAGGATTAAGAGCAATAACCTATTAAGTTACACAAGTATCAGAGTACTTTCGTCCACGAATTAAACCTATGTTTATTCAACTATAACATATTCACAATCTCCCCTTTCGAATTTCGATTAGAACTCATATAAGTGATGATAACTAGTGATCAATTAATTATCAAGCAATCAAAACAACTATTGAATAAATCTTAAGCAAGTGAAGAAGAAATCAACTAATGTATTAATTCATGAATAAGAGTTTCAAGAGAATCACAAGGAAATCCCTAACAAAGTAATTAGCTCCTAGCCATAGTCACGCTAAGAACTAATATAATCTCCACACATGAACTGAAATAAACAAAGCAAAAGAAAGAAAAGAAAAATACTCAAGAACAAGTCTCCAAGCCTTCTAGCATCCAAGAATTGTGTTGTGGAATATTTACAAGATGGAATGTGGTAGAATGGTGGATGGAGAATGGAATGAATTCTTCTAATGATGTAGAGACTATTTATAGCCAAAAAATCCTTTAGGTAAAGGGTTATGGATTATGTAGGTAGGAAAAGTTATGGAATCTTTTAGGTAAAGGGTTTAGGAAAAGTTATAGAATCCTTTAGGTAAAGGGTTAAGGAAAAGTTATGGACTCCTTTAGGTAAAGGGTTAAGGAATATGTATGTAGGAAAAGTTATCCGTTTTGCACCCTGAAAACGTGTCAAATTCGGCCCAAAATGTCAAAAATACAGCGTCGGCGTCGTGGCCCTGCAGTCGGGCGCCACGTCGCCTGAAAATCAGAGAGTTTCGGACAACTTCAGTGGTTGGCGCCACGGCGCTGCTGCCAGGAGCCGCTGCGCCGGTGACGGAATTCTTCCGGATTTTTCGTTTCTTCGTCCTTTGTTCGACCGGTCTTCGTCTGATTTCTTCTATATTTACCGGAACTTCTTAGGATTCATTTCTTGGCCCTTTTAGTGTGCAATTCCATCTCATTTATGCTCATTTCATCTCCTTTTCTCCATTTCTCCATTTCTGACCGCTCTGACACAAAAGAAAGGAAAACAACCCTAATACTATACTAAACATAAATAAAATGAGTAAAATACTAACTAAAAATGACTCAAAAGGTGTATATAAAATACACCGATCAAATACCCCCAAACTTAACCTTTGCTCGCCCTCGAGCAAAGATCAAAAATATAAACAAAGACACGAAAGAAAGGAAAATAAAATGACTCAAAGACATTGATTAAATTGTTGCATCATTGTTACTTAGAAAAGCATGAAGGTTAGTAGAATAATATGCAGGAACATATAGCATGAATTTTGAGCATTTTAAACACATCAGGTTAAATATTTCGCAAATTCACTTTAATCATGCTCAATGGAAGTAAGAATACCTAACTATGCATGTTAATTTTAAAATCCTATGGCCTGTTCATTTGCTATTCTCCACTAATCATGGATACACATACTAGAGATCTTCAGAGCTTTTCAGGGTTGTAATGTAGTCTTAGGCAGGGGTAGGTAAAAATAGGCATTTAGGCTCAACTTACGTACCATAAGTTATTTTGCTTTAAATTCTTCCCTTTTCTTTTGATTCTCTTTTTCACTTCATACCTATCTTTTCCCTCTTTTGTTTTGAGAGAATGAAGTGTATTATGAATAGCAGGCACCCCCAAACTTAGGCTTTTGCCTATTTATTATTATTTTTTCATTGGGGTGCATCAAAATTGTTCACTCTTTTTTGTCTCTTTTTCAACACTTTATATTCCAAACATCTCAATTTTTTTCCACTTATGGCACACGTATGGAATTATAGGGTGTCAACGAAAAGATCTTATTTTTAGGCTCAAAGGGGCTGACTAGGGATACAATTTATTGTCAGGGATAGGAAATGAATGGTAAGAAAGGGTTAACAAAGAAATGCCTGAATCATCTCCCTAACATGCATATCCTAACTATTTCGCCTCAAATAGCAAGCAAGCAGACACATATGTTTAATCACTAACAATGCATAAATCAAGCAAGATACCCCAAATAGTTCGATTTCATGAATTTTTGGCATATCTATCCTAAATGTTCAGATGGTTGCTTCTAATTCCATTACATTATTCCACTTTACTTCACTAGGCGTTTCAAGTGACTACAACATGCATGATCAATAATAATAATAATAATAATAAAATATGACTAAAATAAAATACTCAAAAACACACAAAACAAATCACAAAGACTTAAAAACAATAAGACACCCCCCAAACTTAAATCGACACATTGTCCCCAATGTGTGAAGACTAAAAATAGGGACAACTTACTGACACAACACAGCGGTCATAACGAGTGCAGGATGAAAAATTCGAATTTGCATTGCGTCAGGCCTATGAACCTTCGCGCCACGACCGAGATTCGCCGTGGCGCCCAATCTGCGGCTCTCAAGTTCGGCGCCATGACGCTGATTACAGCGCAGCGACAACGACTTTTCCTTTTTTTCTGCATTTTTGCTCCTTTTTTCTCAGATTTAGCTTTCAGTCCACCTGTCATCCAACAACACAAAACAAGAACCCAAGACCGTGAGACTGTTCAAGACAAAATAAAACAAACTAAAGACAAAAATAAAACTAACATAATTAAAAACATTGGGTTGCCTCCCAACAAGCGTTGGCTTTAACGTCTTTTAGCCGGACGCAGTTAATCTTTACGAGTGCCCATTGGATCCTTCTGCGAACTGCTTGCAATCCGCATAGTTATTGTTGCATGTCTCACTTTCCCTACAACACTCTTTTCAACTAAGGGCTTCAGATATAAGATTATCCCCCAAGTACACAAGACATGCTTGTCTTCTAAGCTCTCTATAATGTAGGGATCAATGAGATTCCCAACATATCTCAACTCTAGGGGGTGCCCTTGAAGGTATGGACTTCCTATTTGGGGATCAACAGTGATAGCTAGTTGTGTTTCTTTTGCAATAGGTGCAGGAAAAAAAAATTCCACAGAATCCAAAAAGGTGAATAATTGGATCTCAGCAATCTTTTCCTTCTCTACACCAACTATCTCGCCAGATTCCTCAATAGATGGGTGTGGTTCAGGCTCCTCAATTTGCTTACCACCTCTCATAATGATGTCGCTAGGCAGATTTGCTTGAGGTGTATTGCTCATCTTATCCATCCGTTGCCCTATGTGGGTCTCCAAATTTTTGAGGGACTCCCTTGTCTCAGCCATAAACTGAGTCTGGCACTTGGTGAGCCTGATTATGCCTACCTGCAACTCATCTAGATCTTCCTCTAGAACCTGTGGGTTAAGCTGTTGTTGATGACTCCACTGTCTCTGATAGTAGTAGTCCATGTGTCCTGAATTTTAATTTGTTTTTGATTTTTTTTCCCGAATTTAACCTGCAAAATAAGAAAACAACAAAAGGTGATAAAAAGATGTTCGCAGAACAAGTTAGAAACTTGTTCTTGGAGCAACCAAATTAGAAATAAGAATAGATAAATTGATATTGAAAGTACGCCAATCCCCGGCAACGGCGCCAAAAACTTGATGTGCGATTTATACACACGCTTAACGCATGTGCACGTATCGTTACAAGTAATATAGTCTAGGTAAGACCGAATATCGTCCTCAGAGACTGGTTTTCAAGTACCAATTATCTATGCTTTAGTTTCTATTTGGTTAATGTTAATTGAGTTGGAATTCTAAACTAATAATGCAGGAAATAAACTAATTATGAAAATACTTTGATTTAAATCAGTTATGATGGAGAATTAGGGCTTCCAAGATCATCAACTATCCACTCTATTCAATCCTTAATACAATTAGACTAACTTCTTCTTCTACGTTAAGATAGCAGGTTAACTAGACCGTTTTATACTCCTGTTAAGGTAATATAAACACTCAACCCCAATGGAGAACCCTTCTACCTTTTGGTGACAAGATTGACTACAAAAGAGGATTAAGAGCAATAACCTATTAAGCTACACAAGTATCGGGGTACTTTCATCCACGAATTAAACTTATGTTTATTCAACTATAGCATATTCACAATCTCCCCTTTCGGATTTCGATTAGAATTCATATAAGTGATGATAACTAGTGATCAATTAATTATCAAGCAATCAAAACAACTATTGAATAAATCTTAAGCAAGTGAAGAAGAAATCAACTAATGTATTAATTCATGAATAATAGTTTCAAGAGAATCACGAGGAAATCCCTAACAAAGTAATTAACTCCTAGCCATAGTCACGCTAAGAACTAATATAATATCCATACATGAACTGAAATAAACAAAGCAAAAGAAAGAAAAGAAAAATACTCGAGAACAACTCTCCAAGCCTTCTAGCATCCAAGAATTGTGTTGTGGAATATTTACAAGATGGAATGTGGTAGAATGGTGGATGGAGAATGGAATTTGTCAAGTGTGGGATAGAATGTAGGATGGTGGATGGAGAATGGAATGAATTCTTCTAATGATGTTGAAACTATTTATAGCCCAAGAATCCTTTAGGTAAAGGGTTAGGGATTATGTAGGTAGGAAAAGTTATGGAATCTTTTAGGTAAAGGGTTTAGGAAAAGTGTTATACCCCGTAGTTTTGGCCATGCGTATGAGAACGTACGAAAGGGATTAAGACTTAAAATTTTAGAAAGATAGGTTGACGGATTATTTCAGACGGGTTTTAGTCAATTTTGAGGAGGGATATGTCCAGTTGCATTATGAGTTCCTAGGTGTTTCAAAGGCCTAGTACGTAGTTCGTTGAGTCTAGTTCCCAACGCAACCAACCGTTCATCGATAGGACATCGGAGTAGAAAGTTATGGAAGTTACAAGTTCAGTGTGCAGTCGGACAGAAAAGTATTTCGGTCAGGAGCCACAGGGCCGCAGCGCCGGATGCAGGGCTGCGGCGCCAGATGTTCTGAATATTCGCTGAAGTTGCAGCGCGGCCGAAAGCGAGCCAGCGCGGAAGTTCGAAGGTTGGCGAGAGGTTTCAGCGCGGCACCGAGGGACGCAGGCGAGGCGGGTTACATGGCTGGGAAAAAATCGAAGCTTTGTTTTAAAAGGCCATGGGAGGGTGACAAGTGTCCCCATCTGATTTTGCATGTCCTATTTATTGACCAAGTCTTGAAGACTTGGTCATTCTTCAAGCTCTCCCTTCTCTCTAGAAATTCAAGGAGAAAACAAAGCTTAGAGAAAAATTTGAAAAGGTGGCAAGAAGGAAACTTGTTGGCAAGCTTGTAGGAGTTTTTGTGGAGGTGATTGTGGAAAGAAGACAAGTGAAATTTGTTGGATTAATTTGGGTAAACTCTAAGGTAACAATCCTTTCCCTTTTTGCTAGTAAATTGTGTTGCATGTGAAGAAGAAAGGATTTGTAGTTATCAATATTGCTCTTAGATATATTGCATGTAAGAAATATGATTTGGATTTGAAAGGATTGAATAAGGTTAGTACGTGAACATGTTGTAGCCAAAATACTACCTTAAACTTATTAAATTAGTTGTTATACATTGTGGGGCAGAATTTTACGTCAAGTTTAGGCGTGTAATCCCTTTGAATTGATTGGATTGTTGGGCCTTAAAAGTGGCGTTTGGATGTTGAATTCGGCCTTGAAAAGGTGGCAAAGTATGTAGAAACAAAGGAAATCTTTGTCCGATTTTCCATAGAATTTAGTGACTTTGCACTTGGAATATTCTACGTTGAAGCTAGAGGTTAATAAACGTATTATGGTCATTATAGGTTGACGTACTACGTGCGGTATATTGGACTTAGCAAGTGGATTGACCCGAAGAGGTATGTGGAACTTTCCTATCTCTTGAGCATGAATAGTTTTACCTATATAGTACGGTAGACGTACAAGACTTTGGCATCCTTTACTCGTTTTAAAAGTGTCCAAGTCGGTGGAGTTGGGGGATTTACTCACTCGTTTCAAAGTAGTACGGATGTTTTATGTTTTCAAGGTTAAGGGACTTGAAGTGTTTTTTAAGTATATGATACTTGTTACGTTTTAAATCTACAAGTCCCTTGGATATAGGAAAATGTAATTTACTTATAGTATGAAGTTAATATAACGAATTTATGGGAAGTTGGTTATATTAGCCTTATGGAAAGTTAAAGGAGAGATTTACTCTAAGAAAAATAAGTAAGGATAAATGACGTGAATTAATGGAAGGCAAAATGATTTTAAGGCATCAATTGCCTAAGGTTTTAAAAGAGTAGAAGTACATATTACTTTGGGTTAAATTCCCGGATTCCATAAAGACATGTTAGTGCCTTAAGTAAACTAAAATGAGAATGTATATGAACAAGACTAATAAGAAGTTAGGGGATTTCTTAACTTGCTTATATTATGTATGATAGCCGGTTTGTGCTAGTGATATATTATTCATCACGGGTTCATTCCCAGGGTTGTGGCATTTGCATATTCCTTGGATTTGCTACCCATGATTCGAGGAATACCTCATGCGAGTCCGTAGGGCTTATGCGGGTGAAATAGTCCCGTGCGGGTAGTGCGACCTATGCGAGGAATACCTCATGCGGGTCCACGACCCATGCGGTGAAATAGTCGAGAGTAGGATTGCTTAATGATCTGCGGTGTGTGACCTTGCTTTGATCATGAGCTTCCTATTTTCATGCGGATAGTATATGCTTGATATTCTCATTATTAGTAAGGCACGATGTCAGTAATTGATTATCATACATGTCTCGATTATTTTAGACTTACGAGGTATTTTCGGTATTTTCGGTTTGCATACTTAGTACATACGTATGCGACCCCTTCCTCGGGGGCTACGTTAAATGCGCGGTAAGGGTAGCGGTGGTGGATCCTCATTCTTAGGATCACTGGTCTGGTGTCAGAAGCTCCATTCCTCCGGAGGCTTGTTTTGTTGGTACGGTTTTTCCCTGATGCTATAGGTATTATGTACATTCAGGGGTATGGCGGGGCCCTGTCCTGCCACAGTTGTTATTCCTAGAGCTCTGTAGTCACGTTTGTGGTTTGGGCTGTAAGAACAAGTTGTACTGTTTTACTTTTGATTAAGTATATTCTATGCAAGGCGGCGCATCGGCTAGCCGATGATGTTTACTATCTACGAGTTTATGTGTTATGTATGTTCATTGCTATTCTCGATGTATACACGAGCGTGGTGCCGGTAGTACGATCACCCCGAGTCGGTCGTGACAAAAGTGGTATCAGAGCAGTTAGTCCTCGGAAAGTGTCTACAGACCGTGTCTAGTAGAGTCTTGATTATCGGTGTGTTGTGCACCACATCTATAATCAGGAGGCTGCAGGATATTTAGGATTGATTTCCATTATTTCACTCTAAGATCGTGCAATAGAGCTGTGTTATAGGTTGAACTCCCTCTGATATTTTCTTTTATGTATCAGTTATGCCTCCACGCAAGGCAACCGCGGCCCAGAAGGGCAAGGCAGCTGAGGGATCTGCTAGTAGGACGCGGAGGGTCACGAGGGAACAGGCCCAGTCTTTACCTGAGATGATGTTTTGGGCGGCGAGTTCCACGACGTCGCCAGCCTCAGCGGAGTTCGGCGGCGGCTGCGAGACGCGGTACACGAGCCTCGATCCCACAACCGTGAGTATAGAGATTACGGGAGCGGTCGGTTATTGACCAATATAGTAGCGAGCGGCAAGCGGCGAGGCGAGCAACAACCAACCTGGCGACAATTTACGGATTCGGATTTCCTGGGTTGTCATCCACGAGTTCTATGGTTCGAGATCAGGAGGATTCTCGGGAGTTTGTTCGGCGATTCTGACGGACTATGCAGATGCTTAGGGCCTCGGAGGTCGAGTCGTCATGCTAGCCTCTTCTTACCGTTCTGTGATATTGCGTTGAATGGTTTGAGTCATGGGAGTTGTCTAGATGTGAGGTGCTCTTCCGGTGTTTGGGAGGAGTTCACGAGGCCTTCTGGATCACTTCTTGCCTCCCGAGATGAGAGAGCCGCGTGGATAGATTCTTGACCTTGAGGCGAGAATGAGAGGACTATCGAGAGTACAACACGAGTTTGACTCATTGGCGGTATGCGCACACCATTGTAGGCGACATGGCGAGCAGTTCATCGCTATGTGATGGGGCTGAACCGTCATATGATTCTTGCATGCTTGGGGTGGCTCTTGGCCGGGAATGGATATTGCTAGGATGCGAGGTATGCGCGAGGATAGAGGGCGAGAGAGGAGGATCGGCTAGACTCGAGCCAGCCAGAAGTCGGGGCAGCGAGGTCTCGTGGCGATTTAGGCGGGCGGCCTCGGCGAACTAGGTCCACATTTCAGCCCGGCCTGAGTGCTCCTTCCGGTTTTTGGCGGGAGGTCGATCGTGGTCATTCGAGGCGGTCGGGCTCGGAGACTTGAGGTTTCGAGGAGGCGGCCGTCACCGTCAAGACCACCCACATTTTGGTATGCCGTCGGTAGTGTCACCCGGCGAGTGTCGTGTTCCTCCGTGAGCTTGTTACTCTTGTGGCAGCGGGGCCATTTGAAGAAGATTGTCCGTCGAGGTGGCGGGAGTGTTATGGATTCGGTAAGCGGTCGATTCTTTGGATCTTCGTCTTGACGGTTATGCGCCGGATGGCGAGGTGTTCACGGGCAGCGAGCGCGGCGAGGTCATGGTGGGGTCGATTCAGCGGTCCTCGAACCGCATTTATGCTATGTCCGGCCGTCGGGACGGAGGCGTCACGGATGTAAATCGCAGTACATTATTGGTTTCATGTTGTGATGTATATGCTTTGATAGATCGGGTTCTACCTTGTCCTATATATCTCCTCATATTCTTGGTAGATTAGGGATGAGCAGAGTACATAAAACCTTTTGAGGTGGCTACGCCAGTAGGTGATTCAGTGGTAGCTGAGCGGGTATATAAGGCTTGCCCAATGACTATATACAGTCGTCAGACTCTAGCCGACTTGGTAGAGTTGGATATGACGGACTTTGATGTGATTATAGGTATGAATTGGCTAGCATCTTGCTATTCCAATGTGGATTGTAGAAAGAGATTGGTACGGTTCCAGTTTTCTGGTGAGCCGGTTATCGAGTGGAAGGGGAATATTGCGTCGCCGAGGGGTAGGTTTATTTCTTACCTCAAGGCTAGGAAGATGGTGCGGAAGGGGTATATCTACCATATGGTTGGGTATTAAATCGAGGCGAGATCTGACCTTGATCGATTCGGTCATTAGAGAGTTTTCAGACGTATTCCCAGACGAGCTTCCGGGTATCCCTCCTGAGAGGGAGATTGAGTTTTGCATTGATATGTCGCCAGATACTCGACCGATATCTATTCCACCATACAGGATGGCACCTGCTGAGTTGAGGGAATTGAAAGACCAGCTGAAGGACTTGTTGGAAAAAGGCTTTATCCGGGCCAAGTGTTTCTCCCCGGAAGCGCCGGTGTTGTTTGTAAAGAAGAAGGATGGGGCCAGCTGCGTATGTGTGTTGATTCTGAGCGGTGAATAAGGTAACTATCAAGAACATATACCCCCTTCCCAGGATTGATGATTTGTTTGACCGATTGCGGTGCAAGGTGTTTCTCAAGATAGACTGCGATGCAGTTATCATCAGTGCGAGTTAGAGCGGATATCCCAAAGCGCATTCGGGACCGGTATGGGCACTATGAGTTCCGGGTGATGTCTTTCGGGTTGAATAACGCCCCAGCAGTATTCATAGATTTGATGAATTGGGTGTTCAAGCCATTCTTGGATATGTTCGTTATAGTATTCATTGATGATATCCTGGTTTATTCGCGCACAAAGCAGACCCGTGCGATCATTTGAGGCGGTGATAGAGTCCTCGGGGCCAATTGTATGCCAAATTCTCGAAATGCGAGTTTTGGTTGGCTTGATGGCTTTCTTAGGGCATGTTATCGGGGCGATGGTATTCGGGTTGATACTGACAAAGATTGGCGATCGAGACTTGGCCTAGACCAGCTACATCGACGAGTGCGCAACTTTTTGGGCTTGCGGGTTATTATCGGAGATTTGTGGAAGTTTGCTTCCATCGGCCACCTTTGACTAGGTGACTCGAGCGGCTATGTTCCGGTGGGCGGATGTTTGTGAGGAGAATTTCCGATTCTTGAAGGAGAAATTGGCAGCCTTGATCCTTACTCTTGAGAGGTTTAGACGGATATGTGGTTTATTGTGATGCGTCGGGTGTCGGGCTTGGAGTGCGTCGCGATGCAACCACGCCAAAGTTATAGCTTACGCATCTCGACAGCTCAGGAAGCATGAGAAGAACTATCCCACACATGACTTAGAGTTGGCAGTAGTGATTCATGCCTTGAAGATCTGGAGACATTATTTGTATGGAGTTCATGTGGATATTTACACAGACCACAAGAGTCTCGCACATCTTGACCAGAGGAGTTGAACTTGCGGCGAGGCGGTGGTTGGGCTGCAAGGATTACGATGTCGATATCTATACCACCGGGGAAGGCCAATGTAGTTGCGGATGCCCTTAGTCGCGGTCGATGGGTAGTGCATCGGATGTGCGGAGAGAGAAGGGGTATGGTCTGCGAGTTGCATCAACTAGCGAACCTTGGGGTTCGTTTGGTTGATTCTGATAGTAATGGAGTTTGGGTTCGAGAGGTTGCCGAGTCTTCCATCGTCGAGGAGGTGAAGAGGCGGCGGTATGAGGATCGATTATGGTCAGATATCGAGATGCGACTCTTGGAAGAAAGAGTCTATTTGAGTGGCGCGATGGGGTGCTAATATTTGAGGTCGGTTGTGTGTTCCGTGTAGCGAGGACTTCGTCGTGATTCGGGAGGCACACAATGCTCGTTACTCTATTCATCCGGGGTCGACTAGGATGTACCATGACCTCAGGTGTAGATATTGGTGGGATGGCCTGAAGAGGGACGTTGCGGAGTTTGTGGAGCAGTGTCCGGTGTCGGCAGTCGAGTGGAGCACCGGGCGCTGGTGGATTGTTGCAGATGATAGAGATTCCGACATGGAAGTGGGAGGTGATCAATATGGACTTTATTACAGGGTTACCTCACACTCAGAGGAAGCATGATTCCATCTGGGTTATTGTCGACAGGCTGACGAAATCAACCCACTTTCTGCCAGTCAGGACGATTTTTTCGGCCGAGCCATGTTGTTAGAAATGAGTGAGTAGTCTCATTCTACCGTCCTTAGGGCGGTGTTGTTCTTAGGTTGCTAGGAGTCCTGTTACTCTGTTCAGATTCCTGTAGTTACCATAATAGTGTCCCTGTTCCGTCAGAAGTCCACTGTTCCAGTTCCTGTAGTTACCAGAGTCGTTACCCTATTCCGTCAGAAGTCTACTATTCCGATTAGATTTAATCACTTAGTTGTTATACTGTTCCGTTTGTCCTCGCTGAGTACTACTGCGAGTAGGCAAGTTCCTGGACCAGAATTTTAGCCCGAAAGGTTGGAAGGACACAGGCGTACTGCAGTGGAAGCCGCCGAGAAACGTAGGAGAAAGTGTCAGACAACAGAACATGTTAACTGTTTAAGTAATTAAAAAGAATAGGAAATAGTGTTGACAACTAGGATAGGAGAACTATTTAGGTAATTAGAAAGAATAAAGAACTAGTGTTGACAACCAGGATAGGAGTACTATTTGGGTAGTCGGAGGAAAAGAAAAAAGAGTATGGTTGAAACCTAGTAATGATAGAGCAATGACCACAGGAAAGGATGGTAGCCTCACGCGCATGACAACCCTTTGGTTAATCCAGAAATTTTTATTATGAAGATGCGTCCTGAGTTTTATTATATAAGAAAGTATAATTCTCAGAAGTTAACCAACGTTATTGATAGTTATCAATGCAATAAGAGGATAAAGGCTAATCTTCTAGAGTTGGAGTATTATAAAATTGCTAAACCTATAGAAGGTTTGGATAATCATAAATCAGTTATAGTTAGACAAGTAATCATCAATAGAATGGTTCAACTCTATGAAGAAACTGACGAGCTAAGGGTAAGGGTTCGCTTTTTAGCAACCTGGGAAAAAGTTGCGAGTCGATTAGCAGGACTCTATACAGCCCAGTATTAATGAAAGCTTTTTTATCTCCAGAAGATAATTTAGTTAAAAGAATTGATGCTTTGTTAGCTCCAGAAGCTAATTTAGGTGGTGGTAGGAGTATTACTATGCTTCCACAAAAGCACAGTAAACTTGGCACCATTAATGAAGACATCGGTTTTAAAATCGATTGGAAAAACCTTAACAAATTATGGGTAGATCCAGAAAATGCCATTAAAAGAAAATGGTACAATAGCACTTTCCCACTCGAGGAAAGAAGAGTGTTTAGGAATAATTGGATAAGTGATATGAACAAAATTAATTTTAATATTGAATTCTTCAAGTGGTTTCAAATCACGGATAAACTCCATAACAACAGACAATGTTTAAACACCATTGCTGAAGAATGGTTCAAAAGAGAGAATACTGTTGAAACAGTAACTTCGCCATTAAAACAGATTAAGGTCCCCGTAAAGGGTAAGATCTTGATAGACACTTCGTTTAAAAAGAACGAAAAGGATCCAAAAGGAATCCTGCATGTTGAGAGCATTAATAGAGTTCCCCAAAAGAGCAGCTACAAACAGTTGTTATATGTTGTTCCTAAAAAAATCACTGAAGTAAGTAATACCTCAGAGGTTAATAATGATTCTATTAAGCCTAAGGAAAGAACGCCTTCCGAACTCTTTTTTGGTATTAAAGATTGTTTGTCAAAACGCCGTAAACAACCTGAAAAGATTGATAATCAGTTTTTAAGCAGAATTAATAAAAAGTTTAATGAGCTTAATTCAATCAGGAAACCCAGCAAGGGTTCTAATTCAAAAGATAAACAAGACGAATTAACTAGCCCAAAGTTAATTAACATCAAAAGAATTAGAAAGAAGCGTAAAAAGAAGAATGATATTAATTCATTAGTTATTAATACAAATGAAGAACAATCCAGTGATGATTCTGAAGTTTCTTCAGTAGATAATTACAGTCCAGGTAGTTCCACCTCCAGCTCAGACTGTGAGAGTACTGGGAAAATCTGTACTTATACGAAACAAAAGATTAGTGTTATCACGGATAACCACCAAGAAGTTTCCATTAAAGAAACTAATCCAGACACTACTGTTCAGGATTTATTAAAAGAGATTGTAAATCTTAAAAATGAAATCCTCAGTATGAAAAAGAATCTCAGTCCCACAGAGGCTGAAACCTTGACTAACAGAGTGTAACGCCCCGAACCCGGGCCCGTTACTGGTGCCTTACCCCGGGCACCCTAGTGATACAACATCAGAGAAAAACCAGCGGAAATAAAAACTTAGACATGCAACAAGAGATATAATAATAAACAGGCCAAAGCGATTTGCCTTGGTATATACATAAAACACGAGCAGTTTAATCCTTTTACAACCACACTTGCGGTACTACAGACCTGCAAGATTTACAACGACTATGACGGGACGGGGCCGCCATACCCCGAATGTACAGAACCTACAACTCGGAAACACATACCAAAAGATAAGCCTCGGAGAAAGCGGAGCTTCCCAATCTGTTGTGATCCTATGGCGAGGATCCACGGCCGATGTACCTCTACTGCGGCATGAACGCGGCCCGAAGGAGGTCGATGCAACAAGTACCAGTATGTGAAAGCGTAAATCTGCGGTTAAATCATAACGATCTATATAAAGCGGGAGACATGTATGATAACCAAAATACGATGCTGCAACATAAGCGATCAAGTCGGGGACTCGCGCCTCAAAGTCACCACTCAAATCTAACTATGGGTCTCACGCCACCACATCCATCATGTTCGCATCATGGCCACATGCCCGAATCGCATCGGTGTACATGTCCATGATGCAACAATAATAACAAGCGCGTAGCCACGTACCGAATCTGCGTCGGTGTAGACATGCCCGTAACCTCAATAACAATATCTTTGGGTGGTCAACCGCCGCGTAGCCACATGCCCGGAATCTTGCGTCGGTGTGAACGCGTCCATGTTGCGGTAATAACCATATATCGGGTAATCAACGGCGTGGCCGCGTGCCGAATCTGCGTCGGTGTAGACATGTCCGTATGACATCAACAACAAGCGATAATCAAAATGGAAACATACGTGGAATTCTCCATCACCGCCGGCCGTCGAGTAAATTCTCAACAAGTCAACCGCCTCTATCGAGACGCGGTAACACGAAATACCACACTTGCACAACAAAGGCTATCATCACAGCATAGGCAAGTTTCACCACAACAAGCATAAAAAGTTTCACACAACTCAAAGTACTTTCATTTTATACCAAAGTCCGGGTTTTTAACCCCAAAGTACTACATCGTTAAGTTCTTTTAAAAGAGATCCATTACTTTTATAAAAGTCACCCGATACGTAGTATTAGAATGACCAACCCACATTCCTTTTCAAAATCAAGTAACAACATTCTTTTCCTAAGTTCGGTTTGCCTAGTTTCAATTACTCAAGCTTCTCATTTTCAAATGGTTTCATAGTTCCCAAACTTAATCACTGATTCCTTTTAGAACAATTGAGTAATATATGTCACGCGTGAGAGTAGGTTATTCTTGTTTACAACATTCTTATTAAAGACCATGATCTAGAAAATGTAATATCATTTTGTCTCATCTTAGTTTCTATGCGGATGGAGGTTTCTCTTGGTTTTAATACGATACATCATTATTCAATACATTTTCCTTTATTAACGCTGCAGTGGTGCAGTCGATACACATTCGATTTCCAAATCGGTAAAACATTATCCCTTT
The DNA here is from genome assembly GCA_029844215.1 of Przewalskia tangutica. Taxonomy (NCBI): domain Eukaryota; kingdom Viridiplantae; phylum Streptophyta; class Magnoliopsida; order Solanales; family Solanaceae; genus Przewalskia; species Przewalskia tangutica. Next base: position 134,671,809 of record CM056722.1, read on the forward strand.
AAATAAAATCAAGTACTCATTACTCTCTTATGAGGTTTCACATAAACATCCACTTTAAAACAAATATGTTAAGTCTCTTATCTTATAAGATCAAGTCTCTTAACTTCTAACATCTGTAAACCATTTTCTTTACCTCTCTTTAAGTCATTATACCTAACTCCCATAAAGCTAGTATAACTCTTTTTAAAACCTTTATAACAAGTGTTACTCTCCTTCAAAGCGATTTATAAATCTTTTGAAATACATCAAGTTACGTATTATAACGCCCAAGCGATTATAAATCAAATCGATTATCTTTTAAAAGCCACAACCCGTTTCTTACCTACATAAAGTTTATAACCAACTTCCCATAAAGCGTTATAACCGCTTTATGTTTCTGACAATCAAATACAATTAACACGTATGCGTCTAGTACTACATAGTTCACACATATCATGCTAGAAGAGATAGGAAGAGGTTCACATACCTCGCGGCAGTATCGACAATAAGCAAAAGCGCTCGCGATCGTAACACGGCTGGCGTTTCCACTCTTGGTAGAATACGCTACTCGCGATGCTCCCGCTATAAGGCCAAACGTCTATTAACTTCTAACCTTGCGGTTCCATTACTGAAAATTCGGCGACCTCCCACATGCAGCGTAAATCTCCTCTTATCGTAGGCTACTGCGAAGCCAACCGGGGCTTTACGTCTAGGGCGTGTACCAATCTACTACAACAATGCTACACAAGTCTCTGCATGTCTGATCCTATGTAATTACTGATTCGATTCTCTTCTTTAAATTGAGCTTAAGTCAAAAGACATTGCCGCAATAATGTTGATTACATATATAGTATACCTCAACTATATATTCCTACAACATGTAATCTCGATTACAATAAGGGACAAGAATATTTACCTCGACAAGCCCAAAATTATCCAAGTTATAATGTCGATCTGAGCAAGGTTTAGCTCTACTCAGTGCGCTCCAATCCGCTCAAACAACCCAGAAGTTCTAACCAACACTTTCAAATACTTGACCAACTATGAAGATTTCCTTAGGGTTTGGTTTGAGACTAAAAGGACAAAAAGTAGTATTTAGACTCTACGTATAGAGGTAACTTTTGGAATACAACAAGGTAAAGGCTAAGGTATTTTGGGCATTATAACAATACTTGGAGAGTATTTCTACCAAGAGGGGGGGTGTATTATACGAAACAACTAGGCTAGGGGGTACCCACGGCTAGCACCACAGGGGAGGGAGGCTCTCGGCCATAAGGCCACTCAGGGGAGGAAGGCTTGGGGCGAGAATCAAGAGGAGGAGAGTTTTCAAGGCTTAGACAAAGTGAGGTGGATGAATAAGTTCATCACTAAGAGGGTATTTATAGGAAACAAAAGCCAACGATGGCAAGATCAAGCCATGTGCAAGGCAAGTGTAAGGCCAAGATCAAGCCAAGTGCACCTAACCCCTACTCCACAAAACAAGCCCTGAAACATTGCACAAAACATTGCACAAAACAAGGCCAAAACAATCGTAGATTCGTCCCCAGGCTTCACTTTACAGTCGGCAGGGTGACAAGTGTCACCTCTCGTTGGTCCAAAATGTTTTCGTCATTTCGGAAAAATCCATAAAAATAAGAAAAGACATAGCCGAATTTTCCCCTCATGAAGTTCTGTAAACGTTTCGTCGAAAAACGACTCTAGCAGGGTGTTGTGCCTGAAGGTAAATTCGGCCAAGCCACCTAGGGGGTGACACGTGTCGCCTCCTACTAGTCCAAAATAATTCATCTTACGAAAATATCCAAAAGGCCAAAATCTCAAAATCAAAGCGGGCCCACAAACCAGTAAATTTCTCCATGGGCCCACGTGACCATTTCCGAAAATAAAATCTCAAAATTCTAATATAATCTAAGAAGCCCATATTCCAAATCTGGGAACCCAATTCCCATCAACGAACATTTTTCTTTACAAAAACCGGAAACTTTTTCCGTGGAAAAATCACCTCTTTCTTCCTTTCCAATTTTCTGTCGTGCTCTCGTACGTACGTCCTCGCATACATACCCTGAGAATACGGGGTATAACACAGAGACTTAAAACCAGTCAATAAACTTCTGACTACAGAAAATAAATCAGGGTTAAGATTAATCTCCAGGGCCAGAGCATCAAGCTACCATGTCCCTATTAAAATTATGATAAACAAAGATTTCAACTTAGTAAAGATTGCGTTATTAGACTCTGGAGTAGATCAAAATTGTATTTGCGAAGGATTAGTTCCCACTAAGTACTTAAGTAAAAGTACCCATAAATTATACTCTGCTACAGGAGATAATATAAAAATAAATTGGAAGCTTTCAAAAGCCCACGTCTGTAATAATGGTATTTGCTTCACTAATGACTTCGTTATTACACGAAACATAACTGAAGAGATCATTCTAGGAATACCATTCCTAACACAGATAAAACCTTATACCGCAAAGCTAGACGGTATTTACACCAGTTCTATGGGAAGAGACCTTGTGTTCCCATACGTAAATCCTTTGACTACTGATCACAGTAATCATGTTAAACAGAAGACAGTCTTTAAAATAAGACTATTGACCAAACAGGTTAACTACCTAAAAGGCGATGTTAAAATAAAAAGGATAGAATCTACTTTAAAAACCCCGGAGGTGATTAACAAAGTAAGAAACTTATTAGATTCTATGGAAAAAGAAATTTGTTCAGAACTACCAAATGCCTTCTGGAAAAGAAAGAAGCATACAGTAGATCTACCATACACGGATGACTTTAGTGAGAAGAATATTCCCACAAAAGCCAGACCGATCCAAATGAGCCATGAGCTCATGGAACACTGTAAAAAGGAAGTCAATGATCTACTTGAAAAAGGAATCATTAGACAATCCAAATCACAGTGGAGTTGTTCAGCCTTCTACGTTAACAAGAACGCTGAAAAGGAAAGGGGAGCCCCAAGGCTCGTTATTAATTATAAACCTCTTAACCAGGCGTTAAAATGGATTAGGTACCCGATTCCTAATAAAAGAGATTTATTAAAAAGAACGTATAATGCTAATATTTACAGTAAGTTCGACATGAAGTCAGGATTCTGGCAAATTCAAGTCGATGAAAAAGATAAATATAAAACAGCATTCAATGTCCCTTTCGGACAATATGAATGGAATGTAATGCCATTCGGGCTTAAAAATGCCCCTTCCGAATTTCAGAACATCATGAATAACATATTCAACCCTTACAGTCAATTCATGATTGTATACATAGATGATGTTCTAGTATTCTCAGATAATATAGATCAGCATTTTAAGCATCTAAACACTTTTGCCCAAACCACAAAGTACAATGGTTTAGCAGTAAGTGCCAAAAAGATAAAACTGTTTCAAACAGCCATTAGGTTCTTAGGGCATGATCTCTACCAAGGAACCTATAAACCAATCTGTAGAGCCATAGAGTTCTCTACCAAATTTCCCGATGAAATTCCTGATAAAACTCAACTACAAAGATTCTTACGAAGTCTTAATTATGTTGCAGATTTTATCCCAAAGATTAGGCAGATTTGTGAGCCCTTGTATAAAAGGCTAAAGAAAATTCCAGTCCCTTGGTCAGACGAACAGACTAGAGCTGTCATACAGATAAAAGAAATTGTCCAGAAACTTCCATGTTTAGGCATCCCCAATCCAGAAGCCTTCATGATAGTTGAAACTGATGCTTCCGACATAGGTTACGGTGGTATCCTTAAACAAAGAGTTTCTCTTAAGTCAGTTGAACAGTTAGTAAGATTTACTTCTGGAAACTGGAACCAAGCGCAGAAAAACTATAACACAGTTAAAAAAGAAATTTTGTCTATAGTACTATGTATCACGAAATTTCAAGATGATTTGATAAACAAAGAATTTTTACTAAGAGTCGACTGCAAAGCAGCCAAAGACATTTTGCAAAAAGATATCAAAAATTTAGTTTCAAAACAATTTTTTGCTAGATGGCAAGCTTTATTATCCAGTTTCGATTTTAAAATTGATTTTATAAAAGGAGAAAACTCTCTGCGACTTTACGGCGAGAATTTTTGCGAGGAGATAATGAGACCGAGCTTTAGGGCTTCGCGTCGACCTCCGTTTGAGTAAGCGGAAGAAACTAAACAACCTTTTCAAGCGGCTCGAATAGAGCTTTACATAAACCTCGTGGGCGAATATGTTCCACGATTAGGAAGCCTCGATAGTACCACCACGAAAGAGCCAACCCAGAAAAAACTGGCACAACCTTTTAAGGCCACGCCATCAGAAACAGAAAGTAAAAGGAACTACAGGATGGTTCCTCCAGAAATATATTCAGAAGCGGTTAAACCAGACTCGATGAAAAAGAGTCCCGTTCGATTCAAAATGGGAATTTATCCGACACGTGTTTTGCAATAATGGCATTAGATAAAGCGATATGAAAGTTTGAGTACGGACCTTACGAAACCATGTTATCTGAACCACGGTATGTGGATAACCGGGACGATAAAAACAAGGAGGTATTATGAATTCATTTTAGTGGATACAGATTCCATTGAAATAGAACACAAATACTTCGATAAAACAGGAGGAATCGAGTATTCCAAGTTCACGATCAAAAAGATCTTAAGTCCGTTTAATTGGTATATGGATCATCTGCAGACACCAGTACCATTATCTGAGACCCATAAACCCCAAACATATAATTGGTATGATTACAAAGATGCATGGTTTAATTTCCTATATGTGCGTCCAAATACGCATACATGGTTTGTTAAATATGCTGAAGACATAAAAGATAAAATCATTCCCAGATGGTTCTACGAATGGTGGAACATATTTGGAGGAAATTTACAGGTGGTTGCCCCGAGCTTCCAAAACGATGCGTTCCTTTTGCCAGAACATGATTTCAACACTTCGAGCACATTAAATTGTGTAAATTTTTTATCAGTATGAGGGTTTCTTACATCCTAAATTGGACGTTCGACATCCAAGAAATAAACAGAATTAAGTATCTAAGCAAGACCATCAAAATTAAAGGATGGAGTCCAAAATTAAAGGAAGACAAATTGAAAAAGAAGAAGTCATCTTCCTCAGAAGAGACATCAAGTTCCAAAGCTGAGGCCAGACGAAGGCTCCTGGAAGCCTTAGCAAAACTAGAGGACGACGAAGACGTGGCATCTAGCCACAGTGAAACAGATAACGGCGACATGCTCATTCCCCGAGGAATTGCACAAGCTTCTGCACGAATCGTGCCTCGTGAGTAATGTGAAGGTCCCTTCCAGAAAAGGACATAAAGCAGGATTGTGACATTTGCCCTTTCAGAAAAGCAAAAGACACTTGCCCCTTCGACAAAGGAAAGGATAAAGCAGACAGCGACACTTGCCTCTTCACAAAAGAAAGAGCCAAGAAAGCGACATAAAGCAGAAAGCGACGTAAAACAGAAAAAGACAAAGGACTTAAAGCAGAAGAAGACGTTTGCCCTTTCAAAAAAGTAAAGGTCATGTAATCTTAGCCGTCCATTTGTTTTAAACAGAACCGTCCACGTGTTAGGACGAATAGTTCATTCGAGGCCTATTTAAGGTTCTCATTTGTAAACATAGAAGGCATCCGGAAATACTCTCTCTCTCTCTCTCTCTTTCCTTGCCTGATCTTGTATCCCTCTCTCTTTCAATGCTTTGAATAAAATTGTAAGTTTTATTAAAAACTTTGAGTTATTTTCTTATGTTTTGAACTTGATTTCTGTTTTTCGCATCTTAAACTGTTATTCCGCTCCTTAGAGGTGGGGATGGCAAGCTGATAGGTACCAGCTGTTGGGTCTCCGTAGCTACGGAACTGGGACAGTCGGGAGTCAGCCTGGGCGCTTCCTTATGGTATCAAAGCCATGTTGTTAGAAATGAGTGAGTAGTCTCATTCTACCGTCCTTAGGGCGGTGTTGTTCTTAGGTTGCTAGGAGTCTGTTACTGCTGTTGATTCTGTAGTTACGAATAGTGTCCTGTTCCGCCGAAGTCCACCGCTCCAGTTCTGTAGTTACAGTCGTTACCTGTTCGTGAAGTCTACTATTCCGATGAGATTTAATCACTTAGTTGTTATACTGTTCCGTTTGTCCTCGCTGAGTACTACTGCGAGTAGGCAAGTTCTGGACGAATTTTTAGCGAAGGTTGGAAGGACACAGGCGTACCACAGTGAAGCCGTAGAAACGTAGGAGAAAGTGTCAGACAACAGAACATGTTAACTGTTTAAGTAATTAAAAAGAATAGGAAATAGTGTTGACAACTAGGATAGGAGAACTATTTAGGTAATTAGAAAGAATAAAGAACTAGTGTTGACAACCAGGATAGGAGTACTATTTGGGTAGTCGGAGGAAAAGAAAAAAGAGTATGGTTGAAACCTAGTAACAGATAGAACAGCAGCCCTAGGAAAAGGATGGTAGCCTCCACGCATAGCAACAACCCTTTGGTTAATCCAGAAATTTTTATTATGAAGATGCGTCCTGAGTTTTATTATATAAGAAAGTATAATTCTCAGAAGTTAACCAACGTTATTGATAGTTATCAATGCAATAAGAGGATAAAGGCTAATCTCCTAGAGTTGGAGTATTATAAAATTGCTAAACCTATAGAAGGTTTGGATAATCATAAATCAGTTATAGTTAGACAAGTAATCATCAATAGAATGGTTCAACTCTATGAAGAAACTGACGAGCTAAGGGTAAGGGTTCACTTTTTAGCAACCTGGGAAAAAGTTGCGAGTCGATTAGCAGGACTCTATACAGCCCATTATTAATGAAAGCTTTTTTATCTCCAGAAGATAATTTAGTTAAAAGAATTGATGCTTTGTTAGCTCCAGAAGCTAATTTAGGTGGTGGTAGGAGTATTACTATGCTTCCACAAAAGCACAGTAAACTTGGCACCATTAATGAAGACATCGGTTTTAAAATCGATTGGAAAACCCTTAACAAATTATGGGTAGATCCAGAAAATGCCATTAAAAGAAAATGGTACAATAGCACTTTCCCACTCGAGGAAAGAAGAGTGTTTAGGAATAATTGGATAAGTGATATGAACAGAATTAATTTTAATATTGAATTCTTCAAGTGGTTTCAAATCACGGATAAACTCCATAACAACAGACAATGTTTAAACACCATTGCTGAAGAATGGTTCAAAAGAGAGAATACTGTTGAAACAGTAACTTCGCCATTAAAACAGATTAAGGTCCCCGTAAAGGGTAAGATCTTGATAGACACTTCGTTTAAAAAGAACGAAAAGGATCCAAAAGGAATCCTGCATGTTGAGAGCATTAATAGAGTTCCCCAAAGCATTACAAAGCGATTGTTATATGTTGTTCCTAAAAAAATCACTGAAGTAAGTAATACCTCAGAGGTTAATAATGATTCTATTAAGCCTAAGGAAAGAATGCCTTCCGAACTCTTTGGTATTAAAGATTGTTTGTCAAAACGCCGTAAACAACCTGAAAAGATTGATAATCAGTTTTTAAGCAGAATTAATAAAAAGTTTAATGAGCTTAATTCAATCAGGAAACCCAGCAAGGGTTCTAATTCAAAAGATAAACAAGACGAATTAACTAGCCCAAAGTTAATTAACATCAAAAGAATTAGAAAGAAGCGTAAAAAGAAGAATGATATTAATTCATTAGTTATTAATACAAATGAAGAACAGTCCAGTGATGATTCTGAAGTTTCTTCAGAAGATAATTACAGTCCAGGTAGTTCCACCTCCAAATTTCGGTGTGAAGTCGGGAAAATCTGTACTTATACGAAACAAAAGATTAGTGTTATCACGGATAACCACCAAGAAGTTTCCATTAAAGAAACTAATCCAGACACTACTGTTCAGGATTTATTAAAAGAGATTGTAAATCTTAAAAATGAAATCCTCAGTATGAAAAAGAATCTCAGTCCCACAGAGGCTGAAACCTTGACTAACAGAGACTTAAAACCAGTCAATAAACTTCTGACTACAGAAAATAAATCAGGGTTAAGATTAATCTCCAGGGCCAGAGCATCAAGCTACCATGTCCCTATTAAAATTATGATAAACAAAGATTTCATCTTAGAAAAGATTGCGTTATTAGACTCTGGAGCAGATCAAAATTGTATTTGCGAAGGATTAGTTCCCACTAAGTACTTAAGTAAAAGTACCCATAAATTATACTCTGCTACAGGAGATAATATAAAAATAAATTGGAAGCTTTCAAAAGCCCACGTCTGTAATAATGGTATTTGCTTCACTAATGACCCGTTATTACGAAACATAATCAAGAGATAATTCTAGGTATATAATTCCTAACACAAATAAAACCTTATACCGCAAAGCTAGTCGGTTTTTTCACAAGTTATATGGGAAGAGACGTTGTGTTCCCATACGTAAATCCTTTGACTACTGATCACGAGAATCATGTTAAGCAGAAGACGATCTTTAAAATAAGACTATTGACAAACAGTTAACTACCTAAAAGCGATGTTAAAATAAAAGGATAGAATCTACTTTAAAAACCGAGGTGATTAACAAAGTAAGAAACTTATTAGATTCTATGGAAAAGAAATTTGTTCGAACTACCAAATGCCTTACGGAAAGAAAGAAGCATCTGATAGATCTACCGTACGGATGACTTTAGTGAAGAATATTCCCACAAAAGCGGATCGATCCAAATGAGCCATGAGCTCATGGAACACTGTAAAAAGGAAGTCAATGATCTACTTGAAAAAGGAATCATTAGACAATCCAAATCACAGTGGAGTTGTTCATCCTTCTACGTTAACAAGAACGCTGAAAAGGAAAGGGGAGCCCCAAGGCTCGTTATTAATTATAAACCTCTTAACCAGGCGTTAAAATGGATTAGGTACCCGATTCCTAATAAAAGAGATTTATTAAAAAGAACGTATAATGCTAATATTTACAGTAAGTTCGACATGAAGTCAGGATTCTGGCAAATTCAAGTCGATGAAAAAGATAAATATAAAACAGCATTCAATGTCCCTTTCGGACAATATGAATGGAATGTAATGCCATTCGGGCTTAAAAATGCCCCTTCCGAATTTCAGAACATCATGAATAACATATTCAACCCTTACAGTCAATTCATGATGGTATACATAGATGATGTTCTAGTATTCTCAGATAATATAGATCAGCATTTTAAGCATCTAAACACTTTTGCCCAAACCACAAAGTACAATGGTTTAGCAGTAAGTGCCAAAAAGATAAAACTGTTTCAAACAGCCATTAGGTTCTTAGGGCATGATCTCTACCAAGGAACCTATAAACCAATCTGTAGAGCCATAGAGTTCTCTACCAAATTTCCCGATGAAATTCCTGATAAAACTCAACTACAAAGATTCTTACGAAGTCTTAATTATGTTGCAGATTTTATCCCAAAGATTAAGCGATTGTGAGCCGCCTCAGATAAAAGGCTAAAGAAAATTCCAGTCCCTTGGTCAGACGAACAGACTAGAGCTGTCATACAGATAAAAGAAATTGTCCAGAAACTTCCATGTTTAGGCATCCCCAATCCAGAAGCCTTCATGATAGTTGAAACTGATGCTTCCGACATAGGTTACGGTGGTATCCTTAAACAAAGAGTTTCTCTTAAGTCAGTTGAACAGTTAGTAAGATTTACTTCTGGAAACTGGAACCAAGCGCAGAAAAACTATAACACAGTTAAAAAAGAAATTTTGTCTATAGTACTATGTATCACGAAATTTCAAGATGATTTGATAAACAAAGAATTTTTACTAAGAGTCGACTGCAAAGCAGCCAAAGACATTTTGCAAAAAGATATCAAAAATTTAGTTTCAAAACAATTTTTTGCTAGATGGCAAGCTTTATTATCCAGTTTCGATTTTAAAATTGATTTTATAAAAGGAGAAGAAAACTCTCTACCTGACTTTCTGACGAGAGAATTTTTGCAGGGAGATAATGAGACCAGGCTTTAGGGCTTCGCGTCGACCTCCGTTTCAGAGTAAGCCAGAAGAGAAACTAAAACAGCCTTTTCAAGCAGAAAGCTCGAATAGAGCTTTACATAAACCTCGTGGACAGAATATGTTCACAGTTCTGGGAAGCCTCCCAATAGTACCAGCCCTCCCCAAAGAGCCAACCCAGAAAAAACTGGCACAACCTTTTAAGGCCACGCCATCAGAAACAGAAAGTAAAAGGAACTACAGGATGGTTCCTCCAGAAACATATTCAGAAGCGGTTAAACCAAAGAACTCGATGAAAAAGAGTCCCGTTCCGATTCCAAAATGGGAATTTATCCCAGCACAGGTTTTGCCAATAATGGCATTAGATAAACAGTATGAAAGTTTCAGAGTACAGGACCTTCTGAAACCATGTTATACAGACCACCAGTATGTGGATAACCAGGACCCGATAAAAACAAGGAGGTATTATGAATTCATTTTAGTGGATACAGATTCCATTGAAATAGAACACAAATACTTCGATAAAACAGGAGGAATCGAGTATTCCAAGTTCACGATCAAAAAGATCTTAAGTCCGTTTAATTGGTATATGGATCATCTGCAGACACCAGTACCATTATATGAGACCCATAAACCCCAAACATATAATTGGTATGATTACAAAGATGCATGGTTTAATTTCCTATATGTGCGTCCAAATACGCATACATGGTTTGTTAAATATGCTGAAGACATAAAAGATAAAATCATTCCCAGATGGTTCTACGAATGGTGGAACATATTTGGAGGAAATTTACAGGTGGTTGCCCCGAGCTTCCAAAACCAGTACGTTCCTTTTTGCCAGGAACAACAGATTTCAACACTTCCAGAGCACATTAAATTGTGTAAATTTTTTATCAGTAAGAGGGTTTCTTACATCCTAAATTGGACGTTTGACATCCAAGAAATAAACAGAATTAAGTATCTAAGCAAGACCATCAAAATTAAAGGATGGAGTCCAAAATTAAAAGAAGACAAATTGAAAAAGAAGAAGTCATCTTCCTCAGAAGAGACATCAAGTTCCAAAGCTGAGGCCAGACGAAGGCTCCTGGAAGCCTTAGCAAAACTAGAGGACGACGAAGACGTGGCATCTAGCCACAGTGAAACAGATAACGGCGACATGCTCATTCCCCGAGGAATTGCACAAGCCTACGCAGATGCGTACCTCAGCAAGTAATGACAGAAGGTCCCTTCCAGAAAAGGACATAAAGCAGGATGGTGACATTTGCCCTTTCAGAAAAGCAAAAGACACTTGCCCCTTCGACAAAGGAAAGGATAAAGCAGACAGCGACACTTGCCTCTTCACAAAAGCAAGAGCCAAGAAAGCGACATAAAGCAGAAAGCGACGTAAAACAGAAAAAGACAAAGGACTTAAAGCAGAAGAAGACGTTTGCCCTTTCAAAAAAGTAAAGGTCATGTAATCTTAGCCGTCCATTTGTTTTAAACAGAACCGTCCACGTGTTAGGACGAATAGTTCATTCGAGGCCTATTTAAGGTTCTCATTTGTAAACATAGAAGGCATCCGGAAATACCCTCTCTCTCTCTCTCTTTCCTTGCCTGATCTTGTATCCCTCTCCCTTTCAATGCTTTGAATAAAATTGTAAGTTTTATTAAAAACTTTGAGTTATTTTCTTATGTTTTGAACTTGATTTCTGTTTTTCGCATCTTAAACTGTTATTCCGCTCCTTATGGTATCGAAGCCATGTTGTTAGAAATGAGTGAGTAGTCTCATTCTACCGTCCTTAGGGCGGTGTTGTTCTTAGGTTGCTAGGAAGTTCCTGTTACTCTGTTCAGATTCCTGTAGTTACCAGAATAGTGACCCAGTTCCGTCAGAAGTCTACTGTTCCAGTTCTTATAGTTACCAGAGTCGTTACCCTGTTCCGTCAGAAGTCTACTATTCCGATTAGATTTAATCACTTAGTTGTTATACTGTTCCGTTTGTCATCGCTGAGTACTACTGCGAGTAGGCAAGTTCCTGGACCAGAATTTTAGCCCGAAAGGTTGGAAGGACACAGGCGTACTGCAGTGGAAGCCGCCGAGAAACGTAGGAGAAAGTGTCAGACAACAGAACATGTTAACTGTTTAAGTAATTAAAAAGAATAGGAAATAGTGTTGACAACTAGGATAGGAGAACTATTTAGGTAATTAGAAAGAATAAGAACTAGTGTTGACAACTAGGACATGAGTACTATTTGGGTAGTCAAAGGAAAAGAAAAGAGTATGGTTGAAACCTAGTGAGATAGAGCTGACCACTAGGAAAGGATGGTAGCCTCCACGCATAGCAACAACCCTTTAAGTTAAACCAAGTATTTTATAAATGAAGATGCGTCCAGAGTTTAACTATATAAGAGAATATAATTCTCAAATTCTTGAATATGTCATAGCAAGTAAGAGTTGCAATAAGCACCTAAAACAAACTCTTAGAGAGTTAGATTATTATTCAACTGCTAGACCAGCACCAGGTTTAGATTCTTACTGCCGAACTATAGTCTGACAAATAATCATTGGAAAAAGAATTGAATTAGACGAAGAAGTTAGCAGATTAAGAAGAATGATTAGCTACCTAGCAGGTAGACAGTCTATATCAGAATACTTAGTAAGACTCCACACAGTCTCCTACTAAGATGAATGAAATCAATAGTGAAAACTTAGCAACGTCAAAGATTGCTAAAGTTGAAAAGGATTTGCAGAACTGGAATATTCCAAAAGAATCTTTCAGATCTGTTTATGAAACAGGAAAGTTTGATTTTATAAAAAAATATAATATCAAAACTTGTGAATCCACAGTAGCTATTAATAACTCAAAAGAGATTATTAAATTGCTATCAACTGAAGATATAAACAGATATAAAAAGGAATTCAATTTCCTTCACATAGGTTTGGTGCAAATTGCTGTTAAGCCTTTGTATCGATTGGGTTTAGATACCCCCATCTGTCTCTTACTAAGAGATGCAAGGTTATTAAACTTTGATGATTCCTTACTTGGAGTTCTACAAAGTAATTTAGCCAGAGGTCCAGTTTATTTTAACTGCTACCCAAATTTTTCAGTAGATATTAATGATCAGAACGTTATGGACACCTTAACGTTAAACATTAAAACGAAAAATATGAACAGTAAGATAAACACAAGGGAAATAGCTATAATATACAGAGTATATTACAGGCTGATGAAAACAACCTTAGCTCCAAAAGCTAAATTAGTTAGCAGTAAAGGTGCTACCATGCTTATGGAAGCAAACCAGGAACATAGCAACATCTTTGTTCCTAGAATGCTAAAATGGAATGAAATTTTAGCAAAAGATGAATGGCACTTCGATGCCATCACCCAACCAAAGATAGACCAGAGAGTTCTGATATTGAACAAATAATCCAGCATTTGGATGGTTCAATAGATTTAAAGTTTTTAAAATCTAATGGAAGATACTCTTTTACAGCATCTTCTTCCAAACCCCGGGAGGATGAAGAGTATTCTGATAATTCTGGCGAAACTATACCCGAACGAAAAGTTCAGGGAGTAGACTATTCGTCACGGTGCTAAAGTCTACTATCGACCAATCGATGGGACGGTAGCGACCCGCGAAGTGAAATGCATGGTGGAGATAACAGGCATGATTAAAGAAGACATCGGTTTTAAAATCGATTGGAAATACATTGATAAATTATGGAGAGATCCAGAGAACGCCATTAAAAGAAAATGGTATGTAAGCACCTTTTCACTCAGTGAAAGGAAGGTGTTCAAAGAAACATGGATAAATGATATGAACAGAATCAATGCAAATCTAGAATTCTTTAGGTGGTTCGAAATCACTGATAAACTCCATAATGACAAGCGATTATGCGAGTACCATTGTAAAGAAATGGTTCCGCGGTGAAAGAAGCTGTTGAGTCGATACCTCCTTAGAACAGATAAAGATTCCGTGACGGTGAAGTCTTAATCGCCACCCTTTTAAAGGGACATAAAAGAGCCAAATGATATCACACATGTGGGTGATATTAATAAAATTCTACAACAGAACAACTACACCAACCAGTTGTTACATGTTATCTCTAACCAGATTTCTGAGGTAAGTAATGCTTCTACATTTAGGAATACGCCAGTACGGTCGGAGGAGAAAACCTTATCCGAACCTCTTTTTAAGATTCCCCAGTTTTCGGCAAAAAGCCATCCAAAATTCGGGAAAGAAATTGAAGATGATCTGCTAGACAGAATCAGTAATAAATTCAAAGAAATGAAAGTCTCTGAAGGATCCACTTCTAAAAGTTCTAACCGCTCAGTAAAAATGCTAAGCGAAGGATCCAGCTCTAAATCAGAGGTTAATAAAATATTAAAATTAAACGGAACCAATGGTAAGAATTTTTATAAACAGTCCACGTTCCCAGACATGTTGTTTGAAGAACGAACTCCACCCCCGACCACTTATTCGGGCGATGAAATCCATGAATGGAACATTGACGGCATGTCAGAAGGACAAGTTGTTAAAGTGCTCCACGAAATGAAGTCCGCTTAACGATTATAAAATAAAAACACATACTGACGATGCCCAATTAGCGTCAATCATAATTTCGGGCTTCACTGGAATGCTAAAAAATTGGTGGGAAAACTACCTATTCGACATTGAAAAGGCGAGCATCATGAATGCAACTACCACAGTCCAAATAAGAAACATCGATAACAGTATTACTAATGAAGTTCATGGTGATGCCTCAGCAACCCTGTTATACTGTATCGGTAAACACTTTGTTGGAGATCCAAAACTTTTCCAAGATAGAAGTTTAGAGATCCTTAATAATCTAACGTGTCCAAAATTACACGACTTTAAATGGTATAAAGATATATTTCTTAACAAAGTCATGTTGAGGGTATTGTAATCATGACTCTTTGGAAAGAAAGGTTTATCAGTGGTTTGCCTAAACTCTTCGCCGAAAAGGTAAGAACCAACATCAGAAGATGCCACAACGGTGATACTCCTTATGACATCATGACATATGGAGATTTAATCAGTTATGTTAATTTAACAGGTTTAGAATTATGCAATTCTATAAAGCTTAATAACCAGATACAAAAATACTCCACCAAAGGAGAATTGGGAAGTTTCTGCGAAGACTTCGGTTATGTTAAAATTTCGGCTCCTTCAAAGAGCATTAAAAGAATGAAAAAGAATCATAACATTTCTCGCCCAAAAGCTTATAAAAAGGATTATACTCCAAAAAAGAATTATAATAAAAGAAGCAGCAATAATACAAAGATAAAAGGAAATTCTTTGGAAAAGCGTACATGGCCAATAACTGCAAAGAACCCGATAAAAGAAAAGATAAAATTAATCTATTGGGAATTGATCCCGAAATAAAAGATAAACTCTTTACAATTCTAAATGAAGAGTGCTCTGAAGAGTCAACTTCAGATGATTATTACAGTGACGAAGGATCACTAAATCTTGGTTATAGTTCAGATAGTTCCACTTCCAGCTTCGACTGCGAATGTACTGGGAAAATCTGCACATGTACCAGACAAACGATTGGCGCTATCTCCAGCAGCAGCCAAGAGTTTTTCTTTGACATGGTCGATCACATAGATGACGACAGTTTTAAAAAGCAATATTTAAAAGAGCTTAAAAGCCTCATCATTAACCAGAAAAAAGAAAAGGGGATAATAGAACCTTTTGACATGAAAAGAGTTTTTAGTAAGTTTAAAGACTCTAAATCAGGTAATTCACTTCCAGACTTAATAAACGAAGTCTCTCATTTAAAGGAAGAAATCCTTCGGATAAACAAAAGACTCAGTGCATTAGAAACTGAGGCATCGACCAAAACCAAAGATTTGGATCCCACAGAAGATCCCCAAACGTCGTCTACATTTAAACAGATAGTTACGGATAATCAAGAAGATGGAGAAACATAAAATAATTCTGATTCAGGTTTAACTGTAATATCCAGGGCTAAAGCATTAAGCTACCATGTCCCAATTAGGTTAATTATTAATGATTTTGCTATCGAAAGAATGGCACTTCTAGATTCAGGAGCAGATCAGAACTGCATTCGCGAAGGTATAATCCCTACCAGGTACTTAAACAAAAGTACTCATAAGCTATACTCCGCCACCGGAGAAGATATAAAAATCAATTATAAACTCTCGAAAGCACTAGTATGCAATAAAAGCATTGCATTCACTAATAGCTTTATTATTACTAAGGATATAACCGAGGAAATCATTTTAGGAACACCATTCCTAGCTCAGATACAGCCATATACGGCAAAACCAGATGGTATTTACACCACCGCCATGGGAGAAGATCTCATATTTCCTTACATAAATCCTCTAACTACTGATCAGAATGATCATATTAAACAGAAAATGGTCTTTAAAATACGACCAGATTAAAAACCATTGAACTAAGCACGAAAGGCTGGAAGGGCCTGTGCCGCATCATTGGAAAGTTGCTTAAATCAGCCAAACAATCAGATCCAGCGTCAGAATTGTTTTATATCTTTTAAATCTTTTATCAAAATGTTAATTTGATAAACAAGTTTTAATCTTTCAAGATTTTATGAGCATCTTTTAGATCCTTTATCAAAATGATGATTTTGGAAAACAAGTTTTAAATCTTTAAAAGGTTTTTACGAGGAATACATCAATAATCCCAGCTAGCTCCATAAAAGGCATCTGTTATGGTTCCATAATACCAGATAATTAAAAAGGCTTAATATGGAAGTTCTCCAGAAGGACAGCAGGTATCAAGGTATGAACAACAGGTATCAAGGTATGACAGGTAGTTCTCCAGAAGAACAACAAGTATCAAGGTATGACAGGTAAATCAGCAGACAACGATGGCATTTCCCCAAGAAAATGCACAAACCAACGCAGAAGCATATTTCTGGCTATAAAGCAGATAGTGACACTTGCCCCTTCGGAAAAGCAAGAGGCGAAAGTGACATAAAGACAGCAAATAATGCCAGCAGGTCCCTTCCAGAAAAGATCGTAAAGCAGGATGGAGACACTTGCCCTTTCAGAAAAGTAAAGGACACTTGCCTCTTCAAAAAAGCAAAGGATAAAGCAGACAACAACATTTGCCTCTTCAGAAAAGAAAGAGACAAGAAAGCAACATAAAGCAGAAGAAGACAAAGGACTAAAGCAGACGAGGACATTTGCCCTTTCAAAAAAGTAAAGGTCATGTAATCTTAGTCGTCCATTTGTTCTAAACAGAACCGTCCACGTGTTAGGACGAATAGTTCATTCGAGGCCTATTTAAGGCTCTCATTTGTAAACATAGAAGGCATCCGGAAATACCCTCTCTCTCTCTCTCTTTCCTTGCCTGATCTTGTATCCCTCTCTCTTTCAATGCTTTGAATAAAATTGTAAGTTTTATTAAAAACTTTGAGTTATTTTCTTATGTTTTGAACTTGATTTCTGTTTTTCGCATCTTAAATTGTTATTCCGCTCCTTATGGTAAGAGATTGAGTGCAGTTCGGTTTTTGGTGGCGGTTATCGAGTGGAAGGGAATCTTTGCGTCGTAGAGGTAGGTTTATTTCTTACCTCAAGGCTAGGAAGATGGTGCGGAAGGGTATATCTACCATATGGTTCGGTATTCGATCTCGAGGGTAGAGATCTGGACCTTGATCGATTCGGTCATTAGAGAGTTTTCAGACGTATTCCCAGACGAGCTTCCGGGTATCCCTCCTGAGAGGGAGATTGAGTTTTGCATTTATATGTCGCGGATACTCGGCCGATATCTATTCCACCATCTGAGGATGGCACTGAGTTGAGGGAATTGAAAGACCAGCTGAAGGACTTGTTGGAAAAAGGCTTTATCAGGCCAAGTGTTTCTCCCTGGGGAGCGCCAGTGTTGTTTGTAAAGAAGAAGGATGGGACGCTGCGTATGTGTGTTGATTCTGAGCGGTGAATAAGGTAACTATCAAACGAGATACCCCTTCCGGGATTGATGATTTGTTTGACGATTGCGAGTGCAAGGTGTTTCTCAAGATAGACCTGCGTGCGGTTATCATCAGTGCGAGTTAGAGAGGCAGATATCCCAAAGACTGCATTCAGGACCCGGTATGGGCACTATGA
This sequence comes from Przewalskia tangutica, assembly GCA_029844215.1. NCBI lineage: Eukaryota > Viridiplantae > Streptophyta > Magnoliopsida > Solanales > Solanaceae > Przewalskia > Przewalskia tangutica. Next base: position 134,689,834 of record CM056722.1, read on the forward strand.
GTTCAGGGTGATGTCTTTCGGGTTGACCAACTCCCCAGCAGTATTCATAGATTTGATGAATCGTGTGTTCAAGCCATTCTTGGTATGTTCGTTATAGTATTCATTGATGATATCCTGGTTTATTCGCGCACAAAACAAGACCATGCAGATCATTTGAGGGCGGTGATGGGAGTCCTCCGAGACCGGCAATTGTATGCCAAATTCTCGAAATGCGAGTTTTGGTTGGCTTCAATGGCTTTCTTAGGGCATGTTATCGGGGCCGATGGTATTCGGGTTGATACAACAAAGATTGAGGCAGTCAAGACTTGGCCTAGACCCACTACATCGACGGAGGTGCGCAACTTTTTGGGCCTTGCGGGTTATTATCGGAGATTTGTGGAGAAGTTTGCTTCCATCTCAGCACCTTTGACTAGGCTGACTCAGAAAGCAGCTATGTTCCGGTGGACGGATGTTTGTGAGGAGAATTTCCAGTTACTGAAGGAGAAATTGACGACCGCCCCAGTCCTTACTCTTCCAGAGGGTTTAGACGGATATGTGGTTTATTGTGATGCGTCGGGTGTCGGGCTTGGGTGCGTGCTGATGCAGCACGACAAAGTTATAGCTTACGCATCTCGACAGCTCAGGAAGCATGAGAAGAACTATCCCACACATGACTTAGAGTTGGCAGCAGTGATTCATGCCTTGAAGATCTGGAGACATTATTTGTATGGAGTTCATGTGGATATTTACACAGACCACAAGAGTCTCCAGTACATCTTCAGCCAGAGGGAGCTGAACTTGCGGCAGAGACGGTGGTTGGAGCTGCTTAAGGATTACGATGTCGATATCCTATACCACCCAGGGAAGGCCAATGTAGTTGCAGATGCCCTTAGTCGCAGATCGATGGGTAGTCTGTCAGATGTGCAGCCAGAGAGAAGGGGTATGGTCCGCGAGTTGCATCAGCTAGCGAACCTTGGGGTTCGTTTGGTTGATTCTGATAGTAATGGGGTTCGGGTTCGAGAGGTTGCCGAGTCTTCCATCGTCGAGGAGGTGAAGAGGCGACAGTATGAGGATCCGATTATGGTACGGTATCGAGATCTGACTCTTGAAGAGAAGAGTCTATTTGAGGTAGCGCCTGATGGGGTGCTAAGATTTGAGGTTCGGTTGTGTGTTCCCGATGTGACAGGACTTCGTCAGCAGATTCTGGGGGAGGCACACAATGCTCGTTACTCTATTCATCCGGGGTCGACTAAGATGTACCATGACCTCAGGTGTATATATTGGTGGGATGGCCTGAAGAGGGACGTTGCGGAGTTTGTGGAGCAGTGTCTGAATTGTTAGCAGGTCAAGGTGGAGCACCAGACGCCTGGTGGATTGTTGCAGATGATAGAGATTCCGACATGGAAGTGGGAGGTGATCAATATGGACTTTATTACAGGGTTACCTCACGAGTGCCCATTGGATCCTTACGAGTGCCCATTGGATCCTTCTGCGAACTGCTTGCAATCCGCATAGTTATTGTTGCATGTCTCACTTTCCCTACAACACTCTTTTCAACTAAGGGCTTCAGATATAAGATTATCCCCCAAGTACACAAGACATGCTTGTCTTCTAAGCTCTCTATAATGTAGGGATCAATGAGATTCCCAACATATCTCAACTCTAGGGGGTGCCCTTGAAGGTATGGACTTCCTATTTGGGGATCAACAGTGATAGCTAGTTGTGTTTCTTTTGCAATAGGTGCAGGAAAAAAAATTTCCACAGAATCCAAAAAGGTGAATAATTGGATCTCAGCAATCTTTTCCTTCTCTACACCAACTATCTCGCCAGATTCCTCAATAGCTGGGTGTGGTTCAGGCTCCTCAATTTGCTTACCACCTCTCATAATGATGTCGCTAGGCAGATTTTCTTGAGGTGTATTGCTCATCTTATCCATCCGTTGCCCTATGTGAGTCTCCAAATTTTTGAGGGACTCCCTTGTCTCAGCCATAAACTGAGTCTGGCACTTGGTGAGCCTGAGTATGCCTGCCTGCAACTCATCTAGATCTTCCTCTAGAACCTGTGGGTTAAGCTGTTGTTGATGACTCCACTGTCTCTGATAGTAGTAGTCCATGTGTCCTGAATTTTAATTTTTTTTCTTCCGAATTTAACCTGCAAAATAAGAAAACAACAAAAGGTGATAAAAAGATGCTCGCAGAACAAGTTAAAAACTTGTTCTTGGAGCAACCAAATTAGAAATAAGAATAGATAAATTGATATTGAAAGTACGCCAATCCCCGGCAACGGCGCCAAAAACTTGATGTGCGATTTATACACACGCTTAACGCAAGTGCACGTATCGTTACAAGTAATATAGTCTAGGTAAGACCGAATATCGTCCTCAGGGACTGGTTTTCAAGTACCGATTATCTATGCTTTAGTTTCTATTTGGTTAATGTTAATTGAGTTGGAATTCTAAACTAATAATGCAGGAAATAAACTAATTATGAAAATACTTTGATTTAAATCAGTTATGATGGAGAATTAGGGCTTCCAAGATCATCAACTATCCACTCTATTCAATCCTTAATACAATTAGACTAACTTCTTCTTCTACGTTAAGATAGCAGGTTAACTAGACCGTTTTATACTCCTGTTAAGGTAATATAAACACTCAACCCCAATGGAGAACCCTTCTACCTTTTGGTGACAAGATTGACTACAAAAAAGGATTAAGAGCAATAACCTATTAAGCTACACAAGTATCGGGGTACTTTCATCCACGAATTAAACTTATGTTTATTCAACTATAGCATATTCACAATCTCCCCTTTCGGATTTCGATTAGAATTCATATAAGTGATGATAACTAGTGATCAATTAATTATCAAGCAATCAAAACAACTATTGAATAAATCTTAAGCAAGTGAAGAAGAAATCAACTAATGTATTAATTCATGAATAATAGTTTCAAGAGAATCACGAGGAAATCCCTAACAAAGTAATTAACTCCTAGCCATAGTCACGCTAAGAACTAATATAATATCCATACATGAACTGAAATAAACAAAGCAAAAGAAAGAAAAGAAAAATACTCAAGAACAAGTCTCCAAGCCTTCTAGCATCCAAGAATTGTGTTGTGGAATATTTACAAGATGGAATGTGGTAGAATGGTGGATGGAGAATGGAATTTGTCAAGTGTGGGATAGAATGTAGGATGGTGGATGGAGAATGGAATGAATTCTTCTAATGATGTTGAGACTATTTATAGCCCAAGAATCCTTTAGGTAAAGGGTTAGGGATTATGTAGGTAGGAAAAGTTATGGAATCTTTTAGGTAAAGGGTTTAGGAAAAGTGTTATACCCCGTAGTTTTGGCCATGCGTATGAGAACGTACGAAAGGGATTAAGACTTAAAATTTTAGAAAGATAGGTTGACGGATTATTTCAGACGGGTTTTAGTCAATTTTGAGGAGGGATATGTCCAGTTGCATTATGAGTTCCTAGGTGTTTCAAAGGCCTAGTACGTAGTTCGTTGAGTCTAGTTCCCAACGCAACCAACCGTTCATCGATAGGACATCGGAGTAGAAAGTTATGGAAGTTACAAGTTCAGTGTGCAGTCGGACAGAAAAGTATTTCGGTCAGGAGCCACAGGGCCGCAGCGCCGGATGCAGGGCTGCGGCGCCAGATGTTCTGAATATTCGCTGAAGTTGCAGCGCCGCGGCCGAAAGCGAGACACGGCGCGGAAGTTCGAAGGTTGGCGAGAGGTTTCAGCGCGGCGCAGCTGCGAGGCAGCCTTGGCGGGTTCTGCGGTGGGGAAAAATCGAAGCTGTTTGTTTTAAAAGGCCATGGGAGGGTGACAAGTGTCCCCCCCCCCCCATCTGATTTTGCATGTCCTATTTATTGACCAAGTCTTGAAGACTTGGTCATTCTTCAAGCTCTCCCTTCTCTCTAGAAATTCAAGGAGAAAACAAAGCTTAGAGAAAAATTTGAAAAGGTGGCAAGAAGGAAACTTGTTGGCAAGCTTGTAGGAGTTTTTGTGGAGGTGATTGTGGAAAGAAGACAAGTGAAATTTGTTGGATTAATTTGGGTAAACTCTAAGGTAACAATCCTTTCCCTTTTTGCTAGTAAATTGTGTTGCATGTGAAGAAGAAAGGATTTGTAGTTATCAATATTGCTCTTAGATATATTGCATGTAAGAAATATGATTTGGATTTGAAAGGATTGAATAAGGTTAGTACGTGAACATGTTGTAGCCAAAATACTACCTTAAACTTATTAAATTAGTTGTTATACATTGTGGGGCAGAATTTTACACGTCCAAGTTTAGGCGTGTAATCCCCTTTGAATTGATTGGATTGTTGGGCCTTAAAAGTGGCGTTTGGATGTTGAATTCGGCCTTGAAAAAGGTGGCAAAGTATGTAGAAACAAAGGAAATGCTGTCCGATTTTCCATAGAATTTAGTGACTTTGCACTTGGAATATTCTACGTTGAAGCTAGAGGTTAATAAACGTATTATGGTCATTATAGGTTGACGTACTACGTGCGGTATATTGGACTTAGCAAGTGGATTGACCCGAAGAGGTATGTGGAACTTTCCTATCTCTTGAGCATGAATAGTTTTACCTATATAGTACGGTAGACGTACAAGACTTTGGCATCCTTTACTCGTTTTAAAAGTGTCCAAGTCGGTGGAGTTGGGGGATTTACTCACTCGTTTCAAAGTAGTACGGATGTTTTATGTTTTCAAGGTTAAGGGACTTGAAGTGTTTTTTAAGTATATGATACTTGTTACGTTTTAAATCTACAAGTCCCTTGGATATAGGAAAATGTAATTTACTTATAGTATGAAGTTAATATAACGAATTTATGGGAAGTTGGTTATATTAGCCTTATGGAAAGTTAAAAAGAGAGATTTACTCTAAGAAAAATAAGTAAGGATAAATGACGTGAATTAATGGAAGGCAAAATGATTTTAAGGCATCAATTGCCTAAGGTTTTAAAAGAGTAGAAGTACATATTACTTTGGGTTAAATTCCCGGATTCCATAAAGACATGTTAGTGCCTTAAGTAAACTAAAATGAGAATGTATATGAACAAGACTAATAAGAAGTTAGGGGATTTCTTAACTTGCTTATATTATGTATGATAGCCGGTTTGTGCTAGTGATATATTATTCATCACGGGGTCATTCCCCGGGTTGTGGCATTTGCATATTCCGTGGATTTGCTACCCATGATGCGAGGAATACCTCATGCGAGTCCGTAGGGCTTATGCGGGTGAAATAGTCCCATGCGGTAGTGCGGACCTATGCGAGGAATACCTCATGCGGGTCCACACGACCCATGCAGGTGAAATAGTCCCAGGAGTAGGATTGCTTAATGATACTGCGGGTGGGTGACCTTGCTTTGATCATGAGCTTCCTATTTTCATGCAGTATAGTATATGCTTGATATTCTCATTATTAGTAAGGCACAGTGTACTGTAATTGATTATCATACATGTCTCCAGTTATTTTAGACTTACGAGGTATTTTCAGTATTTTCCAGTTTTGCATACTTAGTACATACTGTGTACTGACCCCCTTCCTCGGGGGCTACGTTCATGCCGCAGGTAAGGGTAAGCAGGTGGTGGATCCTCATTCTTAGGATCAGTGCAGTGTCGAAGCTCCATTCCTCGGAGGCTTGTTTTGTTAGTGCGGTTTTCCACGATGCTATAGGTATTATGTACATTCGTGGTATGGCGGGCCTCTGTCCGCCAGTTATGTTATTCTAGAGCTCTGTAGTCACGTTTGTGGTTTGGGCTGTAAGAACAAGTTGTCTTGTTTACTTTTGATTAAGTATATTCTATGCAGCGGCCTTGTCGGCTGGCGGTGATGTTTACTATCTACGAGTTTATGTGTTATGTATGTTCATTGCTATTCTCGATGTATACACGAGCGTGGTGCCGGTAGGCACGATCAGCGGCCCGGCTGTGTCGTGACAAAAGTGGTATCGAGCGATTAGTCCTCGGAAAGTGTCTCTGAGCCGTGTCTAGTAGAGTCTTGATTATCGGTGTGTTGTGCACCACATCTATAATCAGGAGGCTGCAGGATATTTAGGATTGATTTCCATTATTTCACTCTAAGATCGTGCAATAGAGCTGTGTTATAGGTTGAACTCCCTCTGATATTTTCTTTTATGTATCAGTTATGCCTCCACGCAAGGCAACCGCGGCCCAGAAGGGCAAGGCAGCTGAGGGATCTGCTAGTAGGACGCGGAGGGTCACGAGGGAACAGGCCCAGTCTTTACCTGAGATGATGTTTTGGGCGGCGAGTTCCACGACGTCGCCAGCCTCAGCGGAGTTCGGGGCAGCGGCGGCTGCGAGACGCGGTACACGAGCCTCGATCCACAACCGGTGAGTATAGAGATTACGAGAAGCGGTCTGGTTATTGACCAATATAGTAGCGAGCGGCAAGCGAGGAAGCGAGCGACCACAGAGCCGACAATTTACGGATTCGGGATTTCCTGGGTTGTCATCCACCAGAGTTCTATGGTTCGAGATCCGAGGAGGATTCTCAGGAGTTTGTTCGGCAGTTACAGCGGACTATGCAGATGCTTAGGGCCTCGGAGGCTGAGTCCGTCATGCTAGCCTCTTACCGGTTACGCGATATTGCGTTGAACTGGTTTGAGTCATGGGAGTTGTCTAGATGTGAGGGTGCTCTTCCAGCTGTTTGGGAGGAGTTCACAGAGGCCTTCCTGGATCACTTCTTGCCTCCTGAGATGAGGAGAGCCCGCGTGGATAGATTCTTGACCTTGAGGCGAGAATGAGAGGACTATAAGAGTACAACACAGGTTTGACTCATTGGCGGTATCGCACACCATTGTAGGCGACATGGCGAGCAGTTCATCGCTATGTGATGGGGCTAGACCGTCATATGATTACTGCATGCTTGGGGGTGGCTCTTCAGCCAGGAATGGATATTGCTAGGATGCAGGGGTATGCGCAGGGGATAGAGGACAGAGAGAGGGAGGATCAGCTAGACTCAGGCCAGCCCAAGAGGTCGGGGCAGCGAGGTCTCGAGGCGATTTTAGCGGGCGGCCTCGGCGAACTAGGTCACATTTCAGCCGGCCTGAGTGCTCCTTCTCGGTTTTTGGCGGGAGTCGATCAGCCGGGTCATTCGAGGCGGTCGGGCTCGAGACTTGAGGTTCGAGGAGGCGGCGTCACCGATCAAGACCACCCACATTTTGGTATGCCCGATGCGGTAGGTGTCACCCAGGCGAGTGTCGTGTTCCTCCAGGAGCTTGTTACTCTTGTGGCCAGCAGGGCCATTTGAAGAGAGATTGTCCGATCAGAGGTGGCGGGAGTGTTATGGTTCAGCCGACAGGGTCAGTTGCTGGATCTTCGTCTTCGACGGTTATGCGCCCCGGATGGCAGGGTGTTCACGGGCCAGCAGGCCGCGGCAGGGGTCATGGTGGGGGTCCCAGTTCCAGCGGTCCTCAGAACCGCATTTATGCTATGTCCAGCCGTCAGGACCAGGAGGCGTCACCAGATGTCGTCACAGGTACATTATTGGTTTCATGTTGTGATGTATATGCTTTGATAGATCCGGGTTCTACCTTGTCCTATATATCTCCTCATATTACTGGTAGATTAGGGATAGAGCCCGAGTCCATAAAACCTTTTGAGGTGGCTACGCCAGTAGGTGATTCAGTGGTAGCTGAGCGGGTATATAAGGCTTGCCCAATGACTATATACAGTCGTCAGACTCTAGCCGACTTGGTAGAGTTGGATATGACGGACTTTGATGTGATTATAGGTATGAATTGGCTAGCATCTTGCTATTCCAATGTGGATTGTAGAAAGAGATTGGTACGGTTCCAGTTTTCTGGTGAGCCGGTTATCGAGTGGAAGGGGAATATTGCGTCGCCGAGGGGTAGGTTTATTTCTTACCTCAAGGCTAGGAAGATGGTGCGGAAGGGGTATATCTACCATATGGTTCGGGTATTCGATCACGAGGCGAGATCGGACCTTGATCGATTCGGTCATTAGAGAGTTTTGACGTATTCCCGAGCGAGCTTGGGTATCCTCACGAGAGGAGATTGAGTTTTGCATTGATATGTCGCCAGATACTCGACCGATATCTATTCCACCATACAGGATGGCACCTGCTGAGTTGAGGGAATTGAAAGACCAGCTGAAGGACTTGTTGGAAAAAGGCTTTATCAGGCCAAGTGTTTCTCCCTGGGGAGCGCCAGTGTTGTTTGTAAAGAAGAAGGATGGGACGCTGCGTATGTGTGTTGATTACAGGCAGCTGAATAAGGTAACTATCAAGAACATATACCCCCTTCCCAGGATTGATGATTTGTTTGACCAGTTGCAGGGTGCAAGGTGTTTCTCCAAGATAGACCTGCGGTCTGGTTATCATCAGGTGCGAGTTAGAGAGGCAGATATCCCAAAGACTGCATTCAGGACCCGGTATGGGCACTATGAGTTCAGGGTGATGTCTTTCGGGTTGACCAACTCCCCAGCAGTATTCATAGATTTGATGAATCGGGTGTTCAAGCCATTCTTGGATATGTTCGTTATAGTATTCATTGATGATATCCTGGTTTATTCGCGCACAAAACAGGACCATGCAGATCATTTGAGGGCGGTGATGGGAGTCCTCCGGGACCGGCAATTGTATGCCAAATTCTCGAAATGCGAGTTTTGGTTGGCTTCAGTGGCTTTCTTAGGGCATGTTATCGGGGCCGATGGTATTCGGGTTGATACAACAAAGATTGAGGCAGTCAAGACTTGGCCTAGACCCACTACACCGACGGAGGTGCGCAACTTTTTGGGCCTTGCGGGTTATTATCGGAGATTTGTGGAGAAGTTTGCTTCCATCTCAGCACCTTTGACTAGGCTGACTCAGAAAGCAGCTATGTTCCGGTGGACGGATGTTTGTGAGGAGAATTTCCAGTTACTGAAGGAGAAATTGACGACCGCCCCAGTCCTTACTCTTCCAGAGGGTTTAGACGGATATGTGGTTTATTGTGATGCGTCGGGTGTCGGGCTTGGGTGCGTACTGATGCAGCACGACAAAGTTATAGCTTACGCATCTCGACAGCTCAGGAAGCATGAGAAGAACTATCCCACACATGACTTAGAGTTGGCAGCAGTGATTCATGCCTTGAAGATCTGGAGACATTATTTGTATGGAGTTCATGTGGATATTTACGGACCAGAGTCTCGGTACATCTTCGGCCAGAGGAGGCGAACTTGCGGCGAGAGCGGTGGTTGGAGCCGCAAGGATTACGATGTCGATATCCTATACCACCCAGGGAAGGCCAATGTAGTTGCAGATGCCCTTAGTCGCAGATCGATGGGTAGTCTGTCAGATGTGCAGCTAGAGAGAAGGGGTATGGTCCGCGAGTTGCATCAGCTAGCGAACCTTGGGGTTCGTTTGGTTGATTCTGATAGTAATGGGGTTCGGGTTCGAGAGGTTGCCGAGTCTTCCATCGTCGAGGAGGTGAATAGGCGACAGTATGAGGATTCGATTATAGTACGGTATCGAGATGCAGCTCTTCAGGAAGAGAAGAGTCTATTTGAGGTAGCGCCTGATGGGGTGCTAAGATTTGAGGGTCGGTTGTGTGTTCCCGATGTGACAGGACTTCGTCAGCAGATTCTGGGGGAGGCACACAATGCTCGTTACTCTATTCATCCGGGGTCGACTAAGATGTACCATGACCTCAGGTGTATATATTGGTGGGATGGCCTGAAGAGGGACGTTGCGGAGTTTGTGGAGCAGTGTCCGAATTGTCAGCAGGTCAAGGTGGAGCACCAGACGCCTGGTGGATTGTTGCAGATGATAGAGATTCCGACATGGAAGTGGGAGGTGATCAATATGGACTTTATTACAGGGTTACCTCACACTCAGAGGAAGCATGATTCCATCTGGGTTATTGTCGACGGTGTGAAATCAGCCCACTACGCCCGATGCGGGCGATATTTTCGGCGAGGATTACGCTAGATTGTATATCGAGAGATTGTGAGGCACGGGTGCTATATCGATCATTTCGCATGGAGCCCAATTCTCGGCTAACTCGAGGTCTTTCGAGAAGGATTAGGGACACAAGTGAGTCTCAAGGCTGCGTTTCATCCTCGAGCCAGCGGACGGGCGGCGTACTATCCAGACACTTGAGGATATGTTGCGGGCTTGTGTTATTGATTTCAGGGGTAGCTGGGAGGATCATTTACCTCTTGTGGAGTTTGCATATAACAACAGCTACCATTCTAGTATCCAGATGGCGCCTTATGAGGCCTTATACGGGAGGAAGTGCAGGTCACCGATAGGCTGGTTTAAGGTGGGAGAAGTTCAGTTGGTCGGGCCAGACTTGATTCAGCAGGCAGTGGATAAGGTGAAGCTTATCTAGGAGTGGTTATTGTCAGCTCAGAGTCGACAGAAGTCATATGCAGATCATCGGTGTCGACACTTGGAGTTTGAGGTAGATGATTGGGTCTTCCTGAAGGTATCACCCATGAAGGGCGTGATGAGATTTGGGAAGAAGGGGAAACTTAGCCCAAGGTACATTGGGCCTTATCAGATTGTCCGTAGGGTAGGCAAGGTTGCCTATGAGTTGGATCTGCCGTCCGATCTGGAGGCAGTACATCCAGTTTTTCATGTGTCTATGTTGCGGAAATGTATTGGAGATCCATCTAGAGTGCACCCGATTTGTGATGTCCAGGTGACAGAGGGGTTATCATATGAGGAGAGTCCCATAGCGATACTCGATCGTCAGGTTAGGCGACTACGGACAAAGGATGTGGCTTCCGTCAAGGTCTTATGGCGGAACGAGAACAGGGAGGAAATGACATGGGAAACAGATGAGGACATGATGAAGAAATATCCTCACTTGTTCCCTACACCTTCAGGTAACCCACTTTCCTGCTTGTTAGTTTTAATTTGGCAATTATGCTTAAGTATTGTTGTACATAGAAGGAACATTCGGGACGAATATTTTCTAAGGGGGGGAGAATGTTATACCCGGTAGTTCTGGCCATGCGTATGAGAACGTACGAAAGGGATTAAGACTTAAAATTTTAGAAAGATAGGTTGACGGATTGTTTCAGACGGGTTTTAGTCAACTTTGAGGAGGGATATGTCCAGTTGCATTATGAGTTCCTAGGTGTTTCAAAGGCCTAGTACGTAGTTCGTTGAGTCTAGTTCCCAACGCAACCAACCGTTCATCGATAAAACATCAGAGTAGAAAGTTATGGAAGTTACAAGTTCGGTCGCGATCGGACGAGAAAAGTATTTGATCGAGCCACGAGGGCGCTGCCGGATGCAGGGCCGCGGCGCTAGATGTTCTGAATATTCGCTGAAGTTTCAGCGCCGCGGCTCCGGAAAGCAGGGCCGCGGCGCCGGAAGTTCTGAAGGTTAGCAGAGGTTTCAGCTCCGCGACGCCGGCTGCAGGGCCGCGGCGACCTGCGGTGAGAAAAAAATCGAGCATTTTGTTTTAAAAAAGGTCATGGGAGGGTGACAAGTGTCCCCCCCCCCAATCTGATTTTGCATGTCCTATTTATTGACCAAGTCTTCAAGACTTGGTCATTCTTCAAGCTCTCCCTTCTCTCTAAAATTAAAAGCTCTCCCTTCTCTCTAGAAATTCAAAGAGAAAACAAAGCTTAGAGAAAAATTTGAAAAGGTGGCAAGAAGGAAACTTGTTGGCAAGATTGTAGGAGTTTTTGTGGAGGTGATTGTGGAAAGAAGAAAAGTGAAATTTGTTGGATTAATTTGGGTAAACTCTAAGGTAACAATCCTTTCCCTTTTTGCTAGTAAATTGTGTTGCATGTGAAGAAGAAAGGATTTGTAGTTATCAATATTGCTCTTAGATATATTGCATGTAAGAAATATGATTTGGATTTGAAAGGATTGAATAAGGTTAGTATGTGAACATGTTGTAGCCAAAATATTACCTTAAACTTATTAAATTAGTTGTTAATCTAAAATCATTCTAGGCAACACATATATGACCCTCATACATAACTCCGTATAGCTGTATGTCATAATACCAACTATACTACAATTATTACCAACCTGGATATGCCATCCACATAATCCTTCCTGGGTCACTGCTGCCTTTCTCGTAGCTGCAATCAACATAACTTGTTAGGGAGAGACGACCCTAACAACACAGCTCTATCGCACAATCTCCGAGTGAGAAGAATGGAAACCAACCCTAAATATCTTGCAACCTCCTGGTTATAGATATGGTGCACAACACACCGATAACCAAGACTCTACTAGACACGGTCTGTAGACACTTTCCGAAGACTAACTGCTCTGATACCACTTTTGTCACGACCCGACTCGGGCCCACTACTGGTGCCCTACCTGGGAACCACTTACCGGTATACATCAGAGAATAGTAGCGGAACATATATACAACTCGAAAAGAAATAAATAACAGGTTAGCCGATAAGGCCACCTTCCAAAAGTATACACATAACCCAAAAAGCAGTTACCTCTTTTTTCTTTACAACCCAATCCACAAGATATGACTACAGACCTCTAAGAATTTTTACATAACAACAGTGACGGGACAAGGCCCTGCCATACCCCTGAATGTACATAAATCTACAACCTCAGGGAACTGTACCAAACGACAAAGCCTCCGGAGAAATAGAGCTTTCCAAGAACTGAACAGTGATCCTAAGAATGAGGATCAACAAGCTATGTACCTCAACCGGCGGCATGAACGCAGCCCCCCGAAGGAGGTCAGTACAAAATATGTACCAAGTATGTAAAACTGAAAGTACTATAATTTAAATCATAAAGTCTAAAATAAAGCTGGAGACATGTATGGTGACCAAAATAACAGTACACTGTGCCTTACTAATAATGAGAGTAAACAAGAGTATACTTTACTGCATAAAAATAGGAGGCTCATGATCAAATTAAGGCCACCCGTCCGTAGTATCATTAAGCAATCCTACTCCTGAGACTATTTCACCCGCATAGGTCATGTTGACCCGCAATGGAGCGATTTTCTCCGCATGGGACTATTTCACCCGCATAGGACTATTTCACCCGCTTAGGCCCGGTGGGCCCGAAATGAGTACAAACGCTGCACTCGCATCATGGGTAGCAAATCCATGGAATAAATAGTAACCCGGAGGTTTACCCCGCAAGAATAATATAACACTAGCACAATCGGCTATCATACATAACATAAGCACCACCGGCTTATCATACATAACATAAGCATCACCGGCTTATCATAATTTTCATAAGCAAGTTAAGAATTCCCCTAATTTCTTATTAGTCTTAATTATCATGCACTCTCATTTTATTTAACTTAAGGCACTAACATGTCATTAAAAATCCGGGAATTTAACCCAAAGTACTATGTACTTCCGTTCCTTTAAAAAGAACCCTTTTTATATAAAAACCCCAAGATACTAACACTCGTAGTATTGAGACATGTCTATTTTTCAAATCAAGTTACCACACCTTTAGAAATTCATTTCAAGGCTTTAAAACCAAGTAACTTCTACTTTCACAACCTAGGCAACTCGTGCCTATAAAATAGACCACTCTCTTAACCTTCCATAAAGCCGTTATAACTAACTTCTCATAAAGCCGTTATAACTCTTTATGTTTTAGACAAATTCATTCTTTTTATAACCAAGAGACTTATACTTTTAAAACCAAGTATCATATACTTTCAAATCAAGTTACATAGCTTTCAGAATACTTCAAGTCTCTTAACTTTAGAAATCAAGTTACATAACTTTCAGAATACTTCAAGTCTCTTAACTTTAGAAATCAAGTTACATAACTTTCAGAATACTTCAAGTCTCATAACTTTAGAAATCAAGTTTCTTAACTTTTAGAATAGTTCAAGTAATCAATACTTTCCAAATCAAGTATTCTATACATTTTCAAGTCAAGAAATCTTTGTTTACCTTATTAGAATAAACCATTCTGTTATCTTCCCATAAAGTTGTTATAACCAACCTCCCATAAAGTCGTTATACTAACTTTATGCTTTAAAAGCTAAGACATCTTTAACCTTTAAAACAAGTGAGTTAATCCTCTAACTCAACCAACTTGGACATTCTTAAACAAGTCAAGGATACCAATTATATTAAATTCATTTAAATCTCGTACGTCCACCGTACTATACATTTATAGCTACTCATGCTCAAGAGATAAGAAAAATTCCACATACCTCTTCGACTTAAACCACTTGCCAAGTTGAATAAGCCGCACATATAATGTCAACCTATAATGACCATAATACGTCTATCAACTACTAGCTTTCAACGTAGAATATTTCTAAGTATAAGGACTCTTAATTCTACGGAAAATCGGACAGCACTTCCTTTGTTTCTATGTACTTTTCCACCTTTTTCAAGGCCCGAAAATCAATAACCAAATGCCACATTTAAGGCTCAACAATTCAACAATTCAAAGGGGATTACACGCCTAACATGACGTGTAAAATTTTGCCCCACAATTAATATCCAAAAAGTCCAACATTTCAATGCCATTATCGGCTACAATGCAACAACAATGTCAATTTCCTTTCAATTCCTTTTTCAATCAAAGTTGTTATTCCAATATGTTATATACCTTATAACAATTATAACAACTACAATTCCTTTCTTTCTTAACATGCGACGATTGTAACTATCGACCAAATTGATTACAACATAAATGGCTAACTTGCCGATTTTCGGTTTTTAACATGTCGACATGATACAAATCTTTTCAAACTTCAATCTATATATCACATGCTCATTTATCAAGTACTATAACATGAAATCTTTAATCACTTAAGACGATGAAGATTTTACCTCAATAAGCCCTAATAATGTCCAAGCGTAAAAGTCGATCCTTAGCAACTTTTAGCTCCTCTTCTTATGTTCCAATCCGCTCCAAGCACTCCTTAGAAGCTCATAACCAACTTCTCTTCAATTTTCAACTTCAAAGTTGAAGAACGCCCTAGGTTTTCACCTTGCGACTAACGTGAAAACGTAGTTTTTCCGGGATCTTTCTATTGAGATATCCTTAAAATACCCTTAGGAACCTTGGTTTAAAGTATTGGAATTATTGAACCACAAACGAATTTTTTTCTTGTTCTTCCATGGCAAACCCGAGAGCAACATTATGAGCACCTAAAGTTTTGCAAAAATTTCTCTAAGTGTAAGGCTTGTCTTGCTACTAGTGTGATGATATACTACCTTCAATGGCCAAGATTAGAACACATGTGTGGCCTAGATTCATTGGGGTTAAAAGATCTAATGTCAAATTGGCTAGTTGACTTAGTCAATAATGTCAAGCCTTGGCTTGTTCAAGACTTACCAATCTCCATGTCAATTCGTCCAAGCCTATGTAGGGGGGGAGGGGTGACACGTGTCACCCTACCATTCGCCCATACACTTTGTTTCCCGACATTTCCATAATTCCGATAAATTTTACGAGTCTCAATTTACAAACATTATTCTTTTTCGAGGTTCGGAAGACTTTTCCCTTTGGAAAACAATTATTTCTTTCGTTCAAATTTAAAGTCGTAACTTCACACGTACGTTCTCTTACACGTGTCCTAGAATTAAGGGGTATAACAAAGAGTGCCCTGTGGCCTGTTGTTTGCCATCTTTGCTAGTTGTCCCACCTGCGTCTCTAAGTTCCTGATAGAGGATCTTGTCTCTGCCATGAACTGGGTTTGTGAATTCGTAAGTGTCAACAAAGTTGCTCGCAATTCGTCTGACTTTTCTTGTGGAGCAGGTGTACTGAACTGTTGGGAAGGTGAGGCCTGGTTAAATGGTTGTTGATTTTTGTATTGGCCTCGGAACTGGTTCTGTTGCCCTTGATCACCCCTCCATGAAAAGTTAGGGTGATTCCTCCACCCTGGATTGTAGGTATTTGAATAGGGTTTGTTCTGGGGCCTTTGATAATTCCCCACTTCCTGACATTCTGCTTGCTCAATAGGGATGTTGTTGGGGTCTACTGATGGGCACCTATCAAAGGTATGAATACCCACACACATCTCACAACTCAATGGCATCTGAACTGCATTCACTGACACTGTGTTCTGTTGCAGTTCCTTGGTCAAGAGAGCAACCTGTGCATTTAACGCTGTAATGGTATCGATCTCATGAACTCCTATCACTCTCCTTCCACTTACCCCTCTATAATCTGTCACATGGTTATTGGTGGCCATGTCTTCTAGCAAATCATGGGCCTCATATGTTGTCTTCTTCATGAAGGTTCCACCTGCAGCTGCGTCAATGATGGTTCTTGTGGTTCCACTTAGCCCATTGTAGACAGCTCAATGCTATGATGTGGACACTTTCTTTGCAGATCTTTAAATATCTCCTAAGCTTCATAGAGTGACTCTCCATCATCCTGGTAAAAATTGTTCAACTTTCTTCTCAGCTTAGCGACTTTAGACAGTGGAAAGAACTTTGCCAAGAACTTTTGTGCCAACTCCTGCCATGTAAATATAGAATCTGTAGGAAGGGAATTCAACCAAACTTTTGCTCTATCCCTGAGTGAGAAGGGAAAAAGCCTCAATCGGATGGCGGCGTCAGTAACGCCATTATACTTGAAAGTTGCACACAACTCCAAGAAATTTGCTATGTGCATATGAGGGTCTTCAGATGGCGACCCTCCAAATTGAATTGTATTCTGCATCATACTCAGGATCGCAGGCTTGATTTCGAAATTATTTGCTCCTATTGCTGGGAACCTGATGCAAGTCTGTGCTCCATTCACCCTTGACAGCATATAATCTCCCAAGCTTCTCTCAGCTTGGACCTGAACTATTTCTTCCACATCCATTGGTAACCTTCGGGGCATTCTCTGGTTAGGTTGATGATCACCTAACCCTTTGTTCATCT
The DNA here is from genome assembly GCA_029844215.1 of Przewalskia tangutica. NCBI lineage: Eukaryota > Viridiplantae > Streptophyta > Magnoliopsida > Solanales > Solanaceae > Przewalskia > Przewalskia tangutica. Next base: position 134,706,659 of record CM056722.1, read on the forward strand.
CATTGTTATTCTGCAAGCCTCCCATTGCTATTAAGGCCAAGATTCGTTTGTTTCTCCGGTTCTGCTTGCAAGTCTTTTCAATTTCCGGGTTGAAGGGAATAAGTGTATCTGCTCCTCTTCTCCTTCGCATAAACTAGATGTCTGCAATAGATCAAAATCAACAAACAGATCACGGCGCACGGTTTCACCAATAAAAAAAAATAAAAAAAACCAAATTAGAAATGAAGAATAGATAGAATGATATTGAACTGCGCCAATCCCCGACAACGGCTCAAAAAACATGCAAAAACTTGATGCGCGATTTATGCACACACTAAACGCAAGTGCACGTGTCGTGACAAGTAATATAGTCTAGAAGACCGAGTTATTGTCCTCAGGGATTAATGTCCAATTATCAATCTCTATTCTGTAGTATCTATTTGGTAACTGATAATTTGATGAATTGTTTATAGCTATGATTATAGATGCTAACTAAATTACTTTACTTTACTTCAGATATGGTGGAAATAGGGCTTCCAAATCTCCTCAACTATCCGCTCGCTTTACTCATTAATGCAAATAATTATGGTTCTTCTTCTATTTCGAGACAGGTTAACTAAGTCGTTTTATACTCCTGTTATGGTAATATAAACACTCAATCCCAATGTAGAACTCTTCTATCTTTCGATGACAAGATTGACTACAAAGGAGGATTAAGAGCAATAATCTATTAAGCTACACAAGTATCGGGGTACTTTCATCCACGATTTAAACCTATGTTTATTCAACTATAGCATATTCACAATCTCCCCTTTCGGCTTTCAATTAGAAATCATATAAGTTATGATAATTAGTGATCACTTAATTACCAAGCAATCAAAACAATTATTGAATAAATCTCAACAATAATAAGAAGAAACCAAAACATGCATTAATTCATAAGAACGAGGTTCAAGCGATTTGACATGGAAAACCCTAAATTAAGTTAGTTCCTAGCCATAGACATGCCAAGAACTAAAATAATATCCAACATATACTAAAAAGAAATAAAATAAAGAACAAGAAATTACTCAAAAATAAGTATCTAATCTTGATCTCCAAGTTGTGATGAATTCTAAAGTGTGGAACCCTCTCAAATATGACCTAAAAGGTCATTTTATAACCTCCAAAACGTCCCAAACCTTTTCCTTCTTGGCCTTCGCCCATTCCTATTCGGATTTGGCAATTTTCCCGCGTTGGCGCCGCGGCCCTACAACCGGCGCCGCGACGCCAAAACTTCTGCGGCAGCTCTGCTTCTTGGGCGCCGTGGCTCTGCTACTGCTGATTGGCTGGCGCCGCCCTGTTTCTCGCCCGGGTTGCCAAATATTTAGCTTTTTGAGCTCTGGAACCTCTGTTTCTGCCCTCTTTTCGCTCCTTCTCTCCAATGTGCCACTTTAAGCCATTGTGACTCAAAAGAAAGAAAATTTATCCTAACACGACACATATTTGTACAAAAATGGGCAAAAGACTAATTAAAAATGACTCAAAAGGTGTATAAAATACACCGATCACTAGTCCACTTGTCACAATATATCTCGGACTTGGAAATTCCCGCGTTGGCACCGCAATGCTGCTCTCTGGCACCGCGGTGCCGAAAGTTCTGAGGCTCTCTAATGTTATGGCATCGCGGTGCTGTACTATTTTGTCCTGATTTTGCCAACTTTCGTCCTTTGCCTCAGGAGCTACTTTTCCGCCCACTCTCTATTGGAAAGAACTCAATACTAGTGTACTTCTCGTCTTCACACGTATTTGTATCCAAAATTATTCCTTAGAGAAAATGTGAATATTCTTTCCTTCCAACATTCACGTCTTAGTTCCTAACTTACGTTCTCATTTATGCCATGGAATTACGGGGTATAACACTTTCATAGTAGAATACCATCGGACATATTTACTGTGCGGTGAACGTGATGTCTTTAACCGTTAGTGTTTAGTATATGCCAAGATAATGGTACCAACACAACACTTTTCCTACTCAAACTTTCTAGTGTTTTGTCCGTCGTGGGCCGTGGACACCCTTGGATTCTTAAGTGCGTTCATTTGAGGCGGCCTGTCCTCGTACTTAAATAAGTGGTCTCCTACAAGGTATCCTGTAATACCCCGCTACACAAGCGTTAGGAACTATTAAAAATTTCCCTAACCTAACCTCAATTATTGAGGATCACTATAGGTTTGGAAATTTATCCTTTACCTCTCTTACAGGTAGCACTTTTTGTCTATCACGGGAATGACCTTGGATTATGTTTCTTAAGAAAGACACATTATCCAAAGTGCTCTTGATTCCTCGGAAGCGCTCACGGAACCTTTACAGTTTAGTTTTCCCATTGAACCTTATTCCTGGGATCTCCAGTCTATAAGGTTGGGTGTCCACTATATCGGTTGTTATTATTTGGGTTTTAAGCCCATTCCCCTAGACAGGCAGAACACCTGATCTTTGGGTATTCCCTTCGTCAAGGGATCTGCGATATTTTCCTTAGATTTTATGTAATCAATGGAAATAATACCCGAGGTGATCATCTGCCTAACAGACTCATGTCTCCGTCGAATATGACGAGACTTACCATTGTATATTGCACTTCGTGCCCTTCCTAGAGCAGACTGACTATCGCAGTGGATCATTACAGAAGACACGGGTTTATCCCAACATGGGACATCCTCTAGAAAACCATGAAGACACTCAGCTTCCTCTCTCGCTTTATCTAAAGTAATAAATTCTGACTCCATCATGGATCGGGCAATAAGAGTTTGTCTAGAGGATTTCTAGGACACAACTCCATCACCGATTGTAAAAATATATCCGCTGGTGGACTTGATGTCGTCGCTATCAGATATCCAGTTTGCATTGTTGTACCCCTCTAGTACCGCTGGATATCTTGAATAGTGTAAACCGAAATGTATCATGAACAGGAACCATAGTACCCTGTTCAATGCTTTCTAGTGATCCTCACTTGGATTTCGAGTGAAGCTAGCTAATTTATTTACTGCATGAGCGATATCAGGTCGACTGCAGTTTGTGATATACATCAGACTATCAATCACCTGCGCATATCACTCCTGGTGTACGGGCTTACCAAGATGTTTGTCAAACTTTTGACTTATATCCAATGGTATTGATACCGGTGAACTGTCGAACATCCCAAATTTCTTCAGTACATCCTCGATGTAGTGAGATTGAGATAAGATCAGTCCATTACATGTCTTAGAGATCTTGATCCCTAAGATGACATCTGCAATGCCCATATCTTTCATGTCAAAACACTGTTTTAACGTGTTCTTAGTTTCTAGAATTATCCCAGAACTGCTCCCAGTGATCAACAATTCGTCTACATATAGGCATATCACGACGAATGATTCGACATTTCCTTTCATATAGACACATTTGTCACCTCCATTAATGGTGTACCCTTTGATAGTAGAGTACTATCAAATTTCTCGTGCCATTGTTTCGGGACTTATTTCAGCCCGTACAACGATTTAACAAGCCGACATACTTTTGTCTCTTATCCTGGAACCACATACCCCTCGGGTTGGTCCATATATATTTCTTCTTTCAAATCACCATTTAGGAAGGCAGTCTTAACATCCATTGATGTATTTTAAGATCCCGCAAGGCGGCGATAGCTATGAACATATGTATGGATGTCATTCTTGACACCGGAGCGTAGGTGTCGAAGTAATCAAGGCCCTCCTTTTGGCGATAGCCCTTGACTACTAACCTAGCTTTGTACTTGTCTATAGATCCATCTGCCTTTAACTTTCGTTTAATGATCCACTTACAACCCAATGGTTTGTGTCCCGGGGGAAGTTCAGCCAACTCCCAGGTGTGGTTATGCAGGATGGATTCTATCTCACTTTATAAAGCTTCCTTCCAGAGCGGTGCTTCTGGAGTTGACAATGCTTCAGCGATTGTCCGTAGTTCATTCTGAGCTAAATAAGCTTCAAAGTCTGGACCGAAGGACTTGTCCTTCCGGGACCTTTTGCTTCTCCTTGGTTCCATCTCTGAATCTTCCAAGTTCTGAGAATCTGGATTACTGAAATTCGGATAATCAGCTATTTCGGAATTCACTAGATCTGAACCGTTCGGATTTAGGTAGTCATTTACCTCTTGATCCTCAGAGGCTTGATCATAACTTCGTTTGTGAGAGGTTATGTTGTTTTCCTTGTATGGAAACATGTCTTCAAAGAACCATGCGTTCCTTGATTCCATGATCATATCTTCATAAATATCCGGATTATCTGACTTATGTACTATGAAGCGATAGGCACTACTGTTATTGGCATATCCGATGAATATTCAATCCACAGTCTTAGGTCCAATTTTGGCCTGCTTTGGCATAGGTACTTTTACCTTGGCCAGACAACCTCATACCTTCAAATATTTGTAGGTAGGTTTCTTTCCTTTCCATAGCTCGTATGGAGTCTTGTCTTTACCCTTGTGCGGGACTCTGTTAAGAATCCTATTCGCGATAAGAATAGCTTCTCCCCACATGCTTTGAGGGAGGCCCGAATTGATGAGTAGAGCATTCATCATTTCCTTTAGTGTTCGGTTCTTACGTTCAGCAACCCCGTTTGATTGAGGTGAGTAAGGAGCCGTTGTTTGATGAACTATACCTGATTGGGTACAAAGTTCTTCAAAAGGCGCTACATATTCTCCCCCTCTATCGCTACAGATAGTTTTAATCCATCTGCCTAGTTGATTCTCAACTTCTGCTTATAGCGTTTGAATGCTTCAAAGGCTTCATCTTTACTTTTTAGTAAGTAAAGGTAACAAAACCTTGTGTCATCATTTATGAAAGTCACAAAGTACTTGTTCCCCCCTCTAGTTTGAGCGAACTTCAAATCATATATATCTGTGTGTATAAGTTCTAGAGGAGCGGTATCCTTTTCGACGGATCTAAATGGACTCTTGGAAAGTTTTGCCTCTACGCACATCTCACACTTACGTTGAGGGTTTATGTCGATAGATGGCAATAATTCCAGCTTTACCAATCTTTAGATAGATTGATAGTTAACATGTCCTAATCTATGATGCCATAAGTTAGATGACTCAATCAAGTAAGTAGAAGGTGTAATTTTATTGATAGTTGAAGCTGAAGGAATTATAGGTGCAACATTAAGCTTAAAGAGGTCTTCACAGACGAAACCCCTTCCTACAAAAGTTCCATTCTTAGTGATTACAAATTTGTTAGACTCTAATACTAGCCTAAAACCAATATTTACTAACAAAGGTCCAGAAATTAGATTTCTATGAATTTCTGGGACATGCATCACTTCCTTCAGAGTCAAATCCTTCCCGGATGTCATCTTTAGGACCACCTTTCCTATCCCCAGTACCTCTGAAGAAGAATTGTTTCCCATGAACAACTTCTTGTCTGAGACTGGTGTATAAGTGGAGAAGACTTTTTTATTGGAACATATGTGATGGATGACACCTGTGTCCAACCACCATTGCACCAGATTCTCAACGAGGTTTGCTTCAAGAACCACCGCTGATAACTCCTGAATCATATCGTCTATGAGCGTGTCTTCGATGATGTTAGCCTTGGCCTTGCCTTTGGCCTTATTCTCACGTTTGAGCTTGCGGCAGTCTTTGGCTATGTGACCAACTATACCACAATGATTACACTTGCCCTTGAACTTTTCAGTTGTTTGGGGCTTGCCTTATTTCTGAAACTTCCGCTTCTTGCTTGAGTTCCCTTTGACTTTCGTCAGATTTGCCTTAGCCTCAGTGGGTTGTTTTCCCTTTGACATGGCCTTCTTATTGTCCTCTTGAATCTGGAGTTTGATAACAAGTTCGTCTAAAGTCATCTCATTCGTTTTGAGTTTTAGATAGTTCATAAACTGAATCCATGAGGGAGGCAGCTTCTCGATTAATGCCCCAACCAAGAATTGTTTGTTGGGATTTTAATCCTTCCAAATCCAGGTGATGTAGAATCATTTGAAATTCCTGGACTTGGGATGTCACATTTTTGTTGTCCACCATTTAAAATTTCAGAAACTTCCCAATGATGAACTTCTTACTACCCGCATCTTGGGTGTTGTATTTCTTCTGAAGTTTGTCCCATAACTGCTTGGCAGTTTCAACGGTGCAATATACCGTGTATAGTGGATCAGACAAACTATTTAGAATATAGTTCCTACACATGAAATCACTATATTCCATGCTTCGCGAACCATCCTCATGTCATCAGTGACATGGTTACCCTGGCCCCCTCCCGCCAAATTATTTGGCTGAGGGTCCACGTCTTCCCCAACTAGTGGAAGGTCTTCAGTTAGGAAACGTGACATTTACATAACCGTCAGAAAAAATAGCATCTTTTGTTGCCATCTCTTAAAGTGAGTGTCCATGAACTTTTCAGGACGTTCATGGTGAAAGCCAGCAGGTGTAGGGGCAGTGACGCCCCCTTGAGTAGTTGCAAAGGCGTTGGGAATGTCTCCAACATGAGCATAGATATTGTTGAAGCCTTGGAAATGATCATAGGCACTATAAGTCCCCAGAGCAGCAGTGGAGGCATTGGTTGTACCACAACCAGTGTTGATACTAGTTTTGCCAAAAGCAGTGGTAGCACTTGAAGTGCCAAAAATAGTGTTAGCACTAGAAGTGACGAAATCAGTGGTTTGAAAGACATTAGGAATGCCTTGATCAGTGGTGACACTAGAAGTGCCAAGAACAGTGGAGTTGAAGGCAGCGTTAGTGCCTTGAGTAGTGGGACTGAAGGCAATGTGATTGCCTTGAGCATCGGTGGAATTTTTAGAGTTGAATTGGTTGAATTGATCTTGTCCAGTTATGTTGTTGAAATAGTGAATATTATCTTAAGCTTGTTGTTTTAAGTGTGGAAATAAAGGAAATAGGAATATAACAACAACAACAAATTGTAATAAAGTTGGAAATGATCAAATAGAAAGGCTTGCTGAGTCGACCAAATTCTTGATCTATCATTAAGATAATATTGCCCCGTATATCCTTTCAATGGTTGTAATGACAATTTATCTCCCAAGATAAAACAACAATCAAACAAATGAGCAAAGAGAACTCAAGTGTTTGCTTTGGAAGAAAGACCTTTGAGTGTTTGTGATTGCAAGAGATGAAGACAATTTCAGAGAATTGTTGAGTGTAAGATGATTTTGCAAATGAGCCCAAGGCTCCATTTTATAGTGTAGAAAAGATGGTATTCCATATAGCCAAGTAATGGCCAATAAAGACCAAGTAAAGACCATGAATGTGGAGTAATAATTCAGCCAAATAATTGTTGAATTCATGAGGCATATAATGGAGAATTAATATTCCAAAGTCAGCCCAAAAACAGTTTCATCCATCTTCCAACGGTCTGAAACGCCTACAACGCCGTGGCCCTGCAGACTGGCGCCGCGACACCAAGACTCCTGAGAGTTGGTGCCATGGCGCCAAAACTTCAGAGAGTTTCGGGCGCTTTCGGCGTCGTTGCCCTGCAGCATGGCACCGCGACGCTCTGGAGCCACGCTATTTTCAGACCTATTTCATCTTCTACACATTACACATGTCTTCCCTTCGTTTACCAATGTGATATCATTGTTATTTGACCAATAACCGTTTATTCTCTTATGTCTCAAACAATTCGTATACGTACAAATATCTCTTCCATTTAAGAAAATTACGATTCTTTGCACTTTTTGTGCACGTGTGTGGAAACCATGTTTCCGACGTGCGGGACCCCAATTGTTCGAGTCATAATTAATAGGATTAATTTATTTCACATTCATTAAATTTCCAACAATTTTACGAAGCATGACGAATCTTCATCTTTCACACTTTTTTTTATTTTTCTTATTTTTTTAGAAAATAATTTTAAAAACAGTTTAACTTTCTTTTTTTAAAAAAAAAAATTTTAATTTTTAAAAGAAAAAGATTTAAAAAATATTTTTTTAATCAAGGCTTAAATATGTGAGCGAAAATTTTAATACAATTTTCATACACAAAATTGTGAGCCAAATTTTTAAGCCTGGAATATTGTATACAATGTTGTTGTAGTTGTATTAATTTTTCAAAAACGTAATATGGACTTTATACACGAAAAATGTGAGAGAAATTCTAAGTCTTGAGCGAGATATATTTATTTCATACCGTTTTCATACATAATTTTTTTTAGCATAATGTTTAAGCCACTACTAAAAAATTGCTAAAACCCAACGACAAATCAACGCAATTCGTCATTTTTATTTTTTTTAATTAAAATCGACGGACTACATTGGTTTATTTTAGCGGATTTTTGTGCCAAAATGTCCGTCAAATTGAACCAACACAGTCTGTTGGGCCACTGCCCACTGGTCCAGGCCCATGGCCAGGTGGCCAAGGCTGGGACCAGTTGGGTGGCGGCCCACTACTGTTGGGGCGGGACCCACTGCCGCCGTGACCACCGTCGGAACCACCGCGTTTGCCGCCACAATTTTTCCCATTATTTTTGCCGCCATCGTGAACATGGTTTTGGCCCGAGTTATCAATAAAACCTGGAGAATTTGTGGAGGATCTATGGGCCTAGTACCGGTAGCCGCCTTTTTAGCCAAACTGTCTTCTTCCAACGTAAGCATGTAGCGGGCTTGATAGAATTTCGGTAGAGGGTTACTTTGAAGAAGGATTGAAGCAACGTCGTTATAGGCCTCGGACAGGCCTGCAACCATTTTAGAACGAGACAACTATTGCTAACAGGAGCACCCACATTGCGAAGTTGATCCGTCAACTCCTTGAGTCGTTTGCAATAAGATGAAAAGTTCGGAAAATTCTCCATTGTGACTTGAGAAAATTAATTTTCAAGGGTGACAATGCGGGAATGACTGTTATCCTGGAATATATCACACAATCTATTCCAAGCCTCCATAGCGGAAGAGTTAGATTCCATAATCCTATGTAAGAGGTCGAGGGAGATAGTGGCATAAATCCACTGGAGAACCTTTGCGTCAAGAGTAATCCATAATTTAGGATTTTCCTCTTTGGTGGGCACACACTCCGTGTCAGGAGCCGGAGGGATTATGTGGTGGAGAACTTAATGTGCCATCTTATGAATTTTGAACAACTTCGTCCATGTCCATATTGGACATTTTCTAGGTCAAGAACAATAAGAAGAACGCTATTGATGTTAGAAATTGTGAGGGCAGGATGAAACGTGTTCTTATCAGTCATAGTGAAGAAAACAAAAATTGGACAAGGAACTTTTTAAAGGGGTCTCGGGTTATGAAGAAGCCGAGAGGAGGGGGTAGGGATTTGCACGAAAATCAAGAAGAAGAGAAAATTTGTGAAGCAAGGAAAAGAACCTAGATTTTGATACTATGAAAGAAATAACCTCTTGATTATTCACATTAATGAATGGGGTATATATACAAGTTACATATAGGAAAATTATTTTCCTATTTTACATCTAAAACCCTATTCTATTTGGAATCTAACTATACAATTATGGTAATAGTACAAGTCTAATTATGCTATAATATACATTCCTAATATTCAAAATATTGTATGTATATTGAAGCCCAAAGCCGACAACCCAAAGATGAAGCAATCCGTATATTATGAAGATTAGTATTTATGGTATATGTTGTATATTACACTTGTATATTAATTAGTCTTGTAGTCTTACCATAATTGTATGATTAGTCTCCATATAGAATAGGGATTTAGATGTAGAATAGGAAAAAAGATTTTCTATTGTAACTTGTATATATACACCTTTCATCAATAAGAATAATCAAATGATTATTTCTTTCATGGTATCAAGAGTCTAGGTTATTTTTACCTTGCTTCCGCTCCTCTCTTGCCTTGATTTCCATGACCTTCCCTACCCCCTTCCCTCTCATATTTCTTTTATCTCCAACCCGAGACATACCCAAAAAAAATATTGATTCATTTATGGACTCTAATTCTCATACTTTACAGCCATTTGATATTATTCATAGTGATTTATGGACGTCTCCTGTTCTGAGTTCTATGAGTCATCGGTATTATGTTCTCTTTTTGAATGATTATTCTAAATTTTTATGGACTTTTCCAATAGCGAAGAAATCTCAAGTTTTTTCCATCTTCCAAAAATTTAGAGCTTTCATTAAGACCCAATTCGAACGAGAAATAAATTCAATGTGATAATGACAAAGAATATGACAATGGGGAGTTTCGGGAATTTTGTGCTAAAAATGGAGTCAATTTTCATTTTTCTTGTCCTCATACGTCTTCACAAAATGGGAAAGCCGAACGCAAAATTCGTACCTTTAATAACATTATCCGAATTTTCTTGGTTCATGCTTCCGTACCCCCGTCTTTTTGGCATCATGCTCTACAAATGACTACATATATTCTTAACATTCTTCCTTCCAAAGGTTTGACATTTCGTCCCCTCTTCAAATTTTATATAATAAGACTCCCTCGTATACACATTTTAGAGTCTTTGGGTGCTTGTGTTATCCACTTTTTTCATCCACTACAATTAACAAACTTCAGGCCCGTTCTATCCCTTGTGTGTTTTTGGGTTATCCGTCAAATCACCGTGGTTATAAATGTTTTGATTTGTCATCTAATCGAATCATTATTAGTTGTCATGTTATTTTTGATGAGTCCCAATTTCTATTTGCTAAGGTAGATAGTATCGTGCCTAGTTCGTATAATTTTTTAGATGATGGTATATCCCCGTATTTATTTTACCATTTTTTGGATATATCCCGTGCCCCGAATGCACCAACGAGCCCACTGCCCGCTGGTCCTAACTAGGATGGCAAATGAGGCAGGGTAGGATAGGTCAAACATTAAATGGGGCAAGGCAATGTTTAAACCGGACAGGGCAGGGCGGGACAGGTCAAAACACATTTTTAGAAAATTCTAAATAGGGCAGGGCAGTTAATAGGGAAAATCTTTCTTTGTGCAAATTTAAAAATATAATCTGTTACGCTGGGTTGTACTTGTTAGAATTGGATAAACTTTTATAGTTGGGGCTCCTTTGAAGAGAGTGAAGTTTGAATCTCTTTTTTATGTCCATGTGTTTGCTTTAAAAATGAAGTAAGGCCACCTCTGAAGTTTGAGAATCAGCTGGAACCACTTCTCACGTAGGAAAGAACCTCCCCCGGACAGAAAATTGTACATCTTTATTTTACGGTCATATTGAGACTTTACAGGGATTAATACGACTTACGGTTTGAAAGTTATAACTGTTTAACGTTTCTGCCTCGGATCAACCAAAATCTGAAAGGGCAGAATGTATAACGTAAAAATTGTACATATTGGTAAAGAATCTGAAAGTTTGTGCTGAATAAAAGTTCTATATTACTCTGTTATAGACAGTTTGAGACTTTACAGGGATAAATCTGAATTTCGGTTTGAAAGTTATCACTGTTTAAAGTTTCTACCTCGGATCAACCGAAATCTGGAAGGGAAGAATGTATAACTTAAAAACTGTACAAATCGATAAAGAATATAAAAGTTTGTGATTTATAAAAGTTCTAGTTTTCTCTTTTCTAGACAGTTGATACTTTATGGGGATTAATCTGACTTACGGATAAGAAGTTATGACTGTTTTAAGATTGTGTCTTGTTTCATAAAAATTATGGCGAGACAGTTTTCATAGGGTTGTTCTTGCGTAAATTTGTACTAGTTACACTAAGTATTTCAAGAGTAAACTTGGGATATTGTTAGGTCTCCGTGTTGCGACATAGGAAATACCTTATTTGGGGTTATGGTTTGAGAGTTGTAACCCTTACAAGTGGAAAGTGCGAAAGGTTGAAAGAAAGGAATAACATTTAAAAAATAAACACAATTCATAAATTACTTGATATTAAGAAATTATGACAATAGACTGATTGCTCATTCATTTTCTTAAAAATAAATAAAAGAAGTTAACAAAATAAATACCAAGTTGAAAGTGAAAAATGAAAAATAACATAAACAGGGCAGGGTGGAGCAGGACACGACAAATTTTAAAAAAATGCTAAACGGGGCAGAGCAGGGCGGGTTAACATCTTAGCAGGTCAAGACTTGCCCTGCCCTAACCCGCCCTAACCTGCCCCATTGCCACCCCTAGTCCTAGCGTCACTGTTTCTGCTCCCGTTCTGGGTCCAACAACTAGGCCATCTCTCGGCCCGATTCGGCCCGATTCACCTTCCGGTTCGATGGTCTTTCGCCCATCGGTGACGGTTCCGTATCGATTCACAGGTCGCGAGCCCACTTCCTGGCGGCCGTCCGTGTCACGATAATTCTCAAAATTCACCCAATTCTGCCCCGAGTCATGGTTCAGTCAACCGAGAATCGGACCGATAAATCCGGACCGAATTTTTATCGGTACGAATAAGAGTACCAAAAAATTACCGAACCGATAAGGATCCGGTCCGGCAAACCCGATAATTAATAACCACCCTCCCCAACCCCCCACCAACCCTAATTATATTTAATTGCAATATTCCCTAATGTTGGACTATTTTACATGTTTTAAGAATATATGTGATGTAGTCTTTATGTTTTAATGTGAAACATTGACATAAAATATAGGGAGAGAGAGAGAGAGAGAAGTGATGCGCGAAAAGATGCACACACTTTAATGCAAGTGCACGTTATCGTGACAAGTAATATAGTCTTGGTAAGACCGAATATCGTCCACAAGGATTAGGGTTCAAGTACCAACTATCTATCTTTTGGTATCTATTTGGTAATTGATATTTGATTTTGTGGTTTATAACTAATAATTATAAAAGCTAATTAACTATAGGTTTACTTCAGTTGTGATGGGAATAGGGCTTCCATGTCTCCTCAACTATCCGCTTATGTTATTTATCAATGCAATGAATTATGGTTTTCTTCTCTCGGAGCTAGCAGGTTTACGAAATCGTTTTATATTCCCGTTAAGGATATATAAACACTCAACCCCAGTATTGCACCTTTCTACTTTTCGGTGATAAGGATAACTCTATAGGAGGATTAAGCACAAAAACCTAGTTAACCGTCACGCACCATGCGTAAAATGAGGGTTGTTAAGCCTCTCATTAACGCTACATAAATAATTGAAGTATTTTCATCCCCAATCCAAAATATGTCTACCCAACTTACAGCATATTCACAACCTCCTCCTTTCGAAGTTTGATTAGAAATCATATAATGATAATTAGTTGTCAATTAATTATCAAGCATTCAAAGCAATTATTGGATAAATCTCTCAAAGAAGAATAACCATAACATGCATCAATTCATAACATAAGTTTCTAGTGAATTAACATGGAAAGCCCTATAAAAGAATTAGTTCCTAGCCATTGACATGACAAGAACTAATTCAAGGTTCATCATACAAAACTGAAATAAAAGAAAGAAAAGAAAAGAAAATACTTAATAATGAGTCTCCAAGCCTTCTAGCATCCAAGGGTTGTGTTGTGGAATATTTACAAGATGGATTGGTGGGAGGATGGATGTAGAATAGTGAATGGTGGAATGGAGAATGAATAATTCTTCTAATGATGTAGAGTATTTATAGCCAAAGAATCCTTTTGGTGAAGGGTTAGGGATTTTGTAGGTATGAAAAGTTATTAGAATCCTTTTAGGTAAGGGTTTTAAGGTAGGAAAAGTTATCCCTTTAGGTAGGAAAAGTTATCCCTTTAGGAAGGAAAAGTTATCCCTTTAGGATTCTGAAAACATGTCAAATTCGGCCCAGCACTTCATAATTCCCGCGTCGGCGCCGCGGCCCTGCAGACTGGCGCCGCGGCGCCTGAAAATCAGCAACTCTCGGGACTTTCAGCACATTGAGCGCCATGCCACTGCCAGCGTCGCGCTCGTGACGTTTTTACGCGGATTCGCCTCGCCGCCTTTTTCGTCCGGACTTCATCTGATCTCCTCTATAATTTCCAGAACTTCTTAGACTTCATTTCTTGGTCCTTTTAGTGTGCAATTCCATCTCATTTATGCTCATTTCATCTCCTTTTCGCCATTTCTCCATTTATGACCGCTGTGACACAAAAGAAAGGAAAACGACCCTAATACTATACTAAACATAAATAAAATGAGTAAAATACTAACTAAAAATGACTCAAAAAGTGTATATAAAATACACCGATCAAATACCCCCAAACTTAACCTTTGCTCGCTCTCGAGCAAAGATCAAAAGAAAGAAATAAAGACACAAGGAAAAAGAAACTAGAAAGACTCAACGAGATTAATCACTTTGTTGCATTGTTGTTACTTAGAAAAACATGAAGGTTAGCAGAATAATATGCAGGAACATATAGCATGAATTTTTAGCATTCTAAACACTCAAGTCAGATATTTCGCAAATTCAATTTAATCATGCTCAATGGAAGTAAAAATACCTAACTATGCATGTCAATTTCAAAATCCTATGGCCTGTTCACTTGCTATTCTCCACTAATCATGGATATGCATATAAGAGATCTTCAGGACTTTTCAGGGTTGTAATGTAGGCTTAGACAGTGGTAGGTAAAAATAGGCATTTAGGCTCAATTTACGTACCATAAGCTCTTTTTCTTTCAACTCTTCCCTTTTTGATTCTCTTTTTCACTTCATACATATCTTTCCCCTCTTTTGTTTTGAGAGAATGAGGTGTATGATAAATAGCAGGCACCCCCAAACTTAGGCTTTTGCCTATTTATTATTACTTTTTCATTGGGGTGCATAAAAATTATTTACTCTCTTTTGTTTCTTTTTCAACACTTTATATTCCAAACATCTCAATTTTTCACTTATGGCACAAGTATGAAATTATAGGGTGTCAAATAAAGGTCTTATTTTTAGGCTCAAATGGGCTGACTAGGGATATAATTTGACTGTCAGGGATAGGCAAAGAATGGTAAGAAAGGGCTAACAAAGAAATGCCTGAGTCATCTCCCTAACATGCATATCCTAACTATTTCGCCTCAAATAGCAAGCAAGCAGACACATAGGTTTAATCACTAACAATGCATAAATCAAGCAAGATACCCCAAATAGTTCGATTTCATGAATTTTTGGCATATCTATCCTAAGTGTTCAGATGATTGCTTCTAATTCCATTACATTATTCCACTTTACTTCATTAGGCGTTTCAAGTAACTACAGCATGCATGATCATAAAAAAAAATATGACTCAAAAATGACTCAAAAATTAAAAAAAATACACAAAACAATTCAAAAAGACTCAAAAATAATAAAACATCCCCCCAAACTTAAATCACACATTGTCCCCAATGTGTGCATGACTCAAAAAAAATATGGACAACTTACTGACACAACACAGCGGTCATAACGGAGGTCTAGGAGGAAAAATTCTGGAATTTGCACGGAATCTGGGTTTCTGAAGTTCCGGCGCCACGAGATTCAGCGCTTGCGCTGCTAATCTTGTGGCTCTCGATGTTCTGCGCGGCTCAGCGCTGTGCTGGCCAGCGACTTTTCCCCTTTTTAGCGTTGTTGCTCCTTTTTCCTTGGTTTTAGCTTTCAGTCCACCTGTCATCCAACAACACAAAACAAGAACCCAAGACCGTGAGACTGTTCAAGACAAAATAAAATAAACTAAAGACAGAAATTAAAATAACATAATTAAAAACATTGGGTTGCCTCCCAACAAGCGCTGTCTTTAACGTCTTTTAGCCGGACGCAATTAACCTTTACGAGTGCCCATTGGATCCTTCTGCGAACTGCTTGCAATCCGCAGAGTTATTGTTGCAGGTCTCACTTCAACTACAACAATTGCTTCAAACAAGGGCTTCAAATATACGATTATCCCCCAAGTACACAAGACATGCTTGTCTTTTAGGCTTTCTCTAATGTAGGGATCAGTGAGATTCCCAACTTCTCTCAACTCTAGGGGGTGCCCTTGATGGTATGGACTTTCTGTTTGGGGGTTGATGCGCGGTAAGATGCACACACTTTAAACGCAAGTGCACGTTATCGTGACAAGTAATATAGTCTTAGTAAGACCGAATATCGTCCACAAGGATTAGGGTTCAATTACCAACTATCTATTTTTTAGTATCTATTTGGTGAATTTATGATTGATTTGTTGTTTATAACTACGAATTATGCAAGCTATTTAAATATAAAGATTTACTTCAGTGGTGATGAGAATAGGGCTTCCATGTATCCTTACTATCTGCTTATGCTACTTACTAATGCATTAACTTATGATATTCTTCTTGAGGAGAAAGCAGGTTTACGAAATCGTTTTATACTCCCGCTAGGGTTATATAAACACTCAACCCCAGCATCGCACCTTACCTACCTTTCGGTGATAAGGATAACTTTATAGGAGGATTAAGAACAAAAACCTAGTTGGCCACATCACGCATGATGCAAAATTAGGGTTGTTAAGCCTCTCATCAACGCTACATAAATAATTGAGGTATTTTCATCCCCAATCCAAGAATGTCTACCCAACTTACAGCATATTCATAATCCCCCCTTTTCAGAATCTGATTAGAAATCATATAGTGATAATTAGTTGTCAATTAATTACCAAGAATTCAACTCAATTATTGGATAGATCTCACAATAAGAAAAATAACCATAAGCATGCATTAATTTATAGAATAAGTTTCTAGCAATTCAACATGGAAAGCCCTACAAGAGAATTAGTTCCTAGCCATAAATATGACAAGAACTAATTCAAAGTTCATCATAAAAACTGAAATAAAGTAAAGAAAAGGAAAAGAAATTACTAAACTAATGGTATCCAATCTCCAAGCCAAAGTCTTGTGTTGTGCAGAAGGGAACCTCAAAAACCGCCTAGGGTTCTCCTTTTATAGAACAAACCGCCTCCTCTTTTCCTTCAGCTGCCCGATTTTTCGTCAAAGACCTAATTTTTCCGCGTCGGCGCGCGCCCTGACAGCGCGCGGCCGGAAGTTCTGCGATCCGGGTGTTTTGCGCGCGACCACGATATCTGGCATGCGAGGCGCGCGGCGCTGTATCTTCGTAGCTCCTCGGATGTTTAGGCTCGCGGCCTGCTTTTTGCATGCGAGCGCGCGGCCAGGTCTTGACCTCTGCGGATAGTAGGCGCCATGCCTGATCAGCTGCGAGGCCGCGCTGGTCTTGATTTTTCCTTCGTTCGCCACTTTCTGTTTCGGCTCTGCATCTCTTTTGCCCTCTTTTAGCTCTTTTTTCGCCATTTGGCCATTTTAACCACTTTGACTCAAAAGAAAGAAAAACTATCATAATACGACACTTATATGTGCAAAATGGGACAAAAGACTAACTAAAACTGACTCAAAAGGTGTATATAAAATACACCGATCAGGGGTCAACATTGACAGCTGGTGGTGTTTCTTCTGCAATAGGTACAAGAAAAAGATTTTCCAAGGAATCCAAAAAGATGAGTGATTGGATCTCAGTACTCTTTTCCTTCTCTACATCAATTATCTCGCCAGATTCCTCAACAGCTGAGTGTGGTTCAGGCTCTTCTATTTGCTTACCACCTCCCATAATGACGTCGCTAGGCAGATTTGCTTGAGTTGTATTGCTCATCTCATCCCTCAATTGCCCTATTTGTATCTCCAATTTTCTTTCTGAACCGGTGCATTGAACTGTTGAGGCTGTGGGGCTTGAATGAAGGGTTGCTGATTCTGGCTCTGCTGATTACGCATCGCCCCTATCACGGTCTGCGCCACGATCTTCGGATTCTGCTGCCCACGATCTTGGATTCTGTTGCCCTTGGTATTGGTTCTGCGGTTCAGTGCTGTCTGCGCCCTTGTCTCCTCTCCATGAGAAATTTGGGTGGTTCCTCCACCCTGGATTATAAGTGTTGGAGTAGGGGTTGTTCTGTTGCCTCTGATAATTACCTATGGCTTGACACTCTGCCTGCTCTATTGGTATATTATTGGGATCATTGAAGGACACACATCAAATGTATGTGGGCACCACATATCTCATGACTTTTAGGCATCGTACGCATTCACCGACCTTTGTATGTTCTTTGCAACTGTTTCGCTAGGAGGGCCACTTGGGCATTCAAGGCAGCAATGTCATCTATTTCATGGACTCCCACTGTTCTTCTCCCATTTATCGACCTCTCTTCCGTGACATGGTTGTTAGTGGCCATGTCTTCTAATAACTCATGAGCGTCGTGGGCTGTTTTCCTCATGAATGCTCCACCTGCTGCTGTATCTATGATAGTTCTGGTTGTACTGCTCAACCCGTTGTAGAAGATGTGGACCAAGTTCCACAACTCAATGCAATGGTGTGGGCACTTTCTCTGTAGATCTTTGAACCTTTCCCAAGCTTCATATAAAGACTCTTCATCTGCTTGGTAAAAGTTGTTCAACTCCCCTCTTAGTTTTGCTGCTTTACACGGAGGAAAGAACTTGGCTAAGAATTTCTGTGCTAGCTCGTGCCATGTGAAAATCGAATCGGCCGGCAGGGAATTCAACCATACTTTTGCTCTATCCCTGAGTGAGAAGGGAAAGAGCCTCAATCTGACGGCATCATCAGTAACGCCGTTATATCTAAAAGTTGCACATAGCTCCAAGAAATTAGCTATGTGCATATGTGGATCCTCCGATGGCAGTCCTCCGAATTGCACTGTGTGCTGTACCATGCTCAAAATCGCCGGTTTTATCTCGAAGTTGTTGGCTCTGTGCGGGGAGCCTAATGCATATCGTGCTCCATTTACTCTTGGCGACATAGTCTCCCAAACGTTACTGGCTGGACTTGGACTCTCTCTTCCACGTCTATTGGCGCTTGCCTAGGTATTCCTGGATGGGGTTGATTCTCTCCTAACCCTTCTCCCATCCCGTTGTTGTTCTGAACGCCGTTCATCTCTAACAAAGTTGCAATCCGCTGATTCTTTCTGTTCTGTTTACAGGTTTTCTCAATTTCTGGATTGAAGGGAACAAGAGTGTCTGCTCCTCTTCTCCTTCGCATAAACTGACTTCCTGAAATAGATCAAAAACAGACAACAAATCACGGCACCTCGAATTTTCAAAAGAAAAACGTAAAAATTAAAAATTAAAATAAAAACCAAATTAGAAATTAAAAATAGACAAATTTGATATTGAACTAATGCCTAATCCCCGGCAACGGCGCCAAAAACTTGATGCGCGGTAAGATGCACACTTTAAACGCAAGTGCACGTTATCGTGACAAGTAATATAGTCTTAGTAAGACCGAATATCGTCCACAAGGATTAGGGTTCAATTACCAACTATCTATTTTCTAGTATCTATTTGGTGAATTTATGATTGATTTGTTGTTTATAACTACGAATTATGCAAGTTATTTAAATATAAAGATTTACTTCAGTGGTGATGAGAATAGGGCTTCCATGTATCCTTACTATCTGCTTATGCTACTTACTAATGCATTAACTTATGATATTCTTCTTGAGGAGAAAGCAGGTTTACGAAATCGTTTTATACTCCCGCTAGGGTTATATAAACACTCAACCCCAGTATCGCACCTTACCTACCTTTCGGTGATAAGGATAACTTTATAGGAGGATTAAGAACAAAAACCTAGTTGACCGTCACGCACAATGCGCAAAATTAGGGTTGTTAAGCCTCTCATCAACGCTACATAAATAATTGAGGTATTTTCATCCCCAATCCAAGAATGTCTACCCAACTTACAGCATATTCACAATCCCCCCTTTTCAGAATCTGATTAGAAATCATATAGTGATAATTAGTTGTCAATTAATTACCAAGAATTCAACTCAATTATTGGATAGATCTCACAATAAGAAAAATAACCATAAGCATGCATTAATTTATAGAATAAGTTTCTAGCAATTCAACATGGAAAGCCCTATAAGAGAATTAGTTCCTAGCCATAAATATGACAAGAACTAATTCAAAGTTCATCATAAAAACTGAAATAAAGTAAAGAAAAGGAAAAGAAATTACTAAACTAATGGTATCCAATCTCCAAGCAAAAGTCTTGTGTTGTGCAAGAAGGGGAACCCTCAAAAACTGCCTAGGGTTCTCCTTTTATAGGCTGCAAACCGCCTCCCTCTTTTCCTTCAGGCCTGGCCCAGATTTTCGTCAAAAGACCTAATTTTTCCGCGTCGGCGCCGCGGCCCTGACGGCGCGCGGAAGTTCTGCAGTCCTTCGGGTGTTTTGGCGCCGCGGCCGATATCTGGCTGCGAGGCGCCTCGGCGCTGTATCTTCTGTAGCTCCTCGGATGTTTAGGCTCGCGGCCTTTCTTTGTGCGAGGCGCCGCCGAGTCTTCGGACCTCTCTGGATAGTGGCGTCGCGGCCACGCTTTTATCGCGAGGCGCGCGTGCGGTCTTGATTTTTCCTTCGTTCGTCACTTTCTCTGTTTCCAGCTCTGGCATCTCCTCTTTTGCCCTCTTTTAGCTCTTTTTCCGCCATTTGGCCATTTTAACCACTTTGACTCAAAAGAAAGAAAAACTATCCTAATACGACACTTATATGTGCAAAATGGGACAAAAGACTAACTAAAACTGACTCAAAAGGTGTATATAAAATACACCGATCAAATACCCCCAAACTTAACCTTTGCTCGCCCTCGAGCAAAGATAGAAAGAAATAAAATAAAAGACTCAAAGAACGAAAAATAACAGACTCACTGCCATTGATCACTTTTGCTGCATAAGTGTTAACTAGAAAAACATGAAGGTTAGCAAAATAATATGCAGGAACATATAGCATGAAATTTCAACACACTAAGCACATGAAGCTAGATATTTCGCAAACTCATATTCATCATGCTTAATGGAAGTCAATATATTAAATCATGCATATAAATTCAAGAATTCCTATGGCATGCTTACTTGCTATTCTCCACTAATTCTGGATATGCATAAAAGAGATCTTCAGGACTTTAAGGGTTGTAATGTAGGCTTAGGTAGGGGTTGGTAAAAATAGGCATTTAGGCTCATTTTTGTGTTACCATAAGCTCTTTAGCTTTTCAGTATTCCCTTTTTTTCTTTTTATTCTTTTCTTCATTTCGATTTTATCTTTCCCCTCTTTTGTTTTGGGAGAGTGAAGTATCTAATAATGACAAGCACCCCCAAACTTAGGCTTTTGCCTATTTCTTATTACTTTTGTATTGGGGTGCAACAGACTTATTCACTCTTTTTGTCTCTTTTTTAACACAATGTATTCCACTATTTCATATTTTCACTTATGGTACAATTTGTGGGAATATAGGGTGTCAAAGAAGAAGTTTCAAATTTAGGCTCAATGGGGCTGACTAGGGATATTTTTAAAGTACGGGATAGAAGAGAATGGTAAGAATTGGCTATCAAAGAAATGCCTGAGTCATCTCCCTAACATGCATATCCTAACTATTTCGCCTCAAATAGCAAGCAATCATAACACATAAGTATTTATCATTTAACATGCATAATTTAAGCAAGAAACTCCAAATAGACAGATTCTATGAGTTTTTGGCATATCTAACCTAAGTGTTTAGATAGTTGCTTCAATTCCGTTACATTATTCCACCTTACTTCACTAGGTGTTTCTAGCAACTACAACATTCATGATCTTTGACAGGCAATTATGACTCAAAAAGAAAAAAATTTGGTGACTCAAAATAAACATAAAACAATCAAAAAGACTTAAATAAAATATAACATGACACAAATAAAACAAAACACAAATAAACACCCCCAAACTTAAAACACACATTGTCCCCAATGTGTGTAGACTCAAAGACAGTAAAAGAAATAAGATACTTACAAACTTTGGCTAAAATGGTGGTGGTGGCGGTGGATAATGCATCGACCATTGGTTGAACAAGGAACTCAACTCGTTGATTTGTTGCCTTGTTTCTTGTTGTCCTTATACTCGTGTCCAGTGCATCGTCATCCTCATCTGATTTTGATACAATTGCTCCATCGTGGGCGTTGGAGGTTCTGCTCCTGTGGTTGGCCGGTGGCTAGGTCCTGCCTCATATTGAGCCCCTATTTCAGGCTCATCTTCGTCCATGGCGGCCTCTGCTGCTGCTGCTGCTGGTACTCTTCGTCTGGCTGCTGGGGGGCTTGGGTCTGGGAAAGAGTGCACTATCCCATAGGACACGGGCAGTTGGTTTCTCTCATGAGTGTCAGTGGGTAGGTTTGGAACCGCACTCATGTGACATAGCTTGGTGATAACTGAGCCATGTCCTAATCCGCCTGTTGTTACCAACCTGCTGATTTCCTCAATGCTCTGCACTATTTCTTTCCCCACATCAATCGTCAACCCCCTCATAATTCCATATATCAGTTTAATCCTATCCTCTGGCACTCTGGTGAAGTGCGTGGATGGAATCACGCGCGCCGATGAAATATAGCCAACCTTTGGCTACTTTGTTGTTAGTGCTTTGTTGGTGCTCTTGACCCATTTCTTCCACTCTCAAAAACAACTCCCTGGTAGCTCGCGGTGTTTGCGGCGACATTCCGTCGATGTGGTCAATCTTAGACCATGTTCTAAAGTGATTCCAATCACTTCTTTCTTCAACATCAACTGTTTTCAATTGTATATTTATATCCTCTGCTGTCACAGGCACATAGCGTCCCCTTACAAAGCATCCCCTTTCCACCTTCTCCGGAAAATTGGCATAGAATTCACGCACCATTATTGTGTTTACTGGTGCTATCTTCTCCGGATTCACAAATTTCCTCCAATCCCTTAACTCAATCATCGCCCGAATGGGCTCATAAACATCTTCTTCCCCATATGACTCCTTCTGGTAGTCCATTCCCTTTACGGTATTATGGGTGCAGTATCGCTTTTGTATCTTTGGGAGGCTTCGTAGCTCACAAACCTATTTTCATCGTATTGTGGGGTTGGGGTGGATGTGGAGCCTCTTCTCTTCCTGGTGGCCATGATTTAAAATAGTTTTATGGAGCTTTTCAATTTAGTGGCACAAATGTTTCCTACACAATTGACAACTAGCAGCGAACACGATACCCCCAAACTTCAACTTTTCTACTCAATACCCACACTCTTTTTCTACTCTCTTCTCCAAACTTCACAATCAACTTTTCAGTACCCAAACTACTTCAACTACAATACTCCTTCAAACTACTACCTCCTGTGACTTTAGTAAAGGATTCAAGAACAGAAAAAGATTACCTTTTTATGAGAAGCTTCAAGCTTGTTCTTGTTTCAATTGGTGGTTTGAGGCTATGGAATGGAGCTTTGTTGGTGGAGATGGCTAAGGGTTTTTGGGAATTTAAGAGTTTTGATTGTGGTTGGGTTGGATTTATGGAGGATTTGTGGGCGATTTTGCGAAATTTCGTGGGTTTTTAGAGAGGAAGGGTTAGGTTTTTGAAATTGGATTTGGGGAAAATCTGATTCTGGGCGTTTTAAAGTTCTGGATTCTCGCCAGCGCGCATGTGCTTTTAGCGCGCGGCTGAACTCTGCGCTCGCCGGGACTTTCTGTAGCGGCCACATTCTGGCGCGCGGCCTAAACTTGGCCAATTTTCTGAGATTTGGGCGCCGCGGCCCTGCTCTTGGCGCGCGGCGCAAACTTCTGCGTGATCGCTTCTTTTAGCGCGCGACCACACTGCTCCGCGGCTACCCGCTTTCGAAATTTTGGCTTTTCTTCAGTTTTTCGCCTTCAGTTTATTCCCCTGTACCTATCAATCACAAAGACAAACACAAGAACCCAAGACCGTGAGATTGTTTCTGACAAAATAAAATAAACTAAAGCGAAATTAAAATAACATAATTGAAAACGTTGGGTTGCCTCCCAACTAGCGCTGTCTTTAACGTCTTTTAGCCGGACGCAAGTTCCTTAGCCTTAATAACCCTGGGGTGGATTAAGCCCCCAACCTATCCATTTCCTCCACATTTGGCATTTTCTTTTTCTTCTTTTCTTCTTAGCATTATCAGTAAGGGGGAGTTCAGGAATACTTACCTCCTTTAGTGGCATTTCAGCAAAACATGCCTGCTTTCTTGGGCTCATCGCTCTTTGGTTGACTTGTATTGGCTCGCATGGGGTTTGATGGTGCGATTGCAAAGCACCCACTCCTTGTTGGTGGCTCGATAGCGGGTTTAAAACTTTAAACACCATTTCTTCAGACTCCACCCTTAGTGTTAATTCTCCTCTTTCAACATCAATCAAAGCTCTCCCCGTTGCTAGGAATGACCTCCCCAATATGATAGGTATTTCCACATCTTCTTCCATATCAAGAATGAGGAAATCTGCAGGAAAGAAGAATTTTCCTACTTTCACAATCACGTCTTCAATCTTGCCTCGTGGATGAACCATCATCACTGTCGGCCGGTGTAGGCTTCTTGTGGTTGGTTTGGCCTCACCCAACTCTAATCTTTTAAAAGCGATAAGGCATCAGATTTATACTGCCCCTAAATCACACAAGGCTCATTGCAAGTCACCCCGCCATGTGCAAGGTAGTGTAAAGCTTCCAGGATCCTTTAGCTTTGGTGGAAACTTTTTCTGCAAGATAGCACTACATTCTTCTGTTAGTGCTACTATTTCATACTCTGCCAGCTTTTTCTTCTTCCCCAAAATCTCCTTCATAAACTTGAAATAGGAGGGCATCTGCTCTAATGCTTCTATGAAAGGTATGTTGATATCTGACTTCTCAATGTCTCCAAAAATTTGGACAATTGTTTATCAATGACCTTTATTTGTAGTCTCTGGGGGAAAGGGATCTTCTCTGTATACTCCTTCTCTGGAGTTTTCTCTACTGTTGGGCTAGGCTCAATCACCTTCTCTTTTTTTAACTCTACTTTCCTCTCAACTCATGGTGAGGTATTTCGCTCAACTGTCTTCCACTCTCAACCGCCTTTGCTGCTCCCTCAGATTTACCTCTGTATTGCTTGGCAATGTCCCCTATGGCCTGTTGTTTGCTGTTTGCTAGCTGACCCACCTGTGTCTCCAAGTTTCTGAACGAGGATCTAGCACGTGATGAAGCTGCGTCAGGCGTTGGCAAGTCTTTATCACCGCTTCACTCATCCGCTTTTCTTTCTGAACCGGTGCATTGAACTGTTGAGGCTGTGGGGCTTGAATGAAGGGTTCTTGATTCGCTCTGCTCGGATTACATCGCCCTATCACGGTCTGCGCCCACGATCGGATTCTGCTGCCCCTGATACTGGTTCTGTTGCCCTTGGTATTGGTTCTGCTGGTTCTGGTGCTGATTCTGCTGCCCCTGGTCTCCTCTCCATGAGAAATTTGGGTGGTTCCTCCACCCTGGATTATAAGTGTTGGAGTAGGGGTTGTTCTGTTGCCTCTGATAATTACCTATGGCTTGACACTCTGCCTGCTCCATTGGTATATTATTGGGATCCGCTGAAGGACACCTGTCAAATGTATGTGGGCCACCATATCTCACTTTAGGCATCTGTCGCATTCACGACATTGTATGTTCTTTGCAACTGTTTCGCTAGGAGGGCCACTTGGGCATTCAAGGCAGCAATGGCATCTATTTCATGGACTCCCACTGTTCTTCTCCCATTTGTCGACCTCTCTTCCGTGACATGGTTGTTAGTGGCCATGTCTTCTAATAACTCATGAGCGTCGTGGGCTGTTTTCCTCATGAATGCTCCACCCGCTGCTGCATCTATGATAGTTCTGGTTGTACTGCTCAGCCCGTTGTAGAAGATGTGGACCAAGTTCCACAACTCAATGCAATGGTGTGGGCACTTTCTCTGTAGATCTTTGAACCTTTCCCAAGCTTCATATAAGGACTCTCCATCTGCTTGGTTAAAGTTGTTCAACTCCTCTTAGTTTCTTTGCTTTACGGAGGAAAGAACTTGGCTAAGAATTTATGTGCCAGCTCGTGCCATGTGAAAATCGAATCGGCCGGCAGGGAATTCAACCATACTTTTGCTCTATCCCTGAGTGAGAAGGAAAAGAGCCTCAATCTGACGGCATCATCGATGCGCCGTTATATCTAAAAGTTGCACATAGCTCCAAGAAATTAGCTATGTGCATATGTGGATCCTCCGATGGCAGTCCTCCGAATTGCACTGTGTGCTGTACCATGCTCAGAATCGCCGGTTTTATCTCGAAGTTGTTGGCTCCTATTGCAGGGAGCCTAATGCATATCTGTGCTCCATTTACTCTTGGCAGCACATAGTCTCCCAAACTTCGTTACGCTGGACTTGGACTCTCTTCCACGCCTATTGGCGCTTGCCTAGGTATTCTGGATGGGGTTGATTCTCTCCTAACCCTTCTCCCATCCGTTGTTGTTACGAGCCGCTCATCTCTAACAGTTGCAATCCGATTCTTTCTGCATTACATTTACGTGTTTTCTCAATTTCTGGATTGAAGGGAACAAGAGTGTCTGCTCCTCTTCTCCTTCGCATAAACTGACTTCCTGAAATAGATCAAAAACAGACAACAAATCACGACACCTCGAATTTTCAAAAGAAAAACGTAAAAATTAAAAATTAAAATAAAAACCAAATTAGAAATTAAAAATAGACAAATTTGATATTGAACTAATGCCTAATCCCCGGCAACGGCGCCAAAAACTTGATGCGCGGTAAGATGCACACACTTTAAACGCAAGTGCACGTTATCGTGACAAGTAATATAGTCTTAGTAAGACCGAATATCGTCCACAAGGATTAGGGTTCAATTACCAACTATCTATTTTCTAGTATCTATTTGGTGAATTTATGATTGATTTGTTGTTTATAACTACGAATTATGCAAGTTATTTAAATATAAAGATTTACTTCAGTGGTGATGAGAATAGGGCTTCCATGTATCCTTACTATCTGCTTATGCTACTTACTAATGCATTAACTTATGATATTCTTCTTGAGGAGAAAACAGGTTTACGAAATCGTTTTATACTCCCGCTAGGGTTATATAAACACTCAACCAGATGTCGCACCTTACCTACCTTTCGGTGATAAGGATAACTTTATAGGAGGATTAAGAACAAAAACCTAGTTGACCAATCACGCATAATGCGCAAAATTAGGGTTGTTAAGCCTCTCATCAACGCTACATAAATAATTGAGGTATTTTCATCCCCAATCCAAGAATGTCTACCCAACTTACGAGATATTCACAATCCCCTTTTTAATCGATTAGAAATCATATAGTGATAATTAGTTGTCAATTAATTACCAAGAATTCAACTCAATTATTGGATAGATCTCACAATAAGAAAAATAACCATAAGCGTGCATTAATTTATAGCATAAGTTTCTAGCAATTCAACATGGAAAGCCTTATAAGAGAATTAGTTCTAGCCATAAATATGACAAGAACTAATTCAAAGTTCATCATAAAAAGCGAAATAAAGTAAAGAAAAGGAAAAGAAATTACTAAACTAATGGTATCCAATCTCAAGCCAAAGTCTTGTGTTGTGCAAGAGAACCCTAAAAAGCGCCTAGGGTTCTCCTTTTATAGCTATGAACCGCCTCCTCTTTTCCTTGAGCTGGCCCGATTTTTCGTCAAAGACCTAATTTTTCAGCGTCGGCGCCGCCCTGCGAACGGCGCGCGGCCGGAAGTTGCGATCGCCCGGGTGTTTTGGCGCCGCGACCACGATATCTGGCATGCGAGGCGCGCGGCCGTGTATCTTCTGTAGCTCGCCGGATGTTTAGGCGCGCGGCCCTGCACTGTCATGCGAGGCGCGCGTGCGAAGTCTTGACCTCTACGGATAGTGGGCGTCGCGGCCTGCTTTGCAGGAGGCGCGGCCGGGTCTTGATTTTCGCCGTTCGCCACTTTCTCTGTTTCGGCTCGGCATCTCCTCTTTGCCCTCTTTTAGCTCTTTTTCGGCATTTGGGCATTTTTAACCACTTTGACTCAAAAGAAAGAAAAACTATCCTAATACTACACTTATATGTGCAAATGGGACAAAAGACTAACTAAAATCGACTTCAAAGGTGTATATAAAATACCGTCGAGTCAACATTGACAGCTGGTGGTGTTTCTTCTGCAATAGGTACAAGAAAAAGATTTTCCAAGGAATCCAAAAAGATGAGTGATTGGATCTCAGTACTCTTTTCCTTCTCTACATCAACTATCTCGCCAGATTCCTCAGCGGTGAGTGTGGTTGAGCTCTTGTTGCTTACCACCTCCCATAATGACGTCGCTAGGCAGATTTGCTTGAGTTGTATTGCTCATCTCATCCCTCAATTGCCCTATTTGTATCTCCAATTTTCTGAGGGACTCTCTTGTCTCAGCCATAAACTGAGCCTGACACTTGGCGAATATAAGTATGCCTTCTTGCAACTCATCTAGATCTTCCTCTGAATAATGTGGGTTAAGCTGCTATTGATGACTCCACTGTCTCTGATCATAGTAGTCCATGTGTCCTGATTTTATTATATTTTATTTTTATTATTTTCGTTTTTTTTTCCCGAATTTAACCTGCAAAATAAGAAAACAACAAAAGGTGATAAAACGATGCTCGCAGAACAAGTTAGAAACTTGTTCTTGGAGCAAAAAAAACAAATAAAAATAAAAACAGAAATAAAACCAAATTAGAAATTAAAAATAGATAAAATTGATATTAAACTATGCCTAATCCTTGACAGCGCCAAAAACTTGATGCGAAAGATGCACACACTTTA
This sequence comes from Przewalskia tangutica, assembly GCA_029844215.1. Taxonomy (NCBI): domain Eukaryota; kingdom Viridiplantae; phylum Streptophyta; class Magnoliopsida; order Solanales; family Solanaceae; genus Przewalskia; species Przewalskia tangutica. The sequence continues at coordinate 134,735,099 of CM056722.1, forward strand.
ACGCAAATTATGCGTTATCGTGACAAGTAATATAGTCTTGGTAAGACCGAATATCGTCCACAAGGATTAGGGTTCAAGTACCAACTATCTATCTTTTGGTATCTATTTGGTAATTGATATTTGATTTTGTGGTTTATAACTAATAATTATAAAAGCTAATTAACTATAGGTTTACTTCAGTTGTGATGGGAATAGGGCTTCCATGTCTCCTCAACTATGCGCTTATGTTATTTATCAATGCAATGAATTATGACTTTCTTCTCTCGGAGCTAGCAGGTTTACGAAATCGTTTTATATTCCCGTTAAGGATATATAAACACTCAACCCCAGTATTGCACCTTTCTACCTTTCGGTGATAAGGATAACTCTATAGGAGGATTAAGCACAAAAACCTAGTTAACCGTCACGCACCATGCGTAAAATTAGGGTTGTTAAGCCTCTCATTAACGCTACATAAATAATTGAGGTATTTTCATCCCCAATCCAAAATATGTCTACCCAACTTACAGCATATTCACAACCTCCTCCTTTCGAAGTTTGATTAGAAATCATATAATGATAATTAGTTGTCAATTAATTACCAAGCATTCAAAGCAATTATTGGATAAATCTCTCAAAGAAGAATAACCATAACATGCATCAATTCATAACATAAGTTTCTAGTGAATTAACATGGAAAACCCTATAAAAGAATTAGTTCCTAGCCATTGACATGACAATAACTAATTCAAGGTTCATCATACAAAACTGAAATAAAAGAAAGAAAAGAAAAGAAAATACTTAATAATGAGTCTCCAAGCCTTCTATCATCCAATGGTTGTGTTGTGGAATATTTACAAGATGGATTGGTGGGAGGATGGATGTAGAATAGTGAATGGTGGAATGGAGAATGACTAATTCTTCTAATGATGTAGAGTATTTATAGCCAAAGAATCCTTTTGGTGAAGGGTTAGGGAGTTTGTAGGTAGGAAAAGTTATTAGAATCCTTTTAGGTAAGGGTTTTAAGGTAGGAAAAGTTATCCCTTTAGGAAGGAAAAGTTATCCCTTTAGGATTCTGAAAACATGTCAAATTCGGCCCGACCCATAATTCCAGCGTCGTGCGCCATGACCCTGTGACGCGCGGCTGAAAATCAAGAACTCGGGACTTTCAGACATTGGCGCGCGGCTCCGGTGACGTTTTTACGGCGGATTAGTCTCGTCGCCCTTTTTTCGTCCGGACTTCGTCTGATCTCCTCTATAATTTCCGGAACTTCTTAGACTTCATTTCTTGGCCCTTTTAGTGTGCAATTCCATCTCATTTATGCTCATTTCATCTCCTTTTCGCCATTTCTCCATTTATGACCGCTGTGACACAAAAGAAAGGAAAACGACCCTAATACTATACTAAACATAAATAAAATGAGTAAAATACTAACTAAAAATGACTCAAAAAGTGTATATAAAATACACCGATCAAGAAGAAAGTAGTTGTAAATTCGTGCAACTTTAAATTGTCATAACTTTGCGCTCGGACGTCCGTTTCACCTAATTTTTTTTTGATTTCGCGTATTTTTTCGAGATGGGGCCAGACCAAATGGCCATAAGTGTTTGGCGCAACCGATTTCTCCAAAAATGTATGTCTTGCCAATTAATTTCACTTTTCCCTCAAATCGTTACTAATTTTCCCTTTTCTTCACTAAAGATCTCGCAATTTACAATAGATTTCAACGTCCAAATTTCGTGGTAATGTGTCCGAGAATATCAATTTCAGTATTGAAAATTCAATTTAAAAAAAAAATCCGGGCCCCGGACCGACCCGAACAAAACATTATCTGTTCGGATCTGTCGATACCCGGACTGATAACAACCCTAATTGTAACTTGTATATATACACCTTTCATCAATAATAATAATCACTGGATTATTTCTTTCAATACTAAACTAGAGAAAACAAGTAAAGTTCTTTTGGATTCAAAACCAAAAGATGGGCAAACCTAATGTTAACTTATATAACAAGATGTACACAGTACTCCGTTTATTTCATTTATGTTTATTTTCTTTTTAGTATGTTTAAAAAAAATTAAGGATTTTTTATATTTAAAAAGCATTCAACTTTAAACTTCTCATTTTACCTTTAAATACATACTTTTATAGTTATACAAATATCATAACATATTTAAGATCACCGATTCTAAAAATATTGTCTTTAAATTATGTGGTCAGTCACATATATTCACGTAAATAAAATGTAAGAAATTTTATGCAAGCTACTACATTATCAATTATAGAACAATTACATCTAATTAATTTATTAGTATATATTTAAGAGTTAAAGAGTATTTATATAAAATGCTCCGGGGGAAGTAGGACGAATCCAAGGCATGAAGTGTATGGATCATGAAATTTGTAAAGCGTCTATAGGAAAGTAGGAGAATCCAAGGCATCAAAGGGATCGTTAGTTCAAAACAAGATCATCCCAATTGTAATTTTGGAATTATAATCTTATCTTTTATATGGATAGATTACCATGCAGATTTTGTATAATTTATTTCCTGATCTTAATACTTAATGTTAAGAGTCTGATAAGTCGGATATAAAATGAGAACAAAAACTTCTTATATGGATTTGAACAATTCCGACAAATAAATTTAATCTCAAATGTTATACTGAAATAACTCCCTAATCGGTGTAACTAAACGACCCCTAAGGTGTTTAGATACTACTTTGAAAGGGTGAGTTCTTAAGCAAGTTTAACCTTTGTGATAGTTGAGCTACTTTATTATCTTATTAAATGAAACAAAAGTGATTTTTGTAAAAAAATAATAATTAAACTTAGGTGACCATCTAGGAAATTAACTAGTTGACCAGGTCTCAACACTTTTGGACCGTAATTTCTACTTCCTAAGTCACAATGTTATTATAGCCGTGAATTATGCATGCTCTTTTCAGGGTCGTCTCAAACATTTTAGGGGCCATATTCTAATTTGTAAAAGTAGATCCTTAATATAAGTAAATATACGATTTCAATAATCTGAATTTGGGCCTCCACATGCGCGCTCCACTGAAACTGAATCATGAATCACTTTACTTTGATTGAGCTAAGACCTGCGAATTATGAGCCTTTACAGTAAATTCTAGCTAATATTACTTAATAAGAAATTAAAAAAAGGGGCCCCTAAAATTTTTCGTTTTTCAAAGCCTTATGCGGTAGCACATCTCGTACGGGTCCAAAGATGACCCGGACTCTTTTAACATTTTCAAAGTCTGCCAGAAAAGAAGAGAGAAGCCTCCAGGGGCACATGCGAGTTGGTAAGTGGCAAGGTGATTGGGGTACAACCATCCCGACGTCGCGGATTCGAACCCGTGTGGTGACAATACTTTGCTGAAATATTGCAAAGGTTGTTGCTAGGTTCGTGTCCCGTTGGTCCTCTCCCTTGCAGGGTTGTCACTCGCGCATATTCCTCGATTTACATCTCACCTGGCTAAGAGGCCTCTGATACAGATGGGGGGTTTCGCCTTCGGAACTTTCCCCTCATCAAAGAAAGGAAGAGAGAAATTCCTGGCCGTGCATAACATTCCAAGTCTAATGACTGAAAGAAAAAGTGAGTAACCAATGTTTTTGTTGTTTTTCACCCTCCTCTGTTACCTTGATAACTTTTACGCCATCCGTCCTAAAAAGATTTTCATAGTTTAAATTAACACGAAGTTTGAAAATTAAAAAGACTTTTGAAATATATGGTCCAAAACAATTTTTAGATATTTGTGCGATTATAAATAATTTTATAAAGTTAAATTATTTTTAAATATAAAAATGTGTTTGTTTTTTTTGGGACAAACTAAAAAGGAAAGTAAGAAAAATATATTGAGACGAGGGTAACTCCTTTCATGCAATAAATTCGTCTCATTTGCCGCAGTTGATCCCGTGAATTATACTAGAAGCTCTTTAACGAACTCCTCAATTACCAACTAAACAGGTACTACCAAAAAAAGTTATATAAACAGGTACTTCCATCCAATAAAACTCAAACTTTCGAGCCATACCAGCCTCATCACCTTATTTATCATTATAGCAGTAAAACATTACTACTAAAGGGGAGCTGAGAAACGGCTAATGCTAATAAGTCTACTTTTAACATATATACTAATTTTATGCTTCACATTCTTCCTCTTTCTTAATCTTTCTCATAATTTTGCCTTTGGATTCACTTCTCAAGATTACTCTGATGCTATGGAGAAATCGATTCTCTTTTTCGAGGGACAGAGGTCTGGACAATTGCCTGCGAATCAACGCCTAACGTGGAGGGGTGATTCTGGCTTGTCCGATGGTTCCGGTTTCCATGTAATCCTCAAATATACTAGCATGATTACATTGTACATGTTCCATTTTATGTGACACAACCAATGACACATTTTGTATATGTAGAAACAATTTAACTTTAAACTTTTCATTACATTTTATGATGTGATTTTAAAGCAATAGAAATGTCTTATGTTTTACACCATAAATTTCAAAAGTCTTTCATGCTTTCTTAAACTTCATATCTACACAACCACCATTCGGCATAAACTGGGATGGAGGTAGCACTAATAATTGGCTAATTAGCTTCTACATTTTGTCATATGACACAATGACTAACTCCTTTTTTATTTTGGTTTTAGGTTGATCTAGTAGGAGGATATTATGATGCAGGGGACAATGTTAAGTTCGGATTGCCAATGGCCTTCACCACAACTCTACTAGCATAGAGTGTTATTGAATTTGAAAGCTACATGCACAACCTGTTGGAACTTGTATGGAATGAAGAAGTAACAAGTGATTAAATTAATTTATGGAATTTTGGCCGAAGGGCCGTGGCGCCTGGGATTAGGGCCGCGGCGCCTGGGATTAGGGCCGCGACGCCTCACATCCAGTAAGCCAAGGAAAATCACTGTCGACATGGCCGCGATCAATCATTAAACACAATTAATGATCTAAGATTGTTGCTCTTGTTCTTCTTCTTCCTCCTCAAAAGAGATTTTCTAGAAAAACACTTAAAGTAAATTTGTCAGGGATCAAGTTCTCGTGCAAGAACCTGAATCAGATAGTTGTATCCTCAAGATAGACGTCTGTGAAACTACAACACGAGTGAGGGCGAATTTCTGTCTTAGGTCACTTCATTGCATGCCTATATCGACACAAGTTAGTGTATGTTTTTCAATTTGTCATTTTTCACTGTTGTTAACTTCAATTACATTTGAATCATTATTATATTATTGTGATTGTTTATTGAAAGGTCTAGATTGTCACTAACATTCTAAGACAGAACTTTCAGAAAATACATTCTGACATTGTTGAGTTTGCAAAATTTTCAGAGAATTCTTATTTCCTGATTTGTAAATATGGATCAATCTAGATCATCAATGGTGAAAAATCATGTTGAGAAACCCGAGAAATTCAAGGGTTCTGATTTAAACGCTGGCAACAAAAGATGTTATTTTATTTGACCACTCTTCATGTGGCAAATGTATTGACTGCTGAGGCTCCAACGGCATTACCGAAAGGAGAAGGGGAGAATGCTCCTACTGATGCGGAGAGAGCCGAAAGGCTGAAGGCTATTGAGACTTGGTGGAGCCAAGAGTTTCTTTGCAAGAACTACATTCTCAACGCCTTGGATGATACTCTATATGATATATAATCCACTTTCGGATCAGCAAGGGAGTTATGGCAATCATTATAGAATAAGTACAAATCTGAAGTTGTTTGTTCGAAGAAGTTCGTCATCGGGAAGTTCCTAAACTTCAAGATGAGCGATGCAAAGGCAGTTGTCAAGCAAGTGGAAGAACTCCAAGTCATTGTTCATGAACTAGAGGTTGAAGGTATGTGCCTTAACCAATATTTCCTTATTGGTGCTATTATTGAAAAATTACATCCTTCTTGGAAGGATTTTAAGGTTTATTTGCAGCATCTAACCGAGGAAATGAGTTTTGAGCAACTGGTTCTGAATATTCGTGTTGAAGAGGACAATCGGAAGAATGAAAGGGCTGATGTTGTTTCATTGGAGCCTAACACAAACATGGTAGAAGGAAATGCTTCCAAGGCCAAGTTTCAGAAAGGCAAGGGCAAATTTATTGGTGTCAAGCTATCTTTTGCAACCGGAAGGAATGCACTCGCCCCACAAAAGACCAATGCATTCAAGAAACCACAACCAGGACTATATTGGGTATGCGGCAAACCTGGGCACAGAGCAAAAAATTACCACTTTCGCAAGAGTCAAGGTGGTGGTGTTGGAGGTTCGAGTAATGTCAACCAAACCAACCGGGCTGAAACTAAGAACCAATTCATTGGGGTTGTGACTGCTCAAGCAAATATGATTACAAATTCAACCGATTGATGGATGGACACGGGTGCTACAAGACATGTATGTTCAGAGAAGGACGTGTTTTCATTTTACCAAGCCATCAAGGATGGAGAACCACTATTCGTGGGAAATGTCGCTGATGTGAAGGTAGAAGGGAAAGGGAATGTGACTTGAGGCTCACTTCCGGAAATGATCTTGTGCTCACAAATGTGTTGCACGTGCCTGAAATTTGTAAGAACTTAATTTCTGGGCCTGTTCTTAGTAACAAAGGTTTCAAAATTGTAATAGAGTCTGACAAATTTGTACTCACCAAAGGTGGGGTGTATGTAGGAAAGGGTTACCTCAGTGAGGGGCTCTTTAAACTAAGTATTGTACCTACTCAGGCAGTTGCCATTATTAATGAAAATGTAGGCGCTAACACTGCTTCTATGTATATGGTTGATTCCCCTTCTTTATGGCATTCTCGATTAGGCCATGTTAATTATCGTTCCTTACAAAGAATGGTAAAGATAGACATGTTGCCAAAATATTCTATGAACAAAATGATTAAATGTGGGGTTTGCATAGAATCAAATGCAAGTCATCCTCATAAATTTATTGTGAAATCAAATGAAGTGTTTGGTTTAATTCATAGTTATTTGTGTAATTACCAAGGAACCCCAACTCGTGGAGGAAAGAATTATTACATATCGTTTATCGATGATTGCAATAAATTTTGCTATGTATACTTAATACATACCAAAGATGAGACTTAGAACATGTTTAAAACATACAAAGCAGAAGTGGAAAACCAAATTGACAAAAGAATTAAAATTTTAAGGTCAGACAGAGGTGGTAAATATCAATCGAATGAGTTCAAAGAATTTTGTTCTACTCATGGTATAGTTCATCAAATCACTGTGTCATATACTCCAAAACAAAATGAAGTTGCCGAACGTAAGAATAAAATATTGAAAAATATGATAAATTCTATGTTGATTAGTTCGGGGGAAACCCTTAGTCTATGGGGTGAGGTGTTAATGACTGCAAATATGATATTGAACAAAATTCCTCAAAAGAAAAATGATCAATCTCCTTATGAATTGTGGAAAGGAAGATTGCCTACTTTCAAAAAGATGAAAGTGTGGGGTTGCCTAGCGAAAGAACTTTTTGATGATATTTTTTCTTACAAAGACAAGGATAAAAGTGTTCCTAATAATAAGAAGAGGACACTGCCTCAAGATGAGTCATACTAAGACACTCAAAATGATGAAAATCTTACTTCCTCTGTTCAAGAAGAAAATTCTGAACCAAGAAGAAGTAAACGTGGAAAAGTCGCCAAAGATTTTGGACCGGACTTTATGACCTTTTCCGTTGAAGGAGAACCTCAAACATATAGGGCTTCTATGGAATCATCTGAAACACCTTCTTAGAAAGAGGCTATTTAAAGTGAGGTAAAATTCATTTTACAAAATAATACATGAAAATTGGTTGATCTCCCTCCGGGACAAAAACCAATAGAACATAAATGGATCTTCAAACAGAAACTAAGGCCTGATGGTACTATAGAAAAATACAAAACACGTATAGTAGTCAAATGTTTTAGACAAAAAGAAGGTGTAAATTTCTTTGATACCTACTCACCAGTATCTAGAATTACATCTATAAGGACGTTAATTGCTATAGCAGCGATTCACAATTTGGAAATACACCAAATGAATGTGAAAACTGCATTCCTGAATGGTGACTAGATGAAGAAATTTACATGGAACAACCCGAAGGGTTTGGTGTTAAAGGTCAAGAGAAGAAAGTCTGTAAATTGATTAAGTCTTTATATGGACTCAAACAGGCTCCAAAACAGTGGCATGAAAAGTTTGATAATACATTATTATCAAATAGTTTTCAAATAAATGAATGTGACAAATGTGTCTACATTAAGGAGTGTAATGATGCATATGTTATTATATGCTTGTATGTGGATGATATGCTAATTATGGAAATAAATAAGGATGTACTTAACCAAACTAAGAAGATGTTGCATGCCGCTTCCGATATGAAAGATATGGGAATAGCGGATGTCATTCTTGGTATTAGAATTCAAAGGAATTCTGAGGGTTATATACTAACTCAATCCCATTATGTGGAAAAAGTCCTTAGAAAATTCGGACGCTATGATGATAGACCGGTTGTTACCCCATTTGATCCTGCCAGTGATCCTAAGAAGAATGAAGGTGAGAGTGTGTCTCAATTGGAGTATACACAAGTTCTTGAAAGCTTGATGTACATAATGAATTGTACGAGACCAGATTTAGCATATATTGTGAGTCGACTTAGTTGATACTCACATAATCCTGAAAATGATCATTGGGTTGTACTAATAAGGGCAGTACGATATCTAAAGCATACAATGAACTATGAGTTGCACTATACAAAATATCCTCCCGTGTTAGAAGGATATTGTGATGCTAATTAAATTTCCAACCATTCAGAAAGTACGTCCACAAGTGGGTATGTATTTACACTTGGTGGAGCGTCAGTATCTTGGAAATCATCAAAGCAAACGGTGAATACGTGATCAACTATGGAAGCAGAGTTTGTAGCCATGGATAAAGCTGCCGAAGAGGCAGAATGACTAAGGAACTTCCTAGAAGGTATTCCATTGTAGACAAAGCCTGTGACAGCCATTTGCATACATTGTGATAGTATGGCTGCCCTGACGAGGGCAAAGAATCAAATATACAATGGCAAATCAAGACATCTAAGGCGACATCATAATACAATACGAAGCTTTCTGAAGAATGAAATTATATCCATTGATTATGTAAAGTCAAAGGACAATATATCGGATCTTTTGACAAAAGGCCTTACAAGAGAGCAAGCCGTATTTACATCGAGGGGAATGGGCTTAAGCCAATACAATGAGTCGTTAACTGGTGGAAACCTAACCTATCATAATTGGAGATCCCATGGTTTAGGGTCAATATGAAAACTAGATGGGGAAGACACAAAGAGCATAAAACACACATATGCTCATTCCTATGGTGTACTAAGTGTGTTAATCCATTGATGATTTAAGGAATAAATTTAATTCTTAATAATACTCAAAAGCCTTTATGGTGGATAGTACAAACTATTCTTGTTTGGTATTACCTATATGAGATTGATGTGGGGTCGCATCTGGGAGAACCGATATGGCTACGTTCTCTAGAAATTCTCATGAAGTAATGAGTTGTTCATGACCGAAAAGAACACAATCGTAAGAACTGAAATATGTTGATATGATGTGTGTGATACTTGTTGTCTTGGTTTACTACAAAACGTGAATAGTTCAAGACATACATTCACTATTTCACAAGTAGCCCGATAGGTATTCACTATGAACAGTTCAAGTCCAAAAGACACCGTTTCCGATGCATGTCATATCGCGTTTGACAGAAATGATGATAAGTTCCTCTTTATCTTATTTTCTATCCATATGTAGGGTATTATTAGATGTGTGAATAGAAAATGTGGGGTATTGTTTGAACTTGTATGAAATAAAGAAGTAGTAAGTGATTAAATTAATTTGTGGAATTTTGGCCGAAGGGCCGCAACACCTGGAAGTAGGGCCGCGGCGCCTCATATCTAATAATCCAAGGAAAATCACCATCGACAGGGTCGCAACGCCTGATGGCAAGGCCGTGGCGCAGGATTTCCAGTAGCTTACTGGAATTGACGAAGTGATTTAGGGCTGCGACGCAAGGATGGAGGGCCTCGGAGCCTGAGTGGCAGTAAGCCACAGATTCTGGAAAAAGAATTAGGGCCGCAACGCTAAGGGCTTGAGTCGCGGTGCTTCGCAACGGTCATTTCCAGAATTAAATCAAAAGTTGTGTCTCTTCACACAAGGTCACAACCTTTGGATGAAAGGTCATTTCTGGTCGAATTTTATTCTATATAAAGCATGTTGATCACTTTTAAATAGACAATACACATTACATAACAATCAATCATTACACACAATTAATGATCTAAGATTGTTGCTCTTGTTCTTCTTCTTCTTCATCAAAAGAGATTTTCTGGAAAAAACACTTAAAGTAAATTCGCCAGGGATCAAGTTCTCGTGCAAAAACCTGAATTAGATAGTTGTATCCTCAAGATAGACGTTCGTGAAACTACAACACGAGTGGGGGCAAAGTTATGTCTTAGGTCACTGCATTGCAGACCTCTATCGACACAAGTTAGTGTGTGTTTTTCAATTTGTCATTTTTCACTGTTGTTAACTTCAATTACATTTGAATCATTATTATATTATTGTGATTGCTTATTGAAAGGTTTAGATTGGCACTAACATAACCAACTTGACAATGCAAAAAAAGCCCTTAATTGGAGTACCGATTATCTGCTTAAAGCAGTCACAACCAGCCCAATGCGTTATACATGCAAGTAGGAGAGCCATATCAAGATAACAAGTGTTGGGATAGACCTGAGGACATGGACACACCTCGCAACGTGTAAAAAATGTCCCCTCAAAATCCGAGTTCGACATTCTTCTTTGAGGCATTGTTGCGTTGCATTGTTCTTTGCCTATTGTGTTCAAAGATTCTGACCTTTCTTATTCCTCTAAATTACTGCATACTGCACAAGAGGTAATTATCATTGTATCAATGCACATATTTTTGTCTTTTTTGTGCTTCTTATAAGTCAAGTTCTAAGCAGATTTGCGATATTGCAGGTGTTTGATTTTGCGGACAAGTATAGAGGTTCCTATAGTGACAGTCTTGGTTCAGTGGTCTGCTCATTTTACTGCACTATAAGAAAATCAGGCTACGGTGATAGTTCATATGTGACATAAATGCAAGTATCACATCTTTTTACTAAATTTATGTTTTTTCTTGACATTTATGTGACGGTTTTTTAAGTATCATAAAATTATGACATTTGTATGACGGATTTTTTAAGTGTCATAAAATTATGACATTTGTGTGACGGATTTTGTAAGTGTCATTTGTTTATGACGTTTGTGTGACGGGTTTTTGAAATATCACATAAATAAGTGACTTGTGTTTTAAATTGACCAAAAAATGATGCGTTTGACTGATTAAAATGACACCATTGCCACGATTAATTTTCATGTCTGCTGACTTCTCTATAGGGCAAGAAAGACGAAGCTAAGGCTATCTTAGAGAAGATATATCCCGCTCATGAAGTAGAAAGCGAGATAAGAGCTTTGTACAACTAGCTGAATTTGCTTCTAACAAGACATCATTAGCTCTCTCGCTCATAACATCCGGTCTCTGGCTCAAGATTTGCCTCAGACCCTTATACAAGTCCAAGACATGCACCAGTTACAGAACTTCGTGGATAAAATGAAAAATGTCGGTGACGTGCTTAATGTTTCTATAAGTAAGTATGGTGATCTCCATCTGCAAGTTTCTACTGCCCTAATTACACTTGGTGTTGAGTTCCGGAAGTTGTCAGTTATAGGAGAACAAGTAGAGAGTCCAACAGATGATCAAAATTTGAGTGCTCAATCAAGGACGAGAATAACACTACAGAGAAGAGATGCAATGACAGTGCAGGTGAGCGTAAAACATTTCTTGACTCCTTAGTGTCATCAAGCAAAGCCTGATTTCACTTTCTATAGGATCGCTCAGCAGGGTGCTTGCTTAACAGTCATATTTCAGTTCTTCATTCCAGGAACACATCAAACAGATAAGGCAATAAGTCAGCATTGCCGACTACCTGTCCTTGACCATGGTTCCAGTTGAAATGTCACTAAATTATGATTTGTATTTCTCTGGCTTAGTAGTACGTTTGGCAGTTAACCTTCCTACATTCCTTGTCGGTCTTGTTAATACGGTCATAGCTGAAAGCATCAGTCATCATAACCTGGATTATAGCGTCCTCTCTGTATAATTAAATGAAGACTTGATTATGTGGATTCAACTTTTGGTCATACAGATTCTAGCAATTCAATATATATTTTTGGTGTTATTTAAATTCTTAGTCCATTTCATTGGTGCACTCAATATGCAATATTGAAATTAAATTGCCAAAAAAAAAATGTTTAAATTAATTTTCTTGCCATATTAAAATAAATTATTAATTTAATAGATTTTTTTTTTAAAATCGAATCAAAATTTAAATTTATGTGACATGTGTGTGACGGTTCCAGAACTGTCATCCGTTTGTAACATTTGTGTGACGGGTAAAAACTGTCACATGTCGTGTGACGGTTCCAGAACCGTCATCTGTTTGTGACAGTGATAAAGATGACACTTATAGGAACCGTCATCTTAGGGATTAAATGACAATTTTTACCCGTCACCGGAGGGTATTTTTCTTATAGTGCTGCTCTTATTCTGGATACTGTGAGTTACAATTGCAGTACAATGATTACAAGGAAATGGGAATGTAAGCAACAACAACAAAGATGGAAATCTGGAAAATAGAACAAGAACAATGGGTCTGTCCTTAAGACAATATTGCCCCGTATAAATCCTTTAACGGTGTTTGGAAACTTGTCTCCCAAGATAAAACAACAACAAACAATTGAGCAAAGAAAACTCAAGTGTTTACTAAAAAGAAGAACCTTTTGAGTGTATGAAAGAAAGCAAGAGAGGAAGAAGTATTCTGAAAATCTTATTTCAAGTGTGTCCTTCAAATGAGCTTTGAGTCTCAATTTATAGTGTGTAGAAGATGACTTCCATCTAGCCAAGTAATGGCCATCAATAGCCATGTAATGGAACTTATTGAGGGGGTGCAATTCAGCCAAATAATGGCTGAATTCAAGTGTCAATTCGTGGAGAATCAATGCCCCAAACCAACACAAAAGTCAGAAACTTTTGGCTCCGTCGAGCCTTACGCCATCGGCGCGCGGCCACTCGAGGCGCCATGGCGCTTGACTTCCAGAAACTCTTTGCCACCAAGGCGTCGCGGCCCTTTACGGCTCCGCGGCGATTGTTTGTAGGTAGGTTTCTTTCCTTTCCATAGCTCGTATGGAGTCTTGTCCTTACCCTTATGTGAGACCCTGTTAAGAATCTTATTAGCGGTAAGGACAGATTCTCCCCACATGTTTTGGGAAAGGCCTGAATTGATGAGTAATGCATTCATAATTTCCTTTAACGTACGGTTCTTGTGTTCAACAACACTGTTTGATTGAAGTGAGTAAAGAGCCGTCGTTTGACGAACTATGCCCGATTGGGCACAATATTCTTCAAAAGACGCTTCATATTCTCAACCCCTCTATCGCTACAGATTGATTTAATCCGTCCTCTTAGTTGATTCTCAACTTCTGCTTTATAGCGTTTGAATGATTCAAAGGCTTCATCTTTACTTTTTAGTAAGTAAAGGTAACAATACCTTGTGCTATCATCTATGAAAGTCACAAAGTACTTGTTCCCCCTAGTTTGTGCGAACTTCAAATCACATATATCGGTGTGTATGAGTTCTAGAGGAGCGGTTTCCCTTTCGACGGATCTAAATGGACTCTTTGAAAAAATTTCCTCTACGTACACCTCACACTTACGTTGAGTGTTTACGTCGATAGACAACAACAACTCCAACTTTACTAATCTTTGGATAAATTGATAGTTTACATGTCCTAATCTATGATGTCATAAATTAGATGACTCAAGCAAATAAGAAGAATGCTCAATTTTATTAATAGTAGAAACAGGCATTATAGATGAAGCATTAACTTTATAGAGGCATTTACAGAAGAAGCCTCTTCCTACAAATGTTCCATTCTTAGTGATTACAAATTTATTGGCCTCAAACACTAGTCTAAAAGACTAAAACCAACATTTACCAATAAGGGTCCAGAAATTAAATTTCTTTGAATCTTTGGGACATGCATCACCTCTTTCAGAGTAAGCTCCTTTCCAGAAGTCATCTTCATGATTACCTTTCCTACCCCCAACACCTCTAAAGAAGCATTGTTGCCCATGAACAAATTTTTATCCGTGAGTGATGTATATGTGGAGAAGGCATCTTTGTTGGAACAGATGTGACGGGTAGCAGCCGTGTCCATCCACCACTGCATAGGATTCTCAACGAGGTTTGCTTCAAGTACCATCGTTGAGAACTCCTCAATCATATCGTCTACGAGCGTGTCTTAGACGATGGTAGCCTTAGCCTTGCCCTTGGCCTTTTCTTTATTCTCATCCTTGAGTTTGCGGCAATCTTTGACTATGTGACCAGGTTTACCGCAGTGATGGCAAGTCCCCTTAAATTTTTCAGTTGTTGGGCCCTTACCGTCCTTCTGGAATTTTTGCTTCTAGCTTGAACTCACTTTGGCTTCCTCCAGGTTTGCCTTAGCCTCAGGGGGATGTTTCCCCTTTGGCACGACTTTCTTATTATCCTCCTGAATATGGAGTTTGATAATAAGTTCCTCTAAGGTCATCTCGTTTGTTTTGAGTTTAACTCATTTCACGATGGAGGTAACTTCTCAATTAACGACACAACTAAGAATTGCTCATTAGGCTTCATTCCATCCAAATCCAGGTGATATAAAATCATTTGAAATTCCTGGACTTGGGACATTGCTGTTTTGTTGTCCACCATTTAAAATTTCAGAAATTTCCTAACAATGAACTTCTTAGCACCCTCATCTTGTCCATTGTACTTCTTCTACAGTTTATCCCACAACTCTTTGGCGGTGCCAACGGTGCCATATACCATGTAGAGAGGGTCAGACAAATAATTCAGGATATAATTTTGGCAAAGGAAATCACTATGACTCCAAGCATCTTGAGTCATCTTCATGCCATTAGTGACATGGAAATTTTGGCCCCCTCCCGCCGTTTCATTAGGCTGAGGGTCCACTTCATATTCAGCTTGTGGAGGATCTTCGGTTAGGAAATGAGACATTCTCATAACCGTCAGGAAGAATATCATCTTTTGCTGCCATCTCTTGAAGTTTGTGCCCATGAACTTCTTTGGGCGTTCATGGTGAAAACCAGCAGGTGGTGGAACGGTAACGTTTCCATGAGCAGTGGCAAATGTGTTTTGAGCGCCTTGAGCAACAATTGGGTTGGCACTAGTTGTGCCCTGAGTAGCATTGGAAAATACATTTTGATTGCCTTGAGCAACATCAGATGTCGCAGTGTTGAATTGGTTTCCTCCAGTCATCTTGTGTTACTTATGCTAAAATATTGTCTTAAGATTGTGAGTTACAATTGCAGTACAACGATTACTACAATTGAACGGTTACAAAGAAATGGGAATGTAAGCAATAACAACAAAGATGGAAATCTGGAAAATAGAACAAGAATAATGAGTTTGCTGAGTCGAGTGATATTCACTCTGTCCTTAAGACAATATTGCCCCGTATAAATCCTTTAATGATGTTTGGAAACTTGTCTCCCAAGATAAAACAACAACAAACAACTGAGCAAAAGAAACTCAAGTGTTTACTAAAAAGAAGAACCTTTTGAGTTTTTGAAAGAAAGCAAGAGAGGAAGAAGTATTCTGAAAATCTTATTTCAAGTGTGTTCTTCAAATGAGCTTTAAGTCTCAATTTATAGTGTGTAGAAGATGACTTCCCATCTAGCCAAGTAATGGCCATCAATAGCCATGTAATGAAACTTTTTGAGGGGGTGTAATTCAGCCAAATAATGACTGCATTCAAGTGCCAATTCGTGGAGAATCAATGCCCCAAACCACTTGAAATTCGAAACTTCGGCTCCGTCGAAGCCTTACGCCATCAAAGTGCATGCCCTGCTGAGAGCGCAGCGCTTGACTTCCAGAAACGTTCTTCCACCAAGGCGCAGCACCGCGGTCCTTTACGGCTATGTGGCGATTTCCGACTCGTTTCATCTTTTACAAATCGTACACTTCTTCCTTCATTTACCAACGTGAAACACTAGTCGTTTGGCCAATAATTGTCTATCATTTCATGTCTCAAACATTTTGTTTACGTACCAATATCTCTTTCACTAAGTAAATTTATGATTTGGTACAACGTGTGCACGTGTGTGAAAACGACGTTTCCGACGTGCGGGGCCCCGATTTTTCGAGTCATAAATAATAGGATTAACTTTAGTTCACGTTAATAAATTTCCAACAGATACAATGTAGGATGAAACGTTACTTAATTATATAATATTGTAGTGATTTCGTACACACTTATTCGTCCTCTTATCGAGGTTAATTTTGACCATAAGTACATTATGAAATATTCGGCAGGATGAACTTCTATGGGGTGCATCATGGCTTCATAGAGCTTCACAAAACTCTTATTATGTTGATTATATCCAATCAAATGGTCAAACTATGGGTGCTAATGATGATTTCTAACTCATTCAGTTGGGATGACAAGAGACCTGGAACCAAAATTGTCCCCGCAAAGGTTCTTTTTTCCCATTCTACTCTTAGTTCAACTTCAAAACTCACCAGTCTTCCTCTTTCCCCTGGTTTTCACAGGACTTTTTGGAGAAGAGTACTCAAGAATTCCAAGCATATAAAGTTCACTCAGACAACTATATATGCTCTCTAATTCCAGGCTCACCTAGCTTTCAAGCTCAGTGTACTCCAGGTCAGTAGAAGCGAAAAATGTCACATAAATTCGGATAGAAGGAGTATTAAAGTTTGAACCTGTAATTTCAAAATTACAATGAGTTTAGTTTAAACTTTGAATCTACTTATGCACTTACAGAGCTAGAATTTATCAAAATTACTCGAGTCTAACGTATGAGACAAATGTGTGCAGGGGGCCTTCTATTCAAAGGAAATGGAAGCAATCTCCAATATGTGACAGAGTTATTGTTTCTACTATTAACCTATTCCAAATACTTTAGGTCAGACGGAGGAGTTGTTGAAAGTAGATTAGTATTAGTTAGTGATCCCGACTTAGTGAGTCCTTTCTTCCGTGATGAACTGTTGGCACCAGTCCTACATTTTGTCTCTGTGGACCTAGAGACAATCTGTATTAGGACAAAATGTACTTTATACACATTCGTATTTATATATTAATGATGATTAATATTATGACATTTGCATTTGTTGAATTATTAGTTGATTGTTTATAAAATTCTATAAATACATCCCTAGAGTTTACGTGGTTATTAATGATGTGAGAATTAATATTATAACGTAACTCTTAAATAACATCGACTAATGATCATCGAAATTGGGATATCGATGATATACGATACGTCGACATATGGTCTGCATTATATCCTTAGGGGATATAGTATGTCTCACTTGCTACGAGTTATGGAAACTCGTGATGGACACATGAATACTTGTTGAAGTATTGGTATACCCTGCTAATGCACTGTTTGTTATATGTCTAAAGTGACATTGGCATGTGGGAGATAGAAGTTCTTAGATTTGAGGTAGATACTTCCTTGTTATGGAATAATGTACTTTGATCCTGTCCTAAGCTCAAATGCCTTATAGGTTGAGACGCGACTTGTTTTTGGTACATTACGAAGTAGATTAAAGGTAGTAGTTGAGTCAAGATTAGGATTCATTCCTCGAATGTATATTCGAGAGAACACTCAGATACTCATATGGTATTAGGTTAACTAAGTCGTTGGCCAACGCAATGGACATGCCTTTGATATGGTCTTGTTGTCAACTAATATAGATGAGGTATAATGATCAAGTCATTTGGATAGACATTTGACAAATTCTAAGCTTGATTGAGTGTGTTGTGAATGAAAGAATTTTATATTCCTACATAGAGGTTCAGTTCACATGTTTCGTGTAGCTAAACTTTACATATTGAGTTCGTCTTCCGGCGCAGTCTAGGAGTTCCGTATAGACCCTAATGTCATTATCGTTGATATGTAAAGGCCTGAAGGGTAACACTAAGTCAAATGTTCCGTCGATTGAAGGATGTAATTAGAGAATATACATATAAGTTCGGTTGATGATCGAGACACTAGAAAGAAATGGAAACAAGGTAGAAAATGGGACAGTGCCACGACACCACTTATGCAGCACCACAGCGCTGAGGCGCGTCTAGAGGGTCCGAAGTTGGGCCAGTCTGCTAAGGTTTTAATGGGCTGGCCCATTTGGGGAACCCTAGTTATCCTCTTCAGCTATAAATAAGAGGGTTCCCCTTCCCATTTCTTCACCCCAAAACTAATAGAGTATTCTTTTCTAAAACTCTGCTAGAATTCATAGCATTCCAAGAGTTAGAAAATTACATAAAAGTTCTTGACTTGCAAATTGAGGGATATTTGCATGCGCACCCTCGGACTACACAAAGCTTCAAGTTTTCAGATTGCTAACTACAAATATAAGTCTTCGTTCGAAGTATTACATTCTTGCTTTGTGTTAGTGTACATTATATAAGCATACTACAGTTTGAACGTCATATCGTGTTTGAAACATAAATTTTTAAATTTCATTGCGTGTACGAACCCGACAAAACGCCTATAGTGATATCAGAGCCAGAGATGTTTTGTGTGATCATATGATGAATATTAATGATAATATGAGTTATGATTTGTTTAGATCTATTTTTATATTGTTAAAATCATTAAAATCCTAAATCTTTAGAATGCATAGTCCTTGTACCCGGATCTGTTAAAACAATGATGTAATCGAGAAAGTCATTCAAATATATAACTCTTCTAAGTTGATATGCGTTATCCGGTTCGTTTAGAGCGTGGTGCATTGAAACGAAGAACGAGAAGAAAATTGGATGATGGTCGATGAACGTATTGTCTAATGATGATGGCGATGCAAGTGATAGAACTGAAAATCTAACCCTAAACCAGTTTTAGGGGTTCAGATTTTTTCCGCGACGCCTGCTAGGCTTTTTGAGGCGGCACTACGGCTCCACGATAGAGCGCCGCAGTGCTGACCTGATGACGCCAGAGGCGCCGCAGCTGGCTCTGTTCTAGAGCGCCGCGGCGCCACCTGTTAGGGCCGCGACGCTGACGAGATTTTTTTCAAAATCTGGTCTCTGTTTCTGAGGTACCGCGGTGCCACCTGTTAGGGTCGCGGCGCTGACGAACAATTTACCCAAATTTGGTCACTTCCTCTGAGGCGCCGCGACATTACCTCGTAGGGTCGCGGCGCTGACGATGGTGATTTAAAAAAAATCAAAATCAGAAACAAAAGTATAATATTCAGATTCTGATTATGAAGTTTTCAAAATATCAAAATCTGAAAATATAAGTTTAATTGGACAGATTTGGTCCTTTCGGGAAAATCTGTAGTTAAAGAAAGTTTCTAAAACTTTGATTTTAAGTTTTAGAAATTGCAAACAGGTCCCTGAAACCCGAAAATATTTTCTGACTGTTAAAATTATTTTTTCTGAATTTATTGGGGTTCAAATTAAATTTTAAATTCTTGAGGGACTAAACTGTAAATTTTAAAAGTTTGCACAATTCTCGGAAATCAGAATTTTAAAATCAGAAAATATTTAAGGACTATTTGACATAAACATAGATTATCGTATTTAGACAAATAGACTCATGATTATCATTAATGATATATTATTGAATAATATACAAATGTGCTAAGTGTTTTGAATGTTAAACATTTAAATTATTAGCATAGCGTCCGCAATGGTAGTCGGCGCCCAGTAATTGTTTACTTTGAATGACCGCAATAAATGTCTGGGTAGGCGGCACCAAATATTAGATTAAAACCATCTTTTTCTTAATGGGTTGATGGTTTCCCATCTAATTGTGTTTAGAAATTGCATGATAAGGATGTCATATGATGTATGACATATTTGTTGATATTGGTTGAAATCCCCGAAAACTGAAAATCTTCCCCAAACATTAAATACAAGTCTAAATAAAAACGCGTCGTCCATTATAATTGTTAGGGTGCAAAATCTTTTTCGGCGATACGAGTATTTATGCCAAAACATTTGCTCTAAGTCTACGAGGACTCAGGCCCTTTCATAGATGTGTTAAAGTAAAAGTATATGATAAACTTTTGTGGGATTTACACCAAAGTGTTTTCTCACAAAGGACAAATTTACTTAGGTGTTTAAACGCAGTCGTGTAATGAGGTTGACTTGTTTAGATAAGTCTTGGCGCCAAAGTGTCGAACTAATCTAAAGACGCAAGATTAAAATGTAAGATATTTAATCAAACCAAGAGTTGTAAATAAACTTTGCAATTGGTTGAAGACCTACTGAAATGTGCTATTGAAGTTATCAGCCAAAACAAACGCGGATATAACATATGTTTGGATCTTGGCCCATTATGACCTTAAAATGATTTAGGTCCGTATTCTACCTTGGGGTCATAGAAGTATGTAAAATAGTGGGAGCTAATTAAACAAATGTCATACTAAATTAGAATATAATGAATGTGTATAATTAGAAGAATGAATTTTGATTGCATTTTCCTGTCTATCTATATCTTCAGATCTTCATAATGTCGAACTTCTCGTTGAAAATGCTAATGGAATCAAACAGATTGACTGGACCCAATTTCATCGATTGGCTCAGGAATGTAAAAATCGTCCTGAGACAAGAGAAAATTGAATATACATTGGACTAGGTATTCCCTACAGTGCCTGCCGAAAACTCTGTCGAGTATGCCACCTTTGATAAAGTGGCTTATCAAAAACATTATGATGATGCCACTTCAGCTCAATGTTTGATTATGTCTTCTATGTCATCTGCACTACAAAGACAACATGAGCACATGGGCCCCAACGAAATGTTAGAAAATTTGAAAAGTCTCTATGACTATCAGTCTCAGACCATGAAGTATGAGCTGCTCATAGAACTCTTTAAATGTAAACTCAATGAAGGGGGCCAGATGTCTCCATATGTGCTGAAAATGATTGAGTTGATAGAAATATTGGCCTTCATTGAAATTAAGTTTCATGACAGAGTTGCCTCCACCCTTATCCTGCATTCACTTCCACGATCGTTTGAGAGTTTCATCATAAACTATAATATGAATGGAACTAAGGCAAAGTTGCACAATATGTTGAAAACCTTCAAATCTTTCATCTCCAGGATCAAACCTGTGCTCATGGTTGGCTCATCTAGTCATCCCAAATCGAAAGGTAAGGGACAACAGAAGAGGAAGGGAAAAGTTGCGGCTGTGCCCTCAACAATGAAGCCCAAAGGAGGGGCGAAGAAGAAGAAACTCCTAGCAACGGATGTGTGCATGAACTGCAACAGGAAGGGGCACTGGAAGAAGGATTGTACTGCTTCAGGAGGAGGGAAGACACCTGGTGCTCCATCCTCTAGTGGAAAGGTGTTTGTAATTGAAATAAATCTTTATATAAATGATTCTCTTTCCTGGGTACTAGATACCGCTTGTGGCTCAAACATTTGTACAAATGTGCAGGGGCTAACTGATAGCAGGAAGGTGGACCTGCGCGTTGGAAATGGAGCACGAGTTGATGCTGAGCGCGTGAGAACTTATAGATTAGATTTACCTTCCGACAAAGTTTTAATGTTAAACAATTATTTTTATGTTCCCTCATTGACGAGGAATATTATTTCCATTCTTGTTTTAGACATTGAGGGCTTTTCCTCAAGCATTTCTAATGGCAATATGATTTTGGCTTATGATGATGTTGTGTATGGAATTGCGCCTCTTGTGAATGGATTATATACATTAAACTGTCTCCAGGAAATTTTTAATGTACAAAATAAAAGAGCTAAGATAAATGATAGAAATTCTACCTACCTGTGACATTGTATACTTGGTCATATCAATCAAACGGGGATAGAACGGTTGAGGAAATTAAATTACCTTGAACCATTTGACTTACAATCATATGGCAACTGTGAATCCTATTTGAAAGGTAAGATGACTATTAAACCTCTTTCTAGAAAGGGGATCCGTGCCAAGGAGGTGCTTGAGTTGGTACATACTGTTGTATGTGAACCATTTTCGACTCAAGCTAGAGAAGGTTTCTCTTACTTCATTACTTTTATAGATGACTTGACAAGGTATGGATATGTGTATCTTATGAGACACAAATTCGAGGCCTTCGAAAAGTTTAAGGAGTTTAAGTGTGAAGTTGAGAAACAACTCTCAAAGAGTATCAAGACTCTTCGATCTGATCGAGGAGGTGAATACTTAAGTAAAAAATCTCTTGATTACTTAAAGCTACATGGAGTTCATTCCGAATGAATACCTCTAGGAACACCACAGATGAATGGTATTGCCAAGAGGAGAAACCGAACCTTGCTTGACATGGTTCGATCCATGAGGAGCTTTTCAGCTCTTCCTACATACCTTTGGGGATACGCTATACTAACCTAAATTTATGTTCTGAACAGAGTTTCTTCTAAATCAATTGAAAAGACGCCATATGAGGTATAGTGTGGCAAGAAGTCATCACTTAGACACATGAGGCCCTGGGGGTGTCCTGCATATGTCAAGAAGTTGATCACTGATAAGTCGGAGTCAAAGAGTGAGAAATGTTACTTCGTTGGGTATCCAAAAGAAACTAAGGGATACTATTTCTATCTTCCCGGAGAACATAAGATAATTGTTTCTAGGAATACAAATTTTCTTGAAGATGAATATGTCTACAAGGAAGAGTTGCATAGAGATAAAACTTGAAGAAATTCAAGAACAAAGTAACATAGAGGTTGAATCCTTGCAAGATGATAAAGACAAGAATTCAGTGGGAGCTTTTGGCGAAGATTGGGTACTCAGGGTATGTCCTTCGACCAATGGGAGTGCTACGAGGAGTAATGTAGAAATGCAAGATCCTCCTGCACAGACCTTGGGAGCAAGTGCACCAGTTGCACATCCTCCCATTCAGGAAAGACATGAAAATAATATTTCTGAAAGCTCTAATGTTGGTGGATCAACCAGAACATACCTGAAATTAGACTGCAAGATACTCAACTCCGTAGGTCTATTAGAACTCATCGTCCTCCGGAAAGACTAAATCTACTTGTGGAAACACAAAATGAATTAGATATTCCCGATGATGATGAGCCTACAACCTACAGCGAAGCAATGCTAGACATTGATTTGAAGAGATGGCAAGAATCCATGAAATCCGAGATAGAATCTATGTATATCAATCAAGTGTGAAACTTGGTTGATTTGACAAATGGGGTTAAACCCATAGGATGCAAATGGGTCTTCAAGAAGAAGATTGATGCATTTGGCAAGATTCAGACTTATAAAGGTAGACTAGTGGCTAAAGGTTTTAATCAGCGTCCTGGTGTGGATTACGATGAAACATTTTCACCAGTTGCTAAGATAAAGTCTATTCGGATTTTGCTTGCGATAGCTGCACATTATGATTATGAAATTTGGCAGATGGATGTCAAGACTGCATTTATCAATGGTAATCTATTTGAGGAAGTGTATATGAAACAACCCGAGAGTTTTTCATCTGTGTCCAGACCAAATGTCGTGTGCAAGCTATAAAAGTCTATTTATGGACTTAAGCAAGCCTCTAGGAGTTGAAATATTTACTTTGACAAGGCTACCAAATCTTTTAATTTCGTTAGAAGCAAAGAGGATCCTTGTGTTTATATCTAACTCAAGGATGAGGGTATTGTATTCATTATTATATATGTTGATGACATATTGATAATGAGAGACAATAAGACTCTCATGCAGTCAGTTAAGGAATGGTTGTCCAAAACCTTCATGATGAAGGATTTAGGTGAAGCCTGCTACATTCTGGGAATTAGTATCTATAGAGATAGACCTAATAGATTGTTAGGGTTGTCACAGTCAATATACATAGACAAAGTGCTTAGACGCTTTTCAATGGAGAATTCCAAGAAAAGACGGTCTTCCAATGGGTCAAGGCATCAAGTTATCTAAAAGGGGTTGCCCTTCTAGTGCTGTAGAACTTGAGCGCATGAAGAGGATCCCATATGTTTCGGCTATAGGATCAATCATGTATGTCATGACCTGTACTAGGCCAGATGTGGCCTTTGCACTTAGTATGACTTGCAAGTTCCAGCAGAATCCTGGTGAGGAACACTGGAAGGCAATCAAAAGTATTCTTATGTATCTCAGATATACTAAAGATTACTTTTTAGTCTATGGTGGAGATGGTAAGCTAGTTTTCACTGGGTATACTGATGTTAGTTTCCAGACATATGTTGATGATTTTCAAATCTCAGTCTGGTTACACGTTCATTTTTAATGGAGGAGCAATGAGCTGTAAAAGTTCCAAACAAGCTACTACTGCTGATTCGACTACTGAAGCAAAGTACATTGCTGGATCGGAAGCTGCTAAAGAAGTTGTCGCGATCTCTGAGTTCCTGAAGGAGCTAGGGGTTGTTCCGAGTGCTAGTTGTCCAATAACCATTTATTGTAACAACACTGATGCAATTGCACAGGAAAAGAAACCAAGATCAACAAACAGAAACAAGCATGTACCGAGGAAGTACCACATTCTTCGAGAGATGGTGAAAGCTGAAGATATTAGAATAGATTATGTTCCCACAGACAATAATCTAGTAGACCCGTTTACTAAACCATTAAGCTTGGTAAAGCATAATGGTCATTTTGAGAACATGAGTATTATATATGTTGTAATTGGCTATAGGCCAAGTGGAAGTTTGAAAATATATGTATGTCCTAGAGACAATCTGTATTAGGACAAAATGTACTTTATACACATTCATATTTATATATTAATGATGATTAATATTATGGCATTTGCATTTGTTGAATTTTTAGTTGATTGTTTATAATATTATATAAATGCATCCATAGAGTTTACGTGGTTATTAATGATGTGAGAATTAATATTATAATGTAGCTCTTAAACAACCTCGACTAATGATCATCGAAATTGGGATATCGATGATATGCGATACGTCGACATGTGGTATGCATCATATCCATATGGGATGTAGTATGTCTCACTTGCTACGAGTTATGGCAACTCGTGATGGACGCATGTATACTTGTTGAAGTATTGATATACCCTGCTAATGCACTGTTTGTTATATGTCTAAAGTGACATTGGCATGTGGGAGATAGAAATCCTTAGACTTGAGGTCGATACTACCTTGTTTATGGAATAATGTACTTTGATCCTGTCCTAAGCTCAAATGCCTTATAGGCTGAGACACGGCTTGTTTTCGGTACATTACGAAGTAGATTAAAGGTAGTAGTTGAGTCAAGATTAAGATTCATTCCTCGAATGTATATTCGAGAGAACACTCAGATACTCATATGGTATTAGGTTGACTAAGTCGTTGGCCAACAAAATGGACATGTCTTTGATATGGTCCTGTTGTCAACTAATATAGATGATGTATAATGATCAAGCCATTTGGATTGACATTTGACAAATCCTAAGCTTGATTGAGTGTGTCGTGAATGAAAGGATTTTATCTTTCCACATAGAGGTTCAGTTCACATGTTTCGTGTAGCTAAACTTTACATATTGAGTTCGTCTTCCGGCGCAGTCTAGGAGTTCCATGTAGACCTTAATATCATTAGCGTCGATATGTAAAGGCCTGAAGGGTAACATTCAGTCGATTGAAGGATGTAATTAGAGAATATATATATATGTTCGGTTGATGATCGAGACATTAGAAAGAAATGGAAACAAGACAGAAAATGGGACAGGGCCGAGGCGCCAAACGCGCGTCAAGCACCGCGGCGCCTCCAGAGGGTCCGAAGCTAGCCAGTCTGCTGAGGTTTTAATGGGCTGGCCCATTTGGGGAACCCTAGCTGTCCTCTTCAGCTATAAATAAGAGGGTTCCCCTTCCCATTTCTTCACCCCAAAACTAATAGAGTATTCTCTTCTAAAACTCTGCTGGAATTCCTAGCATTTCAAGAGTTAGAAAATTACATCAAAGTTTTTGACTTGCAAATTGAGGGATATTTGCGTGCTCACCATCGGACTACACAAAGCTTCAATTTTTCAGATTGCTAACTACAAATGTAAATCTTCGTTCGAAGTATTACATTCTTGCTTTGTGTTATTGTACATTATATAATCATACTACAGTTTGACCGCCATGTCGGGTTTGAAACATAAAGTTTCAAACTTCGCTGCATGTACGAACCCGACAAAACGCCTACAGTTGTGTCATGTGGGAGTTCAACATTTCCATCAGAGAAGCTCGTCGAGCTTGCAAAGAAACAAGTGGACTATATATTAGGAGATAATCCAGCAAGAATATCGTACATGATTTGTTTTGGACAAAAGTATCCTCTTCGTGTGCACCATATGGGTTCATCTCTACCATCAGTGCATACATATCCTGGTCATATTGGCTGCAATGATTGGATCCAGTTTTTGAACTCTGGCTCGCCTAATCTAAATGTCCTTGTCGGAGCCATCGTTGGTGGTCTTGATAGTGGAGATAACTTTGAGGATGACAGGAACAATTTTCAGCAATCAGAGTCTGCTACATATATTAATGCACCACTGGTTGGGGCTCTTGCTTTCTTATCTTCAGAATCTACAGCAGTCTAATTAAGTAGTGGATAACATATTTGGTTGATTGGAGATCAGCCTAGCTAGTTCTATTAATTAATCTTATAGCAGAGGACAAGGAGCAGGAAATCCGTATGGTCCCTCAAGATAATCGTGACATAAAAGTTACACTAAATATTCCAATTTAGGTGTTTATCTTTCCTTCTATGCCTTCAGCATGTAAGCAAGAAATTTCCAGAGGAATTCTTGGTTCCTATAAGATTTTAAGACCGTTAAAATCGTGAAATGAATTTTCAGACGTTTTACTAACTTGTTCCATATTGATTACCCAGCAGTCTACCTGAATCCAGTGACATATTATCTTTTATTCATCTTGGGCCTAACTCAGCCCCAACAGCTAGCTTGTAGGATAAGCATTGTCCAAGTCCATATAAGGAGTCCATGTTTTCATTCCATTTCCGAGTTCCCCCGCACGCACAACATATTTTCTTTTTATTCATCTTGGGTCTAACTCAACCCAAAAACTAGCTTGTAGGGTAAGGATTGTCCAAGTCCATATAAGGAGTACATGTTGTCATTCCATTTCCGATGTGACACTCTTAACACTCCCCCGCACGTTCAGACCTCATTAACTAGAGCGTGAACAATATAATTTGGGGGCCCAACATCGACTAACAAAGAATTAAAATGAGTCTGACTCTGCTACCATGTAAAGAATGAATCTTGGACCTAACTCAACCTCAAAAGTTAACTTGTAAGGTGAGGATTGTCCAAGTACATATAAGGAGTCCATGTTTCCATTCCATTTTCGATGTGAGACTCTTAACACTCCCCGCACTCCCAGACCTCGTTAACTGGAGCGTTGACAATATAATTTGGGGGTCCAACATCAGTGAATAAAGAACTGGAATGACTCTAACTCTAGCTCTGATACCATGTAAAAAATGAATTTGGGTCTAACTCAACCACAAAAGCTAGCTGGTAGGGTAAGAATTGTCTAAGTTCATATTAGGAGTCCATGTTTTTATTTCATTTCCGATGACTCTTAACACATATTGATTACTCAGCAGTCTACCTGAATCCACTGACGTATTATATTTTGATTTATACATATTGTGAAAAAAAATGGAAAGAATAATTGGCAATTCAATTACAAATAAGTTTCTTTTTATCTTGGGAAAATGATTATAATCTGAAACAACAAACACACTCGAAATGCACTTTTAATTGATCGAATTGGTCACTTCAATTTTTTTTTTTAAAATCACTTGTGCATAGTTTAAGTTGCCAACTATGAAGTTGAATTTTGGATTGAGGTTAACTATTGAGGCCTCAAAATTTATGGTGGCCTAAAGACACTGCTCTAGTGGCTTGAAGGTAAACCGCCCCTGCATGTGATTCTCCGATTTTAAACATATTCCCACCAACTAAACTAATGTCCTCAGATTCAAGAACCGAATTGGTATTTCTGTGAATGAAATGCTAAATTAGTACCAGTATGTTTTCTTGTTCATTTCGACTTTCGTCTTTGTGTGTTAGGACTTGTTCCTGTACGATGCTACATTTGTAAATCCACTTTTGTAGGGATCATGAACAAAAGTTCATGTATATAGAAAATCATTATTATCCTTGTTACAGTACCATCAACGCCTAAGTTTTCAACACTACTGGAAGATGACCATTTTAAATTAAATGGATAATGATTGATGATTTGAGTTTATTAAATGTAGTTTGATGTGTGCCTCTATAGGGATAGACTTGACAAATTGGATGACAATCACATGATAGCTTTCGTGTGGTTTGGTAAGCTCTGCTGGAAGTCTGTTATCTGTTTGTTTATCTACTCATCTTTAAATGTAATCTAACAAACTATGAGGAAGATGACCAAATATTTGGGCTGGTTGATTACTTGAAATATCTTGCTTACATGATGAATGCATACAGATTCACTGACTAATTCTCATTAAGGAAATAAAATAGTGTCTCGAAGTTTGATTCAATGTTGTGGAGTTAATGACGGATTGACTCTTGACATAGGTGGTTTAACAAATCAAGAAGGAAGCTGACTTCGAACACAACTACGTGTTTCACAATTTGGTATATAATTGTGCGCTACTATTTGCTGAATATCTGTACCGATCAAAGAAAACACTTAGACATGGGTTCATGTAGGATGGAGCACTCCTGAAGGTTTCACATATGTGATATTACCCTGCCATTTTTTTTGTTTTTTTGAAGGGTTTATATGTTCTCATTACCTTTTTTGGTTTATCATAATTTATCAGTTAAAGGTCGATTCTCTGCTCGTTTTGATGTATACCCCCATTTTAGATTTTCTCGATTACATGAATTACATATGGCGGAAAAGTCAAGCTCCTAAGTTTTGGAGGAGAAGTATAGTTGTTAGGATTTGAGTCTCAAATCCTAACTAATAAGAAAACAGTAAATAAGCGAAACATAAATAACACACACAGATTTATAGTGGTTCACTCTCAATGTGAGTTATGTCCACTTTGTCGCTGCATGTTGTTTATCTCCAGATCAACAACTTTTCAGTAATTGCACGTGGTGTCGATGTGTTCGAGGAAGAAGAGATGAAGAAGATGCACATGCAGATGAAGAACTATGAAGATATGAAGAACAGAGAAGAGAAAAGAAGAGAAAATTATAGTCTTGATTTTATTCATCAATCATGTAAGTAATTACATAGAGTTACTTATCTATTTATAGATCCATAAGAGGATTTTTTTTCCTTCTAGAATTGTAGACTAACTCTAGATATTTTAGGGTAGTCATCGTTTGAAAATAACTAACTAGCAACATTCTTTAATAAGTTCTAAACTAACTAACTAACCAATCTCAGATTTGTTCTCCTACAGTCCCCCTCAAGCTTGATGGTGTAAATATGTTCAGCAATCCAAGCTTGAAGCATAGGTACTGATGTCGTATTCTGTTCAGGTCTTTGGTTAGTAAGTCTGCTGGTTGTTCTGCTGTGTTGATGTACTCTCTCTTCACCACTCCTTGTTGATTTTTTTCTCTTATGAAATGTAGATCAATTTCTATGTGTTTGGTTCTTTCATGAAACACAGGATTTGCTGCAATCTGCATAGCTGATTTACTGTCTGAGTATATTGTTACTGGTAGGCTGATGTTGATCCCCATTTCTTTTAATAAACCCAGTATCCATGTAAGTTCTGCAACTGTTCCTGCCAGGCTCATGTATTCTGCCTCTGCTGAGCTTCTTGAGATGACAGTTTGTTTCTTAGACTTTCATGATATAAGAGAATCCCCAAACTTCACCAAGTAACTTGTGACTGATTTTATTGTGTGTGGACAAGCAGCCAGTCTGCTTCACAGTGATCAATTACTATTTTTTGTTCATTGCTAGACATTAGTATACCTTGACCTGGTTGGTTCTTCAGATATCTAACAATCCTCAATGCAACATCCATATGAGACTTCTTTGGTTGTTGTAAGAACTGGCTGAGAGTCTGTACACTAAAAGCAATATCTGGTCTTGTGATAGTGAGATATAGTAACTTACCTATTAGTCTTTGATATGAGTTGATATCTTTTAGAAGTTCATCTTCTTTAGTTTTTCTAGTTTTTGCTTCCTGCTGTTTTGTAGTGTAGTTATCATATTCCTTGGTGGTTAGCTTTATATTGCAGTCAATGGGTGTATTTATAGGTTTGGCTGCAGCTAAACCAAGTTCAGAAATAAGTTCTAAAGTATATTTCCTTTGATGCATTAAAATCCCTTTTTTTGATCTTGCAAACTCTATTCCTAGGAAGTATCTTAATTCTCCTAAGTCTTTCATTTTAAACACTTGTTGTAAATCTTGTTTTGTTTCTTGTATTAACTCTAGGTTGTCACCTGTGATTAGCATATCATCTACATAGACTAGTACTATGATTAGCCATTTGTCACTGTTTCTTATGAATAAAGAGTGATCATGTTTAGACTGTATGAACTTTAAATTCTAAAGTGCTTCTGTAAGCTTAAAGTTCCATTGTCTTGGTGCTTGTTTTAATCCATACAAGGATTTAACTAGTCTACAACACTTGTCCCCTGGCTAGTGAATCCTTGTGGGAGTTCCATATATATTTCATCATATAGATCTCCTTGTAGAAATGCATTATATACATCTATTTGATGCATATGCTAATGTTTAGATGCTGCCATTGACAGAATAATTCTCACAGTAACCATTTTTACTACTGGAGAGAATGTTTCTTGGAAATCTATCCCTCCATTTTGACTATATCCTTTAGCTACAAGTCTGGCTTTTAGTCTTTCAATTTCACCCGTTTCTTTATATTTTATTTTGTATATCCATTTGAATCCTATAGTAGTATTACCATGTGGTAAAGATACAATCTCCCAGGTATTATTTTCTTGAAGAGCTTTTATTTCAGCTTTCATAGCTTCCACCCATCTTGGGTCCTTAGAAGCTTCATTATAGTTGGTACGTTCTGTGACTTTTGAGAAATCAGATAAGAATGCCCTGTATTTAGAAGAGACTTTCTCATAAGAAATGTAGTTGGCTATAGAGTATGGTACATTTATAGTACTGGTTTTCTTTGTAATGAAGTCTTTTAGCCAAATAGATGGTTGTCTTGTCCTGGTTGATTTTCTGAGATTGTTGAAAACTCCAGTATTTGTAGTATTATCACAGGTTGTCTGTGATACTTCTTGATTTACTTCTGTTATTAACTGTGGATGATCAACAATTTCTGATGTTATAGGTGTAGATGTGATAGATGTTCCTTGAGACATATTCCTTTGTGGTAATCTTTGGTTATTACACACTATATCATAATGTTCCCATGGTTTTTCCACAGGATTATCTAAAAAGATTGGACCTTCTGCTAATTCTTTTCTAAAAGGGAATTCTGCCTCTCTGAAGGTACATCTCTGTTAACAAGGAAGCTTTTTTGTTGTAGATCATATAGAATATATCCCTTCTGTTTTCCAGAATAACCCATCATGACACATGTTCTTACTCTAAACTGCAGCTTATCAGACATAGCTAAGGTTGTTTACAAAATAAAGACACCCTAACACTCTTAGGTGACTAATAGAGGGTTTTTTGTTGTATAGTTTCTCATAAGGAGTTACTCCAGTAACAGAAAATGGTTGTCTGTTTATTAGATATACAACTGCCTGTACACAGACTCCCCAGAATTTTAAAGGTATGTTTGTTTGTAATCTTATAGCTCTAGTTACTTCTAAAATGTGTATGTGTTTCCTTTCAGCCACTCCATTCTGTTGTGGACTGTAAGGACAAGAAGTTTGATGTAGTATTCCTAATTTTAGGAATAGTGTTGTGCATGTTTTATTTATAAATTCAGTTCCATTGTCAGTCCTGATTATTTTTACTATTTTGTTGAATTGAGTTAGTACAAATGAGAGAAATTGAGGAATAACAACACACACATATGATTTCAGCTTTAGCAAGTATATCCAAGTCATTTTTGAGAAGTCATCTACTATAGTAAGAAAGTACTTATTTCCATTGTAAGTTGGTACTCTATATGGTCCCCATACATCCATGTGAATCAACTCAAAACTAGAAATGCTAGTTCTATTACTAATAGGAAAAGGTAACCTACACTGCTTTGCACAAGGACAAACATTAATTTTTTTTTATAGTACTGATTATATCACTAATACTTGCTCTTATCACTTTACTTCATATCCTGCTGGATGTGTGCCCAAATCTCTTATGCCATAGTTCAATATCTTCTTTAGTAACAGTTACAGTTTCACTGGTGTTGCTCGCAGTCAATCCTAACTTCAGTTCTTCAGTAACAAGTTTTGCAGATTTTTGATTCATTAACAAGTATAACCCATCTTGTACTCTACCAATTTCCTTCACCATCTCATTGTAGAGATCCTGGAATACACAGAAATCAGGGTAGAAATGGCAGCACAATTTAAGTCTTTGGTTAGTTGGGACACATACATTAGATTAAACTTAAACTGAGGTAAATAGAATACATTCTTAAGAGCACTTCTATTAGAGATACTACTTGAACCAGTGTGTGTCACCTTAACCTTGTCCCCATTTGATAAATGTACTTGTTTAGACTCAGTTTTATCATCTAACATAAGTACTTCATTTAGCATATTTAGATCAGATACCATATGATTAGTTGCACCAGTGTCAATGATCCATTGTTTAAGAATATTAGCTACTGCTAAAACTTTATGATTATTCATATATGTTGCTGCATTTGTAGCTGATTGTATGCCACTACCTTCTTGAGGGTGATTTATTTCCTTCTGATCCATGTTGAGACTCAGTAGCTTGACTATCTGATCATACTGTGACCTGGAAAGCACATGAGTTTCTTGAACAGACAGACCATCACTGTACACATTGTGAGCAGCATACTCCTTCCTTTTTTATTTAAAGTTTGTTGGATATCCAAACACCTTATAGCATGTTTATTTAGTGTGTCCTCTCATTTTGCACACCTCACAGACCAGACCACTCATTTTCTTGTACCTCTGATTGTTAGAGCCAGTTCTAGAATACGTGGCAGTAGGGTCATGGCTGGCTGATGAAGCATTGTGGCTGAATCCACTAGGTCCTGCACCCAATAGCCCTGCAGACTTGGCTGTGACTGTTTTTTGGCTCTCATCACTTGTGATCATTGAGTAAGTTTTATTTACTGTTGGTAGTGGTGTCATTAACAAAATCTGACTCCTAGCCTGCATATAATTCATATTCATCCCCATTAGGAACTGATATAGCTTTGTCTCTGCAAGTATTCCACAAATTCTTTGGATTTAGGGCAGCCACAACTAGGAGGTGGAACAAATGACTGAAATTCTACCCACAGTGTTTTCAGTTTAGAATAGTATTCTGGCTCACTTGATGTACATTGAGTTAGAGTGTCTATTTATCTATGCAAGTCATAGGTTCTTGACCCATCAACCTTATCAAATCTTTCTCTCAGATCTTCCCATACTTCATGGGCTGTTTCTGCATACAGCACCCCACTCAGCAGTCCACTAGAGACTGATTTCATCAACCAAGCTTGAACCACAACATTCACTCTATCCCATTGATCTCCCAACTCCTCTCCAAATTAATCCTTCTTGCACTTCCCATTAATGAAGCCTATCTTATTTCTTCCCAGCAATGCTATCTTCAAAGATTTACTCCATAGGGCATAATTTTCAGTTCCTAACAACTGAAATGAAATAAGAGAGGCTCTACTCACATCTGAAGATTGGAGATATAATGGATGATTATGGTCAATAACTACTGTGGTGGTGGCAGGTGTTACTGTTTCTCTAGTTATGGTTTCTTGATGTGTCACCCATATTTCATACACTTGGGATAATCAGAAAAAATTGTTTCTGTCAACAGAATTTCAGTTCAATAATTTCAAGACTTCAAGAATTCATAAGGAAATATATGCAAGACTATGAGAATATCAAGAATTGTAACGAATCAGAGATGGATCTGACAGAAAATATACTAAACCAGGTATTCAATTTTAGACAGAAGACAGAAATAGAGAAAGATTTTACAGACAGGAAGTATTTGACATTTTTTGACTAGATGCAAATTAATCCAGAACTATCTGAAGTTCCAAGATGTATTGAGACAAGAAGAAGTAAGATTATAGAGATTAATTAGAAATACAGAAATTTCAGAGAAGATGAAAAGATTCCAGAAAAGAAATTTCAGAAGAAACTTTCTGAGATCAGAAAACCTGACTATCAAGCACAGCCTTCTGATTCAGTAGTTGCGTAGCACACCCCAGTGGCTCTGATACAATGTTGTTTATCTCCAGATCAAAAACCTTTCAGTAATTGCATGTGGTGTGTTGCGATATTTCTAGATGCTTACGCAAGTGTACGTATCGTTCCAAGTAATATAGTCTGTAAGATCGAGTTTATCGTCCAAAGAGACTGGTAGTACCGATTATCTATCCTATGATATCTATTTGACAATCATTCTTTTGTTTGATTTATGATTAAGTGCAGAAAATAAATTTAAAGATTATAATACTTTGGGTTTATAACAGTTATGAAGGAAATAGGGTTCCAATCTCCTCAACTATCTACTCTTTCACGTGTTAATGCAATGCTAATGATTTTTCTTCTTATTAAGATAGCAGGTTAACTAATCTGTCATTATATTCTGGTTAGGACATACAATAGCTCAACCTTGTGCAGAAACCATCTATATTTTTATGATAAGTTTTACCACACATGAGGATTAAGAACAATAACTTATAATACTACACAAGTATCAGAGTACTTTCGTCCATGATTTTAACCTATGTCTAGACAATTACAGCATATTCAAATCTCACCTTTCAGACTTTTGATTCGAAATTATATAAGTGATGACAATTAATAGCTAGTTAATTATCAAGAAATCATAACAACATTGAATAGATCTTAATACGCTGAAGAAGAACTCAAAAACTAATGCATTAACTATATGAAAGAGCTTCAAGAAGATTCGATGGAAACCCTACTAAAGTAATTAGCTCCTAAACATTGTCATGTCAAGAACTAATTTACAATCCAACATAAACTGAAATAAAGTAAAGGAAAGAAAATAACTTGAACAATGAGATGTCTCCAATTGTGTCTTGCATCTTTTTCTCCTTTCCAAAGTTGTGTATCCTCATAATTACAGGGTTTATGGTATTTATATCTAAGAAAAACCTTGCTTCAGACCCTTTTACCCTTGTCCAATTACGACCCAACTTTTCTAAAAATACGCGTCGGCACTGCATTGCCTCTGCCTAGCACCACAGTGCTAATTGCTTCAAAAATCCCTGCTGGCTACTGGATTGACTGCACCGCGGTTTTGCCTCCAGGAACCGCGGTGCCTTCGACATCGGAAATATTTTCGACTCTCTGGAATTTTTATGCCTCGGTGCTAATTATATTGACCGCGGTTCTATAGCACCGCGGTGCTGCTTGGCCAGGCACCGCGGTGCCTCCCTGATTTCATGGCCCAATTCCGTTTGCTTTGTTCTATTCTTCGTGGTACTTTTTAGGCTTCATTTCTTGGGATGTGCTTGTGCAATTTGCATCTCAATTAAGCTCATTTCGTCCTCAAAAGTAGCATTCTCTCATTCATAACCGCTGTGACACAAAATGAAAGAAAAACAACCTAACACTATACTAACACAAACGAAAAAAGTAAAATACGTAACTAGAAAGGACTCAAAAGAGTGTATAAAATACACTCAACATGGTGTCGATGTGTTCGAGGAAGAAGAAGAGATGAAGAAGATGCACATGCAGATGAAGAACTATGAAGATATGAAGAACAGAGAAGAGAAAAGAAGAGAAAATTGTAGTCTTGATTTTATTCATCAATCAGGTAAGTAATTACATAGAGTTACTTATCTATTTATAGATCCATAAGAGGATTCTTTTCCTTCTAGAATTGTAGACTAACTCTAGATATTTTAGGGTAGTCATCGTTTGAAAATAACTAACTAACAACCTTCTTTAATAACTTCTAAACTAACTGACTAACCAATCTCAGATTTGTTCTCCTACACTGCAGATTTTACTATATTCAAATAGGGAGTTTGAGTTTTGCAATTTTCTCTCTTGCTCGACCTCAAAAGAAAGAAAAACGGCGCCTCTAATCTATATATAGCAAAAACTAGGACGAATATAATACAACACCGAAATTCTCAAAATACCATTCACTAAGGGCGTTTCACACTCTACGTTGGATCTTCATAGTGTCGGCGATGAATTAGGCTCCACGACTCAACAGTAAGGAAAATCAATAGTTAAGGTTAGGTATTTGATATCTGATGCACCAACTGCTTCGACTGTGCAACTTGATTATTAAATGAGAATCCATTTATTTTGTTAAAAGAACAAATGATACTGAGGTGCAAGTTTTGTCGTGATATTTCCAATGAGCACCACAAAGGATGGTGTTTATGGGTGATTAACGCTTTCTAGAATGTGAGAATAATGAACCACAAATATTTTGGTAAGAAATACAGTGGAATTACTCCTTTACTATCATTCTTATTTGTTGCCTATAGGTTACTTCCAACTGCTTCTTTGGACATCAAAGTTGGATTCCCAAATGATTTTGACAAAGCATGATTAGAGAATGATAGTTGGTTCAAATCTACAATGTTGGGCCCGTGCTTTGCACGGATAATTCTTATCAAGTATATTTATATATGGAGAGATTGTTGGTATAAAATTGTACTATAAGTAAAGAAACGGGGTTAAAGAGTATTCAAAAGGTTAAACAAAGTAACGCTGAATCGAGAGATGTCTCTGAGTCTTTAAGACAAAATTGTCCCGTATAGATGCTTTTACGGTATCGTGCAATAGTCTCCCATGATAAAACAACAACTAATCAACAATACAAAATAAATATTGTTGATTCTAATGAAGAAGATGAATAAGAACAAATTGTTATTACTTGTTTGAGTTTACTGACCAACAGAGATAATTGCTTCTTATGTTGTGTCTTTCTTTGGGTTGTGTGTTGTCTCTAGTGTTTTTCCAATTGAACAGAGATGTTCAATTTGTAGGAGCAGAACGGGAGGCAGCTGTAACGTTTTGTAACGTTTTGTAACTTTCCGAAACCTTCAGGAACTAGAATGTAAATAGTTGACATTTCAGAGACCAAAAAGAAAGTTTCGGAAGAAAGCAGTAGCCCAATAGTCCATGGCCCGAGACCTGTGAGCCAAGCCCGGTCGGGCGGCGGTGGCGCGCGTGTGGGGCTTCGCTCCGAATCCAAGCTCACCTAGGTCCTCCCTCTTCTAAACATATGGGTCACCGCTTGGGGGTCCAAAATCCTTACTCAAACTTAGAGTTTATATATTGCATAAACTCTCATTCTTTTACCAATCAGGGAGATTTGTCATTTTGGCCAAAAATACTCCATGTTTTCATGTCTCAAACATCTTACTTTGTGTACCAATATCTTTTTTATTTCTTAATGAAATTTGACAATACTTGGCACTAACATCATCTACTCACTTAGTAGATTAGACATGTGCGAAGAAACTACGTTTCTGACATGTGGGGATCACATATTTAAGCTATTAAAGACGAAATAAACTCAATCCCGCGTTAGTAAAATTTCCAACAATCCCTTCTTGAAAGAGAATTGGTGCACACAGGGTGCCAAAGTTCATCATTCTTTCAGCGGAAAGATATTGCATTAGGATAGGTATCTTTCGACTTTGAACCTTCCTTAGTTGATTACCATCATATTTACTTACTGTTCGGTGAACGTGATGTATTGAATCGTCAGTGTTTAGTATAAACCAAGACAATGATATCAACACAATAACTCCCCTTATTCATCTTCTTCTTATTGTCTTGTCCGTTGTGTCCATGGACAATGCTTAAATTCTTAAGTGCGTATAATTGAAGCGGCATGTCTTTGCACTTAAATAGGTGATCTCCTATACGGTATATTGCTCTATCCCACTTGCAAGTTTTAGGAATCATTAAAAGTTTCAGAAACTTATACTTTACCCATCATGCAGGTAGCACTTAGTGTCTATCGCGGGAACGACTTTGGAGTTATCTTTCTTTAAAGAATGATAATATGAAGTGCTCTTAATTCAAGTGAAGCGCTAAACTGAATATTTTATAGCTTAGTTTTTTCCATTGAACCAAATTCCTGGGATCTAAGGTTGGGTTACCACCATAAAGATTCTTATTGTTTGGGTTTTAAGCCATTTCCCCTAGACAGGTAGAATATTTGATCTTTGGGTAGGCCTTTAGTTAAGGAATCCGCTAAGTTATCATTTGATTTGACGTAATCAATTGATATGACACCCATAGTGATCAACTGCCTAACGATCTTATGCCTCCGATGAATATGTATAGACTTGCCGTTGTACATATTACTTCGTGCCCTTCCTAAAGCCGATTGGCTATCACGGTGAATCATCACCGAAGGTACGAGTTTATCCCACTAAGGGATATCTTTTAAGAAGTCGTGAAGTCACTATGCGTCTTCTCCTACTTTGTCTAAAGTGATAAACTCTAATTCCATCGTGGATCGGGCGATGCATATTTGCTTAGAGGATTTCTGAGACATAGCCCCACCACAAATTGTAAAAACATACCTACTGGTGGATTTAGTGTTCTTTATGTCCAATATCCAGTTTGCATCACTGTATCCTTCCAATACAGCTGGATACCTTGATTAATGTAATCCGTAGGTCAACGAATATTTCAGATATCGTAGTATCCAATTTAGCGCCTTCCAGTGATCATTTACTGGATTATGAGTGAACCTAACCACTTATTGACTGGATAAGCGATGTCGGGTCGAGTACAATTTATAATGTATATTAAACTGCCAATGACCTGTGCATATCGCTCCTGGAATACGGGTGCACCACGATTTTTATCAATTTTATGATTCATATCCATTTGTGACTTCATAGGAGAACTGTCAAATACATCAAATTTCCTCAAAACATCTTTAATGTACTGAGGTTGAGATAAGACCAGTCTGTCAGATGTATTAGAAATCATAATTCCTAAGATTATATCTGCAATACCCATATATTTCATGTCGAAGCACTATTTCAACATCTTTTTGGTTTTCAGGACCAAGGTTAGACTACTTGCGGTGATGAGCATGTCATCTACATAAAGGCATATCATAACAAATGAGTCAGAGTTCCCTTTGACTATTGATACATCTATCACATTCATTTATGGAGAAACCTTTTGATAATAAAGTATTATCAAACTTTTCATGCCATTGTTTCGGAGCTTGTTTGAGTTCGTACAGAGACTTAACAAGTCGACATACTTTATTTTCTTGTCCTGGAACCACATACCCCTCGGGTTGTTCCATGTATATTTCCTCTTCCAGATCTCCATTTAGGAAGGCTGACTTAACATCTGTATGGTGTATCTCAAGGTCACACAAAGCTGCTATGGCTATGAATACCCTTATGGACGTTAATTTAGACACGGGTGGGTATGTGTCGAAGTAATCGAGGCCTTCCTTTTGACTGTAGCCTTTGACTACCAATCTGGCCTTATACTTGTCAGTAGTTCCATCTGCTTTGTACTTTCTTTTGAGTATCCACTTACAACCCAAAGGTTTGCTTCCCGGAGGAAGATCAACCATTTTCCAAGTATGGTTTTGCATGATGGAATCTATTTTGCTTTCTATAGCTTATTTCCAAAGCGGTGCTTCTGGAGTTGACAATACTTCTTTAATTGTCCTTGATTCATTTTCAACTATATAGGTTAGAAAGTCTGGACCAAAAGTCTTATCCTTTTTGGACCTCTTGTTATGCCTTGATTCCACCTCTGGAACCCCTACGTTCTGTAGGTATGGAACATTAATTTTTGAATAGTCAGCAACACCTAAGTCCTGTAGATCTGGAACGTCTAGTTCCGGATAATCAGAAACTTCCGGGTCTTGTTGACTTTGAGCATTTTGTTCATAAATTCATTTGCGCGAAATTATTTCTTTTCTCTTTCTAGGAAATATCTTTTCAAATAATTCAGCATTTCTTGATTCCATGATCGTACCTTCGTGGATATCAGGTATCTCTGACTTATATACTAAGAAGTGATAAGCACTACTGTTATTAATTTTAGGTCCAATTTTGACCTGTTTTGGTTTAGGTACTTCGACCTTTGCCAAACAAACCCACTCTTTCAAATATTTGTAAGTGAGTTTCTTTCCTTTTCATGATTCATATGAATTTTTATCTTTACGCTTATGCGATACTCTATTGAGAATTGTATTAGCCATAAGGATCACTTCGCCCTACATGTTTTGGGCTACACTGGAATTGATGAGTAAGACATTCATCATTTTCTTTAACATGCGGTTTTTGCGTTCGGCAACACCGTTAGACTGATGCGAGTAAGGAGCGGTCATTTGATGAACAATGCCGAATTGAGCACATTATTCTTCAAATGGTGCTACGTATTATCCCCCTCTATCACTATGAATTGCATTAATATGTAGGTTTAATTAATTTTCAACTTCTGCTTTGTAACGTTTAAACGCTTCAAAGGCTTCATCTTTACTTTTCAACAAGTAAACGTAACATACCTTGTACTATCATCAATGAAAGTCACAAAGTACTTGTTCCCCCATCTAGTTTGCACAAACTTTAAATTACATATGTCTGTGTGAATAACTTCTAGAGGAGCGGCGTTTCTTTTGACTAAATGGAACAATGACTTGGTTAATTTTCCCTCTACGCACACCTCACATTTATGTTGAGGGTTTATGTCGAAGGAAGAAAACAATTCCAACTTTACTAACTTTTGAATGAATTTGTAGTTAACGTGTCCTAATCTATGTCGCCATAGATTATAAGACTCAAACAAGTAAGTAGAAGACTTTGTTTCATTAGATGAATGGATTATAGAAATGACATTCATTTTGAAGAAGTCGTCACACGCGAATCGTCTTCCTACAAATATACCATTCTTAGTTATTATAAATTTGTTGGACTAAAAAACTAGTCTAAAATCAGCCTGGACCAATAGTGGCCCTGAAACCAAGTTTTTGCGGATGTCAGGGACATGCATCACTTCCTTCAGAGTAAACTCTTTACCTGAAGTCATTTTGAGAACAACCTCTCCAACCCCCTGCACTTTAGAGGTAGCGTCGTTGTCCATGAACAATGTTACACCCCGTAATTCCATAGCTACTAAGTGAGAACATGATTATGGAAATTAGATTTGAATGTTGGAAGGAAAGGATTTTTTTTACATTTTTTTATATGGAAAATTTTCGAGATTATTGTGATGACAAGAATTAATTCTAGTAAGTGAATTCTTTCCAATAAAATTATGGACTAAGTGTTAAATTATTATGTCTTAGTATTATGGAAGGTATGTCCATCGAAAATGACAAGAAAATTGGCTAAGTGTTGAGATATTGTATGTGGAGTGGAGACAAGTGGACAAGTGGAGCTTCATGGGTCCCTCTCCACTTGTGCTTTGTACACTTATATTAGATCAAGTCTTGCAAGACTTAGAACAAATATCTTCATCTTCAAACCCTCATATCTCTTTCTCTCCTTGAAGTTTTCGAAATCACCATAGAAAAAGAGAAGAACAAGATCAACTTATTTTCTTTCCAAGATTAAGCACCTAGACTAAGTTCTAAACCAAGTTAACCTTCCAAAGTTGGTGATCATGGTTTGGGCGGGAACATGCCTTAAAACCCTAAGCTTGTTTATGAACTTTTTGGAAGAAAAAAAAACAATATGGTTACAAACTTCTAGAGGATATATGTGTGTGATTGTAACGTGAAGAAGTGGTGCAAAGGTGAAGGTTGGTCACGGTTTGGCCGAGACTAGTGGACTGTTTTGGGCTAAGATTTGAGGTAAGATTTCTTCTTCCTCTTGAAGCAATTAGAAGTTACATGATGTTATAATTGATATATGAACATGTGTTAAGTAAAAAAGGAGAATAAGAAATGCATGTCACAGTTTTTGGCATGATAGCTAAAATTGGACAGTTTTGGTAATGTTGGATTCGTTGGTTATTGTTGTTATTTAATGTCACTAATCGCATGTTAAAATGAAGGAACTCATGTTGTTACAAGTTGTTATGGTTTATATAAATATGTTGGAATGTGAGTTGGATTATAAGGAATTGTGAAAAAGGCTTTAGTTGTGGTGTTGGCCGAAAACTGCCTAAAACTGTTGGATATTGTTGTGCATTTTCGGGGACTATTTTGGGGTGTTATAATGCTGAAAATTCAGTTATCATTATGCATGTTCAATTGGTAAATTTCTAATGTAAGTCCTAAAGGAATAATGGTATATAAAGGTATTGTAAGCTTCACATTTTACCCTCATTGTTGTAGAAGTATGGACTGTTTTTATGGACTATTTTTATGTGGATTAAGAGACCGGATTTACATAAGAAATAGGTGTGTGAATCACCTTGGTTGCTGTTTTGGTTATGCCCTTAAGTGGTGCTTGGTTATTGATGTTAATGGCCTTATTTATAAGGTGGAAAAGTATGTATAAATAGGGAAAGTGCTGCCCGAATTTTTATCCGAAAGGAGAGTCATTATGTAGTATAAGTGTATACTAGTATCACGAAATTGATAGACGTGTTATTGTCATTATAGGTTAAAGTACTACTTGAGATGTATTCTAGTTGTCAAATTGGTATAGCCCATAAGGTATGTGAACTATCCTTTCTTCTTTTGGCATGATTATTTATATGAAATGGGTGTACGACAGACGTACGTAATTCCATTGAATCCTTTATGATACACGATATGTAAGTGGCTTGATTGATAAGTGTAAGTGTCTTGATTTGATAAGTGTAAGTGACTTGATTGAAAGTGTAAGTGACTTGATTTTGAAAGTGTAAGTGACTTGATTTTGAAAGTGTAAGTGACTTGATTTTAAAACTGTAAGTGTCTTGATGTTAAAAGTGAAAGTGTCTTGATTTTATAAATGAAAGACTTTATTCCATTGAGAATCGAAGTGATTGATTTACTTGAAATGAATGTACGGTGGACGTACATAGTACTTTTGGATTCAAGTCCCTAATGATACATGATATAACTCTTTTTATAAAATGAGTACGGTGGACGTACATAGTACTTTTGGGTTCAAGTCCCTAATATTACATGATATGATTCTTTTTATAACAAGGATGTACGGTGTACTTACATGGTGCTATTGGGTTCAAGTCCCTAATATTTCAAGGCATGGTATTGTCTTGGTTATTCTAAAAAGAAAGACATGGTATTGACTTGGTTTTTCTAAAAAGGAAGGTGTTACACCCCGTAAGTCCAGAACATGTATAAGAGAATGTACGAAAGGAAACAAGACTTGGAAATTAGTACGAAAGGAAGAATTGTTTTTCCGACGGAAAATCTTCCGGACGACGGAAAGGAAAAATGCTCGTTGTTGAGAATTGGATTCTCAAAAGACAATATTTGTAAAGTATGGAACTTATTATTATTATGGAAATTTATTTTTACGGATTTGGTCACGTGGGGCCCACCCGAGAAATTTTATGTTTTGTGGGGCCCACGAGGGTTACGGAATTTTTATGGACGAATGAGAGGGCGACACGTGGCACCTCCCCCCACATGGCTTGGTCGAATTTATGCAAGGGCATAATGGTCATTGACCAAGGTGAAAGATTAGTCTTGCTAGAGCTTGACAAGGTTGACCAAGTCAAGAGCCATTTGGCTTGATCTCTTCCCTCCAATTTTAACAAGTGTTATTATCCAAGCCCTCCATTGTGTTATAAGTATACTACTAGTAGCAAGACTTGAGCATTCTATACTTAGAAAAATTTTCAAGAAACTTTGAGCTTAGCGATATTGCTCTGGCTTAGTGCACTCCCACACAAAACAATT
Source organism: Przewalskia tangutica (assembly GCA_029844215.1). Lineage (NCBI taxonomy): Eukaryota > Viridiplantae > Streptophyta > Magnoliopsida > Solanales > Solanaceae > Przewalskia > Przewalskia tangutica. The sequence continues at coordinate 134,779,071 of CM056722.1, forward strand.
TGTGATTTTGATCCATTAGCCACAAGACTTTAACCCAATGTCCCCAAGGGTATTGTAAGGTTATCTCAATAGAAAGATTTGGAAAAACGCATTTTCACGTTAGTCGCAAGCGGAAACTATTGGAGTTCTTCAACTTTGAAGTTGGAACTTGAAGATGGGTTCTTCATAGGCCTCTAGGAGTGCTTGAGCGGATTGGAACCTAAGGAAAGGAGCTAAGAATTGCTAAGGCGACTTTGGAATCTTGGGAATTTTAAGGGCTTTGAAAGGTATAAATTTTGTCGTTTTAGTAGTTAAGACTTACTTATTGTTGTAGCTATGGATTTTAGCAAGCATGTGTTATATAGTATGAGGTTTGATATGTTTATTGGCTATTGGAACCCTAATCCGAAAAACTAGCATGTTAGCCTTAAGACTACAATTCAAGTTGATTATTCATTAAGTCGTCGCATGTTGTGTAAGAAGGAAATTGTAGTTGTTGAAGTGGGTTATAACTATATAACATGTTGACCTTAGAACTTGGAATTTGTAAAGGGTTGGAAAAGACTTTGAATTGTTAGTATGTAGTTGGCCGAGAATGGCTAGTGTAGTATTATACTTTTTGGTATGAATTGTGGGGCGGAATTTTACACGTATTGTAAGGCGTGTAATCCCCTTTGGTTGGTTGTTGTTTGGAGCCTTAAATGTGGCGTGTTGGTTATTGTATTCGGCCTTGAAAAAGGTGGCAAAGTGAGTAGAAACAAAGGAAGTGCTGCCCGATTTTCCGTAGAATTAGAGACCCTACACTTAGTATTATTCTACGTAGAGACTAGAAGTTGATAGTCTTGTTGTGACCTTTTTAGGTTGACACTTCTACGTACGGCGTATTCGGCTTAGCTTGTGGATTTAGCCGAAAAGGTATGTGAACTATCTCCTCTTTTAGCATGATTCCTTAGAATAAAGAAAGTAAGTTCTACTCCTTGAATGATACATTCCTTGCTTGTATTTGGATTGCCTAAAATAGAATTTGTTCTATGTACTTCCTTGAGTGTACTTTGATGTTTAAATTGTAAGTAGTATAATCCATTTCCTTAGGGAAGTTTGGATTCTTAAAAGTGAAGGTATTTTTCTTAAAGTACATAGAGACTTGAAAAGGAAGTGGTTTCCAAATCTTTTGGCTAGTGCCTTAGTTCTAAAACCTAAAGGTCATTATAATGACTTTAGGGGAGTCAAAGGAGTGATTTACTTATTTGATTTAAAAGAGGAGAAATGACATGATTTAAGAGAAGTAACTTGCGTTAAGGGTGAAGTTACTTGAGGTTTAAAAAGTAGAAGAAAACTTGTTTTCTAACTATTAAGAGACTTGAAGTATTTTGAAAGTTAAGAACTTGATTTGTAAGTATGTGATACTTGGTTTTAATAGTATAAGTCTCTTGGTTATTAAAGGAATGGATACGTCTAAAACCATAAAGGGTTATAACGGCTTTATGGGAAGTTGGTTATAACGGCTTTATGGAAGGTTTAGAAAGTTGTCTATTTTGATTAAATCGGCATAAGTTGCCTAGATTGTGAAAATTTGGAGTTACTTGATTTCAAGCTTTGAAATGAGTTTTCTAAAAAGTGTAGTAACTTACTTTGAAAAATAGACACGCCTTGATACTACGGGTGTTAGTATCTTGGGGCTTTACATAGAAAAGAGTCTTTTATAAAGGAATGTACGTACGTAGTACTTTGGCTTGATAAATTGAGAATTTGTCTAAGTGTGCCTTGATAAGTACTTTGACTTGTTAAAGAGAATTATTCTATATGCCTTGATTAGTACTTTGGCTTGATAAATTGAGAATTTGTCTAAGTGTGCCTTGATAAGTACTTTGACTTGTTAAAAGAGAATTATTCTATGTACGCCTTGATTAGTACTTAGGCTTGTTACATTGAGAATTTGTCTAAGTGTGCCTTGATAAGTACTTTGACTTGTTAAAAGAGAATTATTCTATGTACGCCTTGATTAGTACTTTGGCTTGATAAATTGAGAATTTGTCTAAGTGTGCCTTGATAAGTACTTTGACTTGTTAAAAGAATTATTCTATGCGCCTTGATTAGTACTTTGGCTTGATAAATTGAGAATTTGTCTAAGTGTGCCTTGATAAGTACTTTGACTTGTTAAAAGAGAATTATTCTATGTATGCCTTGATTAGTACTTTGGCTTGATAAATTGAGAATTTGTCTAAAGTGTGCCTTGATAAGTACTTTGACTTGTTAAAAGAGAATGATTCTATGTATGCCTTGATCAAGATTTGGCTTGATAAATTGAGAATTTGTCTAAGTGTGCCTTGATAAGTACTTTGGCTTGTTAAAGAGAATTATTCTAAGTGTGCCTTGATAAGTACTTTGGCTTGTTAAAGAGAATTATTCTAAGTATGCCTTGGTAAGGACTTTGGCTTGTAATTAAGGATTTGCCTATGTGTGCTGGAAATAGCCGGTTTTGTGCTATTGTTATATCAGTCGTTTCGGGGTCATTCCCCGGGTTTGTGGCATTTGCATCATTCCGTGGATTTGCTACCCACGATGCGAGGAATACCTCATGCGAGTCCGTAGGGCTTATGCGGGTGAAATAGTCCCATGCGGGTCCAGCCTATGCGAGGAATACCTCATGCGAGTCCGTAAGGGCTTATGCGGGTGAAATAGTCCTATGCGAGGAATACCTCATGCGGGTCCGAAAGGGCTTATGCGGGTGAAATAGTCCCATGCGGGCGGGTCCAGCCTATGCGAGGAATACCTCACGCGTCCACAAGACTATCACGGGTGAAATAGTCGTGAATAGGATTGCTAAATGATACTGCGCGCGGATGGTCCGCTGATCATGAGCTTCCTAGTTTATATTGTAAGGATACTCCGCTTACTCTTATTGTTAGTAAGGCACAATGTGTTGTACTTTGATTATCATATATGTCCCGGTTGTTTGTGTTACCATGGTCACGCTTTTACGAGGTGGGATTCGGCATGGGACCACGAGGTATTGAGGACACAGTGGGACTTGGTGTTCATGTATCCTTATTGGTGTTATTACATCATGGATCGCCGGTGAGGAAGGATTCCACGCACGATTGATATTATGGGCGTGAGACCCACGGTTATATTGAGTAATGACTTTGAGGGCTGCGTCACGACTTGATATGACCGCATGTGTTATATCTTGTAGGTTGGATATCATACATGTCTCCCGTGTTATTTAGATCGCTATGATTTTATTACGATTTCATCGCTCAAATACTTGGTACATTCTTCAGATCGACCTCCTTCGGGCCGCGTCATGCCGCAGTTTAGGTACGTTGTTTGGTGATCGGCAGTGTAGGATCCTCGCCGTAGTTTTGGATAGCTCCTTCATTGGGAGTTTATCTTTTTGGTATAAGTTCTTTCGATGTGCTTTTGTACAGTTATGGGTACGGCGGGGCCTTGTCCCGTCATATTTCAGTTTAACTCCTAGAGGTCTGTATTCATATGTGGGATTGGACTCATGTACGGTGTAGTGTCTTTTGGTTATGTATATATGGCAGTCTTGTTGGCTTTGCCCTTGCACGTACGTTTGTTTTAAAAAAAAAATGAGGTGTTATTTCAGTTCCGCAGTTTACTTGTATTGTTAAGGTAGAAGGGTGCCCAGGTAGGGCACCAGTCACGGGCCCGGGGTTCGGGCTGTGACAGAAGGCATGGTATTGCCTTGGTTTTTCTAAAGTGAAAGATGTGATAATGCCTTGGTGTTTTATAAATGAAAGGTATGATAGTGCCTTGTTTTTTCTAAAATGAAAGTTCATTTTAAAGATGATGTTATTGAGAGTCAAAAGGTGATTTAAATTGCACAAGTTTGCCATGATAGTTATATGTGTATTTATTGGGACGAGTTGCACGACTCGCAACACTTGTATACATATATCGGGACGGGTTGCACGATCCGCAACACTTATATATTTATTGGGACGTATTGCACGATCCTCAACACTATTATATATTGGGACGGGTTGCACGATCCGCAACACTAGCATATATTGGGACGGGTTGCACGATCCGCAACACTAGCATATATTGGGACGGGTTGCACGATCCGCAACACTAGCATGTATTGGGACGGGTTGCACGATCCGCAACCCAGCACGATATACGCGGGTTGCACGATCCGCAACACTGATATATATATCAGTGTTGCGGATCGTGCAACCCGTCCCAATATATGCTAGTGTTGCGGATCGTGCAACCCGTCCCAATATATAATAGTGTTGAGGATCGTGCAATACGTCCCAATAAATATATAAGTGTTGCGGATCGTGCAACCCGTCTCAATATATAATAGTGTTGAGGATCGTGCAATACGTCCCAATAAATATATAAGTATATGGGTCGGCGTCCCATGATGTTGACATGACTCTCATTTAAAAGAAAAGGGAGGGTACAGTTGATTCTCTATTTTAAAAGGCACATTTGACTCTCTATTTTTAAAAGGTACAATTGACCCTTATTTTATATGGCACGATTTGATCTGGTATTTGATTTTCATACTTGTCCCTGTCATTCTTTGGCCAGTTATGATTTTAATTACTGTACTTTATGTTTACATACTTGGTACCTGTTATCGACTTTCTGGGCCGCGTCACGCGCAGTGTAGGTACCCAGTTTGGTGATCCGCTAGTTTAGGATCATTGTTCGTCTTTGGGATAGCTCCTTTGTTTCGGGGTTTATCATTTTGGTACAATTTTGTTGTTACCGGCTTATGTATATTCAGGGGTACGACGGGGTCTTGTCCCGTCATAGTTACTGTTATACTCTTAGAGGTCTGTAGTCATGTGTGGGTTGGACATATGTACAGTCACAATTATTCAAATATTTTTATATACAGTGGAGGCCTTATCGGCTTGCCGGTTTTATCACGTGAGTTGTTTTATTATATGAGTTTTATTTGCTTCCGTTGGTTTTATGGGAGGTACGGGTATAAGGGTGCCCAGATAGGGCACCAGTCGCGGGCCTGAGGTTTGGGTCGTGACAAACAACTTCTTGCCCGTGACTAAAGCGTAAGAGGAAAATGCATTTTGGTCAGATCAGATGTGACAGGTTGCACCTGTGTCTATTCACTATTGTATTGGGTTCTCCACAAGATTTGCCTCCAGTACTACAGCCGAGAAATCCACATTGTTGTCGCCAAGATCCAAAAGATTGCCCTCGTCTTGTACAATGTTAACCTTGGCCTTGCCTTTATTCTTGGCTTTCTCTTTATACTCTTGCTTTAGATTGCGGTAGTCTTTGATCATATGATCAGGCTTTCCACAGTGATGGCAGTTTCATAGTTTCATTTGAATTTCTCCATCCTTTGGGTTTTTTCGTCTCTCTGTTACTTGCGTTTTTTGTTGGCATTTCCTCTTAAATCAACCAGATTCACCTTTGCCTCTATTGGTTGTGTTGGCTTAGATATAACCCTTTTATTATCTTGTATTTGTAGTTTGACAATAAGATCTTTAAGCCCCATTTCCTTTGTCTTCAGTTTGAGATAACTCATGAACTCATTCTATGAGGGAGATAGTTTTTCAATCAAAGACGCAACCAGAAATTATTCGTTTGACGTCATTCCTTCCAAACCCAGATGATGAATGATCATTTGAAACTCTTGGATTTGGAAACTCACTGATTTACCATCCACCATTTGGAATTTCAGAAATTTTCCAACGATGAATTTCTTAGTATCCGGATCCTGTGCGCTGTACTTTTTCTCGACTTTTTCCCATAACTCCTTTGTTGTCTTCATAGTGCAGTACACAGTATAGAGTGTATTCGACAAACCGTTTAAAATGCAGTTTTTGCACATTAAATCACTATGATTCCAGGCATTCAATGTTAGCTTCAAGACATTTGTGACCTGGATATCATCGTCCACTCCAGTCGTTGAGTTAGAATGAGTGTCGATCGCATCCCCACCAGAAGGAGGATCTTCTGTCAGAAAATGTGACCGATTTAACGTAGTTAGATAGAACAACATTTTTTGTTGTCATCTCTTGAAATTGGTGTCCAGAAACATTTCTAGCCGTTCTATTTGAAAACTGGAAGGACCAGGGATAACAACATTCCCTTGAGCACTAGCAGCAGAACCAGAGCCGGAAGCAACGTTTGAAATATCTTTCGAACACTTAGAAGAATACAAATTTTGTCTTAAACTTGTTGGTATAAAACCAGACTATAAGTAAAGAAACAGGGTTAAAGAGTATTCAAAAAGTTAAACAAAGTAACGCTGAGTCGAGAGATGACTCTCTGTCTTTAAGATAAAATTTCCCCGTATAGATGTTTTTACGGTATCGGACAATTGTCTCCCAAAATAAAACAACAACTAATCAACAGTACAAAGCAACTACTGTTGATTCTAACGAAGAAGATGAATAAGAACAGATTGCTATTGCTTGTTTGAGTTTAATGACCAATAGAGAGAATTTTTGCTTCTGTTGTGTCTTTCTTTGGGTTGTGTGTTGTCTCTAGTGTGTTTTTCAATTGAACAGAGATGTTCAATTTGTAGGAGCAGAAAGAGAGGCAGTTGTAACGTTTGTAACATTTCAAAACCATCAGGGAGCAAAATGAAAATAATTAACATTTCAGGGACCAAAAGAAAGTTTCAGAAGAAAGCAACAGCCCACGGTCCGGGACCCGAGCCCGGACCGGACCGGACGGGCGGGCGACACACCTATGTCCTCCCTCTTTTTAACACACGGGTCACCCCTTAGGGGCCCCAACCCTTACTCAAACTTAGAGTTTATATATTGTATAAACTCTCCTTTCACCAATGAGGGAGATTTTCATTTTGGCGAAAAACACTCCATGTTTTCATGTCTCAAACACCTTACATTGTGTACCAATATCTCTTTCATTTCTTAACGAAAATTGACGATACTTGGCACTAACATCATTTACCCACTTAGTAGATTAGGCATGTGCGAAGAAATGACGTTTCCGGCATGTGGGCCCCACGCGTTTAAGTCATTAAAGACCGAGACTACGCAAAGGTAGAACACCATGGAAACTTCGCTGACTTTATCATCAACCTTGATTTCGCTACGCTCAATAAGAACCCGGAATAGCGGAAATAGGTTCGTGTTCCGCTTCCAAAGTCAGTCGTCTGCAGTTCACACTTGGGCAAAGACGACTCTCCAGTGGTTTCATTCCTTCTTACTGTACTTCTGGGTCAACCCGACCCGAATGGGAAGAAGAGGGTCAGCCAAACTGCGGTCCACTGGGGACATTGGGTTTGTTGGCATTATAGGCAGTTTTGCTGGCGAAGCGGTCGATAATTATTTCGACCATCTCACTTGGTGACGGAAGTTCCCTCAAGTCGCGAGGCCACAACCTTTTAACTAGGTGTGCCTTGTCCGACTAAATCAGGGGGCTAATCTGTTCGGCCAAGCGATCTTTTTGTTCTTGAATCCTGTCCAATTCAAGTCGATCCAAGGATCTTTCGATCTCGGACCGATCCCCTGGCTCTTCTTCAGCCGCGGGAAGGCTTGGTTCTGTCGAAGAGCTAACACCCCTTCCAGCGTCTCCGCCGTAAAGAGGAATGCCCTCCATTAAAGAAAGCAGCCAATCGAGAAATGGAATGTTGCAAGCAAAGAAGAAGTTCATAAGAAAGGGAGCAAAAAGAAAACGTAGGCAGGAAAGAGCTAGAACAACCCCGAAAGCCCTAATGATTCCGGAAACCAATTTGGAATGTTTGGATAAACTCAATCACTCATTAGTAAAATTTCCAACAGAGATACAATAACAACAATAATAAATTCACTGTAATTTCACAAGTTGTTTTTTTCCGAATCGATATATATAGAGACATTTTTAAATTTTTACAAAGATCCACTTTCAAAAAATCAATAATAGTAGTAACTAGCTATTCTATAATATAATCATTCCACATGGTACGGACAATCTATTCATGTCGAACATGAGTCTTTTTTTCAAAATATAAAATGGTGAGTCTTTGTTTTACAAAATATAAACCTATGAGTCAAGTTTTACATTAAAAAAATTGAAATCATGATTTGGAATTTCAAATTATACTTTTTTGATGAATTAAAGTAGAAGTTGAAATGTTGTGCAGGTTTAATAAACTAACACTGCTTTGAAATCAAAATATGAAATTATGCTACCAAATTCTATAGCCAAACACCTACTTAGTTTTCACATTGATGGTCCTTTGATTTTTCTCGAAAGGAAAGGATTAACATTATTTGAAAAAAAAAATCTCCTTTACTATGTCAAGGAATTTGTGAAGAACATTTAATAAGTTTCAATCATATATATGCATGTGTAATGGGCACTTATTTAGCATATCACATGATAAGTTTTGGACAATATTTACGGGCAATGCAATAACATAAAGTATAGCCTATTTTAAGTTTTGGAACAATTTTTGTCATGAGAGAAAACATAAAACCTCGCTCTAATCTTGCTTCTGTAGATAGAAGCAATGACATATAGTGGGTGGTAAGTTTTATTTAAAACTTCTATCAAACGAAACCTATTAATTTCTATTACAGAGGAGTTGGCTTATCAATATATATACATTATATCGTTTTATTATATGTACAATATATAGTGTTGTATGGGGGTAGAAATACATTCGGAGGCATTCAACGTACATAAGAAGTTTAATGGTTACAGAAATCCTCAATAGTATCAAAAGATCTTCACGGCTGTCTTTGTTGAGTATATTTCATACACACTTTTGATTCCTTTTCAGTGAGTATTTTCCTCTTTTCGGTTGTGTTTAGTATAGTGTTAGGGTTGTTTCTCTTTCTTTTGTGTCACATCGGTCATAAAGAAGAAAATATTGCTTTTGAGGATGAAATTGCACAATAAAAGGCCAAGAAATGAATCCTAAGAAAGTCCCGGGAAGCACGAAAGAAATCTGACGAAGTCTGGACAGAAAAAGGACGCAAAATCGCAAATTCACGTCGCCAGCCAGCAGAGCCGCGGCACTAAAACACATGCGGGCTCTGATTTTTTGTGCGAGGTCAGCGCCACGGCGCCAACGCGGAACTGTGCGAGAAAAGTTCAATTTTTTGAAGGGCAAAAGGATCCGAACGTGATTTTTACATCTATAAGACCTAGGGATTATTCTAAAAAGAGGGATCACACTTTGGAGGCAAAGAAAGGAGGCAAGACACAATTGGAGACTCTTGTTCAAGTTCTTTTTCTTTCCCTTATTTTTATTTCAGTTTATGTTGGATTTTGTATTAGTTCTTAGCATGACAATGTCTAGGAGCTAATCTCTTTATTAGGGTTTTCCGTTGAATCGCTTGAAACTTTTCATACAATTAATGCATAATTATTGATTTCTTCTACAGCTATATTAAGATCTATTCAATATCGTAGTGATTATTTGATAATTGACTGGCCATTAATTGTCATAACTTACATGATTTCGAATCGAGATCTGAAAAGGGAGATTTGAATATGTTGTAGTTGTTTAGACATAGGTTAAAATCGTAGAAGAAAGTACCCGGATACTTGTGTAGTGTTAAAGGTCCTCCTGTGTGATAAAATATATCATAGAAATATAGAAGGTTTCTGTACAAGGTTGAGTTTTTATATGTCCTAACCGAAATATAGAACAGATTAGTTAACCTGCTATCTTAATAAGAAGAAGAATCATTAGCATTGCATTAACACGTGAAAGAGTGGATAATTGAGGAGATTGGAAACTCTATTTCCTTCATTACTGTTTTAAAACACAAAGTATTATCATTCTTAGTTTATTTTCTGCACTTTACTTTATTCTTAATTCTTAGTTTAAAATCTCAACACAAAAGAACGTTAACCAAATAGATACCATAGATTAGATATTCGGTACTTGACAAACCAGTCTCTGTGGAAGATAACTCGATCTTACAGACTATATTACTTAAGCGATACGTACACTTGCGTTAGCGCACAAAAATATCGCAACAAGTTTTTGGCGCCGTTGCCGGGGACTGACGTACTATCAATATCGAATTATCTATTCTTATTTCTAATTTGGTTTTTATTTTCTGTCTTTTTATTATTTTTATTTTGGAACTTTTTGCCGTGATCTGTTTGTTTGTTTTTGATCAATTTCAGGAAATTTGTTTATGCGAAGTAGGAGCGGAGCAGACACTCTTATTCCTTTGAACCCTGAAATTGAAAGATTGTGCAGACAGAACAGAAAAAATAAAAGGATTTATGATTCATTAGTGATGGAAAATCAACAGAATCAGAATGAGGTGAATGATGAGTTACCGCCTGTCATGAGACAAGTCCCTCATCCTGCAGAGAGAAGCTTAAGGGACTATGTGTTGCCGACAATTACAGGGGTGCAGACTTGCATCAGGCTTCCAGCTATGGAGGCCAATAATTTTGAAATCAAACCAGTGATCTTGCACATGGTTCAAGGCTCAGTTCAGTTTGGGGGGTTACCGTCTGAAGATCCCCATATGCATTTGACAAATTTTCTGGAACTGTGTACAACATTTAAATACAATGACGTTAGTGATGATGACATTAGATTGAGGCTTTTTTCCTTCTCACTCAGGGACAGCCAAGAGCTGGTTGAACTCCTTACAGGCGAACTCCATTACCACATGGCAAGACTTGGCCCAGAAGTTTCTTGCCGAATTCTTCCCTCCATCGAAGGCAACAAAGCTAAGAGGAGAGCTAAATAATTTCTATCAGACAGATGGAGAATCATTTTATGATGCATGGGAGCGGTTCAAAGACTTGCAGAGGAAGTGCCCGCATCATGGGATTGAAAAGTGGATGTTAGTCCACATCTTTTATAATGGGTTGTGTGGTACTACTCGTACCATTATTGATGTTGCAACAGGAGGAACGCTCATGAGCAAAAGTGCCAATGAGGCACATGATTTATTAGAAGACATGGCCACCAACAACCATCAGTGGTCAGATGAAAGAGCAATGAACAACAGGAAAGTGGTTGGGGTTCATGAGTTGGATGCTATCACTGCATTGACTGCGCAGGTTGCCACTTTGACAAAGCAGATGCAGCAGAATACTATGTCCGTGAATGCTGCTCAGACACCAGTGAGTTGTGAGATTTCTGGGAGTTCCCATACTTTTTATATGTGCACAACAGTGGATCTAATCAATGTACCTATGGAGAAGGTTCAGACAATTGAGAATTTTCAGAGGCCCTACAACAATGCATTCTCCAACACATATAATCAGGGGTGGAGAAATCACCCCAACTTTTCATGGAGGAATGACCAAGGATAGCAGCCTCAGTTTCAGGAGCAATATCAACAGCCTCAGGGACAGATCCAGCAGCAGCCCAGGCCACCAGCCCCACAAGAGAAGCCAGATGAAATAAGAGAAATAAAAGCAGCACTGGTGACTCTGGCCAACTCCCAGACACAAATGACCAATTCTCAGACCCAGTTCATGACAGAGACTAGGTCATCTATCAGAAATTTGGAGACACATGTGGGATAACTGGCGAACATGATGAACAATAGAGAGCAAAGAAGTCATCCCAGCAATACTGTGGTAAATCCAAGAGAACAGTGCCAGACAATAAGCTTAAGGAGTGGTAAGCAGTTAGAGCAGGTTGCAGCCCAACCACAGGTGGAGAAGAAAGATGAGCTGACAGAGACTTCTGAGGTAGTGAAAGATGAGTTTACTGATGACCGCCCTATTCTAGAAAAGGCTCTACCAGCAGTCATGAAGGACTATATAGATAAAGTTTCATACCCCCAAATACTTGTGAAGAAATATCTAGACAAACAGTTTTCCAAGTTCTTGGAGGTCTTCAAAAAGTTGCACATTAATATCCCTTTCATTGAATCCTTGGAGCAAATGTCAGCATATGTCAAATTCATGAAGGAGATCCTCTTCAAAAAGAGGAAGCTGACAGACTATTAGACAATGGTGCTGATAGAATAGTGTAGTGCTATCTTGCAGAAGAAACTTTCCCGAAGTTGAAAGATCCACAGAGTTTCACCTTACCTTGCACTATAGGGAAGGTGACATGCAAGCACGCTCTGTGTGATTTGGGGGCAAGTGTCAGCCTGATGCCCCTCTCTGTGTTTAAAAGACTTGATTTGGGGGAAGCAAAGCCAACCACTGTTAACTTGCAGCTAGTTGATCGCTCTATCGTACATCCCCGTGGTATAATTGAAGACGTATTGGTGAGAAGTGGGATGATAGATGAGGAAATGACCTTCACTGTTTTCAAGCCTCCAACTGATCCACAAGTCAATGATAGATGTTTTGTGGTTGGTGTCATTGAAGGAGTTGTCTCTAACAAAAGCCTCACAAGTAATGATGCTCGTGGGGTAACATTAAAACAAGGTGCAAAATAGGAGAGTAAGACTTCTGAAACCTGTGAATGATGCTGTGAATACTGACCAAGGGGTGAACCTCTCTGAACTCAGCCTTGTGAAAAAGAAGAGGAGAAGGAGAAATAGAATGATTCTGAAATAGATATGCGGAGGGATACTCTACCCCCTTGAGTAAGTAAGAAAACTGTGTCCGACTAAAAGACGTTAAAGACAACACTAATTGAGAGACAACCCAATGTTTTTAATTATGTTATTTTAATTTTTATTTTAGTTTGTTTTATTTTATCTTGAACATTCTCACGATCTGGTATGTTCGGTGTTTTTGGATGACAAATAAAAGCAGGAACTGACCCCGAGTAGAAAAAGGGGACAAAAATGCTGAAAAAGAGGAAAATTTAGCATAACGCCACGACGCCAAACTGCAGGGCCGCGGCGTAATAATTCCAATGATTATTTCTCGTCATCGGAGTCGCGGCGCCAAAAGTTCAGAGAGTCCCGGTACCTGTGCAATTTCAAGAACTTCCTCCCAGACCTCCGTTATGACCGATGTGTTGTGTCTGTAAGTTGTCCCTTTATTTTTAGTCTTTACACATTGGGGACAATGTGTCGATTAAGTTTGGGGGGATCTTATTTTATTTTGTTGTTTGTTTTGAGTCTTTTTGTTTGGTTTATGTGTTTGAGAGTCATAATTTTTTTTTGATCATATATGTGTAGTTGCTAACTATTTGAGTGGATAAAGTGGGATAATGTATGGAATTAAAAGCAAAATCTGTGTGCTTAAGTTAGATATGCCAAAAAATCTTGAACTTCTAATTATTTGAGATATTTGTGCTTAGCCTATAAGTTGTCAATTATGGAAAGAAATGTTGAAAAATATCTAGAAAATCTGTTTGCTTGTTATTTGAGGCGAAATAGTTAAGATATACATGTTTAGGGAAATGATTCAGGCATTCTTTGATAGCTCTTCTGACCGTTCATTACCTATTCTGACATAAATTGTATCACTAGTCAGCCCCTTTGAGCCTAAAATAATATCTTTGTTTGACACTACATGATTCCTTGATGTGCCATAAGTAATAATGGAAAATTATTTGAATGAAAAGTGTTGAAAAAGAAATAAAGAAAGAGTAAAAATTTGATGCACCCCAATGAAAATATGAAAAAGTTGAAGTTTGGGGGTGCTTGTTATTTATAATGTGTCTCATTCTCTCGAAAGAAAAGAGTGGAGAAAATAGGTATGAGATTAAAAAGAAAGTCAAAAAGAAGGAAAATGGAATTGAATGAAAAATGTTTATGGTACGTAATTGAGCCTAAATGTCTACTTTTACCTACCCCTGCCTAAGCCTACATTACAACCCTTAAAAGTCTTGATGATCTCTAATGTGTATGTCTATGATTAGTGGAGAATAGCAAGTAAACAGGTCTATAGAAATTTGGGAAAGATGGAATGAAATTGGCATGCATAGGTTAGGTTCTTGTATTTCCATTGATTATGATATAATTGAATTTGAAAAATATCTAACTTGAAATTCTAGATTGCTAAATATTCATGTTATGTATGTTCTAACATATTATCCCAGCTTTCATCCATGATTTTTGAGGCAACATTGCTATAGCTACTTGATCCATTTCATAGAGTCTTTTTGTTTTTGTTTTTGTTTAGTGCTTTACTCGAGGGCGAGTAAAGTGTAAGTTTGGGGGTGTTTTTTAAGTATATTTCATACACACTTTTGAGTCATTTTCAGTGAGTATTTTCTTCTTTTCGGTTGTGTTTAATATAGTGTTAGAGTTGTTTTTCTTTCTTTTGTGTCACATCGGTCATAAAGAAGAAAATATTGCTTTTGAGGATGAAATTGCACAATAAAAGGCCAAGAAATGAAGCCTAAGAAAGTCCCGGGAAGCACGAAAGAAATCTGACGAAGTCCGGACAGAAAAAAGACGCAAAATCGCAATATCACGTCGCCAGCGCCGCGGCGCCAAAACACATGCGGGCTCTGATTTTTTATGCGAAGTCAGCGCCGCGGCGACAACGCGGAACTGTGCGAGACAAGTTCGCTTTTTCGAAGGGCAAAAGGGTCCGAAACGTGATTTTTACATCTATAAGACCTAAGGATTATTCTAAAAGGAGGGATCACACTTTGGAGGCAAAGAAAGGAGGAAAAACACAATTGGAGACTCTTGTTCAAGTTCTTTTTCTTTCCCTTATTTTTATTTCAGTTTATGTTGGATTTTGTATTAGTTCTTAGCATGACAATGTCTAGGAGCTAATCTCTTTATTAGGGTTTTCCGTTGAATCGCTTGAAACTCTTTCATACAGTTAATGCATAATTATTTATTATTCTTTAGGTATATTAAGATCTATTCAATATTATAGTGATTGTTTGATAATTGATTGGCCATTAATTGTCATAAATTACATGATTTCGAATCGAGATCTGAAAAGAGAGATTTGAATATGCTGTAGTTGTTTAGACATAGGTTAAAATCTTGGACGAAAGTATCCTGATACTTGTGTAGTGTTTAAGGTTATTGTTCTTAATCCTCTTGTGTGGTAAAATCTATAGAAATATAGAAGGTTTATGCACAAGGTTGAGTTTTTATATGTCCTAACCGTAATATAGAACATATTAGATAACTTGTTATCTTAATAAGAAGAAGAATCATTAGCATTGTATTAACACGTGAAATAGTGGATAGTTGAGGAGATTGGAAGCCCTATTTCCTTATAACTGTTTTACAACCCAAAGTATTATCATTCTTAGTTTATTTTCTGCACTTTACTTTAGTCTTAATTCTTAGTTTAAAATCTCAACACAAAAGAACGTTAACTAAACAGATACCACATATTAGATATTCGGTACTTGACAAACCAGTCTCTGTGGGCGATAACTCGGTCTTACAGACTATATTACTTGAGCGATACGTACACTTGTGTTAGCGCACAGAAATATCGCAACAATCTTCCATTCCCAACAACCCCCGTCACATAAGCCTCCCTATGTCAGAGTGTTGCGGCGCGCGTGGGCACAAGAACGTCATTGGGCTCATGTCGTCATAAATTTCTAGGGTCCTAATAGTCTCAATTTTGTTTTATATAAGAGAGACTTAGAAGATAAGGCATGACATATTATATTCTCTCCAAACTCACATTTTGTAACCTATATCTCTTTCAAACTAATATATCATTTCTTAGCTTTGTCTCTTACTTGATTCATATATAACTTCTTTTTACATTCAACTTGTCAATATATTTCACTTGTTCATTATCACGTTATATTTACATACTGTTCTCATATACACCTAGCTAAAATCATCAGTATCAGACTCATTCGGGAGGTCTTCGTATCGGATATGACCTACTTGTCTTTAAACCCTTAAATATAAATCTCTAACTGTATTTTTGATTAAAATCATTTTCACCGAAAAATGATTTGGCGCCGTCTGTGTGGATAGACAGTTGTGGAGTTGTCTCAATCTGTAGCCGCCTTGAAAGAACCTTAAATAAGAAGCTTTGCTTAGAACATATCAGGTGAGGAGAGCATGGCTCAATTGAAGGAACTTGGAGAAAAACATGTGTATGCCAAGCGTCAGGACCAAGCGGACCAGTCTGAAGCATCACAGACAAAGCAACAGCCCCCACAAAAGCAAACGAATCTATGAACAAAGACTTCCATTCAGCGGAAAGTCCAGAGGCGCGGCCTAAGGAGCGGTACCCTAAGAAAAGAGAATGACGCCCGCACTCCAGAGTAGAGGGGATGTGCAGAGAAGAAGGCACGCCCTCGGAAGCTGTGCTGGCCACATCCTTGGCAGAAAATAACGCCATAATGGAACGCATGGAGAATGTTTTGAACTCGTTGTCCGGGGTAGCGCCTAATAGTCGTCTGACATATAATGTGGATTACGCGGGAGCACCTAATGCATCTGTGCCAAACACATTAGCAACGCCGGAAGCACCAGAAGCGGACCTAGCAAGGCTCATAATGCTGGAAAAGAAACTTCACGAGCGGATGAGATAAATACCGAGGGGGGGCCCTCTGCTAAAAAAGGTCGTGGAAAAAGTATGTGAAGATACCCTACAAGGAAGAAGAGGCTTCGAAACCTATCCCGAAGAAGTTCAGAATGCCCGACATACCCAAGTATGACGGCACAACAGACTCGAACGAGCACATATTGACATTCGAAGCCGCGATAATCGGGCATGACCTGCAACATCAAATCGAATTTGTTATGCTGAAGAAATTCAGCCGAACGCTCACAAAGGGAGCACTTTCCTGGTATTCTCTATTACCCAAAAACACTATTGATTCCTTTATTGCTCTTACAGATGCATTCGTTAAGGACCCTGTTGGAGTCCGGTGGGTCGAAACCTACAAGGAATATATCTTTACCGTAAAACAAAGGAAGGATGAGCTACTCCATAACTTTGTGGAATGCTTTCAACGCGAAAAGATATTGTTGCCCACAATCTCAGAAGATTGGGCCGCCGCAGCCTTTACTGATGGCCTAAACATCAACAGTTCGAACGTATAAAAAAGTTGAAAGAAATCTAGAAAAGTTCCTAATCAAGCCCTGTAATGAAATAACCAACAGATACACCAAGTTGATGATAGAGGTCGATTATGAAGGCAAAAAATAAGAAGATAGCAGGGGAGATCTTGTAATATCCCCTCATACAAGCAAAGGGACTCTAGATGATCGTATGAGCTGTCACGACCCAACCCCGGGGCCGCGACTGGTACCCTACCGGGGTACCCTGTCAGGTACATGTCAGAGAATAGCAGCGGAACATACATAACACATAACTTATAAAAAAAGGTAAACATCACTGGCCAGCCGATAAGGCTGCCTTCCATAAAACATACTTAAACAAAGTATAGTAGTACAACTGGTTCTTATAGCCCAAAACATATATGTGACCACGCACTTAAAGATAATAACCGTATGGACAGGCCCGCCATACCCCGAATGTACAAAATACCTATAGCATCGTGGAATATCCGTATCAATAAACAAGCTTCCGAGGAATGGAGCTTCGACACCGAATAGTGATCCTAAGAACGAGGATCCACACCGCTACCCTTACCGCGGATGAACGCACTTTCGGCGGCGGGTCGCGACACAACGTACCAAGTATGTAAAACTGGAAAATACTGTAGTAATATCATAAGTCAAAAAGAAGCTGGAGTCATAGATAAAATCAATTTCCTTGCACCGTGCCTTACTAACAATGAGAGTAACAAGTATAAAACTTATAACATAAAAATAGGAGGCTCACGATCAAAACAGGGTACCTCGCCCGTAGTATCATTAAGCAATCCTACTCCTGGGACTATTTCACCCGCATGGGTCCTGTGGACCCGCATGAGGTCATCCGCCTCGTCATGGGACTATTTCACCCGCATGGGACTATTTCACCCGCATGGATCCTGTGGACCCGCATGAGTACCATCTCCGTACTCGTATGGGACTATTTCACCCGCATGGATCCGCATGAGTGCAAGCACCGTACTCGCATCATGGGTAGCAAATCCATGGCATAGATAATAACCCGGGGTTTACCCCGTAATAATACAAATATATAACATAGCTCATCCGGCTATCATACATAACATAAGCACTACCGGCCTATCATATCATACATAAGCACTACCGGCCTATCATATCACAACATAAGCACTACCGGCCTATCATATCATACATAAGCACTACCGACTTATCATAACATAAGCAAGTTAAGAAATCCCCTAACTTCTTATTAACATTATTAATATATCCTCTCATTTTAGTATCCTAAGGCACTAACATGTCTTTTAATAGAAAATCCGGGAATTCAACCCAAGTACCATGTACTTTTAACATAGCTCATTCACCATAGTATCAAGTTACAATTTCTTTTCAAGACGAGTCACATTTCCTTTTAGAAATATAATAGGCTTCTAAATCAAGTGACTTCACTTCCTTCAAAACCTTAGGCAACCAATGCCTAAAAATCAATTCACCTTTCTTAGTTTCAAATCATTTACCCGTACTTGTTTTAATTAGGGTAAACCTTTCTTTGTGAACCTTTCAAGAAAACTAATATAACCAACTTCCCATAAAGTTCTTATATTAGCGTTATCCCTTTGTCAAATACATTTTCCCTCAACCCAAGGGACTTATACTTTTGAAATGAAACAAGTATCATATACTTTAAAGCAAGTGTAGATTATCAAATCTTGTACGTATACCGTACTACATAGATACAACTATTCATGCTCAAGAGATAGGAAAGCTCTACATACCTCTTCGGTCAATCCACTTGCTAAGTCCAACTACCGCAAGTAATATGTCAACCTATAATAACCATAGTGCATTTATTAACCTCTAATTTCAATGTAGAAATTCCAAATTCAAGTTACCAATTCCTAAGAAAAATTGGGCAGCATTTCCTTTGTTTCTACTCACTTTGCCACCTTTTCAAAGGCCGATTTTCAACACTCAAACGCCTCATTAAGGCCCAACAACCAAACCAACACAAAGGGGATTACACACCTAATCTTGGGTGTGTAAAATTCTGCCCCATAAGTGATAATAATACACTTAACAACTCTAAAGTAGTTTGTAGGTTACAACATGCTCATAATATCTTCTTAACCAATTCCTTCACATTCAAACCATAGTTCTTACATGCAATGAGTCTAAGAGCATAATTTACTACCACAAGTTCTTTCTTCTTAACATGCAACACTAAAAACTAATTATAAATGAGGAACCATTACCTTAGAGCTTTAGCCAAATTTATTCCAACAATTTTGCTAGCCTCCTTTCCAAGAACACCACCACCACAACCTTCACAAGCTAGCCACAAGCTTCCCTCTTTCTTTTACTTTTTCAGATTTTTCTTTAGGCTTGAATTTCTCTTGGAATTTTAGAGAGAAGTGGGAGCTCAAGCTTTAGAGAGAGAGAGAAATTGGAAGATGACCAAGTCTTCAAGACTTGGTCAATATATTGCATGCAAGAAAATCAGATGGGGGGGGGGACACTTGTCACCCTCCCAAGGTCTTTTAAAAGAAAATCTTACTTTTTCTAAGTTTTTCCGCCCAAAATCCGCCTCTGGCTACAAACTTCCGCAGCCTTCAACTTTCGCGCCGCGCTGCTCAGCCGGCGCTGCAACTTCAGCGACCCCTCAGTACTTTCGGCGCCGCGGCCCTGCATCCGGCGCCGCGGCCCTGTCGCCTTTGTCCGAAACACATTTATGTCCGACTGCGCACTGAACTTGTAATTCTCATAACTTTCTACTTCGACGTCCTATCGACGAACGGTTGGTTGCGTTGGAATCTAGACTCAACGAACTACGCCATAGGCATTTGAAACACTTAGGAACTCTCAATGAACCGGGTCATAACCCGCCTTAAAGTTGACTAAAACCCGTCCGGAATAATTCGTCAACCTATCCTTTGAAAATTTTAAGTCTTACATGCTTTTGTACGCTCTCATACGTAGGGTCAGAACTACGGGGTATAACATGAGCCCTATTCAACTTCACTGCCCCTAGGCATGAATGTCGGTCGAATAAGCCAAGGTATGTCAAGGTCAGCTCAGAAGGGAAAGTGAAGAGCCCCAAAAGATTTACTGGTGATTCAGGACTATCGAGAGTGGCCCCTACAACTTTAATGTAGAGGTCGTGGATTTGTTCATGACTATGAAAATATGAAGGAGATTCGGTTCCCAATAGAATTTCGGACCAACCCAAATAAAAGGGCCATGGATGTAGAGCTTTGTTGTGTTTTTCATGGGATCCCGGGACATAAAACGGAAGATTGCAAACACTTATGGTACGAAGTAGCGGACCTGCTGAGAAGGGAGCATCAAATGAATTATTTAATAATAGGTTTACGTACACCAATGGGAAAGGGACTGGGACTTCGCGAGAATTCCCGACTCAATATAGAATGATTAACATGATCACCAAATGAGTAATGGTGTGAGCAGTGTCTCAGAAAAATCATCTGAATAGGTCGTCCCCATCAAGAAAGAGGATGAGGGATAAACCCGAAGACCCAATCATCTTCAGCAAAGTAGGAAAGGAAAGCATTGAGGGCATTCATGCTCTGGTAATTTCTATCCAAAATTTTCAATTAAACATTAAGCAAGCACTTGTTGATCCATGTAGCACCGTAAATGTTGTGTAACTCTACGTAATCAAGGAAATTCAGTTGATCGGGCAGATGACCCTAGTTGTAAAAGTGATGACACCAATTTTAACATGTCTAGTAAAACAACCCAAGGACAGATCGAGCTGAAAACATATGTGTAAGGAGTATCGATGAAAGCTTTGTTCGATGTCCTTAAAGGAGGAATGCCCTATAATTCAGTAATTGGGAGGCCATGGTTGCACACCATGAGAGCAGTCCCATCTACATTCCACCAGATGATGACATTCCCGATGCCATAAGGAGTGGCTACGGTTAGACCTGTCCAAAGCTCGGGTCGGGCTGGGTCAGTGCCGGGTCAATTGGCTTTTTTCTGCTTGCCCAACCATGATCCTATTTTATTTTTTAATTTTCAAACCCTGACCCTGACCCTGACCCTTCGGGTACGGGGACCCTATGGGGTCATGGTTCAGCCCTAACCCTCTCTGTAAAACAAAATATGTGGTCAAATAATTGAATTGCTATTTTCGCTATCCCATTCCATATTGTAATTGAATTATTTCAAATAAGAAAAAACAAAAGTTAAAATATAAATGCAAACTTTATATTTTAAATGCAAATACTTCAAGAAATAAATAGGTGAAAATACATAAATTGATATTCCCCACACAAATTAGCAACAATTAATATCAACAACCACAGATACAAGAAAATATAACTTTATACTATCTAACATTGATTTTAACCCAAACAAGAAAACACAATAACAAGATGCAAAGTAATAAACTTTAGCAATTTGGGACTGAGAAAGCTTAAAAAAACAACTATGAACTATTTTTCCTCAAATAAAATAAAACGGGTCGGGGTCGGGTCGGGTAAATATTTTTGACCCTGACACGACCCTACATATGAACGAGTCCCCATTTTTTCGGGTGAAGTGGCTCACGAGTTAGATATAAGCTGACCCTGGTTTTTTGGGTCCGGTCAGGCGGGTCCCCGACCCGATGAACACATCTAGCTACGGTACATGGAGATGTTAAAACTGGCCCGATGGAAATCATTCTGGCCTGAAAACAAGATGACTTGGTAGGAAATGAAATCTAGCAATCACAGTATCTTAGCTCTGAGGTTGTGCAGGAGTAAGGACTTTCAGGAGCCCATTGTTT
Source organism: Przewalskia tangutica (assembly GCA_029844215.1). Classification (NCBI taxonomy): domain Eukaryota; kingdom Viridiplantae; phylum Streptophyta; class Magnoliopsida; order Solanales; family Solanaceae; genus Przewalskia; species Przewalskia tangutica. The sequence continues at coordinate 134,800,674 of CM056722.1, forward strand.
GAAATATTGGGCTGATCGGATACCTTGGGGCTTTGTGGCACCAGAAGAATTAGATGTGAGAACATTCACAACATAAGATCTTGAGCTTTCCTTTTGCTGACCAGACGGGCTCGGGGAATAGGTATGTCACGACCCGACCCCGCGCATCGTGTCCTACTGACACCTTACAGTATACATCGAGAGATAATCAATGAACATACATAAAACTCGTAACGACATTAACAGAAATAAACAACAAAGAAGCCACGAGGCTACCTCCCTGGACATATATATATATATATATATATATATATATATATACATAACCAATAGCAGTTACATTCTTCTTCTTTACAAACCGACCCACAAGATATGACTACAGACCTCTAAGAATTTTGACATAACCACGGTGACGGGACAGGGCCCCGCCATACCCCTAAATATACATAAATCTACATCAACAAGGATCCGTACCAAAAGATAAGCCTCCAGAGTAAATGGAGCTTTTTCCCAACAACTGAACAGAGATCCTAAGAGCGGGGATCACCAATCTGAGTACCTAATACCTGCGGGCATTTAACGCAGACTTCGGGCTGGTCAAGACAACAGTAAAGTATGGAACTAAATAAGGTACAGTAACCAAATCATAATTTTATAAAAGAATGACAGGGGAAAGTATATAAAAATTTAGTACCAGATCCTACCGTGCCATTTTAACTCATGAAATCAATCGTACATTAGTCGTTCTTTTCCTTCTTTCAATAAGAATTAACATCATATTCTTACATATATACTTAAGATTTTGATCAAGTTCTTTTCCACATAACTTACATATCTTACATAACATAATCCGGCCCTTTATGGAGGGACTTCATTTTGAGCTTGCTTTGATTATCCATATGTAATAGCAGAATCTACCCATTTATGACACGGTGTCTTCATGAATCATGTGACATAACCCGGCCCACCCGCCTTGCATCGTGGAATCAGAGCATAACCCGCCCGCGGGCGCGGTAAATGACGAACCCGCTATGTAGTTCTACAGATATGGCGAATCGGCCTATGTGTAGGCTCGGTGTATCTCATAACATAACCCGGCCTATGTGTAGGCTCGGTGTGTCTCATAACATAACCCGGCCTATTTGTAGGCTCAGTGTATTACATAAATAACCCGGCCCGTTTTGCGGGACCCGATGTAATTCTCCTTACATAACATTTTAAACCATCTTCTCACTTCTTCTTAAGTCATTATAACAACTTTCCATAAAGCTACTATAACAACCTTTCATTTTAGAGAACTTAAGGCACTTTTATTTCTTAGTACATTAGGGAAACTAAATCCAAAATTACTACGTACGTTCATTGTACACTCACTTCATACAAACACTTTCCTTTTAGATCCTCATTTGGACAATCAAGACACTAGATACCATGTATCACTTTAAAACGTCATTTATGAAATCAAGGTACTTATTCTTTTCAAACCAAGGCAATACCGTGCCTTCCTTTTTACAAATATCAAGGCAATACCATGTTCCAATTTCAAAGGGTGACATATTATCTTCGATTTATTAATCGCTAATCTCATTATCTTTTTCATATGCCTCTTTAAGGACTTAGAAACAATCTAGACATGCTTTTAGCATAGGAGTCAATAACATGATTATTCTTAACTTCTAGGAGTAGAATAATTTATGGAGCAATACCGCAGTTATAATTCATACGTAGAACATGCCGAAAGAAAGAAGAATTTGTCTTAACATACCTGGCTTTAAATCTAATCTATTTTTCTGGCTTGACTAGGTGGGCCCTTTGTACGATTACAAGGAGTCAATTGACTCTTCCGCCTTATTCACCTCAAATTCTCTCGAAGTTGAGGAGCTTGTGCTACTGTCTAAAAGGAAACTCACGTTGTTTGCTATAAAGGTAAAGCCACGCTACTTCCAACACTTGCTGCTATATGAAATTTCTAAGAACAAGAATATTATACTTGAATGCCTTTTTTGTCATGAAAAAAAAAATGTTACTGCATGTGTTTTTTTTTTGTTTTTTTTAGTGAAACGTTTCCATCTAAAGTACTGCATCTATATTCTATATCCACCCCTTACCTAGTGGTTGTGGGGTCCACTTATATAATCATTTCATAAAGATAATAGTCATATTAGTTTCTACTAAATGCTGCCACCAACTAACGTCAAGCCTTAGTCATTAGGAAACTTTCCAAAATGCTACACGTACACGTACTCCCTTCCATTAATAATTAATCCACCCCGTAATTAATCAATTACACCCATAATTAATTTTAGATTTCACTTTATTAATATCCTAAAAACTCACAAGACCTTCGTATACTTGATGTCATAATTTGTAATATGACATTAGTCTATTACCTCTTTTGGGGATATATAACTATTATTATTAATCCCTATCGTCACACTTGTCGCATCCAAAATTATTTCATGATCGCATTCCTTGTATACTAATTTCCTTATTAGCATACGTAAATATACTTTATATCAAAAAATCAAATCTTATTTCCTTGATTACATTCTCAATTTATTGCCCCTATATAACGAGGTGTAACAAGGTATACCTAAGCTCGGGCCTATATCACGAGCTTAGTAAAAATCTAATTACATTTTCTAGTAACAATGTTAACAACTTCAGTTGGTCGATATCAAACATCTCAGGTGTGCCCCGGGAATAAGACATCCACAAATTAGATATGAGCCTGTATTATCCGTCCGTTAAGAAGAAAAGACGCCTATGTCAGCAAAACAAATCAAATTCATCAAAGAAGAAGTGGCCCAACTTATCCAGTCAAGAGAGGTTTGAGAGGTAAAATATCCAAACTGACTGGCAAATGTGATGGTACTTCCTAAGAAACTCGAAACCTTTCAAATGTTTTTACATCTAAAGGACTTAAAAAAGCCTACCTGAGGAGCATATACCCTATGCCTCGCCTTGATCATGTTGTCAATGCAGTGGCTGGGCATGGGCTACTCAGTTTCCTAGATGTATCTTCAGGGTTCGAACAAATACGGCTGGACTCGTCGGATCAGGAAAAGTCTTCGTTCATATCGAAGCACAGTACTTATTGTTATACCGTCATGCCATTTGGCTTGAAAAATACAGGGACCACATTCCACCAAATGACCTAGCGGATGGTCTATCATCATTTGGGTCAGAGTATGGAGATTTACCTATATGATATAATCGTTAATTCCATGGAAACATAGGAACATATTAGACATTTGAAGGAAGTGTTCGAGACCCTCCGGACGTACAACCTTAAGCTGAATCCTAAAAAGTGTGCTTTCAGAGTAGGTTCAGGAAAATTCCTGGGTTTCTTGTTATCCAACATGGGGATTGAAGGCAAACCGGATCATATCTGGGAAATAAAGCAAATACCATAATTCCTGAATAGTGTTCATGAGGTGCAACAACTGACTAGGATAATAACGACTTTAGGGAGATTCATATCCAGATCATTCGAGCCATGTTAAAAATTCTTCAGCCTGTTGAAGAAAAAGAAAGACTTCCAGTGGACTCTAGAATTCCGGCAAACACTGAAGGATTTAAAGAAGTATCTGACAAACCCTCCCCTACTTGCAAAATCGGATGAAGGCGAGCCACTTTTGATCTATCTGGCTATGTCTGAAACTGTTGTAAGTGTTGTGCTCGTGTGAGAGGAAAAAGGTATGCAATCTCCTATTTGTTATGCCAATAAAACCCTAACAGACCTTCTGTGTAGTAGTTTCTGAAATTTGGAAGGCCCGAAATGCATTAATCTTTGAGGGAACATGTTCGAGTGAAGATGAAGTTATTGCTAGAGTCAAGCTAGCAACCTATAGAGTCCTTTTCCATCTATCCCCCTTTTACATTTTTTAAAATGTACCCCTCCCGTCCATTGCATGCTTTTATTTTGTTTTCCATTGAGGCTTGAGAACCCTCAATGATTGATTGCAGCTTTCTGATTTCTAGTAATAATATCATTTATTTACCCAAAAAAAAAACCTAATAGAGGCCGAAGCCCAGTATCCGCACCTGAAAAAATGGCCTTAGCCCTGATAGTTGCCTCTTATAAGCTGAGGCCATATTTACAATTTCACCCTATATGTGTGGTCACCACTTTCCCTTTACAATATATTGCACAAACCCGAACTCTCCAGTCAGCTGGTAAGCTGGTCAATCGAATTATGATATTACATATCAACCCCAGACTGCCTTCAAGTCACAGGACTTGGCCAACTATAGCCCAAGTATGATGCCTTAGGCTTACACGGAAGCAATTCAGGAAACTAAAGTAGCATTTGGCAAATTAGTCCTGTGTACAGATGTGGCTACGAGCATGAAAGGAATCATAATGGAATTATCCTCGTCACCCCTTTGTGGCCACAATAAAGCAGACCATTAAGTGTATTTCCTTGACTAACAATGAAGCCGAGTATGAAGCCGTAATTATAGGTTTGGAACAGGCTCGGGGACTCATAGCCAAAAATTTCAAGCTCAAAAGAGACTCTCAACTGGTTGTTAATCAGATACTGGGCAAGTATAAGGCCAAAGACACTCGAATGCAGGAGTATTTAAATAAAGCTGCCACCTATTGGCTCGATTCCAAAAATTGAGAGTGGTGCAAATCCTATGAAAGATGAACTTCGAAGTTGATGCTTTGGCTAACCTTTGCTCGTCATCTGAGACAACTAGGGGAGAGTCAGAATTCATTGTGCATCCATGTGATCTATTTTGGATTCAGGCATATACGAGTGAAATCCATTGTGCATCTCCTATGCTCCGTCTTGGATGCAGGCTTGCATGAGGTAAATTCAGCCATCCTCACTTGGGAATAGCGAAATGATATTGTTAATTATATGCATTCAGGATCTCTCCTGAAAGATAACAATGAAACTTGTGCATTGAGAAAAAAAAGCAGCCATGTATTGCAGACATGTTAGGGAGTTGTACAAAAGATCCTACCTCAGGCCCTTATCCAAATTCTTGGGGTCAACAGAGGTCGAGTACGTGATGCAAGAGATACATGAGGGAAATTGTGGGAATCACGCTGGTATGATTCATTCGTAAAAAATAATAAGGGCTAGATATTTCTAGACCCGGATGTAGAAAAACGCCAAAGCTTATGTCCGTAAATGCGAGAAATGTGAGTAGCATTCTTCGATAATACACCAACCTGTGGAGCCTCTCCACTCGGTAGTGGTTCTAAGGTCTTTCATAAAGTGGGGAATGAATATCGTGGGTCCGCTACATGGAGTTATAGGGGATGTGACGTTCCTGTTAATCTTAACTAATTATTTCTTGAAATGGGTAGAAACTAAAGCATATAAAAAGGTTCATGAGAAATAGGTCATAGACTTCATCTGCGATCATATTATTTGTCGATTCGGGATACCAAAAGAAATCGCTTATCACAACGATCGACAGTTCGTGAGAAATGTCACCGAGTTCCTAAAGGGGTTAAACATCAAAAAGGTCACCTCGTCGCCTTATCACCCATGTGTAAATGCGTAAGCAAAGTCAAACAATAAAACTATCATTCAAAGCCTCAAAAAGAGGCTGAAAAGATCAAAAGGCACATGGTAGGATAAAATATCGGGGGTATTGTGGGCTTACAGAACCTCAGCCAAAACAAGCACAGGGGAAAAGCCTTTCCACTAGGTATACAGTGTCGAAGCTCTAATAACCATATAGGTGAGAGAACCCAGCTTTCGCTACACTCATACTACTGAGGAATTCAACAAAGAAGCGATGACGGTGGGGTTGAAGCTGTTAGAAGAGCACAAGGAATTGGCTTTTATACGCCTGACATCACAAAAATGAAGAGTAGAAAGGTATTTCAATAGAAAGAAAAATCTGAGGCACTTCAAAGTCGGGGACCTCCGAAACGTCACTCTCGCAACAAGGAACCCAAACGTGGATAAGCTGCAAACAAATGTCAGCTACTTAAAGAGATTATACCTTTGAAAAAGACAGGTATGTTCTGTTTACTCAAGGGCATTCACTTTCAGTTAAGTTTTTCCTTTACAGGAAATATTCACAGAATAGAGAATCCCCTCGGAAAGGACGAAAATGCATTGCACTCTTTTCCTTGACCAAGGTTTTGTCTTGATCGCACTACAAAAAAAAATGACCTATGGTGACAGTTTGAGTGTGACGGTTTTAGAAACCGTCACACGTTATGAAGATTGTTGCATTGACTTTTTGGTCAATGGTTGTTCGTGACACATATGTGACGGTTTTATTAGCCGTCACACGTTTTTGTGACAGTTTTTAAAATACGAATTTGCTTTTTTTAAAATAATATATACCGGACCCGACCCATTTTATTTCTAAACTCGCGATTTTAATTAATAATTCCCTCAGTCGACTTTCACCCCATTTCAATTTTAAACCCATTTCTTCAACCCTAAGTAAAGAACTTCATTGTTCATCAACAAAATCTTCATTTCAAGCAAGAACATCGTGTAATTCATCATCAACAACACCATATTCTTCATCAATAACACCATATTTGTTCAACACACAATCTTAATCGTTGGGTTGTGCATTTCTGCAAGCGAAAACACTCATCCTTGAAATGGCCATTTGTGAGCATTTCATTGTGTGTTTTGCATTTCTTACTTCTAATTTCGTTGTGAGCATTTCATTGTTATTGTTGACTGTTTTTTTTTTGCTATTTTAATCGATCATTTACTACTTTTTTATAGTTCGTTGTGATTTGTTGATGTTCTAATCGACGACATACCCAAAGATTTTTTGTTTTGAACAAAATTAGGAGCTTAACTGGTTTTGATGATGGAAATTCTCTTTCAAATCTTCTATGGTGGATTCATACTAGAGATGATGAAGTAGAGGAATGTGATGAAGGAAGCAAGTTCTGCTGGTTCAGACATTACTCTCATTGAATCTTTTATGATGTGTTACATTTGTAATGACCGTATAAGGCTTCTTGTGTGTTCTCAATATGACCTGATGGGAACAAAAAAGGTTATTCCTTTGGTGATTTGGTATTTGTCTTTTATTTTGTCTATATATAAGTTGGAGCGCTAGTCTGCAGCTCAATGTTCTATCATATGATTGTTGTAATTTCCCCCAGATATTGAGTTGTTTTACTTAAAAGCTCAACTTTGCCAATACCTAACTTTTAGAGGATTCTATAGCTAATGTTTCGGTTCCTTTGGATGAATAAAAATATGTTTAGTACCATGTATGAATAATTTGTTGAGTTGACAATTTGTGTATCCGTATTTTCCTAATTTAGTACTACATCAACCATTCTGGTGCATGTTCTACTAAGCCTCAGAGTGTCATTGCTGTTAATTAGCGCAACTATTGAATGTGTACAAGTTTAAATATCTGATAGGAAAACTTGGAAACTTTTGTAACATGTTGAATGTTTCTCCTGTTCTCTCACAGCTGGGAGTTGAGATACCAATACTTCTGATGACGGAGGAGTGATTTATGTTGAATATGTGTCTGATAATGTAACGTATTACATGCCTTTTCTTTCACAGCTTAAGGCTTGTGAATTGACCAGTGTATTATATGTTGGCTCTATAGAGTTGGAAGATGATGTAACACCTTTTCTGATTATGGGAGGTCAGGCTCAGATAGTTTCAGGTACTGAATTGTGTGTATATTGTCCTTTATCTATCAGAGGAAATGTGTATGGTTGATCTGATTGATTCTAGTTTTGATTATCTGCATATATGTTCTTGATCATGTTGAAGCCAGAAGATAAGGTGTTATGTTGCAAAATGTTACTGCAAATGTGTTTTATTGCTGCTGCTTATTTCTTCCGTTGAAAGACCTTTTCCATGTATAACTAAATGTATATGCACATTTCTTTGTTTTGCCTGGTGCAAGATTCAGGCTTTGAGAACAAGCTACAGGCTTCTGGTGGTTTCTTCGATCAGTATATCCGAGATCAAAGTATCTTATGTTATTGACCAGTTGTAATATGACTTGTGTCCTCATGGTAGATGTTATGATTTGGTTTCTACAGAATGGCATTTCTAACCATGTTCAATGATAATCCAGTACAACTGTGTTGATGGTGCCTGGTTCAGCATACATTCAAAGCAAGCCTTCGCATCGGCTTTCTCAAAACAATACTAGGTATTTGTCCTATCATCAACCATTGGATCTAGTAGAAGTGTTTCTGCTATCTAAAATACTGATTGACAAATTCGTTCTCTCTCCATTGCAGGGTGGTATCTTCTCCAGGGTCCAGACATGAGGTAACGACAACCCCAAGTACTTCATTCAGATTGCAATATTCTTCTTTCTAGCCCATGTCACCGTCGTCTCGTGATAGTCTTGACAAATATTTGATTACACTGGGCAGAATGTGGTGCTGTAAACTATTTCATTGCTCCATCCCAATTTCAATAGGCATATTCATGGTAGCACCCTTGACAAGTTTTCAAGTCTCGACTTTCTGAAGACTTCGGAGTGAGTAATTACTTAACTAATATAGTTGGATAAACTGAATAATTTTATGTATTTAACTAAATTCCTTTCAAATATTCTTTAATTAGCGAATAAGTAAAGATGCAAAGGAAAGAAGGGCAATGAATAATTTCAATCATCGCTTGAGCAAAATAGGATACAAGGGGCTAACTAGTGAAGGAAACAAGGTATTAGAGCAACGCCTGTTAAATGTCGAGAGTGAGTTGAGTACACTGAGGAACCAGGTTAGAGCATCAACACGTAGACATTCATACATGGGTAGTTGTTCATATGCACCGCAGTTGGATAACAACACTGATGATGACTAACAAAGGTCACAAAAAAATTGAAATGTCTGTCATTCAGGAAGTGCAACAACCTACTACCCAAAAACAGTTGCAGTATGATGATATTGATTTGGTGGTGATGAATGATAAAGTGGATATTTTTGAAGAGAAGAAGAAAGGGAAGAAGAAATGGGAAAAGGATATTGAAATCTTCCCCATCAAATGAGAAAAATAAGACACTCGGGGGTGCAACAACGACACCAAAATGAAGTTCTTGCCATGTTTGGGGACATTGTGGATATAAGATTGCCATCAGAGTATTCCATGTCATACCTCGTAGATGATTCTTTGTTTGAGACCACCAAATTGGTCAAGACTTGGATTAGCAAAGATGAATATGAGTCACTGCTAAAAATGGATTGGCTAGGTTCTAATCAAGTTTTGGTTTATATTTGGTACGTCTTCCCAATATAATCAAATCTGTTTTGCCTGAGTTTTGGCCTTATTTTTGCTACTATTTTGCCTAATTTTTCAGCTATTTTTGGCCTGTTTTGCTGTTGTTTTCAGCTATTTTTGTTGCATTTTTACTGTATTTTGGCTGCTGATTTTTGACAACTTCTTGCTGCTGATTTGGCGCCAGTTTTGCTGCTGAATTTATGTATTTTTACATTGTTTTGGTGATATTTTGCTGCTGTTTTTTTGCCTATTTTGCTGCTATTTTTGGCCTGTTTTGCTGCATTATTACCGTGTTTTGGCTGATTTTTGCCACTTCACGCTTATTTTTACAATCGCTTTGGTGACATTTTGTCGCTATTTTTTGGCCTGCTTTGTCATTGCTTTACCTATTTTTGGCCTGATTTTGCTGCATTTTTACTGTGTTTTTGTAAGTTTTGGTGCTTTTTATTCTGCTATTTTTGGCCAATTTTGCTGTTGTTTTTATGCATTTTTACAATGTTTTAGTTGCTGATTTTCTGTTTTATTGAACTATTTTTGATTTATTGGTTGAAAAAGTAGGACTTTACTCAAACTGGTTTTGATTCATTGGCTGGAAAAGTAGGACTTTACTAACATTGAAGAACTCTATTTGCTCAATCCTAAATTTTTGCTTTCTTGATTTGTGGTGATTTAAAACCAGATTGCACTTTTTTTAACTGGTTTTAATTTTAGCTTGTTGCATGAAAAATACAACCCGTTGGGAAGAGGAAGAGTCCGACCATTTGGGTTTGTACATCATGCTTCGGTGTGTGCAAATATAAATGATAAAGGTAAACCAAGAAGTCTACCTGAAAAAAGAGCAGCAAGTGCATGTGATCATTTGCTGAAAGTGAAAGACGGTCAAGTGTTGTTCATGCCATATAATCCTCAGTACGTCATTCTAATTCTTTATATAAATATATATATATATATATATATATATATATATATATATATATATATAAAGTCTTTTTAGCCTCAATTATTTCGAGAAACAGTAATAATACATGATTTGTATGAATCATTGGGTAGTGATTGTATTTAATGTGTCAAAATTTGAGGTATACTATCTTGATTCACTTAATGTTGCACCACATCAAGACTTGGTCAAATTGATCACACAGTATGTATCTATTACTTGTTACTATTTACTCTTGTTGTAATATTCTTAGTTAATTATTTTTTATTAATGATGGCAAGCATGTTTTAATATGTGTTGTCATTTTTGTAGTGCCATGTTGATGTATACCACACATAAAGGTTATAAACTAAAGTGAGTTTTTTCAAGAATGATAAAAATTATTAAGGTAATCCATTTATTCAAGTCTTTAATTGGTGTGTAATGAAAGTTTAAATTTGGCTGTCAAATTAATGTTTTGGTTAATTTTATTTTAAGGTACCACAACAACTTTATCGATAAGAGTGTTCTTACTTTATGTTGCGTTTCATTAAAGATCTAATGAATAATTTATCTTTGCTTCATAACAATGTAAGTATTTAACATTATTTTTATTTATGTATTTATCTATAATGGCTTATTTATGATTAGAAAATTTTATTTAAAATTTTCCGCCAAAAAATATTATTTAATTAATAAATTTTGCTAGAACAATTTGTGACGGTTTATAACCGTCACAAAAAACCGTCACGAATTTGTGACAGTGCCTATCGTGACACTTAGCAAAACCGTCACAAACCCCTTTCGTGACAGTTTTTAACCGTCATTGTAGGCCTTTTTTTTGTAGTGTCAGATTTTCGTGGAAAGGTTTTTAATGAGGCAATAATTCAAAAAAGGCACTACAAGCTTAGCGTGTCGTGTACCGAAAATTGGCCCCTCGAGAACTCGCACTCAAGTCCCGAAACTTCGAAGAAAATAGCAGGGAAATGTGTTAGGACTAAGCATAAATACGCAAATAGATTGATAATGCAAAGCCGGCGGAAAGAATCTCACTGTGGCTCTTGCCCTTCCATTCATCGGCAAAAAGGGCCCTCCAAGCCCGTTAAATACCCTGGGAGGCCCGGAGCAAGCCCATCACCCAACCAAGGATGTTATACATGGGATTAGGGACAAAAAAGGCTGCTACAAGGATGGAAAATAAATCAATCAAAGAAGAACCTGAAGAGGTATGGGGAAAAGAAAGAAAGTTACGAGTATTATTCCAGTTCTGGGGGCCAAAGTTGGTGCCCTGAAGGAAGTGGATATGAATCTTCACAAATCGATCATACTACCCCTGGTCATAATCATCCTTGGTATTAGGTTGGTATGATTGCTGCTTATTTGGGCTCGTAGTCATGTTTGATAGCTTATTATGATTCAACTTGTCATACATTAATCACTCTACATCTTGTTTAAATACTTGAAAATGATTTGATAATATTGATTATATTTATTATGTTATTTCATGGTGTACTTATATCCATATCATTCATACACATTATTATTGGCATTTGAACTGTTGAGATACTGATAAAATAAGCTTGAAAGTCGGTTAATGGATATGGTACATAGTACAAGAGTGATGATTGATGATGACACTATAGCCATAAAACTGGGATCTGATGGAATTTTTTTTATGGGTATATGGACCTCATGAGTCCCCCATGGATCACGTGACACCTACTGCAGGAGTGTGTGTATACCAGATACATATGGTCATTGTATAATATACATATCATTTGCATTGCATTTCATTCATTTTCTTGATATGTATCAAGGGCTGTGTGTACTCGATGATGAATATTAGTAGACTTTATAATCCTGTGATTCTTAGTAGAAGGAATTTTGGTACTTGATGTGAGATTAAACTGTGAGGCTTGATGGGACTAGATTTCATGAATGTGGTTTAGGCTGATTTTGGTAATACTATTTTGGCTTAAATCTAGTATATACTTGATATTTGTGGTAATACTTCTGAGTATTGATGATCTTTGTAATTAATTGAATTATAGGAACCCCTGATTAGTAAAAAAGTATCAGAAAGTACCAACCCTCGCCACCCTTTAGTTATGGCCGGTCGATGATGTTGTTGGGTACACGTGTTTCCCGTACTCACTATACACTTGTTGTACTCTATGGCAGGTACAGATCTGGATGCTAGCGGAGGATCATAGATGTGATACGTGGATTGTTGTCTTTGGAGTTCAGGGTGAGCCGTAGATTCCATCCCAGCACTAGAACTCATTCCTTTATCATTTATATTTCTTTCATTTATTTTTAGACAATATTTCGTATTTCATTCTCGGACTTGTATTCTAAGTAGTAGCTTGTTACTCGTGACAACTAGATTTTGACGTTTTCTTTTCAAGGATTATGTATTCAGTACTAAGGATTAACAATACTTCCGTTGTTTTTTACTTCTTTCACGTTTATATTTATGTATTTCAGTCTTGTATGTTAGTGGTTCGCCTACGGGTTAAAGTAGGTTCCCTCACAACACAAATGAGATGTTGGATCGTGACACGTATGGATGGTCTATTTTTCTACGCGTACGTGCCACCAGATAGTAATGTTGTAGTGTGTCTTATTTCCTTATGAGCGATTTACCTTGCTACGCGTAAGAGACACTTTGTATTCTATCATCGGGCCAAGGCCCCATGTATAATTACAGTTAAACAGACGTTTCCTTGTCCCGGTGAACAGTCAGTATTTCAGTACTTTTTAGAACTCGTAGACTATAGTCACAATAAATCAGATATTTAGCAGGTTTTTGTGTTAGCCTTGTCGGCTACTTACTTATACATTCAGACTTATTCAGTATTTCCGCATTTATGATATCTCAGCAGACTTCTAGTAGATCGACAGGTGTTAATTTTATTTTCGCTTTCAGTATGTTTTGATATCACATATTGATTTAGTCAGCCAGTTGGTTCGCTCGATCACATGCAATCAGGCACCGAGTGTTGTGTTACGTCCAGACCCAGATTCAGAACATGATAGTCTGCGTACATCCTACCCTCCTCAGACCCTGTATATTTCAAATTAGATTATTTTCTCTGGTATCAATACCACTCATGAAATTGTCCTAGAGTTCAAGAAAGAGACAGTTCTTGAAGTTTGAACGACACATTTTAAACTCTTATGATTTTTTCCGTACGCATTGTGTTGGAGGTTCACATATAAAACTTTGGAACTCTACCACACTATTCTATAGATTTACAATGTTTTACTTATACAAATTTTATTTCCGCGTTAAATAGCAGCTAAATGTTGAATAGTTTTGAAGCATATGTTAATTAGCGATCTAAAATGTGACTATTTGCTCATTTCCTCCGAGCACAAACTAGCCAGCCAATAAATATTGAATACCAGATGATCACAAAAAAATTAATTACGCACATGGTCAAGACTCAAGAGGCAAGGGGGGTGCAAGGGGTTCAATTATACTATGTAAATAAAGTAAAATTAATTTATTTTTTGCATATACATAAATTGTTAAATCCTCAAGGCATAAAGTATTTCTGATATTGTTGATTGGTGTTGATTAGCCTCACTGCAAGAGAATGGTGTTGATTATTCAGAAATACGGCATGTTGATTGTTAAGAAATACGTGAATCAATACTCAACAAAAAGTCACTAAAGGTTACGAACGATATTGTTGTTTTCCAGTGAAATTAGTCTTAATAAAAAACACATTTAGAGATTTGTATTTTAGGGTTTATAGACAAGTGAGTTGTATCCAATCCGGAGAACCCTCCACGAGTCCGGTATTATTTGATAGGTGATAAATAAATAAATAAATAAGACAATAAATGAATGAGTAAATAATATGAACAAGTAAGCTTTGATTTGGAACTAGTAATGAAAAATAATGAACAAGCACTTCTTTTTGTATTGCTCTAGAAGAGAATTTTTTTTTTAAGTGAAGTGAGAGGGATTATTCCCTCCTAAGCTTCTCATATATATAAGACAAAAATAAATTATTATTCCCCTCTAAAGTTTTGACAACGTAAACGTGATGATGTCATTGAATCCACGCGCGCCGCACTAGAAGTGTTGATATGATGGAAGTTGTTGGGAGTGGAAGACAGTTGTGTGAAGACTCGGACCCGTTAGGATACACGGTCTTGCGAATCCATTGGGAGACGTTGTTACCCAATACAGATAGTCCCCCACTTTCCGGACCCTTCATTGCATGAGTCCGGGGAGTAGAAGAGTCCATGCATATTTCAAAACTTTTCTTTGGAATAAAAATTTCACCTTTTCTAATGATCAGACATTTCGTCAGGTCAACATTTAATGCATTCAGTCACTCATTTGATGGTACCCTTTCAGAGATACCGATTGACACTTACTGACAAGAAACGCTGCTTCGCTTTCCAAGGCTAATCATTACTTCAATATGTTATTTAAGTCGATAACCCATGATCATACTTTCCCACTCCTGCTCTTTATCTCATTTTTCTTGAGCAAATACATCTTTTTTCCTTGTTAATCCTCATCATCATAATGTCTTCTTCTACTTCTTCAGATTCTTCATCTTTTTCCTACGACCTCACCCTCGCCCGAATGCGAGAAGAACTTGGTGCTACCTCAGTGACTTCCACTCCCCACCGTCCATTGCCTTCTGATATTACTTGGGGCATCGACCTGTATCAATCTGCCTCCGAGATAATCCCTTCCAACTTTAATTTTGAGAGTGATTTTTGAGTTAACTTCTGTTACGAGTCTGTGAAGGGTATATCCTCTTTGATTGATCATTCTATTATCTCCCAAGTCTGCATCGACTGTCGATGGCACCTCGATGTAGACATATTTCCTCCCTCTGACAAAGAAAACATCACTCAGCACATTTGAGGGATGTCCCTGATTTACACCTACCATTTAACCATTAGTTTTGGCCTCCGGCTCCACCTAGTTATTGAGGCTTTTTTCATCTGATACGATGTTTGTGTTGG
Organism: Przewalskia tangutica; assembly: GCA_029844215.1. Taxonomy (NCBI): domain Eukaryota; kingdom Viridiplantae; phylum Streptophyta; class Magnoliopsida; order Solanales; family Solanaceae; genus Przewalskia; species Przewalskia tangutica. The sequence continues at coordinate 134,815,776 of CM056722.1, forward strand.
GCAGTTGACGCCTTAGACTTGGAGAATAGTTCATTGTGTGCAATATTTGGCAGACCTTGCCCACCTTCCCTTCACTTTGGATCGTCTGATCCACTTATATGCCCCCTGAGTACTTCGCGAAGGGATAATAAACTTAGCTTTTTGGGGCTCCATATCCCTTATTACCAACGCTGACGATGATCACGACCGAAGATGGCGTGATCAATTTTTGATGCTCCATAACTACCGTCTTCATGACGCTGATTTTTGTCCTCTGTCGGAGCAGTGGAACAACTCCCGTGAGTATCCGTGCTTTTACTTTCGTATCTCCTCCATTTTCTTCCTAACTATATTCATTTTTGTTCCTCTAGCAGCCCCAGTGTTTCCCGAACCTTTGCTTGATATTTTCGGTAGGATGATCGGCTTCTTACGGTGATGAGTGAACTTGGAGGGCCATTTCTGCTGACAAATGGAGTGGAAAAAGTCATGATGAGTCCTCTTTTGTCTCTTTATTGATCAAGTATCGGGACGCCGTTCTAACTCCTTTTTGTTTTAGTAAGGTATCCCCGCCCGAGGGGGCTCGACTAGGAAAGTGTCTTCCTGGGATAAGAGGCCTGGGCTTGCATTGCCAGGGATGTTGTGGAGGCTAGGAAGTGTAGGAAGCGTCCCCTTCCAGATGATGCTAGGACATCTTCCTCCAGGGTCGGTTCGCGTGTAAGAATGTGTCACCGATTTAATGAGTACTAGAGAGAAGAGATGGAGAGGGTAGTGAATGTGGAGGATGACGAAAGAGAGGCCGCAGAGGCCGAGGGAACGAGGGTCCCATCCATTGAATTCTGTGGTGGATCGTTTTTAGAGAGTGTCGGGTATAAAATGTTGGCTAAATGAGTTGATGAACTTCTTTGAAAACACTAGTGGAATACACCAGAATAAGAACTTACCTCTAGAAAATCGCTTTATGACTTTAAAAGTGGATCATTACCTCGTTTCTTAATTGAATAGAAATAGGATTATCTTACGGTATTGCACACAATAAAATAAGCATAATTCATAGATAGATATTTAAACTTGGCCTTTACGTGAGTTGAGCACTCCAACTTACAAAATGATCATCTACACACCTCAACTCGTCTCCACTGTGTCAGTTGAACACTCCAGCTTTGCGAAATGATCATCTAGACTCCTTCAAAATTTACATGTCACGTCAGCGTGGGGTGTCCACGAGACATAGTGGGGACGATTTGAGGTGCGTAGATGTGTATTTCCAAAGTTCGAGTGTTTAGTTGCTAGTTGAGGCCAAGTTAAGGTGACTATCTATGTATTATTAGAATAACACCCTGCATAGAAATCATATTCTTGCCACAACAAATGTAAATCACATAAAAACATAGCAGCATGCAGTATCCAAAGTAGTATAAAACAGAGCAAACATTGGTGAATATATGCAAGAAAATATAAGAAACCAGTGGCCATATGCCACTTATATTTTCATCATAATACAAGAGTTGTTTGCTGATAAATTAAAGGGCATTATTCAAGCTACCATAACTGAACAGTTTAAGATAAAACTACTAAGTCGATTTCGACCACTGTCAAGAGGTTTCCACTGCAACTCACTTGCATCAGGATCTGGACAGCAAGTATATATAACCATGGAGTTACCCGAACAAGACGCTGACGATGATGAAGCAGCTCCTATTACAAGAAGTTCATTTCCCAGTGACTTGAAAGCAATGCCCCATCCTCTATTTGAATCAGCTCTAACTGGCACTTGCCCTAACATTCTCCAAGTGTTGCTCCTTTTCAAGTAAACCTTCAGCTGATTCGAAGAAGCCTCGAGTGAGTACAGCTGGTTGTTCACGACAGCAATGAGGGGCGGTGAGTGGCACGTTAGGACCGGATCGTCCCTCAACATGTCCGGAATCAGCTCCCATTTGTTCTTAGCCTCGTCAAAGAATTCCCCACACGTTAACTCCCCGTTCTCGTTCCTCCCCCCGATCACGTAAAACTTGTTATCCATGTAACATCCCGCACAGAGTTTCCTCTTCCTTTTCATCCTCGGTAGTAGGTCCCACGATCTGCTATCGGGATTGTACTTCTCAGCCCTGTCGTAGACCTCACTATTCGCCGTAATACCAACACCACCAGCGACAAAAGCAGAGGTGCCACAAGTAGCTGATGCAAATAAACACCTAGGATTAACCATGGAGGGACCTTTGTACCAACAATTCGTTGCTAATTCGAACCTCCAGATAACGAGACCATCGATTTCCCTACCCGAAACGAGTAAATGTGTGCCTGCACAAAGCGATTCCTTATCGCCAAACATGAAGCATACATCTGATGGTAAATCAGGGATTTTCCTACGGGACTTAAACTCTCGATCAAACGTCCACCAGTTAGTCTCCCCACTTGCTAACATGAACACCGAAGGTTCTTTAAATCCAATCTCTTTACGAATCTCAAATATCTCACCGCTCTTTAGAAGCGTCGAACATCTCTTGTTTACCAGGCAAAGTTTCCAGTACTCCCACCTAGGAAACCTGGCTAGAATCTCGCTCTCGAGCTCATAGCTAAGTGAGGGATAATCTGCATCCTGAGGTTCTCTACTATCAGAATTTTCAGCTCTCGAAGATTCCGGTCGACAGATTCTAACTTTTTTAGATGAATGGCTTTTGAAAGTGACCCAATCACCATATCTAAGATTAAATTTGTCATCAAGATCATAGTCTAGCTTTCCTTCTTCAGGTTCTATTCTGTTTAAGTCCAACATCCTCTAAGACCTTCAGAGCCTCAAATCATCTGCAATTAGCCTGAAAAGGAACACAAGTGATAACCTAAAGTAAAATAGATAGACAACATGAATCAAAGATTGATAAGGTGATACCCCTTTCCCTTAAAAAAATTAAGAAAGGGTTGTCCGGTGCGCGAAGTATCCCGCGTTTACGCAAGGCCTGTGGAAGGGCTGCAATCCCAACGGGGATGATGTAGGAAGTCCACCCAGGGGCGGATGCAAATGCAGAGTTCAACTGAACCCAATACTTTGGACGCGGAAAATATATTTATCTGTAAAAATTCACTAAATTGCAATAAATAGTAGGTATCAACCCAACTTTTAAAAATATAATAGGTTCAATGCTAAGAAGCATAAAGATTAAAGCCATAAAGTTTAAATCGTGGATCTACCTCCTGTCAATTCCATGACCTTTAGGTCACACAGAGACAACTTTATTGTTGCTCCAAGATTTTAAAATATCAAAATCATGTAAATTCAAGATATAGTTTCAAGAATTTAACTTGAAAGATGAAATAGAGCATCTCTTCCTTTTCATGCATTTTGAGAAAACTAGCTAATAAGTGTGACACACACAAAAAAAGGGGGCAATAAGACCACTTCAGTATTTGGGGTGCTGTAAATTATAAACTTGTAATGATCAAAAACTTCAAAAAGAAATCAAAGTATTGTGCTTGAAACAAACAAGTACCTAATCGATTAGTGCATATAGTAGTCCATTTTATAAAACCTTTTTATCAAAGGATTTAATTTATATACATAGACATAATATTTTTTTAACACAATCAGCATAATTAAACCTGTAATAATAGGTTAGTTATCATTTTTAACAAGTTCCAATTAATATCATAGAGATTTACTGGAAATTTACCAAATAAGTAATATGATTGTATAAATAACTTTTCCACCTAGAATACTTATAACTTGTCCTTGTGGAAAAAAAACTATTTGCTAAGGCGCTTTTCATAGGTGAAATCTTCTAGTTCTTCCTATTTGATCCGAAACCGATCGATCGCTTTTAACCTAATGGTCGCAGGTTCAAGTCCTGCTATACTCAAACCTATAACTAAAGTAAATCAACCAAATCAAGAGTTCTCCATCAATACTTTACCTTATGATTAATTGGATTTTTGAAAATTCAATTAGTTGCTCTTCCTTTGTTTGATTTTCTTTGTTGAGCTCCAATTTTTCTTTCTCCCTCTTCTTACTCAAATGTTTAATTATTTTTCTCTTTAATGGTGTTGGAGACAAGGCAATGGCAAGTGGATAACTTCTCCACTTACTATACTATTTTATATGCTAATGGAAACTTATTATATTAAACCATCGTACTACTATATTATAAAAAATATGAATTAACAATTCAAAGAGAGAAAAAAGTTAGCAATTGGTTACAATCCACGAATCAGCTTATGGCATGAACCACCATCTACCTAAGTTGTAGTGGTTATTATTGCATCACAATCTACTACCAATGTGATTATTTTTTTAAAATTGGATCAATGCACATTAAACTAAATCTTATTCTTTTTTATAATAATTAGTAGGCTGACTAATATCTTGATAATACGATATAAGGAGAACATTTATGGGTCGTTTGGTGGCGGTTTAAGAGCTAAGTTATTTATATAGTAAATTTTGTACAAGTGATACTACTATGTTTGATAATATTCTTTTATTATGTATAAAATTCAACACACCTAATATGGTATTTGATTTGCAATTTAGAAATCTTCATAACTAATACATGTATAAGTTATGATGAATGATAGAATATTTTCAGAATATTCACGTATCTTTTATATTATGTAAATTTATATTTCGATTGTAATTAGGAAGATTAGTTACCTAGTTTGTATCCATGTAAATAATTATCTAACACTATATATATTGTACACAATAATCAATAAAAGGCAGAGAACATATTTCATCAGAAGCCAAGCCCTAAACCACCGCCCACTCCCCTCGGCAACCCCTCTCTCGGCAGCCCTCTCTCCGTCGTCCTCCTCCAAAATCTTCTACTTGCTCTCCTCTTCCCCAATTTTAAATAGCTGAACAACCTAAATTCCATCATGCTCTTGCAGTTAACAACATCAAGAATTTCATTCCATAACTCTTGTGATGGAAAAGGTTCAGTATTTATCTTGAGCGGAATTATTTAAGATTCATTAGCGTGTGTGCAAAGTAATCCTCCAACAAAGCACATCATTTCCTCCGTTCTATGAGGCTCATTCGAGAATTAACCTTGAAGAAACCCGAAAAACAAAGCAGGCAATGACTAATGCCAGAACAGCTGACGCCGCTCTCGTAACCATCAGCGACAATCATGCTGACCTGAGGGGCTCGACTCTCGCCACATCCCACCGGCAAGCCAACGATCTGGCACATTTCTCACATCCCCGAAATAACAACAAAGGAAGAAATTCCAGGAACAACCGCAGTGGCAGCAGTGGCAACAGTGGAAGCACCGGAAATAGCAGCGGCAGGAGGCATCCCCCACCGACTGGCAGCTACCCGCAGCTATAGCAACAGTGGCAGCAGCCTCTGTCGTGGGTTGCCTACCCGTCACGGCTACATGAGACCCATCGGCTTGGGCTGCTCCACTTTGCCCCTATCTGACATTCTCCTAGGCCCAACCTCTAGTCTGATAGGCCCAGCCCGACATCCTTGGCTCCCATCCACAACAGGCATACAATGCACATGTATCTCCTTCTTTAACATACACACCAACATATATTGAGGTGACTATGAACACGATGTCTCTCAACATTCCTGATGAAAATTGGTACATGGACACTGGCGCCACATCTCATATGATGGCATCCCAAGGTACTCCCTCGTTTTATTTCAATATGAGCAATTTAAATCGTAATATTATTATTGGTAGTGGAAAAGACATTCCCATTCGAGGTTATGTACAATTTTCCCTCTCCCCACCACACACCATGTTAGCTTTAGAAAATGTCCTCCATGCCCTAAAACTTATCAAAAATCTAATCTATGTTCGTCATTTCACAACCGACAATAATGTTTCCCTTGAATTTGATCCTTTTGATTTTTTGTGAAAGACCTTATGACAGGGATGTGAATAATGAGATGTGATAGCACCGGGGACTTTTATCCTTTCACCACGTCCATCAGCCATTCAGCCTCCTCTTCATCAACCTTTGACGCAACTTCGTATCTTTTATGGCATAATAGATTAGAATATTCGGGAGACTCTGTTTTATACTCCTTTAGCAAAAATAAATTTATTGATTACAAACATGTCTCTTCTCCTCCTGTTTGTGAATCTTGTAGTTTTGAGAAACATGTCAAGTTTTCATTTTATTCTTCATCCATTTGTACTTTAATGCCTTTTGATATAATACACAGTGATTTATAGACTTATTCTATCTTAAGCACGGTCGGGCATCGATACAATATGTTATTTTTAGATGATTATTCAAACATCCTGTTGACTTTTTCCATTGCTAATAAGTCCCAAGTCTAATATATTTTTTCTTCATTCAGCGCTTTCATTAAGACACAATTTGAAAAGAATATCAAATATTTCCAATGTGACAACGGGAGGGAATTCGATAATAATCAATTCAAATTTTTTTGCGCCACACACAACCTTGTTTTTCATTTTTTCTATCCTCACACCTCTCCACAAAATGGCACAGCTGAACGAAAAATTAGAACCATAAATAACTTAGTTCGTGCCCTCCTTGCTCTCGCTTTTATTCCCCTATTTTTGGCATTACGCTCTATCAATGGCAACATATCTCTTAATTATTCTCCCAAATAAGTCTCTCAAACACAAGTCTTTCACTCAAGTTCTCTATCTTCGGGATACTTTCTATAAGCATTTAGGAAGTTTTGGATGTTTGTGCTACCCCTCCATCCCTCCATACAAATCAACAAGTTGCAACCTAGGTCCACCTAGTGTGTATTTCTTGGTTACTTCCATAATCCTCAAGGTTACAACTATTATGACTTTTTCGACCGAAAAATATTTATTTATTGGCATATCATATTTGATGAGTCCTAATTTCCCCTTTTGCAAAACTCCATTCTCCACCTCCAAATTCTTATGACTTCTTAAACAGCTGCCTCAATCCCGTTCTAATTCATCACTTGAAAAATCAGCCTCTATCGTCACCAGCGCCCGTCCCACCTCCCACTATCTTGTGTTGGGTGGGCCAGACAGCCCCGCCATAGGCACCTCGGAACAACTGATATGTGTATTTTATATACACCTTTTGAGTAATTTTTAGTTAATAATTTACTCATTTCATTTATGTTTAGTATAGTATTAGGGTCGTTTTCCTTTCTTTTGTGTCACAGCGGTCAGAAATGGAGAAATGGCGAAAAGGAGATGAAATAAGCATAAATGAGATGGAATTTCACACTAAAAGGGCCAAGAAATGAAGCCTAAGAAGTTCCGGGAAATATAGAAGAAATCAGACGAAGACCGGACGAACAAAGGATGAAGAAACGAAAAATCCGGAAGAATGCCGTCACCGGCGTCGCGGCGCTGGGCCGCAGCGCCGCGACGCCGACCACTGAAGTCATCCGAAAGCTCTCTGATTTCCAGGCGCCGTGGCGCCAGTTGCACGGCCGCGGCACCAACGCGGGATTTCTGAAGTTTTGGGCCGAATTTGACACATTTTCAGGGTCCAAAAGGGATAACTTTTCCTACCTACATATTCCTTAACCCTTTACCTAAAGGGATAACTTTTCCTAAACCCTTTACCTAAAAGGATTTTATAACTTTTCCTACCTACATAATCCCTAACCCTTTACCTAAAGAATTCTTGGGCTATAAATAGTCTCTACATCATTAGAAGAATTCATTCTTCATACCATCCTACATTCAATCACCCATTCCATTCTCCATCTATCATTCTACCAAATTCCATCTTGTAAATATTCCACAACACAATCCTTGGATGCTAGAAGGCTTGGAGACTTGTTCTTGAGTATTTTTCTTTGCTTTCTTTTGCTTTGTTTATTTCAGTTCATGTATGGAGATTATATTAGTTCTTAGCGTGACTATGACTAGGAGCTAATTACTTTGTTAGGGATTTCCTTGTGATTCTCTTGAAACTCTTATTCATGAATTAATAAATTAGTTGATTTCTTCTTCACTTGTTTAAGATTTATTCAATAGTTGTTTTGATTGCTTGATAATTAATTGATCACTAGTTATTATCACTTATATGAGTTCTAATCGAAATCCGAAAGGGGAGATTGTGAATATGCTATAGTTGAATAAACATAGGTTTAAATCGTGGACGAAAGTACCCCGATACTTGTGTAGCTTAATAGGTTATTGCTCTTAATCCTCCTTTGTAGTCAATCTTGTCATCGAAAGATAGAAGGGTTCTCCATTGGGGTTGAGTGTTTATATTACCTTAACATGAGTATAAAACGGTCTAGTTAACCTGCTATCTTAACGTAGAAGAAGAAGTTAGTATAATTGTATTAAGGATTGAATAAAGTGGATAGTTGATGATCTTGGAAGTCTTAATTCTCCATCATAACTGATTTAAATCAAAGTATTTTTATAATTAGTTTATTTTCTGCATTATTAGTTTAGAATTCCAACTCAATTAACGTTAACCAAATAGAAACTAAAGCATAGATAATCGGTACTTGAAAACCAGTCTCTGAGGACGATATTCGGTCTTACCTAGACTATATTACTTGTCATGACACGTGCACTTGCGTTTAGTGTGTACATAAATCGTGTATCAACAACCCATCTCGATTGTCCGATGTCACTGCATCCTCTCGGCCACCGCTACCGCATCTTCTCCCCGATCCCGCTATCCCGTCTCAACCAGCGTACATGACCCACTCTCCCGATCCTTGCCCACCCTGCTTACCTCTTGGCCACCAGCTTGCCCAGCCACTACCCTATCCCGTCCAGCCCCCACAGTACCCATACATATGATGGAAACCCGTGTTATGCACGACATTTCTAAACTCAAACGACAATTTAGTTTGTCAAATTCGGTTGCCCCTTCACCTATTTCTCGCAATCCAAAAAATGTCTTGTCCGATCCTAATTGGAAATGTGTCATGATTGACGAATATAATACTCTTATTGTAAATAAGATGTGGGATGTAGTGCTCTGTGCTCCTAATGCTAATGTTATTCGTTCTATGTGGATTTTTAGACATAAATAAGTCTGATGGTTCTTTTGAAAGGCACAAGGTTCGTCTTGTAGGTGATGGCAGGTCTCAACAGGTGGGTGTGGATTGTGATGAAACTTTCAGCCCGGTGGTGAAACTAGCAAATATTGGGATCGTTCTTAGTATTGCTTTGTCCAAATCTTAACCTATTCACCATCTTGACGTAAATACTTTCTTGTATGGAGACCTTCATGAAACTGTATATATGCATCAGCCTAAGAGATTAGGGATCCAATTTATCCAGATTATGTGTGTCTTTTGAAGAAATCACTCTATGGACTGAAACAAACTTATCGTGCATAGTACCAATGATTTGCTGATTTTGTATCCTCTATCGATTTTCACATAACAAATCTGATCATTCATTGTTCATCTATAGCAAGGGTAATGACATGACATACATTCTACTATATGTTGATGATATCATCCTCACTACATCTTCTGATGCACTTCACCGATCCATTATGTCACTTCTTGCCTATGAGTTTGCTATGAAGGATTTGGGCCTCTAAGCTATTTTTTTGGCATTACTGCTACGAGATATGCATGTGGCTTATTTCTTTGTCAAAAGAAGTACGCCGAAGAGATCCTTTACCGAGCAGGCCTGGCGTCTTTCAAATCGGCCAACACACTGGTGGACACTAATTCTAAACGCAATGCCTCTTCGGGTTCTCTGTGTACTGACTTTATTCACTATCACAGTTTAGCAGGAGCATTAAAATATCTCACTTTCACGAGACCAGATATATCCTATGTCGTGCAATAAATATGCTTACATATGCACAGCCCGAAAAGGGAATAATATACATTGTACTGGAAATACATGCAGCTAAACAGCTTAGTAAAAAGTTCTACCTATAATGCTTTCTGATTTTGAACCTTTTTTAATATATTGTGTTGATCTTGTTATCAATAAAACTGTTAATGTTGAATTTTGGTGTTATGATGTTTTACCCAACATATCATTTTCAGTACTAAGTTAAAATCAGAAAATATTGGAACAAATGTCATGACATTCGGACCGACATTCTGGTAACAATTTTGTCTTACTTCACTGGACAGAACCTAAAATCATGGAGTTTTACCACAACGGTAATTTTGACTTGGCAAGGAACTTTGGAGCAGTATAAAAATGTGGGAGAAAGAGCCAAAGCTTAGAGAGGAAGTAGGGTGAAAAACAAGTCAAATCAGCTCCTATTTTCATGCCTCAAGCTACTGCTACACGTGTCCACTTTAGCTCAACCTCTACAACCAATTGATGAGTTTTTCAAGGAGGACTCTCTACTATAAATAGAGAGGGCAGAAGAGTGAATCAAGATCCAGAATGAAAATATAAAAATATCAAGAGAGCTCTCGGGATTTCTTCTCAGAAATCTGGATCACAAAATATTGCCTGAGTTTGTGACGACATTTTGTCCGACATTACATTCATTGTTTCAGATTCTAGATTAGCTTTGTATGGAGCGATTGTAATGAGATGGTGTGCACTTCTATTTAGATAGAATTTTCAGGCATAAGTCATCTGCGACTCAATATGTTTTTTATTCATTTTGTATTATCTTGTAATATTGTAAAAGAATGAATATATTCAATTGTATATATATATATATATATATATATATATATATATATATATATACAATACCTTTGGTCATTGACCATCATGAGTTATATCAATATATAACCTATGAAAATTAAATTTTTGTGTTCTTTATTTATTTTCGCTGCACTTTAACTCTTCAAAGGTTTTATTCTGCTTTTACCGAAATATTGTCAGTTGTGCCAGACGACATTTCTACAGACATTCACAAACTGTTCCAGCATTCGAATTTGTTTATTTCCAGTTTGTTTTTATTATTCCATAGCATAACCCCCGGGACCCAACAAGTGGTATCAGAGCCGACACTTAATACAATAAGTGTTTGGTCCTTTTATTCAAAACTATGGATCCGGATAATTCAAATATTGGTAGACTTCCCATTTTAAATGATACAAACTATACCTATTGAGGATTCACCTACGTTCTCACTTCAAATCAATTGATGTTAGGGGATGGAGATCTATAACCAATGGGTATGTTGTTCAAATGTTGCCGCTGGATGATGAAGGTGACATTCTTGTTAAACCTGAATCCAAATGGACGGCGGAAGAAACCAATAATGTTAGCTTAACGAAAAGGCCTTAAATGCATTTTTTTGGGTTGATCTTTACATGTTCAAACTCATTCAAAACTGCCCAACGGCTAAGGATGCATGAGATACTTTACAAATTCATTGTGAAGATAGTTCAAGTATCCATCGAACAAAGCTATGCATGCTCACGAGAAAATATGAATTTTTAAGGATGGAAGAAGCGGATGATATTAAATCTTATTTTTGAAAGGCTCTTCGTACTCTTCCTGAAAAGTTCAATTTAAAGATTTGTGTCATTAAAGAAGGTCACAATATTGCTACTATGGACCTTCATACCTTGATGAACATTCTTAAAACTTATGAGATGAACATTCAGAATCAAAGGGAACTATATAAGGGAAAGAATGTGATACTTCAAGTTCAATCCTCGAAGAATCAAATCAATGAAGAGGATGTGAATCTTGAAGAACTTGGTGAAGGTGTTAATGTTGTCTTACTCACTCGAAAATATAATTTGAATGTGAGGAAGTTCAACAATGAGAGAAATAAATCTAAATCTAAAAGACATCAAAACAAAGGCTTCAATCAAAAGTCCACCAAGTTTCCTTCCAAGTGCTAAAAAAGGATGTCCACTAAGAAGAGAAAGAAGATCAAGAAATCAAATCACAAGCACTGCTGGCCACTATTTACGAACATCCCCTGTCTGATAATGAAAATGTCGTATGTAATGTTGCCTCAGATGTCACGACATTTCAAGCAACATCTGCAATGACATATGCATCTCCAGCAATATCTGAAAGGTACATATTCTTTAACTATCCTAATGTTAACTGCTTTAGTGATTTTATTTCTAGTGGTGAGGCTGAGAGTATGGATCAAGTTTAATGCAAATATGACATGATTAATGAATTACAAAACATTTGTAAAATCTTAATCATAGAATCCAAGCAACTTGAGACAAAGGTAATATCTATAACTCGTGAGAATGTAGATCTAAAAGGCACAATAACCCGACTAGAGGTTGCACTTACCAAATAGGATACTGCATTTGGTAAGATTTGTGCAAAATTGGATTTAGACAAAATAACCTTCCGTAAGCTCTACTCATGGACTTCTAAATTGAATGAGATACTCAGTTTTTAGTAAACTTTCGCATGTAGGTATTGTGTACTAAAACTCTCTTAAAAAATATGCTCTAGTTTGTTTGACAAAAATGAGAAAATGTGCTTTGTAAAAGAAAAAGGATTATATAATAGGCTCTCATATATGTCAAAGGATATGAAATTTGTGTGCCGTCATTGTAACTCCCCTGGTTTTTTTTTTAAAACCGTACTATTTTCAAACTTCAGAATTATGTGAGCGAAATGTTGTCCAACATTCAAAGCAACATTTCTGAGCTGAAAGGTAAAAAATGTTTTAAAAGAGTTTGGATTCCCAAAATGGTTGTAACTTGTAATTTTGCGATAACTGCTTTAAGGACTAACATAGCAGGTTTTTGGTTCTTTGATAGTGGATGTTCTCGCCACATGACAGGTACAAAAGAGTTTCTAAAGAACTGTGAGTTATTCAATAGAGGCAACGTAACTTATGGAGATAACAGTAAAAGCAAAAGAATTGGAAAAGAAATCTTGGATGTTTATGGATTTCCAACTTTAAGAAATGTCTTACACAATTGAAGGTTTAATGGCTAATTTGATGAGTATTAGTCAATTGTGTAATGACAATATTGAGGTAAAACTTAATAAGAATGCTTGTAAAGTTACGAATGAAGCTAGTGAATGTGTCATGTCAGGTACTAGAACATGTGATAATTGCTATCTTGTTGCAAGACAAGAAACAAGCAATAATGTCAAGATAGACGACACAACACTATGACATCAAAAGTTGGGGCATGTCAACTACCGCAATCTGGAAAAATTAATCTCATATGGAGCGGTTAGAGACTTACCCAACTTCAGTCATAAAGGTAAAATAGTATGTGCAGATTGTCTTCAAGATAAGCAAACTCATGATTCCCATAATGTTGTTCAGAATGACGACAACATTCAGGTATGTCTCACTGTTTTCTATTATTGCACATGGATCTTATAGGTCTAATTGAGGTAGACAGTTTAGGAGGCATAAGGTATTCCTATGTGATTGTAGATGATTTTTCTAGGTACTCATGGATATATTTTGAAAGAAAAATCACAAAATTTTGACATGTTTAAAATTTCTGCACTCTAGAATTAGGAACTTATTCTATTCTCCTATTTTTGGATTATATCCGATCATGAAAAAGAATTTGACAACATCTCCTTCACAAAAAATTGTGAGAAAAGAGGAATTTTCCATGAGTTTTTTTTCTTCTCCCAAAAACTCTTTAACGGAATGGTGTAGCAGAGAGGAAGAATAGAACATGGCAAGAAATGGCTAGAGTTATACTTAGTTCTAACAAATTGTCAAAATGTTTTTTTTACTGCATGTCACGTCACTTATAAAGTCTACTTAAGACCTGTAACAAAGATGACATCCTATGAAATTTTAAATGGAAAGAGACCTAATTTGCGTTACTTCCATGTTTTTGGATGTATTTGTTGCATTTTAAATGATAGAGATTATCTGGCTAAGTTTGATTCTAAGAGTGAAAAGAATTTTGTTGGCTATTTCCAAAATAGGCATGCTTACTGAGTGTACAATCGAAGGACAATGACTGTACAAGAGTCTGAAGAACCAGATGTTGCCTTAAATGTTACCACATTCGGAGCAACATTTGAACCTGAACCAGAAACCCCAAAGGGTGTGAATGAGGGGGCAAATATTGAATTGCTAAATCAAGTTCGAAGGGACCCTCATCAAGGATTAGGAAGAATCATCCAACATGTCAGGTGATAGGGGGAGTGTTTGAAGAAAGTAGAATAAGTAGTAAAAAACCACTCAATTACAACGACATGGTAAGGTATGTGTGTATGTCTACCATATACCAAGAGGTTTGTCTTTCTTGTTTTATAACATAGGTTTAGTGTTTGTGTTTGTGAATGATTCTAAGCCTATTCCAAATTTTCCCACTTAAATGTCGTGAAACGTGTCATTAGATATGTTGCCGGCACATGTGAGTTGGGAATTTGGTATTCCATAGACAATAATCCTAATTTAATAGGATACAGTGACTTGAATTGGGCTAGTGATGTGGATTATAGAAAGTGTACAAGTAGAGGATATTTTTATCTTGGCAATAATCTTGTTTCTTGGTAGAGTCATAAATAAAATTGTGTCTCACTTTCAACTGCTGAATCTGAATCTGTAGCAGCAGAAAGTTGTTTCTCTCACTGAATATGACTAAGACACATGTTAAACGACTATGATTTTACAAGCAACATTTTAGTTTGTACTATGATTAAACATCATTTTTTTTAAAAGAGATTTGATTGAAAAGCAGCTAGTTCAAATTGAACATATTGACACTCTTTATCAACTAGCTGATACTTTTATAAAAGTTTTTGGACCATGAGAGATTTTCTAGTTTGAAAATATAAAATCTATTGGCCTTTGTAATCTCTGAAACAGGCACTGTTGGACGAATGTCGACTGGAATGTCTCTAACATTTCGGGTGACATTTACCCTTGTAATATCAGAATATGATTTCCAATACTTGTAACGGCTGATTTTTGTTCAATCGGGTATGATTTCCAAATAAGAACATGATTTTAATGTGATATCATTCTCTGTGATGATACTAGATATCATAAAAATGGAGTATCAAAATAAGGCAAAACATTTTTAATTCTCGGCAACTGTGCAATACGGGCAAATCCCTTGAATTGATACCGTTCATATACTATAGGAGTATCAAAGTGCTTAAACAAAGAAAAAATTATGAGGATGCTAAATAAGTATTCTTGTTTTTGACACGAAAATGAATTTTGTATGTGTTTTATGATTAGATCTAGGACTCAATGGAAAAATGTTACATTGGTCTGGAGGTTAAACTCATAAAAACATATATGAAACGTGTCTTGATTTGTTGCCGAAAGGAAGATGTTCTTGAAGGATCATGATACTTGTGTTGTACAAAATGTTACCAACATTACTGTTGACATTTTCAGATAATGATATTTGTTGGGATGCGATGTTTAACTGATTTTTGAAAATTCAGTTATTTTTCCATATTTTTATGCCTTGTTTTAATAGAAATTTCGAACTTTAAAATGATAAGATTATTTTTTATTCCTACCGTGATGTCTAGTTATTCTATCCCAATATTTTAGGTGTAAGTTATTGTGTAAAATTGAAATACCTAAATCTAAGAGATTTTTTATTGCTTAGAAAGATTTGTCATGTATATAGATATTCCTCTTATTTGTTATTTTTTTTCATTTCCGATTTTCCCTATAAAAAATAATAATAATAATAATAATTAAAAAAAAAGAAATCACATCACACCTTGGGCATATAGGAGTTGTAATCCTACCTACCCGATGGAATCATCACCATTCCAAACTTCATTCTCAATCTCCTCAAAACCCTCTCCACTATATTCACTTATAGAAACCTCTCCAATGTCAATACCAATATCAACCAACACCACAACCAACTTTCCTATGAGTACTAGCCCTCCATGAACACTGAATCTTCTGAGCATATTGCACCATATCAACCCCACCAGTTTCCTTCTTCACCATCCACAGAGGACTTGTCTAAAGCTATAGTATTCAAATGTTAGATAAACCTTTAGAAGTAAGCTACCCAGGTGATGACAAAAATCCAATATATGTTGATGAAACATCTGAAGTTTCAGTATTGGGTAAGAGATCAAGATCTTTCACATTCCCTACTTGTCGATCGAGTAGAATGTTTGAGAGTACAGTTCGTGAAGAGTCAAAGGTCCAGATGTGATTCTTCTATATCTGCTTGATCGAAGCAGTGACAGTGATGACACGAACTTGAGATTCTTAACTGAAAAGAGTGAAGAAGAACCAAATGCCTCTATACTGCAAATGTGTCTCAAGAAAAAAAGGAAGTTCCTGATGAAATGAAGCAATTCTTCCCAAAGGAATTTCCAGATATGCCAAATCGAGTGTTGCTCCGAATGTTGCCACTGATTCCACAACATCTCAAGCAATATTTCCGCCAACATCAGAAGAGACGCAAACTTCAACATCCTCCAGCAAAACTGAACCTGATTCAGATCTTCAGGTATGTATCTACTCAGATAAATTCTATTCTAAAACTAATTCTCATAATTAGGACTGTTACAAGAATAAAGTTGTTAGGTCTGAAAAAATAATAGATATTGCCTCTTGTTCTGAATATGATTGGGTAGAGTTCATAAAAGAAAGACAACTCCTAGGATCTGTTACTGAGAAAGAATCATATATTGATAAAACAATCAGGTTGTTTTTGTGCTAAATTGAGATCTGCTATAGAGGATATCGACTCAAAGAAATTTGGGAAGGTATGTCTCTTTAACAGAGTATACGTTTTCACACCTATTGCTATAAACCAATGTATGAGATTAAATGATGAGGAGAATGTTCCTGTAGTGGACAATAGAGATAAATTAGTTGAGTACCTCACAGAAGGTATAATGCATAAGTGGATCTCTAGATGTCCAGCCTCTGAATTAACCCTGTTTGCCAACCTTCACAAATTGCTATACACAATTGGTTTTCTTCAATGAATGAGTCAATTGTAACTACAGAATAAGCCACCCTGTTGTTTAAAATTGGAAAAGGTTTGAGAGTTGATCTGAGCAAAATGATCTTTCATCAATTTGCCAACTTGGCACAAAAGGAATCAACCTCAATCCTTCATTATCCCTCTCTAATATATAAAGTTTTAACTATCCAAGGTCTTAAGCCTAAGAGAGAGGACACACTAGGAATGCTTCTGAAATGTACACAGTAAACAAAGAAGTTTTGAAGAGTAGAGACATAGTCATCGATCCACCCTAGAAAATAGAAGGAAATAGTGCAAATGTTGACAGAAATGTCACCAACTTCTTAACAACACTGATCCAAGACAGACTCCACTGTCTGCTGAAGGGCTTGTGATTCAAATTATAAAGATTAACCAACAAATCTTTGAGGTTGATACTGTGAAGAATGCTCTGATTCAAGTCAGAGACCATTTCATGTTGTTGCTTTCTTCACAAAAATGGGGAGAAAATGATATGCATATGCTACTATCGAGGGAATGATGATTCTACTGTCACTATGGAGAAAATGATGATGCTGCTGAATTCGAGGAAGCAGAAGTGCTAATGCAAAGGGCGTAGAGTAAGAAGGCTAGATGATGCAGAGGAAGTGCTAATGCAAGGGGAGATGAGGAAGAAGACTAGAGTTTGTTGTTCTGTGTAGAGAAAGAAGTGTTAATGCAGGGGGAGAGGAAGAAGACTAGAGTCTGTTGTTCTGTGCAAAGAAGGAGGTATGCAGGAGTAGAAAAAGTTGTTGGAAGCTGCTGCTGCTGTATGGTGAGTTATAAGTAGTTGATGCTACTAGTTGGTACTGTATGAAGTTGATGCTACTGGTTGGTGTTGAGAATATGGTCTGTGTATAAATCTGTATAAGTGGATGATATGTGTATATGTGCTAACATCTTTATTCTTTTCTAATCCTATATAAATGGTATATATATGTATATCTTGTATATGTTGTGTGTATATGCCATTACAGGTTGAGGGGGAGCATTAACATTGTCGTAGGTCACTCGCGCTGAATAGATTAGGTTTTGTGAAGAAAGACAAAAGGGGGGAGAATGTTAATATTGGGTTTTGGTGTTATGCCATTTTACCCAACATATCATTTTCAGTACTAAGTTAAAATCAGAAAATGTTGGAACAAATGTCCTGACATTCGGACCGACATTCTGGTAACAGTTTTGTCTTACTTCACTTGACAGAACCTAAAATCATGGAGTTTTACCATAACGGTAATTTTGACTTGGCAAGGAATTTTGGAGCAGAATAAAAACGTGGGAGAAAAAGTCAAAGCTTGGAGAGGAAGAAGGGTGAAGAACAAGTCAAATCAACTCCTATTTTCATGCCTCAAGCTACTGCTTCACGTGCCCATTTTTAGCTCAACCTCTACAACCAATTGATGAGTTTTTCAAGGAGGACTCTCTACTATAAATAGAGAGGGCAGAAGAGTGAATCAAGATCCAGAATCAAAATGTAAAAATACCAAGAGAGCTCTCGGAATTTCTTCTCAGAAATCTGGATCACAAAATGTTGCCTGAGTTTGTGACGACATTCTGTCCGACATTACATTCGCTGTTTCAGATTCTAGATTAGCTTTGTATGGAGCGATTGTAATGAGATGTTGTGCACTTCTATTTAGATAGAATTTTCAGACATAAGTCATCTGCGACTTAAACCTTTGTGTTCTTTATTTATTTTCGTTGCACTTTAACTCTTCAAAGGTTTTATTCTGTTTTTACCGAAATGTTGTCAGTTGTGTCAGACGACATTTATTATCACGACATTCGCAAAGTTCCAAAGATTCGAATTTGTTTATTTCCAGTTTGTTTTTATTATTCCATAGCATAACTCCCGAGACCCAACACAAACTATTCATGTAAAATCTGTCGATAATTTTGTACAAGAAAAAAATCAGAGAAATTCAAAGTTATACTGTTATAAAATACAAGTAATGAATTAGATTTGAATAGTAGAGAACAAAAAGCCTATCATAAAAACAATTGTCTAAAAACGAAAGGATCTTTAACATTTTTAGTTATGCGGCTAATACTGTTAAATATACCGTATTGAAACCGTGTATACACCATAATTGGGTTATAAGTTTTTGTATATAATCAGTCTTGTACTCTTACCATAATTGTATAGTTAGTCTCCAAATAGAATAGAGTTTTAGGAGTAGAATACGAAAATAAGAATTTTTTTATTCTACTCTTAAAACTCTATTCTATTTGGAGACTAACTATACAATTATGGTTAAAGTACATGACTAATTATATACAAAAAATTATAACCCAATTATGGTGTATACACGGTTCGAATACGGTATATTTAACAAATACAATTTTCACCCTTAGCCATAATCATTTGTAGCCGTCGTCGATCTATACTCATGTATAATAAATATATAACAATACACACAAATAATATAGTATTTACAGGCTAATATTTACACAGTAAAATATAATGATTATAATTATTTTTATTATAAATTGTATTGGACTGTTATGTAGTGTAACTGCACAAAAAAATAAACCTATGCGCCATTATGACTTTTAAGACTGATGTTAAAGACGTGGGAGTATATATATTTATAGCTTGTTTCATCAAACTTTTAACATTTATTTATTTTTAAAAGTATTTTTGGAGTTTAGATAATAAACTTGAAAAATACTTTTGTAATATTAAAATATCAATTTATGCTTGATCAAGGTTCTAAAAGTATTTCCGGGAAAAATTTATTAAGAAAATAAGTATTTTTATTTTCCAGATACTTGACGAAACAGACTAATTAGTGTTGTGCAGACACAAATTATACTAGTAAAACGGTTATTGCCTTATTTTTAGAGGTGGCAAAGTTTCATTCTTGATAAACCTTTCCTATTTTGGTTTTCCATCCTTAATAGTACATAAGTTAATTATAATAATCAAAATTAATTAATTTAATTTACATCCATGCGTAGAGAAAGTGCTATGAACGCAACCCTAGAAAGTGGAAGTCCCCATTGGATAACGCCTCTCTTTCTTTGTATTTTATTCCAAGATTTAATGCTGCCTGTCCACTGATTAGTTGGTGGATTTGCCTTATTAATCTTCTTTTTTTGGTTCTACTTTCTATAAATTTTATATTCTTTAATTGTTAAACCCAAAGTTTCACTGTCATAATCGTGTTGGCTTTGCATTTGCACAAGTGTTGTCCCCCAAATTTCAAAAAGTTGAAATACTTGAATCATTAATCATAATTATTTTTCTTTTCCCCTTTAATTAGTTGTCTTTTTCAATTTTTTAGTTATAGGGTTTACCTCAAGACACTACTTGGAACACAGATTTGGAAAGATTGAATAAAACGATATTATTTAACGGTGAGACCGTGAGAGTGCATAAATTATTAGTAACACATTTATTACTCATCCTTTCGTAACAATATTTTATCATAGCAATTAAATTTATTTTAAAATTGATATTTAATGTTATTCGAGGGTCTCCCGAAAATAGTCGCTCTACCTACCAAGGTAGAGGTAAGGTCTGTGTACAATCTACCCTCCCCAAACCCTACATTGTGGGATTTAACTGGGTATGTTGTTGTTGTTGTTGTATATTTAATGTTATGTTATTAAAAAGAAATAATCCCTTAATTATTTTCATTAATGAATCCGTATATATACAATTTACAGTTTGCATATATGGAAAATCCTATTCTTATTCCACTCCCAAAACCCTATTCTATTTGTACAAGAATTTTACAATTATCGTAAAGTGTAGAATGCTAATTATATACAATAATATACTACCAAATATACTGTGATATACTTTTCTTACATGGCTCGTGTTACCGTGATATACACGGTATACACACGTATACCGTGTATATCAGGTATATTTATCACACCCCCGCAGTCATACCGGACAGTCTTCGTATGCTGAGACTGTCCCTAAAATCGTTGAATAGAATCAAGGGAAGACCCTTAGTAGATATGTCTGCATTCTGATACCTGCAAGGGACATGGCAGACGCGTACTTATCCACGAGCTACCATTTCACGAACAGAGTGGATATCCATCTCGATGTGTTTAGTGCGCTGATGTTGAACTGGATTACCAGAAAGATAGACTGCACTAATATTATCACAATACACCAATGTAGCTTTCTGAATGAGACAATGAAGTTTTAATAGAAGATTACGTAACCAACATGATTCAGATACCACATTGGCTACCCCTTAATACTCGGCCTCTACACTAGAGTGTGATAATGTAGAATGTCGTTTGGCAGATAATGAGACCAAGTTATTACCTAGAAATATACAATAACCAGATGTGAAACGTCTGATATCCGGGCAACCACCCCAATCAGCATCTGTATACGAGACAAGTGTAGAGGTCAACAACGAATATAGATGCAAGCCATAGTCCAGTGTTCCCTGAAGGTATCGTATAATGTGTTTAAGCACATTCATGTGCTCAACCCTAGGATCATGCATAAACAAACACACCTGCTGTACGACATAAGTAATATCCAGTCTCGTGAAAGTAAGATACTGAAGAGCTCGTGAGACTCATCGTCACGACCCGGCCAGGGGCCGTGGCGGTACCTGCAAGTACCTGTCGGTATATGTCAGAGAATAGCAGCGGAACATACATAACACATTACTTAGAGAAAAGGGTAAACATTCGCGGTAGATAAAGTGCTTTCTATACAACATACTTGAACAAAAGTATAGCAATACAACTGGTTCTTATAGCCCAAAACACATAGGTGACCACAGACCTCTAAAGATAACAACTGTGGCGGGACAGGGCCCCGCCATACCCCTGAATGTACAAAACACCTATAGCATCAGGGAGTATCCGTACCCGATAAACAAGCTTCCGGAGGATGGAGCTTCGACCTTTGGAGTAGTGATCCTAAGAATGAGGATCCTCAATCGCTTACTGCCTGCGGCATGAACGCGACCCAGGAAGGGGGTCGATTACCTGATATGTACCAAGTATGCAAAGTGGAAAAATACTATAGTAATGATATCATAAGTCGAAGTAATTTGAGTCATGAGTCAATAAAATACCTTTTATGTGCCTTACTATGATGAGGTGACAAGTATATATATATATATGATCGCGTAAAATAGGAAGCTCATGATCAAAGCGAATTACCTCTCCGTGGTATCAATAAAACCATCCTACTCACGGGACTATTTCACCGCGTGGGTCTGTGGACCCGCGTGAGGTACTCTTCGCATCGGTGTGCCGCCGGCATGGGACTATTTCACCCGCATAAGCCCATAAGGACTCGCATGAGGTATTCCTCGCATCATGGGTAGCAAATCCACGGAACAGGTGGTATAACGATCTTGGGGACTTTCCCCTCAGATATACTCTTACCCTGAAGCAGATGGTATAACGATCTTGGGGATGTACTCGCCGGATATACTCTTTGCTGGGCGGATGGTATAACGATCTTGGGGCTTGCCCGCCGGATATACTCTTTACCAGTGCAGATGGTATAACGATCTTGGATCTGCCCCTCAGATATACTCTTACACTGGAGAAGGTGGTATGACGATCTTGGGGCTTACCCCTCAGACATACTCTTACCCTGGAGAAGGTGGTATAACGATCTTGGGGCTTGCCCCTCAGATATACTCTTACCCTAGCTCAAACTGTCACCATATCATAATCATAATTAAGTTAAGAAAACTTATAACTTCTTATTAGTCTTGTTCATATACCCTCTCATTTTAGTTTACTTAAGGCACTTAACCATATCTTTAATAAAAGAACACCGGGAGTTTAACCCAAGTACTACATACTTCAACTCTTTTGAAAATGACTCTTCTTTATACATAAAAACCTTTGGCAATTGATACCTTAAAATCAATTTGCCTCTCCATATACCTATCTTATTTAGAGTAAATCTCTTCTCGTTAACCTTTTATGAAGCTAATAAACCAACTTTCCATAAAGTTGTTATATTAACTCTACACTTTAGTAAAATCATACTTTTCCCCTAACTAAGGGAATTATACATTCTTAAAATGAAACAAATCATTATATACTTAAAACAAGTAAGAATACCAAAATCTTGTACGTCTACCGTACTACATAGCTTCATCTATTCATGCTCAAGAGATAGAAAAACTTCACATACCTCTTTGGTCAATCCACTTGCTAAGCTCAACTACCGCAAGTAATATTTCAACCTATAATAATCACGATACGTTTGTTAACCTCTAATCTCAAAGTATAACAATCTAATTTCAAGGCCACTAAATTCTATGAAAAATTGGGCAGCATTTCCTTTGTTTCTACTCACTTTGCCACCTTTCTCAAGGCCGAATTTATCATCCAAACACCACATTTAAGGTTCAATCAATCCAACAATTCAAAGGGGATTACACACCCGAAATTCTGCCCCATAAGTTTACAACAATTCACTTAACAATTCTAAGGTAGTTTTTAGGCTACAACATGCTCATAACCTCTTCTTAATCCATTATTCATATCCAAACCACATTTTCTAGCATGCAATGACTCTAAGAGCATTATTTTGCCACCACAAGTTCATTCTTCTAAGCATGCAACACTAGAACTAATTCTAAAGGAAGAAATGTTACCTTAAAGTTTTAGCCAAACTTATTCCAAAGACTTTGCTAGCTTTCTTGCCAAGAACACCACCACAAGCTAGCCACAAGCTTCCTTCTTGTGTTCTTAATTTCTCAGATTTTATTAGGCTATAATCTTGGAGTTTTAGAGAGAAGGAGGAGCTTTGGAATATTTTAAGAGAGAAGGAAGAGGTTTTTCAAAGAGAGAGATGACAAATGACCAAGTCTTTAAGACTTGGTCAATATATTGCATGTAAAAATCAGATGGGGGGGGACACTTGTCCCCCACCCAGGCCCTTCCAAAAGAAAAATCTGACTTTTTCTAAGTTTTTCGCTTTGATTTCCGCCTCGCGCGCCACGGCGCGCTGCAACTCCTGCGGACCCTCGGATCTTCCGGCGCCGCGGCCCTGCTTCCTGGCGCCGCGGCGCTGAAACTTCAGCGACCCTACAGTACTTTCGGCGCCGCGGCCCTGTCGCCCTTGTCCGAAACACATTTCTGTCCGACTGCGCACTGAACTTGTAACTCTCATATCTTTCTACTCCGACGTCCTATCGACGAACGGTTGGTTGCGTTGGAATCTAGACTCAACGAACTACGCCTTAGGCCTTTGAACCACTTAGGAACTCTCAATGTACCGGGTCATAACCCGCCCGGAATAATCCGTCAACCTATCCTTTGAAAATTTTAAGTCTTACATTCTTTCGTACGCTCTCATACGTAGGGTCAGAACTACGGGGTATAACATTCTCCCCTCCTTAGAAACATTCGTCCCGAATGTTCCTTCTAGGCTTACTCAAATCACAACATCAACATAGACCCTCTTACTATTCTCTTGCAAATAAAGAAGCTCCACGAGCCACAACATACTGAAGCGTAAATGCTAAATCAAAACTAACAAGCAGGAAAGTGGGTTACCTGGAGGTATAGGAAATATGTGAGGGTACTTCTTCCTCATGTCATCCTCTGCTTCCCACGTCATCTCCTCCCTGTTCTCGTTCCGCCATAGGACCTTGACGGAAGCCACGTCTTTCGTCCGAAGTCGTCTAACCTGACGATCGAGTATCGCTATGGGACTCTCCTCATATGATAACTCCTTTGTCACTTGGACATCCTGAACCGGGTGCACTCTAGATGGATCTCCAATACATTTCCGCAACATGGACACATGGAAAACTGGATGTACCGCCTCCAAATCGGACGGAAGATCTAACTCATAGGCAACCTTGCCTACCCTACGGACAATCCGATACGGCCCAATGTACCTTGGGCTAAGCTTCCCCTTCTTTCCAAATCTCATCACGCCGCCGGGCGATACCTTCAGAAAAACCCAATCATCTATCTCAAATTCCAAGTGTCGGCGCCGATGATCTGCATACGACTTCTGCCGACTCTGAGCTGCCAACAACCGCTCCTGGATAAGCTTCACCTTATCCACTGCCTGCTGAACTAAGTCTGGCCCGACTAACTGAACTTCACTCGAACCGACTATCGGTGACTGCACTTCCTCGTATAAGGCCTCATAAAGCGTATTATCGAATCGGAATGGTAGCCGTTGTTGTAAGCAAACTCCACAAGAGGCAAATGATCCTCCCAGCTACCCACGAAATCAATAACACAAGCGCGGCATATCCTCGAGTGTGCGGATAGTCGCTCGGCTGTCCGTCGATCCGAGGTGAACGCCGTCGAGACTCACATGCGTCCTAATCCGCCAAAAGACCTCGGAAGTTAGCGAAGCGGGCTCCTCTATCGATATAATCGACACCGACTCGTGCGGTCTCACAATCTCTAATATATAATCGGCATAGTCCTCGGTGAACGCGTCGTTCTGACTGAAAGAAAATGGGCTGATTTCGTCAGTCTGTCGACAATCACCCAAATGGAATCATGCTTCCTCTGAGTGGTAGGTAGCCCTGTAACAAAATCCATATTTATCACCTCCCACTTCCAAGTCGGAATATCAATAGCCTGCAACAGCCCACCGGGCTTCTGGTGCTCAATCTTGACCTGCTGACAATTCGGGCACTGTGCCACGAACTCCGCAACGTCCCTCTTTAGGCCATCCCACCAATACACGCATCTGAGGTCATGATACATCTTAGTCGACCCCGGATGAATAGAATAACGAGCACTGTGTGCCTCCCCCAGAATCTGCTGACGAAGTCCTGTCACATCGGGAACACACAACCGGCCCTCGAATCTTAGCACCCCATCAGGCGCTACCTCAAATAGACTCCTCTCTTTCTGAACAGCGGTATCTCGGTACCGTACCAAAATCGGATCCTCATACTGTCGCCTCTTCACTTCCTCGACGATAGAAGACTCGGCAACCTCTCGAATCCGAACTCCATCACTATCAGAATCAACCAAACGAACCCCAAGGCTCGCTAGCTGATGTAACTCTCGGACCATATCCCTCTTTTCTGGCTGAACATCAGACAGACTACCCATCGATCTGCGACTAAGGGCATCTGCAACTACATTGGCCTTCCCCGGGTGGTATAGAATATCAACATCGTAATCCTTAAGTAGTTCCAACCACCGCCTCTGACGCAAGTTCAGCTCCCTCTGGCTGAAGATGTACTGGAGACTCTTGTGGTCTGTGTAAATGTCCACATGAACTCCATATAAATAATGTCTCCAGATCTTCAAGGCATGAATCACTGCGCGACTCAAGTCATGTGTGGGATAGTTCTTCTCATGCTTCCTAAGTGTCGAGATCATAAGCTATAACTCGCTGTACGTCTTTGCATCGCGCCTCAAGCCCGACACTGACGCGTCACAAGAAACCACATATCCATCTAAGCCCTCGGAAGAGTAAGAAGCTGGCGGTCGTCAACTTCTCCTTTAGCAATGGAAACTTCCCTCACAAGTATCCGTCCACGAACATCATTGCGCCAGTCGACAGTCAAAGTCTTTGAAATAGAAGCAAACTTTCTACAAACCTCCGATAATATCCTGCAAGGCCCAAAGCCGCGCATCTCGGTGTGGTGGGTGCAGGCCAAGTCTTGATCGCTCAATCTTAGCTGTCAACCCGAATCTGACGGCCATGCCCTAAGAAAGCCAGAAGCTAACGAACTTCGCACGAGAACTTGGCATACAATCGCTGGTCTCGGAGGACTCCAAACCGTCCTCAAATGATCTGTATGCTCGCCTGCGTGCGCGAATACACCAAGATATCATCAATAAATACTATAACGAACATATCCAAGAATGGCACGAACACCTATTCATCAAATCCATGAATACTTTGGGCGTTGGTCAACCGAAAGACATCACCTGAACTCATAGTGCCCATACCAGTCTTGAATGTAGTTTTGGGATATCTATCTCTCTAACTCGCACTGATGATAACCGGATCAGAGTCTATCTTGGAAAAAACACTTTGCACCTGTGTTGGTCAAACAAATCGTCAATCACGGGAGGATATCTGTTCTTGATAGTTACCTTGTTGTTGCTGTAATCAATACACATACGCAAAGGCGTCCGTCATCTTCTTTACAAATAACACCGTGCTCCCGAGGAGAAACACTTGGCCTAATAAAGCCTTTCTCCGAAGAAATCTTTCACGGTCCTTCAACTCCTTCATTTCGGCGGTGCCATCGTATGGCGGAATAGATATCGGTCGAGTATCCGCGCCAAGTCAATGCAAACTCAATCTCCTCGGGAGGATACGGAGCTCATCGGGAATACGTCCGAAACTCTCTAACGACCGGGATCAAGGTCGGTACCTCGACTCTCGGTGTCGAATACCGAACAAGATGGTGATATACCCTTCCGCACCATCTTCCAGCCTTGAGGTAAGAAATAAACTTACCCCGGCGATGCAAGATTCCTTCCACTCGATAACCGGCTCGCGAAACCGAACCGAACTAATCTCTATCTACATCCACGTTGGCATAGCAAGATGCTAGCCAATCCATACCCATAATCACATCAAAGTCCTCATATCCAACTCTATCAAGTCGGCTAGGGTCGACGGTATCTATAGTCACAGGCAAGCCTTATACACCCGGCTACCACTGAATCACTCTGCGCGTAGCCACCTCAAAAGGTCTTATGGACTCGGGCTCTATCCTCTATTCTATTGGCAATATGAGGAGATATGTAGGACAAGGTAGAACCGGATCTATCAAAGCATATACATCACGAAGAAACCAACAATGTACTGTGGCGACATCCGCGACGCCTCACGCCCTGTCGACTGGACAAAGCATAAATGTGGTTCTGAGGACCGCTAGAACTGAAACCCCTACCACGACCTCTGCCGCGGCCTGCTAGCCCATAAGTACCACGCCTCGGCGTCTAACCATCGAAGATGAAGATCCGAGAACGCACCGTCGGTGAACCAGTAATGCTCCGCCGCCTGGGGCGGACAATCCTTCTTAGATGGCCTGTTGGCCACAAGAGTAACATGCTCTCGAACCCATACGGCACTCGCCGGATGAGACCTACCGCGTCGAACACAGAGAGGTAGGTGGTCTCGATTAGTCTTTGGTCTGCCTCCGAAAACTCAAGTCCTGGAGCCCACTGCTCGCGAATAACCTGCTGTTCGCACCTCATAGGAAAATCGAGAAGGAGCACTCTGTACTAGCTGGAAGGTGGACCTAGTCTGCTGTTGAGGTTGCGCCTCAGCGCCGAGAACTCGATGTCTTGGCCTCTTGGGTCGCCTAAATCTAATCGATCTCGCCTCTCTCTCATCCTCGATCCAGTGCGTATGCTGCATCTCCGCAATATCCATCCCTGGATGAAGAGCCACCCCCAAACATGCAGTAATCATATGACGGTCTAACCCCATCACATATCGATGAACCACATGCGCCGTATTTACTATGGTATGCGCATATCTGGCCAAGGAGTCGAACTCCAGGCTGTACTCCCTGATAGTCCTCCCGTTCTGTCTCAAGGTCAAGAACCTATCTACACGGGCTCTCTTCACCTCAGGAGGCAAGAAGTGGTCTAAGGCGCCTCGTGAACTCCTCCCAAACACCGGGAGAGCATCCCACCCTCGACAATACCCATGACTCAAACCAGTTCAACGCAATATCGCGTAACCGGTAAGAAGCTAGTATAACAGACTCAGTCCCTGATGCCCTAAGGACCTGCATGGTCCGTTGTAACTGCCGGACAAACTCCTGTGGATCCTCCTCAAATCTCGAACCATAGAACTCGGGTGGGTGACAACCCAAGAAATCCCGAATCCGTAAACTGTCGGCTCTAGGGTTGGCGCCGCTCACTGTCGGCTGCCACGCCAATCTTTGGTCGATGGCAACCGAATATGTTCCGCGTAATCTCTGTACTCGGGCCACGGATGGGGATCGAGGCTCCGGCATCGCGGTCTCGGCCGCTCACGCCTCAAAATCTGCTGAGGTTGGCGACGACGTGGAACTCGCCGCCCTAAACATCATCTCTGGTAAGGACTGGGCCTGTGCCCTCGTGACTCTCCGCGTCCCACTAGCAGCACCCTCAGCTGCCTTGCCCTTCTAGGCCGCGGTTGCCTTGCGTGACGACATAACTGATACATAAAGGAAAACATCAGAGGAGGTTCAACCTATAACTCGGCTCTATTGCACGATCTTAGAGTGAAAGAATGGAAACCAATCCTAAATATCTTGCAGCCTCCTGATTATAGATGTGGTGCACGACACAACGATAATCAAGACTCTACTAGACATGGTCTGTGGACACTTTCCGAGGACTAACTGCTCTGATACCACTTTTGTCACGACTCGGCCGGGGCCATGGTCGTACCCTACCGGTACCGCTGTATATGTCAGAGAATAGCAGCGGAACATACATAACACATTACTTAGAGAAAAGGGTAAACATTCTTGGCGGTAGATAAAGTGCCGCTTTCTATAAAACATACTTGTACAAAAGTATAGCAATACAATCGTTCTTATAGCCCAAAACACATAGGTGACCACGCACTTAAAGATAACAATCGTGGCGGGATAGGCCGCGCCATACCCCTGAATGTACAAAACACCTATAGCATCAGGGAGTATCCGTACCAATAAGCAAGCTTCCGGAGGGATGGAGCTTCTGACACTGGAGTAGTGATCCTAAGAACGAGGATCCTCAATCTGCTTACCCTTACCTGCGGCATGAACGCAGCCCCCGAGGAAGGGGGTCAGTACACAATATGTACCAAGTATGCAAAGCTGGAAAAATACTATAGTAATGATATCATAAGTCTGAAAGTAAGCTGGAGTCATGGGAGTCAATAAAATACCTTTTACTGTGCCTTACTAACAATGAGAGTGACAAGTATATATATATATATATGATATTGCATAAAATAGGAAGCTCATGATCAAAACGGGGTACCTCGCCCGTGGTATCAATAAAACCATCCTACTCCTGGGACTATTTCACCCGCATGGGTCCTGTGGACCCGCATGAGGTACTCTTCGCATCGGCTGTACCCGCCGGCATGGGACTATTTCACCCGCATAAGCCCATAAGGACTCACATGAGGTATTCCTCGCATCATGGGTAGCAAATCCACGGAACAGGTGGTATAACGATCTTGGGGACTTTCCCCTCAGATATACTCTTACCACAAGCGGATGGTATAACGATCTTGAAATTTGTACTCGCCGGATATACTCTTTGCTGAGCGGATGGTATAACGATCTTGGGGCTTGCCCCTCAGATATACTCTTACACTGGTGCAGATGGTATAACGATCTTGGATCTGCCCCTCAGATATACTCTTACACTGGAGAAGGTGGTATGACGATCTTGGGGCTTACCCCTCAGACATACTCTTACCCTGGAGAATGTGGTATAACGATCTTGGGGCTTGCCCCTCAGATATACTCTTACCCTAGCTCAAACTGTCACCATATCATAATCATAATTAAGTTAAGAAAACTTATAACTTCTTATTAGTCTTGTTCATATACCCTCTCATTTTAGTTTACTTAAGGCACTTAACCATATCTTTAATAAAAGAACACCGGGAGTTTAACCCAAGTACTACATACTTCAACTCTTTTGAAAATGACTCTTCTTTATACATAAAAACCTTTGGCAATTGATACCTTAAAATCAATTTGCCTCTCCATATACCTATCTTATTTAGAGTAAATCTCTTCTCGTTAACCTTTTATGAAGCTAATAAACCAACTTCCCATAAAGTTGTTATATTAACTCTACACTTTAGTAAAATCATACTTTTCCCCTAACTAAGGGAATTATACATTCTTAAAATGAAACAAATCATTATATACTTAAAACAAGTAAGAATACCAAAATCTTGTACGTCTACCGTACTACATAGCTTCATCTATTCATGCTCAAGAGATAGAAAAACTTCACATACCTCTTTGGTCAATCCACTTGCTAAGCTCAACTACCGCAAGTAATATTTCAACCTATAATAATCACGATACGTTTGTTAACCTCTAATCTCAAAGTATAACAATCTAATTTCAAGGCCACTAAATTCTATGAAAAATTGGGCAGCATTTCCTTTGTTTCTACTCACTTTGCCACCTTTCTCAAGGCCGAATTTATCATCCAAACACCACATTTAAGGTTCAATCAATCCAACAATTCAAAGGGGATTACACACCCGAAATTCTGCCCCATAAGTTTACAACAATTCACTTAACAATTCTAAGGTAGTTTTTAGGCTACAACATGCTCATAACCTCTTCTTAACCCATTCTTCATATCCAAACCACATTTTCTAGCATGCAATGACTCTAAGAGCATTATTTTGCCACCACAAGTTCATTCTTCTAAGCATGCAACACTAGAACTAATTCTAAAGGAAGAAATGTTACCTTAAAGTTTTAGCCAAACTTATTCCAAAGACTTTGCTAGCTTTCTTGCCAAGAACACCACCACAAGCTAGCCACAAGCTTCCTTCTTGTGTTCTTAATTTCTCAGATTTTCTTAGGCTAGAATCTTCTTGGAGTTTTAGAGAGAAGGAGGAGCTTTGGAATATTTTAAGAGAGAAGAGAGATGTTTTTCAAAGAGAGAGATGACAAATGACCAAGTCTCTAAGACTTGGTCAATATATTGCATGTGAAAAATCAGATGGGGGGGGGGGACACTTGTCCCCCACCCAGGCCCTTCCAAAAGAAAAATCTGACTTTTTCTAAGTTTTTCCTTTGATTTCGCCTCGGCGCGCGGCCACCGGCGCCGCGGCGCCGCAACTCCTGCGGACCCTCGGATCTTCCGGCGCCGCGGCCCTGCTTCCTGGCGCCGCGGCGCTGAAACTTCAGCGACCCTACAGTACTTTCGGCGCCGCGGCCCTGTCGCCCTTGTCCGAAACACATTTCTGTCCGACTGTGCGCTGAACTTGTAACTCTCATATCTTTCTACTCCGACGTCCTATCGACGAACGGTTGGTTGCGTTGGAATCTAGACTCAACGAACTACGCCTTAGGCCTTTGAACCACTTAGGAACTCTCAATGTACCGGGTCATAACCCGCCCGGAATAATCCGTCAACCTATCCTTTGAAAATTTTAAGTCTTACATTCTTTCGTACGCTCTCATACGTAGGGTCAGAACTACGGGGTATAAAAACTACGATAGTGGGTGGGATCCTCGTAAGGTGAGTCAGCCACAACACCCAGCTTGGGCTTAGTATCACCTGGAGTGGAAGTAGACTTACACGAGGACATACCCGTTTGCTCAATGATCTCAGCGGAATACTTCTGTTGTAATAAGAATAACCCACATGTATGACGATTGACAGCAATCCCCAAGAAGTAACTTAAGGCCCCCAAGTATTTCATAGAAAACTCATAACTGAGCATCGTCATGATAGACTTGCGCAAAGCATCATAAGAGGCAGTCAAGATAATATCATCCACATACAAGAGAATATAATCCAAGGAAGAACCACGACGATATATGAACAAGGAATTATCAGACCTGCTGTGAGAAAACTCAATAGACGAAATATAGTCTGCAAACCTTTTATACCAGGCCCGGAGGCCTACTTAAGCCCATACAAGGACTTCTTCAATAAACAAACTTGATAAGGATATTTGGGGTCTCAAAAACCCAAGGGATGATGTATGTAAATGGTCTGCTTGAGATCACCATGTAAGAAAACATTTTTCACATCTAACTGATGTATGGGCCAAGCCTTTGAAAGAGCCAGACTTAGAACAGTGTGAATGGTAGTCATTTTGAAAACTGCACAAAACATCTCACCACAATCCATGCCAACTTGTTGAGTCTTACCATTACTTACAAGACGAGCCTTATGCCTCGCAAAAGAACCATCAGAATTATCTTTATGAGTAAAAATCCACACAGACCGAATAATGTTAACACCAGAAGAACGGAGCACCAACTCTCATGTCTTATTTTCAATAAGAGTATCATATTCGTCATTCATAGGTAATTTCCAATTCGGGCCATTTAACACAAATACTTAGTTATGGGGTAGGGGGATTTAAGAACATTAAAATTTAGATTGAAATGCCTTTGATTTAAAAATATCTCGTTGACTACGAGTGACCGGTCTGTAACTTGGGGAAGAAGAAGTAGAATCTGGACCGAGAGAAGAACTGGACCGAGGGGCAGAACTGTGCTAGATATTTGGCCTAGTTACTGGACCCGATACATAAGTGGCAGGCCCACTGGGCAGAGTCGATGGAATAGGAGGTTCAGCGGGTAGTGGGGCCACTAGCGGATTTTGGGTGTGGGACAACTCCGAAAATGGTGGAGAAAATATGGGGAGACCTCATCATCTAAAAAATTATACGAACTAGGCCCGGGACTACTTACTGTAGCAAACGGAAATTGGGTTTCATAAAAAATAACATAGCGACTAATGATGATTTTATTAGACGATAAATTAAAATATTTGTAACCACAATGATTAGATGGATAACCCAAAAATACACAAACGGTAGAACGAGCTTGAAGTTTGTTAATTGTAGTTGTCAGAAATAGGGAATAGCATAAGCAATCAAAGACCCTAAGGTGGGAATACGAAGGAGTCTTATTATAGAAGACTTTAAGAGGGATGTATATGTCAATCCTTTGGTAGGAAGAATGTTAAGAAGATAAGTAGTCATTTATAGAGCATGATGCCAAAAGGAATGGGGTACGGACGCATGGACCAATAAAGTTCGGACAATATTATTAATGGTGCGAATTTTTCGTTTGGCTTTCCCATTTTGTAAAGACGTATGAGGACAAGAGAAATGAAAAACTATGTCATTATTGTCACAAAATACCCGAAACAACTCATTATCATATTCTTTGTCATTATCATATTGAGTATTTTTTATTTCTCTATCGAATTGGGTACGGATGAATGCTCAAAATTTTAAGAAGGTGGAAAATACTTGAGATTTCTTAGCTAACGAAAAGGTCCATAAAAATTCGAATAATCATAAAAAAATAGAACATAATATCGATGGCCCATAGAACTTAAAACGGGAGATGTCCATAAATCGCTATAAATATTATCAAATAGCATTAAAGTATGACAAGTAGAGACTATAAATGGTAATCTAACATATTTTCCTAAAGGAAAAGAGTGACAAATTGGAGTACTACGCGCACCCTTTCAAGAAATAAAATTGTTTTTATGCAAAAAAGAAATAATAGGACGACCCAGGGTGATCCAAACGTGCACGCCATAAGGAAGGAGCTAGAACTGTAAAACTAGATGGCGAGACTTGACTCGAGAGACTAGATGCGGGCGTGATTGGATAAAGATCTCTCCTACTATTACATCTCATGAGAGGTATCCCAGTCTTAAAATCCTTCACAGAAAACCTAAAAGGATCAATATTAACAGAAAACCAATTATAGTGGTGAATTTACGGATATACACCAAAATTTTAATTAAGTTAGGAACATGAAGAGAGTTTTTCAAGAAAAGAGATGGAGGGGGGGATAAAGTTGTATGACCGTAACCACGAATCAGAATTGATTTGACATTACCAACAATTAGCCACGATGTTTGCTCAAATTATAATAAGAGGAGAGAGTACTGATTGGTGTATTTTATATACACCTTTTGAGTCATTTTTAGTTAGTATTTTACTCATTTCATTTATGTTTAGTATAGTATTAGGGTCGTTTTCCTTTCTTTTGTGTCACATCGGTCAGAAATGGAGAAATGGCGAAAAGAAGATGAAATGAGCTTAATTGAGATGGAATTACACACTTAAAGGGGCCAATAAATGAAGTCTAAGAAGTCCCGGAAAGTATAGAAAAGATCAGACGAAGCCCGGATGAAAACTGGACGACGAAGCGAAGAACCGCCGAAAACACGCCACCGCGGCGCCTGACAGCAGCACCGCGGCGCCGACCACTGAAGTTGTCCAAAACTCTCTGATTTTCAGGAGCCGTGGCGCCAGACTGCAGGGCCACGACACCGACACGATATTTTTGACGTTTTGGGCCGAATTTGACACGTTTTCAGGATCCAAAAGGGATAACTTTTCCTACCTACATAATCCCTAACCCTTGACCTAAAGGATTCTTGGGCTATATATATTCTCTACATCATTCTCTAGAGGGGGAATTCAATTCATCCATTGTACATACAACACAACTTAGGAGACGAATATTTGAGACCTAGTTCAAGTATTTTCTTTTCTTTCTCTTTTTGCTTTGTTTATTTCAGTTCATGTATGGAGATTGTATTAGTTCTTAGCGTGACTATGACTAGGAGCTAATTACTTATTTAGGGATTTCCTTGTGATTCTCTTGAAACTCTTATTTATGAAGTAATACATTAGTTGGTTTCTTCTTCACTTGTTTAAGATTTATTCAATAGTTGTTTTGATTGCTTGATAATTAATTGATCACTAGTTATCATCACTTATATGAGTTCTAATCGAAATCCGAAAGGGGAGATTGTGAATATGCTATAGTTGAATAAACATAGGTTAAATCATGGACGAAAGTACCCCGATACTTGTGTAGCTTAATAGATTATTGCTCTTAATCTTCCTTTGTAGTCAATCTTGTCATCGAAAGATAGAAGGGTTCTCCATTGGGGTTGAGTGTTTATATTACCTTAACAGGAGTATAAAACAGTCTAGTTAACCTGCTATCTTAACGTAGAAGAAGAAGTTAGTCTAATTGTATTAAGGATTGAATAGAGTGGATAGTTGATGATCTTGGAAGCCCTAATTCTCCGTCATAACTGATTTAAATCAAAGTATTTTCATAATTAGTTTATTTCCTGCATTATTAGTTTAGAATTCCAACCCAATTAACGTTAACCAAATAAAAATTAAAGCATAAATAATCGGTACTTGAAAACCAGTCCCTGAGGACGATATTCGGTCTTACCTAGATTATATTACTTGTAACGATACGTGCACTTGTGTAATGTTACACCTCGTATGTTAAGACAAAGATTTAGAACGTCATTAAGGATTGAGATTTCCAATTTTCGAAATTTCAAATATTCTACGTGCTAATACGGATTAATTTTTGACAATGACGAATGTGACGCCGGAAATCTCTTTAGAAATGGTGGTGTAAATAAACATATTTTTTTTCCCGTTAAGTTAGTAAGGTATATAAGGTGCGATGATAAGAAATTAAGGCAATGGGAAATTAGATTAAAAGAAGTGGGATTGGTTTAGTTAAATAAATACTTAGAGGGGGCAAAGTGTGGCATTTAAGGGGGCTAAGTGTATAAAAAAAATCTGAAATCTTAAATTCCTAAATAACTATCCACTAAGTTATTTTCTTCCACAAACAAGAACACACTTATTTCTCTCCTCTCCTTCCCCTAGTTGATCGAAAATCCCCACTTTTCTTGCAAGAAAATTTAGCTTGTTACTCCATCTTCTTGGGTTAAATTGTCCCACCATTTTGAAGCCAAATATTGCACCAAAACAGTGGGGAAAACGTCCCACTGCTGGCCGATTTTAGGGCTGTGGTTTCTTAAGTTTTGGACAAGTTTTCTTGAAGGAAAAGGTGTAAGAATGAGGGATTAACATGGTAGAATGGTTGCATGTTGGATTGGAGATGAAGAAGTGAAGGATTGGACTTGAAATTGATGAGAAACTTTGGCTTGAAATCGAAAAACTGAGCAGTTTTTTTTGAGCATTTCTTTGAGGTAAAAATTCTTTTTTTTATTGATATAAATGGAATGCTTATTTTCAGAATTAAGAAGATGAATTTGGGTTAAAAGAACAAGCCTAAATTATGATGGAACGTGAATAAGAATCGCATGTAGTTGTTGTTAGAATTGGTTGGCAAATTTCGAACTAAAATAGTTAGATATTGGCTTCAATGGTTGAATTGTATTTTGCTTACTATTTGCATGTTGAGAATTGAGATGTAGCCTTGATGATTAAGAGATAATTATTTGTATGAAAGAATTACAAGATGAATTGAAATGTTTAAGAATTTAAAAGGAAAAGTTTGGAAATTATAACATGGCGATACGACCGCGAAATTGATAGAAATTATTGAACATTTTGGTAATGTATTACGGACTGAGTTAGTATGTAAATAAGCTAAAAACATGCATATGTATTGAAATAAGTTACCTATACATGCCTCGAAAGGATTAAGTGTAGAAAGGTGTTAATTTTATATTCTGGAATAAAGGGGAATTGTTGGTTTGAATTGGATTGTTGGTTTGAATTTGATTGTTGGTTTGATTGGATTGTAGTTGGA
The DNA here is from genome assembly GCA_029844215.1 of Przewalskia tangutica. Lineage (NCBI taxonomy): Eukaryota > Viridiplantae > Streptophyta > Magnoliopsida > Solanales > Solanaceae > Przewalskia > Przewalskia tangutica. The sequence continues at coordinate 134,852,775 of CM056722.1, forward strand.
GTTGAATTGTTGGTTGATTTGGATTATTGGAAAATTGTGGATACGCACATAAACAAAGGAAATGCTGCCCAAATTTTTGTAGAAATAAGGGAGCCTTTAATCATATAACTTACATTAGGAATCATAGAATTGACGAGCATGTTGTTCCTTATCATAGGTTGAAGTACTAGACGAGGAATACCTTAATACCAAGCTGATTAGTTCGCCTAAGAGGTATGTGAGACCTTTCTTTCTTTCTTTTGGCATGATTTTTAGTAAAGTACGGCGGACGTACTTAACTCCTACCAGTTCAGTTTTAAAAATGATTATTTACTAATGATTATGATTCAGTAACAGAGTTTATGGTAGTAATGTTATTGAGAGTCACATAATGATTTTAGCTGCATACAGTTGCTCATGATATCTACTCGTGCTAAGTGTTACTATTTCATTCCACTGAGTCCCGGGCCAGATCATGTTCGTGCACAGCCATGCATCATTCATCGAGTCCCTCACTAGAGGGCCGAGACACGCTATATATATACATATTACATTGAGTCCCTCCTTAGAGGGCCGAGACATGTTACGCGCGCAAATACAGATTCCATCGAGTCCCTCCATAGAGAGGGACGAGACATGTTATACAGTTTTATATACAGACATGAGCACGATGTTTTATGATTCATTATACATGATATGATTTTCAGACATGATTCTCAGTTTTATGAAAGTTTGATGACTCTCTGTTTTACTTGGTACAGTTGTTATTCGATTTCTGATTTTATGTTTACATACTCAGTACATTATCTCGCATCGACCCCCTCTCGAAATGCGTTCATGCCCGCAGGTTCAGGAGTTCAGATAGGTGACCCTCCAGTCTAGGATTTCAGACAAAGATTGAGAGCTCCTTTGTTCGAGCGGCTATTTTTGGTCTGAGACTTTATTTTTTGCACTTATTGATCGGTGTATTTTATATACACTTTTTGAGTCATTTTTAGTTAGTATTTTGTCCCTTTTTGTACAAATAATTGTCGTATTAGGATAGTTTTTCTTTCTTTTGAGTCAAAGTGGTTAAAATGGCCAAATGGCGGAAAAAGAGCTAAAAGAGGGCAAAAGAGGAGGTTCCAGAGCTTAAAAGACGAGAAAGTGGCGAACGAGGCAGAAACGCAGACCAGCGCCGCGGCGCCTCCTATAGTCAGAAGCAGGGTCGCGACGCCTAATCATCAGAGAGGCTGCAGAGGTTCCAGCGCTTGGCGCCTACGCAGCCAGATCGGGGCGGCGCCAAATCACCCGGCATCGCGAGTTCCGCGGCCGCGCAGCCGCGCGCCGACGCGGAAAAATCGTGTTTTTAGACGAAATTGCGGCCGGGCTGAAGGAAAAGTTTGAGGCGGTTTTCAGCCTATAAAAGGAGAACCCTAGGCAGTTTTTAAGGGTTCCCTTTCTTGCACAACACAATGATTCTTGCTTTGAAGATTGGAGACCATAGTCTAGTAATTTCTTTCCTTTTTCTTTTCTTTTATTTCAGTTTTGTATGATGAACCTTGAATTAGTTCTTGTCATGTCAATGGCTAGGAACTAATTCTTTTATAGGGCTTTCCATGTTGATTCACTAGAAACTTATGTTATAAATTGATGCATGTTATGGTTATTCTTCTTCTTGTTGAGATTTATCCAATAATTGCTTTGAATGCTTGGTAATTAATTGATCACTAATTATCATTATTTATATGATTTCTAATCAAACTTCGAAAGGAGGAGGTTGTGAATATGTTGTAAGTTGGGTAGACATATTTTGGATTGGGGATGAAAATACCTCAATTATTTATGTAGCGTTAATGAGAGGCTTAACAACCCTAATTTTACGCATGGTGCGTGACGGTTAACTAGGTTTTTGTTCTTAATCCTCCTATAGAGTTATCCTTATCACCGAAAGGTAGAAAGGAGCAATACTGGGGTTGAGTGTTTATATATCATTAACGGGAATATAAAACGATTTCGTAAACCTGCTAGCTCCGAGAGAAGAAAGCCATAATTCATTGCATTAATAAGTAACATAAACGGATAGTTGAGGAGACATGGAAGCCCTATTCCCATCACAACTGAAGTAAACACCTTAGTTAAATTAGTCTTTATAATTATTAGTTATAAACAAAAAAATTAAATATCGATTGCCAAATAGATACCAAAAGATAGATAGTTGGTACTTGAACCCTAATCCTTATGGACGATATTCGGTCTTACCAAGACTATATTACTTGTCACGATAACGTGCACTTGCGTTAAAGTGTGTGCATCTTTTCGCGCATCAAGTTTTCGGCGCCGTTGTCGGGGATTAGGCATAGTTCAATATCAAATTTGTCTATTTTTAATTTCTAATTTGGTTTTTTTATTTTTGTTTTATTTTTACGTTTTTATTTTTCGGAAAGAAATCAGGGTGCCTTGATTTGTTGTTTGTTTTTGATCTATTTCAGGAAATCAGTTTATGCGAATGAGAAGAGGGGCAGACACTCTTGTTCCCTTCAATCCATAGATTGAGAAAACTCGTAAATGTAAGCGTAAAGAATCAGCGGATTGCAACCTTGATAGAGATGGACGGTGTTCAAAACAACAACATGATGAGAGAAGGGTTAGGTGAAAATCAGCCCAATCCAGGATTGCCTCGGCAAGTACCTATGAATGTCGAGGAAAGAGTTCAAGTCCAGGCAGAAAGAAGCTTGGGAGACTATGTGCTGCCGAGAGTGAATGGAGCACAAATATGCATTAGGCTCCCTGCCATAGGAGCAAACAACTTTGAGATAAAACTGGTGATTCTGAGCATGGTGCAGCACACAGTGCAATTTGGAGGACTGTCATCAGAGGATCCACACATGCACATAGCTAATTTCTTGGAGCTATGTGCAACTTTCAGATATAACGGTGTTACTGATGATGCCGTCAGATTGAGGCTCTTTCCCTTCTCACTCAGGGATGGAGCAAAAGTATGGTTAAATTCCCTGCCAGCCGATTCGATTTTTACATGGCAAGAGCTGGCACAAAAATTTCTAGCCAAATTCTTTCCCCCATGCAAAGCAGCAAAATTGAGAGTGGAGTTGAATAACTTCTACCAAGCAGATGGAGAGTCCTTATATGAAGCTTGGGAAAGGTTCAAAGATTTGAGAGAAAGTGCCACACCATTGTATTGAGTTATGGAACTTGGTCCACATCTTCTATAACGGTGGCAAGACAACGTAACCATTATAGATCGCAAGCAGATGGGGCATTCATGAAAAACAACCCACGACGCCACGAGTTATTGAAGATATGGCCACCAACAACCATGTCACGTAAGAGATCAACGAGTGGGAGGAGAATGATGAGGTCCACGAAATAGATGCCATTGCCTTGAATGCCCAAGTGGCCCTTTTGGCGAAACAAATGCAAAGAACATACAATATCGCTGAATGCGCAGCGATGCCTAAAGTCGTGAGATATGTGGTGGCCCACATACATTTGATAGGTGTCCTTCAGCTGATCCTAATAATATACCAATGGAGCAGGCAGAGTGTCAGGCCGTGGGTAATTATCAGAGGCCACAGAACAACCCCTACTCCAACACATATAATCCGGGGTGGAGGAATCGCCTAAATTTCTCATGGAGAGACCGAGCGGCGAGAATCAATATAGGGGCGATGAACCAGCAGAACTGAGTCAGCCGCTTTACTCGTGCCCCACCTAGTCAATGCTCCTAATGCACCGTTCAAGAAGAAAGCCGACGAGCTGAGAGCAGCTTTGTTGGCACTCACCAACGCCGTACTCCGAGCGATGTAAGCTAGATCCTCGCTCAGAATTTGGAAACACAAGTGGGTCACTAGTAAAGCAAGCAAACAGCAGGCCACAGGGTACACTGCCAAGCAACAGAGGTGAATCCAATGGAGAAATGTCGCAAGATAATTGAAGCGACAAACAATGGAGCGAGTCGCCTCGGCCGATGGTGAGCAAAGGACGAGAGATAGAAAAGAGAAGGTAGATGAATCTCGCCGAGTAGAGAAAACTCCAGAAGGAGTATACAGAAGATCCCATTCCCCAGAGATTACAATGAAGGCGGTTGATAAACAATTCTCCAAATTTTTGGAGACATTGAAAAAGTGCATATCAACATACCATTTATAGAAGCATTGGAGCAGATGCCCTCCTATTTCAAATTCATGAAGGAGATCTTGGGGAAGAAGAAGAAACTGGCGGAGTATGAGATAGTAGCACTAACGGAGGAGTGTAGTGCTATCTTGCAGAAGAAGTTGCCACCAAAACTAAAAGACCCAGGGAGCTTTACACTACCTTGCACAGTGCGCAGGGTGACATGCAACATGGCTCTGTGTGATTTAGGGGCAAGTATAAATCTGATGCCCTTATCGGTATTTAAACGATTGGAGTTGGGTGAGGCTAAACCAACCACAATGAGCCTACAACTAGCCGATAGGACAGTGGTTCATCCAAGAGGGAAGATTGAGGACGTGATTGTCAAAGTAGGAATTTTTTTTTCCTGCGGACTTCCTCATTCTTGACATGGAAGAGGATGCAGAAATCCCTATCATATTGGGGAGACCATTCCTGGCGACGGGGAGAGCCTTGATCGATGTAGAAAGACGAGAGTTGACATTGAGGGTGGAGAAGGAAGAAATGGTGTTTAAAGTTTTTAAACACATCATTGAGCCACCAACCATGAGCAGGTGCTTTGCAATCAGCACCATCAAACCCCGTGAGCCAAGACAAGTCAACTAAAGGAGATGAGCCCACTAAAGCGAGCATGGTTTAGTCTAACCTCCACAGAAGCAGGTATGTGTTCCTGAACTTCCCCTTAACGATAATGCTAAGAGGAGAAGAAGAAAAAGAAAACGAAAAATGTGGATAAAATGGATTAGTTGTGGGGTTGATCCACCCCACGTTTATTAAACTAAGGAACTTGCGTCCGGCTAAAAGACGTTAAAGACAGCGCTACTTGGGAGGCAACCCAAGGTATTTCAGTTTGTTTAGTTTAAATGCAATTAGTCTTTATTTAGAACAGTCTCACGGAGGTAGTGTCTGTGTTGTGTTGACAGGTGAAAGCCAAGGATTTGGAAGGCGAAAACTGAAGAGAAGCCAAGGATTTCCAGAAAACCGCCAGAGAGTCGCGGCGCCCAGAAGCAGGGTCGCGGCGCCAAAAGATCAGAAGAAGCCCAGAAGTCCGAGCGCCGCGGCTCCCGAGCGTAACGCGGCGCAGAAGTTCGAACCAAGCACAGAGTTTGGGCGCGCCACAACGAAAAAATCTGAATTCAAAGACGCCCGATCCGGCGTTCTGCCGCCAAATCAAAACCCGAGCTCTCCTCCTCACTAATTCAAAGTACTATCCAACGCCATTGCCACCATTTTTAGCCAAGTCTGTAAGTGTCTTGTTTTGTTTTATCGTCTTGAGTCTACACACATTGGGGACAATGTGTGATTTAAGTTTGGGGGGGGGGGGGGGGTGTTTTATTTTTGTTTATTTGTGTCTTGTTATAGTATGTTTGAGTATTTTTTTTATTGTTTTGTGTATAATTTGAGTCACAATTTTTTTTCTTTTAAGTCATAATTGTCTGTCAAAAGATCATGTATGTTGTAGTTACTAGAAACACCTAGTGAAGTAAGGTGGAATAATGTAATAGAATTAGAAGCAACTATCTGAACACTTGGGTTAGATATGCCAAAAACTCACATAATCTGTCTATTTGGAGTTTCTTGCTTAAATTATGCATGCTAAATGATGAAAACCTATGTGTTATGATTGCTTGCTATTTGAGGCGAAATAGTTAGGATATGCATGTTAGGGAGATGACTCAGGCGTTTCTTTGATAGCCAATTCTTACCACTCTTTTCTATCCCTGACTTTAAAAGTATCCCTAGTCAGCCCCATTGAGCCTAAAAATTGAAACTTCTTCTTTGACACCCTATATTCCCACAAATTGTGTCATAAGTAAACATGTGGAATAGTTGGAATAAAGAATGTTAAAAAAGAAACAAAAAGAGTGAACAAAAGTGATGCACCCCAATAAAAAAAAGTAATGAAAAATAGACAAAAGCCTAAGTTTGGGGATGCTTGTTATTATAATACATTTCACTCTCCCAAAATAAAAGGGGGGAAAGATAGAAGTGAAATGAAGAAAAGAATCAAAAGAAAATGGAAAAGCTAAAGAGCTTATGGTACACAAAAATGAGCCTAAATGCCTATTTTACCTACCTATACCTAAGCCTACATTACAACCCTTAAAGTCCTGAAGATTTCTTTTATGCATATCCAGGATTAGTGGAGAATAGCAAGTAAACATACCATATGATTTTTCTAGTTTACAAGCATAATTCAGTATGTTGACTTCCATTAAGCATGATAAAAATGAGTTTGCGAAATATCTAGTTTAATGTGTTTAGTGTGCCAAAAATTTCATGCTATATGTTCCTGCATATTATTCTGCTAACCTTCATGTTTTTCTAGATAACACCAATGCAGCAAAAGTGATCAATGTCAGTGAGTCTTTTATTTTCGTTTCCTTGAGTCTTTATTTCTTTCTTTTTATCTTCGCTCGAGGGCGAGCAAAGGTTAAGTTTGGGGGTATTTGATCGGTGTATTTTATATACACTTATTGAGTCATTTTTAGTTAGTATTTTGTCCTTTTTTGTACAAATAAATGTCGTATTAGGATAGTTTTTCTTTCTTTTGAGTCAAAGTGGTTAAAATGGCCAAATGGCGGAAAAGGAGCTAAAAGAGGGAAAAAGAGGAGGTTTCAGAGCTTAAAAGACGAGAAAGTGGCGAACGAGGCAGAAACAGCACCGGCGCGGCCTCCTGCGAAGCGGGCGCGACGCTAATCATCGAGAGGCTGCAGAGGTTCAGCGCCAGCGCCACGATGCCAGATCGGCCGGCGCCAAATCACCCGGCATCAGCAGTTCCGCCGCCATGAAAGCAGCGCACCGAAGCGGTCAGCGCCGACGCGGAAAAATCAGGTTTTTAGACGAAATTCTGGGCCAGGCCTGAAGGAAAAGTTTGAGGCGGTTTTCAGCCTATAAAAGGAGAACCCTAGGCAGTTTTTAAGGGTTCCCTTTCTTGCACAACACAATGATTCTTGCTTTGAAGATTGGAGACCATAGTCTAGTAATTTCTTTCCTTTTTCTTTTCTTTTATTTCAGTTTTGTATGATGAACCTTGAATTAGTTCTTGTCATGTCAATGGCTAGGAACTAATTCTTTTATAGGGCTTTCCATGTTGATTCACTAGAAACTTATGTTATAAATTGAAGCATGTTATGGTTATTCTTCTTCTTGTTGAGATTTATCCAATAATTGCTTTGAATGCTTGGTAATTAATTGATCACTAATTATCATTATTTATATGATTTCTAATCAAACTTCGAAAGGAGGAGGTTGTGAATATGTTGTAAGTTGGGTAGACATATTTTGGATTGGGGATGAAAATACCTCAATTATTTATGTAGCGTTAATGAGAGGCTTAACAACCCTAATTTTACGCATGATGCGTGACGGTTAACTAGGTTTTTGTTCTTAATCCTCCTATAGAGTTATCCTTATCACCGAAAGGTAGAAAGGAGCAATATTGGGGTTGAGTGTTTATATATCCTTAACGGGAATATAAAACGATTTCGTAAACCTGCTAGCTCCGAGAGAAGAAAGTCATAATTCATTGCATTAATAAGTAACATAAGCGGATAGTTGAGGAGACATGGAAGCCCTATTCCCATCACAACTGAAGTAAACACATTAGTTAAATTAGTCTTTATAATTATTAGTTATAAACAACAAAATCAAATATCGATTGCCAAATAGATACCAAAAGATAGATAGTTGGTACTTGAACCCTAATCCTCGTGGACGATATTCGGTCTTACCAAGACTATATTACTTGTCACGATAACGTGCACTTGCGTTAAAGTGTGTGCATCTTTTCGCGCATCACTTATGCATATTCTGGGCACGACGGGGTACTGTCCCGTCATATGTCAGTATTACTCTCTTAGAGGTCTGTAGACAGTTGTGGGTTGGATGTTTGTACTTTGTTTTGGGTTTTGATGTCGTTATTTAGTAGCAGCCTTGCCGGCTTGCGTATTTTGATTTATGCCTTTGTGCGCGTGATGTGGTTGGTGGCAGCCTAGTCGGCTAGCCTATTATGACTGTTGTTTTGTTGTTGTTTTGGCAGCCTTGTCGGCTCGCCCGTTTTTAGGGATATGTTGTAAAAGCAGCGTTGTGCTGCCGAAATTTATGTAGACATCTGTATTAAATGGATTAAGAGTGACAGGTCAGTAATGACGTCCAATTAGGACGTTAATCGCGGCCCGTCGGGTCGGGTCGTGACAAAGTGGTATCAGAGCAGTTAGTCCTTGGAATGTCTACAGACCGTGTTTAGTAGAGTCTTGTGTATGGGTATGTTGTGCACCATACTTATACACAGGAGGCTGCCGGACATTTAGGATTGTTTCTATTCTTCCATCTCTTAGATCGTCCTATAGAGCTGTGTTATTAGGATGATCCGTCTTCTGATAGTTTACTATGTTTACAGCTATGCCTCCGAGGAAGGCGCCCGTGGCCCGGAAGGGCAAATCTACAGTAGGGGACACTAGTCGGGTACGGAGAGCTACCAGGTCTTGCACGCGGTCTACTCCTGAGAGTGTGCCCCCGACGACGGGTTCTGCCTCGTCACCAGATCTAGAGGCTCCCTCTCAGGGGGCAACATCACCCGTATCCGAGACCCCAGTACCTGAGCCTTCAGTTCCCCAGACAGGGGCACAGGATGGAGATTTGAGAGAGACAGTCCAGTTATTGGCAAGGATAGTGGCGGGACAGGTTCATAGGCAGGAGCCGACAGTTAACCCTACGGCAGACAGTTTGAGGGTTAGAGATTTCCTGAGTTGCAGTACGCCGGAGTTTTACGGTTCCAGCCTGAGGATGATCCACATGAGTTCATCCGCCAGACGCAGAGGACATTGAGGGTGATCCGGCCAGATCGAAGTCGGTTATATTGGCGTCATACCGTTGCGTAGCGTAGCTTCAACTGGTTTGAGTCCTGGGAGTTGTCTAGGGGAGAGGGTGCTCCTCTTGCAGTATGTGATGAGTTTTCAGAAGCATTCCTTGGCCACTTTATGCCTCCGGAGATGAGACGGGCAAGATTCGACAGGTTTCTACAGTTGCGACAGAATGGGAGGACGGTCAGAGAGTATAGCTTGGAGTACGACTCCTTGGCCCGATATGCACCCACTATGGTAGCAGACATGGCGGATAGGGTGCACCGTTATGTGATGGGGTTGGACCATTATCTTATTGATGGATGCTTGACAGCCGCACTTCAGCCGACCATGGATATTGCCCGGATGCAGGCTTTTGCGCATGGGATTGAGGAGCGACATAGAGGGAGACGGCCGGAAAGGGGTCAGGATAGAGATCAACCCAAGAGGCCAGACGCAGTGGTTTTCGTGTGACGCCCGGCGTGCGCCTATCGGTATTCCTCCCACCAAAGACAGAGTACACCCTCGCATCATCGGTAGACGATTTGATCGCCGGGCATTCGTGAGCCGTCGTGGCTCCCGAGCGACAGGGTCACAGACGCACAGGGGTTCTGGGCAGTGGAGACCATCTCTCCCTCAGTGTCCACAGTGTGGCAGGCGTCATCCGGGGGAGTGTCGCATTGATACTGGTACTTGTTTTTCTTGCGGCCGTCCAGGCCATTTGATGAGAGAGTGTCCGTATAGAGATGGCACGGGTGCTATGGCTCAGCCTACGGGCTCTATTGTCGGTTCATCGTCGACTGCAGTTATGCGCCCATCGGGCAGGGTACTCAGACATCAGCTGGCCGTGGCAGGGGTTCCGATTCTGGCGGTCCTTCGAACCGCATTTATGCCATGGCCAGTAGACGCGACCAGGAGGCGTCACCAGATGTTGTCACAGGTACATTATCGGGTTTTTTCTATGATGTGTATGCTTTGATTGATCCAGGTTCCACCTTGTCCTATATATCCCCTCTTGTTGCTAGTAGGATAGGGATAGAACCTGAGCTTATAGAACCATTCAAGGTAGCTACACCGGTGGGAGATTCGGTTATAGCTAGGCGTGTGTATAAGAATTGCTCGGTGGCGATATATAGCCGCACTCGCCAGATTTGATAGAGTTGGATATGATCGACTTCGACGTTATTATGGGTATGGATTGGTTGGCCTCTTGTTTTGCCAACATTGATTGTCGAGAGAGGTTGGTTCGATTCCGCCTGCACGAACCGGTTATTGAGTGGAAAGGGAACACCGCATCGCCGAGAGGTAAGTTTATTTCATACCTCAAGGCAAGGAAGATGGTTCGAAAGGGGTGTATTTATCACTTAGTTCGGGTACATGATACGGAGGCCGAGGTACCGGCCCTTCAGTCAGTTCCGATTGTCAGTGAGTTTCCGGATGTTTTCCCAGATGATCTCCCAGGTCTTCCTCCAGAGCGGGAGATAGATTTCAGTAAAGATATATTGCCAGGTACCCAACCTATATTCATTCCTCCTTATAGAATGGCACCTGCAGAGTTGAAGGAGTTAAAGGAACAGTTGAGAGACCTATTAGAGAAGGGTTTCATTAGGCCTAGTGCATCTTCATGGGGTGCGCCGATATTATTCATAAAGAAGAAAGATGGTTCGCTGCGGATGTGCATTAACTATAGGCAGCTGAATAAGGTGACCATCAAGAATAAGTATCCCCTTCCCAGGATTGATGACTTGTTCGATCAGTTGCAGGGCGCTAAGTATTTCTCGAAGATAGACCTGCGATCCGGTTATCATCGCAGTGCGTTAGAGAGGCAGATATCCCAAGATCGCGTCAGACCCTGCATGCACATTATGAGTTCAGGGTAATGTCGTTTGGGTTGACTAATGCTCCAGCAGTGTTCATGGACCTTATAAACCGGGTGTTCAAACCATTCTTGGATACATTTGTTATAGTATTCATTGATGACATCCTGGTATATTCTCGCTCAGAGAAGGAGCACGCGGATCACTGAGGACAAGATTGAGTCCTCCCAAGACCGCAAATTGTATGCCAAATTTTCAAATGTGAGTTTTGGTCGCCTCGGTGGCATTCTTGGGGCGTATGGTATTCGTGGATACTCGTAAGATCGAGGCAAAGAAGACATGGCCTGTGCCCACTACACCTACCGAGGTACGCAGCTCGGTCTAGCAGGTATTATAGGAGGTTTGTGGAAAATTTTGCCTCGATCTCAAAGACTTGACTAGGCTAACCTGCAGGTAGCTAAGTTCCAATGACCGATGCTTGTGAGCACGCTTTCATTAAAGGATAAGTTGACTTCGCCCCGCTTTGACGCCTCCGAGGGGTTAGACGGTATGTGATTTATTGTGATACTCGTATCGGGTTAGTGTGTGTTGATGCAGCATGACAAAGTTATAGCTTATGCCTCCCGACAGCTCAGAAAACATGAAAAGAATTATCCCACTCATGATTTAGAGCTAGCAGCGGTGATTCATGCGTTGAAAATATGGAGACATTACTTGTATGGTGTTCATGTTGATATTTACACAGATCATAAGAGTCTTCAATACATCTTTAAACGTATGAACCGAATCGAGACAAAGCGGTGGCTCGAGTTGCAAAGGATTATGATGTTGATATTCGCACCACCCGAGGAAGGCCAACGCCAGGCGTATGCTCACCGTAGATCCACGGGTAGTTTGTCGATGCGCACTGGACAGAAAGAGATGGTTCGAGAGATTCACAAGCTAGCCTCGAGTCCGCATGGATTCTGGAGATAGTGGTATTCTTGTTCGAGGAGTTGCTGAGTCCTCTATCATAGAAGAGGTGAAGAGATGCCAGTATGATGATCCTATTCTGGCACAGTATAGAGATGCAGCTCTCTGAAAGGAGAAGGCTTTATTTGAGGTGACCTCTGAGGGTGTTCTACGATATGATGGTAGGTTATGTGTACCCGACATTGCAGATCACAAGAAGTTATGGGTGAGGCACACAATGCTGTTATTCTATTCATCCGTGGTCGATTTAAAATGTATCATGACCTTAGGAGCTTGTATTGGTGGGATGACATGAAGAGAGATGTGGCAGAGTTTATTGCTCAGTGCCCGAATTGTCAACAGGTTAAGGTCGAGCATCAGAAGCCTGGTGGGCTACTACAGGCGATAGAGATCCCGACTTGGAAGTGGGAGGTAATTAATATGGATTTTATTATAGGATTGTCTCGTACTCAGCGGAAGTGAGATTCCATCTGGGTTATTGTATATAGGCTGACAAAATCAGCCCATTTTCTTCCAAATCCGACTACTTATTCAAATGAGGACTATGCTAGATTATACATCGTGAGATAGTGAGGATGCATGGGTTCCTATATCTATCATATCGACCGGCGAGCCCAGCCACGGCTAACTCGAGATCTTTTCGTAAAGGATCGAACACATGTGAGTCTCAAGACAACATTTCATCCTCGCACGGACGGGCGTGCAGAGCGTACTACATGCATAATCGGAGGATATGTTGAGGGCTTGTATTATTGATTTTAGAGGTAGCCGATGACCATTTGTCGCTTATTGAGTTTGCTTACACAATAACGGCTACCACTCTAGTATTCGGATGACCGTATGAGGCTTTGTATGGGAGGAAGCGCAGGTCACCCATTGGTTGGTTTGACGTAGGTGAGGCTCAGTTGATTGGTCCAGATATAGTTCAGCAGGCTGTCGACAAGGTGAAACTTATACAAGAAAGATTACTAGCAGCTCAGAGTCGACAGAAGTTATATGTTGATAATCGGCGATGGCACCTAGAGTTTCAGATCGACGACTGGGTATTCTTGAAGGTATCACCCATGAAGGGTGTGATGAGATTTTGAAAGAGAGGAAAACTTAGCCCGAGGTATATTGGGCCTTATCGGATCATTCGCAGGGTAGGCCAGGTCGCCTATGAGTTGGAGTTACCCTCGCACTGGAAGCAAGACATCCAGCTTTTCATGTGTCCACGCTACGTTGTATCGCGATCCTTCCGCAGTCTTCCCAGCCGACGATGTACAGTGATCGAGGGTTGTTCTATGAGGAGAGTCCCGTGGCCATATTGGATCGCCAAGTCAGGAGGCTGCGGACTAAGGATGTTGCATCCGTCAAGGTGTTATGGCGGAACAATAATAGAGAGGAAATCACTTGGGAGGCTGAGGACGAGATGAAGAGGAAGTATCCTCACTTATTCCCTATACCCCCAGGTAATTCAATGTAACTCTCTTAATTGATTATGTTATTGGTGAACTATATATGTGTGTTTTTTTTATGGCCCTGTGTGGCATCTGTTGGGTTGCTGGATATAGATGGATAGTCACTATTATAAAGGAGGCTTTGCCGAAATTTCTAGAACTTGAGACTTGTTATGAACATTCGAGGATGAATGTTTCTAAGGGGGGAAGAATGTTACACCTCGTATGTTAAGACAAAGATTTAGAACGTCATTAAGGATTGGGATTTCAAATTTTCGAAATTTCAAATATTCTACGTGCTAATAAGGATTAATCTTTGACAATGATGAATGTGACGCCGGAAATCTCTTTAGAAATGGTGGTGTAAATAAACATATTTTTTTTTCCCGTTAAGTTAGTAAGGTATATAAGGTGCGATGATAAGAAATTAAGGCAATGGGAAATTAGATTAAAAGAAGTGGGATTGATTTAGTTAAATAAATACTTAGAGGGGGCAAAGTGTGGCATTTAAGGGGGCTAAGTGTATAAAAAAAAATCTGAAATCTGAAATTCCTAAATAACTATCCACTAAGTTATTTTCTTCCACAAACAAGAACACACTTATTTCTCTCCTCTCCTTCCCCCTAGTTGATCGAAAATTCCCACTTTTCTTGCAAGAAAATTTAGTTTGTTACTCCATCTTCTTGGGTTAAATTGTCCCACCATTTTGAAGACAAATATTGCACCAAAACAGTGGGGGAAACGTCCCACTGCTGGCCGATTTTAGGGCTGTGGTTTCTTAAGTTTTGGACAAGTTTTATTGAAGGAAAAGGTGTAAGAATGAGGTATTAACATGGTAGAATGGTTGCATGTTGGATTGGAGATGAAGAAGTGAAGGATTGGACTTGAAATTGATGAGAAACTTGGGCTTGAAATCGAAAAACTGGGCAGTTTTTTTTGAGCATTTCTTTGAGGTAAAAATTCTTTTTTTTTTGATATAAATGGAATGCTTATTTTCAGAATTAAGAAGATGAATTTGGGTTAAAAGAACAAGCCTAAATTATGATGGAACGTGAATAAGAATCGCATGTAGTTGTTGTTAGAATTGGTTGACAAATTTCGAACTAAAATAGTTAGATATTGGCTTCAATGGTTGAATTGTATTTTGCTTACCATTTGCATGTTGAGAATTGAGATGTAGCCTTGATGATTAAGAGATAATTACTTGTATGAAAGAATTACAAGATGAATTGAAATGTTTAAGAATTTAAAAGGAAAAGTTTGGAAATTATAACATGGCGATACGGCCGCGAAATTGATAGAAATTATTGAACATTTTGGTAATGTATTACGGGATGAGTTAGTATGTAAATAAGCTACAAACATGCATATGTATTGAAATAAGTTACCTATACATGTCTCGAAAGGATTAAGTGTAGAAAGGTGTTAATTTTATATTCTGGAATAAAGGGGAATTGTTGGTTTGAATTGGATTGTTGGTTTGATTGGATTGTAGTTGGAGTTGAATTGTTGGTTGATTTGGATTATTGGAAAATTGTGGATACGCACATAAACAAAGGAAATGCTGCTCAAATTTTTGTAGAAATAAGGGAGCCTTTAATCATATAACTTACATTAGGAATCATAGAATTGACGAGCATGTTGTTCCTTATCATAGGTTGAAGTACTAGACGAGGAATATCTTAATACCAAGCTGATTAGTTCGCCTAAGAGGTATGTGAGACCTTTCTTTCTTTCTTTTGGCATGATTTTTAGTAAAGTACGGCGGACGTACTTAACTCCTACCAGTTTAGTTTTAAAAATGATTATTTACTAATGATTATGATTCAGTAACAGAGTTTATGGTAGTAATGTTATTGAGAGTCACATAATGATTTTAGCTGCATACAGTTGCTCATGATATCTACTCGTGCTAAGTGTTACTATTTCATTCCACTGAGTCCCGAGCCAGATCATGTTCGTACACAGTCATGCATCATTCATCGAGTCTCTCACTAGAGGGCCGAGACATGTTATATATATACAGATTACATCGAGTCCCTCCTTAGAGGGCCGAGACATGTTACGCGCGCAAATACAGATTCCATCGAGTCCCTCCATAGAGGGTCGAGACATGTTATACAGTTTTATATACAGACATGAGCACGATGTTTTATGATTCAATATACATGATATGATTTTCGCATATGATTCTCGCTTATGAAAGTTTGATGACTCTCTGCTTTACTTGGTACTTGTTATTCGATTTACAAGATTTTATGTTTTACATACTCGACATTATTCGCATCGACCCCTTTCTGGGTGCGTTCATGCCCGCAGGTTCAGGAGTTCAGATAGGTGACCCTCCAGTCTAGGATTTCTGTACAGCAGTTGGAGAGCTCCTTTGTTCCGGAGCCAGCTATTTTTGGTACAGACCTTTATTTTTTCAGACTTATGCATATTCTGGGCACGACGGGGTCCTGTCTCGTCATATGTCAGTATTACTCTCTTAGGGGTCTGTAGACAGTTGTGAGTTGGATGTTTGTACTTTGTTTTGGGTTTTGATGTCGTTATTTAGTAGCAGCCTTGCCGGCTTGCGTATTTTAATTTATGCCTTTGTGCGCGTGATGTGGTTGGTGGCAGCCTAGTCGGCTAGCCTATTATGACTGTTGTTTTGTTGTTGTTTTGGCAGCCTTGTCGGCTCGCCCGTTTTTAGGGATATGTTGTAAAAGCAGCGTTGTGCTGCCGAAATTTATGTAGACATCTGTATTAAATGGATTGAGAGTGACAAGTCAGTAATGACGTCCAATTAGCACGTTAATCGCGGCCCGTCGGGTCAGGTCGTGACAAACGTGTGTATAAATCGCACATCAAGTACATTGGTCGAACGTTATATGAGAAGTGACACCGGTGTTCATGTACCAATTTGCATCTGGATGATTCAATTCAAGTGTATGCATGGCGACCTAAATATTTGTAGGTGTTGGGATTGGATCAGGGCCCGTAGCATGGAAATCCTATAGGGGCCGAGGCCCAAGCAGGCCCCCTTGCTGTCCAGACCCAGCATTGTGTCGGAACCCACTAGACAAGTGTGATAAATTAGGCCGGAAGGGCTTCTTGGCGGCCCACTGTCCAGGGAAAGGAGAAGTTGGAAAATAATGGTTGTTAGGCCAAGGGTCACTGGCCCAGTTCCACGACCAAGGAGCCCAAGGGTGGGACCAGGCGGCATGCGTTCCACTGCTATTGTTCTGAGGTCCACCCCTGCTGTTGTGACTATTCCTGCCGGTGGTGCCACTGTTCCGGCCACGATCATTGTTGCCGCCGCGATTTTTGCCATTATTTTTACGGTTTTGACCCTTCTTTCCACCACCGTTGGTGCGGTTTTGGCCCATATTGTCAACAAAACTGTGAGAGTTAGCAAATGAAGTCATCATCGCCATAAAACTGACGCTGGTAGCCGCCTTTTTTGCCAAGCCGGCTTCTTCTAATGTGAGCACCGAGCGGGCTTGATAAAAAAGTTGAAGTGGATTACTTTGACGGAGGAGAGTCTCAACGCCATTATAGGCCTCATAAAGGCATGCAACCATTTGTAGAACAAGACTATTATTGGTAACAAGCGTCCCAACGTTACAGAGTTGGTCCGCTAATTCCTTGAGTCGTTTACAATAAACTAAAACATTCGGGAAATCTTCCATGCTGACTTGAGAGAATTCTTGCTCAAGGGTGACAACTCGGGAATGTTGATTATCCTGGAATATATCACGCTGTCTATTCCATGTAGTCATGGCCGTTGTGTCTGGCTCAATAATCGTCTGTAAAAGGTCGGTAGAAATAGTGGAATAAATCCACTGAAGTACGGTAGCATCAAGAGTAATCCATAATTGAGGATCTATGTGGGAGTAGGGGTATCAGGAGGAATTATGTGATCGAGGACTTAATGTGAAATTGGCTGAATTTTGAACAACTCTTCCCACGTTGCATACTGGAAGTTTTCTATCTCAAGAACAATAGGGATGTGGTTCTTGATGTTGGAAACAAAAAGGGCAGGATGGAATACGTTCTTAAGACATAACGAAAGAACAAAAGGTGAAGTAGGGATTTAGACTAATTTGGGAAGAGAAGAGAGAAGTCGAGCAATGAAACCGAGATGGAAGCTCGAAAACCGAGGGCAGCGAAAGACGGAGAGAGAAGAGGTATGAAAAACCTAGACTTCTCATGAAAGAAATAATTTTTTGATTATTTTTATTAATGAATTTGTATATATACAATTTACAGATTCCATAATATGGAAAATCCTATTCCTATTCTACTCCCAAAACTCTATTTTATTTGTACAAGAATTCTATAATTATGGTAAGTGTACAATGCTAATTATATATAATAATATACTACCAAAATATACAGTGATATACTTTCCTTATATGGCTCACGTTACCGTGATATACACGATATACACATGGTAGTGTATATACCGTGTATATCACGAGCATATCGGGTATATTGACAATGCTAATTATATACAATAATATACTACCAAGATATACCGTGATATACTTTCCTTATATGGCTCGTGTTATTGTGATATACACGATATACACATGGCAGTGTATATACCGTGTATATCACGAGTATATCGGGTATATTTATCATATTATATATTTTATATAATAACATTTCACTATAACAATCAAAAAATATCCATACAAATATCATTATATATAGAGAAGTTAGACTATAGTTCAATTAAATGATATTCCGTCTGATTTAAAATAAGTGTTCACTTAGCCTTTTTATTTTAGTTCAAAATAAGTATCCACTTAAATAATTACAAAGAAATTAATTTTATTTTTTCAGTTTTTATCCTTATTTACATATCCTGAAAGTCTTTTAAATTACTCTTTTTTTATGATATCATTAAATAGGTTCAACATTTTGATATGCTCTCTTAGTGGAGTGCTCTTTTACTCATTGCAATCTGTTCATACTGATGCAAATTTTGATATTAAGTTGTTTTGGTAATTGTAAATGTAAAAATTCGTATAAGTTGTGAGCTCTTATAAATTAGTGGTATCAGAATCCTCTAAATAATGTACCATTAAAAATAGTCATGTTCAATAGAATCTCAACTGACAGCCTACACTGGTATTGAACATGGGACAAAGTTTAGTTGCAACTGCATGTAATCATGACAAGTTTAACCATATTTTTAGATATGAAAGATCAAACTAAGATCCTATTTGGTCCAGTTACCAATTGCGCTATTTTGACGAGCACTTTTATTAAAATAATTTTCAAAAACAATACTTCTAGAAAAGGGTAATATGTTTGGTCAGTTTGTTTGATTTTTTTTTCCAGTAATTGATAACTTGATTGTGTTAAGACAATGTTTTTCAAAACGTGCTTTTGATGGTCAATTTTTTTAAAATAAGTATCATGCATGTTTTATTATTAGGATTGTTTACATTAAAAAATATTTTAAATATTTATTACGAAAGCCTTTGAAGGATACAGAGGTGTCAAAACGCAAGGATGATCCTAAGTTGTGGACGACTCTTAATGCTACCGTCCTTCAGTGGATTTACTCCACTAAATCGACCTGTTGCAGATCATTATTGAGCGGGACGCTACGGCGATGGCTGCTTGGGATATACTGTGTGACATATTCCAAAATAATCAAAATTCCAGAACTGGTAACCTTGAGCAGAAATTTTTCCACGTCAACATGGAAAATTTCCCGAACGTTTCAGCATATTGCAAAAGGTTGAAAGAATTGGGGGACCAACTCCGCAACGTTGGTGCGTCCGTTAGTGAAGATTGTCTTGTTTTACAGATGGTCGCTGGCGTATCTGAGGCCTATAGTGGTGTTGGAACTCTCCTTTGTCAAAGTAATTATCTTCCGAAGTTCTATCAAGCCCGCTCCATGCTTACATTTGAAAAGGTCGATTTGAATAAGAAGGCGGCTACTAGTGCTAGTCCCGTGATCATGATGACGTCCCCCCCTTCATTCCTACCAATTCAACCTAGCCCAATTATCGGCAGTAGTCCAGTAGCTTCCACCACAGTGTTGTGCCGGAGCAGCAAGTCGGCGTGCTTGGGCCTCAACCTCCACAGGCCCATCATGCAGTGGGCCCAAGACCCACAGACATTGAAGCCGCAATGCACACTCTTGGATTAAATTCGCCAGATGCAAATTAGTACATGGACACCGATACAACCTGTCACATGACATCCGACCAATAATCAGCTAGAAATGCAAGGGGGTTCAATTTATTCGAATCTCATTCTAAAACATTGCATTGTAAATAAAATATGAAATTATATAATATATAGTAGATGTTGAATTTTCTTCTTTGTTTATTTATTTATATTTTGAAATAGTGAAAATCCTAGTGCCCTTATTACTGATAATGTATTTGTCTCTTGGCTACGTTCAGAGGCGGATCTAGGATTTAAATTCTATGGATTCAATCTTAAGATCTTTAGCATTGAATCTATTATATTTTTAAAGTTATGAGTTCATATATATTATTTATTACAATTTTAATAATTTCTACTCCGCATCAAAAGTTAGAGATTCCATTGAACCACGTCACATACGCCTCTGGCTACGTTTTATCGAGCCTAAAAGTTGGCATGTTATGTAAATTTTTGTTCTGTCTAATATAACATATTAGTTTTTTCTACTTTTCCAATAGAAATATTATATACACTTTTTTTAGAAGCTCGCCAATCTTAAAGCTTTATGGTCATTTCATTTTCAGTGATCCATTCTCATCAGCCCGCCTGATATACAATCGCTCACTATTTTTTGTTGACGAAGGAACCTGCAAACTACGTCAGCCGATTAACCACACTTGGCAAGTCATGTGTGACAGACTCAACCAAGAAAGTTTATGCAGGGGATCGAACTCGTGACCTTGCGGTCCCGCGCTCTACTGCTACACCAACTTGGTTACCCTTGCGGGTACAATCGCTCACTACTGATACCATGCAGGGTTGTCTTTGGACACGTGCGAGGTGTGCTACCGCATATGGCCCCCGAAAAATGAAAAATTTTAGAGTCCCTTTTTTTATGTTTTATTAAGTAGTATTAGCCATAATTTATTGTAAAGACCCATAAATTCGCAGGTCTTAACTTTGCTAAGGGCTCACTTTTACCAATTAGAACATGACCCCCAAAATATTTGAGACGGCCTGATACCATGCATCCCCAAGAATAGACCAATAGATTTGCATTTCCAGGTTATCTTAGGTATAAAATAAAGTAAGTTCTACGGCCACTAACATTGGTTTGGATTGGTTTGCAATGATGTTTAGCATTACATCCTTATTGGAGCTGAAAGCAGAATCATTTAATTAATCCTACATAATCTCAATTAATTAACCTAAAGTTTGTCATTCTTTAGTTGCTGATTAGTGAATTTGACCGCGTTTCACACTGTATTTTTGTAAATTTTAAAATATTTTTTCTAAATTACGTTGAGATAAATGAGATAATTTATTTTGCTTAAATCCGAACTTCTTTTCCTTATTAACAAATTATATAATTATAAGATACAACACAACTGAAAATGCTCAGAAAGAAAGGTATATAGATAATAATCTTTTTGGATTGGTTGTGCCAAGCCAATAAGGAAAATACAATTTCATAAAAGAAGAGATAAAGTAGTTGAAAGCGGTAACCCTCTTATATTTCTGAAATCTAAGTAATATTCTCTTTAATTACACACAAACAAATGATGTTAAACTTAGTATTGACTTTCAATTATATGTAATTAAAATTAGAACATTGGAGCACCTAAATAACTATGCTACCACACATAATTTTATATGATACAATATAGCTATTGTAAAAAAAAAAAATTCTTTAGTTAAGCTTGCGGAGATGAATAATGCATGAAACACATTTAAAAGATGACGAAGTCAATTTTATTTCTTCAGGTTCTTCAATTGTCATGTAAAATCCAGTTTCAAATACTTTGTAGTTGTTTTTATGCAATTATGCATTCACCTTTTTCTCATATAAAATTAAATATGAACAAACTGCAAGAAGACACAGAGTTAGAAAATATGTAATGTCTAATTTATCTTTTTTCGCTTTGATTTTGAAAGTTATTGTGTGTAAACACTTAAATAGAGAAAGAAGACCTAAATGTCTTTGATTTTTCTAAACATCTTTCTCATTTAACATTTTTAAACATAGCACAATTAATCATAATTAAAAAAAATTAAGAAGTGACTTTTGAGTTTTTTAATATAGCACATATATAAATGGGGAAAAATAGAAAAAAAATTGTTCTTGGCCAGAGAGGGGAAAAGATCTATTATCATAGTTATTTTTCGCAAATATTGAAAAAAAAAGTTCATAAATCAGTAATATTCTAGCAATTTCTAAATAAACTAAAGAGTATTATAAAGAGCATGAAGGAGAATAAAAATAGCAAGATATCTTGTATCAAATGCCATTTTCAATGAAGAAGTGGAGACTTAACGCAAAGATTCAAACGTGATTTTTTTGTTGAGCACCTAAATTGAGAATTTTGAAGGTAAATGTGTAAAATGTAAGGAAAAGAAAAAACCAAAATTCTAATTAATAAACGGTGACACATTTTATTTCATTTTGGGAAAAATGACGCCATATCATCTTCACAAAAACATCACTTATTCTTACGTTCATGCCAACAATAAGATAAATAGAAAATATGGGATGTTAACGTTGGGTTTGGTGTTGTGACTTTTTGCCCAACATATAATTTTTAGTACTAAATTAAAGTTAAAAAATATTAGAACAAATGTCACAATATTCGGATCAACATTTATGTGACTAACAATTTTGCCTTACTTCAAGGACTGAAGAAAATCTTGTGGAAATTTTACCACGATGAAAATGTGACTTGACAAGGTGATTAGGAGCTGATAAAAATGTGGGAAGAATAAGTCAAAGTTGTTGCCAAGCTTGGGGAACAAGTCCAAGAAGTTAGAGAATTTTGCTCCATGATCTTCTCCAACAAACCTTATCGGCTGCCCACCTTTCCCTCAACCTCTACAACAAGTCGGTGAGCTTTTCAAGGAATACTCTCTACTATAATAGGGAAACAGAGTGAATCGATAACCAGAACCAAAATGTAAAAATACGAAGAGAGCTCTCAGGATTTCATCTCAGAAATCTGGATTACAAATGTTGTCTGAGTGTGTCGACAACATTCTGTCCAACATTATAATTGCTGCTTAGATTCTAGATTTGTTCTTCATTAAAGAAATTATAGTGAGATTTTGTCTATGTCTATTTAGGTAGATTTTTCAGGCATAAGTCATCTGCGAATTCAACTTTTATTTATTTTTTGTTTTATTTTATAAAACTGTAAAAGAAGGAATTTATTCAATTGTATATAAATATTTACAATACTTTCGATCACTGACCATTATAGGTTATATAATCAATATAACATATATAAATATTAAACATTTGTGTTCTTTATTATTTACGCTGTAATTTACTCTTCAAAAGTTTTTCTGTTTTATCAAAGTGTTTTCACTTGTAACTAAGGCTGGCCAGTGGGCCGGGATGACCTGGTCCCGCCACGATCCCACCCCGACCCCCTTTAAAAAATGGTACCGGGTCTCGAACCCGGGACTGGACATGGCCTCGTCCTGCTAGGCCCTCCAAGTCTCGTCCCGACCCGGTCCCGCCCCCCGTCCCTCCCGAAAATCCCATTTGCAAAAATAGTCGTTGCACCAACGACCATTTTACATTTTGGCCGTTGTGCAACGACCATTTTTGGCCCCCCTCCACCAAGCCCCCTACCCCATTTATATTTATTTTTAACCCTTAAGTTATTATATTTACACTTTAACCCAATTTTTCAACTATAAATACCTCATTTTCTCTTCATCTTTCTCACAAATCTTCCTACAATCTCTCTAATCTCTCAATCTATCTCTCTACAAGTCTACATTGTCTACTAAATATTCAATTCTATTATTCATTTGGGAGTGAAGTTGGCAACTGTCTTGAGGATCATCCATCGAGCAAAGTTTCAATTTTCAACCTCTCGATTACACGTCGACGTTACGTCGTCGTTTGGTACATTCGTTCTTTCATTAACTTATTATTTTTTCTTCATTTTATTTAGCGTACTTAATTTCATTATCTTTAATTATTATTTGCATAATTATAATGGAAAAATTTAAACGTATGATTACGGGTAAGGGTACTTCTACTAGTAGGGGTAATAAGGGTAATGGTACTTCTTCTAGTTCTAGTCATCCGATTCCTAGACAGGATCCTATTCCTAGACTGGATGATTTTGTTGATACTGAAATTTCCTGAAGTACCATATGATTTAGACGATGAGATATTTTCTGGAACTCAACAAGACTTTAATTTCGAATATGATCTAGATGATGCCACACCCACTAATGCGCCTTCAACTGAAAAATACCTCATATTCCCCCTAGTATGAGACGGGGTCCAACAAAATGACCATTAAAATTAGATGCATGGCAATTTTTGATTAGGGACGTAGCGAATCAAGTAGCTATATGTAAAATTTGTAAAGTGATTTTTAGTTTTAAAACTGGACAAGGTCAGGGTGGGACGGAGGGTTTAATGAGACACATCAAACAAAAACACTCAGCTAGGTATGCCAAATACGAGGCTAAAGAAAAGGGTGTGCAAACGCACTCTCTATCGGGACAAGGTTCACATACTGTCCTGGACCAAGTACACGATAAAATTAACCCTGTGACAGGGGGAATTGTAGGCCCTAAGTACGATAATAGAGATAAAGAAGCACTAACAAAATTAGTTGTTGTGGAAGGTTTGCCTTTTTCATTTCCCGAATCTCCTGGTTGTATTCATTACATTAGAGAAATGTATAATCCTGCTTATAAAGGCTTTTCTAGATCAATTGTTTAAAGAGATGTATTTAAATTTGCACACGAATATCAATAATATTTACGTTATTCATTATATCATTTTCCTGGCAAAGTATCTATTACGTCTGAATTGGTCGTAGTACTAACAGTCATGATTATTTAACTGTAACATGTTATTGGATAGATTATAAATGGTTTATGCAAAAACGTATTTTAGCGTATAGATATATAGATGATAGGCACACTGGTAATTTTATTGCAGAAAATATTTATTTTGTTTGCTATTATTATGGCATTACTGATAAAATTATGACTATTACATTGGATAACACTTCTTCTAATAATTATGCTATTAATATGTTTAAAAATAGTTTAACTTCATCGTTTCCAGATCAGTTTCATATAAGATTTGCCTGCCATATATATAATTTAGTTTTAAAGGATGGTCTATCACTTTTTACAGACATTCTTGAAAAAATACAATTTGCTATACACTATATTTTTAAAAAATAATAGAATACAACGAAAAAAAGAATATAAAAAAACTTGTCATGATTGCGAACTACCTTATAGAAAAATTGCTGAAGAAGTACCCACTAGGTGGAATTCTTTGTACCAGCAACTACTTATTGCTTATGACAATAGAAGACCTATAACTTTATTTTTTAACGTCCATGATTAAAATTCATCTAATATGCTTATAGATAGCGATTGAGACAAAATTAAAGAACTTATTGTATTTTTAGACAAATTTTATCAAGTAACAAAAGAATTTTCGGTATATATTGTCCTACTATTTCAACTATGTTGTTTTATATAGCTCTCATATTTTTATTACTTAATGAATATATGGCTAAACCAACTTATAAGACAGCTATTAATAAAATCTTTATCAAAATAAAAAAATATGTTATTTCTATTCCCACTATTTATATTATTAGTGATGTATTACATCCGTATATTAAAATAGATGGATGTAAATCACTTATTGAAACTATTTATGATTGTATAACAGTACTACCACCTCAAACTCCAAAAAATCCAAATGAACCACCACCTATTGAACAAACTAAATAAGAAGTGTTGTCTATCATAAAAGATGAATGCAAAAAGTATATAAGTATTATGAACAAGAAAGTACTAGAAACCAACCAACTTTCGTACCATCTTCTTCTTCTTCTTCAACAGAACCTCAAAAAAGACATGATGTTTCTGCGGCTGGTATTGAAAGCCTCAGAAATAAAATATGCGGTGCTAACATTACTAATCAAATTAACGAGTTTGATGTTTATGTTTTGTGGGTGCTTTACCGTACCAATCAGTTGTCAATGAAAAAGGACATGAAGACTTGCTAAATACTGGAGGGGGAATAAGAAGACATTTCAGACACTTTCAATGATGTCCCGAGATGTTTTGAACATTCAAGCGTCATCAACGGCGTCTGAAGCGCTTTTTCTGCCGGCAGATTTCAAATAGAAGAGCACAGACACCCATTAGCCGGAGACAGTTTGGAGATTGCAGTTCTATTCAGAGACTGGATTCGTACAGAGCATAGGAGGTGCGGCCAACCGGAGATCAATGGAGAAGAAGACGAAAACTACAATGCCATCGTATCTGAAGGTATGAGTAGCGACGTGGAGCAATTTGACCAAGATATATCAATTCCAACCGAAGAAGCACATGCAATTATAAGGAAAATAGAACAGGTTTTATTTAAAATGTAATTTCTTTAATTACAATTTTACTATGTCATTTGCAACTTTTTAACGACACTACAAAGTTGTAAATTTTGATAATTGTATTAGAAAAAATTATATTTCTATTAAATAATATAAGAGGCACAAAAGCAGCACTGAAATATTTTTTATTACAATCTTGTTCAATTATTGAGTTATATATATATATATATATATATATATCCGCCCCACACCAATCCGGTCCCACCTTGACCCCTAGCTAACAGGACGGGACTTAGTCTCGTCCCGATCGGACCCGGCCCACCGGCCCAGCTTCAGCTCGATCCCGCCCTCCTCCCGACTCGGCCTGGCCTGGCCCAATGTCCAGGCCTACTTGTAACTGACAATATTGTTGCCAACTATATTAGCATTCAATTTATTTTTACTTCTAGTTTGATTTTTATTTCCATAGCATACCCGGGACCTAACAAGTAGTATGAGAGTCAACACTTATCACAATAAGTACTTGGTCCTGTTATTCAAAACAATAGATCCGGCTAATCCAAATATTGGTAGACTTCCCATTTTAGATGGTACAAACTATGCTTATTGGAAGATTCGCCTACGTTCTCACATCAAATAAATTGATGTTAGGGCATGAAGATCTATAACCAATGGGTATGTTGTTCCAATATTGCCTTCGGATGAGGAAAGTGACATTCTTGTTAAACCTGAATCTAAATGGACGGTGGCCGAAACCAGTAATGCTAGCTTTAACGAAAATGCCTTAAATGCAATTTTTGGATGAGTTGATATTTATATGTTCAAACTTATTCAAAAATTCCCAACGGCTAAGGATGCATGAGATACTTTACAAATTCATTGTGAATGTAGCTCAAGTGTTAGTACAACTAAGCTACGCATGCTCATGAGCAACTATGATCGTTTAATGATGAAATAAGTGGATGATATTAAATCTTATTTTGAAAAGTTGATTGATATCTCTAATGAATGTTAAGTGCTTGGTGAACCATTAACCAATACTCAACCTGTTGAAAAGGCACTCCGTTCTCTTCCTGAAAAGTTCAATTTAAAGATTTGTGTCATTGAAGAAACTCACAATGTTACTATGGACCTTCATACCTTGATGAGAATTCTCAAAACCTAGGAGATGAACATTGAGAATCAAAATGAACTATTTAATAGAAAAATGTGGCACTTCAAGTTCAATCATCGGAGAATAAAATCGATAAAGATGATGAGAATCTTGAAGAACTTGGTGAAGGTGCTAATGTTGTCTTACTCATTCGAAAATATAATTCGATGGTGATAAAGTTCAACAATGAGAGAAATCAATTTAAATCTAAACATCATAAAAACCAAGGATTCAATCAAAATCCCACCAAGTTCCTTCCAAGTACTCAAAAAGGAAGTCCACTAAGAAGAACCAATTCAGATCGTATCAAATTTGATCCCAAACAACTAGAGTTTGTGCAATGCCATGCATGCTCAGGTTGGAGTTATTATGCTAATGAATGTGCAAACACTCTTAGGAAATTTGGTAAGAATCTGTGGGTCTCGGTTAGTGATGATGAAGGAGAAGAGGAAGGAGATCAAGAAGTCAAATCACAAGCAATGCTTACCACTGGTTACAAATAGTCTCTGTATGATAATGAACATGTCGTCTATAATGTTGCCTAAAATGTCACAACATTTCAGGAAACATCTGCAAAAATAGCTGCATCTCCAGTAATATCCGAAAGGTACATATTCTTTAACTATCCTGATGTAAATTGCTTTAGTGGTTTTATTTTTAGTGGTGAAGCTGAGTGTATGGATTAAGTTGAAGGCAACGATGACATGATTAATAAATTACAAAACATTTGTAAAGCATTAATCATAGAATTCAAGCAACTTGATATAAAGGTAAAATCTTTAACTCGTGAGAGTGTAGATCTTAAACGCACAATAACCCGACTAGAGGTTGCACTTACCAAAAAGGATAATGAATTTTGTATGATTCGTGCAAAATTGGATTTAGTAGAAGCAACCTTTCGTAAGCTCAACTCAGGGACTTCTAAATTGAATGAAATAATCAACTTTAGTAAATCTTCACATGCAGGTATTGGGTACGAAAACTCTCTTAAAACTGTATGCTCTAGTTTGTTTGACAAAAATGAGAAAATATGCTTTGTAAAAGAAAAAGGAATAAAAAATAGGTTTTCATATATGTCAAAGAACATGAAGTTTGTGTGTCATCAATGTAACTCCTATGGACACTTAAAACCATAATGTTTCAAACTTCAAGATTCTGTGAGCAAAATGTTGCCGAAAAGGTTGTCCAACATCTCAGACAATATTTGAAGCAACATTTCTGAGCCGAGAGGTAAAAAATATTTTAAAAGAGTTTGGGTTCCCAAAATAGATATAACTTGTAATGTTGCGATAACTGCTTAAGAACTAACATTGCAGGTTCTTGGTACTTTAATAGTGGATGTTCTCAATACATGACAGATACAATGGAGGTTCTAAAGAACTATGAGTCATTCAATGGAGATAACGTAATTTACGGGGGTGACAGTAAAATCAAAATAATTGAAAAAGAAATCTTGGATGTTCCTGGATTTCCAGCTCTAAGAAATGTCTTACACGTTGAGGGTTTAATGGCTAATTTGATTAGTATTAGTCAACTATGTGATGACAACCTTGAGGTAATATTTAATAAGAATGCTTGTAAAGTTACGAATGAAACTAATGAATGTGTCATGTCAGGTACTAGAACATGTGATAATCTCTATCTTGTTGCAAGACAAGAAATATTCAATAATGTCAAGATCGACGACATAACACTATGTCATCAAAAGTTGGGGCATGTCAACTATCGCACTCTAGAAAAATTGGTCTCATATGAAGCGGTTAGTGGCTTACCCAATCTTAGCCATAAAGGTAAAACTGTCTGTGAAGATTGTCTAAAAGGTAAGCAAACCTGTGTTTCAAATAATGTTGTCCAGAATGACGGACAACACTCAGGTACGTCTCACAAATGACTACAGATATTCTTAACATTCTTCCTTCAAAAGGTTTGACATATTCGTCCCCTCTACAAATATTATATAATAAGATTCTCTTGTATACACATCTTAGAGTCTTTGAGTGCTTGTGTTATCCACTTTTTCCATCACCACAATTAACAAACTTCAGGCTCATTCTATCCCTTGTGTGTTTTTGGGTTATCCATCAAATCACCGTGGTTATAAATATTTTGATTTTTCCTCTAATCGAATCATTATTAGTCGTCACGTCATATTTGATAATTCTAAATTTTCGTTTTCTAAGGTAACTAATCCTTGTCTAGTTCATATAATTTTTTGGATGATGATATATCCCCGTATATTATTCACTATTTTCGAATATATCTCGCGCCCCGATTCTCGCCAAATGGCCCACTACCCATCGCTCAGCCAAGGCTATCACTGGGTCCAAAATCGCTTGCTACCCACTTTCGCTCGACCATCCATCCTCTCGCATCCAGCCGAGTCGTCTGGCCCAAACCCGAGAGTTCTAGTGGACAGTTCATGGACAGCAGGCCCACACGTCCTGGGTCCTGAAAATTTCCAAAATTCACCCAATCCAGCCCCGAGTCATGATGCAGTCACCAGAGGTCAACGGGGTATTTTTAAACCAAGAAAACATTTTAATTTAAATTCTAATGTTCTTAAATCACTCTTACCTCGTAATCCCGTGTCTGCTTTGAATGATCCAAATTGAAAAATTATCATGACCGATGAATATAATGCTCTTATTGATAATAAGACGTGGGAGTTGGTACCTCATCCATTTGGTGTTAATATTATTCGGTCTATGTAGATTTTTGCTCATAAGGATAATTATGACGGTTCTTTTACAAGGCATAAGGCTCGTCTTATAGGTGATGGTAAGACTCAACAGGTTGGTGTCGATTGTGGTGAGACATTTAGTATGATGGTCAAGTCGGCTACCATTCGCACTGTTCTCAGCTTGGCTCTTTCGAAAGCATGGCCCTTTCATCAGCTAGACGTAAAGAATGCTTTCATACACTGTGATCTTAAGGAGACAGTATATATGCATCAGCTCTTGGGGTTTAAGGATACTCGATATCATCATCATGTCTGTTTGTTGAAGAAGTCCTTGTATGGGCTTATGTAGTCTCCATGAGATTGGTATAAGAGGTTTGCTGACTATGTTTCGACTCTTGGGTTCTCGCATAGCAGGTCTGATAATTCATTTTTCATATATGATCGGTGTATTTTATATACACTATTTGAGTCAGTTTTAGTTAGTTTTTTGCCCATTTTTGTACAAATATGTGTCGTCTTAGGATATATTTTCTTTCGTTTGAGTCATAATGGTTTAAAGTGGCACATTGGCGAAAAGGAGCGAAAAGAGGGCAGAAACAGAGGTTCCAGAGCTCAAAAAGCTAGAAAGTTGGCGATCCGGGCAAGAAAGCAGGCGCCATGCAAGGCCTCCAACCAGCGAGATCGAGCGCCACGACGCCCAAAGTCTGCAGAGTCGCAGAGTTTCAGCCGCGGCCATTCTGTGGCCGAGGCGGGAATTCTGCCAAATACGAATGGGAATGGGCCAAGGCCAAGAAGGAAAAGTTTGGGAACGTTTTTTAGGCTATAAAAAGGACCTTCCTAGGTCAGAATAGGGGTTCCCACTTTTGCCAATTCATCACAAAATTGGAGATCAAGATTGGAGACTACTTTTGTGTAACTTCTTTGTTCTTTGTTTTATTTCTTTGTAGTTTATGTTGGATATTAGTTTAGTTCTTGGCATGTCTATGGCTAGGAACTAACTTAATTTAGGGCTTTCCATATCGAATCACTTGAAACTCATTCTTATGAATTAATGCATGTTTTGGTTTCTTCTTATCATTGTTGAGATTTATTCAATATTTGTCTTGATTGCTTGGTAATTATTGATCACTAATTATCATAATCTATATGATTTCTAATCGAAAGCCGAAAGGGGAGATTGTGAATATGCTAGTTGAATAAACATAGATTAAATCGTGGACGAAAGTACCCCGATACTTGTGTAGCTTAATAGGTTATTGCTCTTAATCCTCCTTTATAGTCAATCTTGTCACCGAAAGGTAGAAGAGTTCTATATTGGGGTTGAGTGTTTATATTACCTTAACAGGAGTATAAAACGACTTAGTTAACCTGCTGTCTCAAAATAGAAGAAGAACCATAATTAATTGCATTAACAAGTAAGATGAGTGGATAGTTGAGGAGATTTGGAAGCCCTATTTTCACCATATCTGAAGTAAAATAAAGTAATTTAGTTAGCATCTATAATTATAGTTATAAACAATTCATCAATCACCGGTTACCAAATAGATACCATAGAATAGAGTTTGATAATTGGACATTAATCCCTGAGGACGATAACTCGGTCTTCTATACTATATTACTTGTCACGACACGTGCACTTGCGTTAGTGTGTGCATAAATCGCGCATCAAGTTTTTGGCGCCGTTGCCGGGGATTGACGTAGTTCAATATCATTCTATCTATTCCTAATTTCTAATTTGGTTTTTTTATTTTTTTATTTATTACTCTATTTTTCTCTTTTATTCGTGAAACCCTGCGCCGTGATCCGTTTGTTGATTTTGATCTGTTGCAGGCATCTAGTTTATGCGAAGAAGAAGAGGAGCAGATACACTTGTTCCCTTCAACCCGGAGATTGAAAAGACTTGCAAGCAGAACAGGAGAAACAGACGAATTTTGGCTTTAATAGCAATGGGGGGCTTGCAGAACAACAATGAGATGAACGAAGGGTTAGGTGATCATCAACCTAACCAAAGGATGCCCCGGAGGTTACCAGTGGATGTGGAAGAAAGGGTCCAGGTCCAAGCTGAGAGAAGCTTGGGAGATTATGTGCTGCCAAGGGTGAATGAAGCACAAACTTGCATCAGGCTCCCAGTAATAGGAGCAAATAATTTCGAAATCAAGCCTGCAATCCTGAGTATGGTGCAGAATACTGTCCATCGGAAGATCCGCATATGCACATAGCGAACTTCTTGGAATTGTGTGCAACTTTTAAGTACAATGGCGTTACTGACGCCGCCATCCGATTGAGGCTCTTTCCCTTCTCACTCAGGGATAGAGCAAAAGTTTGGTTGAATTCTATGCCTACAGATTATATATTCACATGGCAGGAGTTGACACAGAAGTTCTTAGCAAAGTTCTTTCCACCGTCCAAAGCCGCTAAGCTGAGAGGGGAGTTGAACAATTTTTATCAGGTTGATGGAGAGTCACTCTATGAGGCTTGGGAGAGATTTAAAGATTTACAGAGGAAGTGTCCACATCATAGCATTGAGCTGTGGAATTTGGTCCATATTTTCTACAATGGGCTAAGTGGGACCACAAGAACTATCATTGACGTAGCTGCAGGTGGAACTTTCATGAGGAAGACAGCACACGAAGCCCATGATTTTCTAGAAGACATGGCCACCAATAATCATGTAACAAAGGACAGAGGGGTGAGTGAAAGAAGAGCAATAGGAGTTCATGAGATTGATGTCTCACTGCGTTAAATGCACAAGTTGCTCTCTTGACCAAGCAAATGCAACAGAACACAGTGTCAGTGAATGCAGTTCAAATGCCGTTGAGTTGTGAGATGTGTGGAGGTCCTCATACCTTTGATAGGTGCCCATCAGTAGACCCCAATAACATCTCTATCGAGCAAGCATAATGCCAAGCAGTGGGGAATTACCAAAGGCCCCAGAACAACCCCTATTCAAACACCTACAATCCAGGGTGGAGGAATCACCCTAACTTTTCATGGAGGGGTGATCAAGGGTAGCAGAACCAATTTCGAGGCCAATACCAAAATCAACAATCATTCACTCAGGCCTCATCTTTACAACAATTTAATGCACTCGCCAACAAGAGGCGGATGAGTTAAGAGAGCACTCGCTGACACTCACTAACTCACGCACTCCGCCATGGCAGAGACCATATCCTCTATCAGGAATTTGGAGACGCAGGTGGGACAACTAGCAAAGATGGAAAACAGAAGGCCACATGACACTTTGCCTAGTAATACAGAGATGAACCCCAGAGAACAGTGCCAAGCGGTGCAGCTGAGAAATGGAGAGCAGCTAAAACAACTTACACCCCAGCCTGTAGTAGAACAGAGAGTAGATGCAGAAAGGGAGAGGGTTACTGAAGACCGCCCTATGTTAGATAAAGTTCCAACAGTCCCAGTGAGGGAATACATTAAGAGGATTCCTTACCCGCAGAGGTTGCAAATGAAAGTGGTTGATAAACAATTCTCCAAGTTCTTGGAGGTATTCAGAAAGCTACACATTAACATTCCGTTTATTGAGGCATTGGAGCAAATGCCTACTTATTTTAAATTTATGAAGGAAATTCTTGGGAAGAAGAAGAGCCGAGTATGAGATGCTGGCATTGATGTAAGAATGCAGTGCCATCTTGCAGAAGAAATTACCCCCCAAACTCAAGGATCCAGAGAGCTTCACATTGCCTTGCACAGTTGGCAGAGTGACATGTAATAGGGCCCTTTGTGATTTGGGGGCTAGCATAAATCTTATGCCCTTGTCAGTTTTCAAGAGATTGGGGTTGGGTGAGGCCAAACCAACCACTGTGAGCTTGCAGTTGGCAGATAGGACAGTGGTGCATCCCAGGGGAACGATTGAATATGTCTTAGTTAAGGTTGGAAAATTCTTCTTTCTTGCGGACTTCCTCATCCTTGATATGGAGGAAAATGATGAGATCCCCATCATATTGGGAAGACCATTCTTGGCAACCGAGAGAGCCCTGATTGATGTGGAGAAGGGTGAGCTGACACTCAGAGTGGAGAATGAAGAGATGGTGTTCAAGGTGTTTAAACACATCATTGAACCCCCAGTCATAAGCAAGTGTTTTGCAGTCAGCACTGTCAGCATATCGGTTGAGCCAGCACAAGCCAAAGCAAGGGAAATAAGTCCGCCAAAATAGGTAAGCAACGATAAACCTCCTCTTGAGAAAAAGGAGAAAAAGAAAAACAGAAGGCGGAAACAAAAAATATTGATGAAGTGGATAGGCTGTGGGGTTAATTTACCCCATGCCTCTTGATAAGGAACTTGCGTCCGGCTAAAAGACGTTAAAGATAGCGCTACTTGGGAGGCAACCCAAGGTTATTTTATTTTATTTTAGTTTTTGCAATTTAGTTTTAATTAGAACAGTCTCACGGGGGGTATTGTTTGCATGTTGTGATGACAGGTACAGGGCCAAAAATTTGAGGATGAAAACGTGAAGAGAAAATCGGCTACATGCGCTATTTCTGTGGCCGTATACGGTTGCGTATGGCGCAGGTTTGGTGCCACGACGCGACAGGTGTCCGCGCGCAAGAACGAAAAATTTGAAAAAAATAAAATAAAAGAGCCCTAGAAACGAATTCCCTCTTCCACTCTGACGGGATTTCTGACGTCATCTGTCATGCATTAGCCACCGCCACCACTTTAAACCAAGTTTGTAAGTTGTCCCGTTTTTCTTTTTCTTTTATTTTTGAGTACAAAAACTTGATGTGAGATTTATACACATGCTTAAGGCAAGTGCACATATCGTTACAAGTAATATAGTCTAGGTAAGACCGAATATCGTCCTCAGGGACTGGTTTTCAAGTACTGATTATCTATGCTTTAGTTTCTATTTGGTTAACGTTAATTGAGTTGAAATTCTAAACTAATAATGCAGGAAATAAAGTAATTATGAAAATACTTTGATTTAAATCAGTTATGATGGAGAATTAGGGCTTCCAAGATCATCAACTATCCACTCTATTCAATCCTTAATACAATTAGGCCGACTTCTTCTTCTACGTTAAGATAGCAGGTTAACTAGACCGTTTTATACTCCTGTTAAGGTAATATAAACACTCAACCCCAATGGAGAACCCTTCTACCTTTCGGTGACAAGATTGACTACAAAGGAGGATTAAGAGCAATAACCTATTAAGTTACATAAGTATCGGGGTACTTTCGTCCACGATTTACACCTATGTTTATTCAACTGTAGCATATTCATAATCTCCCCTTTCAGATTTCAATTAGAACTCATATAAGTGATGATAACTAGTGATCAATTAATTATCAAGCAATCAAAGCAATTATTGAATAAATCTTAAATAAGTGGAGAAGAAACCAAACTAATATATTAATTCATGAATAAAAGTTTCAAGAGAATCACAAGGAAATCCCTAACAAAGTAATTAGCTCCTAGCCATAGTCACGCTAAGAACTAATACAATCTCCATACATGAACTGAAATAAACAAAGCAAAAGAAAGAAAAGAAAAATACTCAAGAACAAGTCTCCAAGCCTTCTAGCATCCAAGGATTGTGTTGTGGAATATTTACAAGATGGAATGTGGTAGAATGATGGATGGAGAATGGAATTCTTCTAATGATGTAGATACTATTTATAGCCCAAGAATCCTTTAGGTAAAGGGTTAGAGATTATGTAGATAGGAAAAGTTATGGAATCCTTTAGGTAAAGGGTTAAGGATAAGTTATGGAATTCTTTAGGTAAAGGGTTAAGGATTATGTAGGTAGAAAAAGTTATCCCTTTTGCACCCTGAAAACGTGTCAAATTCGGCCCAAAACTCAGAAATCCCGCGTCGGCGTCGTGGACCTGCAAACTGGTGCCACAGCGCCTGAAAATCAGAGGCGTTTTAGAACATTCGTGGCGGCGCGCTGGCCGCTGCGCTCATGGCCGGTGACGACATTCTTCCGATTTTTCGCTTTTCGTCCTTTGTTCGTCCGGTCTTCGTCTGATTTCTTCTATATTTCCCGGAACTTCTTAGGCTTCATTTCTTGGTCCTTTTAGTGTGCAATTTCATCTCATTTATGCTCATTTCATCTCCTTTTCGTTATTTCTCCATTTCTGACCGCTGTGACACAAAAGAAAGGAAAACAACTCTAATACTATACTAAACATATATGAAATGAGTAAAATACTAACTAAAAATGACTCAAAAGGTGTATATAAAATACACCGATCAAATACCCCCAAACTTAAACTTTGCTCGTACTCGAGTAAAGCACAAAACAAAAATAAAACAAAACGATCAAAGACTCAAAGAGATGGATCAAGTAGTTATAATATTGCTTCTTCAAAATCATGGATGAAAGATGAGATAATATGTTAGAACATATATAGCATGAATAATCAGCAATCTAGAATTTCAAGTTAGATATTTCGCAAATTCACTTAGATCATGTTCAATGGAAATACAAACACCTAACCTATGCATGCCAATTTCATTCCATCTTTCCCAAATGCTATAGACCTGTTTACTTGCTATTCTCCACTAATCATAGACATACATATTAAAGATCATCAGGACTTTCAAGGGTTATAAGGTAGGCTTAGGCAGGGGTATGTAAAAATAGGCATTTAGGCTCAATTACGTACCATAAGCACTTTTCATTCAAACTCCTTTTCCTTCTTTTTGATTTCCTTTTTAGTTTCGTACCCACTTTCTCCCCTCTTTTCTTTTGAGAGAATGATATGTATTATAAATAACAGGAACCCCCAAACTTAGACTTTTGCATATTTTTCATTGGTGTGCATCAAATTTGTTCACTCTCTTTTTGTCTCTTTTTCACGCTTTTCATCCCAATACTTTTCCATTATTACTTATGACACAACAAAGAAATCATAGGGTGTCAAAGAAAGATATTTATTTTAGGCTCAAAGGGGCTGACTAGTGATACATTTTATGTCATGGTAGGTAATGAATGGTCAAAAGGGCTATCAAAAAAATGTCTGAATCATCTCCCTCAAAATGTACGTCTTAACTATTTCGCCTCAAATAACAAGCAAACAGATTTTTTAGACATTTTTCAACCGTTCTTTCCATAATTGACACACATAAGTGAAGCCCAAATATTCCAAATAATTAGATGTCAGGAATTTTTGACATATCTAACTTAAGCACACAGATTGTCGCTTTTAATTCCATTACATTATCCCACTTTATCCACTCAATATCTTTAGCAACTACAACATGGATGATCCAAAAAATAAAATTATGACTCAAAAACACATAAAAACACACAAAACAAATCAAAAAGACTCAAAAACACTAAGCCAAAATATAAGACACCCCCCCCAAACTTAATCGACATATTGTCCCCAATGTGTGAAGACTAAAAATAGGGACAACTTACTGACACAACACAACGGTCATAACGGAGGTCTGAGAGGAAAAATTCTAGAATTTGCACGGAATATGGCTCTCAGAACTTTCGGCGCCACGACCCTGAGATTCGGCGCCGTGGCGCCCCAAGTACTACGGCTCTCTGAAGTTCCGGCGCCACGACGCTGATTCTGGGCGCCGCGGCGCTGACGACGGTTTTTCCCTTTTTTTGAGCGTTTTTGCTCCTTTTTCCTTAGATTTAGCTTTCAGTCCACCTGTCATCCAACAACACAAAACAAGAACCCAAGACCGTGAGACTGTTCAAGAAAAAATAAAAACAAACTAAAATAAAAATAAAAATAACATAATTAAAAATATTGGGTTGCCTCCCAACAAGCGTTGTCTTTAACGTCTTTTAGTCGGACGCAGTTAACCTTTACTAGTGTCCGGCTGATCCTTCTGCGAACTGCTTGCAATCCGCACAGTGTTTGTTGCAGGTCTCACTTTTCCTACAACACCTTTTCAAACAAGGCCCTCAGACATAAGATTATCCCCCAAGTACACAAGGATTGAATAGAGTGGATAGTTGATGATCTTGAAAGCCCTAATTCTCCATCATAACTGATTTAAATCAAAGTATTTTCATAATTACTTTATTTCCTGCATTATTAGTTTAGAATTCCAACTCAATTAACGTTAACCAAATAGAAACTAAAGCATAGATAATCAGTACTTGAAAATCAGTCCCTGAGGACGATATTCGGTCTTACCTAGACTATATTACTTGTAACGATACGTGCACTTGCGTTAAGCGTGTGTATAAATCGCACATCAAGTTTTTGGCGTCGTTGCCGGGGACAATGTGTGATTTAATTTTTTTGGGGAGGGGGGGTGTCTTATTGTTTTTTAGTCTTTTTGATTTGTTTTGTGTATTTTTGAGTATTTTTTGAGTCATAATTTTTTTTTAAGATCATGCATGCTGTAGTTACTGGAAACGCCTAGTGAAGTAAGGTTGAATAATGTAATGGAATTAGAAGCAACCATCAAAACACTTAGGTTAGATATGCCAAAAATTCATAAAATCGGACTATTTAGGGTATCTTGCTTGATTTGTGCATTGATAATGAAAACCTATGTGTCTGTTTGCTTGCTATTTGAGGCGAAATAGTTAGGATATGCATGTTAGGGAGATGACTCAGACATTTCTTTGTTAGCCCTTTCTTACCATATATTCCTAGTCAGCCTCTTTGAACCTAAAAATAAGACCTTTCTTTGACACCCTATAATTCCATATTTGTGCCATAAGTGAAAAATTTAGGTGATTAGAATATAAAGTGTTGAAAAAGAGACAAAAGAGAGTGAACAATTTTGATGCACCCCAAATGAAAAAGTAATAATAAATAGGCAAAAGCCTAAGTTTGGGGGTGCCGGCTATTCATAATACACTTCATTCTCTCAAAACAAAAGAGGGGAAAGATAGGTATGAAGTGAAGAAGAAAATCAAAAGAAAAGGGAAGAGTTGAAAGAAAAAAAGCTTATGGTACGTAAGTTGAGCCTAAAAGCCTATTTTTACCTACTCATGCCTAAGCCTACATTACAACCCTGAAAAGTCCTGAAGATCTCTAATATGTGTATCCATGATTAGTGGAGAATAGCAAGTAAACATGTCATAGGATTTTGAAATTAACATGCACAGTTGGGTATTCTTACTTCCATTGAGCATGGTTAAAGTGAATTTGCGAAATATCTGACTTGATGTGTTTAGAATGCTAAAAATCCATGCCATATGTTCCTGCATATTATTCTGTTAACCTTCATGCTTTTCTAAGTAACAATGATGCAGCAAAGTGTTCAATGTCTTTGAGTCATTCTATTTTCTTCTTCCTTGTGTCTTTGTTTCTTTCTTTTGATCTTTGCTCGAGGGCGAGCAAAGGTTAAGTTTGGGGGTATTTGATCGGTGTATTTTATATACACTATTTGAGTCATTTTTAGTTAGTCTTTTGCCCATTTTTGTACAAATATGTGTCGTCTTAGGATAGATTTTCTTTATTTTGAGTCATAATGGTTTAAAGTGGCACATTGGCGAAAAGGAGCGAAAAGAGGGCAGAAACAGAGGTTCCAGAGCTCAAAAAGCTAGAAAATTGGCGATCCGGGCAAGAAACAGGGCGGCGCCACGACGCCCAAAGTACAGAGAGCCGCAGGAGTTTCGGCGCCGCGGCGCCAGTTGCAGGGCCGCGGCGCCGAGGCGGGAATT
Source organism: Przewalskia tangutica (assembly GCA_029844215.1). Classification (NCBI taxonomy): domain Eukaryota; kingdom Viridiplantae; phylum Streptophyta; class Magnoliopsida; order Solanales; family Solanaceae; genus Przewalskia; species Przewalskia tangutica. The sequence goes on from CM056722.1 coordinate 134,891,953, forward strand.
CTGCCAAATCCGAATGGGAATGGGCCAAGGCCAAGAAGGAAAAGTTTGGGAACGTTTTTAGGCTATAAAAAGGACCTTCCTAGGTCAGAATAGGGGTTCCCACTTTTGCCAATTCATCACAAACTTGGAGATCAAGATTGGAGACTACTTTTGTGTAACTTCTTTGTTCTTTGTTTTATTTCTTTGTAGTTTATGTTGGATATTAGTTTAGTTTTTGGCATGTCTATGGCTAGGAATTAACTTAATTTAGGGCTTTCCATATCGAATCACTTGAAACTCATTCTTATGAATTAATGCATGTTTTGGTTTCTTCTTATCATTGTTGAGATTTATTCAATATTTGTCTTGATTTCTTGGTAATTAATTAATCACTAATTATCATAATCTATATGATTTCTAATCGAAAGCCGAAAGGGGAGATTGTGAATATGCTATAGTTGAATAAATATAGGTTAAATCGTGAACGAAAGTACCCCGATACTTGTGTAGCTTAATAGGCTATTGTTCTTAATCCTCCTTTATAGTCAATCTTGTCACCGAAAGGTAGAAGAGTTCTATATTGGGGTTAAGTGTTTATATTACCTTAACAGGAGTATAAAACGACTTAGTTAACCTGTTGTCTCAAAATAGAAGAAGAATCATATTTAATTGCATTTACAAGTAAGATGAGCGGATAGTTGAGGAGATTTGGAAGCCCTATTTCCACCATATCTGAAGTAAAATAAAGTAATTTAGTTAGCATCTATAATTATAGTTATAAACAATTCATCAATAATCGGTTACCAAATAGATACCATAGAATAGAGTTTGATAATTGGACATTAATCCCTGAGGACGATTACTCGGTCTTCTAGACTATATTACTTGTCACGACACGTGCACTTGCGTTAGTGTGTGCATAAATCGTGCATCAATATATCGTCAGGGTTCTTCCATGGCTTATGTACTATTATATGTGGATGATATTATATTGACTGCCTCTTCTGATGCATTATGCCAGTCTATTATGACAATGCTCAGTTCTGAGTTTGCCATGAAAGACTTGGGACCATTGAATTATTTTTTGGGAATCGCTGTCACTCGTCATGCAGGAGGACTATTCTTATCACAGAGGAAGTATGTAGATGAGATCGTTGAGAGGGCTGAAATGTCATCCTGTAAGTATCTACTCCAGTTGATACTAAACACAAGTGGGTGTTGCAGTTGGATCTCCCTATGAGGATCCGACCCGCTATCGTAGTCTGGCAGGGACCCTTCAGTATCTTACGTTCACGCGACAAGATATTGTATATGTCGTACAACAGGTGTGTTTGTTTATGCATGACCCCAGGATTGAACATATGAATGCGCTCAAACGCATTCTTAGATACGTTTAGGGAACACTTGATTATGGCTTGCATTTGTATCCTTCGTCAACGTCTGCCCTTGTCTCCTATACAGATGCTGATTGGGGTGGTTGTCTGGATACCAGGCGTTCTACATCTGGCTATTGTATGTTTCTTGGAAATAACTTGGTCTCATGGTCTGTAAAACGTCAATCCACTCTTTCACGTTCAAGTGCAGAGGTCGAGTATCGAGGGGTAGCCAATGTGGTCTCTGAGTCATATTGGTTACGTAATCTTCTTTTAGAGCTCTATTATCCTATTCAGAAAGCTACATTGGTGTATTGTGATAATATAAGTGACATCTACCTTTTCGATAATCCAGTTCAACACCAGCGCACTAAACACATATAGATGGACATTCACTTTGTTCGAGAAAAGGTAACTAGAGGACAAGTACGTGTCTGTCATGTCCATTCTAGATATCAAATTACAGACATCTTTACAAAGGGTCTTCCCTCGATTCTTTTTGAAGATTTTAGAGACAGTCTCAGCGTACGAAGACCGCCCGCTATGACTGCGGGGGAGTGTTAAATATACACATAATATACAATTTACAAATGTATATTATGTGTATATTCAGAATATTAAGCATCACAGACCAGCAGCACAATGAAGCATCACGGAACAGTGGCCAAGCCCATCACGGGCAGATTGTATATTTGTTATATATTAGATATTAGTCTTGTACCTTAATTAGTATTGTAATATTATCATAATTGTATAGTTAGTCTCCATATAGAATAGGGATTTAGATGTAGAATAGGAAAATAATTTTCCTATTGTAACTTGTATACATAGACCTTTCATCAATAAGAATAATCAAGTGATTATTTCTTTCAGTGTGAAAGACACTGTTTTTAAAGATATTTTACCCCGATATGGGTATATCCTCAGGATTTAACAAATTCTTCTAGTATAAAACTACGAGCCAGAAACTAACAAAAACAATTATTTTATAGAATACCAAAAACAATTAAGAAGTGGAAGAATTTGTCTTTGTATATCTATCTAAAAAGAGAAGGACTCTAAATGTATATATAGGTGAACCAAGACCAAAACTACCATAATGATTAATGGTACGGTCAAACAGAGAATTAATGATAGTAAAGAATAGAGACACTTAATGGGTCAATAGAAACAATCAAATATATAATATTATCTCATTAATTAGCCATTGAAGACTGATTACTGGACTGGAAACCAACGTTATAAGGCAAATTTTAGTTAGTTACATATTGCTATGCTTTATTCAATAGAAATAGGACAAGTGTAAAGTGTATATGATAATTTCTATTTTTGTACAGATATACATGTATAAATAGAGGCATGACTAATGAATAAAATACACAGAAAATTTCTCATCATCTTCTTCAAAATCCATCGTGGTATCAGAGATTGATTCATTCTCTTTTCAAAAACTGAAATACAACTTCATTTTCTTCAAGCAAAATGGCTAAAGAATCTACTCAATAAGAACTGGAAATGGCAACACCATCGACTCAAATCACCCCATATCATCTTCATCCTTCGGATTCTCCTGAGATGAACCTCATCAATACTGTGTTTGATGGAAAAGGTTTCCCAAGCGAGGAGGTCAGTTTTAATAACTTTTTCTGCAAATAAAAAACCGAGTTTCATAAATGACACATGTAAGGAAGCATATCAGAAATTGCACACTTGTTCAAACAAATCATTCCAGTATCTTAGCAAGGAACAACGATCAGAAATTGCACACTTGTTCAAATAAAATGCAAATGGCACAGCCACCCTCCTCAACTCCTGATACTAATGCAATAGCTGGTACAATTCTAAAGTATTCAGGAAACTTGTTTCTCTGTTTTTAACTCTAACACCTGGATAATTGATTCAGGTGCCTCAGAACATAGTGTTTTGACTAATAGTTTTTTTTGCTTGTCACCAATCTATGTTCCTTTAAGTATTAGCTTACTTTATTATTACAAATTGATTGTTACTCATGCAAGGAGTCTTCTAATGTTGCCCAATCTTATTCTTAAAAATATGCTGCATGTCCCATCTTTTAAGTACAATTTACTTTCAGTCAATAGATTATATTTTCAAATCAAATGCCACCTTTTGTTCACTTTCACCGTGTGTATTTTGCTGGACCTATTAGTGAGGAGGGTAGAAGCTTTTAATGATGTCAAAGAAGGATTGTACTTATTGCCGCCTTCAATTCCTAGGTCTAATTTTTGTTCTAAGGAGTATGTAGTTTCTCTTCCACAAGGAAGTGATTCCAAGTTTGTTTCTAATTCAGTTTTCTTTCCTGTTTTTGCTAATATTATCCCAGATGTAAGCCTTTGGCACATCAGACTTAGATATTTTCCCTTTTCATCAATGAAACATATTAAGTTTATCATTTTTTCTTTATTTTCTGATTGTGTATGTGATATATGATCAAAAGCTAGACAAATTAGGACACCTTTTCCTTCTAGCACAATCAAAACTAAAGGATTATTTGACTTGATTCCTATTGATATTTGGGACCTTTCTAACATTCTACCTATAATAGGTATAAGTATACTAAAAGTGATGCTTTCCCAATTTTGAAGTATTTTCTCACCATGGTAGAGATACAATTAACAAGAAAGTCAAATATATTAAATCTAATAATACGTTAGAGTTGGGTTTAGGATCACAAGAAGAAGCTCTAAGTTCTCAGGGTATTTTGCATAAAAAATTATGTTGCTACTCCTCAACAGAATGGAGTTGCTGAAAGAAAATATAGACATCTTTTAGAAGTTGCTAGGACATTGTTCTTTCAATATCATGGTCCTATATCCTACTAGGGAGAATTTGTTCTAACAATTGTGAGTTACAATTGCGGTTACAAGGAAATGAGAAAGTAAGCAACAACAATTTTGGTTACAAATCTGGAAAATATGAACAAAGAAAATAGTTTGTTGAGTCGATTGATATTCAATCTGTCCTTCAGACAATATTGCCCCGTATAAATCTTTTAACGGCTATTGGCAACTTGTCTCCCAAGATAAAACAGCAACAAACAATTGGAGCAAAGGATAACTCAAGTATTTACTAAAAAGAAATTTTTTTGAGTGTGTAAAAGAATGCTAGAGAAGAAGAACTTAGACAAAATCTGAATTTTTGGTGTGTCCTTCAATTGAGCCAATGACCTCAATTTATAGTGTGATGAAGATGACTTCTCATCTAGCCAATTAATGGCCTTCAATGACATGTAATGGCACTTAATATGGGGTTACAATTCAGCCAAATAATGGCTGAATTTATATGCCAAATTATGAAGGATTAATGCTCCAAAACCAGCCCAAAAGTCAGAACTTTTCGTCTTCCGTTGAGGCTTCTGGAATCGAAGAATCGCGGCCCTATCTGGGGGGCGCCGCGATGCCTCATTCCAGTAGCCAAACAGATAATTAGCGCTGCGGCGCTGGCTGGAGCGTCGCGGCTCCGACGGTGAGGCGTAGCGACCCTTCGAGGCTCCTCGACATTTTCTGACTCGTTTCATCTTTTACACATCGTACACTTCTTCCTTCATATACTAACGTGAAACTATCGTCATTTGACCAATAACCTTCTATCATTTCATGTCTCAAATATTTTGTATACGTACCAAAATCTCTTTCACTAAGAAAACTTATGATCATTGGTACAATGTGTGCACGTGTGTGAAAATGAGGTTTCCGACATGCGGGGCCCTAATTGTTCGAGTCATAAATAATAGGATTACATTTATTTTACGTTAATAAATTTCTAACAATCCCCTATTGAAAGAGATTTTGGCACACTCACATGGTGCATTTCTAGCAATCTTTCGGTGGATTGATGTTGCATCTGAACAGGTAGCCGGGGCCTTGAACCTTCCATAGTAGAACACCATCGGACTTACTTACTGCGCGGTGAACTTGATGTCTTGAACCGTCAGTGTTTAGTGTAAGCCAAGACAAGGGTACCAACACACCACCTTTTCTTACTCTGTTCTTCTTTAAGGTTTTGTCCGTTGTGGACATGAACACGTCTTGGATTCTTAAGTGCGTTCAATTTGAGGTGGCCAGTCCTCATACTTAAATATGTGGTCTCCTACAAGTTATCATCCTACACCCCACTTCACATGTGTTAGGAATCATTACAAGTTTCTCCAAACCTAACCTTGATTTTTGGAGATCATTAAAGGTTTTGAAAACTTAACCTTTAACCACTCTGCAGACAACACTTAATGTCTATCACGAGAACGACCTTGCATGAATGTTTCTTAAAAAAAAACAATATCTTAAGTGCTCTTTCTTCCATCGAAGCACTCAACTGAACCTTTACGATTTAGTTTTCCCATTGAACCTAATTCTTGGGATCTCCAGTCAGTAAGGTTGGGTATCCACCGTATCACTTCTTATTGATTGGGTTTTAGGCCCATTCTCCTAGACAGGCAGAACATTTGATCTCTGGGTATTGATCGGTGTATTTTATATACACTTTTCGAGTCATTTTTAGTTAGTCTTTTGTCTCGTTTTGTACAAATAAGTGTCGTATTAGGATAGATTTTCTTTCTTTTGAGTCAAAGTGGTTAAAATGGTCAAATGGCGGAAAATGAGCTAAAAGATGGCAAAAGAGGAGGTTCCAGAGCTAAAAGCAAAGAAAGTGGCGAACGAGGCGTAAACTCCGACGTGCCGCTTCGCCGCAATCGAAGCCGCGACGCCTAATCATCAGAGAGGCTGCGGAGGTTCCAGCGCCGCGACGCCTACGCATGCAGAGACTGGCCGCGCGCCAAATCACCCGGCATCGCAGGTTCCGCGCCAGCCGAAGCGCTGGCACACGCTGAAAATCAGGTTTTTAGACGAAATTCTGGGTCAGGCCTAAAGGAAATGTTTGAGGCGGTTTTCAGCCTATAAAAGGGAAACCGTAGGCAGTTCTAAAGAGTTTCCTTTCTTGCACAACACAAGATTTTCTTGGATTGAAGATTGGAGACCCTAAACTTAGTAATTTCTTTTCTTTTCTTTCTTTTATTTCAGTTTTTTGTATGATGAACTTTGAATTAGTTCTTGTCATGGCAATGGCTAGGAACTAATTATTTTATAGGGCTTTCCATGTTGATTCACTAGAAACGTATGTTATGAATTAATGCATGTCTATGGTTATTCTTGTTGTTGTTGAGATTTATCCAATAATTGCTTTGAATGCTTGGTAATTAATTGACAACTAATTATAATTATATGATTTCTAATCAAACTTCGAAAGGAGGAGGTTGTGAATATGATGTAAGTTGGGTAGACATATTTTGGATTGGGGATGAAAATACCTCAATTATTTATGTAGCGTTAATGAGAGGCTTAACAACCCTAATTTTACGCATGGTGCGTGACAGTTAACTAGATTTTTGTGCTTAATCCTCCTATAGAGTTATCCTTATCACCGAAAGGTAGAAAGGTGCACATCGGGTCGAGTGTTTATATATCCTTAACGGGAATATAAAACGATTTCGTAAACCTGCTAGCTCCGAGAGAAGAAAACCATAATTCATTGCATTGATAAATAACATAAGCGGATAGTTGAGGAGACATGGAAGCCCTATTCCCATCACAACTGAAGTAAACCTATAGTTAATTAGCTTTTATAATTTTTAGTTATAAACCACAAAATCAAATATCAATTACCAAATAGATACCAAAAGTGTTACACCCCGTAATTGCAGGACATGTTTTAAGAACGTACGTAAGAACTCGCAAGTGTTAAATTTGAGACTTGTAAAAAAATTTAACGGAATTATGGAATTGTCGGAAAACGTATTATTTTGACGAATGGGAGGGCGACACGTGTCACCCCCCCTTAAGTGAGCTTGGACGAATTGATCTTGGACATAAGGGTCATTTGACCCTTGTTAGGAAGACAAGTCTTGCACTTGAAGAGCTTGACATAATTGACTTGGTCAATGGACCCACTTAGCCTTGATATTTAATAAGAGATCATCCAAACCACCCAATTGTTTGCATCTTGACCCTCCATGTTCCTTTATAATACTAGTAGTAGCATGAGAGAGCACAACACTTAGAAAAATTTTCAAGAATTTCAATAACCCCTCTAGGTTGCTCTCGGGTTCCATGCCTTTCAAAAGGAAAAAAATTTGTTTCTTGTCCATTAAACTCCACACTTTAAACCAAGGTTCTTGAGGGTAGTTTAAGCTTATCTCAATAGAAAAATCTCGGAAAAAGTTAGTTTTCGGGTTAGTCGCAAAATGAAAACCTAGTGGCTTTCTAGGTTTTGGATTGGAGGTTTGAAGGAAAGTTGTTGGTGTGGTTCTAAGGGTCTCAAGGAGCGGATTGAGGTGTCTTGATGAGGCTCTAGGTTGCTAAGGAGCAACTTCGGTTTTGAAGATTGGATTACAATTCGTTGAGGTATAATCTTATTCTTTGAAAGTGTTACAAGATTATTTATATTGTTGTTGTTAGCTTTACATGTTGCTAGAATAAAGTTGTTAAGTTGAAGTTTGTAAGTATTATGGATTACTTGTAGCTTAAGTTCGAAATGAAAAGTAAGTCATGTTAAGTTGGAATACAATTTGATCGTTATTAGAATCGTCGCATGTAATTGACTAGAAGATTATAGTAGTTATTATTGGTTGCGACTAGATATTATGTTATGCTACCAAGTTGGATTGAAATGGAAATTGGATAAGAATTAGTATTGTTGAACTCGGTGGCGAATTTGGACTTGTAGTTTGTATTAGTTTGTTATTCAATTGTATTGGACTACCTTCTAAATTGTGAGCCAATTGGGGCTGTTTGGTTATTCATTTGTACTAGACTACCTTCTATATTGTTGTGAGCCAATTGGGGCTGTTTGGTTATTGTATTCGGCCTTGAAAAAGGTGGCAAAGTGAGTAGAAACAAAGGAGGTCTTTGTCCGATTTTCCGTAGAATTTAGCGACTTAGCACTTAGAATATTCTACGCTTGAATTAAGAGGTTAATGGACGATTGTGGCCATTATAGGTTGAAGTACTTTGGAGCCTTTTTGCAACTTGTCGCTAGTCGTCATGAGGTATGTGAACCTCTTCTTTCTTTGGCATGATCCTACGTATGAAATCTCCATGTGATAGTATTTCAAGATTCCTTCTACTCTTAGAAGTTAAGAAGTATTTACATTGTTGAATCTAAGTTAAGAGTATGTTTAAATTGTCCTAAGTCCTTACTAGGTCTTATGGGAGACGTTGGTAAACGGTTAGGAAGTTATGAGATTTGATTTAAAGGCTATGTGTCTTGATTTGTTTAAAGTAAGTAAGTGGATTTTATGTTCAAATGACTTGAATTTATATGTGAAAAGGGATTGATTTTAAAAGTGGAAGTTATATGATTTTAAGGAATGAATTACATGGTTTTGGGAAGGTATGGAACTTTATATGTTTTTGTATAAGTAATTGGGCTTTAAAGGAAGTATGTTATGAAGTATGAAGACTAAGAACTTTGATTGTCTTTTAAGGATTATGAAGTTTTAAGCGTCTGATTCTTTTTAAGTATGTATGTACGTAGTACCTTTCGATCCGTTTTCCTAAATGTTGTAAGAATAAAAGTGACATAAGTTCTCTAAAATGAATGGTTGTTATAATAGCTTTACGGGAAGTTGTTATGACGACTTAAGAAGAAGTGGAAAGATGGTTTAAAAATGTTATGTAAGGAAAATCACACCGAGCCTACGAATAGGCGGACACGTTATGAAATACACCGAGCCTACGAATAGGCGGACACGTTATGAAATACACCGAGACTACACATAGGCGGATTACGCCATATTACCGAGCCTTCACATAGGCGGGTTACGTAATCTACACCGAGCCCCACAGCGGCCTGACATGCTACATGATTCCACAAGACACCGAGCCCACAGCGGGCGGATTATGCTACACGATTCCACAAGACACCGAGCCCCACAGCGGGCGGATTATGCTACATGATTCCACAAGACCGAGCCCCACAGCGGGCGGATTATGCCACATGATTTATGAGTACACCGTGTCCCGCAAATGGGCCGGACTACGTTATCACGTATGGATAATCAAATTAAGCTCCCAAATAAGAAGTCCCTCCATAATGGGTCAGATTATGTTATGTAAGATATGTAAGTTATGTGAAAAAGACTGAATTAAATTCTTAAGTATGTATGTATGAATATGTTGTTAATTTTATTGAAAGAAGGAAAGAAACGGTTAATATATGATTGATTTCAGGAGTTAAAAGGACATTCTTTTATACAGATACGATTTGGTTATTGCATTTTATTTACATTCCATACTCTGTTGTTATCGACCTTCGGGGCTGCGTTCATGCCCGCAGGTTATAGGTACCCAGGTTGGTGATCCTTGCTCTTAGGATCTCTGTTCAGTTTTTGGAAAGAAGCTCCTTTCACTCCGGAGGCTTATCTTTTGCACGGTTTCCACGATATGGTAGACTTATGTACATTCAGGTATGGCGGCCCCGTCCCTTGCGATTGTAATTCTTAGGTCTGTAGGCACATTTTGTGGGTCAGTTTGTAAAGGAAAGGAGGCAACTGCTTCGTTTATGTATGTACGTTCAGGAAGGTAGCCATATCGGCTAACCTGTTGTTTTATTACTGTTGTTTTATTTTATAAGTTTCATGTATGTTCGCTGATTTTCTCGATGTATACTGCAAGGGTTCCCGTGTAGGGAACGATCGCGGGCCTGGTCGTGACAAAAGTGGTATCGAGCGCTTAGTCCTCGGAAAGTGTCTACACCGTGTCTAGTAGAGTCTTGATTATCGGTGTGTTGTGCACCACATCTATAATCAGGAGGCTACAGGACATTTAGGATTGGTTTTCAATCTTCTCACTCTGAGATCGTGCAGTAGAGCTGTATTAATAGGTTGACCCGTCTCTGACGTATTCTTATGTATGTGAATCAGCTATGCCTCCACGGAAGGCGACCAGGGCCCAGAAGGCGGGCAAAGCGGCGAGGCGCCAAAGTCAGAGAGTTACCGTGAGTCGGGCACAGAATATACGAGGTAGTAGGCGGGTCGGCGAGTTCACCACGCCGGCGATATTAGAAGGCGAGAGCGGCGGTAGCTCGAGGTTCCGTGCAGCCTCGATTCCGCACCAGTGCCGAGTATAGAGACTACGGGGCGGTCCGATTATTGACCAAGATAGTAGTCGCAAGCGGCAAGCGGAGCAGCAACACCCAGAGCCGAAGCGGCTGCGGATTAGGGATTTTCTAGATGTCATCCACCCGAAGTTTTATGGTTCGAGGTCCGATGAGGATCCGCAGGAGTTCATTCGGCTACAATGGACCACGCAGTTCTTAGGGCTTCAGAGACAGTGCATTACGCTAGCCTCCTACCGGTTCTGCGATATCGCGTTGAACTGCTTGAGTCGTGGTTGCTTTCAAGAGGTGATGATGCTCTTCCAATTGTTTGGGAGGAGTTTACTGAGGCCTTCATGGATCACTTTGCCTCCCGAGATGAGAGAGCCTGCAGATGCATTCTTGACCTTGAGGCGAGCAACGGAGGACTATCGAGTATAGCTTGGAGTTTGACTCTTGGCCGTTACGCATACTATTGTGGCTAACATGGCCGATAGAGTTCATCGCTATGTTATGGGGCTAGACCGTTATATGATCACCGCTTGCACGGAGTAGCCCTTCACCAGAACGGATATTGCCAGATACATACTTATGCACGCGGATCGAGGCGAGAGAGAGAGGACCAGACCAGGCAACGGCCAAGAGGCCGGGCAGCGAGGTTCGTGGTGATTTTCAAGCGGAGAGCCTCGGCGAGCTAGGTCTACGATTCGGACGCAGACAGTGCTCCTTCCCGCCGGGCGGAGGTTAGATCACCGTAATTCGGAGCCGGCCGAGCTCCAGGCTTCGTCGTATACGCACATACGGGTTCTAGACATGGGGCCCTCTTCCTCGATGTTCACAGCTGTGGCGCATCACCATGGGGAATGTCGTCGTGCTACTGGTGCCTGTTTTGCCTGTGGCCGTCAGGGCCATATGTTGAGGGATTGTCCTAGTAGGAGAGTTGCAGGAGGGATAGAAAAGTCTACCGGATCAGTTGCGGGTTCTTCGCCTTCAGTAGCTAGGCAGGATGTTCATCCACCGGCAGGCCGTGGCAGGGGTCGTGGTGGAAGTTTCCAGTTTTAGCGGTCCTTTGAACCGCCTATATGAATTCTGTATATCTTCGCCGCTACGTATCCGTATGCATGATAAGGTTATTTTATGTTTAAGTATTAAAAACGGATAATATTGAAGTTATGTATGTATGTTAGAAGGAGTTGGAAGTACGAAAAGGTAACCTCGTTTGGGCTTATGATGGACAGATATGCATGTGCGGGGTATTAGGGCCATGTGTGGCATTGTTGGTATGTCGGGGTTGTGAAAGGAAACTATGTCGCTAATTATAAGTTTGACTCCGAAAGAACATTCGAGGACGAATGTTTCTAAGGGGGGAAGAATGTTACACCCCGTAATTGCAGGACATGTTTTAAGAACGTACGTAAGAACTCGCAAGTGTTAAATTTGAGACTTGTAAAAAAATTTAACTAACTTATGGAATTGTCGGAAACGTATTATTTTTGGAATGGGAGGCGACACGTGTCACCCCCTTAAGTGAGCTTGGACGAATTGATCTTGGACATAAGGGTCATTTGACCGCTTGTTAGGAAGACAAGTCTTGCACTTCAAGAGCTTGACATAATTGACTTGGTCAATGGACCCACTTAGCCTTGATATTTAATAAGAGATCATCCAAACCACCCAATTGTTTGCATCTTGACCCTCCATGTCCCTTTATAATACTAGTAGTAGCATGAGAGCACAACACTTAGAAAAATTTGCAAGAATTTCAAGAACCCTAGGTTGCTCTCGGGTTCCATGCCTTTCAAAAGGAAAAAATTGTTTCTTGTCCATTAAACTCACACTTTAAACCAAGGTTCTTGAGGGTAGTTTAAGCTTATCTCAATAGAAAAATCTCGGAAAAAGTTAGTTTTCTGTTAGTCGCAAAGTGAAAACCTAGTGGCTTTCTAGGTTTTGGATTGGAGTTTGAAGTAAAGTTGTTGGTGTGGTTCTAAGGGTCTCAAGGAGCGGATTGAGGTGTCTTGATGAGGCTCTAGGTTTCTAAGGAGCAACTTCGGTTTTGAAGATTGGATTACAATTCGTTGAGGTATAATCTTATTCTTTGAAAGTGTTACAAGATTATTTATATTGTTGTTGTTAGCTTTACATGTTGCTAGCATAAAGTTGTTAAGTTGAAGTTTGTAAGTATTATGGATTACTTGTAGCTTAAGTTCGAAATGAAAAGTAAGTCATGTTAAGTTGGAATACAATTTGATCGTTATTAGAATCGTCGCATGTAATTGACTGTAAGATTATAGTAGTTATAATCGTTGCGACTAGATATTATGTTATGCTACCAAGTTGGATTGAAATGGAAATTGGATAAGAATTAGTATTGTTGAACTCAGGTGGCGAATTTGGACTTGTAGTTTGTATTAGTTTGTTATTCAATTGTATTGGACTACCTTCTAAATTGTGAGCCAATCGGGGTTTGGTTATTCATTTGTACTAGACTACCTTCTATATTGTTGTGAGCCAATCGAGGCTGTTTGGTTATTGTATTCGGCCTTGAAAAGGTGGCAAAGTGAGTAGAAACAAAGGAGGTGTTGTCAGATTTTCCGTAGAATTTAGCGACTTAGCACTTAGAATATTCTACGCTTGAATTAAGAGGTTAATGGACGATTGTGGCCATTATAGGTTGAAGTAATTTGGAGCCTTTTGCAACTTATCGCTAGTCGTCGCGAGGTATGTGAACCTCTTCTTTCTTTGGCATGATCCTACGTATGAAATCTCCATGATAGTATTTCAAGATTCCTTCTACTCTTAGAAGTTAAGAAGTATTTACATTGTTGAATCTAAGTTAAGAGTATGTTTAAATTGTCTTAAGTCCTTACTAGGTCTTATGGGAGACGTTGGTAAACGGTTAGGAAGTTATGAGATTTGATTTAAAGGCTATGTGTCTTGATTTGTTTAAAGTAAGTAAGTGGATTTTATGTTCAAAATGACTTGAATTTATATGTGAAAAGGGATTGATTTTAAAAGTGGAAGTTATATGATTTTAAGGAATAAATTACATGGTTTTGGGAAGGTATGGAACTTTATATGTTTTTGTATAAGTAATTGGGCTTTAAAGGAAGTATGTTATGAAGTATGAAGACTAAGAACTTTGATTGTCTTTTAAGGATTATGAAGTTTTAAGCGATACGATTCTTTTTAAGTATGTATGTACGTAGTACCTTTGGATCCGCTTTCCTAAATGTTGTAAGAATAAAAGTGACATAAGTTCTCTAAAATGAATGGTTGTTATAATAGCTTTATGGGAAGTTGTTATGACGACTTAAGAAGAAGTGAAAAGATGGTTTAAAAATGTTATGTAAGTAAAATCACACCGAGCCTCCGAATAGGCAGGATTACGTTATGAAATATACCGATCCTACGAATAGGCGGATTACGTTATGAAATACAACCGAGCCTACACAGAGGCGGATTACGCCATATTACCCCGAGCCTTCACATAGGCCGTTACGTATCTTACACCGAGCCCACAGCGGGCGGATTATGCTACTTGATTCCTCAGTACACCGAGCCCCACAGGCGGGCCGGATTATGCTACATGATTCCACAGTACACCGAGCCCCACAGGCGGGCCGGATTATGCTACATGATTCCACAGTACACCGAGCCCCACAGGCGGGCCGGATTATGCCACATGATTTATGAGTACACCGTGTCCCGCAAAAATGGGTCGGATTACGTTATCACGTATGGATAATCAAAGTAAGCTCCCAAATAAGAAGTCCCTCCATAATGGGTCGGATTATGTTATGTAAGATATGTAAGTTATGTGAAAAAGACTGAATTAAACTCTTAAGTATGTATGTATGAATATGTTGTTAATTTTATTGAAAGAAGGAAAGGAACGGTTAATATATGATTGATTTCAGGAGTTAAAAAGGACATTCTTTTATACAGATACGATTTGGTTATTGCATTTTATTTCTGTTCCATACTGCATTGTTATCGACCCTTCGGGCCGCGTTCATGCCCGCAGGTTATAGGTACCCAGGTTGGTGATCCTTGCTCTTAGGATCTCTGTTCAGTTTTTGGAAAGAAGCTCCTTTCCCTCCGGAGGCTTATCTTTTGGTACGGCTTCCACGATATGGTAGACTTATGTACATTCAGGTATGGCGGCCCCGTCACTTGCAGCTTGTAATTCTTAGAGTGCAGTAGTCACATTTTGTGGGTCGCTTTGTAAAGGAAAGGAGGCAACTGCTCCGTTTATGTATGTACGTTCAGGAAGGTAGCCCTATCGGCTAACCTGTTGTTTTATTACTGTTGTTTTATTTTATAAGTTTCATGTATGTTCCGCTGATTTTCTCTGATGTATACCTGTAAGGGTGCCCAGGTAGGGCACCAGTCGTGGGCCCGGGGTCGGGTCGTGACAAAAAGATAGATAGTTGGTACTTGAACCCTAATCCTTGTGGACGATATTCGGTCTTACCAAGACTATATTACTTGTCACGATAACGTGCACTTGCGTTAAAGTGTGTGCATCTTTTCAAGCATTAAGTTTTTGGCGCCGTTGCCGGAGATTAGGCATAGTTCAATATCAATTTTATCTATTTTTAATTTCTAATTTTTTTTTATTATAATTTTTATTATTATTATTATTATTATTATTATTATTTCGTTTTATGTATTTATTGTGTGAAAACAAGGGTGCCGTGATCCGTTGTTGGTTTTGATGCATCTCAGGGATCCTGATGACATGGATTACTACTGTCAATATGATGAAGCTCCAACCCTACAGGAAGAGAGGGAAGAGTTACGAGAAGCCATACTCAGTTTCGCTAGGTATCAAACTCAGTTCATGGACGAAACGAGATTGGCCATGAAGAAGTTAAAACTGCAAATAGGAGAACTCGCAGTCATTTTGAACAGCGAACAGCAAATTGAAGAGCCAGAACTACACCCAACTATTGAGGAATCTGGTGAGATAGTTGGTGTAGAGAAGGAAAAGATTGCAAAGATCCAATTATTCACCTTCTTGGATTCTGTGGAAAATCTTTTTCTTGCACCTATTACAGAAGAAACACCACCAGCTATCACTGCTGATCCCCAATTAGGAAGTCTATACCATAAAGGGTACCCCCTAGAGTTGAGAGATGTAGAGAATTTCACTGATTCCTACATTATAGAAAGCATAAAAGACAAGCCTGTCGGGTGTACTTGGGGAATAATTGTATGTTTAAGGCTCTAGTTTGAACAAATGGTTGTAGGGAAATTGAGACTTACAACAATAAATCTGCGGATTGCAAGCAGTTCGCAGAAGGATCCAATGGGCACTCGTACCATTTAATTACGTCCGGCTAAAAGACGTTAAAGACAGCGTTTGTTGGGAGGCAACCCAACGTTTTCAATTATGTTATTTTATTTTTTGTCTTTAGTTTATTTTATTTTGTCTAGAACAGTCTCATGGTCTTGGGTCCTAGTGTTTATGTTGTGATTGACAGGTGTAGGCCAATAAATTGAAGCGAAAATCAAGAACAACAGGATTTCAAAAACGTAAGCACCGCGGCTCCCAGGAGCAGGGCCGCGGCGCCAAAAGAGCAGAAAAGGCGCTGAAGTTTAAGCGCCGCGGCGCCCAGGAGCAGGGCCGCGGCGCCAAAAATCCAGAAAAATTGCCAAGTCTAGGCGCCGCGGCGCAGAAATTCCCGAAGGAGTGCAGAACATTGGGCGCCGCGGCGCCAAAAGCAGGGCCGCGGCGCCGAAGCGGAAATCCAGAAATTAAAAGACGCCCAGAAATCAGATTTTCCCCAAATTTCAAAACCAAAACCTAACCCCCCTTCTCCACAAAACCCACGAAAATCCACAATTTACCCACAAATCCTCCATAAATCAAACTCAACCACAACCAAAACTCTTAAATTCCTAAAACCCTTAGCTATCTCAACCAACAAAACTCCATCCCATTGCCTCAAATCACCATTAGAAGCAAGAACACCTCGAAGAACACCATAAAAAGGTAATCTTCATCTTGTCTTGAAAGCTTTCAGTAGTTAAAGAAGGTAGTAGTTTGGAAAAGTGTTGCATTGTGAAGTAAGTTGGGGTGCTGAAAAATTGGTTGTGAAGTTTAGAGAAGGAGTAGACAAGGAGGGTGTGGGTATTGGGCAGAAGAGTTGAAGTTTGGGGGTATTAGTGTTTTAGCTGCTAATTATTGATTGTGTTGGGAAACATTTGTGCTACTAAGTTGTAAGCTGCAGAAAGTGTTTTAACCATGTCCGCCAGAAAGAGAAGAGCCTCCACATCCACCTCAGCCCCATATTACGATGATACTAGGTTTGTGAGCTACCAAGCCTTCCAAAGATACAAAAAGCTTAGTACTAGACCCTTAATCCCTGAAAGGGGAATGGACTATCAGAGGGAGTCATTTGGGGAAGAGGATGTTTATGAGCCCATTCGGGCAATGATTGAGATAAGGGGGTGGAGGAGATTTGTAAATCCGGAGAAGATAGCACCAATGAACACAACAATGGTGCGTGAATTCTATGCCAACTTTCCGGAGAAGGTGGAAAGGGGATGCTTTGTAAGGGGAAATTATGTGCTCGTGATGTTGAAGATGTAAATACACAATTCAAGACGGTTGATGTTGAAGAAAGTAGTGATTGGAACCATTTTAGAACATGGTCTAGGAGCACCAACAACATCAACTGGAATGCCGTCGCAGACGATACGCTTCTACCCCGGGCTGCATTTGATATTGCAAGAAATGGGTCAAGAGCACTAAGCAGGTGCCAGTTCAACAAAGCAGTCAATGGTTGGCTATATTTCGTCAGCGCCCGCATGATTCCATCCACGCACTTCACCAGAGTGCCAGAAGATAGGATCAAACTGATATATGAAATTATGAAGGGGATGACGATTGATATGGGGAAAGAAATAGTGCAGAGCATTGAGGAAATCAGCAGGTTGGTGACAACAGGTGGATTGGGACATGGCTCAGTTATCACCAGTTTATGCCACATGAATGGGGTCCCAATCCTCCCCATCGATACTAATGAGGAACCAATCGCTCGTGTCCTGGGATAGTGCACTCTTTCCTGCACTCCAAGCCCCCAAAGAAGAAGAAGAGCACAACCACCACCACCACCACCAGCAGCAGAGGCCGCAATGAACGAAGATGAGCCTGAAATAGAGGCTCAATATGCGGCAGGACCTAGCCACCAGCCAACCACAGAATCAGAACCTCCAGTGCCTATGATGGAGCAGTTGCTCCAAAACCAGAGAATGATGATGCAACATTTCGACACAGTAATACAAGGACAACATGAGTTGAGACAAGGGCAACAAGAACTGAGGCAGGAGCAACAACAATTGCACCAGCAGTTTGACGAGATGAGTTCCCTGTTCAACCAATGGTCGATGCATTATCCACCGCCACCACCACCATTTTAGCCAAGTCTGTAAGTGTCTTATTTCTTTTATTGTCTTTGAGTCTACACACATTAGGGACAATGTGTGATTTAAGTTTGGGGGGTGTTTTATTTGTGTTTTATTTGTGTCTTATTGTTATGTTTTATTTAAGTCTTTTTATTGTTTTGTGTATTTTTGAGTCACAAATTTTTTCTTTTAAGTCATAATTGTCTGTCAAAAGATCATGTATGCTGTAGTTACTAGAAACACCTAGTGAAGTAAGGTGGAATAATGTAATGGAATTAGAAGCAACTATCTAAACACCTAGGTTAGATATGCCAAAAACTCACAAAATCTGTCTATTTGGAGTTTCTTGCTTGAATTGTGCATGCTAAATAATGAAAACCTATGTGTTATGATTGCTTGCTATTTGAGGCGAAATAGTTAGGATATGCATGTTAGGGAAATGACTCAGGCATTTCTTTGATAGTCAATTCTTACCACTCTTTTCGATCCCGGACTTTAAAAGTATCCCTAGTCAGCCCCATTGAGCCTAAAAATTGAAACTTCTTCTTTGACACCCTATATTCCCACAAATTGTGCCATAAGTAAAATATGAAATAATGGAATAAATTATGTTAAAAAAAGAGACAAAAAGAGTGAACAAACTTGTTGCACCCCAATAAAAAAGTAATAAGAAATAGGCAAAAGCCTAAGTTTGGGGGTGCTTGTTATTATAATACTCTTCACTCTCCCAAAACAAAAGAGGGAAAAGATTGATTTGAAGTGAAGAAAATAATCAAAAGAAAAGGGAAATACTGAAAAGCTAAAGAGCTTATGGTACACAGAATGAGCCTAAAATGCCTATTCTTACCTACCTATACCTAAGCCTACATTACAACCCTTAAAAGTCCTGAAGATCTCTGTTATGCATATCCAGGATTAGTGGAGAATAACAAGTAAACATGCCATAGGATTTTTGAATTTTACAAGCATGATTCAGTATGTTGACTTCCATTAAGCATGATAAAAATGAGTTTGCGAAATATCTAGCTTAAAGTGTTTAGTGTGCTGAAAATTTCATGCTATACGTTCCTGCATATTATTCTGCTAACCTTCATGTTTTTCTAGATAACATCAATGCAGCAAAAGTGATCAATGTCAGTGAGTCTTTTATTCTTTTTCGTTTTCTTGAGTCCTTTATTTCTTTCTTTCTATCTTTGCTCGAGGGCGAGCAAAGGTTAAGTTTGGGAGTATTTGATCGGTGTATTTTATATACACTTTTCGAGTCATTTTTAGTTAGTCTTTTGTCCCGTTTTGTACAAATAAGTGTCGTATTAGGATAGATTTTCTTTCTTTTGAGTCAAAGTGGTTAAAATGGCCAAATGGCGGAAAATGAGCTAAAAGAGGGCAAAAGAGGAGGTTCCAGAGCTAAAAGCAGAGAAAGTGGCGAACGAGGCAGAAACCCGGACCAACGCCGCGGCGCCTCCTGCAGTCAGAATCAGGGCCGCGGAGCCTAATCATTAGAGAGGCTGCGGAGGTTCCAGCGTCGCGGTGCCAGCATAGAGATCGGCCGCGCCAAATCACCCGGCATCGCAGGTTCCGGCCGCGGCCAGCGAAGCAGTGTGCCGACGCGGGAAAATCAGGTTTTTAGACGAAATTCTAGGCCAGGCCTGAAGGAAAAGTTTGAGGCGGTTTTCAGCCTATAAAAGGGAAACCCTAGGCAGTTCTAAAGGGTTCCCTTTCTTGCACAACACAAGGTTTTCTTGGATTGAAGATTGGAGACCCTAAACTTAGTAATTTCTTTTCTTTTCTTTCTTTTATTTCAGTTTTTTGTATGATGAACTTTGAATTAGTTCTTGTCATGTTAATGGCTAGGAACTAATTCTTTTATAGGGCTTTCCATATTGATTCACTAGAAACTTATGTTATGAATTAATGCATGTCTATGATTATTCTTCTTCTTGTTGAGATTTATCCAATAATTGCTTTGAATGCTTGGTAATTAATTGACAACTAATTATCATTATATGATTTCTAATCAAACTTCGAAAGGAGGAGGTTGTGAATATGCTGTAAATTGGGTAGACATATTTTGGATTGGGGATGAAAATACCTCAATTATTTATGTAGCGTTAATGAGAGGCTTAACAATCCTAATTTTACGCATGGTGCGTGACGGTTAACTAGGTTTTTGTGCTTAATCCTCCTATAGAGTTATCCTTATCACCGAAAGGTAGAAAGGTGCAATACTGGGGTTGAGTGTTTATATATCCTTAACGGAAATATAAAACGATTTCGTAAATCTGCTAGCTCCGAGAGAAGAAAACCATAATTCATTGCATTGATAAATAACATAAGCGGATAGTTGAGGAGACGTGGAAGCCCTATTCCCATCACAACTGAAGTAAACCTATAGTTAATTAGCTTTTATAATTCTTAGTTATAAACAACAAAATCAAATATCAATTGCCAAATAGATACCAAAAGATAGATAGTTGGTACTTGAACCCTAATCCTTGTGGACGATATTCGGTCTTACCAAGACTATATTACTTGTCACGATAACGTGCACTTGCGTTAAAGTGTGTGCATCTTTTCAAGCATCAGGTATGCACTTCATCAAGGTACCTGCTATATTTTCCTTTGATTTTATGTAATCAATGGAAATGATACCCGTGGTGATCAGCTGCCTAACGGTCTTATGTCTCCGTCGGATATGACGAGATTTGCCATTATATATAGAACTTTATGCCCTTTCTAGAGTCGACTGGTTGTCGCAGTGGATCATTACAGAAGGTACAGGTTTCTCCTAACATGGGATATCCTCTAAGAAGTCACGAAGTCACTCAACTTCTTCTCATGCTTTGTCTAAAGTGATAAACTCTGATTCTATCGTGGATCGGGCGATGCAAGTTTGCTTAGAAGATTTTCAAGACACAGCCCCACCACTAATTATAAATATATACCCACTGGTGGACTTGGTGTTCTCTATATCAAATATCCAGTTTGCATCACTGTACCCCTCTAGTACAGATGGATATCTCGAATAGTGTAGCCCATAGTTTTACGTATATTCCAGGTATCGTAGTACTCGATTTAACGCTTTCCAGTGATCATCACTTGGATTACGGGTGAACCTAGCCAACTTGTTGACTGTATAAGCGATATAAGGTCGAGTGCAGTTTATGATGTAAAACAAATTGTCAATCACTTGCGCATATCGCTCCTGATGTATGGGCGCACCATGATGTTTGTCAATCTTTTGATTTGCATCTGGTGGTGTCGTTACAGCCGAACTGTCAAAAACCTCAAACTTCTTCAACACATCCTCGATGTAATGAGATTGAGATAAGACCAGTCTGTCAGACGTCTTAAAGATTTTGATCCCTAATATGACATCTGTGATACTCATATCCTTCATGTCAAAACATTGTTTCAACGTGTTCTTAGTCTCTAGGATTATCCTAGGACTACTCCATGTGATTAACATGTCGTCTACGTAAATACATATCATGACGAACGAGTCGATATTTTCCTTTGTGTAAACACATTTGTCACACTAATTAACGACGAACCCTTTTGATAGTAAAGTACTATCAAACTTCTCGTGTCATTGCTTTGGGGCCTGTTTCAGCCCGTACAGAGATTTGACAAGCCGATAGACATTCTTCTCTTATCCTAGAACCACATACCCCTCGGGTTGGTCCATATAAATTTCTTCTTCCAAATCACCATTTAAGAAGGATGTCTTGACATTCATTTGATATATCTCAAGATCCCGCAAAACGGCGATATCTATGAACATACGTATGGATATCATCATAGACACCGAAGAATAGGTGTCAAAGTAATCAAGGCCCTCATTTTGTCGATAGCCCTTGACTACCAACCTAGCCTTGTACTTGTCTATAGATCCATCTGCTTTCAACTTCCGTTTGAGTATCCACTTAGAAGAAGATCAACCAACTCCCAGGTATGGTTGTGCAGGATGTATTCTATATCACTCTCTATAGCTTCTTTCCAGAGCGGTGCTTCTGGAGTCGACAATGCTTCAACAATTGTCTGTGGTTCATCATGAACCATATAAGCTACAAAGTCCGGACTAAAGGACTTATCTTGCCTAACCCTTTTGCTTCGTCTTGGTTCCATCTCTGGACCCTCCAAGTCTTGAGAATCTGGAATACTGGATTCCGGATAGTCAGCCACTTTGGAGTTCACTAGATCTGAACCGCTTAGATCAGGGAAGTCACCGACTCCTGGATCTTGAGAGTTTTGTTCATAACTTCATTTGCGAGAGGTTATGTCTTTTTCCTTTCTAGGAAACGATTCTTCAAAGAAATTGTCGTTTCTTGATTCCATATTTGTACCCACATGAATGTCGGGTACATATGACTTATGAACTAAGAAGCGATAAGCACTACTGTTATTTGCATATCCAATGAATATGCAGTCTACCATCTTAGGCCCAATCTTGACCTACTTTGGCTTAGGTATTTCTACCTTGGCCAGACAGCCCCACACCTTCAAGTATTTGTAGGTGGGTTTCTTTCCTTTCCATTGCTCGTATGGAGTCTTGTCCTTACCCTTATGTGCGACTCTCTTAAGAATCTTATTGGCGGTAAGAAATGTTTCTTCCCACATATGTTGGGGAAGGCCTAAATTGATGAGCAATGCATTAATCATTTTCTTTAACGTACGGTTCTTGCGTTCAACAACACCGTTTGATTGAGGTGAGTAAGGAGCCATCGTTTGATGAACAATGCCCTATTGGGCACAATATTTTTCAAAAGGCGCTACATATTCTCCTTTTCTATCACTACAGATTGGTTTAATCCATCCGCTTAGTTGGTTCTCAACTTCTGCTTTGTAGCATTTGAACGCTTCAACGACTTCATATTTACTTTTTAGTAAGTAAAGGTAACAATACTTTGTGCTATCATCTATGAAAGTCACAAATTACTTGTTTCCCCCTCTAGTTTGTGCGAGCTTCAAATCCCATATATCTGTGTGTATGAGTTCTAGAGAAGTGATTTCCCTTTTGACGGATCTAAAGGACTCTTTGAAAGTTTTGCCTCTACGCACACCTCACACTTACATTGAGAGTTTACATCGATAGACGACAACAACTCCAGATTTACCAATCTTTTGATAGATTGATAGTTTACATGTCCTAATCTATGATGCCATAAATTAGATGACTCAAGCAAATCAGTAGAAGACTCAATTTTATTAATAATAGAAACATACATTACAGATGCAACATTATCTTTAAAGAGGTCTTCACAGACGAATCCCCTTCTTACAAATATTCCATTTTTAGTGATTACAAATTTTTTGGCCTCAAACACTACCCTAAAACTAGTATTCACCAACAAAGGTCCAGAAATTAAATTTCTTCAAATTTCTTGGACATGCATCATCTCCTTCAGAGTAAGCTCATTTTCGGAAGTCATCTTCGGGATTACCTTTCCTACCCCCAGCACCTCTGAAGAAGCATTGTTGCCCATGAATAACTTCTTATCCATGACTAGTGTATATGTGGAGAAGGCGTCTTTGTTGGAACAGATGTGATGGGTAGCACCCGTGTCCATCCACCACTGCATTGGATTCTCAACGAGGTTAGCTTCAAGTACCACCGCCGAGAATTCCTCAATCATATCATCTACGAGCGTATCTTCGACAATGTTAGCCTTAGCCTTTACTTTATTCTCATTCTTGAGTTTCCGCAATCCTTGACCATATGACCAGGTTTACCGTAGTTGTTATGCCCCGTATTTCCAGAGTATGTATGTGAGGACGTACGTACGAATATACAAGCCCTAAGTAGATTTAGGATGTGAGACTTGTTTTTTTTCGGCGGAAAATTTTCCGAACCTTGTGAAGGAATTTTTCGTTTTCCATAATTTATTTAATTTGGATTTTTTCCGAGAGATGAAATATTTTGGACCAATAGGAAGGCGACATGTGTCACCCTTAGGTGGCAAGGGTTGGACGAAATCTTGGGCAAAGATTGGCACATTTTTTCCATGTAAAAGGCCTTAAACATTTGGTCAATATCTTGCTAGATATATGTGTAGTAGTTGGATAAGTGGGACCCACACCACACATGTCCAAATCCTCACCCTCCACTTGCTTGAATCTTGACCATTGACTTCCCTATAAATACCCCTTGTGTGCAAGACTTATTCTTCATCCACTAAATATTTTCCAAGTCTCAAAACTCCCTCCCCCTTAGTGAAGCTCTCGTCCAACACTCTCCCCCCCCCCTCTTGGTAGCTTTCGTCCGAAGCACCCCCCCCCCCCCCACTTGGTAGAAAAATACTCTTCAAGTATTGTTACTATTCCAAAATACCTTTGCCTAAATCCCTTGTAATTTTCCTAAGTTACCTTTATACTAAAAGCCCGGAAATACTACTTTATATCCTTTAGTCACAAAACGAAACCCTAGGAAAAATCTTCATAGTTGGTTGAAGTATTAAGTAGAAGTTGTTTAGAAACTTCTAAGGGTTTCTTGGAGCTATCGGAGCGTGCAAATTAGGAGCTAAACGTTGCTCAGGATCGACATATAATCTTGGATAATTTTGGGCTTATCGAGGTAAATATCTTTGTCCTTCTATTGTAATTGGAGATTACATATCGTAGTAGTTTAGAATTAAGTATAAGATATTATAGAAGGAAGGTTTAAAGAAGAGAATTGAACTGTACTTACATGAAATTCGTATTTACGAGACTTGTGTAGTTTGTGGTAGTGCTGCCCAATTTTCCGTAGAATTAAGAACCTTCTGCTTAGAATATTCTACAGAGTAGTCTAGACGTTGATAGACATATATGGCCATTATAGGTTGAAGTTCTACGAGTAGCGTGTTCTACTTGAAGGGTGGACAAGGCTAGCAGGGTTATAGTACGGTGGAGCGTTTTGCTATTTGTCGATAATCGTCGCGAGGTATGTGAACCTCTTCCTATCCTTTCTAGCATGATGTTTGTAAACTATGTAGCACGGTAGACGTACGTGTGCTAAATGAATTTGGTTGGTTTAAAACATAAAGTGTTATAACGGCTTTATGGAAAGTTTGTTATAACAACTTTAGGTAGGTAAAGAAATGGGTTGTTGATTTTAAAAGATAAGGGACTTGACTTATATTTGATTTGATATGATCTGTGAAGAACTTGAATTGTGTAGAAAGCTGTGAAACCTCATTCGTGAGTAATGAGTACTTGGTTTTTAAATGAATAGTTATAATGATTTCGGAAATGAGAATAAGTATCGAACAAACCACTGCAGCGCTAATAAAGGAAAATGTATTGACTAATTAATTATTATTAAAACCAGTAGAAACCTCCATCTGCATAGAAGCTAAGATAAGACAAAATTGTATTACATTTCCTAGATCATGTCTGCTTTAATAAGATTATTAATAACAAGTATTGATTTTTCTTAAAATTCCAAAGTAAGGAACTTGTTTTCTAAAAAGAGAAAGACTTGAAAATTTGAAGTGTTTTCGTTTAAAAAGAAGGCATGCTTTTGTCTTAAGTTTGTTTAAAAAGACGGTATGGAAATTGTTTTGGTTTACCTGAAAAGATAGTTGCTCTATTTTGATACTACGGGTATCGTGTGACTTTTGTGAAAGACATGGAGCTTTTTAAAGAAGAATTAATGTATGTAGTACTTTGGAGTTATAACCCGGATTGGTTGACATAAAATAAAAGTACCTTGTGTAAGTAACTTGCCTATGTTTTGCTTGTGATAGCCTTGTAATACCTTCCTGTTGGTTTGATAAGTAAACATGTTATGATGCTACGTGTGTTAGTGTCTTGTGATGTTTGTGTAAGGGGGTTATTCTTGTTGTGCTTACGTTGTTAAACGATAAGCCCGTTATCGGGTATTATATCACATACCCCGACTTGTTATGATGCCGGTGACTTGCCACCCTCGATGCGAGAATACCTCACGCGGTGCATGGCCTACGCGAGTCGCGGAGTTCGTGATTGATCACTCCGGGTGTGTTACGCCGATGCGGGTCTATATGGCCTATGCGGTCCACAGGACTATGCGAACTTCGGGGGTCCAGGAGGATGTCGCGGGCTAGCTACCCCCGATGCGAGGAATACCTCATGCGGGCCTATGTGTGGCTTTATCGCGAGCTGCGGTAAGTTCCAGATTAGACGCGCGCATTGATACCGAGGGCAAGTGGCGGCCGATCATGTGGCGGTCTAGAAAGACCTCGTGATACGCTTTATAGCATTGTTGGTACGGTGGGTTTTAGTAGTCGCCATGCGCGCATCACCCCATACGGTTTTATTATGTCACAGTGGGACCTAGTGTTCATGTGTATTCCTTGGTGCTTTTATATCATGGATCACGGCGGTGAGGAAGGAATTCCACGCATGATTGATATTGTGGGCATGAGACCCATGGTTATATTTGAGTGATGACTTTAAGGGCGTGAGTCCCTGACTTGACATGACTGTGTACATATTGTGTATCGTAAATTGGTTATCATATATGTCTTCTGATTTATATAGACCATTATGATTTCATTTACAGTATTTTCAGTTTCACATACTTGGTACCTGTTGCGACCTCGCCCGGGGCTGCGTTCATGCCGCAGTAGAGGTACACCGATCGCCGATCCTCGCTCTTAGGATCACAGTTCAGCGTTTTGGGAAGCTCCGTTTCTCCGGAGGCTTATCTTTGGTATAGTCCCCTGTCATTGTAGGTACTTTCATTCAGAGGTATGGCGGGGCCCTGTCCCGCCATAGTTGTTTACATTCCTAGAGGTCTGTAGTCCTGTTGTAAAGTTGGGATGTAACTGTTCACTCTTTATGTTTATATATATGCTGAAAGGCAATCTTTTCTTGAACAACTGATTCTCATTTCATATTGTTTCATGTCTTATTTTTATATTCCGCTGGTTACTCTGATGTATGTCTACTTAGGTGCCCGGGTAAGGCACCAGTCACGGGCCCGGGCTCGAGTCGTGACAAAAGTGGTATCAGAGCAGTTAATCTTCGGAAAGTGTCTACAGACCGTATCTAGTAGAGTCTTGATTATCGGTGTGTTGTGCACCACACCAATAATAAGGAGGCTATAGGATATTTAGGATTGGTTTCCATTCTTCTCATTCTGAGATCGTGCCTTAGAGCTGTGTTATAAGTTGGACCCCTCTAACGTATTTCTTTCCCTTACCAGTTATGCCTCCGCAGTGCAACCCGCCCGTAGCGGCAAGGCAGCCGGGGGAGCTGCGAGTAGAGCATAGAGGGTTACAAGGGCAGAGGCCCAATCATCACCTGAGGTGGTACTTCATTCGGGGAGTTCTGCGACGTCGCCAGCCCCAACAGAGTTTAGCACAGCGGTAGCAGTTCCTACTGCGGCCATGATATCTGGACCTTCAGTTCCACGACCAGGAGCGGAAAATATGGATTGCAAAGAGACGGCCCTGTTACTAGCTAGGGATTTGGCAACCAGAGAGTTTATAATGTACCGATTTATCACGGGTCTTGATGATTATCTAAGGAAGGGTTGTGCGAGGGTAGCTCTTCAGTCAGGCATGAGTGTAACACCCCATTTTAACCGGAGTCGAAAACGGTAGTACTACGTATGGTTGATTCCTAAATGTATTTAAGGAGTCGCCACCTAATTAATTTGGGTGAATTAGGACACCTAAATGTTAACTAGTTTAAAGTAAACATTAACTCCATTTAATGGTCTGCTAAACTTAATGAGATTCCGAGTAAGGGTTCTTTATTATCCTAAAGGGAAGGGATTAGGCACCCTAAAGGATCCGCTAACTTGCGGTTGTCCGTTCAAACATAGGTTAATTTATTTGGCTAAGGGATGTATGTTTTAGAAAAGATTATTTAAGTAAAAAAGGGATGTGGCAAAATATCTAAAGAATATATGTTGATAACTAAAAGGGTCTTATAAGACTTACAAAAATATACAAAATTGATTATGCATTTATAAGACATGTAATTATTTTATTTGACAAAAGTAAGAACATGATAAATTACTCCTATTAGTATATGTAAGGTTAAGACTCTTATATATAAAGTTAATTATGAAATTATTTTTTATACGTGTATGCGAAAATTACTTCCTATGATATTTATGAAGAGTTTATGAGAGAGTTTATTTCTTAAGAATTAAATATGGAGGAATATATTAACTACATGACTAAAGCATAGCAATGATTAATTATTATTTTAGGTTTAGATTTATATGATGAACCTAGAATAAATAAGAGATGAATTTATCTTTTAAACTACCCTTCCAAAGTATTCAAAGACTAGTAGAGCTAATTATCCTATTAATTACAAGGTTAACAAATATGAAAATAATAAATAAACAAATAAATAAA
The DNA here is from genome assembly GCA_029844215.1 of Przewalskia tangutica. Lineage (NCBI taxonomy): Eukaryota > Viridiplantae > Streptophyta > Magnoliopsida > Solanales > Solanaceae > Przewalskia > Przewalskia tangutica. Next base: position 134,920,157 of record CM056722.1, read on the forward strand.
TACATAAATAAACAAGGGAGGAGTGAGATTAGAGTTGTTGTGACGTCTAGAACGGATGGCGACACCATCTATCCTATAGTTGTTTGGAAGCCCTGCGGCGGAAGTGCGGTTGGTGATGTGGAAATCATGATGAGTCTCATACCGAGACTCTTGATTATTCTCCCGATGCATGTCATGTAGAAAATAAGAAAGAAAAGGATTAGAGTATTTCAAAATTTTAATAATGCGAATAACTAATATGCTGATATAAACTTAGATAAGCATCCAGTGATGACATTTTAGGCATAGAGTTATGACACAATGCTAAAAGTATTGAGGAAAGGGTCATAGCAATCTAGAACTGAACACAGAGGCACACATCAGTACACTAACATAACATTAAGAAAATGCAACTTCATATCAAGTTTAACCTGTAATCTAAAACTGAGGATATATATTCAAGATTATCAAGGCAAACCAATCAAGTTCACCGACTTATATAATTCATCCATTAAGCTTAACAAAACATTAAAGATTGTATTGGAACCAGACTTTAAATGACCAAGGACATATTCCAGGCATATAGAGAGGCTAAACGAGCATTGAGGCATACATTATTCCATTTAGTAAACCTAAACAGTAAGCCACCACTCAGAAAGTACACTTGAGGATTCAGAAACAGTCAGAACATAGCCAATATACATGATGATCATCTTAATAGACTCCGATGACATTTGACATTCGTTTAAACACATGTTTTAAAAGACCAATCGACAGACCTAAGTAATGACTGAATTGGGATAAAACAATTAACCAACACATAACTTGATCATACAGGCCACACAATGCAGATTAAATGGACTAAACTTAAAAGGAAATGAGTTTATGGATGGACAATGACAACAGGAACATTAGAGCACATTTCGTAGATAAAATGCAGCAGCAAAATAATCCAAAATCAGCAGCAAAATGGCTAAAAGACAGTCCAAACAGGGGGCTGAAAATCATCCTAGGCAGGGGGCTGGAAATCAGTCTGTCACATGCTGAAAATTTGGTCTAAAAATAGCCAAAATAGTGGCCCAAAATGACCAAAATCAGTTCCAACAATCCTATGGGATTACAGCAACATTTCATATCACACGCATGTTAGATGACCTTTGATGTAATGTTCTTAAAACAAGCTGAATTGATTCATATACCCAACATATATTTAGAGCAATATATTAGCAAGATCTTGATGCGCAATAACTTGGAAATCCAAATGAGATAACAACTTCTATAATTCACTAAATTTCAGGTCCAGTAATATGTATTGGGGTTGAGAATCCAAATGCAATATGCTTTATGTACTGGATTCTGGGTCATACTAAGACAAGGTTTCTGTAGAAATCTGAGACTTGAATCACACAATAGTAGTCATAGGTATTAGGCAGTCTCCATAAATTCAGCAAATAGCAAGATAGGTATTACACCTTTTCAGGTTTGAAGTAATCTTAACAGACATATAATGGAATCGTAGTATATCAACTAATGACACAACATGGGTCTAGGACCCTTATACAAATAATATTAAACATGCATCTGAATATTCATATGAACCTGCATACTCATAAAGTCCACACAATAGCATATTCAAATCGACATTTAGGTAATCACAATTAATAACCGATAATCAACACAAAGAAATGGATCTAGGATCCTTATACGAATGTTATATACCTAACCAGCCCATACAGTACAATCGAATTACACACATATACTAAAAAAAAAATAGAATCGACACCACAAATAGTGAGAACCACTACTGACAGATTTATCTAAAAAGAACAGTGACTAAACTGAGTTATTTGATAAAAATAATATATAAAATCCTATCACGCAGATCACTCAATACCACTTAAATAACTCAGTAATAGAAAGGGAATAGGTTTCCGAACCTTTTGCGGGTAGCGAACTGAGGCGACGACAAAGGTTTTCCCGAACAGTCGAAAGGGAAATTCGTGAAGAATTGGTTTGTAGAACAGGTAGTAGTAAATTGAATAGGAAAGATAAGGGTTTAGGCACGATGTTGTCTGTATTCTCGATGATCGATGGCTGATCCATGGATCCCTGTTGCATGTCCAAATATTGGTATGTATAGCTCCTAGTTGGGCTTCGTTTTTATGGTAAGTTTTGGACGGATTCAAGGGGACAATTCGTACTGATTTTGACGCGGTTTTAGGGTTATTTTAGGACGATTCGCAGAAGATCTTGGTGTAATTTCTGTGAGTTTTGGTACTTGTTGACGCGATTTAAGGATTCATTTTGATATGGTTATAGTTATGGCAAGCACGAGATTTTGTTGCCATTTTCGTACTGATTCGAGGATTAATTGGTAAGGTTTGAAACAGAAAGGAAGGTTTGATTCGGGGCGTGATTTGAGGAAAAGGTTTTGGGATGCCTGCGCGATATGGAAGGGTACAGAATGGCAATACTGTTGACTCGCCGAAAAATCCGGCGATGATCTTGTTCGCTGTCGGCGGCATGGACGAGGGAGTTAGGGTTTCGTTCTTTAGGCTTTTCTGAAGGAGGGGGCGATGGAGACGAAGGGAAATGAGGGTTAGGTGCCTCTGCGTTATTTCTTATGGGCTGCTGGTCGCGGGTTTGGGCCAGGGGCGTTGGGCCAGTTTGTTTAAGTGGGGCACTGGGTTGGGCTAAATCAAGAGGGGAAGTGAACGATAATGGGTTTAGTTTTGGGTTGGGTAGAGTTTTGGGTATTAGGTGTATTATTTAATTAATGGTAGATAAATTATTTAAATTGTGATTAAATTATTTAGGTGTTTTATTAGTCTAAGCTATTATTATAATAATAAATGTGGGCCAGCTAATTAATTAGTGCTTAATATTTTATGATGCGGGACCGTCATTAAAACTTACTTATTATGTGTATTTTGCGATGTAAAATTGCGGTTCTAAAAAAAAAAATTGTTTAATTTATTGGTAATTTATTTATGGGGGATGGACAAAATTGGGTGTCAACAGTTGTCCCTCTTTGTATGGGGAAGATGAAAGAATCTCCAGACAAAGACGTTGACTTATAGCCAATTTTGTCTGGGTCATCGGAATTGGAACAAAGTGTTCTTTGGTGTCCAAAACTAAAGTGGGGCCGACGCGGATTTAAAATCTGTTCCAGTGTCAAGCTATGGTGACTATGAGTTATTGTGGTGCTAGAATGTTGGGAGAGAGTAGGTCGACGTTCGGGGCCGCTTTCGCCTTTTGTTGGGAAGTCTGGCTCCCCAACAAATTACCTCAGTTCGCCGTAAGAGGTAGGTCCACGTTATGCTCCGTCTTTTGCAGCTTGTTAACGTTCCTGTAGGTTGAAGCTAAGATAGAGGCGTTAGTGCATAACTGTCAAAACAAAACAATGTAAGAATGTGAATTTGTGATGTGGTTGTAGTCAGATTGTATATACTATATAATGAAATGATGTGATGATACAAAGTCTTGTATAGACGAGATGCAGATGACGTCGTTGTATGGACGAAATGCAGATGTTCGTCGTTGTATAGACGAGATGCAGATGACGTCGTTGTATGGACGAAATGCAGATGTTCGTCGTTGTATAGACGAGATGCAGATGTTCGTCGTTGTATGGACGAAATGCAGATGTTCGTCGTTGTATGGACGAAATGCAGATGTTCGTCGTTGTATGGACGAGACGCAGATGTTCATCGTTGTATGGACGAGACGCAGATGTTCGTCGTTGTATGGACGAAATGCAGATGTTCGTCGTTGTATGGACGAAATGCAGATGTCCGTCGTTGTATGGACGAGATACAGATGTTCGTCGTTGTATGGACGAGATACAGATGTTCGTCGTTGTATGGACGAGATGCAAATGTTCGTCGTTGTATGGACGAGATGTAGATGTTCGTCGTTGTATGGACGAGATGTAGATGTTCGTCGTTGTATGGACGAGATGTTAAATGTTCGTTGTATGGACGAATCTAGATGTTAAATGCGTTGTATGGACGAAATCACGAGATGTTAAATGCAGTTGTATTGGAATGTTATTGTCCTCCTTGTTCCTGTTGACCTTGAGAAAATGTACTAGTAGGAAATTATGTCGATTTTTGAATAGTGATATGTTATGAAAGAAAGCGAACACCCTTATCCGAAATCGGCGGTATATTCTCCCATACTCTTGGTGCTCCGCTGCCGTCAGGCTCTCTTTTAAAATTTGTCCCAGTTTATGTCGATCTTTTGAGCATATGGAATCATATTTGTCGGTGTCCTTTCGTGGCGAAGTCCTTAAAAATTGTCCCGATTTTGGTATGGCCGAAAGTCGGATATATGTCGCCGCCGACATAATCTTGATAACGCCGTTGCTGGGACGTGTTCTTCGCTTCCTGTAGAATAAATGCTCCTGCAAGTTAAGCTTGAGAAAAAGTTAGTGTATAACTGTTAAAACAGAATGATAAATATTTGAGAAAGGCAATTATGTGGGTAGAGATGTCGTCCCTGAGATGTTTCCTTGCAACTGACGAATTGCCATGATGCCTTTGTTGTGTGCTTTAATGCCCGAGCTGATGCGCTAGACCTTGTTGCGGACTTTTGAATTCTGACTGTTGATTGTCGGTGCCCCTCTCTGCTTATGTTGTTTCTTTCTGCTTTTGCTAATATGAAGAACTTTTGTTGTATCTTCTGCTAATATGAAGGACCTGCGCTCAAAGAAAATTTTGTGAGTTTTGGGGGGTGGTCGATTCGTATTTGACTTCGCTGCCTTGTTCCTTGACATCTGTGTGCCTAGCCTGTTTGGACTTGCAACCCCTGTCTGGTTTCCTACATTGTCCCAGTTTTGAAAAGGGTGTTTGTCCTAAGGGGGGGTCTCAATGGAGTTGCTTGTATGTTATGTGTATTCTTGTTATTTTCGGAACGAAGGGAAAGTTTCCTAATGGTGTGACCGAAGCCGATTTAGGCCGCCTACGTATCCCCATGAGGGAATCAGGTCATGACGTAGTTCATTACAAGCAAATTTTGGGGTGAAATTAAAATTTCTAAATGTGGAACCGAGGTCGATGTGGCCGTCTACGTATCCGCCAAGGGAATCAGGTCGAACGTAGTTCATTACAAGAAAATTTACGATTGGGATTTTCTAAAAGGTGGGACCGAAGCCGATGTGGCCGCCTATGTATCCGCCAAGGGAATCAGGTCACACGTAGTTCCAATTACAAGCAAAAGAGAAATTGAGATTTTCTAAAAGGTGGGACCGAAGCCGATATGGCCGCCTACGTATCCGCCAAGGGAATCGGGTCTAACGTAGTTCCAATTACAAGCAAACGAGAAATTGGGATTTTCTAAAAGGTAGGACCGAAGCCGATATGGCCGCCTACGTATCCGCCAAGGGAATCAGGTCTAACGTAGTTCCAATTACAAGCAAAAGAGAAATTGGGATTTTCTAAAAGGTGGGACCGAAGCCGATATGGCCGCCTACGTATCCGCCAAGGGAATCAGGTCTAACGTAGTTCCAATGGTGCAAAAGAGAAATATTATTAAAGCTTAAACACGAGTTTTTTTTTTCTTTATATTAATCTGCTAAGCTAAATTGTTCTTTCTTATCCGGGCTCTAGGCGGACCAGAACAAGGGTGCAAATCCAACCAATACGCCTTCTTGCTCTGCGTCATGGCTGGCTGGGTCTTCATGCTCTGCTATCAATATCTTCTTCTTTTGGCTTCTGCGTGGTGCATGCTTGGATAAATGACTGATTCAGGCGGAATAGGCATAGGCAATAAAGTGTATTCCTCATCTAAGGTTGTCAGGTACACATTGACGTGGCCGTGGTTTGGCAAGGGATTTGGGGCAGACTCCTTCAGCTGAATTACCCCTTCTTTGATCAACGCCTCGATTCTGTCCCTGAGGGAGTGTCAACCTTCAGTGTCATGTCCTGGGCTATCGGAGTGATACGCGCAACGCTTGTTCTCATCATACCATCTTGGGATAGGGTCGGGAATCTTTCCTGGAATTGGTTAGATTAGGCCTGCAGCTCGCAACCTTTCATATATTTGAGGTATGGGTTCAGCTAGTGGGGTGCGAACTTTGGGTGGTTTCCCTTCAAAATTCTTATTTGGTCTGGGTGCATTGGGTGCTCTATTTTGTTGGCGGGCTTGATGGGTGGATCTACGAAGGGCAGGATAAAAGGTTGATTCAGGCGGGGCGGGTTCTGGCCAGGGAACACCTCTCTTCCTTTGGGGTTCATTGTACTCATTGTGGGAGGCCTCCTCCATCTGAATGACTCCTTCTTTGATTAGCTCCTCTATTTTGTCCTTGAGTGTATAGCAATTTTCGATGTCGTGCCCCTCGACACCGGAGTGGTATGCACAATGTTTGGTTTTATCATGCCCTCGAGAAGTAGGCCTGGGGATATTTTTGGGGAATTGGCTGGAGTATTCCTGCGGCTTTCATCTCTTCATACACTTGGGTTATGGGTTTGGCTAAAGGTGTATAGGTTCTGGTTGGTTTTCTCTTAGCACCTATGCGGGGTTTGAAGGTGTTTAGTGAACGAGCATTTGGCTGTGGCGTATGCACGGATGGGTATCGTAAGGGGCTGTCGTATGCATTGTAAAAGTAGGTTTGTGGTGGCCTTTGGTTTGTGTTTGGCTGGAGCATAATAGGCATTTGGTTTTGTGTGGGATGTATGGGTGCATTGTATATTGGCTGAATGGGATATGTAGTAAGAGGGTACTGATAGTAATTTGGAGGATTTTGACTGTTTTGGTTATTTGCAGTGACGAGTACTTCAGTGATGTTTCTGAGCCTTCGATTTTGGCTGCAGTTTGCCATTTGTCAGGTAATTGGCGAGCTGCTCGATCGGATCTATGCTGTTTTTCTCTTCTGAGACCCCTACTTTGCCTATAGGAACCAAGACAGGTTCCGACTCGTTCAGCTCAAATGCCCTTGGATCGGTCACGTCGCTGGACCGTGCCTTTGAACTTGTGAAATATTGATGCTCTGTCATTGCTTAGTCAAATACAAATCGACCTTTGGGGGAGATGATAAATCCTTTTTAGACAAAATGCAGCAAACTGCGTTAGTGTAAAGCACGTGATTTTGCAAAAGTGTAAAAACATTTAGCAAGTACATGTTGCACATAAATTGTCACATTGCAAGCGAGTCCTAATATGCATGGGGACCCCTTTATGCCAGAGGTAGGCCTAAACGTCACATATGCGAGGCTGTGATAGATTTGTCCAAGTCGTCCAACTATAATGCCTTTGTTGGAAATGGCGACCAAATGACGGTGCACTTTTCCCAATTTCAGCATGTCATGATTAGGCTTGGATTTGTCCGTCATTACCACGCTGCACATAATATGCTGGTTGGTCGTTGGGTTGAGAAACCCGTCGACAAGTTTGGTGTCTTCCTAATTGTGGTGTCAATGCCAAGGACCGACCCACCTAAGGTAAATGCATGCATGCCTTAAAATAAAGGGTGATATAGCTCTATCCTGAGTTGCTAAGATTTGGCTTTACTAGACGCAAGGTTCCCGAGCGGACAACTCGAGTGAGAAGGCTACGCGGCTGATCAGACGAACCGATCTAACTCCGCGCAGGCGCCAACTCTCCTAAAATTTGGATATTTTTTTAAAGAAATTTGCGGGTGCGCGAAGCACACCAGCGCGTGAGTGTGTGATAGTGTGAATTTTCCTGAATGGAAGAAATATGAGCGGAATGCCAGTTTAAGAAAAACAGTAAAACAAATAGCAATCAAAAATGAATAAAACAAAATGCAGCACGCAAAAATTAAATGCAAAAATAATGCCAAATAATAACCCTAGGTCTGTTATGGTTAAGAACCTAAAGATCCCCAGTGGAGTCGCCATCTGTAACACCCCATTTTAACCGGAGTCGAAAACGGGAGTACTACGTATGGTTGATTCCTAAATGTATTTAAGGAGCCGCCACCTAATTAATTTGGGTGAATTAGGACACCTAAATGTTAACTAGTTTAAAGTAAACATTAACTCCATTTAATGGTCTGCTAAACTTAATGAGATTCCGAGTAAGGGTTCTTTATTATCCTAAAGGGAAGGGATTAGGCACCCTAAAGGATCCGCTAACTTGCGGTTGTCCGTTCAAACATAGGTTAATTTATTTGGCTAAGGGATGTATGTTTTAGAAAAGATTATTTAAGTAAAAAAGGGATGTGGCAAAATATCTAAAGAATATATGTTGATAACTAAAAGGGTCTTATAAGACTTACAAAAATATACAAAATTGATTATGCATTTATAAGACATGTAATTATTTTATTTGACAAAAGTAAGAACATGATAAATTACTCCTATTAGTATATGTAAGGTTAAGACTCTTATATATAAAGTTAATTATGAAATTATTTTTTATACGTGTATGCGAAAATTACTTCCTATGATATTTATGAAGAGTTTATGAGAAAGTTTATTTCTTAAGAATTAAATATGGAGGAATATATTAACTACATGACTAAAGCATAGCTAGGATTAATTATTATTTTAGGTTTAGATTTATGTGATGAACCTAGAATAAATAAGGGATGAATTTATCTTTTAAACTACCCTTCCAAAGTATTCAAAGACTAGTAGAGCTAATTAGCCTATTAATTACAAGGTTAACAAATATGACAATAATAAATAAACAAATAAATAAATACATAAATAAACAAGGGAGGAGTGAGATTAGAGTTGTTGTGACGTCTAGAACGGATGGCGACACCATCTATCCTATAGCTGTTTGGAAGCCCTGCGGCGGAAGTGCGGTTGGTGATGTGGAAATCATGATGAGTCTCATACCGAGACTCTTGATTATTCTCCCGATGCATGTCATGTAGAAAATAAGAAAGAAAAGGATTAGAGTATCTCAAAATTTTAATAATGCGAATAACTAATATGCTGATATAAACTTAGATAAGCATCCAGTGATGACATTTTAGGCATAGAGTTATGACACAATGCTAAAAGTATTGAGGAAAGGGTCATAGCAATCTAGAACTGAACACAGAGGCACACATCAGTACACTAACATAACATTAAGAAAATGCAACTTCATATCAAGTTTAACCTGTAATCTAAAACTGAGGATATATAATCAAGATTATCAAGGCAAACCAATCAAGTTCACCGACTTATATAATTCATCCATTAAGCTTAACAAAACATTAAAGATTGTATTGGAACCAGACTTTAAATGACCAAGGACACATGCCAGGCATATAGAGAGGCTAAACGAGCATTGAGGCATACATTATTCCATTTAGTAAACCTAAACAGTAAGCCACCACTCAGCAAGTACACTTGAGGATTCAGAAACAGTTAGAACATAGCCAACATACATGATGATCATCTTAATAGACTCCGATGACATTTGACATTCGTTTAAACACATGTTTTAAAAGACCAATCGACAGACCTAAGTAATGACTGAATTGGGATAAAACAATTAACCAACACATAACTTGATCATACAGGCCACACAATGCAGATTAAATGGACTAAACTTAAAAGGAAATGAGTTTACGGATGGACAATGACAACATGAACATTAGAGCACATTTCGTAGATACAATGCTGCAGCAAAATAATCCAAAATCAGCAGCAAAAATGGCTAAAAGACAGTCCAAACAGGGGGCTGAAAATCATCCTAGGCAGGGGGCTGGAAATCAGTCTGTCACATGCTGAAAATTTGGTCTAAAAATAGCCAAAATAGTGGCCCAAAATGACCAAAATCAGTTCCAACAATCCTATGGGATTACAGCAACATTTCATATTAATCACACGCATGTTAGATGACCTTTGATGTAATGTTCTTAAAACAAGCTGAATTGATTCATATACCCAACATATATTTAGAGCAATATATTAGCAAGATCTTGATGCGCAATAACTTGGAAATCCAAATGAGATAACAACTTCTATAATTCACTAAATTTCAGGTCCAGTAATATGTATTGGGGTTGAGAATCCAAATGCAATATGCTTTATGTCACGACCCGATCCCGGGCCCGTGACTGGTGCCTTACCCCGGGCACCCTAGTGATACAACATCAGAGAAAACCAGCGGAATATAAAACTTAAACAAGAAGCAAGATATATGATCATAAAACAGGCCAACCAAACGGTTACCTTCCAATAAAATATATATAACCAACTCTTTCAAAACGAACAGTTTAATCCTTTTTACAAACCTTGCCCACAACAAGATTACATGCACTTCTAAGAGTTTTTATACAACATGACGGGACAGGGCCCCGTCATACCCCTGAATGTACAAGAACCTACAACTCAGGGTAACATACCAAAAGATAAGCCTCCGGAGAACGGAGCTTCCCAATACGCTGAACTGTGATCCTATGAGCGGGGATCCACTACCGATGTACTCCTACCGCATGCAGATGAACGCAGCCCGGGCGAGGTCAAGACAACAGTACCAAGTATGTGAAATCAGAAAATATCAGAATGAAATCATAACAGTCTATATAAAAACAGGAGACATGTATGATAACAAAACTACAGTTCACAACATAAAAGCAGTCATGTCAAGTCAGGGACTCACGCCCTCAAGTCATCACTCAAATATAACTATGGGTCTCACGCCCACAACATCAATCGTGTTCGCATCATGGCCGCATGCCCGGAATTCTCGCAGACGGTAGACATGTCCATGATGCAACAATAATAACAATGCCCCACGGCCACATGCCCCGGACTCAGACGGTAGACACGCCCAAGTGACATTATCAACAATATCGGGTGATTAACCCCGCCGCACGCCACACGCCCGACTCGCATCGATGTAGACATGTCCATATAACCACAATAACAATATATCAGGTAATCAACCCTGCCGCATGGCCACATGCCCCCGGAATTCTGCATCGGTGTAGACATGTCCATGTGACATTAACAACAATATACCGCACAACCAGGCTATCACAAACAAGCTCAAGCAAATTACCATACTTCTAGACTTTTATAAAAAGATCCACTCCTTCCCAAGAAGTCACCTGATATCAACACTTGCACAACAAAGGCTATCACAACAAGCATAGGTGAGTTACACAACAACAAGCATAGGCAAGTTACACACAACTCAAGGTACTTCCATTTCGTATCAAAGTCTGGGTTTTAACCCTAAAGTACTACGTACGTTAAATTCCTTTTAAAGAGATCCATTCCTTTTATAAAGGTCACCCGATACCCGTAGTATAAAAATAGAGTGGCTATCTTTTTAAGTAAACCAAAATACTTCCCTTTGTAAAATCAAGTAACAACATTATTTTCCAAACGTTCAAGTTTGCCTAATTTCAAATGCTCAAGTTTCCCATTTTAGAAAGGTTTCATAACTCATAGTCTTAATCTCTTTTAAAACAATTGAGTAACATATGTCTCAGACGTGAGCCGTTTATTCTTGTTTACAACAATCTTGTTACAAAGACCATGATCTAGGAAATGTAATACAATTTTGCCTTATCTTAGCTTCTATGCAGATGGAGGTTTCATCGGTTTTAATAACAATTAGTTAATTGTCAATACATCTTCCTTTATTAGCGCTGTGGTTTGCTCGACACTTATTCTCATTTCCAAATCAAGAAACATTATTCTTTTAAAACCAAGTACTCATTACTCGCGAATGAGGTTTCACAACACATTTAACAAAATGTTAATAACCAAGTAAAACAAGTTAAGTCTCTTATCTTTCAAGATCAAGTCTCTTAAGTTCTACAATCAACAAACCAATCTTTTACCTACATGAGTCGTTATAACTAACTTCTCATAAAGCTATTATAACACCCTATGTTTTAAACCAACCAACTCATTTAACACATGACGCTCACCGTACTACATAGTTTACAAAGCATCATGCTAGAAGGATAGGAAGAGGTTCACATACCTCGCGACGATTATCGACAATAAGCAAAACGCCCACAAGATCAGAATCGCTAGCCGCTCCACTCTTCAAGTAGAATACGCTACTCGCAGATTTCCACCTATAAGGCCACAAACGCCTATTAACTTCTAACCGCACTGCCCATATTCTACGTAAAATTCGGCAGACCTCCCCTCAACAACAGAAATCTCCTCCTCTATCGAGGCCGCCACCAAGCCAACCAGGGGGTTTGCACGCCTAACCTGACGTGTACAATTCTACAACACAAAGAATGCTACACAAGTTCATCGTAATACACCCTATGTAATTACAGCTTCTCTTCTTTAAATTCAGCTTAAGTCAAAAGACATTGCAAGCTATGTTCATTCTATATATAGTATAATTCAACTATATAATCCTACAACATGTAATCTCCAATTACAATAAGGACAAGAATATTTACCTCGACAAGCCCAAAATTATCCAAGTTATAATGTCGATCCTGAGCAAGGTTTAGCTCCAACTCCGTGCGCTCCAATCCGCTCCAAACAACCCTTAGAAGTTCTAACCAACTTCTACTTAAATACTTCAACCAACTATGAAGATTTCCTTAGGGTTTCTGGTTTGAGACTAAAAGGACAAAAGGTAGTATTTCCTGCTCTACGATAGAGGTAACTTTTGAAATACAACAAGGTAAAGGCTAAGGTATTTTGGGCATTATAACAAAACTTGGAAGACAATTTTCTACCAAGGGGTACCTCTCGCCACACCACTCAGAGGAGGGAACCTCTCGGCCACACGGCCACTCAATGGGGGAGGGGGGGAAGGCTTAGGACGAGAACAACAAGAGGAGAGGGGAAGGATTGCAAGACTTAGAACACATTTGGATGATGAAGTCTTCAACAAGGGGAGGGGTATTTATAGGAAGCTGGCGGCCAACCAATGGACAAGATCAAGCCATGTGCAAGGCAAGTGTAAGGCCTTGATCAAGCCAAGTGCACCCTAACCCCTACTCCACAAAACATTGCACAAAACATTGCACAAAACAAGGCCACAACAAGGCACCAATCGGCCAAGGCCAAACCGCCCCTAAGGCGTCCACTTGAGGGTGACAAGTGTCACCCTCTCGTTGGCCCAAAAATGTTCCGTCGCTCGGAAAAATCCGCAAAAATACAAAACGACATAGCCGGAATTTTCCCTACGCAAGCTCTGTAAAACGTTTCGTCGAAAAACGACTCTAATCGGGTGTTGTGCACAATTTCGAACCTATGCCAAACTTTAAGTCTCAAATTTTCGTACGTACGTCTCCACGTACATACTCTGGAAATACGGGGTATAACATTCTCCCCTCCTTAGAAACATTCGTCCCGAATGTTCCTTCTCAAGACGGATATCGATGAAGTTCCTCTAACAAGTTGCCAACGCCACAGCTTGGCCACGAAAATAACACACGTTCCCTTCCTTCCTTACTCGTCGTGCGATACCACTTTTGTCACTTTGCCGCGAGGTTCTAGTGTCACTCCGGCGACCCAACAAATGGTACCGAACTGCATGCGATCCCTGAGGTTCTAGTGTCACTCAGGACGTGCCATACTTCAGTCATTGCTTCAGTTCTCAAAACTGTGGAGTCACTACCTCCAAACTTGGTCATCTTACTAACCTCAATCTTCATTAATGCCATACCCGGACTTAACGAACCGCTTCTCGTCGAACACATCCACGAACTCATACCATAGTCAACTACACTGGGGCCTAGCACCCTCCGGACCCTACCACCGGGCGACCACCTGCACTGACCCAAAACCGGGCTGCGGGTCGACCCGCGAGCGGCAATCAACCCGACCCACAATCGCGCCAATACTTGCTCCTCGAAACGGAACAATCTTACCTAATCAAGTCATGAAAGCTACCACTTCCATCTCACACTACCCATGGACTTATCATACAAATAATTCCCACGTATACTACGGACTCTGATAAAGATCAAACATGAAATAAATCTTTTACTCAAGACGACCTTACCTCTAAGGTCTCAATCGTGAAATAGTCTAAGGTTCACACTACCATGCCCCCATACTTATCCTTCCAACAAACCATGTTTTCTAACTTATAATTAACACAACGCTATCCGTACATAGCTCACAATAACAAGATCATAATAACAAGCATACCAAAACTCTAGAGGGTTAAGGATATACCGCTCTACCGCTTAATCACACCGCCGCAGGCGCATACCAGTGAAGGTGATGAACCACCATCGATCTCAAGGTGAGTCGTAACATCCGTGCTACCCTTGGCCTGACAGCCTCGCAAAATGGCCCCCGCTGGCCGCAAAGTAACAAGCTCCCTTGGCACCACGACACTCCCGAAACGCGTCTACCACATCGACCACACCGAGGTAGGTGACCGTGATCCGCCAACACCCTTACTTCCTCGAAACACGAACCTCGAGCCCGACCGCCCCGAATACTGGATGCTCTGAAGGTTGTGGAGGACCACTCGACCGGGCGGAGGTACAAAACTAGCATGCCGAGGCGTCCGCCTCGAAAGTCACCAGGACCCCGTTGTTCGCCTCTTCGCGATCTCGTCATTCCGCCGACCTCCGTGCCTCACATCCAAGTGCATGAGCTCGCACGCGGCAATGTCCATGCCCTACCAAGAGCTACACTCGAACAAGCCTCCGTCAAGTAATCATCTAGCCCGTGGCGTGGCGGTGCACTCTATCCTCCATGGTTGCCACTAAAGCGGGGACATACCGAGCCAACGAGTCAAACTCCACGTTGTACTCCGAACCGCACGCCTCTCGCCTCAAAGATCATAAATTTGTCGCCTGCGTCTCCTCATCCGCGGAGGCAAGAAGTGAGTGAGAATGCCTCGAGAACTCGTCCCATATCGCTGAAGCCGCATGCTCTCCCGACAACTCCCACGATCAAACTACCGATCATTGCGGTATCACGCAGCCGATGCGAACCTAAGACCACCGACTCGGTCTCCGGCCTTGATCACTCTCACGACCCAGAATCGCCGGATGAACTCTCGCGGATCATCCTCGTGCCTCGACCCATAAAACTCAAGCGCTACAACTCGAAAGTCCCGTAGCCTCAAACTATCTCGCTCGGGGTGAACCATCAGTGCATCGAACTGAATCGCCAGATCCACCTATCCTCATATTCGCCACGACCGCCGTAAATCGCCATCTCCTTGTACCCATCTCATCCGCTTCCAGTGTGGGACCGAGGCTCAGTGTATCAGTGGTCTCAGCAGCCATCGCCGCGTTCTAAACTCTGTTGGCCGGGCGGCGCCGCAAAACTCGCCGTCAAGCACAACCTCGTATCTGCCCGCTCGCGCTCGTACTTCTCAGTATCTCACTAGCAGCCTCTCGCCGCTTGCCCTTCTAGGCTCTGGTTGCTTGCGGAGGCATAATCGGTAAAACGAGATACGTCAGAGGGGTCCAACTTACAACACAGCTCTAAGGCACGATCTCAGAATGAGAAGAATGGAAACCAATCCTAAATGTCCTGCAGCCTCCTGACTATAGATGTGGTGCACAACACATCGATAATCAAGACTCTACTAGACACGGCCTCAGTAGACACTTTCCGAGGATTAATCGCTTCGATACCATTTTTGTCACGACCGATCCGGGCGTGATCGTGCCTTACCCCGCACCCTAGTGATACAACATCGAGAAAACCAAATGAATATAAAACTTAAACAAGAAGCAAGATATATGATCATAAAACAGGCCAACCAAACGGTTACCTTCCAATAAAATATATATAACCAACTCTTTCAAAACGAACAGTTTAATCCTTTTTACAAACCCCGCCACAACAAGATTACTGCACTCTAAGAGTTTTTATACAACATGACGACAGTGGCCTCGTTATACCCACGAATGTACAAGAACCTACAACTCGTGGTAACATACCAAAAGATAAGCCTCGAAACGGAGCTTCCCAATACGCCGAATCGTGATCCTATGAGCGGGGATCCACTACCGATGTACTCCTACCTGCGGCATGAACGCAGCCCCCGGGCGAGGTCGATAACAGTACCAAGTATGTGAAATCAGAAAATATCAGAAATGAAATCATAACGGTCATATAAAAACAGGAGACATGTATGATAACAAAACTATAGTTCACAATATAAAAGCAGTCATGTCAAGTCAGGGACTCACGCCCTCAAGTCATCACTCAAATATAACTATGGGTCTCACGCCCACAACATCAATCGTGTTCGCATCATGGCCGCATGCCCGAATTCGCGACGGTAGACATGCCCATGATGCAACAATAATAACAATGCCCACGGCCACATGCCCGGAATGCAGACGGTGTAGACACGCCCAAGTGACATTATCAACACACATCGGGTGATTAACCCCGCCGCATGGCCACACGCCCCCGGAATTCTGCATCGGTGTAGACATGTCCATGTAACCACAATAACAATATATCAGGTAATCAACCCTGCCGCATGGCCACATGCCCCCGGAATTCTGCATCGGTGTAGACATGTCCATGTGACATTAACAACAATATACCGCACAACCAGGCTATCACAAACAAGCTCAAGCAAATTACCATACTTCTAGACTTTTATAAAAAGATCCACTCCTTCCCAAGAAGTCACCTGATATCAACACTTGCACAACAAAGGCTATCACAACAAGCATAGGTGAGTTACACAACAACAAGCATAGGCAAGTTACACACAACTCAAGGTACTTCCATTTCGTATCAAAGTCTGGGTTTTAACCCTAAAGTACTACGTACGTTAAATTCCTTTTAAAGAGATCCATTCCTTTTATAAAGGTCACCCGATACCCGTAGTATAAAAATAGAGTGACTATCTTTTTAAGTAAACCAAAATACTTCCCTTTGTAAAATCAAGTAACAACATTATTTTCCAAACGTTCAAGTTTGCCTAATTTCAAATGCTCAAGTTTCCCATTTTAGAAAGGTTTCATAACTCATAGTCTTAATCTCTTTTAAAACAATTGAGTAACATATGTCTTGTACGTGAGCCGTTTATTCTTGTTTACAACAATCTTGTTACAGCAGCCATGATCTAGGAAATGTAATACAATTTTGCCTTATCTTAGCTTCTATGCAGATGGAGGTTTCTACTGGTTTTAATAACAATTAGTTAATTGTCAATACATCTTCCTTTATTAGCGCTGCTGTGGTTTGCTCGACACTTATTCTCATTTCCAAATCAAGAAACATTATTCTTTTTAAAACCAAGTACTCATTACTCGCGAATGAGGTTTCACAACACATTTAACAAAATGTTAATAACCAAGTAAAACAAGTTAAGTCTCTTATCTTTCAAGATCAAGTCTCTTAAGTTCTACAATCAACAAACCAATCTTTTACCTACATAGAGTCGTTATAACTAACTTCTCATAAAGCTATTATAACACCCTATGTTTTAAACCAACCAACTCATTTAACACATGTACGTCTACCGTACTACATAGTTTACAAAGCATCATGCTAGAAGGATAGGAAGAGGTTCACATACCTCGCGACGATTATCGACAATAAGCAAAACGCTCCACAAGATCAGAATCGGCTAGCCGCTCCACTCTTCAAGTAGAATACGCTACTCGCGATTTCCACCTATAAGGCCACAAACGCCTATTAACTTCTAACCGCACGGTTCCATATTCTACGTAAAATTCGCAAGACTCCCCGCAACACAGAAATCTCCTCTCTATCGAGGCCGGCTACCAAGCCAACCAGTGGGGGGGGGGTTTGCACGTCTAACCGGACGTTTACAATACTACAACACAAGAATGCTACACAAGTCTCATCAGAATACACCCCATGTAATTACAGTTCGATTCTTCTTTAAATTCAGCTTAAGTCAAAAGACATTACGCAAGCTATGTTCAGTTCTATATATAGTATACTTCAACTATATAATCCTACAACATGTAATCTCCAATTACAATAAGGGGACAAGAATATTTACCTCGACAAGCCCAAAATTATCCAAGTTATAATGTCGATCCTGAGCAAGGTTTAGCTCCAACTCCGTGCGCTCCAAACCACTCCAAACAACCCTTAGAAGTTCTAACCAACTTCTACTCAAATACTTCAACCAACTATGAAGATTTCCTTAGGGTTTCGGTTTGAGACTAAAAGGACAAAAGGTAGTATTTCCGGGCTCTACGTATAGAGGTAACTTTTGAAATACAACAAGGTAAAGGCTAAGGTATTTTGGGCATTATAACAAAACTTGGAAGACAATTTTCTACCAAGGGGAGGGGGGGTACCTCTCGGCCACACCACTAGGAGGGGGAGGGGAACCTCTCGGCCACAAGGCCACTCAAAGGGGGAGGGGGGGAAGGCTTAGGATGAGAACAACAAGAGGAGATGGGAAGGATTGCAAGACTTAGAACACATTTGGATGATGAAGTCTTCAACAAAGGGAGGGGTATTTATAGGTGTTACACCCCGTACTTACAAGACATGTTTTAAGGTAGTACGTAAGAGCTCACAAGTGTTAAGATTTGAGACTTGTAAAAAATTATCGGAATTATGGAATTGTCGGAAAACGAATTATTGTGACGAATGGGAGGGCGACACGTGTCACCCCCCCTTATGATGCCTTGGTCGAATTTAGGCATGGCCAATATGGTCATTTACCATAAGTCTTGGATGACTAATGTCTTGCAAGTGGTGGCATGAGAAAGTTGACTAAGTCTAGGTCAATTAGTCTTGATTTTTATGTTAGACTTCATCCTAGCCACCCATATGGTTACATCTTGTCCCTCCATGCCCCTTTATATTACTACTAGTAGCACTACTAGTGTCAACACTTAGCTAAAAATTTCACAAATTGGTTGAACATAGAGCAAGGCTCTCGGGTTCCATAGCAAGAAATAAGAAAAATCTTTGTTCCTTGTTCTTTTAGCTCCCCACTTTAAACCAAGGTTCTTAGGTGTATTGTAAACATATCTCAATAGAAAAATCCCGGAAAAAGAGAGTTTTCGTATTAGTCGCAAAGTGAAAACCTAGTGGCTTTCTAGGTTTTGGATTGGAAGTTGGAAGGAAAGTTGTTGGTGTTGTTCTAAGGGTCTCAACAAGCGGATTGAAGTATATTGGAGAGGCTCTAAACTACTAAGGAGCGACTTCGGATTTGGATTTGGATTAAAAATCGTTAAGGTATAATCTTGTCTTTTAAGATGTTACAAGATTATGTATTTATATTGTGGTTGTTAGCTTTACATGTTGGTAGCATGAAGTTGGTATGTTGAAGTTTATAAGTATTATGGATTGCTTGTAGCTTAATCCGAAATGAAATGTAAGCCATGTTAAGTTGGATTTCAATTTAGTCGTTATTAGAATCGTCGCATGTTATTGATTTGAAGATTGTGGTAGTTTTAAATCAAATGCGACTTGATATCATGTTATGTTAACAATTTGGATTGAAATGGAAATTGGATAAGAATTGGTATTGTTGTATTCATTATGGCCGAAAATTTGGACTAGTAGTTGTATAGTTTGTTATTCATTTGTTTTGGACTACCTTCTATATTGTGGTGAGCCAATTGGGGCTGTATGGTTATTTATGTGTATTGGACTACCTTATAGATTGTGGTGAGCCAATTGGGGCTGTTTGGTTATTGTATTCGGCCTTGAAAAAGGTGGCAAAGTAAGTAAAAACAAAGGAGGTGCTGTCCGATTTTCCGTAGAATTTAGCGACTTAGCACCTAGAATATTCTACGTTTGAAGTAAGAGATTAATGGGCGTATTGTGGCCATTATAGGTTGAAGTACTTTGGAGCCTTTTTGCAACTTGTCGCTAGTCGTCGCAAGGTATGTGAACCCCTACTTTCTTTGGCATGATCCTACGTATGAAATATCCATGTGATAGTATTTCAAGATTCCTTCTACTCTTAGAAGTTAAGAAGTATTTACATTGTTGAATCTAAGTTAAGAGTATGTTTAAATTATCCTAAGTCCTTACTAGGTCTTATGGGAGACGTCGGTAAGAATGGTTAGGAACTTATGAGATTTGATTTAAAGGCTTTGTGTCTTGATTTGTTTAAAGTAAGTAAGTGGACTTTATGTTCGAAAATGACTTGAAGTTATATGATTTTAAGGGAATAAATTACTTGGTTTTGGAAGGTATGGAACTTTGTATGTTTTTGTATAAGTAATTGGGCTTTAAGGGAAGTATGTTATGAAGTTTGAAGACTAAGAACTTTAATTGTCTTTTAAGGATTATGAAGTTTTAAGCGATACGATTCTTTTTAAGTATGTATGTACGTAGTATCTTTGGATCCAGTTTTCCTAAGTGTTGTAAGAATAAAAGTGTCATAAGTTCTCTAAAATGGAAGGTTGTTATAATAGCTTTATGGGAAGTTGTTATGACGACTTAATAAGAAGTGAAAAGATGGTTTTAAAATGTTATGTAAGGAAAATTACACCGAGCCTACAAATAGGCCGGATTATGTTATGAAATACACCGAGCCTACAAATAGGCCGGATTACGTTATGAGATACACCGAGCCTACACATAGGCCAGATTACGCCATATTACCTCGAGCCTACACATAGGCCGGGTTACGTCATCGTACACCGAGCCCCACAGGCGGGCCGGATTATGTTATATGATTCCACAGTACACCGAGCCCCACAGGCGGGCCGGATTATGTTATATGATTCCACAGTACACCGAGCCCCACAGGCGGGCCGGATTATGTTATATGATTCCACAGTACACCGAGCCCCACAGGCGGGCCGGATTATGTTATATGATTCCACAGTACACCGTGTCCCGCAAATGGGCCGGATTATGTTATGAAAAGATATGTAAGTTATGTGGAAAAACTGGATTAAACTCTTAAGTATGTATGTAAGAATATGTTGGTAAATCTTATTGAAAGAAGGAAAGGAACGATTAATATATGATTGATTTCAGGAGTTAAAAGGACATTCTTTTATACAGATATGATTTGGTTATTGCATTTTATTTGCTCCATACTCAGACTGTTATCGACTTCTTCGAGGGTCGCGCTCATGCCCGCAGGTGATAGGTACACAGGTCGGTGACCCTTGCTCGTAGGATCTCTGTTCAGTTTTTGGGAAAGAAGCTCCTTTCACTCCGGAGGCTTATCTTTTGGTACGGTTTCCCTGATGTGGTAGACTTATGTACATTCAGGGGTATGGCGGGGCCCTGTCCCGCCGCAGTTGTAATTCTTAGAGGTCTGTAGTCACATGTTGTGGGTCGGTTTGTAAAAAGAAAGGGATGTAACTGCTGTTGTTATGTATATGTATATGTGTCCAGGAAGGTAGCCTTATCGGCTAACCTGTGGTTTAAATTCTCGTTATTTTATTTTATAAGTTTCATGTATGCTCCGCTGCTATTCTCTCGACGATATGAACAGGTGCGCCTGTGTAGGGCACGCGCCCGGCCTGGTCGTGACAATAGGGAAGCAAAGGGCCAACCAATGGACAAGATCAAGCCATGTGCAAGGCAAGTGTAAGGCCTTGATCAAGCCAAGTGCACCCTAACCCCTACTCCACAAAACAAGCCACAAAACATTGCACAAAACATTGCACAAAACAAGGCCACAACAAGGCACTGGCGCCAAGGCCAAACCGCTTTGGCGTCCACTGAGGTGACAAGTGTCACCCTCTGGCCCAAAAATGTTCCGCCGCCGAAAAATCCGCAAAAATACAAAACGACATAGCCGGAATTTTCCCTACGCAAGCTCTGTAAAACGTTTCGTCGAAAAACGACTCTAATCGGGTGTTGTGCACAATTTCGAACCTATGCCAAACTTTAAGTCTCAAATTTTCGTACGTACGTCTCCACGTACATACTCTGGAAATACGGGGTATAACACTTTATGTACTGGATTCTGGATCATACTAAGACAAGGTTTCTGTAGAAATCTGAGACTTGAATCACACAATAGTAGTCATAGGTATTAGGCAGTCTCCATAAATTCAGCAAATAGCAAGATAGGTATTACACCTTTTCAGGTTTGAAGTAATCTTAACAGACATATAATGGAATCGTAGTATATCAACTAATGACACAACATGGGTCTAGGACCCTTATACAAATAATATTAAACATGCATCTGAATATTCATATGAACCTGCATACTCATAAAGTCCACACAATAGCATATTCAAATCGACATTTAGGTAATCACAATTAATAACCGATAATCAACACAAAGAAATGGATCTAGGATCCTTACACGAATGTTATATACCTAACCAGCCCATACAGTACAATCGAATTACACACATATACTAAAAAAAAACAGAATCGACACCACAAATATTGAGAACCACTACTGACAGATTTATCTAAAAAGAACAGTGACTAAACTGAGTTATTTGATAAAAATAATATATAAAATCCTATCACGCAGATCACTCAATACCACTTAAATAACTCAGTAATAGAAAGGGAATAGGTTTCCGAACCTTTTGCGGGTAGCGAACTGAGGCGACGACAAAGGTTTTCCCGAACCGTCGAAAGGGAAATTCATGAAGAATTGGTTTGTAGAACAGGTAGTAGTAAATTGAATAGGAAAGAGAAGGGTTTAGGCACGATGTTGTCTGTATTCTCGATGATCGATGGCTGATCCATGGATCCCTGTTGCATGTCCAAACATTGGTATTTATAGCTCCTAGTTGGGCTTCGTTTTTATGGTAAGTTTTGGACGGATTCAAGGGGACAATTCGTACTGATTTTGACGCGGTTTTAGGGTTATTTTAGGACGATTCGCAGAATATCTTGGTGTAATTTCTGTGAGTTTTGGTACTTGTTGACGCGATTTAAGGATTCATTTTGATATGGATATAGTTATGGCAAGCACGAGATTTTGTTGCCATTTTCGTACTGATTCGAGGATTAATTGGTAAGGTTTGAAACAGAAAGAAAGGTTTGATTCGGGGCGTGATTTGAGGAAAAGGTTTTGGGATGCCTGCGCGATATGGAAGGGTACAGAATGGCAATACTGTTGACTCGCCGAAAAATCCGGCGAGGATCTTGTTCGCTGTCGGCGGCATGGACGAGGGAGTTAGGGTTTCGTTCTTTAGGCTTTTCTGAAGGAGGGGGCGATGGAGACGAAGGGAAATGAGGGATGGGTGCCTCTGCGTTATTTCTTATGGGCTGCTGGTCGCGGGTTTGGGCCAGGGGTGTTGGGCCAGTTTGTTTAAGTGGGGCACTAGGTTGGGCTAAATCAAGAGGGTAAGTGAACGATAATGGTTTAGTTTTGGGTTGGGTAGAGTTTTGGGTATTAGGTGTATTATTTAATTAATGGTAGATAAATTATTTAAATTGTGATTAAATTATTTAGGTGTTTTATTAGTCTAAGCTATTATTATAATAATAAATGTGGGTCAGCTAATTAATTAGTGCTTAATATTTTATGATGCGGGACCGTCATTAAAACTTACTTATTATGTGTATTTTGCGATGTAAAATTGCGGTTCTAAAAAAAAGAAAAATTGTTTAATTTATTGGTAATTTATTTATGGGGGATTGATTATCGGTGTGTTGTGCACCACACCAATAATAAGGAGGCTATAGGATATTTAGGATTGGTTTCCATTCTTCTCATTCTGAGATCGTGCCTTAGAGCTGTGTTATAAGTTGGACCCCTCTAACGTATTTTTTTCCCTTACCAGTTATGCCTCCGCGCAAGGCAACCCGGGCCCAGAAGGGCAAGGCAGCCGGGGGAGTTGCGAGTAGAGCACAGAGGGTTACAAGGGCAGAGGCCCAATCATCACCTGAGGTGGTGCTTCATTCGGGGAGTTCTGCGACGTCGCCAGCCCCAGCAGAGTTTAGCACAGCATAGCTCCATCTGCGCCATGATATCTGACCTTCGCCTACGACCAGGAGCGGAAAATAAGGATTGCAAAGAGACGGCCCTGTTACTAGCTAGGGATTTGGCAACCAGAGAGTTTATAATGTACCGATTTATCACGGGTCTTGATGATTATCTAAGGAAGGGTTGTGCGAGGGTAGCTCTTCAGTCAGGCATGAGCATGGCTTGCGTACGGGCTTATGCGCAGCAGGCCGAGAAACGAAGAGATCGACGGGTTAACCAAGATCGCGAGGTGCGGCCGACGGCAGGGTCCTTTGGTAACTTTCGAGGCGAACCGCCTCAGCAGCAGAATGGATATGCGCCTCCGCCAGTGCAGAGTGGTCCTCCACAGGCTTCAGGGCGTTCGGGGTATGCAGGAGTTGGTCAGAGCTCCAGGGCTTCTGGTTCACAGATACACGTAGGTTCCAGCCAGCCGGATTCAGTTTTCCCTCAGTGTTCACAGTGTGGCAGGCGTCATCCCGGGGAATGTCGTCTTTTTAATGGTGCTTGTTTTACCTGCAGCCGTCAGGGCCATGTGACGAGAGAATGTTCTAGTAGGAGGGATACAAGTAGGAGGACTCAGCCTACCAGATCAGTTGTAGATTCAGTGGTTCGGAGAGGAAGGGGTGTTAGCCAGAGGAGGCCACCCCCACCTCAGTGTGGCCGTTGTGGTAAGTATCATTGTGGGGAGTGTCGTACTACTTCAACAGCTTGTTATGCTTGCGGCCAGCAGGGCCATTCTGTGAGAAATTGTCCGACCAGAGGTGGCGCGGATGTAGAGGCTCATCCTTCAGGATCTGTGACTAGTTCATCACCTTCCCTAGCTATGCGCCCAACAGGGCAGGATTGATTAGAACGACAAAGGGGAGTGAAGCAGTAGATACATGTATATCCTTAACCCTCTAGAGATTTGTATGTGTGATAAGATGAGTATATTTTTAAGTGTTATGTCCAGATAGCATTGTGTTAATTGTGATTAGAAGACAAGGTTAGTTAAAAGGGTAAGATTGGGGACAGGGAAATTGTGAGCCTTAGAATATTATACGTGGAGACCTTAGAGGCGAGACCATCTTGAGTAAAAGATTTATTTTTATGTTTGACCTTTATCGGAGTGCATAGTATACGTGGGATTTATTTGTGTGATAAGCCCCTGAGTGGTGTGAAATGAAAAAGGGTAGTTGAGCTAAGAAGACCACTAGGTTTTTCATGACGTGAACTGGTAAGATTGTTTCGGATCGGGGAACAAGAGTTTAGTACGAAGTGGGTCGGGTTGAGGCCATATCGCGAGTCAACCCGCAGCCTGGAATGTGGTGGGGTCAGTTTGTGGTGGTCCCGCTATGTGATCGGGTCGCGAGGGTGTTAGGCCCAAGTTTTGTTAACCAGCGTACGAGTTCGTGGATGCGTTCAACCAGTAGTCGGGCCGATAAGGTCAGCCCATCTTGTCTTTCAGTCAGGATTGTTTACTCGGCGGAGGGTTATGCGAGATGTTATATCAGGAAGATTGTAAGGCTGCACGGGGTTCCTACTTTTACTTTATGACGGGCAGTGGAGCCCAGTTATGGCTATTGTTTTTTTTTTTTTGGAGGTTTTACCAGGCGGGGTTAGGAACTCAGGTGAGTCTCAGTATTGCATTCACCCTCGGGCCAGTGTTTTTGATTTCAGAGGTAGCAGTGAGGATTATTGCATCCTGTTGAGGGAGTTCTATAATAGCTACCATTTCAGTTTTCAGATGGCGCCTTATGAAGCCTTGTATGGGCGGAAGTGTAGGTTGCCTGTCGATTGGTTCGATGTTGGCAAGGTTCAGATAGTTGGTCCATATTTGATCCAGCAGGAGGTGGATAAGGTGAAGCTTATCCAGAAGAGGTTATTGGCAGCTCAGAGTCAACAGAAGTCGTGCGGATAGTCGGCGTCGACACTTGGAGTTCAGGTTGACGGTGGGTCTTCTTGAAGGTACCACCCCGGAAGGGCGTGGCGAGATTTGGAAAGTAGGGGAAACTTAGCCCGAGATACTCTGGGCCTTTTCAGATCGATGAAGAATAGGCCGGGTTGCCTACAAGTTAGCATTGTCGTCTGACGTAGAAGGCATTACGTCCGGTCTTCCATGTTGCTATGTTTCGGAAGAGTATCGGAGATCCATCCAGGGTGTTCCCAGTTATTAGTGACCAGGTGGCAGGGGGGTTATCGTATGAGGATAGCCCTATAGCGATGACGGAAATATGATGCATATACTATAGGGAGTTTGGGTACGATAAGGGTACGACGAGAAAGGGACAAAGCGAGCATGGGTTAAGAGAATAGAAGTGATCATTTCTTATGAGAAGTAAAGGTGCGAAGGGAGTATCTATTAGACTTTGGGTGGGAGCTTTTGTGATGATAGAGGTGATTCCTCGTGGACTTGGATTTAAGTATTTGCGCGTATGTTATTTTGTGGCCAGGTGTGGCATTGGCAACTTGTTTAAGTTAAGAAGAACTTTATCGTTATCGGTCTTGAGAAGGAACATTCGGGACGAATGTTTCTAAGGAGGGGAGAATGTTATGCCCCGTATTTCCAGAGTATGTATGTGAGGACGTACGTACGAATATACAAGCCCTAAGTAGATTTAGGATGTGAGACTTGTTTTTTTTCAGCGGAAAATTTTCCGAACCTTGTGAAGGAATTTTTCGTTTTCCATAATTTATTTAATTTGGATTTTTTCCGAGAGATGAAATATTTTGGACCAATAGGAAGGCGACATGTGTCACCCTTAGGTGGCAAGGGTTGGACGAAATCTTGGGCAAAGATTGGCACGTTTTTTCCATGTAAAAGGCCTTAAACATTTGGTCAATGTCTTGCTAGATATTTGTGTAGTAGTTGGATAAGTGGGACCCACACCACACATGTCCAAATCCTCACCCTCCACTTGCTTGAATCTTGACCATTGACTTCCCTATAAATACCCCTTGTGTGCAAGACTTATTCTTCATCCACTAAATATTTTCCAAGTCTCAAAACTCCATCCCCCTTAGTGAAGCTCTCGTCCAACACTCTCCCCCCCCCCTCTTGGTAGCTTTCGTCCGAAGCACCTCCCCCCCCCCCTTGGTAGAAAAATACTCTTCAAGTATTGTTACTATTCCAAAATACCTTAGCCTAAATCCCTTGTAATTTTCCTAAGTTACCTCTATACTAAAAGCCCGGAAATACTACTTTATATCCTTTAGTCACAAAACGAAACCCTAGGAAAAATCTTCATAGTTGGTTGAAGTATTAAGTAGAAGTTGTTTAGAAACTTCTAAGGGTTTCTTGGAGCTATCGGAGCGTGCAAATTAGGAGCTAAGCGTTGCTCAGGATCGACATATAATCTTGGAAATTTTGGGCTTATCGAGGTAAATATCTTTGTCCTTCTATTGTAATTGGAGATTACATATCGTAGTAGTTTAGAATTAAGTATAAGATATTATAGAAGGACAGTTTAAAGAAGAGAATTGAACTGTACTTACATAGGGATGTATTTGCAGTTGACTTGTGTAGTTTGACGGGTAGGGAAGTGCTGCCCAATTTTCCGTAGAATTAAGAACCTTCTGCTTAGAATATTCTACAGAGTAGTCTAGACGTTGATAGACATATATGGCCATTATAGGTTGAAGTTCTACGAGTAGCGTGTTCTACTTGAAGGGTGGACAAGGCTAGCAGGGTTATAGTACGGTGGAGCGTTTTGCTATTTGTCGATAATCGTCGCGAGGTATGTGAACCTCTTCCTATCCTTTCTAGCATGATGTTTGTAAACTATGTAGTACGGTAGACGTACGTGTGCTAAATAAATTTGGTTGGTTTAAAACATAAAGTGTTATAACGGCTTTATGGGAAGTTTGTTATAACAACTTTAGGTAGGTAAAGAAATGGGTTGTTGATTTTAAAAGATAAGGGACTTGACTTATATTTGATTTGATATGATCTGTGAAGAACTTGAATTGTGTAGAAAGCTGTGAAACCTCATTCGTGAGTAATGAGTACTTGGTTTTTAAATGAATAGTTATAATGATTTCGGAAATGAGAATAAGTATCGAACAAACCACTGCAGCGCTAATAAAGGAAAATGTATTGACTAATTAATTATTATTAAAACCAGTAGAAACCTCCATCTGCATAGAAGCTAAGATAAGACAAAATTGTATTACATTTCCTAGATCATGACTGCTTTAATAAGATTATTAATAACAAGTATTGATTTTTCTTAAAATTCCAAAGTAAGGAACTTGTTTTCTAAAAAGAGAAAGACTTGAAAACTTGAAGTGTTTTCGTTTAAAAAGAAGGCATGCTTTTGTCTTATGTTTGTTTAAAAAGACGGTATGGAAATTGTTTTGGTTTACCTGAAAAGATAGTTGCTCTATTTTGATACTACGGGTATCGTGTGACTTTTGTGAAAGACATGGAACTTTTTAAAGAAGAATTAATGTATGTAGTACTTTGGAGTTATAACCCGGATTGGTTGACATAAAATAAAAGTACCTTGTGTAAGTAACTTGCCTATTTTTTGCTTGTGATAGACTTGTAATACCTTCTTGTTGGTTTGATAAGTAAACATGTTATGATGCTACGTGTGTTAGTGTCTTGTGATGTTTGTGTAAGGGGGTTATTCTTGTTGTGCTTACGTTGTTAAACGATAAGCCCGTTGTACTGGTATTATATCACATACCCCCCTGACTTGTTATAATGCCGAGGACTTGCCACCCTCGATGCGAGGAATACCTCATGTAGTCCGTGGCCTATGCGAGTCGCGGAGTTCCAGGATTGATCACTCCGGGTGTGTTACACTGATGCGGGTCTATATGGCCTATGCGGTCCACAGGACTATGCGGACTTCGGGGGTCCAGACGGATGCCGCGGGCTAGCTACCCCCGATGCGAGGAATACCTCATGCGGGCCTATGTGTGGCCTATGCGGAGCTGTGGTAAGTTCCAAGATTAGACGCGCACATTGATACTGAGGGCAAGTGGCCAGCTTCGATCATGTGGCGGTCTAGAAAGACCTCGTGATACAGTTTTATAGCATTGTTGGTACGGTGGGTTTTAGTAGTCGGCCATGCCTTCGTACTCACCCCATACGGTTTTATTATGTCACAGGTGGGACCTAGTGTTCATGTGTATTCCTTGGTGCTTTTATATCATGGACTGCCGGCAGTGATGAAGGAATTCCACGGGCATGATTGATATTGTGGGCATGAGACCCATGGTTATATTTGAGTGATGACTTTAAGGGCGTGAGTCCCTGACTTGACATGACTGTGTACATATTGTGTATCGTAAATTGGTTATCATATATGTCTTCTGATTTATATAGACCATTATGATTTCATTTACAGTATTTTCAGTTTCACATACTTGGTACCTGTTGTACTGACCTCCTTCGGGGGGCTGCATTCATGCCGCAGGTAGAGGTACACCAGTCGTCGATCCTCGCTCTTAGGATCACAGTTCAGCGTTTTGGGAAGCTCCGTTTCTCCGGAGGCTTATCTTTGGTATAGTCCCCTGTCATTGTAGGTACTTTCATTCAGGGGTATGGCGGGGCCCTGTCCCGCCATAGTTGTTTACATTCCTAGAGGTCTGTAGTCCTGTTGTAAATTTGGGATGTAACTGTTCACTCTTTATGTTTATATATATGCCGAAAGGCAATCTTTTCTTGAACAACTGATTCTCATTTCATATTGTTTCATGTCTTGTTTTTATATTCTGCTGGTTACTCTGATGTATGTCTACTTAGGTGTCCGGGTAAGGCACCAGTCACGGGCCCGGGTTCGGGTCGTGACAGTAGTGATAGGAAGTCCATTTAAACGTTTCAGTTGTTGGGCCCTTACTATCCTTCTGAAAATTTTCGCTTCTTGCTTGAACTCCCTTTAGCTTCCGTCAAGTTTTCCTTGGCCTCAACAGATAGTTTCCCCTTTGGCATGACCTTCTTATTATCCTCCTGAATCTGGAGTTTGATAATAAGTTCCTCTGAGGTCATCTCTTTCATTTTGAGTTTTAGGTAACTCATAAACTCATTTCATGAATGAGGTAACTTCTCAATTAACGAGGCAACCAAGAATTGCTCGTTAGGCTTCAATCCTTCCAAATTCAGGTGGTGTAAAATCATTTGAAATTCCTGGACTTGAGATGCCACATTATGTTATCTACCATTTGAAATTTGAGAAATTTCCCAACGATGAACTTTTTAGCACCCGCATCTTGTGTGTTGTACTTCTTCTGTAGTTTATCTCACAACTCTTTGGCAGTGTCAACGGTGCAATATACCATGTAAAGAGGATCGGCCAAACAATTCGGGATATAATTCCGACAAAGGAAATCACTGTGACTCCAAGTATCTAAGGTCATATTCATGTCATTAATGACATAGATATCTTGGCCCCCTCCCTCCGTTTTATTAGGCTGAGGGTCCACTTCATCTCCAACTTTTGAAGGATCTTCGGTTAGGAAACAAGACATTCTCATAACCGTCAAGAAGAACAACACCTTTTGCAATTTGTGCCCAAGAATTTCTCTGGGCGTTCATGATGAAAGCCATCGGGTGGTGGAACAGGAGCGTTCCCATGAGCAGAAAAGGCATTGTGAGCACCTTAAGAAATAGTGGGGTTGGCACTAGTTGTGCCTTGAGCAGTGGTGGTGAAGGCATTAGAGTTGTCTTGAGCAGTGACTGAAAAATAATATAGACATCTTTTAGAAGTTGCTAGGGCATTGTTCTTTCAATATCATGTTCCTATATCCTACTAGGGAGAGTTTGTTCTAACCATTGTGAGTTACAATTGCGGTTACAAGGAAATGAAAAAGTAAGCAACAACAACTGTGGTTAAAAATCTGGAAAATATGAACAAAGAAAATGGTTTTCTGAGTCGATTGATATTCAATCTATCCTTAAGATAATATTGCCCCGTATAAATCATTTAACGGCTATTGGCAACTTGTCTCCCAAGATAAAACATCAACAAACAATTGAGCAAAGGATAACTCAAGTGTTTACTAACAAGAAGAGTTTTTGAGTGTGTGGAAGAATGTTAGAGAAGAAGAAGAATTTAGACAAAATCTGAATTTTTGGTGTGTCCTTCAATTGAGCCAATGACCTCAATTTATAGTGTGATGAAAATGACTTCCCATCTAGCCAAGTAATGGCATTCAATGCCATGTAATGACACACTTAAAATGGGGTTACAATTCAGCCAAATAATTGCTGAATTCATGTGTCAAATAATGAAAGATTAATGCTCCAAAACCAGCCCAAGAGTCAGAACTTTTCGTCTTCCGTTGAGCCTTATGAATCGAAGGGTCGCGACCATGTCTGGGAGGCACCGCGGCGCCTAAATTCCAGTAGCCAAACAGTGAATTAGCGCCGCGGCGCTGGCTGGAGGCGCCGCGACTCCGACGGTGAGGCTCTACGACATTTTCTGACTCGTTTCATCTTTTACACATCGTACACTTCTTCCTTCATATACCAACGTGAATACATCGTCATTTGACCAATAACCGTCTATCATTTCATGTCTCAAACATTTTGTATACGTACCAATATTTCTTTCACTAAGAAAATTTACGATCCTTGGTACAACGTGTGCACGTGTGTGGAAACGAGATTTTCGACGTGCGGAACCTCAATTATTCGAGTCATAAATAATATGATTAACTTTATTTCACGTTAATAAATTTTCAACAACAACCACTCATATTATTAACATATTTCCCTCAAGAGTTTAGGATGGAAAGACTACTCATGAAATGCTATTTGGTAGAAAACCATCTTATCAGTCACTAAGAGTGTTTGGAAACTTATGCTATTCATCTATTCTATCTGAGGGAAGAGACAAATTTAAACCTACGGCCTTGGAATGTGTATTTTTAGATTATTCTCAACATCAAAAGGGCTACAGAGTTTTAGATTTCAAAACTAAAAGAATTTTCACTTCCAGGGATGTCCACTTTCATAAGAATATCTTTCCCTTTGCCTCTACCCATTCTACCACACCTAGTTTCTTTCCCTCACATTTCTCTTCTCATTATGCAAATGACATGTTCCTATCATAAAATCCTTCTTTTATTCCAACTACTAACACTAATTCCCCTTTACCTACTGATCCCATTTCACGTCCTTTCCTATTTCAAATGCACCTAGATCCTCTCTGCCCAATCTCATCACTGTCCCTGAACCTACTATTTCCCATGTTCCTCCTCCTAGAAGATCAGTCAAAACTGTACACAAGCCTACTTATTTGAATGATTTCATATGTGGCAGTTTCATCCGGACTGATCTCACTTTTTCTTGCTTTGCTTCTCGTCCACTATAATACCCCAAACTATGGCCTGAACGAAACGTGACACTCGATGTATGTAATCGAGCGAACCACATGGCTTGCTAATCAATATGGGTATCAAAACATGCAATAATAATAAAAATTTAATATATAAAATAAAATACTAAAATATAGTACAAAAATATATTGCGAAAATATCTGAAATCATGATAAGTCTGAATACTGAGTCTGACATGATATGTTAAACTAGACTAGTCTATGAAACCTCTTAAACATGAGTCTGACTGCAAAACTATTTACCAGAGCAAGGCCTTGGCATACCTCTACTCTAAAATATAATCATGAAAAATAACCAACTGACACCCTGAATGAAATAGGGCTCACCAATAGCTGATACGAGTGAAGCCCTAGCGTGCAGATCCGTCGTCCTGAAACTTAGTATATGCACCATGAAGTGTTAGGCCTCGAAAAAGGGACGTTAGTACATTTGAATTGTATTGTATGTAAAGCAACTGAAAGAATAATAAGCAATCACATAGAAATATTAGGAACATGAAACTAAAATTGAACATGAACATAGATATAATATGATATGAATATGATAACATGTATAAAATATGTATAATTGTATATTTGTATATCTATGGTAGAGCATTAATAAAATTGACATGTACCCACAATGTGTGAACGTGGAGTCTGATCTCTGTCCGATCAGCTAAGTCATCTCATACTCTACCGGGGTACGAGGCATGAGCATGACATGATGAATCCAATAATTTCATAAAGGGGTAACATGAAGCTATCATCCTCTTGGAAGAACAATCCTTATCATACGTTGGCAAATGTTATTGATATGTTAAAGTGGACAAATAATAGTGAAAATTTTACTTTTAACATAGTGAATAAGTAAAATTGAATGGAAAAAGTATATATCATTTACAAATTTAAAACAAGTGGCAAATTATACAAAATGCTGGATGGAAGCACTGAAAAGGGAAATTCTCTAAATCTTTGTATTAAATGTGTGTTAGAGTTTTTGCTCTTATTTTCTTATCATATTTGAGTTTTTTTTTTTTAAAAGTCAAAGTATTACTTGCTTTTACTTTTATTGAAAGAAAAATATAAGTCTCTTCCAAATTTTGCTATTCCTTGTCATGGATAATTTTTTTAGGACATCTATAAATTGAAGATCTTCTTTCCCATAACAACATCAAAATAACATCCACAATGTAGTCGTTAGAGAGTTTTATTTAGGGAGAGATTTATCTCTCTATATTTTTTATAGTGTTAATATGTAGGTCAATTGGTCAATATCATATTAAAGTTTATGAATATTTAGTATAATTGTCTTTGTTTCTGATTTATTTGTCGTTCAAGATTTATTTTAATAATTTCCGCATGATGCCATGTTATTTTGATCTAAGCAAGTGGTATCAGTGCGAAGTTCAACTTCAAGATGGGTTCAAATCAAGAGTAACCAATTTGATGATAACGAAGTTTTTTGTCAACATAAAAGAAAGTCCAATAAAACTATACATGGATATGAATTTTTCAATCATATTTTCAACAATCTTGCTGTTGTGTATCTTTAAAAATAAAAAAGTATATTTTTAACCCATGCTTTGGCTCCAATTTTCAACTCATGCTTAGTTTTTTAACGCATGAGCTCCAATTATGTCTTGCTTACTTTTAACGTTTGTGTCAACTTCAATCTATGTTTACTTTTAATGCATGTGCTCCACTTTCAACCTATGTTCACTTTTAACGCATAGGTCTCAAATATCTAATCAATACCTACTTTGAACCAAGCAAGCAGTAGTGGTGAAGATTATATGAAGAAGGAGGATAAAAATTATCTTATCAGAAAATTCAGGCCACAAAGGGGAGATTTTTTAGGATTTTTGCCCTGATTTTATTATTGTCACGACCCGAATTTCCGGGCCCGTGACTGGTGCCCTACCTGGGCACCCTTCTACCCAAACAACATAATTAACTCGCGAAAGATAAACAACACTCATTTTTTTTCTTTAAACAAAGGTAAAGTCGGAAAGGCTGCCACAATATATATAACACCCGAAAGGGTCTACACTGTACAATAATATAACTTACACCTGTCCAGCCCACATATGAATACAGACCTCTAAGAATTTGGACAGTAAACTATGACGGGACAAGGCCCCGCCGTACCCCTGAATATATCTAGCCAAAATGACGAACTCTGGAACATTAGAGCCATCTCAAAATGCTGAACAAGGATCCTAAGCTCGCGGATCCATAACTGAGTACCTAGACCTGCGGACATGAACGCAGCCCCCCGAAGGGGGTCAGTACAACAAGGTACCAAGTATGTAAACATGAAGTACAGTAAACAAGATCACAACTGTACACAAGAATGACAGGGGCAAGTATGAAAATCAAATACCAGATCCTAGCCATATAAAATAAGATACAACTGTACCTTGTACCACTATATCACTGTACCACTGTATTTCTTCAAAGTAGGGAAGTCATGTCAAAATCATGAACGTCTGTCTATATAAATAAATATTGTCATGGGAGTTGAACCCACATCCTAGCAATCTTGTGTAATTTAACTCATATTTTGACTCTCAAAGGAAATGAAACCATGGTACCAACATCTCATGTACCGACCATTAAAATCTTTCATTTAGCTATGCCAAGGTACCAAATCATCATGTACCAAACACATATAAAATCTTTCATCTAGCTATGCCAAGGTACCAAAACATCATGTACCAAACACATATAAAATCTTCCATTTAACTATGCCAAGGTAACAAAACATCATGTACCAAACACATATAAAATCTTTCATTTAGCTATGCCAAGGTACAAAAACATCATGTACCAAACACATATAAAATCTTTCATTTAACTATGCCAAGGTACCAAAACATCATGTACCAAACACATATAAAATCTTCCATTTAACTATGTCAAGGTACCAAACATCATGTACCAAACACATATAAAATCTTTCATTTAGCTATGCCAAGGTACCAAAACATCATGTACCAAACACATATAATGAACCTTCGTTTTAGACAAACCTAGGTAACAACAAGTCATGTACCATACACACGTAATGAACTATCACTTTAAAACTCAAGGCACTTTCATTCATGTACTATATTAAGGACTTAATCATGGACATTCTCCATGATTTCCTTATAACCTGTTATACTATCTCTTGACTTTCCACAAACTGATATAACCAACTTTCCATAAAGCCGTTATAACATCTTTCATTTTAGAACAATAAAGCACTACCACATCTTTCCTTTTAATACAACCAATGCATTATCACGTCATGTAAGGGAGTTGAACCCAAAGTACTATGTACATTCACTTCTTTACAAGAAGACTCAAATCATGAAATGTTAGGGGATTAAACCCAAAAGTACTACATACATCTATTCTTTATAAAAAGAATCATTTCATGAAATTTTAGGGAGTTGAACCCCAAGAATACTTTTGCTATCAAAATCAAGTTACTTACACTTTTAAACTTAAGTAACTTATACCCTTAACACCAAGAACTTCTTCTTTCAACATTAAGTTATTTATTCTCTTTAAATCAATCAAGTAACTTATACCTTTAAATCTAGTTACTTCTCTTCTTTAAAATCAAGTAAGCTTGTACTTTTCAAATCAAGTATTATAAATTTCAAAATAAATCAAATCTCTTAACTCTAGAAATCAAGTCCCATAACTTGAAAAATAAAGTCTCATAATCTTTTAAAAAAATCAAGTCTCATAACTTTAAATCAAATCTCTTAACTTTAGAAATCAAGTCCCATAACTTGAAAAATAAAGTCTCATAATCCTTTAAAGAAATCAAGTCTCATAACTTTAAATCAAATCTCGTAACTTTAGAAATCAAGTCCCATAACTTGAAAAATAAAGTCTCATAATCTTTTAAAGAAATCAAGTCTCATAACTTTAAATCAATTCATTTACTTCAAATAAATCAAGTCACATAGACTCACCAAAATCAAGTCACATAGGCTTTTCAAATAATCATGTCAAAAGAAGAAAGAATAGTTCACATACCTCGTGACGACTAACCAACACGACAAGTAGCAATACGCTCCAATGTACTTCAACCTTATCGTCTATTCCATATTCCAAGTAGAATATGCTACACGTAGTACTTCAACCTATAATGACGATAGCACTTCTATCAATATCATACTTACTAGTATAAGACTTATACCAAATAATTTCCCTCTCATTCTACGGAAATTTGGGTAGCACTTCCTTTGTTTCTACGTACTTTTCCACCTTTTCCAAGGCCCGAATTCATCAACCAACAAGACACATTTAAGGCACAACCGACATTTAACCAAAGGGGATTACACGCCTAACTTGACGTGTAAAATTCTGCACCACAATCACATTAAAACAGTCCACAATACAGTCCATAATAAACCAACATTAAGGGTACAATGTGAAGCCTTTAGCACCCTTATTCCTTAGGACTTTCACTAGTCATTTTACTACATTAAACATGTATGTTAGGGGCTGATTTTCCAGTATATCTATACCCCAAAACAGTCCATAAAAACTGCATAACAACATCCAACGGTTTTATAGATTCTACGACCAACAACTACAATCCGATGTCCTTTTCCTTAATTCCTTTTAATCCAATTTTCATTCCAACATGTTATATAAGTTATACAAACTATAAAAAACTATATTTCCTTCATTATATAACATGCGACAAGTGTTATTACAACAATAATAACCAATGAATCCAACGACGACAAACATTGCCTAGTCTCGGCCAACTTGCCAAAAATGGCCAAATACTTTTCAATCTTCATTCTTTTTAGTATAAGGTCATATATACATGTCAACAACAAGTAATATCCAATTACTTTAAAAGAAAAAGATATTTTACCTTCCAAAAGCCTCAAAAACGCCCAAAATAGTCCGGGGGTACATGGTCCGCAATTTTCGTTTCACTCCACTTCTTCAAGTTCCAATCACATATATGTGA
The DNA here is from genome assembly GCA_029844215.1 of Przewalskia tangutica. NCBI lineage: Eukaryota > Viridiplantae > Streptophyta > Magnoliopsida > Solanales > Solanaceae > Przewalskia > Przewalskia tangutica. Next base: position 134,957,168 of record CM056722.1, read on the forward strand.
CCCCTATGAACTTATACACAACTCCACTTTGTATTTCACTTCCAAAAAGTTGATAAAACTTAGGGTTTCACACCCTCTATTCTCGGCCAACACCTTGTTCTTGGGTTTAAGGGGTTATCTTTGCTTAGCACTTCATTAGGGAGCTTAGTCTTGAGTTTGAGGATTTATCATCAAAGATTGAAGAATTTTGGTCTTCCAAAATGGCCCTATGGCCGAGAGCTTCATGAAGAGGAAAGGGAGATGGAATTTTCTAAGTGTTGGCTAAGTCTTTCAAGCCCTTGTATAAATAATATCTCAAGAGTCTTGCCAAGTGGATGGACAAGTGGAGTGGACCTACTTGTCCACTTGTCTCCACACAAATATCTAGACCAAAGTCTTCCAAAATATCTAAGGTCAAATAGTCAAAGTCTTCCAAGACCAAGACAAGTGGGGGGTGGGGGTGTGTGTTCCAGTGTCACCCTCCAATTCGTCAAAAATTATTTCATCTCCAAAATATCCCAAAATCTTGTGGGCCCCACAAAACCGTAATTTTTTTCCGTGGGCCTCACATGACAAAATTCGAAACTTAAAATCCAACAATTCCAATTAAATCTATAAGTCCCAAATTCCAATTAATAAACATTTTCCTTAAGAAAAAGTAATCTTTCTTTCCAAAATTCAAATTTCATATTCTTAATCACGTTTCTCACTTACGTGCCATGGTATAACGAGGTGTAATAATTATCATATTTGAGTTTTACTTTTCTCTTGAAGAAAAGTGTCGCGGCTCAAATCGCGAGTCATGGTGGCACCTTCACTATCCCTCTGGGTAGGAGAACCACATTCCAAAATCATTAGAAACAAGTGAAAGAAAGAAAAATTTAATAAGGAACAAGTTATCAAGTCTTAATAGTTTGCATTACTACAAAAATATCAAACAGATCTCAAAATCTTCTCACATAGTACAAGATCTCTAAATTATGAATCTGAAATACAAGTCTGAAATATGCCCGTAGGCGAAATATTGTCTATTGAAATATAAAACAGAAGCAAGTAAAGAGGGGTCTTCCAGGGGCCATATACGACCAAGATCTCACCTTAAAAACCATGAGAGTCACCCTTGTGAATCAACCATGGGGTCTGGAACTGGATCCTAGATCAAACTTTGCACTTAATAAAAGTGTAGGAAGAGTAGTATCAGTACAACAGTAATACTGATAAGCATTATAGGCTGACAATAATTAAATAAAGCATGGAGATATAGAAATTCACAAGTATCAAATACAACGATTAGGCATGGTCACGAAATTATGTTCAATTAAAGATCAAGAATCATATAATCAACCAAAGACAGTTACAAATCACCAAATGATTAGTTAAATAAATGGATGAATGGATGCAAAGAAATGTAAACGCCCTCACTCTCTTCACTCATGTGCACACAATGCTAAGAGCAATGCCTCAAATTCATGACTCATGGAGGACCTGCGAAATCCATGTACCACCTGAAATAGTTCTCATCGTGCATTCACAATATCAATATATCATCCACTCGAAATAGTTTTCATCGGGCATACACTCTATCAATATATCATTTATCTGGAATAGTTTCATTGGCATACACAATATCAATATATCATCCACCCGAAATAGTTTCCATCGGACATACACATTATTCTTCATATCTCTTTCCGACCTCGTAGGATCATATCTTACCTCAATTTTACAATAAATAATCAACTGATCAAATGTGTGAATGAATGAGCATGCAAATATCATAATGTCAAGTATCAAGGATACAAGAGTTAAGTAACCATAATGATATTTTACTTAACACGTCATTTCCAAGAACTATCATTTTCTCATACTTTATCAAACTACAAAGTGATCAATAACACATATGAATCAAGAAGTACATATATACATCAAATATGTCTAATATAGCCCACATAACAGTTGACGATACCAATATAATTGGAATTCACCTCCACACCATGTTCGAAGGCCTATCATGCTTTCCCAATCAATCTCTACAATCTACATACGACTCTCTAATCAGAGTCTAACAAGAGTAAGTGATAATCTACCTCGAAGACAAACATGAGCCACAATACCCCAAGCCAATGTCTTTCATTTTTGGAGTGCTTCATAATAATCAATGTCTATTAAAAGTGAATTCTACGTCAAAATACAAATTTATGGATACTCATAATGTCATACTTTTATCCGGAATCCAAAAATGGACTCAAAATAGCCAAATCCGAGACCCAAAGACAAAACTATAATTTCATTAAAAAATCAGGTTCAATATAGTCAAAATAGTACTCTACGAGTTTATACGAGTCCAATGATACTCATATTTCTATACTTTTATTCAAAATCCTAAAATGAACCCAAAAAGTAATCCCGAGCCCCTAAGGGCAAAATTAGAATTTTATTTAAAAAATAGTTTACACATAATCTAGAAAAGCTAAATCTAGAAAATCACCACAATTAACCATGGATTGACCTCCAATTTCAAGAAAAACTCAAATTTTAACTTAGGGCTAAAATCACCAAATTCCTAATCCAAAAACATGATTTTATTACTAATTAATGGAAGGAATCAATAGGTAATGATGAAATAAAAGTTAGATTTTTTTCGCGAGCTTAGATGTGTAAAACCCACTTGAAATCACCAAAAACAGAGCTCACAAACTTGTGAGAAAAAATGACTAAATTTCGAAATAAAGTGAAAAACATAGCAGTTGTCCCGGTCCGAAACATATGGTAAATAACCACATAATTCAGTTTTGACAGGCTCAACATGACCCTTGCGAGATTTCAGCCAATATAGCCTTTTGAATAACTCAAATTGGCCTTATATGATACAGATATGATGTTTTAATGTTTTTAAGGAAATCAAAAATTTATGGATGAAATAGGGGTAAAATCGTCATTTTAAAACATTCTCACCAGAAAATCAACAACAGCAAAATTTAAGGGAAATGTCGTATCTCAGTCATACGACGACGAAATGCGATGATTCTTGTTTATATAGTTCCGAAAATACGATACTGATCTATTAGTTCAATCGAAAGACAAAACAAAGGTTGTTTGCTCAATATGACACATTTTTGCTCAAAACAAGACGTTGAAATAAAAAACAAACACCATACAACTCAAACACATCCGAAACTCATCAGAATCTAACTAAAATTTGTGGAAAAATCCAAAATCATCATATGAACCTGCTCGAACTCTCAAAAAATCCCAACGGGACCGTATTGACCGTGGTCAACTTCAAATCATCTTAAAAACTAGTTTCTCAATCAACTACCTAAATCACATCCGAACCTCTCGGGAACCGAATGAATAACTCGACAAAATCATAAATCATATTTTGGACCTAATGGAATAGGCTAAACTTCAAAATAGACCCATTTACCCACAGTGTTGACTTTGGTCAAACTTCTTCATTACTTAACTTAAGGATTTCCAAAAGACCCTCTTCCTTACCCAAACTTATCCGAAAGGCTCGGGAATCGCGTCACCCATCCTCCCAAACCATAAACATTAATAAAAATTTCATAATGAAAAACTTTTGAATCCGGCTCTTATTACTTTCCGTGACCATCTTTTCACCATAAATATACATAGTAAATGCTAAAACCGACTTAAAACCCCAACCAAATAAACTCTACAAATAACTTTGTTAATTTCTACATGTCATAAATAATATTACAAATCTAACAGAATCTTCAGATTGCCAATCAGAGTATGTTTTCTCAATACTATCAATTAATCCAAAGAATTAAAAATAGAGATTTCCACAATAAAACCTTCTCCCAAAGTGAACCAAACAATATCTGTTGACTTCAAATTTTGCAAGAAAGTCAAAATAATTATTAGGAAACTTTTGGAATAGACGACACATAAAATAGAGCATTGGTTTTCAAAATGACTGGTCGGGTCGTTACAGAAAGTCAAAGTATTAATATACTTGCTTTTACTTTTCCTGAAAGAAAAAATAGTTCTCTTTCATATTTGGCTATTCCTTGTTTTGGAAGAAAAGTTTTGGACATCTATAAATTGAAGACCTCCGTTCCCATAAATACAACACAATATCATCCACAATGTAGTCTGTTAATGTTGGTTTGGTATTGTGACATTTTGCCCAACATATCATTTTTAGTTCTAAGTTAAAATCAAAAATGATGGAACAAATGTCACGATATTTGGACCAATATTCTATGAAACAGTTTTGTCTTAATTCACGGAACTGATGCAAATCTTGTGGTATTTTTACCACGATGGTAAAGTGACTTAACAAGGAGTTTTGGAGCTGATGAATAATGTGGAAAGACCAAGTCAAATCCGTTGCTAAGCTTGGGGAACAAGTCCAAGAAGTTAGAGGAGTTTGCTCCACAATCTTCTCCAACAAACCTTATCGGCTACCCACATTTCCTTCAACCTCAACAACGATTCAATGAGCTTTTTAAGGAAGACTCTCTATTATAAATAGAGAGGCTACATCAGTGAATCGATATCTAGAAAAAGTTAGAAAAACTATCAAGAGCGCTCTCCGATATATTCATCAGAAAATTGGATCACAATTATTGCCTAAGTGTGTCAACAACATTATGTCCAATATTATAATTGCTGCCCAGATTCTAGATTTGTTCTTTATTGAAGCAATTGTAATGAGACGTTGTCTATGTCTATTTAGGTAGATTTTTCAGGCAGAATTCATCTGCGACTTCAACTCTTTAAGTCATTTTGTATTATCTTGTAATATGGTAAAAAAGGAATTTATTCAATAGTATATATAAATATATACAACGATCACTGTCCATCATATGTTATATTTTCAATATAATCTATGTAAATATTAAACCTTTGTGTTCTTTATATTTCCGCTACATTTACTCTTAAAGTTTTATGTTTTATCGAAGTGTTGTCACTTGTGACAGACGACATTGTAGTTGACATTTGCAAACTGTATTAGCATTCAATTTTTTATTTTACTTCAGTTTGTCTTTTACTATTCCATAGTACACCCCCGGGACCCAACAAGTGGTATCAGAGCCAACACTTAATGCAATAAGTGTTTGGTCATGTTATTTACAACTATGGATCCGGCTAATCCAACAATTAGTAGACTTCCTACTTTAGATGGTTTAAACTATGCCTATTGGAAGATTCGCCTATGTTCTCATATCAAATCAATTGATGTTAGGGAATGGAGATATATCACTAATGGATATGTTGTTCCAATGCTACCACCGGATAAGGAATGTGACATACTTGTTAAATCTTAATCTGAATTAACTGCGGAAGAAACCAACAATGCGAGCTTCAACGAAAAGGCCTTAAATTCCATATTTGGATGGGTTGATCTCTACATATTCAAACTCATACAAAACTGTTCCAAGACCAAAGATGCATGATATACTTCACAAACTCATTGTGAAGGTAGCTATAATGTTCGTCGAACGAAGCTTCGTATGCTTATGAGTAAATATGAACTTTTAAGGATGGAGGAAACGGAGGATATTAAAACCTATTTTAAAAAGTTGATTGACATATCTAATGAAAGTCAAGTGCTAGGTGCCCCCTTGACCAACACTCAACTTGTGGAAAAAGCACTCTGTTCTCTTCCTGAAAAGTTTAATATAAATATTTGTGCGATTGAAGAAGCTCATAACCTTTGCTACAATGGACCTTCATAACCTATTGAGTATTCTCAAAACCTATGAGATGAATATTGAGAATCAAAATACATTGTATAAGAGTAAAGATGTAGCACTTCAAGTCAAATCCTTGGAGAGTCAAATCGAAGAAGATGATGAGAATTTTGAAGAAATTGGCGATGGTGTAAATGTTTCCCTCCTTACTCGAAAATTCAATTCGATGGTAAGGAAGTTCAACAATGATAGAAATAAGTTCAAATCCAAAGAACACCAAAACCAAGACTTCAATCAAAAGTCTACTAAACCTCTTCCTATAGTTCAAAAAGGAAATCAACTAAAGAGAACCAACTTAGATCGTACCAAATTTGATCCTAAACAATTTGAAACCGTGCAATGTCATACATACTCGAGATGGGATCATTATGCTAATGAATGTGCAAATACCTTGAGAAAATTTGGTAAAATTATGTGCCTTAGTGACGACGAAAGAGAAGAGGAATGAGATCAAGAAATAGAGTCACAAGCAATGCTGACTACTGCTTTCGAACAGTCCTTATCAGACGAGGAAAATGTCGTCGACAGTTTTATTCCAAATGTCACAAAATTTGTGTCAACATCAGCGACAACATCTACATTTCCAACAAAATCCGAGAGGTATGAATACTTTAACTATCCTGATGTTAATTTCTTTAGTGGTTTTGTTTCTAGTAGTGAGACTAACTTTGAAAATCAAGTTGACTCCAAAGACGACATGATTAAGGAATTACAAAAACTTTGTAAAGACTTAATCATAGAATCCAAGCAACTTGACACAAAGTTAAAATTATTAACTCTTGAGAATGCAGATTTAAAAGGCACGATAACCCATTTAGAGGTTTTACTTACCAAAAAGGACATTGAATTTGGTAAGATAAGTGCAAAGTAGGATCTAGCTGAAGTAACCTTCCGTAAGCTCAACTCAGGGACTTCTAAAATGAATGAGATACTCAGCTTTAGTAAACCTACACTTTCATGTATTGGGTATAAAAACTCTCTTAAAATAATATTCTCTAGTCTGTTTGATAAAAATGAGAAAATATGTTTTGTAAATGAATTAGGACTAAATAATAGGTTCTCATATATGTCAAAGGATACGAAGTTTGTGTGTCATCACTATAACTCCCCTGGTCATCTAAAACCATACTGTTTCAAACTTTAGAATTCTGTGAGCAAAATGTTGCCTAAAAGGTTGTCCAACATCTCGGACAACATTGGAAGCAACATTTCTGAGCCTAAAATTAAAAAATGTTTTAAAATAGTTTGGGTTCCCAAAATGGATGTAACTTGTAATGTTGTGATAACTGCTTTAAGAACTAACATTGCAGGTTCTTGGTACTTTGATAATGAATGTTCACGCCACATGACATGTACAAATGAGTTTCTAAAGAACTACGAGTCATTCAACGGAGATAACGTAACTTATGGAGGTGGCAGTAAAAGCAAGATAATTGAAAAAAGGGATCTTAAATGTTTCTGGTTTTCCTGCCTTAAATAATGTATTACATGTTGAAGGGTTAATGGCTAATTTGGTCAGTATAAGTCAATTGTGTGACAAGAATCTTGAGGTAAAGTTTAATAAGAATGCTTGTAAAGTTACAAATGAAGCTAACATATGTGTGATGACAGATACAAAAATAAGTGACAAATGCTATATTGTTGAAAGACAAGAAATTTGCAATAATGTTAGGACATATGACACAACATTGTGGCATCAAAAGTTAGGGCATGTAAACTATCATAACTTAGAAAGATTGATCTCTTATAAAGCAGTAAGAGACATTCCTAAACTAAGTCCTAAAGGTAAAACAATGTTCTGTGAAGATTGACTAAAAGGTAAGCAAATCCGTGTTTCCTATAATGTTATCCAGAATGACGAACAACATTCAGGTACGTCTCACTGTTTTCAATTACTGCACATGGATCTTATGGGTCCAATTGAGGTAGACAGTTTAGGAGGCATGAGGTATTCATATGTGATTGTAGATGATTTTTCTAGATATTCATGGATATATTTTTTGAAAGAAAATTCTCAAACTTTTGACATGTTTAAAGTCTTGCACTCTAGGATAAGAAATTTGTTTCATTCTTCTATTTTTCGGATTAGGTCCGATCATGAAAAATAATTTGAAAATAACTTATTCTAAAATTTGTGAGAATAAAGGTATTTTCCATGAATTTTCTGCTCTCAAAACTCCTCAACAGAATGGTGTATCAGAAAGGAAGAATAGAACACTACAAGAAATGGCTAGAGTTATGCTTAGTTCTAAGAAAATGTCAAAACGTTTTTGGGTTGAAGCCTTGAATACTGCAAGTCACATCACAAATAGATTCTATCTTAGACATGGAATAAATATGACACCCTATGAGATAATAAATGGAAAGAAACCTAACTTGTGTTACTTTCATGTTTTTGGATGTATTTGTTACATTTTAAATGATAGAGATCATTTGGCAAAATTCGACTCTAAGGGTGACAAAGGTTTTTTTGTTGGTTATTCTCAAAATAGTCATGTTTATCGAGTGTACAATCTTAGGACCAAAACTTTACAAGAGTCTGTAAAAGTTGTTTTTGATGACTTTTCTGATTTTACAGGGAATACATCTAAAAATAACACTATAGTTTCAGTGGAAAATGTGCAGACTACTGAAGCACTAGATGTTGCCCCAAATGTTACCACATCTAAAGCAACATCTGAACCTAAACTAGAGATCGCAGAAGGTCCTGGTGAGGAGTCAAATGCTGAATTACTAGATCAAGTACGCAGGGACCCCTCATCAAGGATTAGGAAGAATCATCCAACATGTCAGGTGATAGGGGGAGTGTTTGAAGGAATAAGAACAAGAGGAAAATAACCACTCAATTACAAAGATATGGTAAGGTATGTGTGTATGTCTACCATGTACCAAAAGGTTAGTTTTTCTTATTCTATATCTACTTTAGAACCTAAGAATGTTTTAGAAGCATTCAAGGATAATTTTTGGATTCAAGCAATGCAAGAAGAACTTGAACAGTTCTGTCGAAATGAAGTCTGGAATTTAGTTTCACGCCCAAATAATACCAATGTAATTGGAACTAAATGGATTTTAAAAACAAGTCAGATGGATCAGGAATTGTTGTGAGAAACAAAGCTCGCCTAGTTTCTCAAGGATATACTCAGGTCGAAGGGATTGATTATGATGAAACTTTTGCTCCTGTGGCTAGAATTGAGTCAATTAAATTACTACTTGCCATTTCTTGCTTTCTAAAGATTACTCTTCGTCAAATGGATATTAAAGGTGTTTTCTTGAATGACTATCTTGATAAGTAAGTCTATGTTGAACAACCTAAAGGATTTGAAGATCCTCACCATCCACAGTTTGTATACAAACTCAAAAAGACCTTGTATGGATTGAAACAAGCTCCTCATACATGATATGGTCGTCTAACACACTTCTTTCTTGAATTTGGTTTTAAACATGGTGAAGCTGATTGTACTCTATTCATCAAACATTACAGTGTAGATATTATTATTGCTCAAATCTATGTAGATGACATAATTTTTTGTTCGACCTCAAAGTCCTACCTTAAAACATTTGTTGAAGCAATGTCATCAACATTTGAGATGATATGATTGGTGAACTAACATTTTTTTTAGGCTTGCAGATAAAGCAAAGTGAATATGGAATCTTCATCTCCCAAAATAAGTATGCCAAGAATCTAGTTAAGAAAATTGGATTGAAAAATGCTAAACAAATGAATACTCCAATGGGATCATCGCAGAAGATATGCAAAGATGATGTTGGTGAAAATGTCGACCCAACATTGTATCGATCTATGATAGGTAGTCTTCTATATCTCACTGCTAGTCATCCTAATATAATATTTAGTGTATGTGTATATGCTCGATTTCAAGTCTGTATCAAAATCTCCCACTTAAATACCGTAAAGCGTGTCATTAGATATGTTGCCGACACATGTGTGTTGGAAATTTGGTATTCCAAAGACACTAATCCTAATTTAATAGGATATAGTGACTCAGATTGGGCTGGTGATGTGGATGATAGAAAGAGTATAAGTAGATGATATTTTTATCTTGGCAATAATCTTGTTTCTTGGTATAGTCGTAAATAAAATTGTGTCTCACTTTCAACTGCTGAATCTGAATATGTAGCAGCTGAAAGTTGTTGTTCTCAATTAATATGGCTAAGACACATGTTAAACGACTATGGTTTTTCAAGTAATATCTTACTTTTGTACTGTGATAATTTGAATGCAATAAATATTTCTAAAAATTCAGTTCAGCACTCACGTACAATACATATTTATACTAGACATAATTTTTTAAGAGATTTGGTTAAAAAACAGCTAGTTCAAATTGAACATGTTGACACTCTTCATCAACTAGCTGATATTTTTACAAAAGCTTTGGACCATGAGAGAATTTCTAGTTTGAAGAAATCTCTTGGTCTTTGTAATCTCTAAAAAGGCATGTTTGGTGAATGTTGGTTGAAATGTCTCTAACATTTCGGGTGACATTTACCTTTGCAATATCATAATCTGATTATTGTTGTTGTATAGTGTATTAATTTTGGTCACACAAGCATGATCCTAAATAAGAACATGATTTGAATGTGATATCGTTCTCTGCGATGATATTGTATATCATAAAAATGAGTTTTATACCATGACTCATAGGTGTTTGAAAAATTGGTTTTATCTTCTCTATTTTTATGCCATGTTTTTAATTGAAATTCAAACTTTTAAATGACTAGATAAAATTCCAAATTTTGATGTCTATCTTTTTATCCCAAAAATTTAGGTACTAATATTTTAATACAATTCAAACACCTAAAACCAGAGATATTTTTTCAAATTGCCAAGAGTATAAAACCTTCTTCATTTGTTCTTCTTTTTTTAACTTTTTGTCTTTTCCGTAATAAAAAAAAAGGAAAACATCACACCATTCTCGGTTAATTCAACCAAAACCGATGGATCACTCACTTCACTCTTCAACCAAAAACCCTAAACTCCTAATATTCTCTCCTCCAAACTCACCCATGGATACATCTCCAATGTCAACCCCTATGTCCACCAACACCACTGCCAACACACCTATGAGCACTAGCCCTCCACTTTCCTCAGCCATTGTTCTTAGCTTAGTACAGAACCATTAGAAATCAATTGTCTTGGGCAGACAATAACTCCATCGATGTAGATTCTACTTCAGATTTCTCCACACTAGACAAGAGGACCAATTCTTCCTCCTTCCCTACTTGAAGGTCAAGTAGGGTGTTTGATAGAACTGTCCAACAGGAACCTGTTCAGGTTTGAGACCAAGTTTCCTGCATGTTCGGGTAGTGACTTAGATGATATGGATTATGAGCTGTCCTCTGAAGAAACCCAAGGAGAACCTGAAGAATTTACTGCTCCTGAAGAATCTGCTAATGTGCCACCGGAAACTGCTGCTTCTGAACATCAAGATGTGCCACTAGAAAGGGAAATTCCTAATGAAACACCATTGAAACAATTTCTTCCGAAAGGAGTACCCAGATTTACAAGATCAAGTGTTGTCCCAGATGTTGCCCCAGATGTCATAACACTCCAGGTAACATTTCAACCAACTTCTGAAGAGACACATTCTCCTACTTCCTCCAATAGTTTAGAATCCAACAACCCAAACATGTCTGATACAGACAGTGAGGTAAATGCCTTCTCTGAAAAGTTTTACTCTAAAACTAAACATGATAAATGTGATTACTATATAAATAGAGTAATTAGGTGAGAAAGAGAATTAGATATTACCTCTTGTTCTGAGTATGACTTGGTAGAGTTTCTTGAAGACAGACAGCTCCTTGGCACTGTTACTGGTAAGGAACCGTATGTTGATGAGATTGTAAGGTTATTCTATGCGAATTTGAACTCTGCTATAGAGGATATCTGCTCAAAGAAATTTGGAAAAGTTTATATCTATAACAAAGTCTATCAATTTACACCTTCAGTCATCAATCAATGTACGAGACTAAATGATGAGCAAGTGAGAGAGACAGAAAGAATAACAACCAATAGGGATACAATGATAGAATATTTTGTTGACACCCAATTGTGTCCCCTCTCTACCGACTATTTGTTCATGTCGTTTTTTTATATTCAATTAATTTTACTATGCTTCTGAGTCTTGAAAATTCTCTAAAAATAAATAATTTTAATATTTTTTACTAAATACAACATAATTTTAAAAATATCGGGTATTATGTTTTATATTACCAGCGAAAATAACTTTAATATTTCGACGTCGGAATTGGTGATTGATTTTCTCTTAATATTTTCACCAATTATCAAATTAATCATTTCTATATGAATACTATATTTTTTTACTTAAACTAAATATATATATTAAATCTTTTGTACCGTAATTTATGTGTGTGTGCTTTTGGAATTAATTAGGACGAAAGAAGCATATTTTAATTAATTGGGGGAATTGGACTAATTAGCATAATTAAGGTAATTAATTCTGGAACCATATTTTCCAACCAAAAGCGTCCAAGCCCAACTCCCCCATTAACTACCACATTTAATACCCAAGCCCTTCCCTTTTTTAAAAGGCCCACTCTAGCCCAAGCCCAAAACCCTTTTCTTTATTTCCCTTCCCCACCAAAACGAAATCAGAAACCAAACCATCATCTTTATTCAATCTAATCGCCGACAACACCCATACCTCTGCCCAAACAAACCCCATCACTTCATCCCTGACACCCCAAAAACCCGCGTCATCAACACCCTGAAAATCCTCTCCATCACATCCCTTTACCCAATCGAAACTAACGGTACCACACCTGTCTCCCATCAAGCCCCCTTTAATTCAAATTTCCAGTCGTTTGAAGAAGGGACTGGGGTTCCAAATTCAGTATAAATACAACCCCTTTGGGGTGTGTTAGGGGATCAATTTTTTGTTTTTAAAAAGATCAAGAAGAAAACCCATAGTGGAGTCGTTGGAAACGGACCCTCCAAAACACAAATCAGGGAACACCCCTTTGTCGTTTACTCTCAGCTCTGGTTTGAAAAGCCACCAAAATCCTTAAACTTTCATTTTATCACAAACCAAGAACATACCCATTTCTCCGAGCGGAATCGACGAGTCGAAACGCGCCTCGGTTTGCTGGCAAGAGAAGGTCAGTAAGATCGATTTTCTCTTATATATTTTAAACATTTCGTGAATCTGTGTACGCTTGATTTGTCGTTAGTAGTTCAAGCATGTTTAGTTCTTCCATTAAATAAATAGATATCATTATATATTGTCAGATTATTCAATATAATGCTAATAAATATGATGTGTCGCTTGATTTATGTGTGTTAGTATTATATGATTAATGAGTGTCACATGACAAATGGCTACTGCTTTAGATATCCAGCTGAATTAGCTAGTTATTGACTAGCTTAGGCTCTTTAATTACCAAGTGTAATGTGAATTCATATGAGCTAATCCTTGAAGTATGTTGTCTCGTTAAATCTCAGTAGGCATTTAATTGTTTATCTATTTAAGTTAGTTACTTGACTCATAATATACTTGATAATCATCCCAACATGTGCCTTGTTTGAGATTTTCCTGAAACTGTTTCACTTCAAAAGTATTCCAAGTTTTGTGTTAATTTAGCATGATTGAAGCTATTCCTTAGTAGTTTTCTTGTCTGAACTCTTCCTATATATTTTTTATGGTTGAAAATCAAGGCACGCTTGGGTTTGGTTTAGCCTCCTCTGATAGCTTTCCATGTATAAGGCTCTAGAATCTTTTGATCTTGTTGCAGCATCGGAATATGGATAATGGTAGTCTCTTTGCTTTCTTGTGTTTCAATTCTTAGGCCTAGTCTGATTATGATCAGTCGTTAAGCTTACTTTCTTTTAAAGCACTGGTTTGTCTGGTGTCATGGTTTCTTGTTAACTATTTCAAATGATTGACTGTTAAATATTTCTTTAAGTTGATTATTTGTCAAAGATATGTAATTCTGGATATTCATCCTTCACCCCTCTTTTCTTTGCATGATCTGGGGAGTTTGCACTCTAAACCTCTTTGAATTGTTGACTTATTGCTGATTACGATGGATGTCTCATGTTTATCTCTGTTACTACAACATGTCATTGTTGGGTTGCTGTTATGTTCTCTGTGAAATGAATTTTGTACTTTGAGCCTCACACTTCATAAGGAATTCTATAGCTTTCTGAGAAGGCTGGCTGGTGCATATTTTCAAGAATGGTTGCTGTTTTTCTTTGGCTGAAAAGTGCCATCTCTTGAGCAGATTTGAGGTCTAAATGCCTGCGACATTTTGCGCAACTTTGTGGTCATTTTTCTGCTGCATTTTGGCCTACTGCCGCAAAATTCTAGCTGAACAATTGTTGTCTTTAAAATTGATTTGAAGCAGTTTCTATACTTCTGATGTTTCGCTGATTCAAACATGATACTACATTTAGGCCAATGAAATTTAAATTGAGGCCACGTCCCTTCAATTTTGGTTATTTACTGATTTGACCAAGATACTACACTTAGACCGATGAGAATAATTAATTTGAGGCCATGACCCTTCCGGAAAGGTTGTCCCTCGGTTTGCTTTCCTTTGGAAAAGGGTGATGATGACACTTATGGATCTTTCACATATATACCGGATACCAACATACTTGGTGGGGTGACTAGATTGACTGACGAGTCACTAGATCGCAGCCATGAATCTTTTGGGATGTCCCTTTACAAAATATAGATTTGACCCCCCCCCCCCCCCCCCTTAATCAAAACTTATATGATTTTGAGCGGATCCGAAGGTTTTTCTATTTGCATTCATTCATGACTAACTATTTTTTTCTTTATCTTTTGCGAGGAATAATTACAAAGGCGGAAGTGGACATGATTGCTGGATTTTGCACCCCGGAGATCGTTTTATCTTTTAAAATTTATTTATTACGTTGTATGATTGGTTGATTGCTTAGAATATCTAGAATTGGTAAACCGGAAAAGGTAATAAAAATTAAAATACGCCACTAGTTTTATTTATCTTAGGCTCGTAGTATAATATTTTCATTAAAAAAATTAAGTTTGTAAACATACATATCTTTGAATAAGTCAATTTTTATATAAACTATATGAATGCTAGCTTTTATCAAAACCCCAATTTTATATTGCATATTTTATTGGTCATATCATGCAATACATATTTTTAAACAAATCATTTATACTTGTATTTTCATAAACAATGTTATTGCACTTTGTCAAAACGCACTTTTATTAATACTTGCAAACTACCTTTTTAATTTTATATTTCAAAACATCCACTCTTTTTAATTAAACCTATGTTTAACCGGATAACCACAAGTTAGCGGATTTTAAAGGAAGCCTAATCCCTTTCCTTTAGGATAAAAAAGAACTCTGATCCAGAATCTCATTAATTTCGCAGACCATTAATTGAAGACCATTTGTAGTATTTTTATGCTACATTCAACTGTCATAGTTCACTATAATAATTAGGTGGCGACTCTTAAAATGGTGATTTAATTTAGGAATATCACCCAAGCAACATTGCAGTTCCATTCAAAGACTCCGATCGAAAATGGGCGCGATAGCATGGCGACTCCGCCGGGGATAATCAGGTTTTTAACCATAGCAAACCTAGGTTTATTATTTGGCTTTATTTGCTTGCATTTAATTTTGTGCTTTAAATTGTTTCTTATTTGTAATTGCTGTAAATGCTATTTTCTTTACCGCTTTTCTTAAACTGGCATTCTGCTCATATTTCTCTTAAGGAAATTCACACTATCACACACAACACGCGATGTGTGCTTCGCGCACCCACAAATTTCTTTCAAGTACCCAAATTTAAGAGAGTTGGTGTTTTGCGCGGAGCGTCCGGACCATCCGGTAGCCGTGTAGCCTTCTTACTCAAGTTGTCCACTCGGAAACTTTGCGTCTAGTAAGCCAAATCTTAGCAAATTTAGGATAGAGCTATACCACCATTTATCTTAAGTCATGCATGCATTTACCTTAGGTGGGTCGGTCCTTGATATCGACACCATAATTAGAAAAACACCAAAACTTGTCGATGGGTTTCGCAACCCAACGACCAACCAGCATACTATGTGTAGATACCTTAGGTGGTTCGGTTCTTGGTATCGACACCACAATTAGGAAAACACCAAAATTTGTCGATGGATTTCGCAACCCAATGACCAACCAACATACTATGTGTAGTGTGGAAATGACAGACAAATCATATCCTAAACATGACGTGCCAAAATTAGAAAACACATATTCATTTTGTCGTTGTTTCCAATAAAAGCTCTACCGTTTGACGGCTTGAACCAATCTATCATAATCTCGCATATCTGGAGTTTAGGTCTACCGCTGGCATAAAGAGGCCCCATGCATGATAGGGCGCACGTTTGATTTGTATGCTATTTGCTTACTATTGTTTGTCTTGCAACTCTATCTAAAGTAATTTTATCCATGTTATACTAACCTGACTTGCTTCATTTTTTTAGAAAGATTACTTTTGCCTAGCTTGCCCCAAAGGTTGATTCACGTTGACTGGCAGAACATCTCCACTTCACAAGATCAAAGGCACAGTCATCCAGCAGAATGATTGATTCAAAGGCACCCAATTGTTCGGGATGCGAAACATGTAAATGTTATGAAAATTAGACATATATCCTGGCCTGATTTCTCCTGCAAAGCTTGATAAAATTCAAATTGAGACCTTAATCACATTTGTGCATTCAATGTGTTTTTCCTCCGTCTTTGTAAACTTCAAATTTAAACTGCTTTTTGCAATTTCAGAACTGGTTCTGTTTAAATTAATTCTCTTTCATCATGCATACTAATAAATTTGTCGATAATAAGAATGTCACATGTAATAAAACAAGCGAACAAAGTCCAAGCGCCTTAATTAAAAACATATACATGATCGCACCACAAATCAAGATTCTACCGGGGCAACACCATACATGGCACGAACTACGTCCACCTGATTCCCTCGGCGGGATACGTAGGCGGCCAGATCGGCTTCGATCCCATTTTTTGAATACCCAACAATCTCATGTGTACTAAATTTTGGGCATTTTAAAGATTCATTGCAAGAGGACAGTGATAGACGACAAATACCAACTAAGCCTTCAGTCAAAACGAGGATTTTGGACAAGGATGTTCGCGTTGTTTCGTTGCATGTCACTATTCCATAATTCGACATAAATTCTTATGCATATTTTCTTTTAAGTAAATTATTTTCCAAAACAAATATTTTCGTCAATGACTACCCAGGACTGGAAAACAGGCAGGGGTTACGGGTCTTAACCAATTTGAACATGCAAGAATCAAGCGCCGACGCTGCAAAGTCAACGAGAATCAACCACCCCTCCCCAAACTCACAATTTTTTTTGAGTACAGGTCTTCAGATTTGACAGAAACAGGGAAGCCGCGACACTTATTCTTAAATTCACAAGGAATATCTACATCTTGTCTACTCAACGATGTCATTTTTTAGACATGTACAATGGTCTCGTCTTTATTTCATCTATGATGACATCTATATCGCGTCTAGCCAACGATGTCATTTTATTACGCCTGTATAATGGTCTCATCTATATTTCGTCTATGCAACGACGACATCTACATCGCGTCTATCCAACAACGTCATTTTATTATGCATGTGCAATTGCCTCATCTATATTTCATCTATGTAACGACGATATCTACACCGCGTCTACCCAATGATGTTATTTTATAACGTATGTGCAACAGTCTTATCTATATTTCGCCTATGCAACGACGACATCTACATCGTGTCTATCCAACGACGTCATTTTATAACGCATGTGCAACGTCCTCATCTATATTTCGTCTATGCAACGATGATGTTTACATCACGTCTACTCACCGACGTCATTTGATTACGCCTGTGTAATGATCTTATCTATATTTCGTATATGCAATGACGACCTCTACATCACATCTACTCAACGATGTCATTTTATTACACCTGTGCAGCAATCTCATGTATATTTCGTCTATGCAATGATGACATCTACATCGCGTCTATCCAACGATGTCATTTTACTACGCATGTGCAACGACCTTATCTATATTTCGTCTATACAATGACGATTTTTACATCGCGTCTATTTAATGACGTCATTTTATTACGCATGTGCAACAGTCTCATCTATATTTCGTCTAAGCAATGACGTCAAATCAAAATTATCAACACAATGACGACATCAAAAGCGTCAACACAATGATGTCATCAATATTGTCAACACAATGTCACCTTTAAAATCGTCAACACAATGATGCCTTCAAATATTGTCAACACAAAGACGCCATCAAAATCGTCAACACAATGACGTCATCAAAATCGTCAACACAATGACGCCATCAATATTGTCAACATAATGACGCCATCAATATTGTCAACACAATGACGTCATCAATATTGTCAACACAATGACGTCATCAAAATCGTCAACACAATGACGTCATCTGCATCGTGTCAATACAATGACGTCATCATCACATCAACACAATGATATCATCTACATCACGTCAACACAATGACGCCATTATCACATTAACATAATAATGTCATCTACATCGTGTCAACACAATGACGTCACCATCACGTCAACACAATGACATCATCTACATCGCGTCAATACAATGACGTCATTATCACGTCAACACAATAATGTCATCTGCATCATGTTAACACAATGACACCATCATCACATCAACACAATGACGTCATCCGCATTACGTCAACACAATGACGTCATCATCTCGTCAACACAATTACGTCATCAACATCGCATCAACACAGTGACGCTGACAGTACGTCTGAAAACGACGCCATCAATAGTACATCCGAAAACGACGCCATCATCAGCACGTCCACACAACGATGTTACCAACTCATGCATCCGCATCTACGACACCTTCAGCACATTACGTCTACACATGATGACATTCAACTCAGAGGATCACATTTTTCATATATTCATGCTTTATCATTTGTCTTAGCATTTATGCACTAATCTTTTTAAGATTTAGCCTGCAGGAGCCTTAATTTACAGAAGCAAGAGCACAACATGAAACTATCTCTTACAGTTAATCGAGACAATTTGTTGGGGAACCAGACTTCCCAACGAAATGTAAAGGCGGCCTCGAACGTCGATCCACTCTCCTCCAGCATCCTGAAATACCAATGGCCCCAGTGTCATCATAATTCGACACTGGGATAATATGTTGAATCTGCACCCGCCCGGTATTTAATTTTCTAGTGCCACAGGAATCTAGTGTCATCATAATTCGACACTGTAACAAATTTTGAATCTGCATTTGCCCTGCCTTCATTTTTTTAGCGCCAAAGAACGCAGTGTCATCATAATTCGACACTGGGATAAATTTTTGAATCTGTGTTAGCCTTGCCTTTAATTTTTTCAAAAGTCACAACAATCCAGTGTCATAATAATCCGACACTTGGACAAAATTGTGCATTTGCATCAGCTTTGCACTTAAATTCCTAGCATTAGAAATTCATTTTTCTTCTTGAAAATTCCGTTTACCCATGCATTTCCTAATCTTTGAAAATCAGGACAAAATTAGCTATAAGTCAACGTCTTTGTCCGAAAACTCTTTCATCATCTTCAGTCAAAGAGAGACAATTTGTTGACACTCAATTTTGTCCCCTCTCTACCGACTATTTGTTCATGTCATCCTTTTATCTTCAATTAATTTTACTATGCTTCTGAGTCTTGAAAATTCTCCAAAAATAAATAATTTTAATATTTTTACTAATTACAACATAATTTTAAAAATATCGGTTATTATGTTTTATATTACTAGCGAAAATAACTTTAATATTTCGACGTCAGAATTGGTGATTGATTTTCTATCAATATTTTCACCAATTATCAAATAAATAATTTTTATATGAATATTATATTTTTTTACTTAAACTAAATACATATATTAAATCTTTTGTACCGTAATATATGTGTATGTGCACTTTTGGAATTAATTAGGACGAAAGAAACATATTTTAATTAATTGAGAGAATTGGACTAATTACCATAATTGGGCTAATTAATTCTGGATCCATATTTCCCAACCAAAAGCGTCCAAGCCCAACTCCCCCATTTAATACCCAAACCCTTCCCTTTTTTAAAAGGCCCACTCTAGCCCAAGCTCAAAACCCTTTTCTTTATTTCCCTTCCCCACCAAAGCGAAATCAGAAACCAAACGAAAACCCTTTCCCTTTATTCAATCTGATCGCCGACAACACTCATATCTCTGTCCAAACAAACCCCCATCACTTCATCCCTGACACCCCCAAAAACCCGCGTCTGCAACACCCCGAAAATCCTCTCCATCACATCCCTTTACCCACATCGAAACTACCACCTACAACTCGAGCCATGCGCCTAACATAGACCCTCAACGGTACCACACATGTCTCCCATCAAGCCCACTTTAATTCAAATTTCCAGTCGTTTGAAGAAGAGATTGGGGTTCCAAATTTAGTATAAATACAACCCCTTTGGGTTGTGTTAGGGGATCGATTTTCTGATTTCAAAAAGACCAAGAACAAAACCCATAGTGGAGTCGTTGGAAACAGACCCTCAAAAACACAACTCAGGGAATACCCCTTTGTCGTTTACTCTCAGTTCTGATTTGAAAATCCACCAAAATCCTTAAACTTTCATTTTATCACAAAACAAGAACATAACCATTTCTCCAAGAGAAATCGATGAGTCAAAACGCGCCTCGGTTCGCTGCCCGAAGAAGGTCAGTAAGATCGATTTTCTCTCATCTTTTTAAAGTATTTCGTGAATCTATGTACGCTTGATTTTCCGTTAGTAGTTCAAGCATGTTTAGTTCTTCCATTAAATAAAAAGATAGCAGTATATATTGTCCATTCATGATTATTCAATATAATGCTAATAAATATGATGTGTCACTTGATTTATGTGTGTTAGTATTATATGATTAATGAGCATCACATGACAAATGGCTATTGCTTTAGATATCCAGTTGAATTAGCTAGTTATTGACTAACTTAGGCTATTTTATTACCAAGTGTAATGTGAATTAAGTTAGTTACTTGACTCATAATATACTTGATAATCATCCCAATATGTGCCCTGTTTGAGATTTTTCTGAAACTATTTCACTCCAAAAGTATTCCAAGTTTTGTGTTAATTTAGCATGATTGAAGCTATTCCTTAGTAATTTTCTTGTCTGAACCCTTCCTATATATTTTTTATGGTTGAAATCAAGGCACGCTTGAGTTTGGTTTAGCCTCCTCTGATAGCTTTCCATGTATAAGGCTCTAGAAATCTTTTGATCTTGTTGCAGTATCGGAATATGGATAATGGTAGTCGCTTTGCTTTCTTGTGTTTCAATTCTTAGGCCTAGTCTGATTATGATCAGTCGTTAAGCTTACTTTCTTTTAAAGCACTGGTTTGTCTGGTGTCATGGTTTCTTGATAACTATTTCAAATGATTGACTGCTAAATATTCCTTTAAGTTGATTATTTGTCAATGATATGTAATTCTGGATATTCATCCTTCACCCCTCTTTTCTTTGCATGATCTGGGGAGTTTGAACTTTAAACCTCTTTGAACTATTAACTTGTTGCTGATTATGATGGTTGTATCATGTTGATCTTTGTTACTGCAACATGTCATTGCTAGGTTGCTGTTATGTTCTCTGTGAAATGAATTTTGTACTTTTAGCCTCACTTACCTGCTAATATTCTGATAACATTACTCCGCTTGGGAGAGTTAAAGTTGCTGTTATATTTCGGATGTCACACTTCACAAGGAATGCTTATAGCTTTCTGAGAAGGCTGGCTGGTGCATCTTTGCAAGAATTGTTGTTGCTTTCCTTTGACTGAAAAGTGTCATCTCTTGAGCAGATTTGAGGTAGACATGGCTGCGACATTTTGAGCAACTTTGTCGTCATTTTGCTGCTGCATTTTGGCCTACTGCCGCAACATTCTGAACAATTTTTGTCTTTAAAATTAGTTTGAAGCAATTTTTATACTTCTGATGTTTCATTGATTCAAACATGATACTACACTTAGGCCAATGAAATTAAAATTGACGTCCCTTCGATTTTGGTTATTTACTGATTTGAACAAGATACTACACTTAGGCCAATGAGAATAATTAATTTGAGGCCATGACTTCCGGAAAGGTTGTCCCTCGGTTTGGTTTCCTTCGAAAAAAGGCGATGATGACACCTATGGATCTTTCACAAATATAACAAATACCAACATACTTGGTGGGGTGACTAGATTGACTGACGAGTCACTAGATCGCAATCATGACTTGTTTGGGATGTCCCTTTACAAAATATAGATCTGAGCCCCCCGTAATAAAAACTTATATGATTTTGAGCGAATCCGAAGGTTTTTCTGTTTGCATTCATTCATGACTAATTGTTCTTTTTCTTTATCTTTTGCGAGGAATAATTACAAAGGCGGAAGAGGACATGATTGCTGGATTTTGCACCCCGGAGATTATTTTGTTATTTTTTAATGTCTTTAAATTCCGCATCTTTTTAAATTTATTTATTACGTTGTATGATTGGTTGAATGCTTAGAATATCTAGAATTGGTAAACCGGAAAAGCTAATAAAAATTAAAATACGCCGCTAGTTTTATTTATCTTAGGCTCGTAATATAATATTTTTATTAAAAAATTAATTTGTACACATACATATCATTTAAAGTTAATTTTTATATAAACTATATCATATGAATGCTAGCTTTTATCAAAACCCCAATTTTACATTGCATATTTTTAATTTTATTGGTCATATCATGCAATACATATTTTTAAACAAATCATTTTTACTTGTATTTTCATAAACAATGCTATTGCACTTTGTCAAAACGCACGTTTATTAATACTTGCAAACTACCTTTATAATTTTATATTTCAAAACATGCACTCTTTTTTATTAAACCTAAGTTTGACTGGATAACCGCAATTTAGCGGATCTTAAAGGAAGCCTAATCTCTTTCCTTTAGGATAAAAAAGAACTCTGATCCAGAATCTCATTAATTTCGCAGACCATTAATTGAAGACCATTTGTAGTATTTTTATGCTACATTCAAGTGTCATAGTTCACTATAATAATTAGGTGACGACTCCTTAAAACGGTGATTTAATTAGGAATATCACCCAAGCAACGTTGTAGTTTCGTTCAAAGACTGCGGTCGAAAACGGGTGCGACAACATGACGACTCCGACGGGGATAATCAGGTTCTTAACCATAGCAAACTTATGTTTATTATTTGGCTTTATTTTCTTGCATTTAATTTTGTGCTTTAAATTGTTTCTTATTTGTAATTGATGTAAATGTTATTTTCTTTAATGCTTTCCTTAAACTGGCATTCCGCTCATATTTCTCTTACGAAAATTCACACTATCACATACAACACGCGAGGTGTGCTTCGCGCACCCACAAATTTCTTTCAAATACCCAAATTTAATAGAGTTGACGTTTTGTGCGGAGCGTCCGGACCATCTGGTGGCCGTGTAGCCTTCTCACTCGAGTTGTCCACTCGGGAACATTGTGACTAGTAAGCCAAATCTTAGCAAATTTAGGATAGAGCTATACCACCCTTTATCTTAAGGCATGCATGCATTTACTTTAGGTGGATCGGTCCTTGGTATCGACACCATAATTAGAAAAATACCAAAACTTGCCGACGGGTTTCGGAACCCAACGACCAACCAGCATACTATGTGTAGATACCTTAGGTGGGCCGGTCCTTGGTATCGACACCACAATTAGAAAAACACCAAAATTTATCGACGGGTTTCACAACCCAACGACCAACCATCATACTATGTGTAGCATGGAAATGATAAACAAATCATATCCTAAACATGGCGTGCCGAAATTGGAAAACACACATTCATTTTGTCGTCGTTTCCAACAAAAGCTCTACCGTTTGACGGCTTGAACCAATCTATCATAATCTCGCATATCTGGCGTTTAGGCCTACGCTGACATAAAGAGGCCTCATGCATGTTAGGGCACACGTTTGATTTGTATGTTATTTGCTTACTATTGTTTGTCTTGCAACTCTATCTAAAGTAATTTTATCCATGTTAGTAGATAAATTCTTTTATAACGGCGAGCGGAATCCTGGTGGGTGGTACTTATGGGAAAAAACAATAAGATGCATTACTCGGCTTACTTGGATATACTAACCTGACTCATTTTTTTTAGAAATATTACTTTTGTCTAGCTTACCCCAAAGGTTGATTCACGTTGACTGGCAGAACATCTCCACTTCACAAGACCAAAGGCACATTCATCCAGCAGAATGATTGATTCAAAGGCACTCAATTGTTCGGGATGCGAATCATGTAAATGTTATGAAAATTAGACATGTACCCTGGCCTGATTTCTCCTCCAAAACTTGTTAAAATTCAAATTGAGGCCTTAATCACATTTGTGCATTCAATGTGTTTTTTCTCCGTCTTTGTAAACTTCAAATTTAAACTGCTTTTTGCAATTTCAGAATTAGTTCTGTTTAAATCAATTCTCTTTCATCATGCATACTAATAAATCTGTCGATAATAAGAATGTCACATGTAATAAAACAAGCGAACAAAGTCCAAACGACTTAATTAAAAACATTGACATGATCGCACCACAAATCAAGATTTCTACCAGGGCAACACCATATCTGGCACGAACTACTTCTTGACTTGATTTCCTCGGCGGGATACGTAGCCGGTCAGATCGACTTAGGTCCCATTTTTTGAAAACCCTACAATCCCATGTGTACTAAAACTGGGGCATTTTTAAAGATTCATTGCAAGAGGACAGTGATAGACGACAAGTACCAACTAAGCCTTCAGGATAAACGAGGATTTTGGACGAGGACGTTCGCTTTGTTTCACTGCATGTCACTATTTCATAATTTGACAGAAATTCTTATGCATATTTTCTTTTAAGTAAATTATTTTTCAAAACAAATATTTTCGCCAATGACTACCCAGGACTGGAAAATAGGCAGGGGTTACGGGTCTTAATCAATTTGAACATGCAAGCGTCAAGCGTCGAAGCTGCAAAGTCAACGCGAATCAACCACCCCTCCCCAAACTCTCAAATTTATTTGAGTGCAAGTCTTCAGATTTGACAGAAATATGGAAGTCGCGACACTTATTCTTAAATTCACAAGGAATATCTACATCGCGTCTACTCAATGACGTCATTTTTTAGGCCTGTGCAACAGCCTCATCTATATTTCGTCTATGCAACGACGACATCTAAATCATGTCTATCCATGACATCATTTTATTATGTCTGTGCAATGACCTCATCTATATTTCGTCTATGCAATAACGACATCTACATCGCGTCTACCCAACAACGTCACTTTATTATGTCTGTGCAACGGTCTCATCTATGCAATGATAACATCTACATCGCGTCTACCCAACGACGTTATTTTATAATGCATGTGCAACGACCTCATCTATATTTTGTCTATGTAACGACGATATCTACATCGCGTCTACACAACGACGTCATCTTATAACGCATGTGCAACGACCTCATTTATATTTCGTCTATGCAGCGATGACCTTTACATCGCGTCTACTTAACGACATCATTTTATTACGCATGTGCAATGACCTCATCTATATTTCATCTATGCAACGATGACCTATATATCACGTCTACTCAACGATGTCATTTTACTATGTCGTTGCAACGAACTCATCTATATTTCGTCTATGCAATGACGACCTCTACATCGTGTCTACTCAACGACGTTATTTTATTACGCATGTGCAACAACATCATCTATATTTCGTCTATGCAATGATGTCAAATTAAAAATATCAACATAATGACACCATCAAAAGCATCAACACAATGATGTCATCAATATTGTCAACATAATGACACTATCAAAATCGTCAACACAATGACGCCTTCAAATATTGTCAACACAATGATGCCATCAAATCGTCAACACAATGACATCATCAAAATCATCAACACAATGACGCCATTAAAATCGTCAATACAATGACTTCATCAAAATCGTTAACACAATGACGTCATTAATATCGTCAATACAATGACATCATCATCATCGTCAACATAATGACGCCATCAATATTGTCAACATAATGACATCATCAAAATCGTCAACACAATGACGTCATCTACATAACGTCAACACAATGACGTTATCTGCATCATGTCAATATAATGACGTCATCATCACGTCAACACAATGACATCATCTGCATCGCATCAACACAATGATTCCATTATCACATCAACACAATGACGTCATCTACATCGTGTCAACACAATGATGCCATCATCACGTCAACACAATGACTTCATCAACATCGCATCAATACAGTGACGCCGACAGTACGTCCGAAAATGATGCCATTAATTGTACGTCTGAAAATGACATCATCATCAGCACGTCCACACAACGATGTCACCAACTCATGCATCCACAGCTACGATACCTTCAGCACATGACGTCTACACATGACGACATTCAACTTAGAATATCACATTTCTCATATATTCATGTTTTATCATTTTGTCTTAATATTTATGCATTAATCTTTTTAAGATTTAGCCTGCAGGAGCCTTAATTTACAGGAGCAGGAGCAGGAGCACAACACAGAACTATCTCTTACAGTGAACCGAGACAATTTATTGGCGAACCAGACTTCCCAACGAAAGGCAAAGACAGCTTCAAACGTTGATCCACTCTCCTCCAGCATCCCGCAACACCACTGGCCCCAGTGTCATCATAATTCGACACTGAGATAAAATGTTGAATCTTCGTCCACCCGATCTTTAATTTTCTAGTGCCACAGGAATCTAGTGTCATAATAATTCGGCATTGGAACAAATCTTGAATATGCATTCACCCTGACTTCAATATTCTAGCACCACATAACTTAGTGGCATCATAATTCGACACTGGACAAATTTTTGAATCCGCGTTAGCCTTGCCTTTAATTTTTTCAAACGTCACAATAACCAGTGTCATCGTAATCCGACACTGGAACAAAATTGTGAATCTGCATCAGCTTTGCACTTAAATTTCTAGCATCAAAAATTTCCTTTTTTTCTTGAAAATTCTGTCTACCCATGCATTTCCTAATCTTTGACAATCAGGACAAAATTGGCTATAAGTCAACGTCTTTATCCGAAAACTCTTTCATCGTCTTCAGTCAAATAGGGACAAGCTGTTGACACCCAATTTTGTCCCCTCTCTACAGACTATTTGTTCATGTCGTCTTTTTATCTTCAATTAATTTTACTATGCTTCTGAGTCTTGAAAATGCTCCAAAAATAAATAATTTTAATATTTTTACTAATTACAACATAATTTTAAAATATATCGGGTGTTATGTTTTATATTACCAGCGAAAATAACTTTAATATTTCGACGTCGGAATTGGTGATTGATTTTCTTTTAATATTTTCACCAACTATCAAACTAATCATTTTTATATGAATATTACATTTTTTTACTTAAACTAAATACATATGTCACGCCCCTTTTCGACCGCGACATTTTTTAAATAAAAAACTCCTGCTTAAATAAAAAAATGTTAGGAAATAAATGCTAAAATGCTAAAATATTAAAAGGTGCTTAAAAGGTGCTAGAATATTAAAGTGCTAAAAGGTGCTAAATGCTAAAGGGTTCGCGGAGTCGCCACCTAATTAATTGGGTGAATTAGGACACCTAAATGTTAACTAGTTTTAAAGTAACATTAACTCCATTTTAACGGTCTGCTAAACTGAATGAGATTCTGGGTAAGGGTTCTTTATTAATCTAGAGGGAAGGGGTTAGGCACCCTCTAAGATCCGCTAACTTGCGGTTGTCCTGCCAAACCTAGGGTAATTATTATGTAAAAATGCTTGTTTTGAAAATATAAAAGATGCTTCAGAATGTTTTATAAAAATGCATGTTGATAAAGTATTTGAGCAAAAGCATTGCAAGCTAAGAATATGTTTTTGACGAAAGAAAAAGAAAACGTGTAACAACTTTTAGTTTTGGAAAAGGCATGCATTTATAAGGTGCTTAAATAACAGGCTATATATGCAAAGATCTATTATGCATATAGACCTGTATATGAGATGCCATAAACATTGGCTAAAGCAATTGCATGCTATAAGGGTTTTATAAAAAAAATGGATTTTTCATATTAGAATTTGGCAAAAACGAATGACGTTTGGCTACTTTAAAAATTATGATATGATTGTTAGGCGATTTAACCATAACTTAAGTAAACTAGAGTAATTAGCTTGAGGGGAGCGAATTCTATGGCTTCAGTTACTTTATTGGAAGCATTCTATTGGTAGCATAATGTTAGTGAATTAATTTACTGACACCTGAGAGGCGAGATAGGAATTAAAATGGGAGACTACAGGAGGCGGCGGCGCCCGGGTAGCTTGAAATTCCAAGCACGCATGTGGGCGCGGATGACACATAGATGCAAGTCTGTGCTCTTTATAAGGGGCAGGTTGCGTCTCATATTACGACTCGCCATTTGCTCCCAGGTATCGCGATTCATGCAAAGAAAAGAAAAGATAAAGATTAGCATCCATCCAAATAATATTAGACATAAATAATTAAGTGCTAAATATCACAGATGTCCCAACTTTATCCACTAATAAGTAAGCCTTCAGCATAAGGATCGATATATGTCGTACGAAACAGTGGCGAGCAACAGATAGCCAGCAACGAGAACTGAGTAAGAATGTACTGGATCTAACACATTCATGGGTCAAACAGATAACGCAGAGGCAGAAATGAGTATTTGTGGGCCTAAGTTTTAGCTATTAAGATTATAACTTCGCATTCGTTTCCTTTTAACTCAGACAGTTTTCCCAGGCATGCTGCAGTCAAGGAGGACAATCAGTCAATATATCTCAACAGTAAAGGCAGTATTTGTATTATTCCCTGATAGAAGAATGAATAGCCCTTGGTACAAACTGGCAACCAACTGCTTTAGAGGGCAGGGCTTCATCCATATTGTATAGATAAGACATCAAATCACTTTAACTTAGGCAACTTGATCAAATGAAAAGTTATTTTCAATTTAATAGGCAGGGCAAATCATGTGCACAAATCAGGACGGGTATACTAAGAACAACTATTTTAGAGTTTACCCTTTAAGAACTTCAAGTTGTGACTTTAACGAGACATGCCAGTTCCTGATTCAAATTATCTAACTAGACTGATTTCTTACAATAGGCCTAGCATGATACCTAAGTGACTTGAATAGGTCAGTTTATGCCAAACAGGCCTGCCTTCTAACAGATCAGATGCATATTAAATAAGTTTCATAAAGCTTGACATAATGCCTCATAGTACAACTTAGTAGGAGATTCAAGCAACCCATCTTGTTATCTTTACACTTAGTAAACCAACACATGAACACCCTAGACCATGTAATATGTAAGAAGGACATAACTAGTTAGCAGGACTCCATGATATAGCCCAATATTTGGAGATTGGCAACAGAATAGTATACAAATCTTGGGCTTGCCTAAACAGAATCAGAATATGGTTGTGAACTCAGAAAATCCGCCAATCATTATCTTCAGCATATTGCATTAGATATAAGTTTTATCAACAACTCAGGGCAAGAATATATCGGGGTTAACTTAAAGCGCGACTCAGCATCATATTCGTACATTTATGAGCACAGCAACATGAATGAACTGAATTAACACACATTCAACATAAGAGCACAGAGATACAAAAAATGAACTGAGCAGAATTTGATTTTACCTTCTCCGGGCAGCGAACCGAGGTAGCGTATCAAGTCGTCGGTCCACTCGGGTTATGGGTTTGCGATGCGAATAAAAGGGCAAGGTTTGTTTGCTGATTTTTTGGCTGGAATTGAAATAAGGGGATTCGAACTATTCTTGCGATGCTAATGGTCTAGTCTTTGAGCCCCTAACTCCGTGCACATCGATTATTGCTATTGGACCGCTCTCCCAACTGAGCTCTCTGCTCATGTGTAAAAAAAAACGATGGCTACCTGACTGAGTTTTGCCCTGCTTGCATGTGTAAAACAATTACTACTTCACTGAGCTCTGTCGTCTGTCCCCTTCCCTTCATTGCTTATGCTCTGTTGTATTGTGCTCTCCCGCCGCTCTTGAATGAGCTCTGTGTGCTCTCCCCGTCTGTCCTCCTCGAATGCCTATTGCATGTGCTTCATATAGCCATGGTTTGGGTTCTAGGTTTGGTAAGTATTTAAGGCTGAGATTTTGGCTGAGATTTGTGCTGATTCGTGCTTATTGTGGTATGATGTAAATGGCAAGGATATATTCTAGTTATGGTAAGAAGAGCTGGCTGGGGTACGTGGGTAAAGGAAGGTCCCCGGATTCTCCGGCGAGAATCTCGGGGTGTGCTGGTGTTGGTGCGGCGGATTATCACTATAGTTGCTAGGTTTTTTTTTTCTAGGTTTAGGGAGTGGGGACGATGGGTAAGGGATAAAAGGCTGCTAGGCATATAAGGGTTGTGGGGGAATCAAAATGAATTGGGCTGAGGGACTTTGGGCGGAGGGAGAAATAGGGCTGGGGCGTGTGGGCTTTGCGTCGCGGTTCAATGATAAGGGTGTGGGCTGCGTTTTTTAAAGGTTAATTTAAGTGGGTTATTAGTTTTAAGTGTTAGTTTTCTAGGTGTATTATTTAATGGTAAATTAAATTAACAAATGTGATTAAATTATTTAGGTGCTTCATTAATCTAATTGTTATAATAAATGCGGGCGTGTTATTTAATTAGTGCTTAATATTTTAGAATGCGGCGCTATTATTTAAAATCTCATTATTGTGCATTATTATTTAAAATAAGTTATGAAATTGCTTTGCGTATTAATAAATGCGACTATGCTACTTGACACGACGTCATTGCTAAATTATTTATTTGTATTTATTATTAATTAAGAAATCGTGACAGAGCTTAAAATTAATAAATGCGGGCGCGAGACTCTAAGTGCTTAATACTCTACGTAAAATGCGGTGCTATTATTAAATTGCTTATTTATGCCTGTATTAATGTTTTATCTGCTGCATTTTATTATAAAAATTATGAGAAATTATTTTACAAAATTAGTCTAATTTTATAGCTAATGACTGCACGAGAGGGTCAAAATTGGGTGTCAACAACATATATTAAATATTTTGTACAGTAATTTATGTGTGTGTGCACTTTTAAAATTAATTAGGACGAAAGAAGCGTATTTTAATTAATTGGGGGAATTGGACTAATTATCATAATTGGGCTAATTAATTCTGGATCCATATTTCCCAACAAAAAGCGTCCAAGCCCAACTCCCCCATTAACTGCCCCATTTAATACCCAAACTCTTCCCTTTTTTAAAAGGTCCACTCTAGCCCAATCCCAAAACCCATTTCTTTATTTCCATTCCCCACCAAAACGAAATCAGAAACAAAAGAAAAACCCTCCCACTTATTCAATTTGATCGTCGACAACACCCATACATCTGCCCAAACAAACCCCATCACTTCGTCCCTGACACCCAAAAAACCCGCGTCTGCAACACTACGAAAATCCTCTCCATCACATCCCTTTACCCCATCGAAACTACCACCTACAACACGAGCCATGCGCCTAACATCGACCCTCAACGGTACCACACTTGTCTCCCATCAAGCCTCATTTAATTCAAATTTCCAGCCGTTTGAAGAAGGGATTGGGGTTCCAAATTCAGTATAAATACAACCCCTTTGGGTTGTGTCAGGGGATCGATTTTTTGTTTTCAAAAAGACCAAGAACAAAACCCATAGTGGAGTCGTTGGAAACGGACCCTCCAAAACACAAATCAGGGAATACCCCTTTGTCTTTTACTCTCAGTTCTGGTTTGAAAAGCCACCAAAATCCTTAAACTTTCATTTTATCGCAAAACAAGAACATAACCATTTCTCCGAGCGGAATCGAGGAGTCCAAACGCGCCTCGGTTCGCTGCCCGGATAAGGTAATTAAGATCGATTTTTTCTCATTTCTTTTAAGCATTTCGTGAATCTATGTACGCTTGATTTGTCGTTAGTAGTTCAAGCATGTTTAGTTCTTCTATTAAATAAATAGATAGCAGTATATATTATCCAATTCTGATTAGTCGATATAATGCTAATAAATATGATGTGTAGCTTGATTTATGTGTGTTAGTATTATATGATTTATGTGTGTTAGTATTATATGATTAATGAGTGTCGCATGACAAATGGCTACTGCTTTAGATATCCAGTTGAATTAGCTAGTTATTGACTAGCTTAGGCTCTTTTATTACCAAGTATAATGTGAACTCATATGAGCTAAACCTTGAAGTATGTTGTCTGGTTGAGTCTCTGTAACTGGTTCAGTTAGGCATTTAATTATTTATCTATTTAAGTTAGTTACTTGACTCGTAATATACTTGATAATCATCCCAATATGTTCCCTGTTTGAGATATTCCTGAAACGGTTTCACTTCAAAAGTATTCCAAATTTTGTGTTAATTTAGCATGATTGAATCTATTCCTTAGTAATTTTCTTGTCTGAACTCTTCCTATATATTTTTTATGGTTGAAAATCAAGGCACACTTGGGTTTGGTTTAGCCTCCTCTGATAGTTTGCCATGTCTAAGGTTCAAGAAATATTTTGATCTTGACGCGGCATCGGAATATGGATAATGGTAATCGCTTTGCTTTCTTGTGTTTCAATTCTTAGGCCTAGTCTGATTATGATCAGTCGTTAAGCTTACTTTCTTCTAAAGCACTGGTTTGTTTGGTGTCTTGATTTCTTGATAACTATTTCAAATGATTGACTGCTAAATATTCCTTTAAGTTGATTATTTGTCAAAGATTTGTAATTCTGGATATTCATCCTTCACCCCTCTTTTCTTTGCTGATCTTTGGAGTTTGCACTCTAAACATGTTTGAACTATTGACTTGTTGCTGATTATGATGGTTGTCTCATGTTGATCTATGTTACTGCAACATGTCATTGCTGGGGTGCTGCTATGTTCTCTGTGAAATGAATTTTGTACTTTGAGCCTCACTTACCTGCTGATATTCTAATAACATTACTGCACTTGGGAGAGTTAAAGTTGTTATATTTTGGATGTCACACTTCACAAGGAATGATTATAGCTTTCTGAGAAGGCTGGCTGGTGCATATTCGCAAGAATTGTTGTTGCTTTCCTTTGGCTGAAAAATGTCATCTCTTGAGTAGATTTGAGGTAGAAATGGCTGCGACATTTTGAGCAACTTTGTGGTCATTTTGCTGTTGTATTTTGGCCTACTGCCGCAGCATTCTGGCTGAACAATTATTGTCTTTAAAATTGATTTGAAGCATTTTCTATACTTCTGATGTTTCGCTGATTCAAACATGATACTACACGTAGGATAATGAAATTAAAATTGAAATTGAGGCCACATCCCTTCGGTTTTGGTTATTTACTGATTTGAACAAGATACTACAATTAGGACGATGAAAATAATTAATTTGAGGCCATGATCCTTCCGTAGAGGTTGTCCCTCGATTTGCTTTCCTTCGGAAAAAGGCGATGATGACACTTATGGATCTTTCACATATATTACCGTATACCAACAGACTTGGTGGGATGACTAGAATGACTGACGAGTCACTAGATCGCAGCCATGACTTGTTTGGAATGTCCCTTTACAAAATATAGATCTGAGCCCCCCCGTAATAAAAAATTATATGATTTTGAGCGGATCCGAAGGTTTTTCTATTTGCATTCATTCATGACTAACTATTTTTTTCTTTATCTTTTGCAAGGAATAATTACAAAGGAGGAAGAGGACATGATTGCTGGATTTTGCACCCCGAAGATCATTTTGTTATTTTTTAATGTCTTTAAATTCAGCATCTTTTTAAATTTATTTATTACGTAATATGATTGGTTGAATGCTTAGAATATCTAGAATTGGTAAACTGAAAAAGGTAATAAAAATGAAAATACGCCGCTAGTTTTATTTATCTTAGGCTCGTAGTAAAATATTTCATTTAAAAAATTAATTTTGTACAAATACATATCTTTGAATAAGTCAGTTTTTATATAAACTATATCATATGAATGCTAGCTTTTATCAAAATCCCAATTTTACATTGCATATTTTATAGGTCATATCATGCAATACATATTTTTAAACAAATCATTTTTACTTGTATTTTCGTAAACAATGCTATTGTACTTTGTCAAAACGCACTTTTATTAATACTTGCAAACTACCTTTTTAATTTTATATTTCAAAACATGCACTCTTTTTAATTAAACCTAAGTTTGATCGGATAACCGCAAGTTAGCGGATTTTAAAGGATGCCTAATCCCTTCCCTTTAAGATAATAAAGAACTCTGATCCAGAATCTCATCAATTTCGCAGACCATTAATTGGAGACCATTTGTAGTATTTTTTTATGCTACATTCAAGTGTCCTAGTTCACTATAATAATTAGGTGGCGACTCCTTAAAATGATGATTTAATTTAGGAATCACCCAAGCAACGTTGCAGTTCCATTCAAATACTCCGGTCGAAAACGGGCGCGATATACCTCACTGGAGGTATACATAAGAAGTGGATCCCTATATGCCCAACATCGAAACTCACTACTCTATTTTCAACCCTCCACAAAATAGAAATCCACAATTGACTTCCCTCTCTAAATGAATCAATTGTCACAACTGAACAAA
Source organism: Przewalskia tangutica (assembly GCA_029844215.1). NCBI lineage: Eukaryota > Viridiplantae > Streptophyta > Magnoliopsida > Solanales > Solanaceae > Przewalskia > Przewalskia tangutica. Next base: position 134,991,617 of record CM056722.1, read on the forward strand.
CTTTCCTACTCTTCAAATTTGGTAAAGGATTCAAAGTTGTTATAGAAAAGATAATTTTCTATCAAGTTGCCAACTTAGCAGAAAAAAATCAACCTCCATCCTACCTTTTTCCTCTTTGATTTTAAAAATATTAACTAGCCAAGGACTAGAACCTTTGAGAGGAGATATTTTGGGGAAAGCTCCTGAACTCTACTCTGTCAATAAAGCTATACTTAAGAGCAAATAGAGAGTAATTGACCTCCCCTGGATAAAAGAGGCAGATAGGGAAAATGTTACCAGGAATGTTCCTAACATTCAGGGTAACACTGGTCCAAGACAGTATGAATTGTCTACAAATTGTCTAGTGAAGCAGATTACTAAAATAAACTTATAAATTACTGGAGTTGATAATGTCATAGTTGCACTAGTACGAGCAAGAGACCATTTTCTACTTCTGCTTTCTTCATAAAAAAAGGGAGAAGAAGCTGAACAGGGGGAGCAAATGATGACTGGTGAAGTCACAAGTGGAGAATATATTGCTGCAGAAAAAATTGTGGATGCTACCATGCAGAGAGAAGAGGCAGTTGGAAGGAAAGTCTTGCTGACAAGGCTAAGGCTTAGAGCTGAAACTGAAGTTGCAAGGCAAATGGCTGAAGCTGAAGCCAATGCTGCAAAACAGAGGAAGGAGCAATCAGAGATCATGCAAAAGTAAAAAGCGACTGGAAGCTACTACTGATGCATGACATGCAAGGGATATGTGCTGATACTATTTTGGCTGATGCTGTTGAATGTTGATTGTTGGTTACTGATTGGTTACTATTTGATATTTGAGATGTAATGATCTGACATTTTTTTTGGATGATGTAATTAAATGACTATGTTTTAATATTTCTAATCATATATGAATGACATATATATGTGATGCTTGTATATGTTGTGTTTGTATGCCATCACAGGATAAGAGGGAGCATTATTTGAATCATAGGTGTTGGGACAACATCTATGACATTGTCGTAAGTCACTTGCACATAATAGATTAGGTTTTGTGAAGAAAGAAAAAAAAGGGGAGAATGTTAATGTTGAGTTTGGTGTTGTGACATTTTGCCCAATATATTATTTTTAGTTCTAAGTTAAAATCAGAAATATTGGAACAAATGTCACGACATTTGGACCAACATTCTGTCAAACAGTTTTGTCTTACTTCACGGAACTGATGCAAATCTTGTGAGATTTTCACCACGATGGTAAAGTGAGTTGGCAAGGAGTTTTGGAGTTGATGAAAAACGTGGGAAGACCAAGTCAAAGCCGTTGTTAAGCTTGAGGAACAAGTCCAAGAAGTTAGAGGATCTTCCTCCACAATCTTCTCCAACAAACCTTATCGGTTGTCCACCATTCCCTCAACCTCTACAACGATTCAATGAGCTTTTCAAGGAAGACCCTCTACTATAAATAGAGAGGTTGCATCGGTGAATCGATATCCAGAAAAAGTTAGAAAAAATATCAAGAGAGCTCTCTGATATATTCATCATAAAACTGGATCACAAGTGTTGCATGAGCGTGTCGACAACATTTTGTCCAACATTATAATTGCTACCCAGATTCTAGATTTGTTCTTTATTGAAGCAATTGTAATGAGATGTTGTCTATGTCTATTTAGGTAGATTTTTCAGGCAGAAGTCATCTGCGACTTTAACTCTTTAATTTCTTTTGTATTATCTTGTAATATTTTAAAAGAAGGAATTTATTCAATTGTATATAAATATATATAATATATTCGGTCACTGACTGTGAAAATATAACCTATGTAAATATTAAACCTTTGTGTTCTTTATATTTCCGCTACATTTACTCTTAAAGTTTTCTCTTTTATCGAAGTGTTTCTACTTGTGACAAACGACATTGTAGTGACATTTGCAAACTGTATTAGCATTCAATTTTATTTTACTTTCAGTTTGTATTTTACTATTCCATTGTACATCTCCAGGACCCAACATAGTCGTTTAGAGAGTTTTGCTCAGTACAATTTTATAAGTTTTTCATATGTAGGTTAATTAATCGAAATTATATTAGAGTTTACAATTTTATAAGTTTTTTATATTTGTTTTGATAGCTTCCGCATGACGCCATATTATTTTAATACAACAATGCATATCTGAAACAATATATCCAACTTGTTACAAAAGTACAATCAAATAATATCACTCTCGTGTGGGCTACTATACATTTCTTTATACTATTAAAACAAAGACAACAACATATTTTAAAAAAGACAGTCCACTGCATCAACCTTCTCATATGCCTAGCTAAGGTCCTTGGAATAGCTAGACTATTTTGTTTATTGCACTTATCATTATAATGCATTTTTGTAAGAGGCTATTTCGATAGCTGAAACCCGCCCGTAATCTTCTTATCACACAATAACAATTCTTAACGTCTCATCTCCAACTTTTAAAAATTAACATTTTTTATTTTTGCATTAATTTAGAGAGCATTCACGGGGAAATCCTTGAGGGAAACGTTTAGTATCAGTGCAATAATTATAAATCATATAGTTTTTTTGTACCCATTTAATCCTTGCTTGGCCAGAGTTATCCAAAGATTCACTCATCCAAGAATTGGCTGTGGAATTGTTGGAACAAGATGAAGAAGAAACGCATGTTTGGGCATTGAAATTTCTGTAAGAAGCAATGAAAGGGGATTTGCTCCAATCAGTCTTGACAAGTCCTCCCCTTGTTGCCCAACCCTCAGCATTCCATAGGCTTGAGTATAACCACATTGGTTGGTTCTTTGGAAAAGGTATTCCATTTGTAGCTTCAAGATTCTTGAATTGCCTAATTGGTGTCCCATCTACTGAAAATCTAGTATAAATTTGAAAAATAAAATAGAAGAAGATGTATAATCAGAAACTAGTAAAGTAAAATTTTGGTTATATTATCCGTGAATATAAAATAAATCCTTATCTTAATTATGAGTTCTAATTTGGTCATTTTCATATAGTTGTTGCTTAACTTTATTCTTTTTCTCCCATTAGTTCATTCTACATACAAGTTTAGCAATACATGGAACAATAAGAATATTTAAGTTAACTAATACTCCTACTTTACCATTTAATCTAAAAGATGTATAACTATCTAATTTTCTAAATACACTGATAACGATTAATCCAGCTTTGTATATTCGGCGTAGGATGGGAGAAACACCACCTACTATGATTTTTTCATTCCAAGAGCTTGAACCTGAGCCAGAGCCAGACTCATTCCACGGTTAGGCTCAAGATCAATTATTTACACGGTATCAGAGTCAGACTCATTCCAATTCTTTGTTCACCGATGTTGGGCTCCCAGATTATATTATTCACGCTCCACTTAACAAAGTATGGGCGTGCGGGGGAGTGTTAAGAGTCTCACATCGAATATAGAATGGGAACATAAACTCCTTATATGGACTTGGACAATTCTCACCCTACAAGCTAGCTTTTGGGGTTGAGTTAGACCCAAGATCATTCTTTACGATTAGTTCTCGCAAGATTAATGAATTGATATCATTTTCTATTAATTAAAGTTTTATGTCTTGAGAGAAAATAAAATAAAAATAAAAAAGGTATGCTTACATGATGCTTCGAGGATTCCAAAGAATAGAGTAGGTGTGAAAATCCTTAGTGGGATCGAACCAAAGGTAAAATTGCTGCTCCTTATCTCCCTTCCCTTGTGTGTACACGTTTGTATGAAGAATATACGGCTCTCCACTTACGTTGCCAAGAAACTCAAAGTCGATCTCGTCATGAGTTTGTCCCAGTGAAGATAACTGGATTTTTCATTCACCATTGAAACAAAATATATGCACGACATTAGAAAGTCCTCGATGTACAATCATGCCACTTATAAAATATGTAAAGATGATTATACGTAATTTACTATGATAACAGGGGCGGCTCAAAAGAATTGTTGGCTTAAAATTAAATTTTAATAAGAAGTCTTAAGTATATTAATTCAATAAAACTAGCTTTTGCCTGGGTCACATGTGCATCTCATGCGCTGCACGTGCATCTCATGTACCACACGTGCATCTCGTGCGCCACACGTATGTCTCATGTTAATTAGTAATAATATTTATAAATCACATATATATATTATTGTTAAACATGTGTGTGACGTATACATCTAAAATAAACGAAAATTAGTGCAAGCTCAAAATGATGAAGGATGATCCTATATACACGTATAATATAAAATTTATTTTATATTATCGATGCATATAAGTTAAATTAGTACGTAGCATAAGAAACAATGATCTAAAATCAATCAATTAAATGCTTAGAACTGAAAAGTGGTTGCATAAAAAGCATTCTATTTAGATAAGTATTAGATCATGAGCTACTATACGTATATACTATTAAGCATGATTAACTTACATAGTATGTAGTAGCAGTGCCTGCAGAATTGCCAGGGACAAGTTTGATCTTCATGTCAATCTTTCCAAACATATATTGTCTTTTTGACTTAAATCCAGAGCCTGAAGTTCTATCAAGGGAAAGAGTGAGAAGTTGCCCATTTTCAAGTATTTTCACTCTGTCATAGCCCCATGTGATATCAAATTCTTGCTGGAAACTTCCGGCCAAAGTAACCACTAAGGAACTGATAAGAAGCAACAAAGAAACTAAACAATTTGAAGTTTTCATGCTGTTTGATTGGTATATATTAAAACTTTTAAAGATAGGTATATTCTTATTGTGTTTGATCGAATGAAAGTGCATAGACAATATGCATGGCTAGAGGCCATATATATAGTGTTGGGAGTGACCGTGTGGAAGGTGTAAGGGGCCAATGATTTTCTGATTTGAACACTGATCTGACCCAATTGATTTAGATTTGGGTCAAGTAAGACCCATTCAAGTGGAAGCAATCCCATGATTTTACCATTCCTAAGATTTAAACTCAAGATCTTTATTTAAGAGCCAAAACATCTAGTGCATCTCATCATATTCTTATTGGTAGTGACTCTTAAAAATTTGTTCAATATTTACTGGACAAGGATAATTCTGAAAATATTAGTATAATATTCATGATATATTTTGTAATTATTAGTGATGTATAATTATGGTAGTTATAGGATCCTTGTTGTATTAGGACTGCACACATTATATATATTTGTATTAAGGAGAAAGACTTTTCAAGGGAGATTAATACAATCTTACATGATATAAGGAGTCAAACCCTAAAAAACCCTTTCAAATTGGTAGAGCCGTCGAGCCCCACTCCCCCGCCGCCCGACGACTACACTATTTTTTCTCTTGATCTTTTCCCTATCTTGTGATCCTTACTTGTGGCTACCATGTCTTCCCCCACCTCTCCTAAGGCTTCCGACGCCTCCACAATCGTCATAGACAACCCCCTACCTCGTCTAATTCTCCTTTACATCTGGCGTTCACCGTCACGAATATCAAGAATTTCATTTCCTTAATTCTTGATTAGGAAGATGGTCAATACTCCTCGTGTGTTTAACTTTTTCATATTCACGCATGCACGTACAACGTGCTTGACCATGTTGACGACTCTCTCCCTCGCCCTATTGACATTGCAGACTCGACATTAGGTCTGAAATGTAGTAGTGTCTTGACGCTATTGTCAAACAGTGGATTTATGGCACCATCTCTAAAGATTTGCTTCACACAATCATGAAAATTGGTGCCTCGGCTCGTGAGTTATGGGTACGTTTGGAGGAAATATTTTAGGACAACAAACATACTCGTGCTGTGTATTTAGATGAGCAGTTCAACAATACACGTCTCGAGAATTTTGTCAACATATCCGCATATTGTAAATAATTGAAACTAGTTGCGGACCAATTATCTAACGTGAGGACACCTATTTCCAAAATCAAAATGGTCCTACAACTGGTTGCGAGCTTACCAAAGGGTGAATATGGCACTCTCGCGACTATGATTCAACAAGCCGACCCACTTACAAATTTCAACAGGGCACGCTCACAATTACTTTTGGAGGAAATCTGATGCGCCAAACAGGGCAAACAAAATCAAAAGGCGTTAGCGGTTGAAAATCTAGTGACAATCACCGCCCTCACCTCCCAGCACCACCACCGGACAACCACCAACTGAGGGACAGCCGCGGTGGCAGAGGAGGCAAAGGTCGCGGTAATGAAAAAGGGGGTAAGGGTCATGGCAGAGGAGGCAAGGCCCATCAGCAAACCAGTAGTTCATCGATGTGGGCTGGCCCAGGGCAGTGGCCCAACACTGGACCCTGGGCCTTAATTTCATTTCTTTATCACAGCAGACGCCCCGCCTGCAACTGTGACAACCTGTTCTCGGGCCGTGCCCAGCGGGTTCGTGTTCTCTCCAGCAGGAAAATTTCCTGATGGACCAATAGCAGCCCAATTCGGGTTTGGCCCCCACTGATTTGGGCCAGGCCTTCAACACCTTAAACATGTAGCAGCCAGATGAAAATTGGTACATGGATACGGGAGCCATTTCTCACCTCATCGGCTCCGTAGGTAATCTTCCCAAACTGTTTCGTTTAAAGTATCCTCAACATATTACTGTTGGTAATGACCATTGCATTCCAATTCAGGGTTATGGCACAACCGCCTCACTCACCCTTCTCTCTAAATAATGTCTTGTATGCTCCCAATATTATCAAAACCTTAATATCTATCTGGAAATTTACTCGTAATAATTATATCTCTGTGACTTTGACCCTTTTGATTTTACTGTGAAGGATCTTCGTACAGGAACACCTCTTACGAGATGCAATAGCATTGGGGACCTCTATCCTTTCACATCCACCTCCGCTGCCAGCTAATGCTCTCCTATAACTCTCGTTGTTATCTCTCCCTTAATTTGTCATAATAGGCTCGGACACCCAGGAACTCCTGTTTTTAATTTTCTTAGAGGCAATAGCTTTATTAAATGTAATAATGGGAAACTTGCCCAACATTGTGTTTTTTGCTCTTTAGACAAACATGTTCGCCTTCCCTTTAAGTCCTCTCTAAGTGTTACGTTTTCTCCGTTTCACATTGTGCATGCTTATTTATGGATATATCTCATTACTAGCTCACTTGGTCATAAATAGTATCTCATTTTATTAGATGATTTCTCTCATTTTATTTGAATTTACCCACTAAAATTCAAGTCAGAAATTTTTGCCAAGTTTTTTAAATTTCATATTTTTATCATAACACAATTTGAAAAAGTCATCAAATCTTTTCAGTGTGATAATGGTCGTGAATTTAATAATTCTATGTTTCACAAATTTTGCAAAAACAATGGCATAGTTTTTCTATTTTCGCATCCCCACACCTCACCACAAGATGACAAAGCAGAATGAATCATCTGCATCATAAATAACATGATTCGTACTCTCATGTTTTATGTCTCTCTTCCTCCGGCCTTTTGGATCCATACAGTCAAAATGGTAGAACACGTCTTTAATATTTTACCTACTAGTACTCTCTATAACATGACCCCAACCGAAGTTGTATACCGTCGGATCCTCTCCTATGATCACCTTCGGATCTTCGGTTGCCTTTGTTACCCAAATATTTACTCCACTGCCCTCCCCTCCACAAATTAGCACCCCGAACCACTCTGTGTTTTCGTAGATCTTTCATCTAATAATAGGGGCTATCTGTGTTATGACTTGTCCATCCATTAAATTCACGTATCCCGTCATATCACTTTTGACAAGACAATTTTCCCCTTCTCAAACATCCAAAGGTTCCATAACACGGATTATACCTTTCTAGACGAATCCAACACCTCCCCCATCATACTCACCGAGCTTTGTTGTACTACCGTCACTGCCCCCGCATCCCCATCACTGCCAGATACCACTGCCACTACCGACAATATATCCGGTCAGCCTCGATCACCGCCGATTTCCACTACTTCCACCGGTAATTGATCAGTTGTCCCCCAAACCATTCCCGTCATAATTTCTCCGACCCACCGACATACTAATCAAATTCCCTTTGTGTCAATGACATAATCCATCGTCGATCCAATCACCCAGACCCATCCAGAAATAGTATCAACCCACCGACTACCTACCGTCGTCGCTCCCGTCACCTAGACCAGCCTCATCCTGTTGATGTATCACCACAACCACTGTCGACAACACTGCCCCACAGAACCCGAACCCACTCCACAACCCAGACCTGACACTTAACCAAAATAACCAACATGCCCCTACCCTATGCATCGTATGGAAATCCGTGCCCAACACGTGATCTTTAAATTCAAAGTCCAATTCAACATATCCACACAAACCATATTCCCAATTTTTAAAAACCCAATATTAGCCAAACTTGACCCTAATTGGAATGTGGCCATGCATGAAGAATTTAATGCTTTAACAAAATAGCACACCTGAGATTTAGTTTCCAGAAGGGATGAGGTGAATGTGATCCGATGTATGTAGCTTTTTTGTCACAAATACATAGACAGTGGTGATCTTGAGTGATATAAGACGCGTCTTATGGCTAATGTCACTAATAAGCATGGGGGTATTGATTGTGGTGAGACGTCCAGTCTGGTTATTAAACTGGCTACTATTTACGCAGTTCTGAGTATTACTATAGGTAAGCATTGACTGATTCATCAGCTTGATGTGAAGAATGCCTATTTACGCAGTTCTGAGCATTTACATGCACCAGCTGCCTAGTTTTGTCCATCTAACAACCCCTCAATATGTATGTTATCTTTGTAAGTCACTTTATGGTTTGAATCAGGCCCCTAGAGCGTGGTATGAACGCTTTGCATAATACATTTTACAGATTGGATTTGTATGCAGCAGGTGTGATAATTCTCTATTTATTTTTTCATCGAAGTAGTAACATTACTTATTTGTTGCTATATATGGATGACATAGTATTTACTGCCTCCTCTAATGTATTGAAAAATGAGATCATTGCTCTGCTTAAAATTGGATTTGCTATGACTGACTTGGGGAAGTTGAGTTACTTTTTGGGATATATTTCTGTTTCAACGTAAGTATGAAGATGGGATTGTGTACAGGCTAAAATGGCCAAATGCAAGATCATGTCTACTCTGGTTGACTCTAAATCAAAACTTAGTGTTGTTGATGGTGATCCAATGTCCGATCTCACTCTCTATAGTAGTCTTGCAGGTGTACTACAATATCTTACTTTTACTAGGCCTGATATTACTTATGTTGTTCACCAGGTATGCTTATTTATGCATGCCTCCAGGGAGCCTCATTTTAATGCTCTTAAACGTATCATTCGATATGTTAAGCGCACACTTGACTATGGATTGCACCTATACCCATCTGCACCGACCAGATTGTTGTCATATATATATGCAGATTGGGTAGGTTGTCCGGACACGCGACGCTCCACCTTCGGCTACTGTGTGTTTTTAGGGGATAATCTCATTTCTTGGTCTGCCAAGAGGTAAGCCACTCTGTCCCGTTCGAGTGTAGAAGCCGAGTATAGAGGCGTTGCAAATGTTGTTGCTGAGATCTGCTGGCTCTGAAACCTTCTTTTGGAGCTTCAGTGTCCCTTGCGTAAGGCATCTTTGGTGTACTATGACAACATATATGCAATATACTTATCTCATAATTCGGTTCAGCAGCAGTGAACCAAACACATTGAGATGGATATACATTTTGTTCGTGAGAAGGTTGCTATATGACATGTTAAGGTGTTGTATGTGCCTTCTTCGTATCAGCATACTTATATCTTCACTAAAGGACTACCTAGACAATTATTCCTCGGCTTCAGATCCAGTATAAGTGTCCGGTCTTCACCCGCTCCGACTGAGGGGTGCATTAGTGAATATTAGTATAATATTCATGATATATTTTGTAATTATTAGTGATGTATAATTATGGTAATTATAGGATCTTTATTGTATTAGGAACTTAACATTGTACACACTATATATATTTATATTAATGAGAAAAACTCTCTAAGGAAGATTAATACGATCTTATCGAAAATAAAAAATAATATATTCTTGATCTCTTAAAAACATTACTGTATTTTGAACAAATTTTAAAAGTTAGCAATTTGCATTGCATGGATGGAACCATATACAAAATCATTCATTTTACTATGGTGGATGAGTGTGTTACAGAAAGATCAATTTGATATATAGTTGGCGAACCTTCCCATTCCCCAGCTGTCTGATGCCTACAATGCTTTTGGAAATATATAATTCTGTCTTTTGGAAGATCCCACACTTAACATATACTCCATCAATTTTAATTTTACTCGGAACGAAATTTGAGAGAAAAGAGTTTTGATTTTTGTGGTATTAAATTATATGTGTATAATATATTAAAATGTTTTTTGAATTCTGTGGTCTTAAATATGTCACGTAGGATATTGAGCGTAAAGAATTACTAAATATAAAAAGTGATACTCCCTCCGTCCTAATTTAAGTGTCTTAGTTTGACTTGACACGAGGTTTAAGAAATAAAGAGAGACTTTTAAATCTTGTGGTATTAAATTAAAGATGTGTGAGGTCTTTTAAATTGTGTGGTCTTAAACTTGCCTTGAAATTGAAAAAAATACTAAATATAGAAAGAGATATTCTTTCTGAGACATACAAAAAAAGAAAGTAAGACACTTAAATTAGGACTGAGGAAGTATTCTTTTTAAAACAGACGGAAAAGGAAAGTACGACAAAAGAATTTGGGACGAAGGAGTATATGTATATAGTTTTATAGAGATCCAAAGGATGTGATGCCGATGAGATTGTTCATCCATTAATCAGAGATCTCGAATTTGAGTTCTGAGTATGAAAGAATCGTTAGTAGGAAGCATTTCCAATTAATGGCTCTACGCAACATAAATTCAAATATAATCGAGCTCTAATATAAATACCAAATATCATATGAAAGGGAAAAAACTAGCTGTCCGTTCTTTTTCAAGGTAAGGGAGTTTGGCTGATGAAGGCAATTGTAGTCATTAATCAATGAACGTAATTGGATCAGTTTTGAGTGGAATTCCAGAATTCAATGTACTTTGTGATAGGTGACATTTATATTAGCTTGTAGGGTATATGCCATAAGTACAATTATTTTCCCATCTTAAAGAGTTTGCTGTATTTGAGCTAATGAGGCCAAATTTAAGTGATAAGGATTGAGAATGGAACATCACAAATAATTCCTTATAACTTAAGTAATTTTCTCCCTAGAAAGCAACATATTTTACCACCTTTCAAAGTGATTTATCTTGTCGATGTATTAGTCTACTCTTATCGTTCTGCTATCTTGTCAATCTTTTTGTTAAATTTTTCTACTCATGCCTTCTTGATTCTTTGGGGTAAAAAAAGCGAAATTTCTCGCCTACAGGGCTCTCACCCCCGGACCCGACAAAGATTGATGGAGGAGGTAAATCATAACAACTCAGCGGTCCACTAGATGGGAGACACAGTGTCTGATGACCTTTTTTATTCTCATCGATCATCATGAGGAGTTCTTGATGAAGACAGTAACCATTTTTTTTTAAACAAAAAGGATATTTTGAATTTGTTCTAGAACTTTAAGAATTTGCAAGTGTAAGAATTAATTTAATATTGTGGTAAATTCACTTAATGAGTGTGAAATGGATTCATAAAATGTGTGTAGAAAATGGATTGATGAGTCGTAGTCTATTGATATAAAGATTTTGTAATTTCGAAAAAAGAATATAATTTTGTAGTCTCCATCGGCTTCCTATTTCAGCATATTGTTCAATGATACTTCATCTAATTAGTAAATGATCCACTTGGAAATAATTAAGCAAAATCCCACAGAGAAGGACAGTATTTTTTGTTTCCTGATCATATGATTAACAATTGGATTTCTTTGGTAAGAACTAACAGAAATGGAAAGAAAACTATTTAAATGGGTTAGGTCCGGGTGCTATGGAACAATAAAAATAGAATGAAATAAACTCGAATGTCAATTCTGTTTTCGAATGTCAGGAATAATGTTGTCCGACACTAGTAACTTTCTTTAGCAAAACAAAAAACCTTAAAGAGTAAATGCAGCGAAAATTTAAAGAACACAAAGATTTTTAAATTTTCATAAGTTATATGTATAATATAACTTATGATGGTCAATTACCAAAAATATTGTATATATTTTATATACAAATGTACAAATTTCTTTCTTTACAATTTTACAAGATAAAACAAAAGGAATTAAAATGTGAAGTCGCAGATGATTTCTGTCTGAAAAATCTAACTAAGTAGACATAGACAACCTCTCATTACAATCGCTCCATATAAAACTAATCTAGAATCTAAACAACAATTGTAATGTTGCGCAGAATGTTGTCAACACACTCAGGCAACACTGGTGATCCAGATTGAAATTTTGAGAGCTCTCTTGTTGTTTTTACTATCTAATTCTGGATATCGATTTACTACAGTAGCCTCTCTATTTATAGTAGAGAGTCTTCCTTGAAAAGCTCATCGATCCGTTGTGTAGGTTGAGGGAAAGGTGGGAAGTTGGTGTGTTTGTTAGAAAAGATCATGGAGTAAAATCCACTAACATCTTGAACTTGTTCCTCACACAAAGCAATAACCTTGACTCGTTCTTCCCATATTTTTCACCAGCTCCTATTTACCTTGCCAAGTCACTTTTACTTCATAATAATGTTTACACAAATATTAATTCAGTCCGTGAAGTAAGGCAAAACTGTTTTTCAGAAGATGTTGGTCCTAATGTTATGACATTTTCCCCAACATTTATATATATTTAAATCAGTCCTCAAGAAGATATGTTGGATAAAATATCACAACACCAAACCCAACATTAACAAAATATATCTTTTGTTTGGTTCTCTCTGTTTGCTATAGAGCCAGAGGAAAAATAGGAGCAAGTCAATTATATAAAAAAATAAGGGAATTTTGCATAAATATATAGCTTAAAACACGGTATTGTACCTACATGGTCATATCAAACATTTTGGGGGTCATGTTCTAATTAGGAAAAAGTGTGCCCTTAATTGGGCTAAGACTTGCGAATTACGGGTTTTTACAATAAATTCTGGCTAATGCTACTTAATAAAAAATGAAAAAGGGGCCCTAAAATTTTTCGTTTTTCGAGGCCTCGTGGCAGAAGACACTGCACGCGCCCAAAGACTACGATTGTCAATATATACATTATTATACATATCTTATACACAATTTATCAACCTTATATAAACATATATAATAATGTATAAGATGTAATATAGGTGCTTGATCCGCGGGTAATTCAAGAGATCGAGATATTCCATCCGTTTGTTAGGGCGCCATTTTTTGGATTATGGAGGTAATATGGGTGGGCCTTTGGTGGAACCCACCTGGAGCTTTCGACCGGTCGAATTGTGTGGTGTACCCTTTGCAGGTAGGGTTGGTGTTACCGAAATTGTTGCCAAAGTAAGTCTGAGAAGACGACGAATGCTTATTTATTTATTTTTTTTATTTTTTTATTTTTATTTTTGTTGACGAAGGAACCCGCAGCCGCTACTCTTTCGAGTGCGCACAGGGTAAACCCCGGACTGACGCAGTAGCCTGCAAACCACGTCAGCCATGTAAACCACACTTGGCAAGCCATGTGTGACAGGCTCAACCAAGAAGGTTTATACAGGGGATCGAACTCGTGACCTTGCGGTCCCGCGCTCTACTGCTACACCAACTTGGCTACCCTTGCGGGTGAATGCTTATTTATTTGAAGATAGAGATACGAGAGTTTCATTATTGTAAGTGTAAGAAGCTAGAGGGGTAACAATTGGCTTACAAGTATGCATGTGAAACTTAAATAGCAAGTTTGAAATATAATTTTGTTGAGATAAATAAAGAACATCACACGAGCAAACAACTTGAACACCAAGAAAGTAATGAAGTTCACCTAAGTCTTGTTACACCCCGTAAGTCCAGGACATGTAAAAGAGAATGTACGAAAGGAAACAAGACTTGGGAATTGGTGCGAAAGGAAGAATTGTTTTTCCGACGGAAAATGTTCCGAACGTCGGAAAGGAAAAATGTTCGTTGTTGAGAATTGGATTCTCAAAATACATTATTTGAAGAGTATGAGACTTAATAATATTATGGAAATTTATTTTTACGGATTTGGTCACGTGGGGCCCACCCGAGGAGTTTTAGATTTTTGTGGGACCCACGAGGGTTACGAAATTTTATGGACGAATGAGAGGGCGACACGTGGCACTCCTTCCACAAGGCTTGGACGAAATTTTGCAAGGCTAAAGTGGTCATTTGACCTAAGTAGATGATAAGTCTTCAAGCTTGATATTGTTGACAAGTCAACTTGTCCACCTAAGCTTAATCCATGTGAAACTCATCCTAGACACACATTTGTGATAATACAAGCCCTCCAATATTTTATATAAGCTCACTACTAGTGCAAGACTAAGTTTCCAACACTTAGAAAAATCACAAACATTTCTTGTTCTTAAGTTAGCTCTCGGGTTAGCCACCTTCCCCACAAGAAAATTTTTAGTTTGTGACCCTTTGTTCACAAGACTTAAACCCAAGGTTCCTAAGAGTGTTGTAAGGTTATCTCAATAGAAAGATTTCGGAAAAACGGAGTTTTCGTATTAGTCGCAAGGCGAAAACCTAGGAAGTTCTTCAACTTTGAAGTTGGAACTTGAAGATGGGTTCTTCATAGGCCTCTAAGGAGTGCTTGGAGCGGATTGGAACCTAAGGAAAGGAGCTAAGAATTGCTAAGGCGCGACTTTGAATCTTGGAAATTATAAGGGCTTATAAAGGTATAATCTTGTCGTTTTAGTAGTTAAGAGTTACTACTTGTCAGAGCTATAAATAAGAGCATGAAGTATATATTATGTAGTTGGACAAGTATTTGGCTATCGAACCCTAATCCGAAAACTAGCATGTTAGCCTTAAGACTACAATTCAAGTTGATTATTCGTTTAAGCGTCGCATGTTGTATAAAGAAGGAAATTGTAGTTATTGAAGTTGTTTATAACTATATAACATGTTAGACCTTAGAACTTGGAATTGGAAAAGGATTGGAAAAGACTTTGAATTGTTAGTATGTTGGCCGAGAATGGCTAGTGAAGTTTGAACTACTTTGTATATAATTGTGGGGCGGAATTTTACACGTAGTGTAAGGCGTGTAATCCCCTTTGTTTGATTGTTGTTTGGGGCCTTAAATGTGGCGTGTTGGTTATTGTATTCGACCTTGAAAAAGGTGGCAAAGTGAGTAGAAACAAAGGAAGTGCTTCCCGATTTTCCGTAGAATTAGAGACCAAACACTTAGTATTATTCTACGTAGAGACTAGGAGTTGATAGTCTTGTTGTGACCATTATAGGTTGACACTTCTACGCACGGCGATTCGCTTACCAGGAATTAGCCGAAAGGTATGTGAACTATCTCCTCTTCTAGCATGATTCCTTAAGATAAAGAAAGTATGTTCTACTCTAAATGATCCATTCCTCGTTGTATTTGGATTGCCTAAAGTAGAATTTGTTCTATGTGCTTCCTTGATTGTACTTTGATGTTTAAATTGTAAGTTGTATAATCCATTTCCTTAGTGAAGTTTGGATTCTTAAAAGTGAAAGTATCTTACTTAAAGTACATAGAGTCTTGAAAAGGAAGTGGTTTCTAAACCTTTTGGCTAGTGCCTTAGTTCCAAAACCTAAAGGTCATTAAAATGACTTTGTGAGTCAAGGAGTGATTTACTTAATTGTTTTAAAAGAGGAGAAATGACATGATTTAAGAGAAGAAACTTGTTTTCTACATATTAAGAGACTTGAAGTGTTTTGAAAGTTAAGGGACTTAAAGAGTTTTAAAGATGTGATACTTGTTCCGCTTTAAACGTATAAGTCCCTGATAGGAAATTGTATTTGGCTAAGGTATAAAGTGAATATAACGACTTTATGGGAAGTTGGTTATATTTGCTTTATGGAAAGATAAATGACTCGATTTTAATGAAAAGGCAACTTGATTTTAAGGCATCAATTGCCTAAGGTTTAGTAATAAAATAAGTTACTTGGTTTCTAAAGGTTAAGAGACTAAGTGTATTTTTTTAAAAAGTTAAGAAAATCGATTTGAAAGTATTTAATACTTGGATTTTAATAAGTATAAGTCTCTTGGTTATAAAAGGAATGGATATGTCTAAAACCATAAAGGGTTATAACGGCTTTATGGGAAGTCGGTTATAACGGCTTTATGGAAAGTTTAAAAAGTTGTCTATTTTGATTAATCGGCATAAGTTGCCTAGATTGTGAAATAAAATTGGAGTTACTTGATTTCAATTGTTGAAATAAGCTTTCTAAAAATGTAGTAACTTACTTTGAAAAATAGACACGCCTTGATACTACGGGTGTTAGTATCTTGGGATTTTACACAAAAAGGAGTCTCTTGAAAAGATTAGTACTTTGGCTTGATTAATTGGGAATTGCCTATGTGTGCCGGTGGTAGCCTTTGAGTGCAAGTACTATGTTTTATTACGTTGTCGCGACTCTCGGTTGGAGGGTCTACCGTCAGTTGTAAGTTACCGACGCACCGACAGCGGTGAAAGGATTCCACTGTATGCTTCCGTTATTAGTAGTACTTGGGTTAAATTCCCGGATTCTTTTTATAAAAGACATGGTAGTGCTTATGTCTTGTTTGACGGTCGGTCGAGATAGGGTAAGAGTATATGTGAGGGGTAAACCCCCAAGATGCTATACCACCTGCTTTACCACCTTCTCCAGGGTAAGAGTATAAGTGAGGGGTAAACCCCCAAGATGCTATACCACCGGTGGGACTTGGTGTTCATGTATGCCTATTGGTGTTGTACTATATCATGGATCACGGCAGTGAGGAAAGATTCCACGCATGATTGATGTTATGGCGTGAGACCCATGGTTATATTTGAGTAATGACTCAGAGCTGCGTCCCCGACTTGATGTGGATCGCTATGTATTATGTATTGTAGGTTGGCTATCATACATGTCTCCCGCTTTGTTTAGATCGTTATGATTTTATTACGCATTTCTGCTCACATACTTGGTACATTCTTCGCATCGACTCCTTCGGGCCGCGTTACGCCGCAGTTTAGGTACGCTGTTCGGTGATCGGCAGCGTAGGATCCTGCTCGTGGTTTTGGATAGCTCCTCTGCTCGTGAGTTTATCTTTTTGGTATATATCCTTCAAGATGTGCTTTGTATGGGCTGGTACGGCGGCCTTGTCGTCATAGTTCGATTTAACTCTTAGAGGTCCGTATTCATATGTGGGATCGACCTACGCATGTAGTATCCGTTGTTTATGTATATATGGCAGCCTTGTCGGCCTTGCCCTCGCACGACGTTTATTTAAAAAAAAAAATGAGTTACTAATTTCCGCTATGTACTTAGTTGTTATGCGAAGGTGCCAGTGTAGGGCACCGCCACGCCCGGGTTCGGGTGTGACAGAGTGGTATCGAGAGCGATCCTCGTAATGTCTACGATCGTGTCTAGTAGAGTCTTGCTTATCGGTGTGTTGCGCGCCACACCCATAAACAGAGGCTACGGACATTTAGGAGTTGGTTTCTATTCTTCTCATTCGAGATCGTGCCATAGAGCCGTGTTAGTAAGATGATTCCTCTCCGACGTATTTTTGTGTTACTGTATGCCTCCGCGAGGGCAACACCGCCTGAAGGGCAAAGGAGTGCAGGAGCTACTAGTCGACTCGAGAGAGTTGATAGGGCTCGTGCCTGTGGTATACTGGATGTTGTTCCACACGATGGAGTTCTTCGCGAGTTTTGAGACCTCAAAGACTGCAGCCTCAGCTTTCGCTAGGAGAAGACTTTAGGTCACGAGGAAGAAGCGATTATGTTATTGACTGTTAGCAGTGCTACAGATTCCACAAAGAGGAGTTGTTCGCCAAGCAGACAGTGTGTACGAAGGAAGAGGCCATGAGATCGTAAGAGGCTAGACCGGTTGGTTATCCTGAGTTTTTGGACGAGCGCCTCAGAAATGAGTGAGGTATTCGTCCCACCACCCAAGACATACCCCGCAGCTCACAGTGGGAGATTTGACCCCATAAGGTATTTAGGAGCCGGTCCAAGCTCCCGGTCGAGGTTCTCGGAGAGCAGAGACCTTCTGGCCGAGGCCACCTATTCCTCGATGTATCGGATGTGGTAAGCATCATTCGGGAAATGCCGTTATGACAGATGGTTGTTACTATCAGGCCGCACGGGCCACAAGAAGTGGGAATGCCCTTAGAAGGAGCGCCAGAGGGTGGCTCACCTTTGAGGCCGAGTTGGTTCCTTCCTCCGCACTGCGTCCCCGAGGCGGTGTTCAGATTTCATCCAGTCGTGGTAGAGGTCAGGGGGGAGTTTATAGTTCTGGCGGTCCTTCGAACCGCATAGATGACGTGACTACTGGACAGGATCAGGAGGCGACATCGCGTAGCACAGTATATTTCGATTCTTTTGAATCATACGTGTTTTGATAGATTCAGATTTTGCCCTAGCATATATGTTTTCCTTGTGTTGCTAGCAATTATAAGTGATAGTTCCCCAGAGGTAGGAATACTTTGATTACTAAGGTGAGAAGTTAAGAATGTTGACAAGAATGGTAAGTGAACTGAGACTATAGTTGTGTGGAGTTCACAAGTAAATTGCCCACGAAGATTGTAAGACCAATAGGGAAGATTATGCGGTAGAAATACTTGACCTATGTGACGAACCGCTAGTGATTAGGGATAGGTAAGTACCTTGAGATAAGAGAGAGTTTTATTTCAGGCTAAGAACAAGAAGTTAAGTGTGACGATGAGTCGGGTTATAGACTCATTTCGGGTCAACCGATAGTATGGAATCGGGTGAATGTCAGATAGAAATGGTCCCGTTATGTGATAGGGTCCCGAGGATGCCAGGCCCAAGTTGAGTTAATCGTTATACGAGTTCGTGGATGCGTTCCACCGGAACTAGGTCGTAAGGACCGAGAAGAGCCTTAACGGGAGTGTAAGTAACAATATGGCCAAGTTTGGATAGTAACTCCAAGGATTGAAGAATAGAAGCAAAATTTGAGATTTTGTACGTGTACTATATGAGTTTGAAAGTACGAAAGTATGACAAGTAAGGAAAGAAAGGAACCTCTAAGGATCCCGTGTTTTGGGAAGACTGTAACCTTCGAGTTTTGTGAGAAGGGGGTCGCGGACGGAAGGTCCATTGATATGTTTACGTATGTTATGTGGTGGCCATGTGTGGTATCGTTGGTCTTGAGCATTTGATTGATAGGCATAGTATAGAGATTGTGCCGGAGTTTGTATAGCGTGACAACCGACTAAGAACATTCGGGGACGAATGTTTCTAAGGGGGGAAGAATGTTACACCCCGTAAGTCCAGGACATGTAAAAGAGAATGTACGAAAGGAAACAAGACTTGGGCATTGCTGCGAACGGAAGAATTGTTTTTCCGACGGAAAATGTTCCGAACGTCGGAAAGGAAAAATGTTCGTTGTTGAGAATGGATTCTCAAAATACATTATTTGAAGAGTATGAGACTTAATAATATTATGGAAATTTATTTTTACGGATTTGGTCACGTGGGCCCACCCGAGGAGTTTTACATTTTGTGGGACCCACGAGGTTACGAAATTTTATGGACGAATGAGAGGCGACACGTGGCACTCCTTCCACAAGGCTTGGACGAAATTTTGCAAGGCTAAAGTGGTCATTTGACCTAAGTAGATGATAAGTCTTCAAGCTTGATATTGTTGACAAGTCAACTTGTCCACCTAAGCTTAATCCATGTGAAACTCATCCTAGACACACATTTGTGATAATACAAGCCCTCCAATGTTTTATATAAGCTCACTACTAGTGCAAGACTAAGTTTCCAACACTTAGAAAAATCACAAACATTTCTTGTTCTTAAGTTAGCTCTCGGGTTAGCCACCTTCCCCACAAGAAAATTTTAGTTTGTGACCCTTTGTTCACAAGACTTAAACCCAAGGTTCCTAAGAGTGTTGTAAGGTTATCTCAATAGAAAGATTTCGGAAAAACGGAGTTTTCGTATTAGTCGCAAAGGCGAAAACCTAGGAAGTTCTTCAACTTTGAAGTTGGAACTTGAAGATGGGTTCTTCATAGGCCTCTAAGGAGTGCTTGGAGCGGATTGGAACCTAAGGAAAGGAGCTAAGAATTGCTAAGGCGCGACTTTGAATCTTGGAAATTATAAGGGCTTATAAAGGTATAATCTTGTCGTTTTAGTAGTTAAGAGTTACTACTTGTCAGAGCTATAAATAGTAGCAAGCATGAAGTATATATTATGTAGTTGGACAAGTATTTTGGCTATTGAACCCTAATCCAAAACTAGCATGTTAGCCTTAAGACTACAATTCAAGTTGATTATTCGTTTAAGCGTCGCATGTTGTATAAAGAAGGAAATTGTAGTTATTGAAGTTGTTTATAACTATATAACATGTTAGACCTTAGAACTTGGAATTGGAAAAGGATTGGAAAAGACTTTGAATTGTTAGTATGTTGGCCGAGAATGGCTAGTGAAGTTTGAACTACTTTGTATATAATTGTGGGGCGGAATTTTACACGTAGTGTAAGGCGTGTAATCCCCTTTGTTTGATTGTTGTTTGGGGCCTTAAATGTGGCGTGTTGGTTATTGTATTCGACCTTGAAAAAGGTGGCAAAGTGAGTAGAAACAAAGGAAGTGCTTCCCGATTTTCCGTAGAATTAGAGACCAAACACTTAGTATTATTCTACGTAGAGACTAGGAGTTGATAGTCTTGTTGTGACCATTATAGGTTGACACTTCTACGTACGGCGTATTCGGCTTAGCTTGTGGAATTAGCCGAAAAGGTATGTGAACTATCTCCTCTTCTAGCATGATTCCTTAAGATAAAGAAAGTATGTTCTACTCCCTAAATGATCCATTCCTTGGTTGTATTTGGATTGCCTAAAGTAGAATTTGTTCTATGTGCTTCCTTGATTGTACTTTGATGTTTAAATTGTAAGTTGTATAATCCATTTCCTTAGTGAAGTTTGGATTCTTAAAAGTGAAAGTATCTTACTTAAAGTACATAGAGTCTTGAAAAGGAAGTGGTTTCTAAACCTTTTGGCTAGTGCCTTAGTTCCAAAACCTAAAGGTCATTAAAATGACTTTAGGGGAGTCAAGGGAGTGATTTACTTAATTGTTTTAAAAGAGGAGAAATGACATGATTTAAGAGAAGAAACTTGTTTTCTACATATTAAGAGACTTGAAGTGTTTTGAAAGTTAAGGGACTTAAAGAGTTTTAAAGTATGTGATACTTGTTCGCTTTAAACGTATAAGTCCCTGGATAGGAAATTGTATTTGGCTAAGGTATAAAGTGAATATAACGACTTTATGGGAAGTTGGTTATATTTGCTTTATGGAAAGATAAATGACTCGATTTTAATGAAAAGGCAACTTGATTTTAAGGCATCAATTGCCTAAGGTTTAGTAATAAAATAAGTTACTTGGTTTCTAAAGGTTAAGAGACTAAGTGTATTTTTTTAAAAGTTAAGAAAATCGATTTGAAAGTATTTAATACTTGGATTTTAATAAGTATAAGTCTCTTGGTTATAAAAGGAATGGATATGTCTAAAACCATAAAGGGTTATAACGGCTTTATGGGAAGTCGGTTATAACGGCTTTATGGAAAGTTTAAAAAGTTGTCTATTTTGATTAATCGGCATAAGTTGCCTAGATTGTGAAATAAAATTGGAGTTACTTGATTTCAAGTGTTGAAATAAGCTTTCTAAAAATGTAGTAACTTACTTTGAAAAATAGACACGCCTTGATACTACAGTGTTAGTATCTTGGGATTTTACACAAAGCGAGTCTCTTGAAAAGATTAGTACTTTGGCTTGATTAATTGGGAATTGCCTATGTGCGGTGGTAGCCTTTGAGTGCAAGTACTATGTTTTATTACGTTGTCGCGACTTCTGGTTGGAGGGTCTACCGGTTGTAAGTTACCGACGCACTGACAGCTGAGTGGGATTCCACGTATGCTTCCGTTATGGTAGATTGGGTTAAATTCTGATTCTTTTATAAAAGACATGGTAGTGCTTATGTCTTGTTCGACTCGGTCGAGATAGGGTAAGAGTATATGTGAGGTAAACCCCAAGATGCTATACCACCGCTTTACCACCTTCTCCAGTAAGAGTATAAGTGAGGGTAAACCCCAAGATGCTATACCACCGCGGACTTGGTGTTCATGTATGCCTATTGGTGTTGTACTATATCATGGATCGCCGGTGAGGAAAGATTCCACGGGCATGATTGATGTTATGGCGTGAGACCCATGGTTATATTTGAGTAATGACTCAGAGCTGCGTCCCCGACTTGATGGATCGCTATGTATTATGTATCAGTAGGTTGGCTATCATACATGTCTCCCGCTTTGTTTAGATCGTTATGATTTTATTACGCATTTCTCGCTCACATACTTGGTACATTCTTCGTGATCGACCTCCTTGGGCCGCGTTCACGCCGCAGTTTAGGTACGCTGTTCGGTGATCGGCAGCGTAGGATCCGCTCGTGGTTTTGGATAGCTCCTCTGCTCGTGAGTTTATCTTTTGGTATATATCCTTCAAGATGTGCTTTGTACAGCTTTGGGTACGGGGCCTTGTCCGTCATAGTCGATTTAACTCTTAGGTCCAGTATTCATATGTGGGATTGGACTCATGCACAGTGTAGTATCTGTTGTTTATGTATATATGGCAGCCTTGTCGGCCTTGCCCTTGCACGTACGTTTATTTAAAAAAAAAATGAGCTGTTACTAATTTCCGCTATGTACTTAGTTGTTAAGGTAGAAGGGTGTCCAGGTAGGGCACCAGTCACGGGCCCGGGGTTCGGGGTGTGACAAGTCTTTTATGGAAAAATGACAGGGAAAGAATACTAATGAACTGATCAAGGAGAGTTGAATGACTACCAGTTAGAATAATATCATCAACATAAAGCAATAGGATAAGAATACATGATGAAGAACGACAAACAAACATAGAAATATCATATTTGATACAAATAAAACCTACAGAAAGAAGACATGTACTAAAGCGATGAAAACATGCCCGTGAAGCTTGTTTTAGACCATAAATGGCTTTGGTCAATTTAAAACATGATGAGGAAAGTCAAGATGATTGAAACCCAGAGGTTGTTTCGAAAAGACCTCCTCATTAAGAATACCATGTAAAATGCATTTTTGACAGCTAACTACCGAATACGACAAGAATATGAAACAACTAGAGAAAGTACAATATTAATAGTAGTAGCTCGAACAACAGGACTAAAAGTCTCATGGTAATTAATGCCACATTGCTAGTGAAACCTTGTGCTACAAGACAAGCTTTGTACCGCTCAATAGACCCATTCAAATTATATTTAGTATGGTACATCCACTTACATATTACGCCTCGTAGTTTCACATCTAGTCATGCAGTCGATTAACACAAGCTCCTGAGAAGATATGTGACCTTACGAAAGGATAACGATAGTTTACAACTTGTTTATAGAAGTATCGGGGTGTATATAAGTTAAACGGACCAAAGAGAATATGTTTCGACTAAATTTGCAACTTTCCCAAAATTATGACCCAAATGTACGAACCGTACAAATTGGGAATCCTGACCATAACTTCTCTATAATTTTTTAGGTTTCAGTTCCAAATATACAGTCCAATTGTATGAACTGTACCTCAAGGCGCGGATCGTATAATTGCATCGTGTATCTGGGCGGTGGAGGTCTTTGTTTATATATATCATGTTGCTGATATAGATGTCTGATTTTACATTTTTCCAAACACTAGAACACCACTCACACCCTCTCAAATGTTTCTTAACAGCTTGAGCCAAATTCAAAGGTAACATACGCAAGTTCAACGTAAGAAATCTCGTGGATATTGTAGAATCATTTTCTTGTATATCATAGTAATCTTTGAAGACTTCTTAGTTGCGAAGCAAGCTCTGTTTTGGAGTGTTTCTTGCAACCTAAGGTAAGTTTTATCTTTTATATGATCTTCTTGATATTTTACAAGTGTGTAGGATGTAATTATTGGAGGATTCCTAAAGAACAAGTAATTGTAAGACCTTAAAGTTATGTCTTGTTATTGTAGGGCTGTTATACATGATTTGAGAATACTACATGAAGTTGTGGATATATGGATGGAGTTATGGTGATGAGTAGGAGTAGTAATGATGATTATTATGGTATTATATGAAGAATTTGAGCTACAACTAATCCTATGAAGTTACGCACACAAGTTGTTATAAAAATGTTTAAATAAACTTTCCTATAAGATATGAATTCGATGTTGATACCAATCCTTCGTACAATACCTTCGTACAATATAGATAATCACCCGTAAAAAGTGTGAGGGCTCGTGGGACATAAATAGCTTCGTTAATAAGATATGTAAGGGTAATTTCTTTCTCTGGTATTACATCATTGATTTACATGATTTAGTACATATTTCGTACTGACGTTCCTTTTTGGGATAATTGGGATGATGTATTCATGCCCACGGGCACAAATAGACAAGGTAGTGTACCTCCTCGGTAGGGAACCTGTTTCCAGTTGTTGGTAGTCGCACTCCACTTCTTCAGAGTTGTATGTACTAATATATATATATATTTCTTGTATTTTGGGGTATGACAGGGTTGTGTCCTGACTAGTTGATATATCGTAATACTCTCTTAGAGGCTTAAAGACTACTAGTTAGTGTATATTCATTTTGTTTGGCCTCATTGAACTTCTCGTTAGTTGTTGGTACCTTTGTTACGACCTTGTGGGCTTCAATTATGTATATATATAATTGTTGGGCCTCTTCTGGTTACGGGTTGTTATATCCCTATCTTGTCATTATTAGTTGGCGGCCTTGTCGACCCAAGATTTGTGTTGTGGAATTCAGATGTTATAGTTGGTTTGCTCGGGCATTAGGGTGCCAAGTGCCCCTCCCCCCTAAGGCTAGGGTATGACAAACTTAGTATGGGAGTCTGCAAGTCGTGTCTAGTAGAGTTTTATTTATGGGTGTGTTGTGCACTATACTTATAAACATGAGGCTACAGGATATTTAGGATGGTTACCTTCTTTCTTGATCTAGATCGTGCGATAGAGTTGAGTCGTAAGTGTCTAATTTCTAATCCACATCTTGTTTATATTTCCATTGATGTCTGCTACTACTAGATGACATAAGGGTATTCAGAGGTTAGATGTGGAAGAGGGAGAGGATTCCAGTCAGGTACCTCCCACTAACATGAGGCAGTAGGAGCATCAGGGTGAGGTTGTTTCTCAAGACTCTAGGATTCCATCCTCACCATATCCAGAGGATCCTAGGGGAGCTGAAGTACCCCCATTTCCTCCCCCGATTGCTCTTGATCAGGATTTATATATGTGTAGTATTGTACAATAATTGACTCGACTAATGGCCGCTCAGACCCAACGTCAGACACCCAATTTTTTTGATAAAGCATTCAGTGCAAGCGTTTGGGAATTCATCACCATGAACCCTCTGGTATTTACAAGGACTGATCCAAATACGAATCCATAGAGAATTCTAGACCAAATGTGGCAGACCTTATGGGTTATGCATGCTACTGACACTAAGTCAGTAGAGCTTGTCTCTAATAGATTACGGGATGTTATTGTGACTTGGTATGAGACATGGGAGAAGACTAAGGGACCTCGTGCCCCATCAGTAGGATGGATGGAGTTTTTGGAGGCATTCTTGCAGTAGTATTTGCCTATTGATCTTCGCCAATATAGTAAAGACATGTTTCTATGTTTGGAGCAGGGCAATATGAGTGTCCGGAGTATAGTATGTAGTTTAACTCCTTAGCTAGGTATGATCCTACAGTTATCGCTGAGATGAGTGATTGAGTATATTAGTTTGTGGGTGGTTTGGTACCTCAATTGGTTAATGAATTCATTACAACCTCTTTGGATATGAATATGGATATCACTAGTATTTAGGCCTATGCTCAGAATATGGATGATCTAAGAGGCAGCAGTAGGTTGGTCGAGAGCAAGATAGAGGTCAGCATAAGAGGGTCTGATCTGTAGGTGATACAGGAGATTTTAGAGGTGGATTTAGGTTGTAGTTCTCTAGGTGCCCATCTTATCCAGCAACTAGTGCACTACCACAGTTCCAAGGCCAGCGTTATGATCGAACCACTTATTCTGGTCAGGTTCCGAGTTCGCGGACATCAGACCCACATTATAGAGGTAAATCTAGTCAGATGAGACCTTTGTTTGCCTATTGTGATCGATGTGGTAGAGCTCATTCTAGGCAATGCTATCAAAGGTGCAGATGTATGATATTCGTATGGGCAGCGTGGTCACATTATGCGGTTTTGTCCGATGAGAGGTGGAGGAAATATGACACAACCGAAAAGGTCTATAATAACTTTTTCATCTGTATGCTTTCCTTGTCCAGGTACACAGACATTTCCCGGTAGAGGTAGAGACATGAGCGGATAGTCTAGCTCAGGCGGTCATTAGAACTGCATTTATTCCTTATCGGGTCGACAGGACCTAGATTTATCTCCAAATGTGGTTAGAGGTATATTATTTGTCTTTTCCTCGATGTGTATGCCCAGATAGATCCAAGTTGTACTCTATCATATATTACTCTTTTTGTTGCTATTAAGTGTGGTAAAGAACCTAAATTATTGCAAAAGTCATTGGAAGTATCTATGCATGTGGGTGAGTCTGTGATCATTAGACGGATATATCGAGATTGTGATGTGATAATCTGTGATCATCATACTTTGCCCAACTTGAATGAATTGGAGATGGTATAATTTGATGTCATTATGGGTATGGACTGACTGGCTTCTGGTTATGCTAACGTAGATTGCTGGATGAAAGTTGTTCACTTTAATTTCCAAGTGAGCCCAATATCAAATGGAAGGGCAATGTTGCAGCACCTAAAATGAGGTTTATTTCCTACCTTAAGGCTCGTCAGATGATTTCAAAAGGATATGCCGATCATTTAGTATGAGTACATGATGCGGAGGCAAAACCTCCAACCCTTCAATCGATCCTATTGTTAATGAATTTCTCAATGTATTTCCTGATGAACTTCTTGGCATTCCTCCCGAAAGGAAAATAGATTTAGTTATCGATATGCTTTCAGATACCCTACCTATGTTTATTCCTCCATATAGGATGGCCTCTGCTGAGTTAAAATAATTAAAAGCATTGTTAAATAATTTACTAGAAAAGGGCTTTATTAGGCATAATACGTCATCTCGGGGCACACCTATATTGTTTGTCTATAAGAAGGATGGTTCGCTGACGATGTGTATTGATTACTGATAGCTAAATAAGGTAACTATCAAGAACAAATATCCGCTTCCTAATATTGATGATTCGTTTGAACAGTTGTAGGATGTTAAGTGTTTATCAAAGATCGACCTTAGGTATGGATACCATCAGCTGAGAGTCAAGTAGAAAGATATTCTGAAGACAAAATTTCGGACCAACTATGACCACTATGAGTTTCTCGTTATGTTCTTCGATCTTACCAATGCACCAACGACATTCATGGATCTAATGAATCGGGTTTTCAAGTCATTTCTTGATACCATTGTGATTGTGTTTATTGATGACATTTTGGTATTGATCGGAAGAAGAGCATGCATATTATTTGCGGGTGGTGTTGCATATGCTCACGGATAGTAAGCTATATGCTATATTTTTTAAATGTGAGTTCTGATTGAATTTGGTGGCCTTTCTTGGGAATATAGTATCAGATGAGGGTATTGAAGTTAACAGCCAGAAGATCGAGGTGGTAAAGAATTGGGCAAGGCCCACAACTCCTACTGAGGTGCATACTTTTCTTAGGCTTAGCCGGTTATTATCGAAGGTTAGAGAGAATTTATCCTCTGTTGTCGCTCTATCGACAAAATTAACCCATAAGGTAGCTAAGTTTCAATGGTCGGATACTTGTGAAGGGAGCTTTCAGAAGTTGAAGAGTAGATTAGCATCAACACCTGTTCTTACACTTCCTGAGGGGTCAAAGGGGTATGTTGTATATTATGATGCTTCCATAATCGGTTTGGGTTGTGTCCTAATGTAGCATGGCAAGGATATTGCATATGTATCAAGTCAACTAAGGAAGCACAATAAGAATTACATGACTCGTGATTTAGAGTTGGCGGTTGTTATATTTACGCTAGAAATATGGCGCCACTATTAGTATGGGTTTGAATCTGAGACAACATAGATGGTTTGAGTTGTTGAAAGACTATGACATTGATATCTTATACCATATTGGCAAGGTGAACGTTGTAGCTGACACGTTGAGTTGTAAGTCTATGGGCAGCCTAAGTCATGTGAGAGTTGACAAGTTGGAGATGACAAAAGATCTATATCGACTAGATGGATTGAGTTTGTGGTTGCTTGATATAGGTGATGGGGGCGATATAGTACAGAATGTCGCTGAATACTCTTTGGTGACTGAAGCAACGGTGCGACAATTTGATGATCCGGAATTAGTCAGAATTAGAGAAGGAATCCCCTTGTAGAAGAAGCAGTTGTTCGAGTTATTAGATGATGGGATTCTTAAATATAATGGTAGATTGTGTGTGCTTGATGTTAGAGGACTTTGAGGACAAATTATGGTGGAGATCCACCAGTCCAGGTATTCTATTCAATTTGACTCTACTAAGATATATCATGACCTTCAACAGATAAACTGGTGAAACATATGAAGAAAAATATTGCAGAAATTCTTTGCTCGGTGTCTAAATTGCTAGCAAGTCAAGGTTGAGCATCAGAAACCTGGAGGATTTCTTCAGAATATTGAGATTCCTACCTGGAAATGGAAAATTATTATAACACCTCGTACCTTCAAACTAAGTCTTATTCATGATCCACGAGTGTAGGAAACCAAAATGGGGAGTTCACATTAGAAAATGAGGTTCAACTCTTCAGAGAAAATTTGATGGCAAGAAGTATGAACCGTAAAATATTTTATGGTCAATCAAAAGAACCACCGATCTTGACTTTTGAAAATAAAAGTCTAGCTATGAATTCGACAGAGAGTCAAACTATTTACGTCCCGTCAATCTTCTCCATCTCTTAATTCTAAATTCACCACTCTTTGGAAATCTTCAGGAAATGATGGTACGATCAGATTATATGGACCGTCAAATATTCGACAAACTGTCAATATAGACCATCAAAATATTGATGGCCCAGACTCATACCGTTAAACATTCAGCAGACCGTCGGATGGACCGTCACAATCCCCTGACAGCAATAGTATAAATACGACATTTGATTCTAAAAATTATTTTTCTTATTCTTCAAGCCCTAGCATGAAGGTTTCTTCTTCCATAATCCCCATAACTTAAGGTAAACTTTTTTCATGCCTTCCACATGATTTTAATCAAGCATAATCAATTCCTAAATAGAATTCATTGTTCATAACCTAGGGTTTTCAAGTTAAACTCAATTCAAGGTTCAAGGTGCAATATTTGGGGTTCTTCAAAGTTTGGATTATTATTATAAGTCTTGGAGCGATTAAGGTATGTAGAGCTTCTATCCACGTGTGATAATATTCATGTTCTTCCCCATGCCACGTTTCCATAAAAATCTCATAACTTAGGGTTTTTGTTCTAATACTATGATAATCCTAACTATATGAATATTATGTCATATTTATATTACTATTCATGATTGGTCGTTATGATTGTCATGAACCTGTCTGTAATCCATGAACTCGTGTCTTAGTTTTCGTGATTTTTAAATATAACTTATGATCATATTTACTCAATTTCATGAAGTTTTATATGTTTTCATATTTTATACAAGTTATATTATGTATTTCTTTACATGTTAAATTTATGAAATTACAAGTCATGATTACAAGCTATTTCATGAAATTCATGGGCTTTTAAGCCACTATTTTCAAGTACATATTTTTGGGAGTTGCACAGATTATCGAGAAGGCTCAGATAACCTGAAACTATGTATGTCAACGTAGGATAAGGATCACTCAGATTCAACTGTTTGGTGAGCCCCATTTCATTTTAGGTGCCAATCTAGTATTTTATGATGATGCATCATTTGTAGAGGTATGTTAGAGCCTTTTCCTGGTAGATAATTTTAAGACTCATGTCAGAGATTTCATAGACTAGTCCAGTATCATGTCATGTTAGTTATGTCAGCATTACATTTTCATACTTAACATGTTTTACTCAGATGAATTCGCAATTATATTTTCAGACTATTATACATGTTTTCATTATCATGTTAGTGTATGTTGTGATGCCCATGTTGACAAGCAAGACATGTGGTTCGCTCTGTCACATGCAGCGAGACACCGAGTGACGTATTCCGCCTAGGCCATGGTTCAGGGTGTGACAAAGCTTGGTATCAGAGTACTAGGTTCAAGTGTCTTAGGGAGTCTATGAAACTGTGTCTAGTGGGATCATCTTTATATGTGTGAGGGGCCCATAAATATAAACAGTTGACCACCAAGACATCTAGGATTGTTTCACTTCTTTGTACTTTAGATCATGCAGCTAGAGTTATAGCTTTAGGACATCCTTCTAACTCGTGTGTGTTACGTATTTTAGAAAATGCATGCGAAAAGAAATTACACCAAGAAGAATTCAGCTAACAACCATAGAGCTTCGGATAATGCTGCTCGCGAGGAAAATGCTCAGGATTAGGGAGCCAATTCGGGGAAAACACTACCCAATACCACAGGTATGCAGAGATCCCAGTTTCGCCACCCAGTACTACAAACGCTGATGTTAGGGGATCTATTCAGTTACTCACCTAACTTATGTTGCTCAAGCTCAACGTCAGGGAACGACTCCAAGTATGAGAACTAACGGGGAGTCAACCTGCTTCAGGACTAAGGAATTTATATGAATGGACCCTTCGGTATTCACTGGGTCAAGAAAGACATAGGATCCACAGATTTACATTGATGGATTTTAAGAAATCTTTCATGTGATGCATCTTAATGAGGTAGATGCAGTAGAGTTTGGAGCTTATCAGTTGTAGGATGTTTCTAACATATGGTATGAGTCTTGGAAGTAGCCCTGTGGGAAAGATGCACCTCCAGTGATTTGGGATGAGTTCGTAGATACCTTCATTTAGCACTTTATGCTAATAGAAGTCAGAGAGGCTAACGATGTGAAATTTGAAAAGCTTAGGAAGAATTACAAGACTGTGCAGGAGTAATATCTTCAGTTTTTCTCTTTGGCAAAGTATGCTCAACATATGATCCAAGACATAAGGGATAGAGTTAGGCATTTTGTATATGGCATTGATCTCTATTTGTACGATGCAACAAATACCATAACTCCGAACAGGGGGATGACTATTGCAAAGATGGTTGCTTTCGTACAGGGTAATGAGAATAGGTTAAAGGAAGAAGACACATTACATAAGGAGAAAGATAAGAAATTCAACAAGAGAGCTAAATCTACATGCCACTTCAATCATGGGGGAGGTGGCTGCAGGCAATTCTTCAAAAATAGGTCATCATGACCTAATCCATATTCAGCTAGTGCCCCAGCCCCAAAGTTTAGGAATGATAATAAGAAACAGAACTTTAGAGCATCAAGCTCCCAATCACAGGCCAGTGTGGATTTAGAAACTATCACCGCATTACCATAACCGATTCGGTAAAGTTAGAAATAATAGATTTTGATATAATCACGGGCATATATTGGTTGTCTTCATGTTATGGCACAATAGGATGTAGAACCAAAATTATAAAATTCAAATTTCCCGATGAACCAGTCAAGATGGAAGGGTGATGCAATAACACCCATAGGTAGGTTTATTTCCTATCTTAAAGCAATAAAGATGATATCCAATGGGTATATTTACCATCTAGTTTGGGTTAGGTATGTAGATACTGTAAAATCCGGAAAAATAAATAAATAATAATATATAGTTGTGGTTGAGTTAATAAAAATATATATATATATATATAAGCAAACAAAGAATAAATTGTTTGGGATAGAGTTAGTGTTAAAGTTGGATAAATAGATAGATGAAATGAAAATAAGAAAAAAAAAAACAAAAAAAAACAAAAAACAAAAAAACAAAAGAAAGTGCCACGTAGTCTCCTTTGCTTCCCCCCTTCCCCACCTTTTCATTTCCCCTCCAACTCTTGTCATTTCACCTCCCATAGGTTATAGAAAACTCTCCACTTATACATTGTATTTACACACAAACAAAGTACATAACATAAAGGTTAGAAAATCAGAAAAAAACAAGTGAAAAGAAGAGGAAAAAAAATATCAAGAGGGCAAGAAGAACAAGAAGAAAAATACTAGAGAGTAAGGATAATTTTAGCAACCACACAACAATAATCTTCACACTTACAAGGTGAGTTTTCTCACTCAGAAATTCTTGGTAACATCCTTTATTTTAAGTTCAATACATGTTAGAATAAGAATTGAGTGTTGAAAATAAATAATGAGTTTTTTATTGTTTAAACAACTAGTTGCGTCATGAACTTTACGAACTGGTTTCACTGAGTTATAATTGTTAGAATTTGATGAAATTAGGAGGAGTGGTACACCTCTCTATTATGATCATATAGAACCAAAAATGAGGTAAAATGGACATACGGTTTGAAAGTTATCATAGTTCAAAGTTCCTGCCTTAGATTTGGCCGAAATTCGGAAAGGCATAATTACGGACTGTTTTTATTGAGTTTTACTTATTAGAATTACATGAAAATTTACATGGTTGTAAATATATCTGTTACGGACATATATAGATAAAGAGTTATTAAAACGGACTTACGATTTAAGAGTTATTCTAGTTTGAAGTTGCTGCCTCGGATTCGTCGGAATCCAGAAGGGCAGGACGTTGAAACATAAAACTGTACTAATCTGTGGGAAATATGAAAATTGTTGCTAAATGAAAGTTCTAGATCTATTTGTTGTAGACATTTTGAGACCTTACGGGGGTCTATCCGACTTACGGATTGAGAGTTATCGCTGTTTAAAGTTTCTGACTCGGATCTATCGAGATCCAGGAAGGGCAGCGAATAAAAGTGTAAAACTGTACCAAATGGTACGGACTATGAAAGTATGGTTCACATGGAGACGTGTATCTCTCTGTTCTCGTCGTTTTGAGATTTTATGAGGCTTGAACGGGTTTACAGATTAGGAGTTATGACTATTCTAAGATTGGGTTCTGTTTAATAAAAATTCTGCCGAAACAAATCTCATATGGCTGTTTTGAGGATAAGTTTGTGTTAGTTACCCAAAGTAGTTTTAAATGAAATTTGGTACAGTGAAAGATCCCCGTCTTACCTTTGTTTCCGCTTGAGAAACACCTTAGTTGGAGTTATGGTTAAAAAGTTATAATCGTTATAAGTATGAATGACAGAATGTTGGGAAAGAGAATATTATTTATTCAATCTTCTGAAAAATATGAAAAGTGAATACGTGTTCACATAAATATATAAATATAAACATAATGGATCGGGTTGCACGCCGCAACAAAACGTAAAGTGAATACGTGTTCACAAATACGTAAATATAATGGATCGGGTTGCACGCCGCAACAAAACGTAAAGTGAATACGCGTTCACAAATACGTAAACTTAATGGATTGGGTTGCACGCCGCAACAAAACGTAAAGTGAACACGCGTTCACAAATACGTAAACATAATGGATCGGGTTGCATGCCGCAACAAAACGTAAAGTGAATACGTGTTCACAAATACGTAAATATAATGGATAGGGTTGCACACCGCAACAAAACGTAAAGTGAATACGCGTTCACAAATACATAAACATAATGGATCGGGTTGCACGCCGCAACAAAACGTAAAGTGAATACGTGTTCACAAATACGTAAATATAATGGATCGGGTTGCACGCCGCAACAAATATGAAAGTTGAATACATGTTCATCTATATATAAATATGAAAAGTGAATACGCGTTCACAAATATATAAATGTAATAAACGTGTGAAAATGCAGGGGAATGTCTTAACGTATAATACGAGATAAAATGAAGTGTTAGTTAAACCGAGAATTTCCTATGAGGAGTTGTTGCATATTTAAAAATGTTGTAACCTGATATGTTTTGCAATATGCTTATTACGTTATAATGTGATTGCGCTTGGAATATTGTGATGTTACTTTGAATTGCAGGGTAAGGTTCTCACTCAGCCCCAGATGGTAAGGCTGACTATTTATTTAACATGTTTCAGGAAAGCGTGATAGAGGAAAGACTCCACGGCAAGGCTAGCGATAATCCCGCAGCCTCTTGTCATACCAAGTCCATTGTTTCGGGCTTGGTACTCGTCAGGTTCAGAATGTCAGTTCCAATGTCTCGGGAAATGCCCGTGTGGAATGGTCTCCCTTCCAACTTAGAATAATCTTTGTCAGTATGTCTATGTAGAAACAATACTTGCACGAGCATGGGCTCGCGTTATTTTTTTAATAAAGTCATAAACAGATTTCTTTTATTGTTATTTTTATTAATAGCTCCGTGTTTGAATGTAAGTTCAAATTTCTAAATAAAGGGAATTAAATGGTGCTCCTGGTGGAAAATAATTGTCCAGGTGCCATCACGCCCTAAGTAAAGACTTAGGAAAAGTCGGGGCGTGACAAGTTGGTATCAAAGCTAAACCAGGTTAAGAGATTCTAGGAAGTTTTCTTCGAGTTGGGTATTTGAACGATTACTTATTGCGACGGTGTGCGCGCCACCTTAGTAATAAGTAAACAGAATAACATCCTAAAGTTTCACTTCTTTCATACTCTTCTCGTGCCTATCTTGAGTCTTTTCAAAGACTTGGTTCTCGTACTACCTCCTTCAAAGCATTGTGAAAGGGAGTGTACAACGATAAAATAACCAGATGTGACTGCACCACCGACCGAAAAGGTAGGAGAGGTACCAGATAGACTATGGGGCAAATTTTGGGAACATATCTATACAGGGAAGGACTACAAGTCTAACCCAATAGTATTTTTCGATGAGGTAGAAACCTACTGTTTACACGAGGATGTGTGGAGACGCATGACGTCAATTTGGTAATCGCACGTTTAGTGGACGACACACGGGTGTGGTGGAGAAATTTTAGAAGAAATCATTTTCCGATGTCACCACCGATGACGTGGGGGGAGTTCAGAGCCGCATTCAGTGAAAAGTACATGCCTAACTCCCGAAAAGATGCGCTCAGACGTGAGTTTGAACTGTTGAAACAAGGAGACCGCAATGTGATAGAATACAATACCTAATTCATCCGATTGTCAGCATACAACGCACATATTATTCCTACAGAAAGGGAGAATGTCAAAGGAGTTGTTAAGGGTTTAAACCCAAACTTGGAAGAGAAGGTAGTGGCATTAGCCCATTATCGGGCATACCTTCAGATCGTCGGTATGACAATGAGGATAGAAGGTTTTGCTAAAGGAAAAAAAAAGTATTCGCAGAAAAAGTTTCGGACGTCTGGATCATTTAGTCAGAGTCAAAATCAGAAGCAGGAGTTTAGTAAGGGATCTTCAAGACCGAACCAATCTATGGGCCAGTCTTATTTCAAGCCTAAGGGGAACAGTTGGTTTAATCACCAAGTGAGCAAGGACAAGGCCACCAATCCTAACACAGGAGGGGACAAACCGGTTTGTAAGATTTGTCAAAGGAAATACGCTGGAGAATGTCGCCTAACTTAAGTCATGTTATAACTGTGGAGAATCAGGCCACTATGTCAGGGATTGCAAAAAGAGGACTCAAATACAATCTATTCAGGGGAGGTCAGAAGCAACCACAACTGCCTACAGGGGAAATCAGGGAAACCAACCTCGCCAGAGTCAGGGAGGTCAACAACCCAACAATTCTAATCGGCTCTACGCTTTGCCCCAGAGGAATGAGGTAGAAGCATCTAATGCGGTGGTCACAGGTATTTTGCTAGTCTCGAGTATTCCTGCATTTGTATTATACGATCCCGGCTCTACATTTTCATATGTGTTAATGGGCTTTGCTAAGAATTTACACGTAGAACCTTCTTATTTAAGTGAACCTTTTGAGGTTATGACACCAGTAGGGGCCTCAATTTGGGCCTCTCGGGTGGTAAATAATTTCCCATTAGAAGTGAGTGGCAGGTGAACAATGGTGAATCTAGTACTACTTGATATGGTAGACTTCGACGTCATTTAGGGTATGGATTGGTTGTCGGCATGTTGTGCCATGTTAGATTGTCGGCGAAAGATAGTGAGATTAACTTTTCCCGGAGAACCAGAAGTTGTTATAAGGGGTAGCGTTGGAATATCCTCAGGTCAGTTTATTTCCTACCTTGGGGCTCAAAAGTTATTGAGAAGTCACAGAGTGGAGTATGCATATCTGGCTAATATAGTGGATACCCAAAAAGAATCCCCAGCAGTGAATGATGTTCCTATTGTTCGAAATTTTTCGGAGGTTTTTCCTGAAGATCTTCCAGGCCTTCCTCTGGGTAGAGAAGTGGAGTTTGCTATAGAGTTAATTCCGGGTACAAGACTCATTTCTATTCCTCCATATCGAATGGCCCCAACTGAATTGAGGGAGTTAAAAGAACAATTGAAGGATCTTCTGGATAAAGGCTTTATAAGGCCTAGTGTTTCCCCTTGGGGTGCACCAGTCCTGTTTGTGAAAAAGAAAGACGGATCGCTCCGAATGTGCATCGATTATCGGCAGCTCAATAAGGTCACGATCAAGAACCGATACACATTACCAAGAATCGATGATCTTTTTGACCAACTTCAGGGATCTAGCTATTTTTCCAAGATTGATCTCCATTCGGGATATCATCAGCTGAAATAAATCCAGATGATATATCCAAAACAACCTTTAGAACCCGATACGGCCATTATGAGTTCTTGGTCATGTCTTTTGGGTTAAACAATGCCCCAGCGGCTTTTATGGATTTAATGAACAGAATCTTCAAACCATTCCTAGATTTGTTCGTGATTGTGTTCATAGATGATATCCTAATCTACAGTAAGAGTGTTGAAGAACATGAAGATCATCTGAGGGTAGTGCTTCAAGTCTTGAAACAGGAGAAACTATATGCTAAATTTTCAAAGTGTGAATTTTGGTTGGAAAAGGTAGCCTTTTTGGGTCATGTTGTGTCAAGGGATGAAATTATGGTAGACCCCGTAAGATAGAAGCGATGAAGAAGCGCCAAACCGACCACTCCGACAGAGGTTAGAAGTTTCTTGGGTTTGGCTGGGTATTATAGAAGATTCGTAAAAGGTTTTTCTAGTCTTGCTGCTCCTTTGACCCGGTTGACTCAAAAAGCGGTTAAGTACCAGTGGTCAGAAGCATGTGAAGCAAGTTTTCAGAAACTAAAGGAATTGTTGACTACTGCACCAGTCCTAACCTTACCATCGGGACAAGAAGGGTTCACAGTCTATTGTGATGCCTCTAGAGTGGAGTTAAGACGCGTCTTGATGCAATTTGAAAAAGTTATTGCGTATGTAACTAGACAACTGAAGATACATGAGAAGAATTATCCAACTCATGACTTGGAATTGGCTTCGGTGGTGTTTGCCTTACGAATATGGAGACACTATTTGTATGGGGTGCATGTAGATATATTTACAGATCATAAGAGTTTGCAATACATAACCACACAAAAGGATTTAAATCTCCGACAAAGAAGATGGTTAGAGTTGCTTAAGGATTATGACCTTAGCATTCTTTACCATCCTGGAAAGGCTAACGTGGTGGCGGACGCACTTAGTATGAGATCAATGGGTAGCTTGGCCCATTTGGCAATACTAAAGAGAGGCATTGTTCGTTAGGTACAAAAGTTGGGGAATCTCGGGGTTAGTTTAACTGAGGTCGATGAAGGTAGGGAGGTGGTACATGATACCTCGCAGTCAGCCTTAGCTTCAGAAATAAAGGAAAGTCAGTTTGAGGACATGGAATTTGTTGGATGTCGAGAGAGGATTCAACAGGAAAAACCTTCACAGTTTACATTAGGAGAAAATGATGGTACCCTTCGGTATAAGGGCAAGTTATGTGTTCCTAAGATAAAAGATCTAAGAAGAAAGATCTTAAATGAAGGTCACAACACCAGGTATTCAATTCATCCAGGATCAACAAAAATGTATCATGATCTCAAGGCAAATTACTGGTGGGAAGGAATGAAGAGAGATGTTGCAGAGTTTGTCGAAAGATGCCTTACGTGTCAACAGGTGAAAGCCGAACATCAAAAACCCGGCGGACTACTTCAGGACATTGGCGTCCCCATGTGGAAATAGGAGGCGATTCATATGGATTTTGTAACTGGTCTACCGAAAACTCGAGAAGGGTATGATTATATTTGGGTGATTGTTGATCGACTTACAAAGTCAGCCCATTTCTTACCGGTCAAGACTACGTATCGCGCACCACAGTACACACAGATTTATTTGAAGGAGATTGTGCGGTTACACGGGATTCCCTTACAAATTATTTCAGATAGGGGTTCCCAGTTCACCTCACACTTTTGGCAAAGTTTCCAGCAGGGTCTCGGGACAAAAGTTAAGTTAAGCACGACTTTCCACCCGCAAACAGATGGGCAAGCTGAGCGAACAATCCAAACACTTGAGGACATGTTGCGATCTTGTGTGTTAGATTTTCGAAGTTGGTTGGACCATCTATGTCTAATTGAGTTCGCCACAATAATAGTTTTCACTCTAGCATACAAATGGCCCCGCTTGAAGCATTATATGGACGAAAATGTAGGTCTCCACTGGATGGTTCGAGGTGGGTGACGCAATCGTTCGGACCAAGTCATTCAAGAAACAAATGATAAGGCAGATGATTCGAGAGCGGATCAAAACAGCTCATAGTCGTCATAAGTCCTATGCGGATCATCGGAAAAGAGATCTTGAATTCCAAGAGGGAGAAAGTATTTTTAAAAGTGTCCCCAATGGCGGAGTGATGCGCTTTGGTAAGAAAGGGAAATTGAGCCCAAGGTTTATTGGGCCATATGAGATCTTGCGAAGAGTGGGGAATGTGGCTTACGAATTAGCACTTCCACAAGAGCTGGAAGCAGTGCATCCGGTATTTCATGTGTCAATGTTACGAAAATACTTGCACGATCCAAGTCACATCATTCTTCCCCAGGAGATAGTTCTTAATAAAGAGCTTCAATATGAAGAGGCTCCGGTAGAAATACTTGATAGAGAGGTCCAACGCCTTAGAAATAAAGATATTACTTCCGTGAAAGTCCTATGGAAGAATCACTCCACAGAGGAAGCCAACTGGGAAGCGGAAGAGGCGATGAAAGTCAAATATTCATTCCTATTTGACTAAGGTAATAAAAAAAAATGTGTTACATAGTACTTCATGTGTGTGTCATTGCGTGTCTATATGCATGTGTTACAACCTTATTATCATTCGAGGACGAATGCTTTTTAAGGAAGGGAGAATGTGAAGTCTCAAATTAGTGTTACAATAACAATAAACATTATTGTGTCTATATGCATGTGTTACAACCTTATTCTCATTCGAGGACGAATGTTTTTTAAGGAAGGGAGAATGTGAAGCCCCAAATTAGTGTTACAATAACAATAAACATTATTGTGTCTATATGCATGTGTTACAACCTTATTCTCATTCGAGGACGAATGCTTCTTAAGGAAGGGAGAATGTGAAGCCCCAAATTTGTGACAATAACAATAAACATTATTGTGTCTATGTGATTATGTTATTATTGTGTCCATGTGATTATGTTACGACCTTATTCACATTCGAGGACGAATGTTGCTTAAGGAGGAGAGAATGTAAAATCCGGAAAAAATAAATAATAATATATAGTTGTGGTTGGGTTAATAAATATATATATATATATATATATATAAGCAAACAAATAATAAATTATTTGGGATAGAGTTAGTGTTAAAGTTGGATAAATAGATAGATGAAATGAAAATAAGAAAAACAAAAACAAAAAAAAACAAAAAAAAAACAAAAAAAAAGAAAAACAAAAGAAAGTGCAGCATGCACGTAGTCTCCTTTGCTTCCCACCTTCCACCCCTTTTCATTTCACCTCCAACTCTTGTCATTTCACCTCCCATAGGTTGTAGAAAACTCTCCACTTATACATTGTATTTACACACAAACAAAGTACATAACATAAAGGTTAGAAAATCAGAAAAAAACAAGTGAAAAGAAGAGGAAAAAAAATATCAAGAGGGCAAGAAGAACAAGAAGAAAAATACTAGAGAGTAAGGATAATTTTAGCAACCACACAACAATAATCTTCACACTTACAAGGTGAGTTTTCTCACTCAGAAATTCTTGGTAACATCCTTTATTTTAAGTTCAATACATGTTAGAATAAGAATTGAGTGTTGAAAATAAATAATGAGCTTTTGATTGTTTAAACAACTAGTTGCGTCATGAACTTTACGAACTGGTTTCACTGAGTTATAATTGTTAGAATTTGATGAAATTCGGAGGAGTGGTACATATCCCTATTATGATCATATAGAACCAAAAATGAGGTAAAATTGACATACGGTTTGAAAGTTATCATAGTTCAAAGTTCCTGCCTTAGATTTGGCCGAAATTCGGAAAGGCATAATTACGGACTGTTTTTATTGAGTTTTACTTATTAGAATTACATGAAAATTTACATGGTTGTAAATCTCTCTGTTACGGACATATATAGATAAAGAGTTATTAAAACAGACTTACGAGTTGAGAGTTTTGTAGTTTGAAGTTGTTGCCTCGGATTCGTCGGAATCCAGAAGGGCAGGAAGTTGAAACGTAAAACTGTACTAATCTGTGGGGAATATGAAAATTATTGCTAAATGAAAGTTCTGGATATATTTGTTGTGGACATTTTGAGACCTTACGGGGGTCTATCCGACTTACGGATTTAGAGTTATCGCTGTTTAAAGTTTATGACTCGGATCTATCGAGATCCAGGAAGGGCAGCGAATAAAAGTGTAAAACTGTACCAAATGGTACTGACTATGAAAGGATGGTTCACATGGAGACGTGTATCTCTCTGTTCTCGTCGTTTTGAGATTTTATGGGGCTTGAACGGGTTTACAGATTAGGAGTTATGACTATTCTAAGATTGGGTTCTGTTTAATAAAAATTCTGCCGAAACAAATCTCATATGGCTGTTTTGAGGATAAGTTTGTGTTAGTTACCCAAAGTAGTTTTAAATGAAATTTGGTACAGTGAAAGATCCCCGTCTTACCTTAGTTTCCGCTTGAGAAACACCTTAGTTGGAGTTATGGTTAAAAAGTTATAATCGTTATAAGTTTGAATGACAGAATGTTGGGAAAGAGAATATTATTTATTCAATCTTCTGAAAAGTATGAAAAGTGAATACGTGTTCACATAAATATATAAATATAAACATAATGGATCGGGTTGCACGCCGCAACAAAACGTAAAGTGAATACGTGTTCACAAATACGTAAATATAATGGATCGGGTTGCACGCCGCAACAAAACGTAAAGTGAATACGCGTTCACAAATACGTAAACTTAATGGATCGGGTTGCACGCCGCAACAAAACGTAAAGTGTACACGCGTTCACAAATACGTAAATATAATGGATCGGGTTGCACGCCGCAACAAAACGTAAAGTGAATACGTGTTCACAAATACGTAAATATAATGGATCGGGTTGCACGCCGTAACAAAACGTAAAGTGAATACGCGTTCACAAATGCGTAAACATAATGGATCGGGTTGCACGCCGCAACAAAACGTAAAGTGAATACGTGTTCACAAATACGTAAATATAATGGATCGGGTTGCACGCCGCAACAAATATGAATACATGTTCATCTATATATAAATATGAAAAGTGAATACGCGTTCACAAATATATAAATGTAATAAACGTGTGGAAATGCAGGGGAATGTCTTAACGTATAATACGAGATAAAATGAAGTGTTAGTTAAACCGGGAATTTCCTATGAGGAGTTGTTGCATATTTAAAAATGTTGTAACCTGATATGTTTTGCAATATGCTTATTACGTTATAATGTGATTGTGCTTGGAATATTGTGATGTTACTTTGAATTGCAGGGTAAGGTTCTCACTCAGCCCCAGATGGTAGGGCTGACTCTTTATTTAACATGTTTCAGGAAAGCGTGATAGAGGAAAGGCTTCACGCCAAGGCTAGCGATCATCCTGCAGCCTCTTGTCATACCAAGTCCATTGTTTCGGGCTTGGTACTCGTCAGGTTCAGAATGTCAGTTCCAATGTCTCGGGAAATGCCCGTGTGGAATGGTCTCCCTTCCAACTTAGAATAATCTTTGTCAGTATGTCTATGTAGAAACAATACTTGCACGAGCATGGGCTCGCGTTATGTTTTTAATAAAGTCATAAACAGATTTCTTTTATTGTTATTTTTATTAATAGCTCCGTGTTTGAATATAAGTTCAAATTTCTAAATAAAGGGAATTAAATGGTGCTCCTGGTGGAAAATAATTGTCCAGGTGTCATCACGCCCTAAGTAAAGACTTAGGAAAAGTCGGGACGTGACAGATACCTAGACCCCAACTCTTCAGTCCATATCAGTTGTCAATGAGTTTCCAGAAGTCTTTTATAAGGATCTTCCCAAAGTTCCTCCCGACAGGGAGATTGACTTTGGAATTGATTTACTTTCTAACACTAAGTCGATATCTATTCCTCCATAAAGGATGACTCCAATAGAGTTACGAGAATTAAAATCCCAGTTGAAAGATCTATTTAATAAGAGATTAATCAGACCAAATGTCTCACCTTGAGGTGTACCAGTCTTGTTTGTTCGGAAGAAAGATAGATATTTGCGTATGTACATTGACTACCAGCAGTTGAACAAGGTCACAATTAAGAATAAGTATCCTTTCTCTATAATTAATGATTTATTTGACCAACTTCAAGGTGCTCAGTGTTATTTCAAGATTGACCTACCATCGGTTTAAGGTTAAGAAATTAATATTCTGAAAATCGCTTTCAGAACTTGTTTTGGTCATTTTGAATTTTGTGTCATGTTTTTCGGATTGACAAATTCCCCAACTGCTTTCATGGACCTTATGAACCGGGTCTTCAAACTTTATCTCGATCTTTTTGTTATTATCTTCATTGATAGTATTCTAGTCTATTCCTATAGTGAGGCCGACCATGCATAATATCTCAAAATAGTGTTGCGGACACTATGCGAAATTTTTCAAGTGTAAATTTTGGCTTAAGGCAGTGGCATTCTTGGGCCATGCGATTTCAGGCGAAGGCATCCAGGTTGATTTTCAAAAAATAGACGTTTTTATGAATTGTCCCAGATCCACTTCTGTCTCAGATCTTGGATCTGGAAGGCTATTATAGGTACTTCGTAGAGGGTTTTTCTTCCATCTCAAATCCATTGACCAGGTTGACTCTTTTAGTGGTCAGATGCTTGTAAGCGTAGTTTCGAAGAATTAAAAATGAGTCTTTAGTGTCTATGTCAGGATAAGATACTTCCTCCGGATCAAAAAAAGTATCCATTTAATCTTTATTTTTTGTTCAAAAAGAGTGTTTACTTACTAAATCAAGATAGAATTAATCTTATTTTTCCAGATTTGCACTGAGCTGAAGTGTTAGCAAATCTCAATACCTATTTAATTGGGGGTATTTTAGTCAAAGTAACTATCTCTGCATAG
The DNA here is from genome assembly GCA_029844215.1 of Przewalskia tangutica. Classification (NCBI taxonomy): domain Eukaryota; kingdom Viridiplantae; phylum Streptophyta; class Magnoliopsida; order Solanales; family Solanaceae; genus Przewalskia; species Przewalskia tangutica. Next base: position 135,035,141 of record CM056722.1, read on the forward strand.
GAATTAGTATTTTTCTTGAGTGTGCATATAACTAAGTGAAAACGTTTTTTCATTTAGAGGGAGTAATAACTAATAAGTATACACTTCAGCATTACTATCAACTAACACTGCCGGTCTATGCATGAAAGCAACACTTGAGCTGAAGATGAATTTTTCTTTTTTGGTCGGATAGAGAATAGGGGTAACACCATTGCCAGTTTAGAAGTAGTTTGAAACTGTTATATTTGAACTAGTGTAATGCAATTTTAATTATGGTTTTTTACATAACCACACAATTTATCCTGCAAGGAAAGTTGATCATATGATCAAAATTTACCATCTTTACATCTTTTGTACTAAAGAAGTATTTTTTTTTTTTGTTTAACCACCCACTTAGCTCAACTTGTTAGTTCCAATTTAGGATCTTCAAATAAGCAAATACAATTGAATAATAATAACTCAATAATAATTGAAATCAACAACAAGTTTACTATAAACTGAAAATTCAATACTAACTTGATACGATAGAGGCCTGTTGTCGCAGTGTCCTAAGACAGAAATTCGTCTCCACTTGTGCTGTAGTTTCACGGACGTCTATCTAGAGGATACAACTATCTGGTTCGAGTTCTCGCACAAGAACTTGACCCCTGGCAAATTTACTGTATGTTGTTTTTCAGAAATGTATTTAGAAAAGATGAAGAAGAAGAATCAACAATCTCAAATAATTAATTGTGTTAAATGATTGATTGTATTGTGTTCTATATTTTAATCAAGTGATCAATATGCTTTATAAGCATTATTTTCGTCTATAGCAGCCTTTCATTCCAAAGGTTGTGACTATTGTGAATAGATACAACTTTTAGGTTGTTCAGAAATTTTACCGTTGGATTAGCGCCGCGGCTCTTGGCCCTTAGCGTCGCGGCCCTAATTCACTTTGGAATTCCAGTGATCTACTGCCAATCAAGCGTCGCGGCCATTCCACCAGGCACCGCAGCGCTGAGCACGGGATTTTTCTAGTGCTTACTGGTCATCATGCGTCGCGGCGCTTAACCAAACAATTCCAAAACTTGTTTTGATCACTTGTTTCTCTTCTTATCCCACACAAGTTCCAAAAATACCCAAATTTTCTATTCTTTGGATAGAAAATAAGATAATGAGGAACTTATCATTATTATGAAAAACTCGATATGACATGCATCGAAAAATGTGTCTTTTGGACTTGAACCGTTCGTAGTGAATATTTATTGGATCTACTTTGTGAAATAGTGGACGTATGTCTTGAACTATTCACGTTTTGTAGTAAATCAAGACAACAAGTATCACACACATCATATCAACATATTTCAATTCTTACGGTTGTGTTCATTTCGGTCGTGAACAACTCCTTCTTCGTGAGAATTTCTAGAGAACATAGCCATATCGGTTATCATAGATGTGACCCCACATTAATCTCATATAGGTAATACTAAACAAGAATAATCCGTACTATCCCACCATAATGACTTTTAATATTATTAAGAATAATATTCATCCCTTAATCATCAATGGATTAACACACTTAATTTATCATAGGAATGAACATATGTGTGTTTTCTATGCTCCTTGAGTCTTCCCCAACTAGTTGTCCTATTTAACCTAGACCATGGGATCTCCAATTATGCTAGGTTAGGTTTTCGCCAAGTAGTGACTCATTATATTGGCTTTAAGCGCATTCCCCTCGATGTAAATACGACTTGCTCCCTGTTAAGACCTTTTGTCTAAGGATCCGCTATATTGTCCTTTGATTTTACATAGTCAATGGAGATAATTTCATTCTTCAGCAAGCTACGTATTGTATTATGACATCGTCTTATATGCCTCGATTTTCCATTATATATTTGATTCTTTGCCCTCGTCAGAGCAGTCATACTATCACAATGTATGCAAATGGATGCAACAGGCTTTGTCCACAATGGAATACCCTCTAGGAAGTTTTTGAGTCATTCTGCCTCTTCGTCAGCTTTCTCCAAGGCTACAAACTCGGCTTCCATAGTCGATCGTGTATTCACAGTTTTCTTTGATGATTTCCAAGATACCGACGTTCCACCAAGTGTAAATACATAACCACTTGTGGACTTACTTTTCGAATGGTTGGAAGTCCAATTAGCATCATAATATCCTTCTAAAACATGAGGATATTTTTTATAATGCAACCCATAGTTCATTGTATGATTTAGATATCGGAGTGCCCTAGTTAGTGCAAACCAATTATCCTTTTCTGGATTATGTGAGTATCGACTAAGTCGACTCACTGTATATGCTAAGTCCGGTAATGTACAATTCATTATGTACATCAAGCTTCCAAGAACTTGTGTATATTCCAGTTGAGACACGCTTTCTCCTTGATTCTTCTTAAGGTGAGTAGCGGGATCAAATGGCGTAACAGCCGGTCGATCATCATAGTGTCCAAAATTTCTTAGAACCTTCTCAACATAATGGGATTGAGTTAGTATGTAACCATCAGAATTCTTCTGAATTCTAATATCAAGAATGGCATTCGTTATTTCCATATCTTTCATATCAAAAGCGGCATGCAACATCTTCTTAGTTTGGTTAATTACATCCTTACTTATTCTCATAATTAGCATATCATCAACATATAAACATATAATGATACATGCATATTTACATTGTTTAATGTAGACACATTTATCACATTAATTATTTGAAAACTATTTAATAATAATGTATTATCAAACTTTTCATGTCATTGCTTTGGAGCTTGTTTAAGTCCGTATAAAGACTTAATCAATTTACAAACCTTCTTTTTTTGACCTTTCATAACAAACCCTTCAGGTTGTTTCATGTAAATTTCTTCATCTAATTCATCCTTCAAAAATACGGTTTTCACAACCATTTGGTGTATTTCCAAATTGTGAATCGCCGCTATATCAATTAACGTCCTTATAGAAGTTATTCTCGTTATTGGTGAGTAAGTATCAAAGAAATCTACACCTTCTTTTTGTCGAAACCTTTTAGCAACTATACGAGCTTTGTATTTTTCTATAGTGCCATCAGGCCTTAATTTCCGTTTGAAAATTCATTTATGGCCTATTGGTTTTTGTTCCGGAGGAAGATCAACCAATTTTCATATATTATTTTGTATAATGGATTATACCTCACTTTAGATAGCCTCCTTCCAATAAAGTGTTTCGGATGATTCCATAGCAACCCTATATGTTTGAGGTTCTCCTTCAACGGAAAAAGTCATGAAATCTGGTCCAAAATCTTTGACAGTTTCACACGTTTACTTCTCTTTGGTTCATAATTTTCTTCTTGAACTTATGAAGTATCATTTTTTTTGGTTTGGTTTGATTCATCCTGAGGAAACGTTCTCTTCCTATGACTAGGAACAGGCCTTTAAGGGATTCCTTCTCGCTTGCTTGCTGTCTAAGCTCTTTTATCCTTTTCGTTGTCTTTGTAAGGAAACATATCCTCAAAAAAATCTGCTTCAGCAGATTTCATAAGTGTGTTTTTGTGAATACCTTCAACATCAGAATGATATACCAAAAATGTATATGCTGCACTATTATTGGCAGGACCAATATATATGCAATCCACCATTTTTGGTCCAAGTTTAGTTTTCTTTGGTAAGGGAACTTGAACTTTCGCTAGGCAACCTCACACTTTCATCCTTTTGAAAGTAGGCAATCTACCTTTCCATAATTCATAAGGATATTGATCACTTTTCTTATGAGGAATTTTATTTAGTATCATATTTGCAATAAGTAATGCCTCTCCCCATAAACTAAGAGGTGCGCCCGAACTAACCAACATTGAATTTATCATATTCTTCAATGTTCTATTCTTTCGTTTGACAATGGAGTATATGGTGCAGTGGTTTGATGAACTATCTCATGAGTCGAACAAAATTCATTAAAGTCATTTGATTGGTATTCACCACCTCTATCAGACCTTAGAATTTTAATTATTTTCTCAAGTTGGTTATCCACTTCCGCTTTATATGTTTTAAACATGTTTAAAGCCTCGTCTTTGGTATGTATTAAGTATACATAATAAAATTTACTGCAATCATCTATGAATGATATGTAATAATTCTTTCCTCCACGAGAAGGGGTTGCTTAGTAATCACACAAATCACTATGAATTAAACTAAGCACTTCATTTGATTTCACTACAAATTTATGAGGATGACTTGCATATTTTGATTCTATGCAAACTCCACACTTAGTCATTTTGTTCATAGAGCATTTTGGCAATATGCCTAACTTTATCATTCTTTGTAAAGAACGATAATTAACATGGTCTAATCTTGAATGTCATAAGGAAGGGGAATCAACCATATACATAGAAGCAGTGCTAGTGCCTACATTTTCATTAATAATGACAATTGCCTTAGTAGGTACAACAGATAGTTTTAAGAGCCCCTCACTGAGGTAACCTTTCCCTACATACATCTCACCCTTGGTGAGTACAAATTCGTCAGATTCAAATACAATCTTAAAGTCCTTGTTACTGAGAACAGGACCAAAAATTAAATTCTTACAAATTTCAGGCACATGATCATTCCCGAAAGTGAGTTTCAAAATCACCTTCCCTTTCCCTTCAACTTTTACAGCATCGACATTCCCTACGAATAATGGTTCTCCATCCTTAATGGTCTGGTAGAATGAACATGTCCTTTTCAGAACATATATACATAGAGGAACCTGTATTCATCCACCAATCGGTTGAATTTGTAATCAGATTTGCTTAAGCAGCAACAACACCAATGAATTGGTTTTCAGTTTCAGCACGGTTGGATTGGTTGATATTACTCGAACATCCAACACCACCACCTTGACTCTTGCGAATGCGACAATCTTTTGCTTGATGCCCAGGTTTCCCGCACACCCAACATGCACCAACATGTAATTTCTTGAACCCATTGGTCTTTTGTGGGGCGAGTGCATTCTTACCGGCTGCAAAAGATGGTTTGGCACACACAAACTTGGCCTTAGATCGATTTCCTTCAACCATGTTAGCATTAGGCTCCAATGAAACAACATCAACCTTTTCATTCTTCTGGTTATCCTCTTCAACTCGAATTTTAAGAACCAATTGCTCAAAATTCATTTTCTTTGTTAGATGCTTAAGATAAACTTTAAAATCCTTTCAAGAAGGAGGTAATTTCTCAATAATCACACCAACAAGAAAATTCAGATTAAGGCTCATACCTTCAACCTCTAACTCATGAACAATGACTTAGAGTTCCTCCACTTGTTTGACAACAGGCTTGGCATAACTCATCTTAAAGTTCAGAAACTTGTCGATGACGAACTTCTTGGAACAAGCAAGCCTCAGTTTTATACTTGTTCTCCAATGACTGCCACAACTCCCGTGCTGTTCTGAACGTGAAGTAGATATCATAGAGAGAATCATCTAAGGCATTGAGAATATAGTTTCTACAAAGAAACGCTTGACTCTCCCAAGTCTGAATAGTCTTGAGATTTTCAGCCTTCGCTTCCTAAGTAGGAGAATGTTATACCCCGTAGTTCAGGTCGTGCGTGTGGGGCCATACGAAAGAAGTTAAGACTTAGGTAGGTTGATGAAAATCTCGATCGTGGGCAAGGCCGGCGGCCGGAGCGCGCGCGCCGGCCGGGAAGCGGGCCACGAAGATCTGGCGGGTCGCTGGTTTCAGCCACGCGGCCCGAAGCGGTCGTGGCGCCGGAAAGTCCTAAGAAGGCGGCAGGAGTTTAAGCGCCGCGGCGGCGACTGCAGGGCCGCGGCGTCGAGGCGGGAAATCTGGCAGAAAAACATAGGAAAATCTGATCTTTTCTTTTAAAAAGGGCATGAGAGGGTGACAAGTGTCCCCATCTGATTTTTGCATGCATTATATTGACCAAGTCTTAAAGACTTGGTCATCTTTCATCTCTCTCTTAGACAAAGCTCCTCCTTCTCTCTTAATTATTTCAAGTTTCTCCTTCTCTCTAAAACTCCAAGAGATATTCTAGCCTTAGGAAAAATCTGAAAAGTAAAAGGCAAGAAGGAAGCTTGTGGCTAGCTTGTGAAGGTTGTTGTGGTGGTGTTCTTGGAATAGAAGCTAGCAAGTTGTTGGATAAATTTGGCTAAAGCTCTAAGGTAATGATTCTTCCTCTATTATTAGTTTTTAGTGTTGCATGTTAAGAAGAAAGTACTTGTGGTAGTAAATAATGCTATTAGAGTCATTGCATGCAAGAAATGTGGTTTGGGTATGAAGGATTTGGCTAAAGAGATATTATGAGCATGTTGTAGCCTAAAAACTACTTTAGAATTGTTAAGTGTATTGTTTTAACTATTGGGGCAGAATTTTACACACCTAAGTTTGGTTGTGTAATCCCCTTTGAAATGTTGGATTGTTGGGCCTTAAATGTGGCGTTTGGATATTGAATTCGGCCTTGTAAAAGGTGGCAAAGTATGTAGAAACAAAGGAAATGCTGCCCAAATTTCCTTAGGAATTAGTAACTTGAACTTGGAATTTCTACATTGAAATTAGGGGTTAATAAACGTATTATGGTCATTATAGGTTGACATATTACGTGCGGTATTTCAGACTTAGCAAGTGGATTAACCGAAGAGGTATGTGGAACTTTCCTATCTCTTGAGCATGAGTAGTTGTACCTATGTAGTACGGTAGACGTACGAGATTTGATATCTTTCACTTGTTTTAAAGTATATGATACTTGTTTCATTTTAAAAGTATAAGTCCCTTGGATTTAGGGAAACTGTAATTGACAAAGGAATGACGCTAATATAATGACTTTATGGAAAGTTGGTTATATTAGTTTTTGAAAGGTTCACAAAGAAAGGTTTACTCTAATTAAAACAAGTACGGGTAAAGGATTTGAAACTATGGAAGGTGAATTGATTTTTAGGCATTGGTTGCCTAAGGTTTTAAAGGAAATGAAGTCACTTGAATTAGAAGCCTATTATATTTCTAAAAGGAGATGTGACTTGTCTTGAAAAGAAATCTTAACTTGATACTATGGTGATTAGTATCTTGGAATTTTTGTATAAAAAGAGTTATTTCTTAAAAGGTCAGAAGTACATGGTACTTGGGTTAAATTCCCGGATTTTCTATTAAAAGACATGTTAGTGCCTTAGTTATACTAAAATGAGAGGATATATTAATAATGTTAATAAGAAGTTAGGGGATTTCTTAACTTGCTTATGATATGATAAGCCGGTAGTGCTTATGTTATGATATGATAGGCCGGTAGTGCTTATGTTATGATATGATAGGCCGGTAGTGCTTATGTTATGCATGATAGGCCGGTAGTGCTTATGTTATGTATGATAGGCCGGTAGTGCATATGTTATGTATGATAGCCGGATGAGCTATGCTATATATATATTATTACGGGTAAACCCCGGGTTATTCTTGTTATTTCCTTTGGACATACTGACACGATGGGTGGCCCACGGGTATGCTCCAATAGGATGGTTTACTACTTATGCCATGGATTTGCTACCCATGATGCGAGTGCGGCGTTTGTACTCATGCGGATCCGGTCCACAGGATCCATGCGGGTGAAATAGTCTCATGCGAGTACGGCGATGGTACTCATGCGGGTCCACGGATCCATGCGGTGAAATAGTCCCGGTGAAATAGTCCCACGACGAGGCGGATGACCTCATGCGGGTCCACAGACCTATGCGGGTGAAATAGTCTCGTGAGTAGGATTGCTTAATGATACTACAGGCAGGTACCTGTTTTGATCATGAGCTTCCTATTTTTATGCAGTATATATATATATATATACATTTGTTACTCTCATTGTTAGTAAGGCACAGTGCAAAGTAAACTGATTTTCGTCTATGACTCCAACTTATATTTTGACTTATGATATTATTACAGTATTTTCCGCCGCATATTTGGTACATGTTATGTCGACCTCCTTCGGGGCTGCGTTCATGCCGCAGTTGAGGTTCATAACTTGGCGATCCGCACTCTTAGGATCACTATTCGGTTCTCAAGGCTCCATTTCTCCGAGGCCTCGTCTTTTGATACGTTCCTCGAGTGTAGACTTTTGTACATTCGTGGGTATGGCGGGCCTGCACTGTCATAGTGTTTATACCTTCTGAGGCTTGTAGTCTGCATGAATTGGGGTGTAAGGATGTAATCGTCGCTTTATTATATTTAGAGGTAGCCACTTGGGTTGCTTTGTTTATAATCTTATATGGTTCTTGTTTGTGAGTTTATTTCCGCTGGTCTTCTCTGATGTTGTATCACAAGGGTGCCCGGGGTAAGGCACCAGTCACGGATCCGAGGTCGGGTCGTGACAAAAGTGGTAACAGAGCAGTTAATCCTCGGAAAGGGTCTACAGGCCGTATCTAGTAGAGTCTTGATTATCGGTGTTGTGCACCACATCTATAATCGTGAGGCTGCAGGATATTTAGGATCGTTTCCATTTCTTCTCACTCTAAGATCATGCGATAGAGTGTGTGGTTAGGGTCGTATCTCCTAACAGTTATGGTGTTTGCAGCCACGAGAAAGCAAAGATGACCAGAAAGATTATGTGGATTGCGTATCCGGGTTGGTAATACTTGTAGTATAGTTGGTATTGTGACATACACTATACGGATTTGATATGAGGGTCACATATGTGTTGCCTAGAATGATTTTAGATTACCAGGATTTGGTAAGGACTAAATAGATACCGGGAAGGTATGAACAGTTAAGGAACTCTCATCGAGGTTTTACGTGCTAGTTTGAGATAATTAGGAGATGATGAGTTGTCGGAAAAAGTAATGGAACCTTAAGAAGCTTAATTAAGGGGCTCAATGGAAGACTATGTTTGTAAATTAAGCTACGTGGTATGCTTAAGAGGATAGTACAGATGAGATCCGTGTGGAGTAAGTAATGGTTGTTGTGATCAAGACGACACGGATATGGTGTTATGAGAAGTTAGGGTACCCGTTTATGGGGTGGGATCAGTTGATAGTAGTCCCGCTACGTGACAGGGTCACGAGGGAACAAGCGAAGTCCGTTAATCGTTTCTGAGTTCGTGGACGCATTCCACCGGAACCAGGTTGTGAGAGCCGGAAATGGCCTTATATTGTTTGACTTAGTAACTCCAAGATTGGGGGCCAGCTTTATTATGGAAGTTATGTACGTAAGCTAGAATAAGTTTGGAAGGACGGAAAAGAGTACGACCGGCAAAGAAGTGAAGTGGTGGTAACCAGTGAATTATCCTTCCTTCTTTGGCATCATTGTTTTTAATAAGTCTGTGTGACTTGTTCATTGAGGAAAATTGACGCAAAAAGTAAGTAATACTTAAATTTGAAGGAATTTATGTTAAGTGCCCTTGGAGGTACTTGGAGTTGGTTTGGTGTGGCGGTCAGGGCCACGACCTTCCGGATAATTTCAAGGAAATGTGCAAGGCTAGAATAAAATAAGTACGAGCGCTGCCGGCAGAAAGCTGAGGGCATATTTGGTAGGTTTTGAAAATCTACACGATTTTAAGGCGGTGCGTATTGATTAGATGTTTACAGGACCACGAGAGGACCTGGTGATTAGGGTTGTGACTCCAAGGAAAGTTTATTGAAGGGAGATAAGTTCTCTCCCCTACACAAAGGATAGTCTTGCGTATTATGGGGTTATGGGTACCCATGTCGTTAGACGAAGGATCGGAGACTGGTAAGGTCTTCGGTATCGTCATGCCATAAGTTACAGTTTTAGATAACCGTGGGAAAGGTACTGTGTTGAGGAAATTAAGAACGACGTTACGAAATGGACGAGGAAGTGTCATAAGGATAAAGATGCAGATAGTACACATGTATGAAACTGTATGATCATGGATCAAGATAGAAATACTTTTGTTAATAATAAGCATAAGATAAGGTCATGACCAGAATGATAAAAGAGAATACGACTATGGTTATGTAAGTTGCACGAGATACAATTACCCCGGACTAGTGTAAGACCATTAGTAAGTAATGGGCAGTAAGAACACCTCGAGGGAAGGTGGTAGCATCGCCACTGACAAAAAAAAAGATAGTAAGAAAATACGGAGGGGTAAGGGACCCCAGGACAACTTGAAATAACTTATAAAGGAAAGACGAGTAGACACTCGAACGATAAGAAATCTTGACAAGTCATTGGATTATGTAATACCGGGAATTGAGGTTGAACACCTGACTATAAGCTCTACGAGCTGGGAGAGAATAATAGGATTACTACTTGACAAGGTCAAAGAAGTCTTCCCCCTAAATTGTGATTGGCAGGAAGTCTTAGCCATGCGGCAAGCAAAGGAATCAGATCTAAGTATAGTAACCAAGTTTGGTTGCAACAGAGAAAGGGAAACATGAACCATAATTGAGATTAAGGATGCCCGAATATTTCGCAAGTACAAGAAAGGCTTCCAGTTATTGGAAGAGAAGTTGACCACGACTACAGTTCTAACCCCTCTTGAGAGACTAGAGGGTTAGGGTATTATTGTAACACGTTGGGTGTTGGGCTAGGTTGTGTGCTGACGCGACACGATAAGGTTAGAGCTTATGTTTCCCGGCGGTTAGGGAAGCATGAAAGGAATTACGCTACTCACGATTTAGAGTCGGCGGCAGTTAATCGTACCTTGAAGATTTGGAGGCAATTCCTTATATAGATTTCATGTGGATATTTGTGCAGACCACAAAAGACTCCGGTATGTCTTCAGACTGAGGCAGCTGAATTTGCGACAGAGACGGTGGTTAGGGTTACTCAAGGATTGTGATATTGATATCCTATACCACCCAGGGAAGGCCAATGTAGTTGCAGATGCCCTTAGTCGCAGATCGATGGGTAGTCTGTCAGGGGTGCAACCAGGGAAGAAGGGCATGGTCCGCGAGTTACATCAGCTGGCGAGCCTTGGGGTTCGATTGGTTGATTCTGATAGTGATGGAATTCGAGTTTGAGAGGTTGCCGAGTCTTCCATCGTCGACGAGGTAAAGAGGCGACAGTATGAGGATTCGATTATGGTACGGTATCGAGATACGGCTCTTCGGGAGGAGAAGAGTCTACTTGAGGCAGCACCTGATGGTGTGCTAAGATTTGAGGGCAGGTTGTGTGTTCCCGAGGTGACAGGACTTCGTCAGCAGATTCTGGGGGAGGCACACAGTGCTCGTTATTCTATCCATCCGGGGTACACTAAGATGTACCATGACCTCAGATGTGTGTATTGGTGGGACGGCCTGAAGAGGGACGTGGCGGGTTTTGTTGCACAGTGTCCTAATTGTCAGCAGGTTAAGGTTGAGCACTAGAAGCCCGGTGGGCTGTTACAGGCTATTGATATTCCTATGTGGAAATGGGAGGTGATAAATATGGATTTTATTACATGATTACCTCACACTCAGAGGAAGCATGATTCCATCTGGGTTATTGTCGACAGACTGACGAAATCAGCCCACTTTATTCCAGTCAGGACGACTTTTTCGACCGAGGATTATGCTAGATTGTATATCAGGGAGATTGTGAGACTGCACGGAGTTCCTATATCGATTATTTTAGACAGAGGAGCGGTTATTGTCAGCTCAGAGTCGACAAAAGTCGTATGCAGATCATCGACGTCGACACTTGGAGGTTGAGGTAGATGATTGGGTCTTCCTGAAGGTATCAACCATGAAGGGTGTGATGAGATTTGGGAAGAAGGGGAAACTTAGCCCAGGGTACATTGGGCCTTATCAGATTATCCGTAGGATAGGCAAGGTTGCCTATGAGTTGGATCTGCCGTCCGATCTGGAGGCAGTACATCCAGTCTTTCACGTATCTATGTTGCGGAAATGTGTTGGAGATCCATCTAGAGTGCACCCGATTCAGTATATCCAGGTGACAGAAGAGTTATCGTATGAGGAGAATCCCATAGCGATACTCGATCGTCAGGTTAGGCGACTTCGGACGAAGGATGTGGCTTCCGTCAAGGTATTGTGGTGGAACGAGAACATGGAGGAGATGACGTGGGAAGCTGAGGATGACATGATGAGTAATGTTGTGGCTTGTGGAGCGTCCTTATTTGCAGGAAGTATAAGTTAAGAGAGTCTATGTCGAGTTATGTTTTGAGTAAGCCTAGAAGGAACATTCGGGACGAATGTTTCTAAGGGGGGAGAATGTTATACCCCGTAGTTCAGGTCGTGCGTGTGGGGCCATACGAAAGAAGTTAAGACTTAGGTAGGTTGATGAAAATCTCGATCAGGGGCCTCAGCGCCGCGGCGCCGGAGGCAGGGCCGCGCACCGCGCGTGATTGTAGAGGCCGCGCACCGAAGGCATGGCCGCGCGCGGAAGATCTGGCGGTCGCCGGTTTCAGCGCCATGCGCCGGAAGCACGCGGCGCCGGAAGCACGCCGGGCGCGGAAAGTCCTAAGAGCGCGGCAGAGTTTAAGCCGCGCGCGATCGCAGGGCCGCGGCGCCGAGGCGGGAAATCTGGCGGAAAAACTTAGGAAAATCTGATCTTTTCTTTTAAAAAGGGCATGGGAGGGTGACAAGTGTCCCCCCCATCTGATTTTTGCATGCATTATATTGACCAAGTCTTAAAGACTTGGTCATCTTTCATCTCTCTCTTAGACAAAGCTCCTCCTTCTCTCTTAATTATTTCAAGCTCCTCCTTCTCTCTAAAACTCCAAGAGATATTCTAGCCTTAGGAAAAATCTGAAAAGTAAAAGGCAAGAAGGAAGCTTGTGGCTAGCTTGTGAAGGTTGTTGTGGTGGTGTTCTTGGAATAGAAGCTAGCAAGTTATTGGATAAATTTGGCTAAAGCTCTAAGGTAATAATTCTTCCTATATTATTAGTTTTTAGTGTTGCATGTTAAGAAAAAAGTACTTGTGGTAGTGAATAATGCTATTAGAGTCATTGCATGCAAGAAATGTGGTTTGGGTATGAAGGATTTGGCTAAAGAGATATTATGAGCATGTTGTAGCCTAAAAACTACTTTAGAATTGTTAAGTGTATTGTTTTAACTATTGGGGCAGAATTTTACACACCTAAGTTTGGTTGTGTAATCCCCTTTGAAATGTTGGATTGTTGGGCCTTAAATGTGGCGTTTGGATATTGAATTCGGCCTTGAATAAGGTGGCAAAGTATGTAGAAACAAAAGAAATGCTGCCCAAATTTCCTTAGGAATTAGTAACTTGAACTTGGAATTTCTACATTGAAATTAGGTGTTAATAAACGTATTATGGTCATTATAGGTTGACATATTACGTGCGGTATTTCGGACTTAGCAAGTGGATTAACCGAAGAGGTATGTGGAACTTTCTTATCTCTTGAGCATGAGTAGTTGTACCTATGTAGTACGGTAGACGTACGAGATTTGATATCTTTCACTTGTTTTAAAGTATATGATACTTGTTTCATTTTAAAAGTATAAGTCCCTTGGATTTAGGAAATCAGATTTGACAGGAATGACGCTAATATAATGACTTTATGGGAAGTTGGTTATATTAGTTTTTGAAAGGTTCACAAAGAAAGGTTTACTCTAATTAAAACAAGTACGGGTAAAGGATTTGAAACTATGGAAGGTGAATTGATTTTTAGGCATTGGTTGCCTAAGGTTTTAAAGGAAATGAAGTCACTTGAATTAGAAGCCTATTATATTTCTAAAAGGAGATGTGACTTGTCTTGAAAAGAAATCTTAACTTGATACTATGGTGATTAGTATCTTGGAATTTTTGTATAAAAAGAGTTATTTCTTAAAAGGTCAGAAGTACATGGTACTTGGGTTAAATTCCCGAATTTTCTATTAAAAGACATGTTAGTGCCTTAGTTATACTAAAATGAGAGGATATATTAATAATGTTAATAAGAAGTTAGGGGATTTCTTAACTTGCTTATGATATGATAAGCCGGTAGTGCTTATGTTATGATATGATAGGCCGGTAGTGCTTATGTTATGATATGATAGGCCGGTAGTGCTTATGTTATGCATGATAGGCCGGTAGTTCTTATGTTATGTATGATAGGCCGGTAGTGCTTATGTTATGTATGATAGCCGGATGAGCTATGTTATATATATATTATTACGGGTAAACCCCGGGTTATTCTTGTTATTTCCTTTGGCTATACTGACACGATGGGTGGCCCACGGGTATGCTCCAATAGGATGGTTTACTACTTATGCCATGGATTTGCTACCCATGATGCGAGTGCGGCATTTGTACTCATGCGGATCCGGTCCACAGGATCCATGCGGGTGAAATAGTCCCATGCGAGTACGGCGATGGTACTCATGCGGGTCCACAGGATCCATGCGGGTGAAATAGTCCCATGACGAGGCGGATGACCTCATGCGGGTCCACAGGACCTATGCGGGTGAAATAGTCCCAGGAGTAGGATTGCTTAATGATACTACGGGCGAGGTACCATGTTTTGATCATGAGCTTCCTATTTTTATGCAGTATATATATATACATTTGTTACTCTCATTGTTGGTAAGGCACAGTGCAAAGTAAACTGATTTTCGTCTATGACTCCAACTTATATTTTGACTTATGATATTATTACAGTATTTTCCAGTTTCGCATATTTGGTACATGTTGTACTGACCTCATTCGGGGGGCTGCGTTCATGCCGCAGGTTGAGGTTCATAGCTTGCTGATCCGCACTATTAGGATCACTATTCGGTTCTCGGAAGGCTCCATTTCTCCGGAGGTCTCGTCTTTTGGTACGGTTCCCTGAGGCTGTAGACTTTTGTACATTCAGGGGGTATGGCGTGGCCCTGTCCCGTCATAGTGTTTATACCTTCTTAGAGGCTTGTAGTCCTGTCATGAATTGGGGTGTAAGGATGTAACTGTTCATTTTATTATATTTAGAGGTAGCCACTTTGGGTTAGCCTGTTTTATATTCTTATATGGTTCTTGTTTGTGAGTTTATTTCCGCTGGTCTTCTCTGATGTTGTATCACAAGGGTGCCCGGGGTAAGGCACCAGTCACGGATCCGAGGTCGGGTCGTGACAGAGAATTTTCCCTTCTCCTTCTGGCAATGTCGTAGGAGCCTCAGTCAACATGTTTGCCACATGAAGAGTTGTCAAATAGAACAACATCTTTTGTTGCCAACATTTAAAATCAGAACCTTTAAATTTCTCAGGTTTCTCAACATGGTTTTTCACTATCAACGATCCAGATTGATCCATCTTTGCAAATCAGGAAAATGATTCTCTGAAAATTTTGCAAACAATCAGAAAAATGATTTTTTCTGATGATTGTTGTCTTAGATTGTTAGTGTCAATCTAGGATCTTCAAATAAGCAAACACAATTGAATAATAATAACTCAATAATAATTGAAATCAAAAACAAGTTTACTACAAACTGGAAATTCAATACTAACTTGATACGATAGAGGTCTGCTGTCGCAGTGTCCTAAGACAGAAATTCGTTTCCACTTGTGTTGTAGTTTCACGGACGTCTATCTAGTGGATACAACTATCTGGTTTGAGTTCTCGCACAAGAACTTGACCCCTGGTAAATTTACTGTATGTTGTTTTTCAGAAATGTATTTAGGAAAGATGAAGAAGAAGAAGCAACAATCTCAAACCATTAATTGTGTTAAATGATTGATTGTATTGTGTTCTATATTTTAATCAAGTGATCAATATGTTTTATATAACATTATCGTCCATAACGGCCTTTCATTCTAAAGGTTGTGACTATTGTGAATAGACACAACTTTTAGGTTGTTCAGAAATTTACGTTGGATTAGCGTCGCGATCCTAATTCATTTTGGAATTTCAGTGAGCTACTACCAATCAGGCGACGCTTTTCCACTGGCATGCTACGAGCACGGATTTTTCCGGTGCATCGCCATCATGTGTCGCGCCCTCACTCAGCCGCGCGCTTAACCAAACAATTCCAAAACTTGTTTTGATCACTTGTTTCTCTTCTTATCCCATACAAGTTCCAACACAACTAATCTGGATATCACTGCATGTAGGCTCACTAAAGTGTGTAAAGTGCTACCTTCGGAAGATTGGTGACCTAAAGCCAAAATATATTAAAAAGACCTTAAACTTCTTTGATTCTTTCATAAACTACATACGATTACGAGACACAAAAGGAGCCCACAATACTTTGATTTAGTTGTGAGAGTGCAACGCATGGATTGACGCATGTCACGATATTGAACTCTCCCCTATACAAAAAATAATATTGTATTTAAGTGAAAAGCAGTAGAGGGGTGCTCATTATCTATCGAATTTCGAATAATGTGACACTTTCCTAGGAGATTTCTTAGTTAAAAAAGAAGAGTTACAAAAAAATAAACTAGTTTAATGTATGAAATCAATCTAATATGACAAATAGAAATAGCTAATTCAAATAAATTGAGTTGAATTAGAAAGTGAAATCGTCTTAAACATTGAAAAAGACTATATATAGAAGAAGAAAAACTAAAATTAATGAGGAAATAAATAGATTATTTAATTTGATTAGAAAATAGTTATTGTTATTTACTCACTCAGCCATTCAACCTCTATCAAATTAAAAATTATTTGGCTTACCCTAAAATATTTGGGGCCTAACACAAGGGCTTTATTTGGCTTACCCTAAAACCGGCCCTGGATTAATTGTCTTTAATACCATCTTCTAAGTCCATTATTTGATTGGATATCTAAACAAACTATTTAATTAGTGACTATGACAAGTGATTTTGACATTTTAACAGAAGTGTTTATGTTGAAATGTATGAGTACTCTTTTTGGATTCAGTAAACTTCTCCTTGGTGTACAATCATTCAGTTTCCTAATTCGTCATTTATTTTTACTTCAATTGAACTTTGCTTTGTCTAATTCGCAGTGATTAATGTTATCGTTATAAAGTTATAAGTTCATTATCGTTAACCTTTTACGTCTAACTAGGTGATCCAGACATATAAAAAGAAAAAAAATATACTCATATCTAATAGTTACGCCATTTAAATGGAAGATATTAATAAAAACATTGAGTGTATAAATTTAGCCAAAATAAATCATGTCCTTAGGGAATTACCACAATATGCATCATTATTAATTTTGATCAAGTAACTTGTAATTTGTTTTAAACGTAAAAATGTTCTAGTACTAGGAATTAGGGAATACGTACAAATTGGTCTTGAAAGAGTTGAACACTGTCCTGGATGAGCCCCCAAAAGTTAAGAAATTATATTCTCCATTTAATCGGTAAGTGTAAGATGATATTATTCTCCTTTGAAAAGTCTTTCATTAATATTAAAGTATATATAGAGTACAATGTTCATCCCTTATACAATAGGAATCCTAAATCTATACAAAAGAGGAATCATAGTCTTATCATAATTATATTTACACAATATATGGAAATATTCTAATTATGGATAGAAATACAATTGTTTCTATAATATACATGTTTACACACCCCCTCAGTCGGAGCGGGAGGAGGCCGGACGCTGAGACTGGATTTGAAGTCAAGAAATAACTGTCTGGGAAGTCCTTTGGTAAATATGTCTGCATACTGATAGGATGATGGAACATGTAACACTCTGACATGGCCTAGTGCAACTTTCTCACGAACAAAGTGTAGGTCTATCTCAATGTGCTTGGTTCGCTGATGTTGAACCGGATTATGAGACAAATAGATGGCAGAGATGTTATCACAGTACACAATAGATGTCTGACGCAAAGGACACTGAAGTTCTAACAGTAAATTTCTGAGCCAACAAATCTCAGCTACTACATTTGCAACGCTCAGACTCAAATTTCTATGACCGAGCGAGATAGGGTAGCATGTCGCTTGGCAGATCAAGAAATCAGATTATCCCCTAAAAACACACAAAAGCCGGAGGTGGAGCGTCGCGTGTCCGGACACCCTGCCCAATCTGCATCCGTATATGAAAGCAACTTGTTTGGAGCAGAGGGGTATAGGTGCAAACCATAATCAAGAGTGCACTTAATGTATCGAATGATACGCTTAAGAGCAGTGAAATGAGACTCCCTGGGGGCATGCATGAATAAGCACACCTGCTGAACAACATAAGCTATGTCTGGCCTGGTGAAGGTGAGATACTGAAGTGCACCTGTAAGGCTCCTATACAGAGTAGGATCAGAGACTGGAGCACCATCCATGGCACTGAGCTTAGATTTAGAATCAACTGGAGTAGGCACTTCTTTGCAGTTTGCCATCTTAGCCCTGTACACAATCTTTTCTGCATACTTACGCTGACACAAGAACATATGATTGGCAGACCAGGTCACTGATATTCCCAAAAAATAACTCAGCTTCCTCAAATCAGTCACTGCAAATTCGGACATAAGCAAGACAATAATCTCATTTTTCAATTCGTCAGAGGAGGAAGTAAGAACAATATCATCCACGTAAAGTAATAAATAAGCAGTGCTACTACCTCGATGAAAAATGAAAAGTGATGTATCACTCTTGCTGCATACAAACCCAATCTGCAAGATATACCTGACAAAACGATCGTACCACGCATGGGGGCCTGTTTCAGGCCATATAATGACTTATGGAGACGACACACGTAGTGAGGAACTGCTGGATGAGTGAATCCTGGCGGCTGATGCATGTAGATTGTCTATCTCAGATCCCCATGTAATAATGCATTCTTCACATCAAGCTGATGGATCGGCCAGTGTTTGCCCATGGCAATACTCAAAACTGTGCGGATGGTAGCCGATTTGACAATCGGGCTTAAGGTCTCACCACAATCAATGCCCTCCTGCTGATTTGTGCCATTAGCCACAAGTCTTGCCTTATACCTCTCAAGATCTCCACTGTCTCTAAATTTGTGACAAAATAGCCACAGACAACGAATCACATTCACCCCCTCAGATCTAGGTACTAGATCCCATGTGTGTTGTTTAGTTAAAGTATTAAATTCCTCAATCTTAGCCGCATTCCAATTAGGGTCTTGTTTGGCCAATATAGGGTTCTTGGGAATTTGTGAAATGGTTTGGGCAGACAAGTTAAATTGGACTTTGGGTTTGAAGATTCCATGATTTGCACGAGTTTCCATTTGGTGAGTCGGGATAGTAGGAGGTTCCAAGGCGGAGGAATTTGTTGGATATGGAGAATGAGGGACAGACGCCGGAGTAGGCACCGCTACCGAGGGAATCGCCGCGCCGTGATCAAGTGCCACGACGCCGAGAACCAGCACTTCGATGTTTTGGCGTCGTGGCGCCGTAATCGCCGCGGCGGTCTTTGTCGACGTGAATCATGGACCTGTTCGCAGGATTTTTGGCGTCGCGACGCTGACCCTTGGGGCTGCGGAGCTGACGCTGAAGAAAAAATGTTATGCTCTAGTTGACTTAGGATGATGGGAGAGATGGCAGACTCGTCAAGAAAAGAGTAATCCGGTTTTTGGAAATTTTAAGATTCGAAAACGGGAATGTGGTCTCGTCGAATGTGACGTGACGAGAGATGTGGATCTGACGAGTGGACAAGTCATATAATAGATAGCCATATGGTTCGGCGGGAAGCCTAGGTAGACACAAGGAGTGGACCGGGGAGCTAGTTTGTGAGGGGCAGTAGAGGCAAGGTTAGGATAATATAGACAACCAAATATTCGGAGATGATCATAAGAGAGGACTCTATGATAGAGAATATCGGTAGGGGCCATATTGTGAAGGGTGCTAGTTGGGAGAATATTTAGAACGTATTCTGACATTTTAGCAGCATAGACCCAGAAAGATGGAGGTAGGGAGGCATGAATCATATTGTTAATGGTGCGGATAATTCTTTCTGCTTTACCATTTTGTGAGGAGGTGTGGGGGCAGGAAAAGCGAAAACACATGCCATTATTAGTACAAAAATGGTGAAACATAGAGTTGTTGAATTCACGATCATTATCGCACTGAAAAGATTTTATACCTTTTTCAAATTGTGTTTGAATGAATGTTCGAAACTCAAGAAATTTGACAAACACTTCCGATTTAAATTTGAGAGGATACAATCAAACAAAGTGAGAAAAGTCATCTAGTAGGATAAGATAGTATTTATGACCGAGAGAACTAGCAACAAGTGATGTCCATAAATCGACATGTATAATATCAAATGGTGCAAAAGTAACACTAGTGGATGACTTAAATGGAAGACGAGTATGTTTGCCTAAAGAACAAGAAACACAGTTTTGGGCAAGCTTCCCATTACAAGTAATGAAATTATTGCCTCTAAGAAAATTAAAAACTGGGGCTCCTAGATGACCAAGCCTATTATGCCACGTGGAAGAAGAAATGGTCGCTAGAGAGACGGAAGAGCTAGATCTGGCAGCGGAGGTGAAAGTGAATGGATAGATATCCCCCGTACTATTGCATCTCGTAAAAGGTGTCCCCGTATGAAGATCATTCACAGTGAAATCATAAGGGTCAAAATCAACGGAGACAGAGTTATTACGAGTGAATTTGCGGATAGAGATTAGATTCTTAATCATATGTGGGGCATATAGGGTATTTTAAAGGGGGAATTGATGAGGAGGTGGTGTGTGGGATGTACCATAACCCTTTACTGAAATGCGGTAGCCACTACCAACTGTCACAAATTGAGGATACTTTAAACCAAACTGTTTGAGAATATTACCTGCAGACCGGGTGAGGTGAGAAGTGGCTCCGGAGTCCATATACCAGTTGTTGTCATGCTATTTCATGTTGAGACAGCTGAAGGCCTGACCCAACTCAATGGGTGTCATCTTTGGCGAGGCCGCCGCGCTGAATCATGGAAGCCGCAGTCACAGACGGTACTGTTGGGGCTCCGCGGCGCTGAATTGAATCTGTGGGCCATGTTGTTACTGCTGCTGATTCTGCTGTCCGCGACCCCTACCACGACCATGGCCTCCTCTGCCGCGACTCTTGCCACAACGTCCCTGCTGCGGTTGAGAGTTTTCTGGCGGTGTTGGATCTTGAGGGCGTGTTTGTTACACCCCGTAATTTCAGGACATGTTTATAAGAACATACGTAAGAACTCAAAAATGTTAAGATTTGAGACAAGTAAAAATTTATAGGAATTATGAAAATGTCGGGAAACGAAATATTGCGATGAATGGGAGGGTGACACGTGTCACCCCCCCCCCCTTGGATGGTCATGGTCGAATGGACCAAGGATAGAAAGGTCATTTGACCAATGTAAAGATGACCAAGTCTTGCAAGCTAAGAGTTTGAGTTTATTGACTAAGTCAAAGAGCCACTTGGCTTGATCTTTTAATGAAATGCATCCAAGCTACCCATTTGTTCTAATCTTGACCCTCCATATGGTTATATAAGCATACTACTAGCAAGACAAGTTCCCATACTTAGAAAAAAATTCAAGAAATCTTGTTCTTGCTAGAGTTGCTCTCGGGTTTGCTAGGGTTCCAACAAGAAAAAATTTCGTTTGTTGTTCAATAATCTCCATACTTTAAACCAAGGTTCCTAAGGGTATTGCAAGGGTATCTCAATAGAAATATCCCGGAAAAGTGTCATTTTTGCATTAGTCGCAAGGTGAAAACCTAAGTCGCTTTCATAGGTTTGGATTGGAAATTGAAGGAAAGTTATTTGTGAACTTCTAAGGGCTTCAAGTGGCGGATTAGAGTGTCAAGGAAAGAAGCTAAGTTGCTAGGGAGCGACTTCGGATCTTGAAGTTGGATTAAGGCTCGTCAAGGTAACAATCTTGTTCTCTTAAGTGTTATAAGATTACATATTGTTGTAGATTTACATTTTAACAAGAATGAGATATATGTATTGGAGATTCATAAGTGTTATGGCTATTGGAAGCCTAAATCCGAAATGACCTTGTTAGCCATTTGAAATTGAAATACAATTTGGTCGATAGTTAGAATCGTCGCATGTTATCTAATTGAAGATTGTAGTTGTTATAATCAATTGCGGCTATATAACATGTTAGACTAAACAACTTGGATTGAAGAAGGAATTGGATAAGACTTTGCATTGTTGTACTTTATGGCCGAAATGGCATTGGTTATTGAATTGCTTGGTATTAATTGTGGGGCAGAATTTTACACGTCTTGTTAGGCGTGTAATCCCCTTTTGATAACTACATTGTTGAGCCTTAAATGTGGCATATTTGGTTATTAAATTCGGGCCTTGAAAAAGGTGGAAAAGTACGTAGAAACAAAGGAAGTGATGTCTGATTTTTCGTAGAATTTGGTGACTTTACACTTAGAACATTCTACGTTTGAAGCTAGAGGTTAATAGACATATTATGGTCATTATAGGTTGACATACTACATACGACATATTAGACTTAGCAAGTGGATTGAACCGAAGAGGTATGTGGAACTTTCCTATCTTTTGAGCATGAGTAGTTGTAAATATATAGTACGGTAGACGTACGAGATTTTGATGAATCTAGTTTCATTTGATATCCTTGACTTGTTTTAAGATTGTCCAAGTTGGTTGAGTTAGGGAATTAACTCACTTGTTTAAAAGATTAAGGATATCTTAGTTTCTAACGTTAAGAGACTTGAAGTATTTTGAAAGTATATGATACTTGGTTTTTGAAAGTATAAGTCTCTTGGTTATAAAGAAGAATGTAAGTGTCTAAAGCATAAAGTTAGTATAACGGCTTTATGGGAAGTTGGTTATAATAGCTTTATGGAAAGTTGAAAGAATGGTTTACTCTAGTGATGTAAATAAGGATAAATGACTTGAAATGAAGAAAGACAAATTGATTTGAAGGCATCAATTGCTTAAAGTTTTTAAGAAAGAAGTCACTTGATTTAGAAGCCTATAGATGTATTTCTAAAAGGTATTGTGACTTGTCTTGAAAAGTCGATATGACTTGATACTACGGTTATTAGTATCTTGGAGTTTTATATGAAAAAGAGTCATTTTAAAAGAATAGAAGTACGTAGTACTTTGGGTTAAATTCCCGGATTTTATAATGACATGTTAGTGCCTTAAGTAAACTAAAATTAGAGTGTATATAAATAAAGCTAATAAGAAGTTAGGAGATTTCTTAACTTGCTTATGTTATGTATGATAAGCCGGTGGTGCTTATGTTATGTATGATAAGCCGGTAGTGCTTATGTTATGTATGATAGCCGGTTGTGCTAGGTTATGTTATTTTTGCGGGATAAACCCCCAGGTTACTACTTATTCCATGGATTTGCTACCCATGATGCGGGTGCGGCGTTTGTACTCATTGCGGGCCCACCGGGCCTATGCGGGTGAAATAGTCCTATGCGGGTAAAATAGTCCCATGCGAGGCGGATGACCTCATTGCGGGTCCACATGACCTATGCGGGTGAAATAGTCCCAGGAGTAGGATTGCTTAATGATACTACGGGCGAGTGGCCCTACTTTGATCATGAGCCTCCTATTTTTATACAGTAAAGTATACTCTTGTTTACTCTCATTGTTAGTAAGGCACAATATACTATTAATTTGATTGTCATACATGTCTCCAGCTTTATTTTAGACTTATGATATAAATTACAGTATTTTCCAGTTTTACATACTTGGTACATATTGTGTACTGACCCCCTTTCCTCGGGGGGGCTGCGTTCATGCCGCATGTAGGGGTAAGCAGGTGGTGGATCCTCATTCTTAGGATCACTGATCAGGTGTCAGAAGCTCCATTTCTCCGGACGCTTGTCTTTTGGTACGGTTTCCCTGATGTTGTAGATTTATGTTCATTCAGGGGTATGACGGGGCCCTGTCCCATCACAGTTGCTATTCTTAGAGGTCTGTAGTCATATCTTGTGGATTGAGTTGTAAGAACAAAGATGTAACTGTTTTTATTTTAGGTTATGTATATTTCCCGGAAGGTGGTCTTATCGGCTAGTCTGTTGATATTTACTGTTTAAGTATTTTATGAGTTTTGTATGTTCCGCTGCTATTCTCTGATGTATACCTGTAAGGGGTGTCCAGGTAGGGCACCAGTCGCGGGCCCGGGGTCGGATCGTGACAGTGTTTTGACAGCTAACGTCTTCTGAGTGTGCTCATCCTGCTTAGCACGACGAGTTTCTTCGAGCAACAACTGCAAACGAGCTTTGTTAAAACTGAGAAACGGATCTGCCTGTTGAATTATGGCGGCTAATGTATCATAGTCGCCTTTGGGAAGGCCTTCAATCAATTGCAACACCATCTTAGTGTCCGAGACAGGCGTGTCGATGTTGGAGAGTTGATCCGCCAGTAGTTTCAATTGTCTGCAATATTCAGTCATGTTGGAGAAATATTCAAGGCGTGTATTGTTAAATTGTTCCTCCAAATACACTGCACGAGTGTGTTTGTTATCTTGAAAGATTTCGTCCAAGCGGTTCCATAAATCACGGGCTGTGGCACCAGATTTCATGATAGTAAGAAGAAGATCCTGAGAAATACTACCATAAATCCACTGTTTGACGTCGGCGTCTAGACGACGCCAAGTAGACTCATCAACCTCCGGAGGGCGCGGAATAGTGTCGTCGATGTGGTCAAGCACGTTATAGAGACATGCATGATTACGGAACAGTTCAACCCAAGGAGAATACTGACTGTTTTCTTGATCAAGAAGAATGAGAATATAATTTTTGATATTGGTAACAGTGAGGGTGGGATGAAAAGAGGATGACGACATGGTGGTGGATTTGTGGAGGTAGATGCGTCAGAATCAGAAGCGTAATCGTGAGTATCCATTTAGAGAAGAGGGAAAAGAAGAAGAAAAACCAAGAATTTTGGGAGGAGAGGGGGGAGGAACCGCGGCGGAACTGCCCGGGGGAGGGGTCGGCGGCGGCTCAGACAAAGAATAATTCTAGAGTTTTGTGTTAGGCTCTTGATACAATGTAAGATGATATTAATCTCCCTTGGAGAGTCTTTCATTAATATCAAAGTATATATAGAGTACAATGTTCATCCCTTATACAATAGGAATCCTAAACCTATACAAAAGAGGAATTCTAGTCTTACCATAATTATATTTACACAATATATGAAAATATTCTAATTATGGGTAGGAATACAATTATTTCTATAATATACATGTTTACAATAAGAATCTTGATATTCTTCCTAGATCGATGACTTCGTAAGAAGTACACATCCATTTAAAAAAAATTGCAGAATAAGAAGATTAAATATATAATTTATAGCTGAATTTTAACAAATTAAAATGAGACCATGGACATAATTTGTTAATACAGAGCTGTTTATTTCATAAGATATTGCAGGATTTTTGTGTTTTATGTAATTTTACAAAATTTACAAAGATATCCACACTTCGTCATTTTATTTATTTATTTATTTAATTCGAATAATAAAAAATAATGGGAAAGTTATGAATATGTAAAGTAGGTCAACTAGTTTACCAGCATCCCAAAATATACACAATATATACACTATCATCAAATATATTGTACATATCTATGTATATTTTAATATTCACAACCTATACATATTTTACGTATTTTATAAACTCTTTGGTCCAAAGTGTTAAGGCCGGTAATTATCCAAAAACATAGTGTCCTAGGGGACATCTTGGTGGTTGATAGACATTTTTTTTGTGCGGAATGCCCTCAAAGGCACTGGTCTTTAATTTCCCCTCAAATTTGAAATTTTTAATTTTTGTTCTTCGCCAAAAAATACGCAGGTTTCGGGTTTGAATCACTGTTCAAGCAAAAGTTGAAAAAAATCACAAGACAGATGTTTGTAACAAAAATAGGCCTAATAATTAGACATATATCGGCATAAAGTTTGCCTTAAAACAGAGTGTTACCTTAAAGCCTAATTTTCGGTAAAAGTTTGTCTTATGGCAAACCTCTACCGAATAGGTTTAATTTTGCCCGAATAGACCTAATTTTATCCGAATAGGCATAATTTTGCTACAAACTTCTGTCTTGCGTTTTTTTAAATTTATTCCTGAACAGAAATTTTTGTATCGAATTTGAATAATATTATTTTATAAATTTTTGTATCGATCAGGACACTAAAATCCTTAAAATATATTTGTTGGTTCCTCAGAATTTGAAAGACAGAGAGTGAGATCGCTAACTTAATGAATAGAAAACGTCTAGAAAAGGTCATCAGTCCTAAATATATGAAATGCTTAGATGTAAATCTGAATGCTTAAGCATGCTGCTAGTAAGTAAAGAGTATAACATGTTTCTGGAGGTGACTATGTATATGAGGAGACAAGTGTATACATAGAAATTGTTTACTTGTCACAACCTATTTCATGAGCCGCGATGCCTAACACGCTAGCTATTACTCCCT
This sequence comes from Przewalskia tangutica, assembly GCA_029844215.1. Lineage (NCBI taxonomy): Eukaryota > Viridiplantae > Streptophyta > Magnoliopsida > Solanales > Solanaceae > Przewalskia > Przewalskia tangutica. Next base: position 135,061,251 of record CM056722.1, read on the forward strand.
ACGAGAACCATTCCAACTGAACAACTTATGTGTAATCATGTACCAACTTGTGTCACAATCATATATAATAATAATAATAATTTCTCAACAACAGAAGTCATAATTATTAACGTGTACAAATATATTATACTTGATATATTGTGTAATATTTAGTGATGTATAATTATGATAGTTATAGGGTCTTTATTGGATTAGGATTCTACATTGTGTTGTGAATTTTGTGTATTAAAACAGGGATGGAAGAACTGAAAGGATAGACAAAAGAAAGCTTAATGCAATGTTTGTCGAGTCGAGTGTTTCACACTCTCTCCTTAAGACATAATTACCCTCGTATATAATGGTTTACGGTAGATGGGTAATAGCCTCCCAAGATAAAACGACAATACTTTCTCAAGCACAAGTCAAATACTTGAGAATCCTTGTAGAAGAAACAAGAACACGAATTTGCTAGAAGAAGAAGCAAGACTCTCAAAATTTTCAGATTTTTATTGTCAATGGATTATCTAAAATCTGAAATTGAGACTCCTATTTATAGTTGCAAAATTGTGATCCACATGTCATGTGAATGCTTTAAATGTGGTACATTGATCTCATCTAAAGTAACCTAGTTCATGCCAAGAGGTGGCTGAACTTTGGCATTTTCAAGGAGTGTACATTCAGAAAAAACTTTCTGAATTTTCGTTCATTGTACCGTCAGCGCCGCGGCCCTCAAATGGAGACGTCGCTGCGCTAATTCGACAGAACTCATCCTCGAGTCACTGGTCGTTAGGCGTCATGGCTCCTGACCGAGGCGCCGCACCGCCGCAGCCCTTGACCATGTGGCGCCGCCGCGCTGGCCCATCGTGGCTCGGCGCCGCGACCCTGTTACGGCACCGCGGCTCTTCTCCATTTTCTGTATTTTGCACATTTCTTCTTTTCTTATACCGTCGTGGGAGACACATCAATTTGGCCAATTAATCGTCCGTCCTTACATAACTTAAGAACACTTAACATATGTACCAACATCTCTTTCACAACGTGAAATTTAGCTAGACGTTGTACGACGTATGCATGTGTATGAAAATCATATTTCCTACATGCGGGGCCCCATGTGTTCAAGTCATTAAGAATTGGATAAACTCAATCCCACTAGGTAAATTTTCCAACAATCCCTTCTTGAAAGAGGTTTTGGTGCACGTGGAGTGCCAACCATTAGCAATCTAGTAGCGGAAGTATATTGCATCGGAATAGGTAGCCCGCAACTTTGAACCTTTCCTAGTCAACTATCATCGGACATATTTACTGAGTGGTGAACGTGATGTTTTGAACCGTCATTGTTTAGTATATGTCAAGACAATGATAGAGACACAAATAACAGTCCAATATCTCGTTTCTTCTTATTGTTTTGTCCGTTGTGGCCGTGGACACACTTGGATTCTTAAGTGCGTACAACTGAGCCGGTCTGTCCTCTCATTTAAATAGGTGACCTCCTACAAGGTACCCTGCAGTACCCCACTATGTCAGTGTTAGGAGTCATTAAAAATATCCTCATCTTAACCTCGACTCTCGAGTGTTATTTTAAGACTTTGACACTTAACCTGTACTCACCATGCAGGTAGCACTTTGATGTCTATCGCGGAAAGGCTTTGGATTAGAGTTTCCATAAGGAACCAATATCTGAAGTGCTCTTGCTTTTCTATAAGCGCTCAACTTGACCTTTACAGCTTAATTTTCTCATTGAACCAAATTTCTAGGATCACCAGTCAGTATAGTTGGGTTACCACTGTATCGGTTCTTATTGCTTGGGTTTTAATTTCATTCCAATAGACAGGCAATACATCTGATAATTGGATAATCCCTTAGTCAAAGGGTCAGCTATATTCTCCTTTGATTTTGTGTAATCGATGGAGATAATACCCATAGAGATCAATTGCCTAATGGTCTTATGTCTCCAACGTATGTGCCAAGATTTTTCGTTGTATATGCTACTTCGTGCCCTTCCTAATGCCGACTGACTGTCGCAGTGGATCATCACCGAAGGTACGGTTTACCCAGCAAGGGATATCCTCGAAGAAGTCAAGAAGCCTCTCAGCTTCTTCACCTGCTTTGTCTAAAGCGATGAACTCCTATTCCATGGTGGATCGGGCGATGCAAGTTTGTTTGGAGGACTTCTAGGACACAGCCCCACCACCAATCGTAAACACATGCCCACTGGTGGAATTGGTGTTCCTTATATCGGATATCCAGTTTGCATTAATGTACCCCAATAGTACAGCTGGATACCTCGAGTAATGCAATCCGTATGACATTGTATATTTCAAATATCATAGAGTATTCGATTAAGCGCTTTCCAATGGTCATTGTGTGTAAACCTCGCCAATTTATTGATGGCATAAGCGATATCAGGTCGGATACAGTTTGTTACATATATCAGACTGCCGATTACCTGCGCATATCACTCCTGGAGCACGGGTGCACCATGATTCTTGTTAATGCTTTAACTAATATCCATTGGTGACCTTAATGGCGGATAGTCAAACATCTCAAACTTTCTCAAGACATTCTCTATGTAATGAGACTGAGACAGCACTAGTTCGTCAGATGACTTAGAAATCTTAATTCCTAATATGACATCTGCGATACTCATGTCCTTCATGTCAAAATATTATTTCAACATGTTCTTTGTTTCCGGGATCAAGGCTCGACTGCTACCTGTGATCAACATGTCATCTACGTAGAGACAGATCATGACGAAGGAGTCAGAGTTTCCTTTCACGTAGACACACTTATCACACTCATTAATGGAGAAACATTTTGACAGTAGTGTACTATCAAATTTTCCATGTCATTGTTTTGGAGCTTGTTTCAGCCCATACAGGGACTTGATAAGTCTACAGATTGTCTTCTCCTGTCCTGGAACTACATACCCCTCGGGTTGTTCCATGTATATTTCTTCTTTCAAATCACCATTTAGGAAGGTTGTCTTAACGTCCATTTGATGGATTTCAAAGTCATGCAGTGCTGCAATGACAATAAACACCCTTATGGAAGTCATTCTCGATACTGGGGAGTATGTGTCGAAGTAGTCAAGACCTTCGGTCTGTGGGTATGTAAAATTCGGAAAAAAAATAATAATATATAGTTGTGGTTGAGTTAATAAAAATATATATATATAAGAAAACAATGATAAATTGCATGGGATAGAGTTAGTGTTAAAGTTGGATAAATAGATAGATAAAATGAAAATAAGAAAAAAAAAGCAAAAGAAAAACAAAAACAAAAAAAACATGCAAAGATTGCTGCACGTCCTTTGCTTCCCCCCCTTCCCCCTGTTCATTTCCCCTCAAACTCTTGTCCTTCCACCTCTCATAGGTTATACAAACACTTCAACTTATATAGTGTATTTAGCACAAAATAAAGTACCTAGTACAAGGAATATAAATCAGGAAAATAATCAAGTGAACAAGAAGGAAAAAATCAAGAAAATATCAAGGGAGGAGGAGAACAAGAAAATTAGGGAACACTAAGGAGCAAGGACCACTTGTAGCAACCGAACCACAATCCTTTTTCACACTTACAAAGTGAGTTTTCTCACTCAGAAATTCTTGGTAACATCCTTTATTTTAAGTTCAATACATGTTAGAATAAGAATTGAGTGTTGAAAAGAAATATTGAACTTTTGATTGTTTAGACAACTAGTTGCGTCATGAACTTTACGAAATGTTCTCACTGAGTTATAATTGTTAGAATTTGATGAAATTCGAAAGAGTGATACACCTCTCTATTATGATCATATAGAACCAAAAATGAGGTAAGATGGACATACGGTTTGAAAGCTATCATAGTTCAAAGTTCCTGCCTTAGATTTGGCCGAAATTCGGAAATACATAATTACGAATTGTTTTTATTGAGTTTTACTTATTAGAATTATATGAAAATTTACATGGTTGTAAATCTCTCTGTTACGGACAGATATAGATAAAGATTTATTAAAACGGACTTACGAGTTGAGAGTTATTATAGTTTGAAGTTGCTGCCTCGGATTCATCAGAATCCAGAAGGGCAGGACGTTAAAACATAAAACTGTACTAATCTGTGGGGAATATGAAAATTGTTGCTAAATGAAAGTTCCAGATCTCTTTGTTGTGGACATTTGGAGACCTTACGGGGGTCTATCCGACTTACGGATTGAGATTTATCGCTGTTTAAAGTTTCTACCTCGGATCTATCGAGATCCAGGAAGGGCAGCGAATAAAAGTGTAAAACTGTACCAAATGGTACATAATATGAAAGTATGGTTCACATGGAGACGTGTAGCTCTCTGTTCTCGTCGTTTTGAGATTTTATGGGGCTTGAACGGGTTTACAGATTAAGAGTTATGACTATTCTAAGATTGGGTTATGTTTAATAAAAATTATGCCGAAACAAATTTCATGTGGCTGTTTTGAGGATAAATTTGTGTTAGTTACCCAAAGTAGTTTTAAATGAAATTTGGTACAGTGAAAGATCCCCGTCTTACCTTAGTTTCTGCTTGAAAAACACCTTAGTTGAAGTTATGGTTAAAAAGTTATAATCGTTACAAGTATGAATGACAGAATGTTGGGAAATAGAATATTATTTATTCGATCTTTTGAAAAATATGAAAAAGTGAATACGTGTTCACATAAATATATAAATGTAATAAACATAATGGATCGGGTTGCACGCCGCAACAAAACGTAAAGTGAATACGTGTTCACAAATACGTAAATATAATGGATCGGGTTGCACGCCGCAACAAAACGTAAAATGAATACGTGTTCACAAATACGTAAATATAATGGATCGGGTTGCACGCCGCAACAAAACGTAAAGTGAATACGCGTTCACAAATACGTAAACATAATGGATCGGGTTGCACGCCGCAACAAAACGTAAAGTGAATACGTGTTCATAAATACGTAAATATAATGGATCGGGTTGCACGCCGCAACAAATATGAAAGATGAATACATGTTCATCTATATATAAATATGAAAAGTGAATACGCGTTCACAAATATATAAATGTAATAAACATGTGAAAATGCAGGGGAATGTCTTAACGTATAATACGAGATAAAATGAAGTGTTAGTTAAATCGAGAATTTCCTATGAGGAGTTGTTGCATATTTAAAAATGTTGTAACCTGATATGTTTTTGCAATATGCTTATTACGTTATAATGTGATTGCACTTGGAATATTGTTGTGTTACTTTGAATTGCAGGGTAAGGTTCTCACTCAGCCTCAGATGGTAGGGCTGACTCTTTATTTAACATGTTTCAGGAAAGCGTGATAGAGGAAAGGCTTCATGCCAAGGCTAGCGATCGTCCCGCAACCTCTTGTCATACCAAGTTCATTGCTTCGGGCTTGGTATTCACGAGTTCAGATGTCGGTTTGATGTCTCGGGAAATGCCCGTGTGGAATGGTCTCCCTTCCAACTTAGAATAATCTTTGTCAGTATGTCTATGTAGAAACAATATTTGCACGAGCATGAGCTCGCGTTATGTTTTTAATAAAGTCATAAACAAATTTCTATATTGTTATTTTTATTAATAGCTCCGTATTTGAATATAAGTTCAAATTTCTAACTAAAGAGAATTAAATGGTGCTCCTGATGGGAAATAATTGTCCAGGTGTCATCACGCCCTAAGTAAAGACTTAGGAAAATTTGGGGCGTGACAAGTTGGTATCAAAGCTAAACCAGGTTAGGAGATTCTAGGAAGTTTCTTCGAGTCAGGTGTTTGAACGGTTACTTATTGCGACGGTGTGCGCGCCACCTTTGTAATAAGTGAACGGAATAACATCCTAAAGTTTCCATTCTTTCATACTCCTCTCGTGCCTATCTTGAGTCTTTTTCAAGACTTGATTCTTGTACTACATCTTTCACGCGGGTTAGGAAGAAGATTGTACAACGTTATACTGACCAATAATTGTTGTGTAGATGGTGATTATAAGACGAGTTCCAACAAAGAGGGAAGTACTCGAGGAAAATGCAAAGGAAATACAAGCTCAGAAGAAATTCATGCGTCGTAAGATGAACTCGGGAGATGATTTTAACGAGTATATGTGTGACACAATCGAACTTTGTGCGTATTTGTTTAGGAGTAGACAGAAGAGGCGTTCCTACGACCCAACCTTCTTCAACTTTCCGATTGGAGTCATATTACAGATAATATTCAACTCTGTCCCGGAAAAATTCTGATCCTCATTCAGAGGGGCAAAGATGCTAAGAGGAGATATTACAGAAGGTTCCTGGATCAAATTTCTATTTCAGGTAATAGTAGTAGGGGAAAGATTTAGCGAAATGGAAAGGGAAGCAAGGAAGAAGGTTCACAGGGAGTTGAATGCCAATCAGCAGAATAGGCGAATTATGCGGTTAAGCCCTTTAGAACGTGTTGTAGTAGGTGCATGTTCGAGTAAGAGAGCTATAGGGAGTGACATAGAATGACATGCTCTGATGTATTGTAATGTCATGAAATATTTTCAAATATGAGGAATGAAACATTATTAATGCAAGTTATGAGTTGTCATTATTGTTTAGTTAATCTGCGTTTTCTTGTGGTGTTGCATGCTTATGAACTATAAGAAAATTTTAAGAGCTAGAGTAGACATTCCGTCTTCTAAAATATGAGTGTGTTTGTCACGTAAAATGGTGAATTCACAAATCCCGGGGGCTCAAGAGGAGGTTCATCACGAAGTTCATGTACCTCCAACTGACGTAGTGGTGTCTGAAGGGAGCGGAGAAAATGTCGGAGAAAATGTAGGAGAAAATGTTGGAGAGAACGAGAGTCAAATGGCCCAAGAAACGGTGGGATAAAAACTAGATAGACTCATAGAGTTAATGGAATATTTTAGGTGCTAAGTCGCTAAATTTCGGGAAAATCGGGACAAAGACTCGTTTCTCTTTTTTACTTGCCGCTTTTTCCAATATACAATATACAATAACCAAACCCGATTATTGTTGAATTTCAAGACTTAGTCATCTTAAGGCTACGGTCAATGACCATTTTTCTTACTTACGTTCTTAAAACATGTCTGTAATTATTGATTAATAGCAGATCACGATTTCACACATGGTTCCGCCCGCACTCTGCAGTCGCCATAGCCCGAACTGCAGACCAGGCCCGGGGACCAGGTGCGCACTACGGACCGAGAGTGTAAGCTCAGCGACTGATAGGCTATGGGCAAATTTTATGAGGAGAAGAGAACCACTGTACTCAGGGAAGGACCCCAAGGCCGACCCGATAGTATTCCTCGATGAAGTTGAAGACTTAATGTTCACATTGGGATGCGTAGAGACGCAGGGCGTCAACTTGGTAGGCGCACGACTAGTGGATGATGCAGGGGTGTGGTGGAGGAATTTTAGGAAAAATCGTCCCCCGATGTCACCACCAATGACTTGGGGAGGGTTCAGAGCGGCATTCATTGAGAAATTTATGCCTAATACGCGCAAGGATGCGCTCAGACGGGAGTTTGAACAATTGAAGCAAGGTGACCGTAGTGTACAAGAATATGATACACAGTTCGTGAGGTTATCGGCATACAACACACATGTCGTCCCTACATAAATGGATAGAGTCAAGCGATTTGTAGAGGGTTTAAACCCGAACATAGCAGAGAAGGTGGTGGCGTTAGCCAACGATCGAACTTATCTTGATTATCGATATGGCTTTGAGGTAGAAGGTTTCGCTAAAGCAAAAAGAGAATATTCGCGAAGAGATTTGGACGTCGTGATCATTTAACCGAGTCAAAATCGAGCAGGAGTTTAGTAAGGGATCTTCAGGACCGAACCAATATGTGGGCCAGTCTTATTTCAAGCCTAAGGGGCACAGTTGGTCTAATTACCAAGGTAGCAAGGACAAGGCCACCAACCCTAACACAGGAGGTGACAAACCGATTTGTAAGATTTGTCAAAGAAAACACAATGGAGAATGTCGGCTCTTAACGAAGATATGTTATAACTGTGGAGAGTCAGGCCACTATGCCAGGGATTGCAAGAAGAGGACCCAAACTCAATCTATTCAGGGGAGGTCAGATGCAACCACAGCTGCCTACAAGGGAAATCAGGGAAACCAACCCCGCCAGAGTCAGGGAGGTCAACAACCCAACAATTCTAATCGGCTCTATGCTTTGCCCCAGAGGAATGAGGCAGAAGCATCTAATGCGGTGGTCACAGGTATTTTGCTAGTCTCGAGTATTCCTGCATTTATATTATACGATCCCGACTCTACATTTTCATATGTGTCAATGGGCTTTGCTAAGAATTTACACGTAGAACCTTCTTATTTAAGTGAACCTTTTGAGGTTATGACACCAGTAGGGGCCTCAATTTGGGCCTCTCGGGTGGTAAATAATTTCTCATTATAAGTGAATGGCAAGGGAACAATGGTGAACCTAGTACTACTTGATATGGTAGACTTCGACGTCATTTTGGGTATGGATTAGTTGTCGGCATGTTATGCCATGTTAGATTGTCGGCGAAAGATAGTGAGATTAACTTTTCCCGGAGAACCAGAAGTTGTTATAAGGGGTAGGATTGGAATATCCTCAGGTCAGTTTATTTCCTACCTTGGGGCTCAAAAGTTATTGAGAATTCACAGAGTGGAGTATGCATATCTGGCTAATATAGTGGATACCCAAAAGGAATCCCAAAGATGAATGATGTTCTATTGTTCAAATTTTCCTGAGGTTTTCTGAAGATCTTCCAGGCCTTCCTCCGGATAGAGAAGTGGAGTTTGCTATAGAGTTAATTCCGGGTACAAGACTCATTTCTATTCCTCCATATCGAATGGCCCCAACTGAATTGAGGGAGTTAAAAGAACAATTAAAGGATCTTCTGGATAAAGGCTTTATAAGGCCTAGTGCTTCCCCTTGGGGTGCACCAGTCCTGTTTGTGAAAAAGAAAGACGGATCACTCCGAATGTGCATCGATTATCGGCAGCTCAATAAGGTCACGATCAAGAACCGATACCCATTACCAAGAATCGATGATCTTTTTGACCAACTTCATAGCTCTATTTTTCCAAGATTGATCTCCGTTCGGGATATCATCAGCTGAAAATAAATCCGGATGATACGTCCAAAACAACCTTTAGAACCCGATACGGCCATTATGAGTTCTTGGTCATTTCTTTTGGGTTAACCAATGCCCCAGCGGCTTTTATGGATTTAATGAACAGAATTTTCAAACCATTCCTAGATTTGTTCGTGATTGTGTTCATAGATGATATCCTAATTTACAGTAAGAGTGTTGAAGAACATGAAGAGCATCTGAGGGTAGTGCTTCAAGTCTTGAAACAGGAGAAACTATATGCTAAATTTTCAAAGTGTGAATTTTGGTTGGAAAAGGTAGCCTTTTTGGGTCATGTTGTGTCAAGGGATGGAATTATGGTAGACCCCCAGAAGATAGAAACTTGAAGAAGCGGCCAAACCGACCACTCAAGCGGAGGTTAGAAGTTTCTTGGGTTTGGCTGGGTATTATAGAATATTCGTAAAAGGTTTTTCTAGTCTTGCTGCTCCCTTGACCCGGTTGACTCAAAAGCGGTTAAGTACCAGTGGTCAGAAGCATGTGAAGCAAGTTTTCAGAAACTGAAAGAATTGTTGACTACTGCACCAGTCCTAACCTTACCATCGGGACAGGAAGGGTTCGCAGTCTATTGTGATGCCTCTAGAGTTGGGTTAGGATGTGTCTTGATGCAGTTTGGAAAGGTTATTGCGTATGCATCTAGACAGTTGAAGATACATGAGAAGAATTACCCAACTCGTGACTTGGAATTAGCTGCGGTGGTGTTTGCCTTACGAATATGGAGACATTATTTGTATGGTGTGCATGTGGACATATTTACAGATCATAAGAGTTTGCAGTACATAACCACGCAGAAGGATTTAAATCTCCGACAAAGAAGATGGTTAGAGTTGCTTAAGGATTATGACCTTAGTATTTTTTACCATCCTGGGAAAGCCAACGTGGTGGCTGACACACTCAGTAGGAGATCAATGGGTAGCTTGGCCCATTTGGCAATACAAAAGAGGGGTATTGTTCGTGAGGTACAAAGATTGGGAAACGTCGGGGTTAGCTTAACTGAGATCGGTGAAGGTAGGGTGGTGGTACATGATACCTCGATGCGCTTTAGCTTGAAATAAAAGAAAGTCGTTTGAGGATACGGAGTTTGTTGGATTTCGGAGAGGATCCAACAGGAAAACCTTCACGATTTACATTGGGAGATAATGACGGAACCGCCCGGTATAAGGGTATGTTATGTGTTCCTAAGGTAAAGGATCTAAGGAGGAAGATCTTAGATGAGGTCACAACACAAGATATTCCATTCATCCGTGGTCAACAAAATGTATCAGGACCTCAAGGCAAATTACTGGTGGGACGGGATGAAGAAAGACGTTGCGGAGTTTGTCGGGAGGTGTCTTATATGTCAGCAGGTGAAAGCTGAACATCAAAAACCTGGCGGATTACTTCAGGACATTGGAGTCCCCATGGAAATGAGAGCGATTCATATGGATTTCAGAATCGGCCCACCAAAAACTCGAGAAGGGTATGATTCTATTTGGGTGATTGTTGATCGGCTTACAAAGTCAGCCCATTTCTTACCGGTCAAGACTACGTATCGCGCACCACAGTACACACAGATTTATTTGAAGGAGATTGTGCGGTTACACGGGATTCCCTTACAAATTATTTCAGATAGGGGTTCTCAGTTCACCTCACACTTTTGGCAAAGTTTCCAGCAGGGTCTCGGGACAAAAGTTAAGTTAAGTACGGCTTTCCACCCGCAAATAGATGGGCAAGTTGAGCGAACAATTCAAACACTTGAGGACATGTTGCGATCTTGTGTGTTAGATTTTCAGGGAAGCTGGTTGGACCATCTATGTCTAATTGAGTTCGCCTACAACAATAGTTTTCACTCTAGCATACAAATGGCCCCGTTTGAAGCATTATATGGACGAAAATGTAGGTCTCCACTTGGATGGTTCGAGGTGGGTGAGACGCAACTGTTCGGACCTGAAGTCATTCAAGAAACAAATGATAAGGTACAGATGATTCGGGAGCGGATCAAAACAGCTCATAGCCGTCATAAGTCCTATGCGGATCATCGGAAAAGAGATCTTGAATTCCAAGAGGGGGAGAAAGTATTTTTAAAAGTGTCCCCAATGAAGGGAGTGATGCGCTTTGGTAAGAAAGGGAAATTGAGCCCAAGGTTTATTGGGCCATATGAGATCTTGCGAAGAGTGGGGAATGTGGCTTACGAATTAGCACTTCCACAAGAGCTGGAAGCAGTGCATCCGATATTTCACATGTCAATGTTACGAAAATACTTGCACGATCCAAGTCACGTCATCCTTCCCCAGGAGATAATTCTTAATAAGGAGCTTCAATATGAAGAAGTTCCGGTGGAAATACTTGATAGGAAGGTTAAGCGCCTTAGGAATAAAGATATTGCTTCCGTGAAGGTCCTATGGAGGAACCACTCCACCGAGGAAGCCACCTGGGAAGCCGAAGAGGCGATGAAAGTCAAATATCCATTCCTATTTGACTAAGGTAATAAAAAAAATGCGTTACATAATACATCATATGTGTGTCATTTGTGTGTCTATATGCATGTGTTACAACCTTATTCTCATTCGAGGACGAATGCTTCTTAAGGAAGGGAGAATGTAAAGCCCCAAATTTGTTACAATAACAATAAACATTATTGTGTCTATGTGATTATGTTACGACTTTATTCACATTCGAGGACGAATGTTGCTTAAGGAGGAGATAATGTAAAATCCGGAAAAAAATAAATAATATATAGTTGTGGTTGAGTTAATAAAAATATATATATATATAAGAAAACAATGAATAAATTGTATGGGATAGAGTTAGTGTTAAAATTGGATAAATAGATAGATAAAATGAAAATAAGAAGAAGAAAAAACAAAAGAAAAAAAAAACATGCAGCATTGCTGCACGTCCTTTGCTTCCCCTTCCCCCCTTTTCATTTCCCCTCCAACTTTTGTCCTTCCACCTCTCATAGGTTATACAAACACTTCAACTTATATAGTGTATTTAGCACAAAATAAAGTACCTAGTACAAGGAATATAAATCAGGAAAATAATCAAGTGAACAAGAAGGAAAAAATCAAGAAAATATCAAGGGAGGAAGGAGAACAAGAAAATTAGGGAACACTAAGGAGCAAGGACAACTTGTAGCAACCGAACCACAATCCTTTTTCACACTTACAAAGTGAGTTTTCTCACTCAGAAATTCTTGGTAACATCCTTTATTTTAAGTTCAATACATGTTAGAATAAGAATTGAGTGTTGAAAAGAAATATTGAACTTTTGATTGTTTAGACAACTAGTTGCGTCATGAACTTTACGAACTGTTCTCACTGAGTTATAATTGTTAGAATTTGATGAAATTCGGAAGAGTGGTACACCTCTCTATTATGATCATATAGAACCAAAAGTGAGGTAAAATGGACATACGGTTTGAAAGTTATCATAGTTCAAAGTTCCTGCCTTAGATTTGGCCGAAATTCGGAAAGGCATAATTACAGATTGTTTTTATTGAGTTTTACTTATTAGAATTATATGAAAATTTACATGGTTGTAAATCTCTCTGTTACAGACAGATATAGATAAAGATTTATTAAAACGGACTTACGAGTTGAGAGTTATTGTAGTTTGAAGTTGCTGCCTCGGATTCATCGGAATCCAGAAGGGCAGGACGTTGAAACGTAAAACTGTACTAATCAGTGGGGAATATGAAAATTGTTGCTAAATAAAAGTTCCATATATCTATGTTTTGGACATTTTGAGACCTTACAGGGGTCTATCCGACTTACGGATTGAGAGTTATCGTTGTTTAAAGTTTCTTCCTCGGATCTATCGAGATCCAGGAAGGGCAGCGAATAAAAGTGTAAAACTGTACCAAATGGTACAGAATATGAAAGTATGGTTCAAATGGAGACGTGTATCTCTCTGTTCTCGTCGTTTTGAGATTTTATGGGGCTTGAACGGGTTTACAGATTAGGAGTTATGACTATTCTAAGATTGGGTTACTTTTAATAAAAATTCTCCCGAAACAAATTTCATGTGGCTGTTTTGAGGATAAATTTGTGTTAGTTATCCAAAGTAGTTTTAAATGAAATTTGGTACAGTGAAAGATCCCCGTCTTACCTTAGTTTCCGCTTGAAAAACACCTTAGTTGAAGTTATGGTTAAAAAGTTATAATCGTTACAAGTATGAATGACAGAATGTTGGGAAATAGAATATTATTTATTCGATCTTTTGAAAAATATGAAAAAGTGAATACATGTTCACATAAATATATAAATGTAATAAATATAATGGATCGGGTTGCACGCCGCAACAAAACGTAAAGTGAATACGTGTACACAAATACGTAAATATAATGGATCGGGTTGCACGCCGCAACAAAACGTAAAGTGAATATGTGTTCATAAATACGTAAATATAATGGATCGGGTTACACGCCGCAACAAAACGTAAAGTGAATACGCGTTCACAAATACGTAAACATAATGGATCGGGTTTCACGCCGCAACAAAACGTAAAGTGAATACGTGTTCACAAATACGTAAATATAATGGATCGGGTTGCACGCCGCAACAAATATGAAAGATGAATACATGTTCATCTATATATAAATATGAAAAGTGAATACGCGTTCACAAATATATAAATGTAATAAACATGTGGAAATGCAGGGGAATGTCTTAACGTATAATACGAGATAAAATGAAGTGTTAGTTAAACCGAGAATTTCCTATGAGGAGTTATTGCATATTTAAAAATATTGTAACCTGATATGTTTTTGCAATATGCTTATTACGTTATAATGTGATTGCACTTGGAATATTGTGGTGTTACTTTGAATTGCAGGGTAAGGTTCTCACCATTGGATGGTAGGGCTGACTCTTTATTTAACATGTTTCAGGAAAGCTTGATAGAGGAAAGGCTCCACGCCAAGGCTAGCGATCGTCCCGCAACCTCTTGTCATACCAAGTCCATTGCTTCGGGCTTGGTATTCGTCAGTTCGAGATGTCGTTCGGTGTCTCGGGAAATGCCCGTGTGGAATGGTCTCCCTTCCAACTTAGAATAATCTTTGTCAGTATGTCTATGTAGAAACAATATTTGCACGAGCATGGGCTCGCGTTATGTTTTTAATAAAGTAATAAACATATTTCTTTATTGTTATTTTTATTAATAGCTCCGTATTTGAATATAAGTTCAAATTTCTAAATAAAGAGAATTAAATGGTGCTCCTGGTGGGAAATAATTGTACAGGTGTCATCACGCCCTAAGTAAAGACTTAGGAAAATTTGGGGTGTGACAGGGTATCCTTTGGCTACCAACATAGCCTTGTACTTGTCTATAGATCCATCAACTTTGTACTTATGTTTAAGTACCCACTTACAACCTAGTGGTTTATTTCATGGAGAAAGATCGACCAACACCCAGGTGTGATTTTGCATGATGGACTCTATCTCACTTTCCATAGCTTCTTTTCAAAGTGGTGCTTCTGGAGTTGACATTGCCACTGCAATTGTCTGTGATTCATTCTCAACCAAGTAAGCTTGAACGTCTGGCCCAAAAGATTTCTCTTTCCTGGCCCTTTTACTTCACCTAGGTTCTATCTCAGGACCAGTTGGATTCTCATCCACATCTGTATCCATTTGGTCTGAATCGTCAGATCCCGGGGAATCATGATTCCTTTTGCCGAGGCGACTTCATTTTCCTTCATAGGAAAGATTGTCTCAAAGAATTCAGCATTTCTTGACTCTATTATTGTACTCCCGTGAATATCTGGTATATTTGACTTGTGTACCAGAAAGCGATAAGCACTACTGTTATTTTCGTATCCAATGAAGATGCAATCTACAGTCTTAGGTCCTATCTTGACCTATTTTGGCTTAGGTACCTCGACCTTGGCCAGAAAACCACATACCCTTAGGTATTTGTATGGAGTTTTTCCTTGATTCTGTGAGGAACTCTATTGAGTATCATGTTGGAAGTAAGAACTGCCTCTCCCCACATATTTTGCGCAAGGCCGGAATTGAGAAGCAAGACGTTCATCACTTTCTTTAGTGTACGGTTTTTGCGTTCCGTCACACCGTTTGACTGTGGAGAGTATGGTGCAGCCATTTTGTCACGACCCGAACCCGGGCCCGTGACTGGTGTCTTACCCGGGCACCTAAGTAGACATACATCAGAGTAAACAACGGAGTATAAAACAAGACATGAAACAATTATGAAATGAGAAACAGTTTATCAAGAGAAGATTGCCTTTCGGCATGTATATATACATCAAGAGTGAACAGTTACATCCCAACTTTACAACAGGACTACAGACCTCTAGGAATGTAAACAACTATGGTGGGACAGGGCCCCGCCATTTTTAAAAGAAAATATCTGATTTTTCCTCAGTTTTCCGCAAAAACTCCGCCTCGGCGCCGCGGCGCTGAAACCTCTGCGAACTTTCGGAACTTCCGGCGCCGCGGCACTGCAACTTCAGTGAACCCTCAGAATATCCGGCGTCGCGGCGCTGTGGCCCCTGACCGCAAATTCATTTCTGCCCAACAGTGCGCTGAACTTGTACCTTACATAACTTCCTACTCTGATGTCCTATCGACGAACGGTTGGTTGCGTTGGAAACTAGACTCAACGAACTAAGTACTAGGCCTTTGGAACACCTAGGAACTCTCAATGTAACGGAACATAAGCCGCCTCAAAGTTGACTAACAACCCGTCTGAAACATTCCGTCAACCCATCATTCTAAAATTAAGTCTCAATTCCTTTCGTATGTTCTCAAAAAGCACGACCTGAACTACGGGGTGTAACATTATACCTCTATACAATAATTATTACCAACCTGGATACGCAATCCACATAATCCTTCCTGGGTCACTGCTGCCTTTCTCATAGCTGTAATCAACATAAGTCGTTAGGGAGAGACGACCCTAACAACACAGCTATATCGCACGATCTCAGAGTGAGAAGAATGGAAACCAATCCTAAATGTCCTCTGACCTCACGATTATAGATGTGGTGCACAACACGATAACCAAGACTACTACTAGACACGCGATGCGTAGACACTTTCCGAGGACTAATCGCTCGATACCACTTTTGTCACAACCCGAACTCGGGCGCGGATCGTGCCCTACCAGGCACCCCTTACAGTATACATCGAGAGAATAGCAATGAACATACATAAAATACTTAGACAAACAAATATCAACAGGCTAGCCGATAAGGTCACCTTCCGTGAAATATACGTAACCCAAAAATAAAACAGTTACATCTTTGTTCTTACAACCCAATCCACAAGATATGAATACATACCTCTAAGAATTTTTACATAACAACTATGATGGGACAGGGCCCCGCCATACCCCCTGAATGTACGACGGCCGACAATACCAGGGATCTGAATCAAAGATAAGCCTCCGGAGTAATGGAGTTTCTCAACCGCTGAACAGTGATCCTAAGAGTGAGGATCAGCAACCTGTATAACTCTACCTGCGGCATGAACGCAGCCCCCCGAAGGAGTCGATAACAACGGTACCAAGTATGTGGCCCAGAAATCGTAATGAAATCATAATAGTCTAAAATAAAGCTGGGGACATGTATGATAATTGTTACACATCGTAAGTTTAAGACAAGGATTAAGAACGTCATTAAGGATTAAGATTCAATTTTTGAATTTAAATATATTTTACGTGCTAATACGGATTAATTATTGGTAATGACGAATACGACGTCGGAAATTTCTTTAATAATAATGGTTTATATATACATATATATTCCGTCATGGATTAGTGACGTATAGAAGATATGATGATAAGAATTTAAGACAACGGGTGTTTGAGATTAATAGGAGGAGGATTAAGATTTATTACTTGGGGATTGTCTTGACTAAAGAAGACTATTAAGGGCCAAAGTGTAATTTTTAAAAACTATTTTCAGATTGGGATTTAATACCCAAACCCTTTTTCATTTCAATTCTATTTTCATTCTTAAACACCCAAATCTTCATCTTTTCTCTCAATTCCAATCCGAAAATCTCACTATCCATAGCCAAGAATTTAAGTCACGTTGCAATATTCTTACTAGATTAATCCATCACAATTAGAAGCCAAATCTTGACCCAAAACAGTGGCCAAATCGGGCCACTGCCAACAGCCCCTAGGTATCGGTTTTTGTCCAATTTTTGGACAAATTTGTGGATGCAAATTGTGTAGGAATGATGTAGTAACACCATAGATGGTTGCATGTTGAATTGGAGTTAAAAAAAATGAAGAATTGGGCAAGAAAAGGACCAAAACAATGGCATTTTTCGCTGGGACAGTGGGCAGATTTTCGGGACTGCTGGACAGATTTTTAGTCAAATTTGGAAGGGAATATCTCCTAACATATTAGGAGTTTTTGGGTGTTTCAAAATCCTAAAATAAAGTTCGTCGAGTCTAGTTTCCAACGCAACAAACCTCTCGTCGATAAAACACTGGAGTAGAGAGTTATCGACGTTACAAGTTCAGCTGACGAAGCAGTGGCTAAAAATCGGGACTGTTTTGGGGATTAAATTAAGGTATGAAAATTCTTCTTTCTATGCTATAATCAAAGTTGCATATTGTTGTAGTTGAAGTAATGGACTTGTGTTAGGAAGAAATCTTGAATTTAGACAATGCATATGGAATTTGGATGTTGAACCGAAATTGGATTATTTTGGGCATGCGTTGGATTTGTATGTTGTGTTGTAAATTCCATTACTAATTGCGTGTTAAAAATGGAATAACTTGTGAATATTTAAGATGTGTTCATTATATGGAGTTGTTGGAAAATAAGTTGGATTATTTATTAAGGAAAGAGTAAATGGTTGCATGTTAAATGACCTAAAACTCATGAATAACTTTCGGACATTGTGCGACCCTTTGCTGGTTGTTTTGGTGTCATATAATCGTTGTTGTTATTATTGACATCGTCACTAATTGTGTGTTAACAATTGAAAGAAGCTTTGGTACTTGGTGATGTAATTAGTTATATAAGGTGACGTGAGACGAAATGGATTTAAGAAACCAAGAAAGGAATTATGAAATCTTTTTAGACATTGTCGTAACATTTTAAGTATTGAATGAATATGGTAAATAGGTACGATAATCACCTTGATGATTTAAATTATTGTCTTTCATAAGTAACGAGAAAGGGGTTATATGACGGCGTATATGCGGTATATGGAGCCTAGTTAGATTACATATTGAAATGGTTGGATTGTTGGTTTGAATTGGATTGTTAGTTGGAGTTGAATTGTTGGCTGATTTGGATTGTTGGAAAATTATGGATACGCACATAAACAAAGGAAATGCTGCCCAAATTTTTATAGAAATAAGGGAGCCGTTATTCATATAACTTACATTAGAAAATCAAAATTGACGAGCGTGTTATTCCTTATTATAGGTTGAAGTACTAGACAAGGCATACCTTAATATCAAGTTGATTAGTTCGCCTAAGAGGTATGTGAGACCTTTCCTTCTTTCTTTTGGAATGATTTTTATGAAAGTACGGCGGACGTACCTAACTGCCAGTTCAGTTTTAAAAATGATTATTTACTAGTTATGGTTTCAGTAACAGAGTTTATGGTAGTAATTTTATTGAGAGTCGCATAATGATTTTAATTGCATACAGTTGCTCATGATATCTACTCGTGTTAAGTGTTACTATTTCACTCCACTGAGTCCTGGTCCAGATCATGTTCGTGCGCAGCCATGCATCATTCATCGAGTCCCTCACTAGAGGGCCGAGACACGTTATATATATACACAGATTACATCGAGTCCCTCCATAGAGGGCCGAGACACGTTACGCGCGCAGATACAGATTCCATCGAGTCCCTCCATAGAGGGTCGAGACTTGTTATACAGTTTTATATACAAACATGAGCATGATGATTTATGATTCGGTATACATGATATGATTTTCAGACATGATTCTCAGTTTTATGAAATTTGATGACTCTATGTTTTACTTGGTACAGTTGTTATTCTGTTTGAGATTTTATGTTTACATACTCGATACATTATTTCAGATCGACCCCTCTCTGAAGCTGCGTTCATGCCGCAGTTCAGTGTTGAATAGGTGACCCTCCAGTCTAGGATTTTTGTACAACAGTTGGAGACCTCCTTTGTTCCGAGCGGCTACTTTGGTACAGACCTTTATCTTTCGGACTTATGCATATTTTGGGCAGCGGGGTCTGTCCGTCGTATGTCGATATTACACTCTTAGAGTGCAGAAGCGATTGTGGGTTGGACGTTTGTACCTTGTTTTGGGTTTTGATGTTATTGTCTTTTGGCAGCCTTGTCGGCTAGCCCATTTTGTGGAAATGTTGTAAAAGCAGTGTTGTGCTGCCGAAATTTCTATAGATCTCTGTATTAGATGGATTAAGAGTGACTAGGTCAGTAATGACGTCCAATTAGGACGTTAGTCGCGGCCCGTCGGGTTGGGTCGTGACAATAACCACATTAACAGTACACTATGCCTTACTAACAATGAGAGTGGACAAGAATAAACTTTGCCGATTTTAAAACAGGAAGCTCATGATTAACCTAGGGTCATCCGCCCGTAGTATCATTCTGCAATCCTACTCCTGGGACTATTTCACCCGCATAGGCCGTATGGACCCGCATGAGGTAATTTCCTCGCATAGACTGTATCTGCCCACATAGGTCGTATGGACCCGCATGAGGTAATCTCCTCGCATAGGACTGGTCCGCCCCGCATAGGACTATTTCACCCGCATAAGCCCTACGAACTCGAATGAGGTATTCCTCGCATCATGGGTAGCAAATCCACGAAATATGCAAATGCCACAAACCCGAGGAATGACCCCGTAATGAACAATATATCACTAGCACAACCGGCTATCATACATAACATAAGAACTACCGGCTTATCATACATAACATAAGCACTACCGGCTTATCATAATTATCATATACTCTCATTTTAGTTTACTTAAGGCACTAACATGTCATTATAAAATCCGGGAATTTAACCAAAAGTACTACGTACTTCCATTCTTTTCAAAAGGCTCCTTTTCATATAAAACCTCAAGATACTAACACCCGTAGTATCAACGTTTGTCTACATTTCAAACAAGTCACTACACTTTTAGAAATACATTTTTAGGCTTCTACATCAAGTGACCCTTACTTTAAAACTTTAAGCAATTGATGCTTTTAAATCAAATTGCCCTTCCTTATTTTAAATCCTTAATCCTTGTTTACATTACTAGAGAAAACCATTCCTTTAACCTTCCATAAAGTTGTTATAACCAACTTCCCATAAAGCCGTTATACTAACTTTATGCTTTAGAAACTAAGACATCTTTAACCTTTCATAAAACCGTCATAACTAACTTCTCATAAAGCCGTTATAACTATTTATGTTTTAGACAAATTCGTTCTTTTTATAACCAAGAGACTTATACTTTCAAATCAAGTTACATAACTTTCAAAATACTTCAAGTCTCTTAACTTTAGAAATCAAGTTTCTTAACTTAACATAGTTCAAGTAATCGATACTTTACACGTCAAGATGTCTTTATACATAAGATCAAGCAACCTATACTTTTCAAAAGTCAAGTTACTACACTTTCAAGAATCAAGGCAAGGATACTAAAATGGAACCGAGTTCCCTTAATTTACGTACGTCTATCGTACTATACATTTTTACAAGATTCATGCTCAAGAGATAAGAAAAGTTTTCACATACCTCTTCGGCTTAATCCACTTGCCAAGTTGAATACGCCGTGCGTAGAATGTAAACCTATAATGACCACAATACGCCGATCAACTTCTAGCTTTCAACGTAGAATATTTCTAAGTATAAGGACTTTTATTCTACGGAAAATCGGGCAGCACTTCCTTTGTTTCTACGTACTTTTCCACCTTTTTCAAGGCCCAAAAATCAATAACCAAATGCCACATTTAAGGCTCAACAATCAGTTAAACAAAGGGGATTACACGCCGCACAGGACGTGTAAAATTCTGCCCCACAATCGATATCCAAATAGTCTAACATTTCAAAGTCATTCTCGGCTAACAATGTACAACAACACAAAGTCTTTTCCAATTCTTCTTCAATCCAAGTTGTTTAGTCTAACATGTTATATAGCCGCAAACGATTATAACAACTATAATCCCTTCTTTCAATAGCATGTGACGATTGTATCGACAATTAAATTGAATTACAAACTTAATAGCTAACATGAACTTTTTCGGACTTTAGGCTTCTAAAATTCCATAGCACTTATCAATCTTCATAACATATATCACATGCTCATTTCTAACTTATCATAACATGGAATCTTCAATTACAATAGTAAGACGAAGATTATTACCTCATTTAGCCCAAATATAATCCAAGATTACAAGTCGATCCTTAGCAACTTTAGCTCCTCTTTTAGACGTTCCAATCCACTCCAAGCAACCCTTAGAATCTTATGAAGAACTCCTCTTCAAGTTCCAACTTCAAAGTTGAAGAACTCCTTAGGTTTTCGCCTTGCGACTAACGTGAAAACGTAGTTTCTCCGGGATCTTTCTATTGAGATATCCTTACAATACCCCTAGGAACCTTGGTTTAAAGTATTGGGATCATTGAACCACAAACGAAAAATTTTCTTGTTCTTCCAAGTGCAAACCCGAGAGCTCCCATTTCAAGCTCAAAGTTTTTCTAATTTTTCTAAGTGTTGAGATGACCAAGTCTTGCACTACTAGTATAGATATATACTACATTCAAGGGTCTAGATTAGAACATTTGTGTGGCTTGGATGAATTCATTTAAATATCAAGGTAAGTGGGCTTATTGACTTGGTCAATAATGTCAAGCCTTGAGCTTTCAAGACTTGGCCCATTCTTGACCATTTTCGTCCAAGCCCAAGTGTGGGGGTGACACGTGTCACCCTCCCATTCGTCTATAATGTTTCGTTTCCCTAGATTTCCATAATTGGTCAAAATATCAGAAACCTCGTGGGCCCCACAAAAACGTAAAATTTCTCGGGTGGGCCACACGTATCCAACTCTGTAAATAAACTTCCGTAGTTCTGATAAATTCTAAATGTCTCAAATAGCAAACTCGAGAACCCAATTCCCCTTAACAAACACTTCTCTTTGCCGAGGTTCGAAAGATTTTCCCTTCGGAAAACAATTCTTTCTTTCGTTCAAATTTTTAACATCCTGGTTCCTTACATACATTCATATATATATATATATATCCTGGAATAACGGGGTGTAACATAAACACATAGAGATTGATATTCACTTTGTTCGAGAGAAGGTAGCTAAATGATAAGTATGTGTCTGCCATGTCCCTTCCAGTTATCAAATTGCAGACATCTTTACAAAGGGTCTTCCCTCGGTCCTTTTTGAAGATTTTAGAGACAGTCTCAGCGTACGAAGACCGCCCACTATGACTGCGGGAGTGTGTTAAATAATACAGCTCAGTCAGCGTCGCAGCCCTCATCCGGATTATGTACATTAATTTATGGTAGTTTTATGTATTAGTCTTGTATCTTAATTAGTAGTGTACTATTAACATAATTGTATAGAATAGGGTTTTAGATGTAAAGTAGGAATAAGATTCTCCTATTGTAACTTGTATATATATGTCTTTCATTAATAAGAATAATCAAGGGATTAATTCTTTCAATTTTACCCAATGATCTTGTTACGTGGGAATTGCCTACTTCAAGAGCATTTTTGTCCCTAGGTACTCTGTTAAACAGTGTCCAGCGCCGCGGCTCTGTTCCGTGAACAGTGTTTCGGATTGTGTATATTTGGTATATATTAGAAGTAGTCTTATACCTTAATTACTATTATAATATTATCATAATTGTTTAATTAATCTCCTTATAAAATAGGAATTTAGATGTAAAGTAGGAATCTCCTATTATAACTTGTATATATATGTGTTTCATCAATAAGAATAATGAAGAGATTAATTCTTTCATACTCTTATTCTGAAAACATGACCGAAACATGTATTCTTATTTTACTTTAGTATTTCTCTTTGCAGAAATTTAAGAAATAAATTCTTTGAATAAATTATTAATTTAATTGAGGATTAAAGTTCTTTTTTTTAGTCTTTCTACACAAGGATATACATATACGTATATATACTTTCGAGTGAGTTAATTTAATGAAACTTGTGAATTGAGAAGTTTCTCTAAACTTGCTTCTATTTCAAAGTTCTTCTTACCGTTTCAATTTATATGAATCTATTCGGTGTACGAGGGTCAAATTTTATAATTTTAATTTTAAATTTTGATATAAATTTTTTAAATTTGTAAAAATAAAATTTATATATTTAAAAACTATACATCAAACAATTACCTATTCATCAGGTCGTTATTCCTAGTATACTTTATCGCTCGTGCTGCCTCGAGGTGTATAGCAGCAGCGTCTCCTTCACGTGAATCTTAGGCAACTCTCAATATTATCTTTTGAAAAACATTTTAAAGACCTTGAACTTCACCTAAAGCTAACTGATTTTTGATAAATTATCAAAGTACACGACTGTACAGAAACAACAATCCCCTACTTGAATGGAACAAGCTTCATTCGTTACAAAAGAAGTAGGATATCAATGTAACTCACAGTTACACTCCATATTTTTGCGCTTATATGTATTGTAAGTAAAGTAACGTAAATCTCGGTGAAGCTAAGATCACATATTTGGATGAAAATAAGTTTAAACATGTGCTACAAAAGTTTTGTAAGAATTTGGGGTCAACTTGATATATAAGTCCCTCCTTCGACCTTGTGTTGGGTTTTGATATTGGTGAATGAGAAATGATGGGATGAAAAGTGAAGGGAATGTAAAAGGTCCATTTGCTTTGGTTGAAACAATTGTCTCACATCGAAAAAAGAAAGGAAAAGAGAGGTGTATATATTACATTACACCTTCTCTAGTCACTAAAAGGGTTGAGGGGGCAAGGACCGCGGTGCCGATGCGGAAATTTTCAAAACCGAAGCTAAATTAGTGAATCTTTTTCTCACCATTTTTGTAACTGTTCAGAAGGATTGCAAACCTTCAGAAACAGTACTTCCATGGCTATAAATTCACTTGCTTCCTCAGAATTTTATTTACTAATTTTCTGAACTACAAACTTCTTCTTTTTCTGCAAATAAATTATGTGTGTGATACACTGTCGTTGAGTGGTTCGCCGCTACCTGAATTTAGAGTACTACTATTCTGGTAAGATAACTGTTCTATCCTGAGAGGGGATATTCCATCAACCTCGAGTACTATGAGGGGAATAATTTCCTTAAGGACACATTTTGAACTAAGTGGGCTCGATTATATTCTGAAAAATATTTTTTATTTTTCCAACACTGATTCTGTTCATTTTTCAGTTATTATTGTTTACTGGTTTTTGCAATACAGATTACTAACAATCTTAAGGAAATTATTGTTTCTATATATATTAATTTGTATTCTGTTTTGGAGACTAAAACCTGTGTGGTTTTCTACTCCGTATGAAATTTCGTATTCTGACTTGAAGACATAAAAATTTCGTTGGAATATTAAAGTTCATACTAGTACAACGATTTGAAGAACATAAAAAATTCATCGTTGATGTTGTAAAAGTATTCTGACTTGAAGACATAAAAACTTCGTTAAATACCAAAGTTCATAATAATACTGCGATTTGAAGAAATAAAATATTCATCGTTTAAGTTTGTGATCTAATTGCTATTATGGTTTTATTAACTAAAACAGTTTGTCGATTTGACAGTGACAAACATATAATGGCAATTGAGACTGGAACTACCTCTGCGAATGTTGCACCAGCGGTTAATCCTACAACCCGTACCGTTGTGCCACCGGCTGAGAAACCTGTGAAGTTCACTGGTGCCAACTTTAAAGTATGGCAGCAAAGAATGTTCTTTTGGCTTACCACCCTTGGTATGCAAAAGTTCACCAGTGAGGACCCTCCCGTGCCTGACGCCGACATGCCTGACAACCAAAAGTTCATGGTAACTGAGGCTTGGAAACAGGCTGATATTTTGTGCAAAGGCTACATTTTTAGTGCCTTAGAAGATGACTTGTACAACGTCTACAGTGCAGTAGAGACCTCCAAAGAACTATGGAGTGCACTTGAAAAGAAGTACAAAACCAAAGATGCTTGCTTGAAGAAGTTTGTGGTTGCCAAATTCCTAGACTACAAAATGGTGGATGGAAAAACCGTTGGAACCCAAGTTCAAGAGCTTCATCTTATCTTTCATGACCTTATTGTTAAAGGTATGGTAGTGAATGAAGCGTTCCAAGTGGCTGCAATGATTGAGAAGTTGTCGCCCTCATGGAAAGATTTCAAAATTATCTTAAGCACAAAAGAAAGGAAATGAAGTTGGAGGATCTTGTGATTCGTCTCAAGATCGAGGAAGATAACAAAATCGCTGAGAACAGGTACCGTAAAATTTCACCAATTGAAGGGGCAAACATCATTGAAGATGCTGCTCCGAAAAAGAACAATAAAAGGAAGAGGCCTTCTGGAAAGGAGAAGGATTCTAACAAGAAAAAGTTCAAGGGCAGCTGCTATAATTGTGGGAAAGCTGGCCACAAAGCCCCAGATTGTCGTCTCCCGAAAAAAGACAAGGGAAAAGGACAAGCCAATATGGTGGAAATGAATAATGATATGAATGATCTGTGTGCAATGCTATCGGAGTGCAATTTGGTTGGAAATCCAAAGGAGTGGTGGCTTGATTGTGGTGTCACTCGACATGTTTGCGCTGCAAAAGAAGCATTTGCAACCTACGCTCCCGCTGGACCCAAAGAGGTACTATTTAAGGGAAATACTGCAACAGCCAAGGTTGAAGGATATGAGAAGATACTTCTGAAGATGACTTTCGGCAAGGTCTTGACTCTCAACAATGTTCTGTACGTTCCAACAATTAGGAAGAACTTAGTTTCAACCGGACTACTCGTCAAAAACGGGTTTAAGTGTGTGTTGGTTAGTGAGAAAATTGTAATAAGTAAGAATGATATGTTCATAGGAAAGGGCTACCTCACCCAGGGCCATTTCAAACTCAATGTAATGGTTGTTGACAGTATAATATGAATTCAGCTTCGTCTTACTTATTGGAGTCAAATGATTTATGGCATGTTCGTTTAGGACATGTCAACTACAAAACCTTGCGGAAATTGATTAATATAGAAGTATTGCCTAAATTCGAGTGTAACAAATCAAAATGTGAAATTTGTGTTGAATCTAAGTTTGTTAAACATACATATAAGTCTATTGATAGGAATTCAAATCCTTTAGACTTAATTCACACAAATATATGTGATATGAAATCAATACCATCTCGCGGTGGGAAAAAGTATTTTATTACTTTTATTGACGATTGCACTCGATACTGTTATGTGTATTTGCTTAATAGTAAGGATGAAACAATCGATGCATTTAAGCAATACAAGAACGAAGTGGAAAATCAATTGAACAAAAAGATAAAAATGATTAGAAGTGATAGGGGTGGAGAATACGAATCTCCTTTTGCGGAGATATGTTTAGAATATGGAATTATTCATCAAACTACTGCCCCTTACACACCACAATCAAATGGAATTGCGGAAAGAAAAAATCGAACATTAAAGGAAATGATGAATGCTTTATTAATAAGTTCTGGTTTACCGCAAGTGTGGAGTATTTGCAAAGGTACAATTTCCTTTACCCAAAAGGGTAAAAATCGGACCAAAAACTGTGGATTGTGTTTTTTTTTGCTATGTTACAAACAGAAATGCTTGTCGGTTTTTTTATCACAAATCAGACAATCCCGAAATTCATGTTAATACGGTACTTGAATCAGATAATGTTAAATTCTTTGAAAATATTTATCCGTATAAAACTGAATGTGAGTCGTCAAGTGAAAGATCTAAACGACCGCGGAAAGAACCAAAGAAAAGTACACCAAGTAAAGAGGATCCAAGGCGTAGCAAACGTCAAAGGACATCTACTTTCTTTGGACCAGATTTTGTGACATTCTTGCTTGAAAATGAGCCTCAAACATTCAAAGCTGCGATGTCATCTTCTGATTCAGCATTTTGGAAAGAGGCAGTCAATAATGAGATTGAATCAATTTTGAACAACCATACATGAGAATTGGTTGATCTTCCTCCTGGAAATAAACCTTTAAGATCATAATGGATTTTTAAAAGGAAAATGAAAGTTGATGGCACTATTGACAAATATAAGGCAAGACTTGTGGTAAAATGTTATAGACAAAAAGAAGGTCTTGATTACTTTGACACATACTCATCGGTAACAAGAATAACATCTATTCGGGCGTTAGTAATCAAGCGTCAGATATGGTCTTGAAATCCATCAAATGGATGTCAAGACAGCTTTCTTAAATGGAGAATTGGAGGAAGAAATTTACATGGAACAACCTGAGGGTTTTGTGGTTCCTGGTAAAGAAAGGAAAGTGTGCAAACTTGTTAAGTCACTTTATGGACTTAAGCAAGAACCCAAACAATGGCATGCGAAATTTAATCAAACAATGTTGACAAATGGATTTAAGATTAATGAGTGTGACAAATGTGTTTACATTAAAAATACTCTAAATCATGAAGTCATTGTTTGTTTATATGTTGATGACATGTTGATAATGAGTAGAGATATTGCCGATGTAAATGCTACGAAGCGTATGCTCGCTAGCAAATTTGACATGAAAGACTTAGGGGTTGCTGATTTGATCTTAGGAATTAGGATCCATAAAACTCCACAAGGTCTAGCATTATCACAGACACATTATATTGAAAAGGTACTTGACAAGTTCAAGTATTTAAATTTCAATGTTGCAAAGACTCCAATTGATGTAAGTTTTGCACTTCAAAAGAATGAAGGTGAAAGTGACTCACAATTGGACTATGCACGAGTCTTGGAAAGTTTGATGTATATTATGAATTGTACACGATCATATATAGCATGTGATATAAGCTAGTTGAGTCGATTCACGAGTAATCTCAATCAAACTCATTGGATGACAATAAAATAAGTCTTGGGGTATTTAAAACACACCCAAAACTATGATTTGCATTATAATAAATATCCCGCAGTACCTGAGGGATATAGTGATGCAAACTGGATCACCGGATCATTTGAAGTTAAATCTACGAGTGGATATGTTTTCACCGTTGGTGGAGGAGCAGTGTCTTGGAAATTATCAAAACAGACATGCATCGCCCGCTACAATGGAATCTAAATTTATAGTTTTAGACAAGGCCGGTGAAAAAGTTGAATGGCTCCGAAATTTCTTAGAAGATATTCTATTCTGGCCAAAACTATTGGCTCATATATTGATACATTGTGACAGTCAAGCAGCAATAGGTAGGGCAGGGAGCGTAATGTATAACGGAAAATCTCGTCACATACGACGGAGACACAATACCGTTAGACAACTTCTCTCAAGTGGCGTTATCACGATTGACTATATAAAGTCAAGAGATAACGTGGTGGATCCGCTTACAAAAGGCTTATCTAGAGAGGGAGTTAGTAGATCATCAATGGGAATGGGGTTAAGGCCGAGGACAAGTCGGTAACTCTACCTAGCAGACTGGAGATCCCAAGATCTAGGTTCAAGGAGATCAAATAAAGTTGTGACTGACGGTTCAACATTGTCAAATAACTCAACCTATTCTCAGATGAAGATAATGTTCAGAAATAAGGATAAAACTTTATGGTTTGTTAATGAGTTAATAAAGCATTATGATTTTTAATGATTATCTAAGTCTGGCAGTGAATGACCAGATAATGTGGCTATAGGACCACATGTTTAGAAATCACCTATGTGAGTGTTAACTGTAAGCCGCTTAAAAGGGGAATGACAGTGAATGTCCATTCTCTATGCACTCATGAAATGTGTTCATGGTTGAAACGAACACAACTGTGAGAACTATAACTGGTTGAGGGTTGATTGTGTGACTTATGTTGTCTAGGTATACAACAAAGTTCGACGGTTCAAAAATATCAAATCTACCGATTGATCGAGTATATCCGATATAAGTTCACTACGAAAAGTTCAAAGGGAAACCTACTTATCAAGATGCAGTCAATCATCGCTTGTATATCACACTTGTCCGCACATTCTTTTATATTATGGTCATTCCCCATTCATGTGGGGATTGTTGGGTTTTGATATTGGTGAATGGAAAAAGATGGAATGAAAAGTGAAGGAAATGTAAAAGGTCCCTTTTACTTTGGTTGAAACAATTGTCCCACATCGAAAAAAGAAAGGAAAAGAGAGGTGTATATATATTATATTACACCTTCTCTAGTCACTAAAAGGGTTGAGGTGTCAAGGACCTCTCGCGCCGTCGTCGTCACTCGCTCGGCTTCGGCTTTGGATTTGGACAAATAATCTGATTGATTGATAATCTTTTTGGACCAAATTTTCTTTAATTTTAATTATTATATTAATTAATTAATTAAAAGAAAATCATGCAGGACCGCGGTGCCATAAGTACTGAGAGGCTGCAGATCTTTCGGCACCGCGGTGCCGATGCGGAAATTTCCAAAACCGAAGTTAAATTAGTGAATCTTTTTCTCACCATTTTTGTTACTGTTCAGAAGGGTTGCAAACCTTCAGAAACAGTACTTCCATGGCTATAAATTCATTTGCTTCTGATCGGTGTATTTTATATACACCTTTTGAGTCATTTTTAGCTAGTATTTTACTCATTTCATTTATGTTTAGTATAGTATTAGGGTCGTTTTCCTTTCTTTTGTGTCACATGGGTCAGAAATGGAGAAATGAAGAAAAGAAGATGAAATGAGCTTAATTGAGATGGAATTGCACACTTAAAGGGGCCAATAAATGAAGTCTAAAAAGTCCCGGAAAGTATAGAAAGGATCAGACGAAGCCCGGATCCTTTGTTCCATAGCCCTGGGGTTATTTAAAACTAGCCAGGAATGGGATATATATATATATTTGAAACAACAATAGCAAGGAGATTCGTGAGATTCTTTAACCAGAAAGAATTCGGTTCAGATGTAGGATACCTATCCAGAAGTTTTCGCAACTCAATCATAGATGATGGAATCATCGTCTAATCCCTTTGAGAAGAGGAGACCCGCTTGAACTCGCTACTGAATGTCGGGGCGACGTACTAGCGAGCCATGACCAAGCGTGCAGTGCAGTAGCTCTGCGGGCAACTTACTCACGAGATGGATTCTGGAAGCCAGTGTCGATCTTCGCTTGGGACGGGCGGGAACAGAACAACAGGGAAAGACCCGGCCCAGGGCGAGCCCCAGAAATATAGCCATCCCTGCCCCCTCGGTGGTTCTATATAGCTCTTACGCTTTTACAACTCGTACTATTTTATTGGAAAGTGAAATCGTTCTTTACTCGCTACAAGTATTTCGCTCTAGCTCTCTAGTTCGCCTAATCAGTGGAACATTGTTCACCGGGATAGAAGGCCGGTCCGACCAACTGGGGTATTGGTCATGGACTAAAAGATATTTTAGAAGATCATAAAGGTCCATTTACAGGTCAGGGCCGCGCTGGTCGTCACATCGGATCCGTCCATATTCAACATGCTCCAACAAAAAACAATTTCTCTCTTGTCTGCGTCCCTTTTCAGTTTTGGCTTAGTCCTTGTTTAAAACTGGACGACGAAGCGAAGAACCGCCAACGCCACCGTAGGCCTGACGGCAGCGCCGACCTGAAGTTGTCCAAACTCTCGATTTTTGAGCGTCGTGGCGCCCATTGCGAGAACCACGCAGCGCCGCGGTATTTTTGACGTTTTGGGCCGAATTTGACACGTTTTCAGGGTCCAAAAGGGATAACTTTTCCTACCTACATACTCATTAACCCTTTACCTAAAGGATTCTATAACTTTTCCTACCTACATAATCCCTAACCCTTTACCTAAAGGATTCTTGGGCTATAAATAGTCTCTACATCACTAGAAGAATCCATCACCCATACCATTCTCCATTCCATCCCATACTTGACAATTCCATTCTCCATCCACCATTCCATTCCATTCCATCTTGTAAATATTCCACAACACAATCCTTGGATGCTAGAAGGATTGAAGACTTGTTCTTGAGTATTTTTCTTTTCTTTCTTTTGCTTTGTTTATTTCAGTTCATGTATGGAGATTATATTAGTTCTTAGCGTGACTATGGCTAGGAGCTAATTACTTTGTTAGGAATTTCCTTGTGATTCTCTTGAAACTCTTATTCATGAATTAATAAATTAGTTGATTTATTCTTCACTTGTTTAAGATTTATTCAATAGTTGTTTTGATTGCTTGATAATTAATTGATCACTAGTTATCATCACTTATATGATTTCTAATCGAAATCCGAAAGGGGAGATTGTGAATATGCTATAGTTGAATAAATATAGGTTTAAATCGTGGACGAAAGTACCCTGATACTTATGTAGCTTAATAGGTTATTGCTCTTAATCATCCTTTGTAGTCAATCTTGTCACCGAAAGGTAGAAGGGTTCTCCATTGGGGTTGAGTGTTTATATTACCTTAACAGGAGTATAAAACGGTCTAGTTAACCTGCTATCTTAACGTAGAAGAAGAAGTTAGTCTAATTGTATTAAAGATTGAATAGAGTGGATCGTTGATGATCTTGGAAGCCCTAATTCTCCATCATAACTGATTTAAATCAAAGTATTTTCATAATTAATTTATTTCCTGCATTATTAGTTTAGAATTCCAACTCAATTAACGTTAACCAAATAGAAACTAAATCATAGATAATCAGTACTTGAAAACCAGTCCCTGAAGACGATATTCGGTCTTACCTAGACTATATTACTTGTAACGATACATGCACTTGCGTTTAGTGTGTGCATAAATCGCACATCAAGTTTTTGGCGCCGTTGCCGGGGATTGGCGTAGTTCAATATCATTTTATCTATTCTTAATTTCTAATTTGGTTTTTTTTATTTATTTATTACTATATTTTTCTCTTTTATTCGTGAAACCAGTGTGTCGTGATCCGTTTGTTGATTTTGATCTGTTGCAGGCATCTAGTTTATGCGAAGGAGAAGAGGAGCAGATACACTTGTTCCCTTCAACCCGGAGATTGAAAAGACTTGCAAACAGAATAGGAGAAACAAACGAGTTTTGACCTTAATAGCGATGGGGGGTTTGCAGAACAACAATGAGATGA
This sequence comes from Przewalskia tangutica, assembly GCA_029844215.1. Taxonomy (NCBI): domain Eukaryota; kingdom Viridiplantae; phylum Streptophyta; class Magnoliopsida; order Solanales; family Solanaceae; genus Przewalskia; species Przewalskia tangutica. The sequence continues at coordinate 135,093,462 of CM056722.1, forward strand.
ACGAAGGGTTAGGTGATCATCAACCTAACCAAAGGATGCCCCGGAGATTGCCAATGGATGTGGAAGAGAAGGTCCAGGTCCAAGCTGAGAAAAGCTTGGAAGATTATGTGCTGCCAAGGGTGAATGGAGCACAAACTTGCATCAGACTCCCAGTAATAGGAGCAAATAATTTCGAAATCAAGCCTGCGATCCTGAGTATGGTGCATAATACTGTTCAATTCGGAGGGTTGCCATCGGAAGATCCTCACATGCACATAACGAACTTCTTGGAATTGTGTGCAACTTTCAAGTATAATGGTGTTACTGACGACGCCATCCGATTGAGGCTTTTTCCCTTCTCACTCAGGGATAGAGCGAAAGTTTGGTTGAATTCCTTGCCTACAGATTCGATATTCACATGGCAGGAGCTGGCACAGAGGTTTTTAGCAAAGTTCTTTCCACCGTCCAAAGCCGCTAAGCTGAGAGGGGAGTTGAACAATTTTTATCAAGCTGATGGAGAGTCACTCTATGAGGCTTGGGAGAGATTTAAAGATTTGCAAAGGAAGTGTCCACATCATAGCATTGAGTTGTGGAATTTGGTCCATATTTTCTACAATGGGCTAAGCGGGACCACAAGAACGATCATTGGCCGACGCGGTGGAACTTTTCATAGAAAGACGACCTGCGAAGCCCATGATTTGTTAGAAGACATGGCCACCAATAATCATGTAACGAGGAGGGCGGAGGGTGAGTGGAAGAAGAGCAATAGGAGTTCATGAGATTGATGCCATCACAACATTAAATGCACAAGTTGCTCTCTTGACCAAGCAACTGCAACAAAACACAGTGTCAGTGAATGTAGTTCAAATGCCATTGAGTTGTGAGATGTGTGGAGGTCCACACACCTTTGATAGGTGGCCATCAGCAGATCCCAACAACATCTCGATCGAGCAAGCCGAATGCCAAGCAGTAGGGAATTATCAAAGGCCCCAGAACAACCCCTATTCAAATACCTACAATCCAGGGTGGAGGAATCACCCTAACTTTTCATGGAGGGGTGATCAAGGGCAGCAGAACCAATTTCGAGGCCAATACCAACATCAGCAACCATTCACTCAGGCCTCATCTTCACAACAATTTAATGCACCTGCTCAACAAGAGAAGCCAGATGAGTTGAGAGCAGCCCGGTTGACACTCACCAACTCACAGACCCAGTTCATGGCAGAGACCAGATCCTCTATCAGGAATTTGGAGACACAGGTGGGACAACTAGCGAAGATGGCAAACAATAGGCTACAGGGCACTTTGCCTAGCAATACAGAGATGAACCCCAGAGAACGATTGCCAGCGATGCGGTGAGGAATGGAAAAGCGATTAGAAACGACTTACACCCGGCTGTGGTTGAGCAGAGTAGATGCGAGAGAGGAGAGGGTTCACGAAGACCGCCCGATGTTAGAGAAAGCTCCAACCGTCCCAGTGAAGGAATATACTGAGAGGATTCCTTACCCGCAGAGGTTGCAAAAGAAAGTGGTTGATAAGCAATTCTCCAAGTTCTTGGAGATATTCAGAAAGCTACACATTAACATTCCATTCATTGAGGCATTGGAGCAAATGCCTACTTATTTTAAATTCATGAAGAGAATTCTTGGGAAGAAGAAGAAGTTGGCGGAGTATGCGACGGTGGCACTGACAGAGGAATGCAGTGCCATCTCGCAGAAGAAATTGCCCCCCAAACTCAAGGATCCAGGGAGCTTCACATTGCCTTGCACAGTTGGTAGGGTGATATGTAATAGGGCCCTTTGTGATTTGGGGGCTAGCATAAATCTTATGCCCTTGTCTGTTTTTAAGAGTTTGGGGTTAGGCGAAGCCAAACCAACCACTGTGAGCTTGCAGTTAGCAGATATGACAGTGGTGCATCCCAGGGGAACGATTGAAGATGTCTTAGTTAAGGTGGGAAAATTCGTCTTTCCTGCGGACTTCCCCATCCTTGATATGGAGGAAGATGATGAGATCCCCATCATATTGGGAAGACCATTATTGGCAACCGGGAGAGCCCTGATTGATGTGGAGAAGGGTGAGCTGACACTTAGAGTGGAAAGTGAAGAGATAGTGTTCAAACACATCATTGAACCCCCAGTAATGAGCAAGTGTTTTGCAGTTAGCACTGTTAGCACATCGGTTGAGCCAGAACAAGCAAAATCAAGGGAAATAAGCCCGCCAAAACAGGTAAGTAATGTTAAACCTCCTCTTGAAAAAAAAAGAAAAAAAAACAGAAGGAGGAAGCGAAAAATGTTGATGAAATTGATGGGCTGTGGGGTTAATCTACCCCATGCCTCTTGAGTAAAGAACTTGCGTCCGGCTAAAAGACGTTAAAGACAGCGCTACTTGGGAGGCAACCCAAGGTTATTTTATTTTATTCAATTTAATACAATTGAGTTTTTACATAGAACAGTCTCACAGAGGGTATTGTTTATATGTTGTGATGACAGGTGCAGGGCCAAAAATTTGAAGGACGAAAACTGAAAAAATCAAAAGAAAGGAAAAAAATCGGCCCGGCACATGGCGCCGATTCTGAGAACCTGGCGCCAAAAGTCGTAAGAGCTCGAAGTTTGGCGCGCAGCTGATTCTGAGGGCATGGCGCCAAAAGTCGTAAGAGCTCAAGTTTGGGCGCCACGGCGCTGGAAGTTCAGAGGGTCGTAGAAGTTTGGGCACTTGGCGCGATTCGAGGCAGCGCGCGTGAAGAAGAACCTGAATTTTAAAGGAGCCCTAATCCGATTTTCCTCTCTCCAAATCAAAAACCCAAACCTTTCCTCTCTCCAAAACCCACGAAATTAACCCTTTTTCCTAAAAATCTTCCACAAACTAAACTCAATCACAACCAAAGTACTTAAAGTCCTTACACCCTTAACCATCTTAAACAACAACCCTCATTCCATTGCCTCAATACATCATTAGGAACAAGAAAATCTTGAAGAACACCGTCCAAGGTAACCTTTATCACTTTTCTTGAAATCTTCAATACAATCAGGGGAGGTAATAGGTTTGGGGAGGTGTTTTATTGGTGGATGGTGTGTGGTGTGTTGAAGTTGGGTGTGAGAAATTTCGCGGAAGATTATACGAAGTGAGCGTGGGGTGTTGTACCGGTGCCTTGAGTGAAGTTTGGGGGTTGAAGAGTGTTGTAGCTTGCTGATTACACTGTGTGTTGATTGGTTTGATTGATAGTTCTTTGGGTAATATCAACAAACAAAGGAAACGCTGCCGAATTTATCTAAAGATGTCTGCCAAGAAGAGGAGAGCTTCCACATCCACCTCCGTCCCTCAATATGACACTACTAGGTTTGTCAGTCAAAAAGCTGAAGATAGATATCACAAACTTAGTACTAGACCCTTGATCCCTGAGAGATGAATGGAGTACCAAAGGGAGTCATTTGAGGAGGGAGATGCCTATGAGCCTATTCGGCCGATGATAGAGGTCATGGGGTGGAAGAGATTTGTTAACCCAGAAAGAATAGCACCGCAGAACACGGTAATGGTGAAAGAATTTTATGCTAACTTTCCAGAGAGAGGGTAGATGGTAGATGCTTTGTGAGAGGACAGTATGTGTCTGTGACGGCTGAAGTGGTGATTGTGCTATTAAGAACAACCGATGTTGAAGAAAGAGGTGACGATCGGAGCTATTTCATAACTTGTTCTAGAGACACCAACAACATCGACTGGGATGTCGTCGCAAGCACATTATGCTACCCTGGGGCTGAGTATGATATTGCAAGAAATGGATCAAGAGGACTGAGCAGATGTCAGTTCAACAAAACAGCCAAGGGTTGGTTATATTTAAATCGATGCGCTTAATTCCATCGATGCACTTTGCAGTGCGGCAGATAGAATAAAAATGATATATGGAATCATGTTAGGGAAGACGATTGACGTTGGGAAGGAAATATTGCAAAACATTGGAGAAACCAGTAGGTTGGTAACGACAGGTGGGTTGGAACATGTATCACTTATTAGCAGCTTATGCTCCAGACACGGAGTCCCAACTCTACCCACTGATACATATGAGAAGGGTCAACCTCCTATGTCATATGGGATAGTACATGTCTTCCCAGACCCAATCCCTCCAAAGAAGCGGCACCAGGAGACCCGGTACGGCCAGCAGCAGCGAAGGCGCCATGGATGAAGAGGAGCGTGAGACAGAGGCTCATCATGAGGTAAGCGGCGGCGGCAATGTCACGACCGAACCGGGCGTGATCGTGCCTACCGGGCACCCGATGAGTCATACATCGTAGAAAATCAGTGAACATAAATCAATAACATAAAATAACGAGTATAACAATAACTCAGGAAAACTTGCCTTTCGGCATATATATAAACAACAACTCTTTCAACGAAACGCTTTAATCCTTTTTTTTTTTACAAACCACGCTTGCGGTACTACAGACCTCTACGAATGATACGACAACAACGACGGGACGGGGCCGTCGCATACCACGAATGTAAGCACCTACAACAAGGGGACTATACGAATAAGCCTCGGAGGAACGGAGCTTCCCAATGAGCTGTGACCCTAGAGCGAGGATCAACGGCGGTGTACCTTTACTGCGGCATGAGCAGCCCGAAGGAGGTCGATCTACAGTGCAGAGTATGTGGCTGAAAATCAGTAAATGAAATCATAGTAGTCTATAAAGCGGGAGACATGTATGATAACCAAACTACGATTCCAATAAATAAGCGATCATATCAAGTCGGGGACTCACGCCTCAAATCATCACTCGATATAACAATGGGTCTCACGCCCACAACATCAATCATGCGCGGAATACCTTCCTCATCTGGCCATCGATGATAGAAAAGCACCAAGGAATACACATGAACAACGTGTCCCACTGTGTCAATTAAACGATGCGGGGTAATACGAAGACATAGCCGACTACTAACACCCGCGGTACTAACAAGGTCATAAAATGTATCATGATATCCGTCTGCACCGTCACATGATCAAAGCGGTCGCCGCGCAATATCAAATGTGCGCGTCTAGCCCTGGAACTCCCGCGACTCGCGTAGGCCAATCATAGGCGCGTGAGGTATAACCGCGTCGAGGGTAGCTACTCCGGCGTCGCCCGGACTCGCGATCGCATAGCCACATGCACCGCATGACCATAAAGGCGCGCTAACACGGAACTCGTAGCTCGCGCATAGGCCCCGGGACCCGCGTGAGGTATTCTCGAATCATGGTCCTGCATCACTGAGTCTACCCGCGTCGGAGGCGGCTTATCCCGGAAACACGGTGAGTGGTATAATACCAACATAACGGTTTATCGTTTAAACAACATAAGCACAATCGAGAAAACCCCTTTACACCAACATCACGTAATACTAACACACGTAGCGTCCTAATATGATTACTTATCAAAGCATCACGAAGGTATTACAAGGCTATCACAAACCAACACAATCAAGTTATACACACAAGGTACTTTCTACTATATGTCAACATGTTGGGTTTCTATCCCCAAAGTACTTCATACATTAACTTTTAAAAGATCGTTACTTTCACAAAAGTCACACAATACGTAGTATATGAAAATAGAGTGATTATCTTTTGAAGTGAATCAAAACACTTATCTTTGTAAAATCAAGTAACAACATTATTATCCAAACGCGTCAAGTTTGCCTAATTTCAAATGTTCACGTTTCTTATTTTAGAAAGGTTTCGTAGTTCATAGTCTTATTCATTTAAGAATATAATTCTCTTTTAAACTATCTCGAGAAACATAAGTCTTATATGTGAGTAGGATATTCTTGTTTATAACAATCTTATTACAAAGACCATGATCTAGGAAACATCATTTTGTCTCTTAGCTTATGCGGATGGAAGTTTCTCTTGATTTTAATAATACTAAATCACAAAACATTTCCTTTTATTAACTGCGATGGTTTGTCGATACACATTCGATTTTCAAATCGATAAAACATTCTTAAGCCGTTATTACCTAACTTCCCATAAAGCTAGTATAACTCTTAAGTTTTCAAAAACCAAGTATTACTTCTTCTTTCAAATGATTCAAAAATCTTTTGAAATACTTCAACTTCTTTATTAACACATAACAAGCGATTTATAGTTCAAATCGATTACCTTTTAAAAACCACAAGTATTTTCTTACCAACATAAAGTTGTTATAACCAACTTCCCATAAAGCCAATTCAAAAATCTTTTACTTCCCATAAAGCCGTTATAACACTTTATGTGTTAAACCAATCAAATACATTTAGCACATGCGTCACCGTACTACATAGTTCACATATATCATGCTAGAAGAGATAGGAAGAGGTTCACATACCTCGCGAGTATCGACTAATAGCAAAACGCCCCAGTACTTCCAACCGTCGGCTACTCCTAAGCCAAGTAGATCGCGCCACGTAGTACTTCAACCTATAAGGCCACAAGCGCTTATTAACATTTAGATCCCTTCGTAGAACATTCTACGAAAATTCGGCAGACTCCCCCGTATGCAGCGTAAATCTCCTCTCCTATCGGCCGCCATCAAGCCAACCGGGGGTTCATACATCTAACCTGACGTACAATTCTACCTCACGTAAAAGCTACACAAGTCTCTGTAATACTGATCCTGTACTCTTCTTCGAAAGGTTTCTTATTATTCAGCTTAAGTCAAAAGACATTGCGATAACAACGTTCATTATATATAGTATACTTCAACTATATAGTCTAACAACATGTATTTTCCAATTACAATAGAGGACAAGATATTTACCTCGATAAGCCCATAATTATCCGAGTTTAAATGTCGATCCCGAGCAAGGTTTAGCTCTACTCGTGCGCTCAGGCCCGACTCCAAACAACCCTTAGAAGTTCTAACCAACTTCTACTTATTACTCCAACTAACCATGGAGATTTTCCTTAGGGTTTCGGTTTTGTAACGGAAGGAAGTATAATAGTATTCTGGGCTTTTAGATAAGTATAACCTTAGAATACTACAAGGTATACGGCTAAGGTAATTTGGGCATTATAACAATACTTTTGAGAGTATTTCTACCAAGAGGGGGGGTGTATACCCCTCGGCCAAGGGGGGGGGGGACTCTCGGCTAAGGCCTCACAAGGGGGAGGGGTACGAGAACTTTACAACAAGGGAGGGAGGAATTTTAGACTTAGGAATTATTTGGAATGGATGAAGAAGTCATCCTAAGGGGGGTATTTATAGCACAAGCCAAGGCCAACCAATGGCCAAGATCTAGCCAAGTGCATAGCAAGTGTAGGGCCAAGATTCACCCATGTGTCCTTAACCAACTAACACACAAAATATCCTACCAACTCCCCCCTCTTCAATTCGTCCAAACCGCCCCCTTACGTCCGCCAATGGGAGGGTGCCAAGTGGCGCCCTCTTGTTGGCCCAACACGTTTCGTCTCTCGGAAAAATCCGTAAAAATTAAAAATGACATAGCCGGAATTTTCCCTACGAAAGCTGTGAAAACGTTTCGTCGAAAAACGACTCTAAACGGGTGTTGTGAACAAATAAATTTCGGCCAAGCCTAATTCTCAAGTTCAAATTTTCTACGTACGTCCTTACGTACATACTCGGGAAATACGGGGTATAACATTCTCCCCTCCTTAGAAACATTCGTCCCGAATGTTCCTTCTAAGTCTCAAAACAAACGTGCGCCAGTATAGTCTTCACTACCATACTTACGAAACAATCCTGCCACAATGGCCACAGAAACAACTGCGCAAAATACTTACATCCAAGTCCACGAGGAATCACCTCTAACATCACCACAAACACCTCTCTCCGGGGTCTAAAATATACTTCCTCCACACTTTTTCCAAACAAAAGAAATGGTCACATCTCTGCTTGCAATACATGCTCGCTTCTCCCTTTACTCGTCGTGATACCACTTTTGTCACTTTGCCGCGAGGTTCTAGTGTCACTCCGGCGACCTAACAAAGGGTACCTGGCTGCATGCGATCCCTGAGGCTGTCGTACACTCGAACTCTTACCACATTTCGAAATCGCTTGATTTCCCAAATCTCGGGTTACTATCTCCATTGAGTCATCATTAGCGAACACTCAATGGATCTCCGATACTTTCTGCGTATATAACACGAAAGACCGGACGTCTTGCCTCTAAGTCGGACGGCAATTGCTAACATATAGGCAACCTGGCCTATTCTTCACGTGAACTCAAAAGGCCCAAAGTAACTCGGGCTAAGTTCCTTCTGTTTCCAAACTCGTCACACCCTACCCGGGGTGGCACTTTCAAGAAGACCGACCGTCGGCTTTGAACTCTAAGCGTTGTCGCCGATTATCCGCATCGATTTCTCCGAGTGCCAAAACCTCTCCTAGACTTCCACTATCACGATCTGGAACAAGCTGAACCAACTATCGCACCTTGCCAACATCGAACCAATCGACCAAGCAAACTTACACTTCCGCCCTACAAGGCTTCAAAGGTGACATTCGAAACCGAAATGGTAGCTTAAACACTCCTCCACAGAGACAACAATCCCACCACTACATGAAATACACCGGCCCGGAGGCGAATGCGGTCTGAGACTACCGAAGTTCTTAACCGCTTGGTAAAACTTCCGAAACAAAAAGCGTACGCACTGGCTCCACTTCCTGTCATAAGGTGAAGGTAGGCACCCGTGCGACCTCACAACCTTTCAGTTAATCAACGCCGCCGAGTAAACGGTCTTTGCTAGAAGACAAGGCGGTGACCTCCTCGGCCCGACTCGGTCGAATCGTCCACGAATCGTGCACGTTAACTAAACTTGGGCCTAACACCTCATAACCCAACCCAAAGCGGGACCACCACAAACTGACCCCACCACAAACTGCGCGGGTTGACGCAACGTGGCCTCAACCCGACCCGTGAACGCGCGCGTACTAGCTCCCGAACCTAACAATCTCACTAATCACGTTACGAACACCTAGCGGTCTTCTTAGCTCAACTACCCTCTTTCATTCCACACTACTCAGGGGCTAATCCCACAAACATAACTCACGTGCACTATGCACTCCTATAAGGGTCAAACATAAACAATACATCTTTTACTCGAGATGGCCTTACCTCTAAGGTCTCTACGTATAAAACTCTAAGGCTCACACCTTCTCTATCCCCCAAAATCTTACTCGGTTAACCCACCATGATTTCTAATCACAACTAACACCGCTATCGTAACATAGCACTTAAGGTATACTCACCTTATCACACATACAGATCTCTAGAGGGTTAAGGATATATCTATATCTACTGCTTCACTCCCCTTAGTCGTTCTAATCAAACCTGCCCCGTAGGGCGCATAGCTAAGGAAGGTGACGACTACCCATCGATCCTGAAGGCTAAGTCCTCCTACAAGGACACTCTTTCGACATCAGACCCTGACGGTCATAGGTACAACAAGTACCAACTAAAAGACGACATTCCCCGGGATGACGTCTGTCACACTGTGAACCGGAAGATCTGGAGCTCTGACCAACTCCTGCGTACCCCGAACGTCCTGAAATTCGTGGAGGACCTCGCTGCACTGGTGGATGTGCATAATCTAATCCGCTGGTGAGGCGACTCGCCTCAAAAGTTACTAAAGGACCTTGCTGCTCTGGCCCTCTCCTGCTGTCCTTCGTTAACCCGTCGATCTCTACGCTTCTCGGCCTGCTGCGCATAAGCCCGTACACAGGCCATGCTCAAGCCCAACTGAAGAATTACTCTTGCACAACCCTCTCTTAGATATTCACCAAGACTCGCGGTACATCGGTATATTCTCTGGTAGCCAAATCCATAGCTAGTAACAGGGTCGCCTCTTGCAATCTATATTCTCTGTCCCCGGTCGTGGAACTGAAGGTTCAAATGTCATGGCCGCAGTAGGAACTGCCGCCGCCGTGCTAAACTCTGCTGGGGCTAGTGACGTCGCAAAACTCCCCGAAAGAAGCACCACCCCAGGTGATGATTGGGCCTGTGCCCACGTAACCCTCTGTACTCTACTCGCTCGCGGCTCCATGCCTTGCCCTCTGGGCGGGTTGCCTACGCGGAGGCATAGCGGTAAGGGAAAGAAATCGTTAGAGGTCCAACTTACAACACAAATTCTAAGGCACGATCTCAGAGTGAGAAGAATAGAAACCAATCCTAAAATATCCTATAGCCTCCCGATTATTGGTGTGGTGCACAACACACCGATAATCAAGACTCTACTGGATACGGTCTGTAGACACTTTCCGAGGATTAACTGCTCTGATACCACTTTTGTCACGACCCGAACCGGGCGTGGATCGTGCCTTACCCCGGGCACCCCAGTAGTCATACATCAGAGAAAATCAGCGGAACATAAATCAATAACATAAAATAACGGAAGTATAACAATAACCTGTGAAAACTTGCCTTTCGGCATATATATAGAAACAACAACTCTTTCAACCTGAACAGTTTAATCCCTTTTTTTTTTTACAAACCCTGCCCACAACAGTACTACAGACCTCTACGAATGATACGACAACAACGACGGGACAGGGCCCCGTCATACCCCTGAATGTAAGCACCTACAACAACAGGGGACTATACCAAGATAAGCCTCCGGAGGAACGGAGCTTCCCAACGCTGAACTGTGACCCTAAGAGCGAGGATCAACGACTGGTGTACCTTTACCTGCGGCATGACGCGGCCCGAGGTCAAGCGGTCAAGAAATGTATGGCGAAAATATTGTAAATGAAATCATAGTAGTCTATATAAAGCGGGAGACATGTATGATAACCAAACTACGATTCACAATAAATAGCGATCATATCAAGTCGGGACTCGCCTCGAAATCATCACTCGATATAACAATGGGTCTCACGCCCACAACATCAATCATGCGCGGAATACCTTCCTCCGCTGCGATCAATGATAGAAAAGCACCAAGGAATACACATGAACAATGTGTCCCACACTGTGTCAATTAAAGCGATGCAGGTAAATGCGAAGACATAGCCGACTACTAACACCGCGGTACTAACAAGGTCATAAAATGTATCATGATATCTGTCTGACCGTCGCATGATCAAAGCCGGTCGCTCGCCCGATATCAAATGTGCGCGTCTAGCCACAGAACTCCCGCACTCGCGTAGGCCAATCTCAGGCCCGCGTGAGGTATAACCCGCATCGGTAGCTACTCCGGCGTAAATCACGGACTCGCGATCTGCATAGCGCATGCACCGCATGACCATAAAGGCCGCACTAACACGGAACTCTCGTAGCTCCGCGTAGGCCCCGGGACCCGCATGAGGTATTCTCGAATCATGGTCCCGCATCACTGAGTCTACCGCGTCGGAGGGCGGCTTATCCCGGAAACACGGTGAGTGGTATAATACCAACATAACGGTTTATCGTTTAAACAACATAAGCACAATCGAGGAAAACCCTTTACACCAACATCACGAATACTAACACACGTAGCGTCCTAATATGATTACTTATCAAAGCGTCACGAAGGTATTACAAGGCTATCACAAACCAACACAATCAAGTTATACACACAAGGTACTTTCTACTATATGTCAACATGTTGGGTTTCTATCCCAAAGTACTTCATACATTAACTTTTTAAAAGATACGTTACTTTCACAAAAGTCACACAATACGTAGTATATGAAAATAGAGTGATTATCTTTTGAAGTGAATCAAAACACTTATCTTTGTAAAATCAAGTAACAACATTATTATCCAAACGTCAAGTTTGCCTAATTTCAAATGTTCACGTTTCTTATTTTAGAAAGGTTTAGTAGTTCATAGTCTTATTCATTTAAGAATATAATTCTCTTTTAAACTATCGAGAAACATAAGTCTTATATGTGAGTAGGATATTCTTGTTTATAACAATCTTATTACAATGACCGTGATCTAGGAAACATCATTTTGTCTCATCTTAGCTTATGCGGATGGAAGTTTCTCACGATTTTAATAATACTAAATCACAAAACATTTCCTTTTATTAACGCTGCGATGGTTTGTCGATACACATTCGATTTTCAAATCGATAAAACATTCTTAAGCCGTTATTACCTAACTTCCCATAAAGCTAGTATAACTCTTAAGTTTTCAAAACCAAGTATTACTTCTTCTTTCAAATGATTCAAAAATCTTTTGAAATACTTCAAGTTCTTTATTAACACATAACAAGCGATTATAGTTCAAATCGATTACCTTTTTAAAAACCACAAGTATTTTCTTACCAACATAAAGTTGTTATAACCAACTTCCCATAAAGCCGTTATAACACTTTTATGTTAAACCAATCAAATACATTTAGCACGTATCGTCTACGTACCGCATACATAGTTCACATATATCATGCTAGAAGAGATAGGAAGAGGTTCACATACCTCGCGACGAGTATCGACTAATAGCAAAACGCCTCAAGTACTTCCAACCGTCGGCTACTCCTTGCCAAGTAGATCGCGCCACACGTAGTACTTGACCTATAAGGCCACAAGCGCTTATTAACATTTAGATCCGCCGTAGAACATTCTACGAAAATTCGGCACACCTCCCACATGGCGTAAATCTCCTCTCTATCGGGGCCGCTATCAAGCCAACCGAGGGGTTCATACATCTAACCGGACGTGCAATTCTACCTCACGAAAAGCTACACAAGTCTCATGTCTGATCCTGTACTCTTCTTTCAAAAGGTTTCTTATTATTGGGCTTAAGTCAAAAGACATTGCGATAACAACGTTCGATTATATATAGTATACTTCAACTATATAGTCTAACAACATGTAATTTCCAATTACAATAGAGGACAAGATATTTACCTCGATAAGCCCATAATTATCCGAGTTTAAATGTCGATCCCGAGCAAGGTTTAGCTCTACTCAAGTGCGCTCAGGCCGCTCAAACAACCCTTAGAAGTTCTAACCAACTTCTACTTATTACTCCAACTAACCATGGAGATTTTCCTTAGGGTTTCGGTTTTGTGTGGAAGGAAGTATAATAGTATTTCTGGGCTTTTCGTATAAGTATAACCTTAGAATACTACAAGGTATACGACTAAGGTAATTTGGGCATTATAACAATACTTTTGAGAGTATTTCTACCAAGAGGGGGGGTGTATACCCTTCGGCCTACCCAGCTGTGGGGAACTCTCGAGGGGACTCTCGGCTAAGGCCTCACAAGGGGGAGGGGGACGAGAACTATACAACAAGGGAGGGAGGAATTTTAGACTTAGGAATTATTTGGAATGGATGAAGAAGTCATCCTAAGGGGGGTATTTATAGCACAAGCCAAGGCCAACCAATGGCCAAGATCTAGCCAAGTGCATGCAAGTGTAGGGCAAGATTCACCCGTGTGTCCTTAACCAACTAACACACAAAATATCCTACCAACTCCCCTCTTCAATTCGTCCAAACCGCCCCTACGTCGCTTGATGGGAGGTGCCAAGTGGCGCCCTCTTGTTGGCCCAACACGTTTCGTCTCTCGGAAAAATCCGTAAAAATTAAAAATGACATAGCCGGAATTTTCCCTACGAAAGCTGTGAAAACGTTTCGTCGAAAAACGACTCTAAACGGGTGTTGTGAACAAATAAATTTTGGCCAAGCCTAATTCTCAAGTTCAAATTTTCTACGTACGTCCTTACGTACATACTCGGGAAATACGGGGTATAACAAGCAACCCCCAGAATTAGAACCTCCGGTGCCTTTAATGGAGCAGTTGCTCATGAACCAGAGGAGGAGGATGCAGAGCTTTGACATAATGATACAAGGTCAACAGGACCTGAGGCAAGGACAGCAAGAACTAAGGCATGAGCAACAACAGTCGCACCAAAGATTTGATGAGATGAGTTCCTTGTTCAACCAGTGGTCCATGCATTATCCGTCGCCACCGCCACCACTTTAAACCAAGTCTGTAAGTTGTCTTTTTTTTTTTGAGTCTTGCACACATTGGGGACAATGTGTGATTTAAGTTTGGGGGTGTCTTATTGTTTTTTGAGTTTTTTTGATTTGTTTTAGTATTTTTGAGTCAGATTTTTTTTTAAAGATCATGCATGTTGTAGTTACTGAAATCGCCTAGTGAAGTAAGTTGAATAATGTAATGGAATTAGAAGCAACCATCTAAACACTTAGGTTAGATATGTCTATAATTCATGAAATCGAACTATTTGGAGTAGTTTTCTTGATTTATGCATTGTTAGTAATTAAACCTATGTGTATGATTGCTTGCTATTTGAGGCGAAATAACTAGGATATGCATGTTAGGGAGATGATTCAGGCATTTCTTTGTTAGTCCTTTCTTACTATTTTTGCCTATCCCTGACATTCAAATTATATCTCTAGTCAGCCCCTTTGAGCCTAAAAATAAGACTTTTCTTTGACACCCTATAATTCCACACTTGTGACATAAGTGAAAAATTGAGGTGATTGGAATATAAAGTGTTAAAAAAGAGACAAAAAGAGTGAACAATTTTGATGCACCCCAATGAAAAAGTAATAATAAATAGGCAAAAGCCTAAGTTTGGGAGTGCCGGCTATTCATAATACACTCCATTCTCTCAAAACAAAAGAGGGGAAAGATAGGTATGAAGTGAAAAAGAGAATCACAAAAAAAGGGAAGAATTCAAAGCAAAAGAGCTTATGGTACGTAAATTGAGCCTAAATGCCTATTTTTACCTACCCATGCCTAAGCCTACATTACAACCCTGAAAAGCCCTGAAAAGCCCTGAAGATCTCTTACATGTGTACCCATGATTAGTGGAGAATAGCAAGTAAACATGCCATAGGATTTTGAAATTGACATGCATAGTTAGGTATTCTTACTTCCATTGAGCATGATTAAATTGAATTTGCGAAATATCTGACTTGAAGTGTTTAGAATGCTAAAAATTCATGCTATATGTTCCTGCATATTATTCTACTAACCTTCATGCTTTTCTACGTAACAATGATGCAGCAATTTGATCAATGTCTTTGAGTCATTTTATTTTCCTTTCTTTCGTGTCTTTGTTTATATTTTTGATCTTTGTTCGAGGGCGAGCAAAGGTTAAGTTTGGGGGTGTTTGATCGGTGTATTTTATATACACCTTTTGAGTCATTTTTAGTTAGTCTTTTGCCCATTTTTGTACAAATACGTGTCGTCTTAGGATAGATTTTCTTTCTTTTGAGTCATAATGGTTTAAAGTGGCTCATTGGCGAAAAGGAGCAAAAAGATGGCAGAAACAGAGATTTCAGAGCTCAAAAAGCTAGAAAGTTGGCGAACCGGGCAAGAAACAGGGCGGCGCCTCCAACCAGTAGCATCAGAGCACCGCGGCGCCCAAAATCTGAGAAGCTGCGGGAGTTTGTAGCGCGGCTGATTCTGGAACGCGGCGCCGAGGCGGGAATTCTGCCAAATTCGAATGGGAATGAGCCAAGGCCTAAAAGGAAAAGGTTAAGAACGATTTAGAGGCTATAAAAAGGAGCTTTCTAGGTCAGATTAAGTGTTCCAAACCCTTGCCAATTCATCACAAACTTGGAGATCAAGATTGGAGACTACTTTTGTGTAACTTCTTGTTTCTTTGTTTTATTTCTTTGTAGTTTATGTTGGATATTAATTTAGTTCTTGGCATATCTATGGCTAGGAACTAACTTAATTTAGGGCTTTCCATATCAAATCACTTAAAACTCATTCTTATGAATTCATGCATGTTTTGGTTTCTTCTTATCATTGTTGAGATTTATTCAATATTTGTCTTGAATGTTTGGTAATTAATTGATCACTAATTATCATAATCTATATGATTTCTAATCGAAATCCGAAAGGGGAGATTGTGAATATGCTATAGTTGAATAAACATAGGTTAAATCGTGGACGAAAGTACCCCGATACTTGTGTAGTTTAATAGGTTATTGCTCTTAATCCTCCTTTATAGTCAATCTTATCACCGAAAGGTAGAAGGGTTCTATATTGGGGTTGAGTTTTTATATTACCTTAACAGGAGTATAAAACGGCTTAGTTAACCTGCTATCTCAAAATAGAAGAAGAACCATAATTAATTGCATTAACAAGTAAGATGAGCGGATAGTTGAGGAGATTTGGAAGCCCTATTTTCACCATATCTGTAGTAAAATAAAGTAATTTAGTTAGCATTCATAAGTATAGTTATAAATAATTCATCCATCATCGGTTACCAAATAGATACCATAGAATAGAGTTTGAGAATTGGACACTAATCCCTGAGGACGATAACTCGGTCTTCTAGACTATATTACTTGTCACGATACGTGCATTTGCGTTTAGTGTGTGCATAAATCGCGCATCAAGTTTTTGAAATCCATGCTATATGTTCCTGCATATTATTTTACTAACCTTCATGTTTTTCTAAGTAACAATGATGCAGCAATTTGATCAATGTCTTTGAGTCATTTTATTTTCCTTTCTTTCGTGTCTTTGTTTATATTTTCGATATTTGCTCGAGGGCGAGCAAAGGTTAAGTTTGGTGGTGTTTGATCGGTGTATTTTATATACACCTTTTGAGTCATTTTTAGTTAGTATTTTACTCATTTCATTTATGTTTAGTATAGTATTAGGGTCGTTTTCCTTTCTTTTGTGTCGCAGCGGTCAGAAATGGAGAAATGACGAAAAGAATATGAAATGAGCTTAATTGAGATGAAATTGCACACTTAAAGGGCCCAATAAATGAAGTCTAAGAAGTCCCGGAAAGTATAGAAAAGATCAGACGAAGCCCGGATGAAAACTGGACGACGAAGCGAAGAACCGCCGAAAAAATGCCACCGGCGCCGTGGTGCCTGGCAGCAGCGCCGACCACTGAAGTTGTCTGAAACTCTCTGATTTTCAGGCGCCGTGGCGCCGATCGCGAACCACGCAGCGGTATTTTTGACGTTTTGGGCCAAATTTGACACGTTTTCAGGGTCCAAAAGGGATAACTTTTACAACCTACATAATCCTTAACCCTTTACCTAAAGGATTCTATAACTTTTCCTACCTACATAATCCCTAACCCTTTACCTAAAGGATTCTTGGGCTATAAATATTCTCTACATCACTAGAAGAATCCATCACCCATACCATTCTCCATTCCATCCCACACTTGACAATTCCATTCTCCATCCACCATTCCATTCCATTCCATCTTGTAAATATTCCACAACACAATCCTTGGATACTAGAAGGCTTGGAGACTTGTTCTTGAGTATTTTTCTTTTCTTTCTTTTGCTTTGTTTATTTCAGTTCATGTATGGAGATTATATTAGTTCTTAGCGTGACTATGGCTAGGAGCTAATTACTTTGTTAGGGATTTCCTTGTGATTCTCTTGAAACTCTTATTCATGAATTAATAAATTAGTTGATTTCTTCTTCACTTGTTTAAAATTTATTCAATAGTTGTTTTGATTGCTTGATAATTAATTGATCACTAGTTATCATCACTTATATGATTTCTAATCGAAATACGAAATGGGAGATTGTGAATATGCTATAGTTGAATAAACATAGGTTTAAATCGTGGACGAAAGTACCCCGATACTTGTGTAGCTTAATAGGTTATTGCTCTTAATCCTCCTTTGTAGTCAATCTTGTCACCGAAAGGTAGAAGGGTTGGGCTTTCCATATCAAATCACTTAAAACTCATTCTTATGAATTAATGAATGTTTTGGTTTCATCTTATCATTGTTGAAATTTATTCAATATTTGTCTTGAATGTTTGGTAATTAATTGATCACTAATTATCATAATCTATATGATTTCTAATCGAAAGCCGAAAGGGGAGATTGTAAATATGATATAGTTGAATAAACATAGGTTAAATCGTGGACGAAAGTACCCCGATACTTGTGTAGTTTAATAGGTTATTGCTCTTAATCCTCTTTTATAGTCAATCTTATCACCGAAAGGTAGAAGGGTTCTATATTGGGGTTGAGTGCTTATATTACCTTAACAGGGGTATAAAACGGCTTAGTTAACCTGCTATCTCAAAATAGAAGAAGAACCATAATTAACTGCATTAACAAGTAAGATGAGCGGATAGTTGAGGAGATTTGGAAGCCCTATTTTCACCATATCTGTAGTAAAACAAAGTAATTTAGTTAGCATTCATAAGTATAGTTATAAACAATTCATCAATCATCGGTTACCAAATAGATACCATAGAATAGAGTTTGAGAATTGGACATTAATCCCTGAGGACGATAACTCGGTCTTCTAGACTATATTACTTGTCACGATACGTGCACTTGCGTTTAGTGTGTGCATAAATCGCGCATCAGCTTCCTCAGAATTTTATTTACTAATTTTCTGAACTACAAACTTCTTCTTCTTCTTCTTATGTGTGTGATACACTGTCGTTGAGTGGTTCGCCGCTACCTGAATTTGGAGTACTACTATTCTGGTAAGATAATCGTTCTATCCTGGGAGGGGATTGTCACTCCCCGAACCCCGGGCCCGTGACTGGTGCCCTACCTGGGCACCCTTCTACCTAACTGACACAAGTAAACTGCGGAATTTAAATAACACCTCATTTTTTATTTTTTTTTAAAACCAACATATGTGCAAGGGCAAAGCCGACAAGGCTGCCATATAATGTACATAATAAAAAGACACTACAATGTACATGAGTCCAATCCCACATATGAATACAGACATCTAAGAGTTTTACTGAACTATGACGGGACAAGGCCCCGTCGTACCCATAACTGTACAAAAGCATGTACTGAAGGATCTATACCAAAAAGATAAACTCCTGAACAGATGGAGCTATCCAAAAACTCTGAGCAGGGTCCTACACCTGCAGATCACCAAACTGCGTACCTAAACCTGCGGCATGAACGCAGCCCCCCGAAGGAGGTCAGTACGAAGAATGTACCAAGTATGTGAACAAGAAAAATCGTAATGAAATCATAACGATCTAAACAAAAGCAGGAGACATGTATGATAGCCAAACTACGATTACAATACATAAGCGGACACGTCAAGTCGGGCGCGTGCCTCAAAGTCATTACTCAAATCTAACCATGGGTCTCACGCCCATAATATCAATCATGCCCGTGGAATCCTTCCTCACTGTCGGCAGTCCATGATATAATACGACATCAGTAAGCACACTGAACCTTGCAATCATGAGAGTAATGCAATCATTTTTATCTTTTAAGTTATGTTTTTAACAATGAGAATTATTGTTCCACTTTAAATCATACACACACTGCACCCTTTCATTAATGAAATCACTATTGTTTCAAAACATGAAGGCCGTGCCAGTGCCAGGGTCAACCACCCTCTGTGTTATAATGCAACCTATCATAGGACTATTTCACCCGCAAGGGACTATTTCACCCGCTTAGGTCATGAGGACCCGCAATGAGTCATCGGTACACGATACTCGCATCACGGATAGTTAATCCATGGCTTATATATATCCCGGGAATTTAACCCGCCCGAGTCAAATACCGACCCGTCGTGAGTGTGTACCACTCACCCTCATGGGGAGCTAACCCATGGTATCCTTGAAACAAGTTGCCGACCCTTTATGGAGGGACGCGGAGATGTGGAAATATGACACTTGCACGAATGTCTATATGAGCAACCCATATGCAAGCAAACCAAGACAAAACCATGCCTTTACACAAATCAAGACAATTACCATGCCTTTCTTTTTGTCATAAACCAAGACAATACCATGCCTTTCCTTTTTTTACACAAACCAAGACAATACCATGCCTTTACACAAACCAAGACAATTACCATGCCTTCTTTTCACATAAAACAAGACAATTACCATGCCTTCTTTTTACATAAACCAAGAGAAATCCTTATTTAAGCAAGTCAAAGTACTTATCAAGGCACACATAGAATAATTCTCAATTAAACAAGTCAAAGTACTATCAAGGCACACATAGAATAATTCTCATTTAAACAAGCCAAAGTACTATCAAGGCACGAATGGAAAAATTCTCATTTAAACAAGCCAAAGTACTACGTACGTACATTCTTTTCAAAAGACTCCTTTTTATGTAAAACCCCAAGATACTAACACCCGTAGTATCAAGGCATGTCTATTTTTTTCAAATAAGTTACTACACCTTTAGAAATTCATTTCAAGGCTTTGAAACTAAGTAACTTTAAATTTTCGCAATCTAGGCAACTTATGCCCATTAATCAAAATAGACAACTTTCTTAACCTTCCATAAAGCCGTTATAACCAACTTCCCACTAGCCAAAAGATTTGGAAACCACTTCCTTTTCAAGACTCTATGTACTTTAAGTAAAATACTTTCACTTTTAAGAATCCAAACTTCACTAAGGAAATGGATTATAACAACTTACAATTTAAACATCAAAGTACAATCAAGGAAGTATATAGAACAAATTCTATATTAGGCAATCCAAGTACAACCAAGGAATGGATCATTTAAGGAGTAGGACTTACTTTCTTTATCTTAAGGAATCATGCTAGAAGAAGAGGAGATGGTTCACATACCTTATCGGCTTAATCCCCAAGCTAAGTCGAATACTCCGCACGTAGAATTGTCAACCTATAATGGCCACAACAAGACTATCAACTTCTAGTTTCTAACGTAGAATAATACTAAGTATACGGTCTCTTATTCTACGGAAAATTGGGCAGCACCTCCTTTGTTTCTACATACTTTGCCACCTTTTTCAAGGCCGAATTCAATAACCAAACATGCCACATTTAAGGCTCAACATACCAACCAATCAAATGGGATTACACGCCTTACAATACGTGTAAAATTCCGCCCCACAATTCATACCAAGTAGTTTAATATCCAAAGCCATTCTCGGCCAACATATACAACAACACTAAGTCCTTTCCAATTCTTTTTCAATCCAAGTTCTTAGGTCTAACATGTTATATAGTCATAAACAACTTTAACAACTATAATTCCTTCTATATATAACATGTGACGACTTATACTAATAATCAACTTGAATTGTAATCATAAGGGCTAAACATGCTAGTTTCGAATTAGGGTTCCAATATCCAATACACTTATCAAACTTCATACCATATATCTCATGCTTGCTAATATCCATAGCTACAACAATACGTAAACTTTAATTGCTAAAACGACAAGATTTATACCTTTACAAGCCCTTAAAATTTCCAAGATTCAAAGTCGCTCCTTAGCAATTATTAGCTTATTTCCTTTACGCTCCAATCCGCTATTTGAAGCCCTTAGAAATTCACAACCAACTTCTCTTCCATTTCTAATCCAAACTTGTGAAAACGACTTAGGTTTTCGTCTTGCAACTAATGTGAAAACGTCGTTTTTCCGAAATCTTTCTATTGAGATATCCTTACAATACCCTTAGGGACCTAGGGTTAAAGTCTTGTGAATAATGGATTAAAACTACAAAAAAAATTTGTGTGGGAGATGATGAACCCGAGAGCTCTCAAAGCTAGCACAAGTGTTCTCTAATTTTTCTAAGTGTGGAAGACCTTGTCTTGCTGCAAGTGTGGTATATAAAATACAATGGAGGGTTTAGATTGCAACACTTGAGTGGCTAGGATGAAGAACACTTGGATAATTAGCCAAGTGGACAAGTTGACAAGTCAACAATCTCAAGCTTGAAGACCTATCATCCACAATGGTCAAATGACCATTCTAACCTTGTATAATTTCGTCCAAGACCATGTGGGGGGAGGTGCCACGTGTCGCCCTCCCATTCGTCCATAAAATTCTGTAACCCTCGTGGGCCCCACAAAATGTAAAATCCCTCGGGTGGGCCCCACACGACCAAATCCGTAAAAATAAATTTCCATAATGTTTATAAGTTCCATATTCTTCAAATAATGCCTTTTGAGAATTCAATTCTCATCAACGAACATTTTTCCTTTCCGACATTCGGAAGATTTTCCGTCGGAAAAATAATTCTTCCTTTCGTACTAATTTCAAGTCTTGTATTCCTTACGTACATTCTCTTATACATGTCCTGGACTTACGGGGTGTAACATTCTTCCCCCCTTAGAAACGTTCGTCCCCGAATGTTCTTAGTCGGTTGTCAAGCTATACAAACTCCGGCACAGTCTCTATACTATGCCTATCAATCAATACTCCACAAGACCAACGATGCCACACATGACCACCACATAACATACGTAAACATATCAATGGACCTTCCGTCCGTGGTCCCTTCTCACAATACTCGAAGGTTACTGTCTTATCAAAAACAAGATCTTTAGAGGTTACTTTATTTTCTTACTTGTCATACTTTCTCGTACTTCTAGACTTATTTATCATACGTACAAAATTTCGCGTATTGATTCTGTTCTCCGATCCTTGGAGTTACTATCCAAACTTGGCCATTTTGTTACTTACATTCCCGTTAAGGCTATTCTCGGTCCTTACGACCCGGTTCTGGTGGACGCATCCACGAACTCGTACAATGATCAACTAGACTTGGGCCTTGCATCCTCGTGACCCTATCACATAGTGGGACCATATCCAACTGACATCACCCCATTCCATACTACCGGTTGACCCGAAATGAGTCCATAACCTGACCCATCGTCATACTTAACTTCTCATTCTTAGTCTGGAATAAATTTCTCTCTTATCTCAAGGTACTTCTTACCCTATCCCCTTATTCACTAGAGGTTCACACATATCTTTGAAGTATTTCTCAGATGCATTCTTCCCTATCGGTCTTACACTTATTATGGGGTAACTACAACTTGTGAACTCTACACAACTATAGTCTCAGTTCACTTACCATTCTTGTCAACATTCTTAATTTTTCACTTTACTAATCAAAGTATTCCTACCTCTGGGGGTACTATCACTTACAACTGCTAGCAATAAAGGGAAAACATATATGCTAGGGCGAAATGTGAATCTATCAATGCACGTATGATTCAAAAGAATCAAAATATACCTGTAACCACATGCGATGTTGCCTCCTGATCCTACCCAGTAGTCACGTCATCTACGCGGTTCGAAGGACCGCCAGAACTATAAACTCCACTCTGACCTCTACCACGGTTGGCTGACATCTGAACACCCTGCCCTGGGGGACGCACAGCTGTAGATGAAAAGGAATCAACCATCGGCCTCATAGGCTGAGCCACCACACCGATGCTCTTTCTAAAAGGACACACCCTCAGTATATGGCCCGGACGGCCACAATAAAAACAAACACATGTGCCATAACGGCATTTCCCCATATGACGCTTACTACATCGGAAACACTGAGGAATATGTGGCCTCGACCGAGAAAATCCTCTGCTCCTCTGAGAACTTCGAGCCCTGGAGCTCGGACCGGCTCCTAAATTCCTGGTGGGGTCAAATCTCCCACCTGTGAGCTGCGGGGGTATGTACTGGGTAGGCTGGGGCGAATATCTCACTCATTCTTGAAATTGCTCGTCCAACAATTCACCGGATAACCAACCGTCTAGCCTCTTCTGATCTCCGCGTGGGCCCTCTACCTCTGTACACCTGCTGTCTTGGCCGAATAACCTCCTGCTGATGAAAGCTGTACCGCTTATCTTGGTCAATAACATAATCGCTTCCTCGCACCTATAGTCTTCTCTGGCCCGAGAAACTGGAGGCTCTGCAGTCTTTGGGGCCACAAAACAGCGCGTAAGAACTTCGATCGCGGTACAACATCCGGTATACCACAGGCATAAGCCCTATCAACTCTCGAGTCTAACTAGTAGCTCTGCTACTCCTTTGCCCACAGGCAGCTGTTGCTCTCGCGGAGGCATACCAGAACACAAAAATACGTCGAGAGGAATTATCTTACTAACACGACTACGGCACGATCTCTCGAGTGAGAAGAATAGAAACCAACTCCTAAATGTCCTGTAGCCTCCTGTTTATAGGTGTGGCGCGCAACACACCGATAATCAAGACTCTACTAGACACGGTCTATGGACATTCCGAGGACTGACTGCTCTGATACCACTCTGTCACTCCTCGAACCTTGGGCCCGTGACTGGTGCCCTACCTGGGCACCCTTCTACCTAACTGACACAAGTAAACTGCGGAATTTAAATAACACCTCTTTTTTTTTTTAAACCAACATACGTGCAAGGGCAAAGCCGACAAGGCTGCCATATAATGTACATAATCAAAAGACACTACATTGTACATGAGTCCAATCCCACATATGAATACAGACCTCTAAGAGTTTTACTGAACTATGACGGGACAAGGCCCCGCCGTACCCATGCGTACAAAAGCACATCAAGGATCTATACCAAAAGATAAACTCACGAGCGGATGGAGCTATCCAAAACTACGGCGGTCCTATACCTGCAGATCACTAAACTGCGTACCTAAACCTGCGGCATGAACGCAGCCCTCCTAAGGAGGTCAGTACGAATAATGTACCAAGTATGTGAACAGTAAAATACTGTAATGAAATCATAACAGTCTAAACAAAATAGGAGACATGTATGATAGCCAAACTACAGTACACAATACATAAGCAGTCACATCAAGTCAGGGACGCATGCCCTCAAAGTCATTACTCAAATCTAACCATGGGTCTCACTCCCATAATATCAATCATGCCCGTGGAATCCTTCCTCACCGTGATCCATGATATATCGACATCGATAAGCACCGAACCTTGCAATCATGAGAGTAATGCAATCATTTTTATCTTTTAAGTTATGTTTTTAACAATGAGAATTACTGTTCCACTTTAAATCATACACACACTGCACCCTTTCATTAATGTAATCACTACCGTTTCAAAACATGAAGGCCGTGCCAGTGCCAGGGTCAACCACCCTCTGTGTTATAATGCAACCTATCAAGGGACTATTTCACCCGCAAGGGACTATTTCACCCGCTTAGGTCATGAGGACCCGCAATGAGTCATCGGTACACGATACTCGCATCACGGATAGTTAATCCATGGCTTATATATATCCCGGGAATTTAACGCCCGAGTCAAATCTGACCGTCGTGAGTGTGTACCACTCACCCCCATGGGGAGCTAACCCATGGTATCCTTGAAACAAGTTGCCGACCCTTTATGGAGGGACGCGAAGATGTGGAAATATGACACTTGCACGAATGTCTATATGAGCAACCCATATGCAAGCAAACCAAGACAAAACCATGCATTTACACAAATCAAGACAATTAGCATGCCTTTCTTTTTGTCATAAACCAAGACAATACCATGCCTTTCCTTTTTTTACACAAACCAAGACAATACCATGCCTTTACACAAACCAAGACAATTACCATGTCTTCTTTTCACATAAAACAAGACAATTACCATGCCTTCTTTTTACATAAACCAAGAGAAATCCTTATTTAAGCAAGTCAAAGTACTTATCAAGGCACACATAAAATAATTCTCAATTAAACAAGTCAAAGTACTATCAAGGCACACATAGAATAATTCTCATTTAAACAAGCCAAAGTACTATCAAGGCACGAATGGAAAAATTCTCATTTAAACAAGCCAAAGTACTACGTACGTACATTCTTTTCAAAAGACTCCTTTTTATGTAAAACCCCAAGATACTAACACCCGTAGTATCAAGGCATATCTATTTTTTTCAAATAAGTTACTACACCTTTAGAAATTCATTTCAAGGCTTTGAAACTAAGTAACTTTAAATTTTCGCAATCTAGGCAACTTATGCCCATTAATCAAAATAGACAACTTTCTTAACCTTCCATAAAGCCGTTATAACCAACTTCCCATAAAGCCGTTATAACCCTTTATGGTTTTAGACCAATTCATTCCTTTTTATATCCAAGAGACTTACACTTTTAAAACCAAGTATCACATACTTACAAATCAAGTTTCTTAACTTTCAAAATACTTTAAGTCTCTTAATATTTAGAAGTCAAGTTTCTTAACTTTAGAAATCAAGTTTCTTCTACTTTAAATCTCAAGTAACTCACACCTTTAAAACAAGTTACTTCTCTTTAAATCATGTCATTTCTCCTCTTTTTAATCAATTAAGTAAATCACTCATTTTACTCCCCTAAAGTCATTATAACAACCTTTAGGTTTTGGAACTAAGGCACTAGCCAAAAGATTTGGAAACCACTTCCTTTTCAAGACTCTATGTACTTTAAGTAAAATACTTTCACTTTTAAGAATCCAAACTTCACTAAGGAAATGGATTATAACAACTTACAATTTAAACATCAAAGTACAATCAAGGAAGTATATAGAACAAATTATATATTAGGCAATCCAAGTCTGACGAGGAATGGATCATTTAAGGAGTAGGACTTACTTTCTTTATCTTAAGGAATCATGCTAGAAGAAGAGGAGATGGTTCACATACCTTATCGGCTTAATCCCCAGCTAAGTCGAATACTCATACGTAGAATTGTCAACCTATAATGGCCACAGCAAGACTATCAACTTCTAGTTTCTAACGTAGAATAATACTAAGTATACGGTCTCTTATTCTACGGAAAATTGGGCAGCACCTCCTTTGTTTCTACATACTTTGCCACCTTTTTCAAGGCCGGATTCAATAACCAAACATGCCACATTTAAGGATCAACATACCAACCAATCAAATGGGATTACACGCCTTACAATACGTGTAAAATTCCGCCCCACAATTCATACCAAGTAGTTTAATATCCAAAGCCATTATCGGCCAACATATACAACAACACTAAGTCCTTTCCAATTCTTTTTCAATCCAAGTTCTTAGGTCTAACATGTTATATAGTCATAAAAAACTTTAACAACTATAATTCCTTCTATATATAACATGTGACGACTTATACTAATAATCAACTTGAATTGTAATCATAAGGGCTAAACATGCTAGTTTCGAATTAGGGTTCCAATATCCAATACACTTATCAAACTTCATACCATATATCTCATGCTTGCTAATATCCATAGCTACAACAATACGTAAACTTTAATTGCTAAAATGACAAGATTTATACCTTTACAAGCCCTTAAAATTTCCAAGATTCAAAGTCGCTCCTTAGCAATTCTTAGCTTATTTCCTTTACGCTCCAATCCGCTATTTGAAGCCCTTAGAAATTCACAACCAACTTTTCTTCCATTTCTAATCCAAACTTGTGAAAACGACTTAGGTTTTCGCCTTGCGACTAATGTGAAAACGTCGTTTTTCCGAAATCTTTCTATTGAGATATCCTTACAATACCCTTAGGGACCTAGGGTTAAAGTCTTGTGAATAATGGATCAAAACTACAAAATTTTCTTGTGTGGGAGATGATGAACCCGAGAGCTCTCAAAGCTAGCACAAGTGTTCTCTAATTTTTCTAAGTGTGGAAGACCTTGTCTTGCTACAAGTGTGGTATATAAAACACAATGAAGGGTTTATATTGCAACACTTGAGTGGCTAGGATGAAGAACACTTGGATAATTAGCCAAGTGGACAAGTTGACAAGTCAACAATCTCAAGCTTGAAGACCTATCATCCACAATGGTCAAATGACCATTCTAACCTTGTATAATTTCATCCAAGACCATGTGGGGGAGGTGCCACATGTCGCCCTCCCATTCGTCCATAAATTTATGTAACCCTCGTGGGCCCCACAAAATGTAAAATTCCTCAGGTGGGCCCCACACGACCAAATCCGTAAAAATAAATTTTCATAATGTTAATAAGTTCCATATTCTTCAAATAATGCCTTTTGAGAATCAAATTCTCATCAACGAACATTTTTCCTTTCCGACATTCGGAAGATTTTCCGTCGGAAAAACAATTCTTCCTTTCGTACTAATTTCAAGTCTTGTATTCCTTACGTACATTCTCTTATACATGTCCTGGACTTACGGGGTGTAATGGGGATATTCCATCAACCTCGAGTACTGTGAGGGGAATAATTTCCTTAAGGACACACTTTGAACTAAGTGGGCTCGATTATATTCTGAAATATTTTTTATTTTTCCAACACTTATTCTGTTCATTTTTCAGTTATTATTCTTTAATGGTTTTTGCAATACAGATTACTAACAATCTTACGGAAATTATTGTTTTTATATATTAATTTGTATTCTGTTTTGGAGACTAAAACATGTGTGGTTTTCTAGTCCGTATGAAATTTCGTATTCTGACTTGAAGACATAAAAATTTCGTTGGAATATTAAAGTTCATACTAGTACAACGATTTAAAGAACATAAAAACTTCATCGTTGTTGTTGTAAAAGTATTCTGACTTGAAGACATAAAAACTTCGTTGGAATACCAAAGTTCATAATAATACTACGATTTGAAGAAATAAAATCTTCATCGTTTAAGTTTGTGATCTAATTGCTAATCTGGTTTTATTAACTAAAACAGTTTGTCGATTTGACAGTGACAAACAAATAATGGTAATTGAGACTGGAACTACCTCTGCGAATGCTGCACCAGCGGTTAATTCTACAACCCGTACCGTTGTGTCACCGGCTGAGAAACCTGTGAATTTCACCGGTGCCAACTTTAAAGGATGGCAGCAAAGAATGTTATTTTGGCTTACCACCCTTATTATGCAAAAGTTCACCAGTGAGGACCCTCCCGTGCCTGACGCCGACATGCCTGACAACCAAAAGTTCATGGTTACTGAGTCTTGGAAACAGTCTGATTTTTTGTTCAAAGGCTACATTTTGAGTGGCTTAGATGATGACTTTTACAACGTCTACAGTGCAGTAAAGACCTCCAAAGAACTATGGAGTGCACTTGAAAAGAAGTACAAAACCGAAGATGCTTGCTTGAAGAAGTTTGTGGTTGCCAAATTCCTAGACAACAAAATGGTGGATGGAAAAATTGTTGGAACCCAAGTTCAAGAGTTTCAACTTATCTTTCATGACCTTATTGCTGAAGGTATGGTAGTGAATGAAGCGTTCCAAGTGGCTACAATGATTGAAAAATTGCCGCCCTCATGGAAAGATTTCAAGAATTATCTCAAGCACAAAAGAAAGGAAATGAAGTTGGAGGATCTTGTGATTCATCACAAGATCGAGGAAGATAATAAAACCACTGAGAAGAGATACCGTAAGACTTCACCAATTGAAGGGGCAAACATCGTTGAAGATGCTGCTCCAAAAAAAAACAAGAAAAAGGAAGAGGCCTTCTGGAAATGAGAAGGATTCTGACAAGAAAAAGCTCAAGGGCAGCTGCTATAATTGTGGGAAAGCTGCCCTGATACATTGTCGTCTCACGAAAAAGACAGGAAAAGTGTCACGACCAGACCGGGACGCGGCCCGGTGCCCTACAGGCACCACTACAGTAAACATCAGAGAAAATCAGCGGAACATACAGAAACTTATAAATAACATATCGGAAGTAAAACAACAGGTTAGCCGATAGGCTACCTTCACGAACATATATAAATATAGCAAGCGGTTGCCTCATTTCTTTTACAAAGCGACCCACAATATGTGACTCTACAGACCTCAGAGTTCTAACATAACCCTTTGTGGCGGGGCCGCCATACCACGAATATACATGAATCTTCTACCTCGGGAAAAGCCGTACCGAGAGATAAGCCTCGGAGCAAATGGAGCTTCTCTCAAAATCAACCGAGATCTAAGCGAGGATCGCCAACAGGTACCTAAAACTGCGGGCATGAGCGCGGCCCCGAAGTCGATAACAACAGTCAGAATATGGAATGAAATAACGTCTGATAAGCGGATCATAAGCGTACAAAAGAATGACAGGGACAATTATAAAAA
The DNA here is from genome assembly GCA_029844215.1 of Przewalskia tangutica. NCBI lineage: Eukaryota > Viridiplantae > Streptophyta > Magnoliopsida > Solanales > Solanaceae > Przewalskia > Przewalskia tangutica. The sequence continues at coordinate 135,123,060 of CM056722.1, forward strand.
TACATACCAGATCCTGCAGTGTCATTACCACTTATGAACTTAATCGCACCTTATTATCTTTTCCATTCTCAATAAAAAACTATAGCCACATTCTTACGTACATGATTAGGAAAAATCATTAAGTTCATTACCATATAACTTACTTATCTTTTATAACACAATCCACTTTATGGAGGGCGCGTATACTACCCGCCCGATGCGGGACGCGATCAAATCACACAAATATCAAAGCATGCCCGTGGAATCCCCCATCACTGTCGACAGCTATAAGTGTAAAACATAACCATGTGACGCGCCCGTGGCATCCCACCTCACTGTCGGCGTACACATACACAATACATACATTTATCTCCTGCCCGTGGAATCCCACATCACTGTCGACAGCTATAAGTGTAAAACATAACCATGGGTCTCACGCCCATAATATCAATCAACACAGGTGGTATAACGTCTTGGGGGTTACCCCTCATTTATACTCTTACCCTGGAGAAGGTGGTAAAGCAGGTGGTATAGCATCTTGGGGGTTTACCCCTCACTTATACTCTTACCCTGGAGAAGGTGGTACAACGTCTTGGGACTTGCCCCTCATTTATACTCTTACCCTATCTCAACCGACCATCAAACAAAACAAGCAGGGGGTATAATGTCTTGGGGGTTTACCCCTCACTTATACTCTTACCCTGGAGAAGGTGGTATAGCATCTTGGGGTTTACCTCACTTATACTCTTACCACTATCTCGTGGCGTCGAACAAGCGAAGCACTACCGTATCTTACATAAAATCCGAATTTAACCCAGTACTACAAATAGCAAGCATACGTGGAATCCACATCACCTGTCGGTATGTCCAAGTACTTACAACAAGACAAGGCCTCCGGCCAGAGTCGCGACAGCGTAATGAAACATAATACTTGCACTCAAAGGCTATCACCCATTACCATAGGCTAATTCTCGATTAACAAGCCAAAGTACTTATCAAGGCACACTTAGACTAATTCTCAATTAATCAAGCCAAAGTACTAATCAAGACACAAATAGAATAATTCTCATTTAACAAGCCAAAGTACTTATCAAGGCATACTTAGACTAATTCTCAATTAATCAAGCCAAAGTACTAATCAAGGCACAAAATAGAATAATTCTTATTTAACAAGCCAAAGTACTACGTCGTCGTTCTTTTCAAAAGACTCCTTTCCAAATAAAACTTCCGATACTAACAACCGTAGTATCAAGTCCTATCTACCTTTCAAGACAAGTCACAATACCTTTTTAGAAATACAATTACCAGAACTTCAAATCAAGTGACTTCTTTATTAAAACCTTAAGCAATTGGTACCTTTAAAACAATTTGCCCTTCTTTGTGCGAGTCATTCTTCGTTTATAACACTAGAAAACCATTCTCTTAATCTTCCATAAAGCGTTATAACCAACTTCCCATAAAGCCGTTATAACCCTTTATGGTTTAGACAACACGTTCCTTTTTATAACGAGAGACTTCTACTTTTTGAAACCAAGTATTATATACTTTCAAAGCAATTCTCTTAACCTTCAAAAAAACAATAAGTCTCTTAAAATTTATAAAACAAGTGACTACTTTTATAACAAAACCTTAGGCACTTGATGCCTTAAAATCAAATTGACTTTTCACTAAAATCAAGTCATTTACCTTTCCATATAGCAAATATAACCAACTCCCATAAAGTCGTTATATTCACTTTATACCTTAGCAAATACAATTTCCTATCCAAGGGACTTATACGTTCAAAGCGGAACAAGTATCACATACTTTAAAACTCTTGAGTCCCTTAACTTTAAATAAAACTTAAGACATCCTTTATACTTTCAAAGAAGCGAGTTAATCTCTAACTCCCGACTTGGCCTTTGATAAACTAGTAAAGGATATCAAGGTGTTGTCGTCTGCCGTACTACACGTGCAACTAGTCATGCTCAAAGATAGGAAAAGTTCTTCATAGAGTATATCACACAACTACCTCTTAACTTCTAAGAGTAGAAGGAAACGTGAAATGATACCACAAGTATATTCCATACATAGAATCATGCCAAAGGAAGGAAGAGGTTCACATACCTCGCGACGATTGTCGACAAGTAGCAAAAAGCTCCAAAGTACTCCAACCTTGATAGCTAATCAATCCTTCAAGTAGGATACGCTAAACTTAGTACTTGACTATAATGGTTACAATCGTCCATTAACCTTCTTACTCACACGTAGAATATTCTAAGTGCTAAGTCACTAAATTCTACGGAAAATCGGACAAGACTTCCTTTGTTTTTACTTACTTTGCCACCTTTTTCAAGGCGAATACAATAACCAAACAGCCCCAATTGGCTCGCTACAATTTATAAGGTAGTCAATACAAATGAAATAACCAAACGACCCATTGGCTCACCACAAGCGATATCAAATTTATACAACTTACTAGGCCAATTCGGCTAACTTGAAGTACTCTGACATCAATTCTTATCCAATTTCCATTTCAATCCAAGTTATTAGCCTAACATGATATCAAGTCGCAAAGCGATTATAGCTACTATAATCTCCTAGTAATTAACATGCGACGACTAAGCTAGTAACTAAATTGAATTACAAACTTAAAGGCTAAATCATGCAACTTTCGGATTCCATCCAAATATTCCATAACACATATCATTCTTCATAATATAATCCACATGATCATTTCTAACTACTACTGACATGAAATCTTAAATTATAAAGGCAAGACGGAGATTATTACCTCCTTAAGTTCAAAATGATCCAAAACCCTAAGTCGATCCTTAGCAACTCAAATCCTTTTCTTGGCGTTCAATCCATTATTTGCAACCCTTAGAAGCTTATGAAGAACTCCTCTTCAAGTTCCCAGCAAAGTTGAACAACTCAGGTTTTCGCCTTGCGACTAATACGAAAACACCATTTTTCCGGGATCTTTCTATTGAGATATCCTTACAATACCCTTAGGAACCTTGGGTTAAAGTATTGTGACTAATGAACCACAAACGAAAATATTTTCTTCTTCCTTTAGAGCTTGGCCGAGAGCTCCCATGAATGTACACAAGTTTCTCTAATTTTTTTCTAAGTGTTGGAAGACAAGTCTTGCGACTAGTGTGCTTAAATAATACATTGGAGGGTCTAGATTATAACACTTGTAAAGTTTGGAGGAAGAGATCAAGCCAGTGGCCCTTGGACTTAGTCAACAATATCGAGCTCTAAATTAGCAAGACTTTGTCATCTACATTGGTCAAATGACCATTCTACCCTTGTACAATTTCGTCCAAGGCTATGTGGGGAGGTGCCACGTGTCGCCTTCATTCGTCCATAAAATTCCGTAACCTCGTGGGCCCACAAAAGCGTAAAATTCCTCGGGTGGGCCCACGTGACCAAATCCATAAAAATAAATTTCCATAAGGATAATAAGTTCCATATTCTACTAATAATGCATTTTGAGAATCCAATTCTCCTCAACGAACATTTTTCCTTTCCGACGTTCGGAAGGTTTTTTTCCGTCGGAAAAACAATTCTTCCTTTCGTACCAATTTCAAGTCTTGTGCTCCTTACGTACATTCTCTTAAAACATATCCTGGAGTTACGGGGTGTAACATTCTTCCCCCCTTAGAAACATTCGTCCTCGAATGTTCTTTCGGAGTCAATCTAATTAGATAGCGACATAGTCTCCTTTTGCACCGCTTTCATACTACATATGCCACCCGTACATAACAATACTTATACTAAGATGTCAACCTTGGCACTCACGAAGCCCACTAGTCCATACTCATAATGACCTCAAAATCTGTCATAATCCTCTCTACTCGGCCTACTAGGGTCTGACGACTGTATCATTACCGGGAAAATCTCATATTCCCGCTCAGCTACCACCCCAAACACTCACGGGTGTAGTTACCTCGAAAGGTTCTTATGGATTCAGGATCTATTCCTTTACACTTGGTTGCTATCTTTCTTACTGGTCGTACTCTTTCCGTACTTCCAACTCATACTAGTATACATACATAACTTCCATACCGATTCTGGCCTCTAATCTTTGGAGTCACTCTATAAAACAATATAAGGTCATTTAGCTTTCGACTGGTTCCGATGGAACGCGTCCACGAACCCGTAAAACAATTAACTAAACTTGAGCCTTGCGCCCTCGTGACCCCGTCACGTAGCGGAACTACTACCAACTGATCCCACTCTATTTCAGGCCATGGGAGACCGTGCAGTCCTCAACCACTCGGCGTCGCTTAACTCTTATCCTTGAGTCTGACTTAAGGTTTTATTGCCAGAGAAAGCCTTATATATCTAAAGTCTCGGCAGTTATCAATGTTCTTAGGCTCGCAATTTTCCATGCTCCAAGCCTACCTTACCAGTCCCCCAGTAAACGGGTACAAAAACTTCTCATAATACCAAAATTGTCTCAATCACAACAACCATCACTTACTTTATACGGGCCTCATCCGTACAATTCTATTAAGCCTACTACGCAGCTTAATCTATTAACATGACATTCTGTTAAGTTCCTTAACATGGCTTCTTAAGGGTTCACTACCCTATCAGACAGCTCATCCTTTCCCAAAATCTCAAAATAAAACATAAGATCTTGGCGAGAATTCACTAAATGTCCCATACCTTCCCGGTATCTAGTTAGTCTTTACCAACTCTTGGTAATCTAAAATCATTCTAGGCAACACGCGTCTGACCCTCATACATAACTCCGTATAGATGTATATCACAATACCAACTATACTACAATCATTACAACCTGGATACGCAATCCACATAGTCCTGCTTGGGTCATCACGCTTTCGTAGGCTGCGATCAACATAACTCGTTAGGGAGGGGCGACCACAACAACCTGACTATCGCGCGATCTCGAGTGAGAAGAATGGAAACCAATCCTAAATGTCCTGCGGCCTCCGATTATAGATGTGGTGCGCAACACATCGATAATCAAGACTCTACTAGACACGCGATGCAGACACTTTCAGATGACTAATCGCTCGATACCACTTTTTGTCACGACCCACGGGATCGCGGCGGTGCCCTACACAGGCACCGCTACAGTAAACATCAGAGAAAATCAGCGGAACATACAGAAACTTATAAATAACATATCGGAAGTAAAACAACAGGTTAGCCGATAGGGCTACCTTCCTGAACATATATAAATATAACCGAAGCAGTTGCCTCATTTCTTTTACAAACTGACCCACAATATGTGACTACAGACCTCTAAGAGTTCTAACATAACCACTGTGGCGGGACAGGGCCCCGCCATACCCCTGAATATACATGAATCTTCTACCTCGGGAAACCGTACCGGAGATAAGCCTCGGAGCAAATGGAGCTTCTCAAAAAGCGAGCGAGATCCTAAGAGCGAGGATCGCCAACAGGTACCTAAAACTGCGGGCATGAGCGGCCCAGAAGAAGAATCGATTAACAGTGCAGAATATGGAGCGAAATAACGTCTGATAAGCAGATCATAAGCGTACAAAAGAATGACAAGGACAAGTATAAAAATACATACCGGATCTGTAGTGTCATTACCACTTATGAACTTAATCGCGCACCTTATTATCTTTTCCATTCTCGATAAAAACTATAGCCACGTTCTTACGTCGTGATTAGGAAAAATCATTAAGTTCATTACCATATAACTTACTTATCTTTTATAACACAATCCGGCCGCTTTATGGAGGGCGCGTATACTACCCGATGGGGACGCGATCAAATCACACAAATATCAAAGCATGCGTGGAATCCCCATCATCGGCGGTATAAAGTGTAAAACATAACCACGTGTGGCGCGTGGCATCCCACCTCCGTCGGCGTACATACACAATACATACATTTATCTCTGCGCGTGGAATCCGCATCACCGCCGACTATAAGTGTAAAACATAACCATGGGTCTCACGCCCGTAATATCAATCAGCCACGTGGTATAACGTCTTGGGGGTTACCCCTCATTTATACTCTTACCCTGGAGAAGGTGGTAAAGCAGGTGGTATAGCATCTTGGGGGTTTACCCCTCACTTATACTCTTACCCTGGAGAAGGTGGTACAACGTCTTGGGACTTGCCCCTCATTTATACTCTTACCCTATCTCAACCGACCGTGAACAAAACAAGCGGGGTATAATGTCTTGGGGTTTACCCTCACTTATACTCTTACCGGAGAAGGTGGTATAGCATCTTGGGGTTTACCCTCACTTATACTCTTACCCTATCTCGATGGTAGTCGAACAAGCGAAGCACTACCATGTCTTACATAAAATCAGAATTTAACCCAGTACTACAAATAGCTAAGCATGCCGTGGAATCCCACATCACCGGTATGTCCAAGTACTTACAACAAGACAGAGGCCTCCAACCGAGTCGCGGCAACGTAATGAAACATAATACTTGCACTCAAAGGCTATCACCCGATTACACATAGGCTAATTCTCGATTAACAAGCCAAAGTACTTATCGAGGCACACTTAGACTAATTCTCAATTAATCAAGCCAAAGTACTAATCAAGACACAAATAGAATAATTCTCATTTAACAAGCCAAAGTACTTATCAAGGCATACTTAGACTAATTCTCAATTAATCAAGCCAAAGTACTAATCAAGGCACAAAATAGAATAATTCTTATTTAACAAGCCAAAGTACTACGTCGTGCATTCTTTTCAAAAGACTCCTTTCCAAATAAAACTTCCCGATACTAACAATCGTAGTATCAAGTCCTATCTACCTTTCAAGACAAGTCACAATACCTTTTAGAAATACAATTACAGAACTTCAAATCAAGTGACTTCTTTATTAAAACCTTAAGCAATTGGTACCTTTAAAACAATTTGCCCTTCTTTATGCGAGTCATTCTTCGTTTATAACACTAGAGAAAACCATTCTCTTAATCTTCCATAAAGCCGTTATAACCAACTTCCCATAAAGCCGTTATAACCCTTTATGGTTTAGACCAACACGTTCCTTTTTATAACCAAGAGACTTCTACTTTTTGAAACCAAGTATTATATACTTTCAAAGCAATTCTCTTAACCTTCAAAAATACAATTAGTCTCTTAAAATTTAGAAAACAAGTGACTCCTTTTATTACAAAACCTTAGGCAATTGATGCCTTAAAATCAAATTGCCTTTTCACTAAAATCAAGTCATTTACCTTTCCATATAGCAAATATAACCAACTCCCCATAAAGTCGTTATATTCACTTTATACCTTAGCCAAATACAATTTCCTATCCAAGGGACTTATACGTTTCAAAACGGAACAAGTATCACATACTTTAAAACTCTTGAGTCCCTTAACTTTAAATAAAACTTAAGACATCCTTTATACTTTCAAAGAAGCGAGTTAATCTCTAACTCACCGACTTGGCCTTCGATAAACTAGTAAAGGATATCGAGGTGTTGTCGTCTCTTACTACACACGTGCAACTAGTCATGCTCAAAGATAGGAAAAGTTCTTCATAGAGTAAATCACACTGACTACCTCTTAACTTCTAAGAGTAGAAGGAAGCGTGAAATGATACCACAAGTATATTCCATACATAGAATCATGCCAAAGGAAGGAAGAGGTTCGCATACCTCGCGACGATTGTCGACAAGTAGCAAAATGCTCCAAAGTACTCCAACCTTGATAGCTAATCCATCCTTGAGTAGGATACGCTAAACTTAGTACTTCAACCTATAATGGTTACAATCGTCCATTAACCTTCTTACTTCACACGTAGAATATTCTAAGTGCTAAGTCACTAAATTCTACGGAAAATCGGACGACACTTCCTTTGTTTTTACTTACTTTGCCACCTTTTTCAAGGCCGAATACAATAACCAAACAGCCCCGATTGGCTCACCACAATTTATAAGGTAGTCAATACAAATGAAATAACCAAACAGCCCAATTGGCTCACCACAAAGCGATATCAAATTTATACAACTTACTAGGCCAATTAATTAACTTGAAGTACTACAACATCAATTCTTATCCAATTTCCATTTCAATCCAAGTTATTAGCCTAACATGATATCAAGTCGCAAACGATTATAGCTACTATAATCTCCTAGTAATTAACGTCGACGACTAAGCTAGTAACTAAATTGAATTACAAACTTAAAGGCTAAATCATGCAACTTTCATTCCATCCAAATATTCCATAACACGTATCATTCTTCATAATATAATCCACATGATCATTTCTAACTACTCTGACGTGAAATCTTAAATTATAAAGGCAAGGCGGAGATTATTACCTCCTTAAGTTCAAAATGATCCAAAACCTAAGTCGATCCTTAGCAACTCCAAATCCTTTTCTTGGCGTTCGATCCATTATTTGCAACCCTTAGAAGCTTATGAAGAACTCTCTTCAAGTTCCCACTTCAAAGTTGAACAACTCCTTAGGTTTTCGCCTTGCGACTAATACGAAAACACCATTTTTCCGGGATCTTTCTATTGAGATATCCTTACAATACCCTTAGGAACCTTGGGTTAAAGTATTGTGACTAATGAACCACAAACGAAAATATTTTCTTCTTCCTTTAGAGCTTGGGCAGAGCTCCCGAATGTACACAAGTTTCTCTAATTTTTTTCTAAGTGTTGGAAGACAAGTCTTGCTACTAGTGTGCTTAAATAATACATTGGAGGGTCTAGATTATAACACTTGTAAAGTTTGGAGGGAAGAGATCAAGCCAAGTGGCCCTTGGACTTAGTCAACAATATCAAGCTCTAAATTAGCAAGACTTTGTCATCTCTACATTGGTCAAATGACCATTCTACCCTTGTACAATTTCGTCTATGTGGGGGAGGTGCCACATGTCGCCTTCTCATTCGTCCATAAAATTCTGTAACCCTCGTGGGCCCCACAAAACGTAAAATTCCTCGGGTGGGCCCCACGTGACCAAATCCATAAAAATAAATTTACATAAGGATAATAAGTTCCATATTCTACTAATAATGCATTTTGAGAATCCAATTCTCCTCAACGAACATTTTTCCTTTCCGACGTTCGGAAGGTTTTTTTTTTCCGTCGGAAAAACAATTCTTCCTTTCGTACCAATTTCAAGTCTTGTGCTCCTTACGTACATTCTCTTAAAACATATCCTGGAGTTACGGGGTGTAACAAAAAGGACAAGCCAATATGGTGGAAATGAATAATGATATGAATGATCTGTGTGCAATGCTATCGGAGTGCAATTTGGTTGGAAACCCAAAGGAGTGGTGGCTTGATTCTGGTGCCACTCGACATGTTTCTTTTGCAAAGAAGTATTTGCAACCTACGCTCCATTGGACCGAAGAGTGCTTGTTTATGGAAAATCTTTGCAACGAGGTTGAAGGATATGGGAAGATATCTTAAGATGACTTAAGCAAGGTCGACTACCGACAATGTTACGCGTTAGACAATTAGGAAGAACTTAGTTTCAGCCGGACTACTCATCAAAAACGGGTTTAAGTGTGTGTTGGTTAGTGAGAAAATTGTAATAAGTAAGAATGATATGTTCATAGGAAAGGGCTACCTCACTGAGGGCCTTTTCAAACTCAATGTAATAGTTGTTGACATTATTATAAGAATTCAGCTTCGTCTTACTTATTGGAGTCAAATGATTTATGGCATGTTCGTTTAGGACATGTCAACTACAAAACCTTGCGGAAATTGATTAATTTAGAAGTATTGCCTAAATTCGAGTGTAACAAATCAAAATGTGAAATCTGTGTTGAATCTAAGTTTGTTAAACATCCATATAAGTCTATTGATAGGAATTCAAATCCTTTAGACTTAATTCACACAGATATATGTGATATGAAGTCAATACTATCTCGTGGTGGAAAAAAGTATTTTATTACTTTTATTGACGATTGCACTCGATATTGTTATGTTTATTTTCTTAATAGTAAGGATGAAGCAATCGATGCATTTAAGCAATACAAGAACGAAGTGGAAAATCAATTGAACAAAAAGATAAAAATGATTAGAAGTGATAGGGGTGGAGAATACGAATCTCCTTTTGCGGAGATATGTTTAGAATATGGAATTATTCATCAAACTACTGCCCCTTACACACCACCATCAAATGGAACTGCAGAAAGAAAAAATCAAACATTAAAGGAAATGATGAATGTTTTATTAATAAGTTTCGGTTTGCCGCAAAGCTTGTGGGGAAAGCTATCCTTACAGCTAATTGAATACTCGATAGGGTGCCCCGCAGCAAAACACAATCTATTCCATATGAACTATGAAAATGAAGAAAACACAACTTGAAATATTTCAAAGTGTGGGGGTGGTTAGCAAATGTACAAGTTCATTTACCCAAAAGGGTAAAAATCGGACCAAAAACTGTGGGTTGTGGTTTTTTTTTGCTATGCTACAAACAGCAATGCTTGTCGATTTTTGGTTCATAAATCGGACAATCCTGAAATTCATGTTAATACGGTAATTGAATCAGATAATATTGAATTCTTTGAAAATATTTATCCGTATAAAACTGAATGTGAGTCGTCAAGTGAAAGATCTAAACGACCGCGGTAAGAACAAGGAAAGTACACCAAGTAAAGAGGATCCAAGGCGTAGCAAACGTCAAAGGACATCTACTTCCTTTGGACCAGATTTTGTGACATTCTTGCTTGAAAATGAGCCTCAAACATTCAAAGCAGCGATGTCATCTTCTGATTCAGCATTTTGGAAAGAGGCAGTCAATTGTGAGATTTAATCAATTTTGAACAACTATACATGAGAATTGGTTGATCTTCCTCCTGGAAATAAACATTTAGGATCAAAATGGATTTTTAAAAGGAAAATGAAAGTTGATGGCACTATTGACAAATATAAGGCAAGACTTGTGATCAAAGGTTATAGACAAAAAGAAGGTCTTGATTACTTTGACACATACTCACCGGTAACAAGAATAACATCTATTCGGGTGTTAGTGGCACTGGCGGCCGTATATGGTCTTGAAATCCATCAAATGGATGTCAAGACAGCTTTCTTAAATGGAGAATTGGAGGAAGAAATCTACATGGAACAACCTGATGGTTTTGTGGTTCCTGGTAAAGTAAGGAAAGTGTGCAAACTTGTTAAGTCGCTTTATGGACTTTAACAAGAACCCAAACAATGGCATGCGAAATTTGATCAAACAATATTGGCAAATGCATTTAAGATTAATGAGTGTGACAAATGTGTTTACATTAAAAATACTTCAAATCATGAAGTCATTGTTTGTTTATATGTTGATGACATGTTGATAATGAGTAGAGATATTGTCGATGTAAATGCTACGAAGCGTATGCTCGTTAGCAAATTTGACATGAAAGACCTAGGGGTTGTTGATTTGATCTTAGGAATTAGGATCCATAAAACTCCACAAGGTCTAGCATTATCACAGACACATTATATTGAAAAGGTACTTGACAAGTTCAAGTATTTAAATTTCAATGTTGCAAAGACTCCAATTGATGTAAGTTTTGCACTTCAAAAGAATGAAGGTGAAAGTGACTCACAATTGGACTATGCACGAGTCTTTGGAAGTTCGATGTATATTATGAATTGTACACGACCAGATATAGCATGTGCTATAAGCAAGCTGAGTCGATTCATGAGTAATCCTAATCAAACTCATTGGATGGCAATAAAATGAGTCTTGGGGTATTTAAAACACACCCAAAACTATGATTTGCATTATAATAAATATCCCGCAGTACTTGAGGGATATAGTGATGCAAACTGGATCACCGGATCATTTGAAGTTAAATCCACGAGTGGATATGTTTTCACCGTTGGTGGAGGAGCAATGTCTTGGAAATCATCAAAACAGACATGAATCGCCCGCTCTACAATGGAATCTGAATTTATAGCTTCAGACAAGGCCGGTGAAGAAACTGAATGGCTCCGAAATTTCTTAGAATATATTCCATTTTGGCCAAAACCGTTGGCTCCTATATGTATACACTGTGACAGTCAAGCAGCAATAGGTAGGGCAGAGAGAGTAATGTATAACGGAAAATCTCGTCACATACGACGGAGACACAATACCGTTAGACAACTCCTCTCTAGTGGCATTATCACGATTGACTATGTAAAGTCAAGAGATAACGTGGCGGATTCGCTTACAAAAGGCTTATCTAGAGAGGGAGTTAGTAGATCATCAATGGGAATGAGGTTAAGGCCGAGGACAAGTCGGTAACTCTACCTAGCAGACTGGAGATCCCAAGAGTTAGGTTCAAGGAGATCAAACAAAGTTGTGACTGACGGTTCACCATTGTCAAATAACTCAATCCATTCTCGGATGAAGACAATGTTCAGAAATAAGGATAAAACTTTATGGCTTGTTAATGAGTTAATAAAGCATTAAGATTTTTAATGATTATCTAAATCTGACAGTGAATGACCAGATAATGTGGTTATAGGACCATATGTTTAGAAATCACCTATGTGAGTGTTAAGTGTAAGCTGCTTTAAAGGGGAATGACAGTGAAGGCCCATTCTCTATGCACTCATGAAACCAGACGGTGTTCATGGCTGAAACGAACACAACCGTGAGAACCATAAACGGTTGAGGGTTGATTGTGTGACTTATGTTGTCTAGGTATACAACAAAGTTCGACGGTTCAAAGATATCAATCTAGTATATCCGATATAAGTTCACTAGGGAAAGTTCAAAGGGAAACCTATTTATCCGATCACGATCAATCACCAGTATATCACACTTGTCCGCACATTCTTTTATATTATGGACATTCCCCATTCATGTGGGGGATTGTTGGTTTTGATATTGGTGAATGGGAAATGATGGAATGAAAAGTGAAGAGAATGTAAAAGGTCCCTTTTGCTTTGGTTGAAACAATTTTCCCACATCGAAAAAAGAAAGGAAAAGAGAGGTGTATATATTACATTACACCTTCTCTAGTCACTAAAAGGGTTGAGGGGGAAAGGACCCCTCGCGCCGTCGTTGTCGCTCGCTCGGCTCGGCTTTGGATTTGTATTTGGACTTGGACAAATGATCTGATTGATTGATAATCTTTTTGGACCAAATTTTCCTTAATTTTAATTATTTATTTAATTAATTAATTAAAAGAAAATCATGCAGGACCGTGGTGCCATAAGTACTGAGAGGCTGCAGATCTTTCGGCACCGCGGTGCTGCAGAATGGCACCGCGGTGCCGATGCGGAAATTTCCAAAACCGAAGTTAAATTAGTGAATCTTTTTCTCACCATTTTTGTGACTGTTCAGAAGGGTTGCAAACCTTCAGAAACAGTACTTTCATGTCTATAAATTCACTTGCTTCCTCAGAATTTTATTTACTAATTTTCTGAACTATAAACTTTTTCTTCTTCTGCAAATAAATTCTATGTGTGATACACTGCCGTTGAGTGGTTCACCGCTACCTGAATTTGGATTATTACTATTCTTGTAAGATAATCGTTCTATCCTGGGAGGGGATATTCCATCAACCTCGAGTACTGTGAGGGGAATAATTTCCTTAAGGATACACTTTGAACTAAGTGGGCTCGATTATATTCTGAAAAATATTTTTTATTTTTCCAACACTGATTCTGTTCATTTTTCAGTTATTATTGTTTACTGGTTTTTGCAATACAGATTACTAACACATTGATCCCTATTTTCTCCCCAATTCACACCCAAAACACCCCCAACCCTCTCCCAAGGTTTTCATATGATTCAAGAGTGAATCAAGTGATTCAAGTGCCGAAAGCATTGTAGGGATCTTCATATCATCTTCCTCTCTCTTGTAACTAATTTGGAGAAGAATCCATAGCAAAGCAAGCTGAGTCTAGGGCTAACCTTGAGTCGTGAGGTAAAGAATCCCCCCTCCTATATGTTCTTGAGTTTAAGAGTTGTAGCTAAGTTGAAAGGAGAAAAATTCATGTGGTTTGATAGAGAAAACCATGTTTGAGCTATGGGAGCCTATTGTGTTATAAGGATTATTGCTAAATTTTCTAGCTAGTAATAGCTACAAGAACATGAGCATGTCGTTGTTATCATTTTTGTCTTAAAAGAATAAGAAGTAGGAGCATGAAAGTATAGCTTTGCTTGATGTAAATCGAGCTTATCGCTCGTCGTATTATTATATTGAGCTATTGGTTGTGTTGTTATGCCCATTATAGGTTTGAGAAAGGAAGTGGAATAGGGGAAATATTGCGCGTTTAGTTATAAAATGAGTTAGCTTTCGTTATAAGAATTCGCTCGTAGTTTGACGATAGCATCTCATTGTTATTACTATAGCTCGAAGTACGATTCAAGTCGAGCTCCTTGATTTGTTGAGCAAGTTTAGGTATGTAGGGTTATCTCTTTCTTTAAATAGCATGAATCCAAAGAGTTATCATTTTCAAAAAGAAACATCAAAAGCTTCGTTCTATTGGATATTGAAATATCTTGTCGAGAAGTATTCATTGATTATTCGTACTCTCCTAATTATTATTGTTTGTTACTGGTTTATCTTATCATAAGTCTTAAAAAATAAGTGTTCTAAATAGTTAATCGCCGAGTCGACCAAGAGTCGTGTCAAGACAAAGTAAAAGGTGTTTATGAGTTTCAAAAGAGGCCAAAGAGCCATTGTTGTCACAGTCTGTTTTCCACACCCCTGATTCTCATTGGTATTGATATATTTTGTTTCATTGGTAATTGATATCATTCATACAATCATAATCATATATTTGGATATAGTTGCACATTCCACAACATATACATTTATTGGATCAGGTTACACATTTCACAACATATACATATATTGGACCGGTTTGCATGTTCCGCAACATATACATATATTGGATTGGGTCGTCTGTTCCACAACACATACATTTATTAGATCGGATTGCACATTCCGCAACACATACATATATTGAATCGGATTGGACATTTTACATTCTATACATATAATGAATCGGGTTGCGAGTTCCGCAACACATACATATATCGGTGTACATATTGCATTGCATATCCATACATACACCTTAGAGTATGTCTAAGAATAATGACATGTTATACGCCTCGCACTATAAGATGAGGGTAGTTTATACAGTAAAATACTATCCACACAGGTTGTACTTGAGTTTTAGAGTTTCATTAATCACCTCATATGGCATCCAGGTTGCTTATGCTTCCATTTACAGCTTATCGCTTCATATTGCATTTATGTCTTTCCTTACAACTTACAGATTCATATTATTATTCATGCTTTACATAATCGATACATTATTTAATACTTACGTCCTTTTTTGTTAGTGGAATTGTGTGTTCATGTCGTAGGTTATGATAGAAACTCTGCTAGGCCACCACAGTAGGAGCTTTCAAGTTCGGTTGTTAGTAAGTAAGATTCATCTTTCTTGAAGCTTCTTGGTTAGATATGGAGTGTTTTTGCAGGTTTATGTACAGTATGGGTAGGTCGGGACCCTGTTTGGCCATATGACAGTTCAGTTACTCATAAAGGCTCACAAACTTGTTTTGGTATGTATAGTGTTAATGTATATCCTTGCCAGCTAAGTTGTCTTTTATTGAACCATGGAGTGACCTTGTTGGTCATGTTATGTACATATGTTGGGTTAATCTCTCTTATCTAGTATTGATGTTGTGATATATTCCAGTACGACCTGGTCGGCCAGAAGTTCTACTCATGTAAAAAACTGGTCATCAGAGTGGTATGCTCGGGCCAGCAGGGCAACGGGTGCGGGCCACACCCCCTATTTTAGGGTGTGACAAACTTGGTATCAGAGTATGTCAGTCCCAGGGAGTCTGTGAGTCGTGTCTAGTAGAGTCTTTCTCATAGGTGTGTTGTGTGACACACTTATAAATAAGAGGCTACAAGATATTCAATATGTTACCTTTCTTGAAATTTAGATTATGTGTTAGGAGTGAACTCGTAAGTCACTAAATCCCTATCATTTCATCTTGATATTCTTTTTTCAGTAATGCCAAGATCCAAGGGAAGTACTGATAGTAGGAATTGGCTCAGAGATGTAGGAGAAGGCACTAGCCGACAGCGACCTATTGGTATGGATTTGAGGAATATAAGGACACCAGAAAAGGATGTAAGTTATTCTATGAAAGAAGATCCGTCAGAAGATTCGTCTATGGAAGAAGACCCATCTGAGGCCCCCAAAAGAATCTCTCTTCCAAGTGCTACTAATTCCAGAGGTGTTGCCAGATCATAGGAAAGTTTGTACCATGCAGAGGCCATCAGTATAGCAGACGTTTCCATTTGGGTTAGGCATGAGTGGTATTGTGTACTCAACAAAAACAATTACAACAATGACAACATACCTAGTAAAATCTCATAAGTGTGGTCTCGGGGTTGTGTACGCAATGACAACTTTAATTATCTTTCTATAGCAAGGTCATGTTCAGATGCCCCCACATGATAGACCTTTCGAGAGACTAAGAAGCCATTTTATCATGGACGTCAGTCAACCAAGGTTCGCACCTAACGAGTAGAAGCAAGAAAGAAGTAACCAGTAAACAAACTGGAAGGTTTGGAATAGACGCATGTTCTAAAGAATTGATATTGACAGAGGCATCAAATCGAAGCTCCCGAGTAACAATAAGGCAAGTCACAGAAGATATTGGAAGTAGCATAATGAAGCATGTATATTCGATGTCAAGCTATGTTCTTGATGTGGAGTTTTGGGCTATAGGGATAGAGAATGTCCCGAGAGATATCAATCATTGTGCCATCAGTATGGGTAGGTGCATTCTGAGAAATGCCCGGGTGATGCTGAGGAATGTTATTCGTGTGGGAGCAGAAACCACAGAGTGTATAGATGTCCGAGATTGAGTTGAGGGGAATAACAGGTCCCGATGTTACTTATAATTATGCAAGTAATTAGATATGTTGATAATTTCACTAAGGTTAGTTGTGATTATGCCTATGATTAGGTAGCTACCATTGATATAGAAAGTGTGTCATAAAGATATATATAAACCATGAATAGATAAATGAAGTAAAAAGCAGTGAGCGAAATGATAGCTATGTTCAAGGTTCTAAGTAAAGTGATCTAAAAATCAATTGTATCTCGATTGCATACATACCCAGTACCTTTAGTTTCTATAGCGTGAGTAATACTAGAATCCAAAAAATATATAAACATACGAGGTAACCTAAAAGGGATGTTCATGAATTTAAAGAATTAAGGGAAGCCCTAGAAGAATTATAAGGAAAATGGATTTTCAAGAATGAGTTACCTAAAGCTTTGCTCAGGAGACAGTCGAAAGAAGAAAAAGAATGCGAAAAGTTACACATAAATTAGTAATCCCAATCTCTCCACAAGGGTAAATCATTTAGAAATAACCGTCGAACGGGATGAGATTTGTTAATTAAAGGCAAGCAATATACCTTCTCCGTCGTGAAGGACGACAAGATTCTCGACATCCAGTGGAAATAAACTTGCGATAAGGATATGATTAACAGAGAAATGGATAGTTGATAAACACAAGTAAAAGTTTTATGGCAAACTTGGTATCATACATCTCACAAAATGATCGATGAAAAACATGTAATATCAAGAAGATCGATAAAGAAATTAGAGTGAGACCTCCAAGAAACAAGAATACCAATAAAAGGTAGGCGTACAGATAAAGAAGTGGTATTTGAGTTTCCAGAACTCAAGATATAGATTATGAAATCCATAAGTGAGGAATATTTGAAGGAATTCCAATCGGTAATATTCAAGTTGATTGAATGAACGACGTATAGAAAGGATTCTAATACCAATTTAGGGGAGGAAGCCTAAATCACCAATAAGGATTGAGTCCAGTTACGATCCAAATTAGAACATGTCAAATCTTAGTCCCGTTGCGAATATCAATAAGACATCTAAGGACATATAAGTGACAGTAAGGATGAATGAAATCCGATGTGAATATACAAAAGGGTAATTAAGAATGATTTAAGATAAGCAGAAAGGAAAAAAGCTAAAGAATAAGATAGCAAAAAATGAAAGATTGGGTGATGGCAAAATTTATGACTGTCGAATGAACTTGAGACCTCACAAGGAGAATCATACTATGATCGTAAAGTCAAGGACATCAGTACAAAGAAAGACAAATTGAGGAACAAAAATGACAACACATCAAAACATTGCAAAAGTAAGGTCTTCAGTAAAAAAAAAAAGAGGGGATGACTCCTAACATGAATGATATTGGAAGATAACATGAGTATGTTAAGGTTTTCTTCGAGGAAACAAGTGCACAAGAAATACCAAACAAACTTGCTCTTATGAAAAGTGAGTATGCGCTTCTAGCATGTAGGAAATGCTAATTATGAAAGATCATAGGTCCGGAGCCAATAATTATGGCAGACACTCAAGAAATAAGGTAGACAAAAAAAGAAACAACGATGGACAAGAAAGAATATCTTATTTTCAGTATTTAAGGGAAAAGTAAGATAAAGAAATTAATCAGGTAATGATACAGATCGAGAAAGGATACTCAAGCGAATATTGAGTACAACTAGGGAATGATGAAGATGAAAGTGGCGGAAATGAGGATGTTGTGATGGATGTGTGAGCATACAAGGAGAGATAGAATTAGGAATGAAGATATTCGGGGCAAGGTGGAGGTGTTCTCGATGGAGGACACGATAAGGGAAGCGAGCTTTAGATGGTTTGGGCATGTGAGGATGAGATGTACGGAGGCTTCAGTGCAGAGGTGTGAGAGATTGACTATGGATGGTTTCAGGAGAGGTAGAAGTAGACCGAAGAAGTATTGGGGCAAGGTAATTAGACAGAACATGACGCAATTTCAGCTCACCGAAAACATGACCTTGGATAAGAAGTTATGAAGGACACGAATTAGGATAGAATGTTAGTAGGTAGTTGAGAATAATTATGTTTATCTTTCCACATTTGTAGTCGTAGTATTACTCTTGTAGTTTCTTGCCTCTAATTTCTGTTAGTATTTGGTATTTTTTTTACCTTCAGTTATTGTATGGTTTTATGATTGTGCTATTATTCCTTTTTAGACTGATTTTGTTATTATTTGTTGTCTATTTACTTTTGTTATTTTTTTTTGTTTGATTGTTTGTGTTTACTTTTTATTGAGTCGAGGGTCTACCGGAAATAGTTTCTCTACCTCTCAAGATAGGGATAAGGTCTGTGTACACTCTACCCTCCCAAATTTCATTTATAAGATTACATTGGGTATATTGTTATTGTTGTTAATCTAATGTCAATCCCACCTTCCTTGGTAGTATGTCATAGTTTGTCCCAGACAACCCAGTGATGTTTTTGTTTGCATCTAAATTGCCCCATAAGAAGTTAGCTAAGACCTTTTCCATTTGAGTTAGAATAGTGTTAGGGGGTTGACAAATGGATAATAAGTGAATAGGATAGCAGTTAAACCATGTTTACTCAAAATAATTTTGCCTCTAATTAAAAGAGTATTGCTATTCCTGGAACTCTCCTTTTGGATCACTTTAGTGGTTATACTAGTAAAAAACTCAATTTCTTAATTAGTTATAGTGTTATTTTTCCATTTCACGATTTAATTACTATAATTAATCAGTGTTTGCAAATAGCTATTTTACTTTGTTAAAGTCGAGAAGCACAGTTAATTATTGGATAATTAATTCGCCTTAATTTTACCTCGAATTGGTTAGTTTTACAAGAGGTAGTTACAATTGCAAAGCAAAAGAGAATTTGTAAAATCAAATTTTGGCTATTATTTAAACGCAAAACCAGTCCTTTCTAAACTAATTTTCGGACCTCTTTAGCCCAAAATCCGAGCCCAAAGCTAACCCGAATGTGAAGCCTTTTTAACACATTTGAGCATGAGTATTCAGCATTTTGAGTTTTTGCTTTATTTACCAAAAATAGCAACCATTTTGTATATATCTATCTGTAAGTTTAAATCCTATGGAGGTGTTTCTATCCAGATTTCTACTCTTTTATTTATAGTATTTAATTTAAAGTGTAGATTTTGAGCCGAGAGTCTTCCGAAAATGGCCGCTCTGTCTACCAAGATAGAGGTAAAATTTGTGTACATTGTACCCTCCTCAGGCCCCACGTGGTGGAATTTTACTGAATATGTTGTTGTTGTAGTAATTTAAAGTGTAGAATTAAGTCATTTCTAGCTCTCTTTTTTCTATACTATCGAACTTTTTCTTTTCCCTTTCATAAGTTATAAACAGATGTTAAAGCTATAAAATTTTAGTATGTGAGATTGTTTGAAGTTCAAGTTTGAATTATTGTGAATATAGATTCTCATAATGAACTATTGTCGCGCCCTTTTCCGACCGCGACTTTTTCTAAGCGAACTCCTGCTTAGAAAAAAAAAATGTTAGAAAATAAAGCAAAGTGCTAAAAAGGTTAAAAAGGCTTAAAGGTTTTAAAAATGCTAAAAGGTGCTAAAGTTTAAAAAAAGGGTTGCTAGAATGCTAAGGGTTCGCGGAGTCGCCACCTAATTAATTGGGTGAATTAGGATACCTAAATGTCAACTTAGGTTAAAGTCAACACTAACTCCATTCTTTATGGTTTGCTAAACTTAGTGAGATTCTGGGTAAGGGTTCTTTATTAATCTAGAGGGAAGGGGTTAGGCATCCTCCAAGATCCGCTAACTTGCGGTTGTCCTGCCAAACCTAGGGTAATTATTATGTTTAAAAATGCAAAATATAAGCTCCTCCTGCTTAATAAAATGCTAAAATGTTAGAATGTTTAAAAGGTGCTTAAAGTATAAAAGGGGAAAAAGGTGTTATAAATAAATAAAAGAGCCAAATACTAAATGCTTAAAAAGTGCTTAAAATACTGAAGGTTGCTAAAAGGTATTAAATGCTAGAAGGGTGCTAAAGGTGCTAAGAGGCGCTTAAAAGTGCTAAATGCTAAAGTGCTGAAAGTAGTGCTAATAAGCTAAAGTACAAAAGAATGCTAGGAAATGCTAAAATGTTGAGGACAAAATGTTCTAAAGATGCTAAATGCCAAAGGATGATTAAAAGTGCTAAAAGGGCTAGAAACGCTAAAGAATGCTAAGAGGGTGTTTTATGGACTAATTATGTGTTCATGCAAAGGTTATTTACGGACTAGTTGTGTATACTGCCAGCTAAATTAATCTTGCTTAACCTGCGTACAATATGATATAAAAGGTGCTTTAAAGTGACTCTTGAGAGTTTATGAAGAAATATGTTGTGAGTTTTAATAAGAAACAAAATGTTTGATTTTATGATGCAAGTTAAATTGTTTAGATTATTTTGTCAGAATTTAGACATGCCTAACAATCCTAAAAGACAAATAAAGTAGAAGTGTATTCCTAAATGTAAATTACCTCCCATCTCATATGTTCAAAGACTAAATGTTCTACGTCTCCTATTAATTACAAAGTTAGATAACGAAATTACAATAACAAATAATAGACACAAAAATAGGGCAGGGAGATTAAGAGAGTAAAAGGAGTTGAGATGGATGACGACGTCATCTTGTCGTATTTTTGTTTTAGGAGTGCTGAGGCAGGAATATGAATGCGGATGCACATAGATGCGGGTCTTCATTTGAAGTAGCTTCCTGATGAGTCTCGCAATGAGACTCTTCATTTTTTGCTCCAATGCATTTCATGTGAAAATAAGAAAAAGATAAGGATTAGTATATGTTCAATTTTTTTTTAACCAAGCAACTACCCAACCAACAGTATTAACATACACATTGATAAATAGGCGTGCGTTGTTTTGCTTGATTAACACAAGACCAAACCAAGTATTCATTAACTAAATGGGCATCGAATACCATAGACATATGCAGTAGCTTTATAGTATTAGCTTTGAGCAGATACTCAGCGGTCTATTCATGGCAAGCAGGGTATTGGACAAAGATTCACTTAGCGTATAAGCGTGTAAGTACAAAACATACACTTGATTCTAATTTTCTTTGAATTTGAAACATGGCGTAAGCGAGCTACTCAAACGGACTCTCGGTTGACATATAGAGAGGCAAACATGACTATGAACTAATGTCATTCAAGACATCTAATATAAGCGTGAATATGTTTCACATAGGTAAAAGAAGATTCGTACGCACGCAGGGTGTTCGTGTTGAGGCTACCACTATGATCCTAAAATGGGCGATCGTAGACTTATGCAAGGTCAAAGATGTTTTGTGTATCCATCTAGTGACATATGTGGTAAATCATTCGATATATTTGAAACATTCATGAATGAGGGACGGACAAAGTGGCGTGTGACATAAACTACGATACATATTATAAAACATTACAAGGCCTAATATAGCATATAAGTGATTTTATGAACTTAATAATATCTCGAGGGCCTCATGATTGGTAGATTCACGGACTAGCAGTCTATGATATGGAGTGACATAAAGGTGAAGATATAAGTTTAAAAGTAACAACAAACACATGAACATTAGTTACTAAAATCAGTGTAGACAAACTAGATTGACCTCAATAACTGTATCAGACAGAAACTAGACTCAGTTAGCGTGAATTGACACGGACATTGTCAAATTTAACAAAACAACCAAACAATATGTATCTCTGTGAGTTTTAACCCTTTTGATCCTCGGGAAATAGAGACATCCACATAAAGTGCCAAGGTAAGCATACATAAACTCTGGTGAGAAAACAAACATATGGGCGTGATGGGTGGCTATCAGTGGAAGTTCAGATTATCAAACCTAGACTACTCCCTGAGAGGTGACAATATGCACACGAGCATCATATGGCCAAATATTGAAGCTAAACAGGTTATCAAGGATCATATTCAAACTATGTTATCCTGAACCAACATATTAGATGTAAAATAGGCTCTGGCATATTGGACAAACACTAATAGGTCTAGGTAAAGTTTACATCATTTTAAATCAACATGAATACTCAGTCATAAGCTAACACATGAAACTACAGTCTTGTAATACCCTTTTATGCTTAAGCTGATCAGTTATGAGCTTCTGATTCCAATAGATATATCACCAGCAATTCATTATCTTAGATTCAGAACAAATGACCATTTTAAATTCTTTTTACCTAAACTAGGAAGTTTGTCTACCAGTATACATACTTGAGTGAAATTGAATGCTTAATAACAGACAATAGTCATCATGTTAACTACACATCCTATACATGGTGAAACAAACTTCAAACCAACACATCCTACGAACGCGAAAATCCAAATCGGTAGAGAATGGCGGCGAGTTTACGCCTCGGACGGCAAGGCGTATCAAGTCATCGATCAATCGGCCGGGTTTGGGTTTTGGGTTTGCAATGCGAATGAAAGGGCAAGGTTTCGTTTGCTGGTTTTTGGCTGGAACTAAAAGGAAGGGATTCGAACCTTTATTCTTGCGATGCTAATTCTGCTGACGACTCGCGACTCGACGCCTTCGTGTTCTCCGTCTATGCTCGTGTTCGACTCATTCTCTCGTCTTTGTGCTCTGCCGTCTGTGCCTTTCGTATTGTGCTATCCACGCCTCGAATCCCGACTTCACGACCTCGAATGTCTATTGCGTATGCGTTATATAGCCTAACTCTGAGTTACAATGTTGGTAAGTAAATAAAGGTTGATTATGTGCTATTTCTAGGTGTGATTTGGTACTGATTCGATCGCGATTTAGGGATTTGGGTGATGAATATGGTAAGGAAAACTGGCTGGGGTGCGTGTGGGTAAAGGGAAAGGAAGGTGAGCCGGATTTTCAGCCGAAAATCCGTGAGAATCATGCTAAAGAGGCGAAGGCTGGCGGTTCTTTTTTAGGGTTGCTGAGGTTTCTTTTGTTTTCAGAGTTGTCGACGAGAGGGAAGGGAAGTGAAGGGCTGGGGGTTTGGGCCTCTGATAAGGAAAAAAAAAAGGCGTGGGCCGGGGAGACGGGTCGCGGGTTGGGCTGCGTTTTATGGGTCAATTAATTAGTGGGAGTTAAATAGGGAGTGGGCTGGGTTAGTTAATTGGGTATTAGTTTTAGGTTAGTGTTATAATTAGGAGTTAATTAATTAGTGATAAATTAATTAGGTAGAGTTTTAAGTGCTCGATTATTTAATTATTTTTAGCCTTTTAATTAGTGGTAAAAATTAATTGATTAAATTATTTAGGTGCTTTATTAATCTAATTGAGATAAAAATAAAGACGGACGCGCTACTTAATTAATGCTTAATACTTTAGACTGCGGCGCTATTATTTAAAATCTTATTATTATGCATTATTGCGAAGTTAGATTAAAATTGAATTGAGTTTAGATTAAATTATTTAAATGCTAAATGCAAGTATGATATTTAAGAATCGTTTAAAGCTTTTTATAAATGCGACGCTATTAAATGCATGTATTAGATTAAATTGATTTTAAAATACAAATGATTATGAAATTCTCTGGCGTATTAATAAATGCGGCTATGCTACTTGACACGACGTCATTGCTAAATTATTTATTTATGTACTTATTATTAATTAAGAATAATGACAGGGCTTAAAATTGATTAATGCGGGCGCGGGACTCTAAGTGCTTAAAACTCTACGTAAGACGCGATGCCATTATTAAATTGTTTACTTATGCCTGTATTTATGTTTTATCGCTGCATTTTATTATGAAAAAATCATAAAAATTATTTTACAAAATTAGTCTAATTTTATAGCTAATGACTGGACGGGAGGGTCAAAATTGGGTGTCAACAGTTGTCCCTCTTTGTATGGAGATGATGGAAGAATCTTCGGACAAAGACGTTGACTCATGTAATTTTGTCTCGATCCTCGAGATTGCAAAAGGTTAGGCGGTAAGCGAGGTGCGAAATCAAAATTGTCGATGTCGAGTTATGGCGACCTTTGGGTTACCATGGCCAAACGCCATGGCGGGCTAATGCGGACTGAAATTTGTCCCGGTCGAGTTATGGCGACAACTGGGTTACCATGGTCGAAACGAGCGGGCTTAGCGGACTCAAATTTGTCGATGTCGAGTTATGGCGACATTTGGTTACCATGGTCGAAACAGCGGGCTAACGCGGACTCAAATTTGTCGGTGTCGAGTTCACGATGACTGAGTTATGGTGCAAAAAGTAAAAAAATAAAAATAAGCGGCTTGAACACAGGGTGTCTGCTATGGCTTATGGTGTTGGGTTACATGGTGATGTGGGCGAGTGGGACTGACGCTGAGGCGCTACGCCGTTCGTTGGGAAGGTTGGCCCGACAAATTGCCGGTTATTTGTAAGAGAAAATCCACGTTGTGCTCGCTGCTCCTGCGTACTAAGACTTGAACAAAGCGGTTAGTGCATAGCATTAAGGCAAAGCGATGATCATAATTTAAGAGTAATGCAGCGTGAGTAGAAAAGGTTATCTGCAAAAATGTGATGCCTGCTTGTGTTGATGCGATCTTTGCAAATCTTTGTGATTTTAGTCGCACCGCAGGCGTGTTGCGGCGGTGGATGTGGATATGTAATCCGCTGCTGCCCGCAGCAGACTAGAGCTCGAAAGAGTTAGTGCATGCGCTAAGACAGAATAATAAAGCATGAGTAAGAAATGCAATTTCGGGAATATAGAAATCGTCCCTGCGTGGGTGTGATGTGCTGATGATGGCGTCGTTTTTGGGCTTGTTGTCTTGATAAGCGTCATCTGCTCGGGCGATGTTCTTCTTGGCGTCGTTGCGTAGACTTGATGTCTTGATAACGTCATTGCACGGGCGTATTCTTCTTGGCGTCGTTGCGTGGACTTCTTTGTCTTGTCGCGTCATTATGCGGGCGATATTCTTCTTTGGCGTCATTGCGTGGACTTGATGTCTTGTCGCGTCATTGCACTGGGCGTATTCTTTGTTAGCGTCGTTGCGTGGACTTCTTTGTCTTGACAGCGTCGTTATGCGGGCGTATTCTTTGTTGGCGTCGTTGCGTGGACATAATGTTGATCGCGTCGTTATGCGGGCGATGTTCTTCTTGGCGTCGTTCCGGACTTCTTTGTCTTGTCGCGTCATTGCACGGGCGTATTCTTCTTTGGCGTCGTTGCGTGGACATCGCGATCGCGTCGTTATGCGGGCGATGTTCTTGCTGGCGTCGTTGCGTGGACTTCTTTGTCGCGATCGCGTCGTTATGCGGGCGTATTCTTTGGCGTCGTTGCGTGGACTTCTTTGTCTTGTCGCGTCATTACTGGGCGATGTTCTTCTTTGGCGTCGTTCGTGGACTTCTTTGTCTTGATAACGTCGTTATGCGGGCGTATTCTTTGTTGGCGTCGTTGCGTGGACTTCTTTGTCGCGATAACGTCGTTACTGGGCGTATTGTTCTTTGGCGTCGTTGCGTGGACTTCGCGATCACGTCGTTATGCGGGCGATGTTCTTTGTTGGCGTCGTTGCGTGGACTTGTTGTCTTGATAACGTCGTTATGCGGGCGTATTCTTCTTTGGCGTCGTTGCGTGGACTTCGATCACGTCGTTGTTTGGGCGATGTTCTTTGCTGGCGTCGTTGCGTGGACTTCTTTGTCTTGATAACGTCAACATGCGGGCGTATTCTTTGCTTGGCGTCGTTGCGTAGACATAATGTTGATCGCGTCGTTGTGCGGGCGTGTTCTTCGCTCTGTAGAATAGATGCTCCTGCAAGCTAAGCTTGAGAAAAACGTTAGTGTATACCTGTTTAAAAATGATAAATACATATGAGAAGTGCAATTTTATGGGTAGAGATATCATCCCTGATATGCGAGATAGTGCGAGGTGTTGTCCTTGCACGGACGTGCTAGACGCTGCGAATGATGAATTGCCATGATGCCTTTGTGGTGTGCGATGCGTGGGTTGCCAATTTAACTTGATGCCCGAGTTGATGCGCTAGATTTTGTTGCGGAACTCTGAACTTTATTGCGATTGTTGATGCCCCTTCTGCTGCGATGCTTTTCTTTGCGGACTTTGGATTGTTGTTGTCACGACCACCGGGATCGCGGCGGTGCCTACACAGGCACCCTGATAAACATCGAGATAATGTTAACATACATGAAACTTATAAATAAAACAACGGAGTAAACAACAGTCACCGATAGGCTACCTTCCGACGTACATACATAAACGGCGGTTGCCTCGCTTTCTTTACAAAGCAGACCCAATATGTGACTACGCACCTCAAGAATTACAATCGTGGCGGGACGGGGCCGCCATACCCTGAATATACATAGCCATGACAACTCCGAACATCGAGCCATCTAAAAATCTTTGAACCGGGATCCTAAGCTCGCGGATCCACCGTAATACCTAAACTGCGGACATGAACGCAGCCGAAGAAGTCGATAACAACAGTGCGAATATGGAAGAAATAATGTGCAAGAATCAAATCATAATCGTACAAAAGAATGCCATTTTTAACTCCACGAAATCACTCGTATATTAACCGTTCCATTCCTTCTTTCCATAAGATTTAACATCATATTCTTACATACATACTTAAGAGGTTAATCAAGTTTTTCCACATAACTTACTTATCTTACATAACATAATCCGGCCCATTTGCGGGACACGGTGTACTGATGAATCATGTGACATAATCCGCCCGCTGTGGGGCTCGGTGTCTTGTGGAATCATGTAGCATAATCCGCCCGCTGTGGAGCTCGGTGTACTGTGGAATCATGTAGCATAATCCGGCCCGCCTGTGGAGCTCGGTGTACTGTGAAATCATGTAGCATAATCCGGCCCGCCTGTGGAGCTCGGTGTACTGTGACGTAACCCGGCCTATGTGTAGGCTCGGGGTAATATGGCGTAATCCGGCCTATGTGTAGGCTCGGTGTATCTCATAACGTAATTCGGCCTATTTGTAGGCTCGGTGTATCTCATAACGTGTCCGGCCTATTTGTAGGCTCGGTGTATTTCATAACGTGTCAGGCCTATTTGTAGGCTCCTGTATTTCATAACGTAATCCGCCTATTTGTAGGCTCGGTGTATTTCATAACGTAATCCGCCTATTTGTAGGCTCGTGTATTTATAACGTAATCCGCCAATTCGTAGGCTCGGTGTATTTTCCTTACATAACATTTTTAAACCATCTTGTCACTTCTTCTTAAGTCGACATAACAACTTCCCATAAAGCTATTATAACAACCTTTCATTTTTGAGAACTTAAGACACTTTTATTCTTACAACATTAGGAAAACTAGATCCAAAAATACTACGTACATACATACTTAAAAGAATCATAAAACCTCCTTTCTTTTAAAGCTCAAGTTACATACTCTTTTGGAAACCATCTTCTTAACTTTCAAATAAATTAAGCCATACTTTTAAAATTTAGTCCTTTCCACTTATAATCAAGGCTTATGGTCTTAACACCTCGTAGCATACACTCTTTAAAATCATGTCGCTTATACTTATAAAATCATGTCATCAATACTTTAGAAATCAAGTCCCATAACTTGAAAAATAAAGTTTCAAAATCCTTCAAAGACAACCAAAGTTCATAGTCTTAAAACTTCATAACATACATTCTTTAAAGTCCATTTACTTATACTTATAAAAAATATAAAGTTCCATACACTTCCAAAACCAAGTAACTTATTCTCTTAAAATCATATAACTTCCACTTTTAAAATCAATCCCTTTTCACATATAAATTCAAGTCATTTTCAACATAAAATCCTTACTTACTTTAACCAAATCAAGACACATAGCCTTTAAATCAAATCTCATAACTTCCTAACCATTCTTACCAACGTCTCCCATAAGACCTAGTAAGGACTTAGGACAATTTAAACATACTCTTAACTTAGATTCAACAATGCAAATACTTCTTAACTTCTAAGAGTAGAAGAAATCTTGAAATATTATCACATTGAGATTTCATACGTAGGATCATGCCAAAGAAAGAAGAGGTTCACAGACCTCGCGGCTTGTCGACAAGTAGTAAAATGCTCAAAGTACTTCAACCTATCATGGTCACAATACGTCCATTAACCTCTTACTTCAAACGTAGAATATTCTAAGTGCTAAGTCGCCAAATTCTATAGAAAATCTGACACCTCCTTTGTTTTTACTTACTTTGCCACCTTTTCAAGGCGAAATACAATAGCCAAACAGCCCCAATTGGCTCACAACAATATAGAAGGCAATCAATACAAATAATTAACTATACAAACCCAATTGGCTCACCACAATAGAAGGTAGTTCAATACAAATAATTAACTAACTATTACAAACCACAAGTATAAATTCGGCCACCTTGAGTTCAACAATACCAATTCTTATTCAATTTCCATTTCAATCCAACTTGGTAGCATAACATGATATCTAGTCGCAACCAAATATAACTACTAGAATATTCAAGTCAATTACATGCGACGATTCTAGTAACGATCAAATTGTATTCCAACTTAACATGACTTACTTTTCATTTCGAACTTAAGCTACAAGTAATCCATAATACTTATTAACTTCAACTTAACAACTTCATGCTAGCAACATGTAAAGTTAACAACAACAATATAAATAATGTTGTAACTTTCAAAGAACAAGATTATACCTCAACGAATTGTAATCCAATCTTCAAACCGAAGTTGCTCTTAGCAACCTAGAGCCTCGTCAAGACACCTCAATCCGCTCTCGAGACCCTTAGAACCACACCAACAACTTTCCTTCAAACCTCCAATCCAAAACCTAGAAAGCCACTAGGTTTTCTGCGACTAATACGAAAACTCTCTTTTTAGGTTTTCTATTGAGATACACTTACAATACCCTCATGAACCTTGGTTTAAAGTGTGGGGCTTAATGAATGAAACGCAAAATTTTCCTTTTGAAAGTGGAGGGAAGCGAGAGCTCTTCCTTGAGTTCTTCAATTTTGTGGAAATTTTTCTAAGTGTAATGACATACTCTTGCTACTAGTAGTGTAATAAAGGGCATGGAGGGTTAAGATGTAACCAAATGGGTGGTTTAGATGAAGTCTTATAAAATATCAAGACTTGGGACCTTTGACTTTGGTCAAGAAACTCAAGCTCATTAATAGGAAGATTTTGTCATCTAAAGACTATGGTCAATGACCATTTTGGCCATGCCTATTTCGTCAAGGCATCAATAAGGGGTGACAAGTGTCGCCTCCCATTCGTCACAATACTACGTTTTCGACAATTTCACAATTCGATAATTTTTTTACAAGTCTCAAATCTTAACACTTGCGAGTTCTTACGCACGTTCTTAAAGCATGTCACGAAAATACGAGTGTAACGTTGTCATCCTCTGCTTTCTTTGCTTTTCTTTACGCTATCTGAAGAAACCTCGCCGTATTTTTACGCTTGATTATTGCACTTTCGATTACATTAATATGAAAAGACTGCGCTCAAAAAAATTGTGAGTTTTGGGGTCGATTAAATATCGACTTCGCCGCTTGTCCTTGATATCCGTGTGCAGCTTGTTTGGACTTGCAACCCCATGCAGTTTCTATATGGTCCCGGTTTTGAAAAGATTATGGCCTAAAATGGGTCTCGATGTAGTTGCTTGTAGGCTATGTGTATTCTCGGAACGAAGGGAAAGTTTCCTAATGGTGTGACCGAAGCCGATTTAGGCCGCCTACGTATCCCCATGAGGGAATCAGGTCATGACGTAGTTCATTACAAGCAGATTTTGGGGTGAAAAATTTCTAAATGTGGGACCGAGGCCGGTGGCCGCCTACGTATCCGCCAAGGGAATCAGGTCGAACGTAGTTCATTACATAAAAACTTAAGCATAACATTAAATATGAGTCTTCAATTATTCTGCTAAACTAAATTGCTCTTTCTTATCTGGGCTTTAGGCGGACCAGAACAAGGGTGCAAATCCAACCAATACGCCTTCTTGCTCTGCATCAAGGCTGGCTGCTCGTGCTCTGCTGTCAGTATCTCCTTCTTTTGGCTTCTGCGTGGTGCCTGCTTGGATAAATGACTGATTCGGGCGGAGCGAGTTCTGGCCAGGGAACACCTCTCTTCCTTTGGGGTTCATTGTACTCATTGGGGTAAGCATCCTCCACCTGAATGACTCCCTCCTTGATCAGCTCCCTTACTTTGTCTCTGAGTGTATAACACATTCCCATGTCGTGTCCGATGGCTCGAGAATGGTATGCACAACTTTTGTTCCCATCATGAGCTTTGGACTTGGGATTGGGCACATTCCTTGGAATTGGCTGGAGTATCCCTGCAAACTTCAACCTCTCGTACAACTGCGACAAAGGCTCGGCTAAATGAGTGTATATTTTGGCTGGCCTTTCTGTGGCATTTAGGCGGGGTGCGAAGATGTTTGGTGGAAGGGCTTTTGGCTGTGGCGTATACACGTGTGGATATCGCAAGGGGTTGTCATATGTATTGCGAAAATAGGTTTGTGGTGGCCTTTGATTTGTGTTTAGCCGGAGTACGTTAGGCATTCGGTTTTGTGCGGGATATATGGGTGCATTGTATATTGGCTGAATGGGATATGTAGTAAGCGGGTACTGGTAATAATTTGGAGGTTTTTGACTGTTTTGGTTATTTGCAGTGACGAGTGCTCTGGTGAGGTTCTTGAGCCTTTTGATTTCGGTCTGCAGGGTTGCCATTTGCTGTGGTAATTGTGCGAGGTGTTCGATCGGGTTTATGCTGCTTTTCTCTTCTGAAATCCCTGCTTTGCCTATAGGAACCAAGACAGGTTCCGACTCGTTCTGCTCAAATGCCCTTGAATCGGTCATGTCGCTGGACCGTGCCTTTGATCTTGTGAAATATTGATGCTCTGTCATTGCTTAGTCAAATACAAATCGACCTTTGGGGAGGATGATAAATCTTTCTAAAAATGCAACAAACGGTGTTAGCATAAAGCACATAATTTGCAGGTATGTAGCAGATATATCGCACATAGCACATTCAAACGTTTCCTAACATGCAGGGGGGACCTCTTTATGCCAGAGGTAGGCCTAAACGTCATATATGCGAGGCCATGATAGATTTGTCCAAGTCGTCCAACTATAATGCCTTTGTTGGAAATGGCGACCAAATGACGGTGCACTTTTCCCAATTTCAGCATGTCATGATTGGGCTTGGATTTGTCTGTCATTGCCACGCTACACATAATATGCTGGTTGGTCGTTGGGTTCAGAAACCCGTCGACAAGTTTGGTGTCTTCCTAATTGTGGTGTCGATGCGACCAGAGCCACCTAAGGTAAATGCGTCGTGCCCTAAAATAAGGGTGGTATAGCTCATCTTAAGTTTCTAAGATTTGGCTTTTCTAGGCGCTTGAGTTCTGGCGGACAACTCAGTGAGAAGGCTACGCGGTGATCGAACGAACCGATCTAACTCCGCGCAGGCGCCAACTCTCCTAAAATTTGGATATTTTTGAAAGAAATTTGCGGGTGCGCGAAGCACACCAGCGCGTGAGTGTGTGATAGTGTGAATTTTCCAGAATGGAAGAAATATAAGCGGAATGCCAGTTTAAGGAAAGCAGTAAAACATGTAGCAAAAATAAATAAAACAAAAATACAGCACACAAAATTAAATGCAAAAAGTAATGCCAAATAATAACCCTAGATCTGTTGTGGTTAAGAACCTAAAATCCCCAGTGGAGTCGCCATTTCTGTCGCGCCCTTTTCCGACCGCGACTTTTTCTAAGCGAACTCCTGCTTAGAAAAAAAAAATGTTAGAAAATAAAGCAAAGTGCTAAAAAGGTTAAAAAGGCTTAAAGGTTTTAAAAATGCTAAAAGGTGCTAAAGTTTAAAAAAGGGGTTGCTAGTGTTACACCCCGTAAGTTCGGGACATGTAAAAGAGAATGTACGTAGGAATCAAGACTTGGAAATTGGTACGAACGGAAGAATTGTTTTTCCGACGGAAAATGTTCCGAACGTCGGAAAGGAAAAATGTTCGTTGTTGAGAATTGGATTCTCAAAATACATTATTTCAAGAGTATGGGACTTATTAAAATTATGGAAATTTATTTTTTACGGATTTGGTCACGTGGGGCCCACCCGAGGAATTTTACGTTTTGTGGGGCCCACGAGGGTTACGGAATTTTATGGACGAATGAGAGGGCGACACGTGGCACCCTTATGTGGTCTTGGACGAAAATGCAAGGGGTAGAATGGTCATTTGACCTATGTAGATGATAAGTCTTCAAACTTAACATAATTGACTAGTCAACTTGTCCACATAGGCTTAATCCTTGTGATATTCATCCTAGCCTCACATTTGTTGATATCTAGACCCTCCAATGTGTTATATGTATCATACTAGTGCAAGACTAGCTCACTTTACACTTAGAAAATATCACAACACAATTGTTCTTGGAGACTTGCTCTCGGGTTTGATGATTCTCCCACACAAAAAATTTAGTTTGTGATCCTTTGTTCACAAGACTTTAACCCAAGGTTCCTAAGAGTGTTGTAAGGTTATCTCAATAGAAATATTTCGGAAAAAACGCATTTTTACATTAGTCGCAAGGCGGAAACTAAGGGAGTTCTTCAACTTTGAAGTTGGAACTTGAAGAAGGGTTCTTGTAGGCCTCTACAGGAGTGCTTGGAGCGGATTGGAACCTAAGGAAAGGAGCTAAGAATTTCTAAGGCGCGACTTTGGATCTTGGAAATTTTAAGGGCTTGGAAAGGTATAAATTTTGTCGTTTTAGTAGTTAAGACTTACTTATTGTTGTAGATATGGATTTTAGAAAGCATGTGTTATATAGTATGAAGTTTGATAAGTATTTTGACTATTGGAACCCTAATCCGAAATCTAGCATGTTTAGCTTTAAGATTGGAATTCAAGTTGATTATTAGTTTAAGTCGTCGCATGTTGAATAAAGAAGGAAATTGTAGTTGTTGATGTTGTCTATGACTAAATAACATGTTGACCTAAGAACTTGGAATTTGGAAAAGGGTTGGAAAAGACTTAGTGTTGTTGGTTGTAAGTTGGCCGAGAATTGGCTAGTGTGCCTTAGACTATTTCGTATGAATTGTGGGGCGGAATTTTACACGTATTGTAAGGCGTGTAATCCCCTTGTTTGGTTGTTGTTGGAGCCTTAAATGTGGCTTGTTGGTTATTGTATTCGGCCTTGAAAAAGGTGGCAAATTGAGTAGAAACAAAGGAAATGCTGCCCGATTTTCCGTAGAATTAGAGACTAAATACTTAGTATTATTCTACATAGAGACTAGAAGTTGATAGTCTTGTTGTGACCATTTTAGGTTGACACTTCTCAAATGCAGTGTATTCGGCAGCTTGTGGATTTAGCGAAAGGTATCTGAACTATCTCCTCTTACAGCATGATTCCTTAGAATAAAGAAAGTAAGTTCTACTCATGAATGATCCATTCCTTGCTTGTATTTGGATTACCTAAAATAGAATTTGTTCTATGTACTTAAGCGAGTGTACTTTGATGTTTAAATTGTAAGTTGTAGAATCCATTTTCTTGATGAAGTTTGGATTCTTAAAAGTGAAGGTATTTTTACTTAAAGTACATGTAGTCTTAAAAAGGAAGTGGTTTCCAAATCTTTTGGCTAGTGCCTTAGTTCTAAAACCTAAAGGTCATTATAGTGACTTTAGGAGTCAAAGGAGTG
The DNA here is from genome assembly GCA_029844215.1 of Przewalskia tangutica. Classification (NCBI taxonomy): domain Eukaryota; kingdom Viridiplantae; phylum Streptophyta; class Magnoliopsida; order Solanales; family Solanaceae; genus Przewalskia; species Przewalskia tangutica. Next base: position 135,157,470 of record CM056722.1, read on the forward strand.
ATTTACTTATTTGATTTAAAAAGGAGAAATGACATGATTTAAGAGAAGTAACTTGCGTTAAGGGTGAAGTTACTTGAGGTTTAAAAGTGGAAGAAAACTTGTTTTCTAACTATTAGAGACTTGAAGTATTTTGAAAGTTAAGAACTTGTTTTGTAAGTATGTGATACTTGGGTTTAATAGTATAAGTCTCTTGGTTATTGAAGGAATGGATCGCCTAAAACTATAAGGGTTATAACGGCTTTATGGGAAGTTGGTTATAACGGCTTTATGGACGGTTTAGAAAGTTGTCTATTTTGATTAATCGGCGTAAGTTGCCTAGATTGTGAAAATTTGGAGTTACTTGATTTCAAGCTTTGAAATGAGTTTTCTAAAAGTAGTAACTTACTTTGAAAAATAGACACGCCGATACTACGGTGTTAGTATCTTGGGGCTTTACATAGAAAGGAGTCTTTTATAAAAGAATGCACGATATAGTACTTTGACTTGTTAAAGAGAATTATTCTATGTATGCCTTGATTAGTACTTTGGCTTGATAAATTGAGGATTTGTCTAAGTGTGCCATGATAAGTACTTTGACTTGTTAAAGAGAATTATTCTATGTATGCCTTGATTAGTACTTTGGCTTGATAAATTGAGGATTTGTCTAAGTGCGCCATGATAAGTACTTTGACTTGTTAAAGAGAATTATTCTATGTATGCCTTGATTAGTACTTTGGCTTGATAAATTGAGGATTTGTCTAAGTGTGCCATGATAAGTACTTTGACTTGTTAGAAGAGAATTATTCTATGTATGTCTTGATTAGTACTTTGGCTTGATAAATTGAGGATTTGTCTAAGTGTGCCATGATAAGTACTTTGACTTGTTAAAAGAGAATTATTCTATGTATGTCTTGATTAGTACTTTGGCTTGATAAATTGAGGATTTGTCTAAGTGTGCCATGATAAGTACTTTGACTTGTTAGAAGAGAATTATTCTATGTATGCCTTGATTAGTACTTTGGCTTGATAAATTGAGGATTTGTCTAAGTGTGCCATGATAAGTACTTTGACTTGTTAAAAGAGAATTATTCTATGTATGCCTTGATTAGTACTTTGGCTTGATAAATTGAGGATTTGTCTAAGTGTGCCTTGATAAGTACTTTGACTTGTTAAAGAGAATTATTCTAAGTGTGCCTTGGTAAGGACTTTGGCTTGTAATTAAGGATTTGCCTATGTGTCTTTGAAATAGCCAGGTTGTGTGCTATTGTTATATCGATCGTTTGGTCATTCCGGGTTTGTGGCATTTGCATAATTCCGTGGATTTGCTACCCACGATGCGAGGAATACCTCATGCGAGTCCGTAGGGCTTATGCGGGTGAAATAGTCCCATGCGGGCGGGTCCATCCTATGCGAGGAATACCTCATGCGAGTCCGTAAGGGCTTATGCGGGTGAAATAGTCCTATGCGAGGAATACCTCATGCGGGTCCGAAAGGGCTTATGCGGGTGAAATAGTCCCATGCGGGCGGGTCCAACCTATCACGAGGAATACCTCGCGGGTCCACGCGACTATACGGGTGAAATAGTCCCGGGAATAGGATTCTTTGAATAATCTGCGCGCGGATGGTCCCGCTGATCATGAGCTTCCTATTTTTATATTGTAAGGATACTATTGTTTACTCTCATTGTAGTAAGGCCTAGGTGTTGTATTTTGAGTATCATATATGTCCCGGTTGTTTGTGTTACCCTATGGTCATGCTTTTCTGGTAGGATTAGGGCATGAGACACGAGGTATTTAGGACACGGTGGGACTTGGTGTTCATGTATCCTTATGTGTGTTATTACATCGTAGATCGAAGCGGTGAGGAAGGATTCCACGCACGATTGATATTATGGGTGTGAGACCCATGGTTATATTTGAGTAATGACTTTGAGGGCTGCGTCACGACTTGATATATTTGCTTATGTGTTATGTCTTGTAGGTTGGATATCATACATGTCTCTCTGCTTTGTTTAGATCGTTATGATTTTATTACGATTTCATCGCTCACATACGGTACATTCTTCGTCTTGACCTCGCCCGGGTGCGTTCATCCGCAGTTTAGGTATGCGATTTGGTGATCGGCAGTGTAGGACCGCCTTTCGAGTTTTGGATAGCTCCTTTTGTTCGAGTTTATCTTTTTGGTATAAGTTCTTTCAAGATGTGCTTTTATGCTGATTATGGGTACAGCGGGGCCTTGTCGTCATAGTTGATTTAACTCCTGAAGTGCGTATTCATATGTAGGATTGGACTCGTATGCGGTGTAGTGTCTCTTGTTTATGTATTATATGGCGACTAGTCGGTTTTGCCTTGCGTCGTTGGTTTTAAAAGAAAAAAAAAATGAGCTGTTATTAATTTCCGCAATGTACTTAGTTGTTAAGATAGAAGGGTGCCCAGGTAGGGCACGATCCACGCCCGGTTCGGGCGTGAGAGTGTATCGAGCGATCGATCCTCGGAATGTCTACGCACCGTGTCTAGTAGAGTCTTGATTATCGGTGTGTTGCGCGCCACACCCATGCGCGAGAGGCTACAGGACATTTAGGAGTTGGTTTCTATTCTTCTCAATCTAAGATCGTGCCATGAGGCGTGTTAGTAAGATAATTCCTCTCGACGTATTATTGTGTTCTGATTATGCCTCCAAGTAGGCAACAGCGCCGAAGAAGGGCAAAGGAGTAGCGAGAGCTACTAGTCGGACTCGAGAGTTGATAGGGCTTATGCCCGAGTTATCTGGATGTTGTTCGCGATCGGCGAGTTCTTTTGCGCCGAGTTTTGAGACCCAGCACTGAGCCTCCAGCTTTCGGTTAGGAGAAGACTATAGGGTCATGAGAAGCGATTATGTTATTGACCAAGATAAGCGGTGCTAGCGGTTGTAAGTGATAGTACCCTGCAGGTAGGGATACTTTGATTAGTAAGTGAAGTAAGAATGTTGACAAGAATGATAGGTGAACCGAGACTATAGTTGTATAAAGTTCACAAGTTGTAATTACCCGTATAAGTGTAAGACCGATAGGGAAGATTATCTGATAGAAATACTTTGGCTTATGTGTGAACCTCTAGTGAATAGGGGATAGGGTAAAGTACCTTGAGATAAGAGAGATTTATTTCGGACTAAGAATGAGAAGTTAAGTGTGACGATGAGTCGGGTTCGACTCATTTAGTCCGCCAATAGTATGGAATGGGGTGATGTCGATTAGAAATGGTCCCGATTATGTGATAGGGTTACGAGGATGTCAGGCCCAGTTTAGTTAATTGTTGTATGCGAGTTTGTGGACGCGTTCCACTGGAACTAGGTCGTAAGGACCAGAAGAGCCTTATCGGAATGTAAGTAACTATATGGCCAAGTTTGGATAGTAACTCGAGTTGAGCGAAGCAGAATTTGAGATTTTGTGCATTATCTTTAGATGAGTTTGATAGTGCGAGAAAGTATGACAAGTAAGGAAAGAAAGGAACCTCTAAGGATCCGTGTTTGGGAAAGATCGTAACCTTCGAGTTTTGGGAGAAGAGTCGCGGACGGAAGGTCCATTGATATGTCTACGTATGATATGGTGGCCGTATGTGGCATCGTTGGTCTTGTGCGATTTTGATTGTTAGGCATAGTATAGAGTTTATCTGGAGTTTGTATAGCTTGACAGCGACTAAGAACATTCGGGACGAATGTTTCTAAGGGAAGAATGTTACACCAGTAAGTTCGGGACATGTAAAAGAGAATGCGTAGGAATCAAGACTTGGAAATTGAGTACGAGCGGAAGAATTGTTTTTCCGACGGAAAATGTTCGAAACGTCGGAAAGGAAAAATGTTCGTTGTTGAGAATTGGATTCTCAAAATACATTATTTCAAGAGTATGGGACTTATTAAAATTATGGAAATTTATTTTTACGGATTTGGTCACGTGGGGCCCACCCGAGGAATTTTACGTTTTGTGGGGCCCACGAGGGTTACGGAATTTTATGGACGAATGAGAGGGCGACACGTGGCACCCTTATGTGGTCTTGGACGAAAATGCAAGGGGTAGAATGGTCATTTGACCTATGTAGATGATAAGTCTTGAGCTTGACATAATTGACTAGTCAACTTGCCACATAGGCTTAATCCTTGTGATATTCATCCTAGCCTCACATTTGTTGATATCTAGACCCTCCAATGTGTTATATGTATCATACTAGTGCAAGACTAGCTCACTTTACACTTAGAAAATATCACAACACAATTGTTCTTGGAGACTTGCTCTCGGGTTTGATGATTCTCCCACACAAAAAATTTAGTTTGTGATCCTTTGTTCACAAGACTTTAACCCAAGGTTCCTAAGAGTGTTGTAAGGTTATCTCAATAGAAAGATTTGGAAAAACGCATTTTTACATTAGTCGCAGCGGAAACTAAGGAGTTCTTGACTTTGAAGTTGGAACTTGAAGAAGGGTTCTTCATAGGCCTCTAGGAGTGCTTGGAGCGGATTGGAACCTAAGGAAAGGAGCTAAGAATTTCTAAGGCGCGACTTTGGATCTTGGAAATTTTAAGGGCTTGGAAAGGTATAAATTTTGTCGTTTTAGTAGTTAAGACTTACTTATTGTTGTAGCTATGGATTTTAGCAAGCATGTGTTATATAGTATGAAGTTTGATAAGTATTTTGACTATTGGAACCCTAATCCGAAATCTAGCATGTTTAGCTTTAAGATTGGAATTCAAGTTGATTATTAGTTTAAGTCGTCGCATGTTGAATAAAGAAGGAAATTGTAGTTGTTGATGTTGTCTATGACTAAATAACATGTTGACCTAAGAACTTGGAATTTGGAAAATGGTTGGAAAAGACTTAGTGTTGTTGGTTGTAAGTTGGCCGAGAATTGGCTAGTGTGCCTTAGACTATTTCGTATGAATTGTGGGGCGGAATTTTACACGTATTGTAAGGCGTGTAATCCCCTTGTTTGGTTGTTGTTGGAGCCTTAAATGTGGCTTGTTGGTTATTGTATTCGGCCTTGAAAAGGTGGCAAAGTGAGTAGAAACAAAGGAAGTCTTTGCCCGATTTTCCGTAGAATTAGAGACTAAATACTTAGTATTATTCTACATAGAGACTAGAAGTTGATAGTCTTGTTGTGACCATTTTAGGTTGACACTTCTCGCACGGTGTATTCGCAGCTTGTGGATTTAGCCAGAAAGGTATGTGAACTATCTTCTCTTCTAGCATGATTCCTTAGAATAAAGAAAGTAAGTTCTACTCCTTGAATGATCCATTCCTTGCTTGTATTTGGATTGCCTAAAATAGAATTTGTTCTATGTACTTCCTTGAGTGTACTTTGATGTTTAAATTGTAAGTTGTAGAATCCATTTTCTTGATGAAGTTTGGATTCTTAAAAGTGAAGGTATTTTTACTTAAAGTACATGTAGTCTTAAAAAGGAAGTGGTTTCCAAATCTTTTGGCTAGTGCCTTAGTTAAAACCTAAAGGTCATTATAGTGACTTTAGAAGTCAAAGGAGTGATTTACTTATTTGATTTAAAGAGGAGAAATGACATGATTTAAGAGAAGTAACTTGCGTTAAGGGTGAAGTTACTTGAGGTTTAAAAGTGGAAGAAAACTTGTTTTCTAACTATTAAGAGACTTGAAGTATTTTGAAAGTTAAGAACTTGATTTGTAAGTATGTGATACTTGGGTTTAATAGTATAAGTCTCTTGGTGATTCAAGGAATGGATACTAAAACCATGGGTTATAACGGCTTTATGGGAAGTTGGTTATAACGGCTTTATGGACGGTTTAGAAAGTTGTCTATTTTGATTAATCGGCATAAGTTGCCTAGATTGTGAAAATTTGGAGTTACTTGATTTCAAGCTTTGAAATGAGTTTTCTAAAGTAGTAACTTACTTTGAAAAATAGACACGCCTTGATACTACGGGTGTTAGTATCTTGGGGCTTTACATAGAAAGGAGTCTTTTATAAAAGAATGTACGTATATAGTACTTTGACTTGTTAAAAGAGAATTATTCTATGTATGCCTTGATTAGTACTTTGGCTTGATAAATTGAGGATTTGTCTAAGTGTGCCATGATAAGTACTTTGACTTGTTAAAAGAGAATTATTCTATGTATGCCTTGATTAGTACTTTGGCTTGATAAATTGAGGATTTGTCTAAGTGCGCCATGATAAGTACTTTGACTTGTTAAAAGAGAATTATTCTATGTATGCCTTGATTAGTACTTTGGCTTGATAAATTGAGGATTTGTCTAAGTGTGCCATGATAAGTACTTTGACTTGTTAGAAGAATTATTCTATGTATGCCTTGATTAGTACTTTGGCTTGATAAATTGAGGATTTGTCTAAGTGTGCCATGATAAGTACTTTGACTTGTTAAAAGAGAATTATTCTATGTATGCCTTGATTAGTACTTTGGCTTGATAAATTGAGGATTTGTCTAAGTGTGCCATGATAAGTACTTTGACTTGTTAGAAGAGAATTATTCTATGTATGCCTTGATTAGTACTTTGGCTTGATAAATTGAGGATTTGTCTAAGTGTGCCATGATAAGTACTTTGACTTGTTAAAAGAGAATTATTCTATGTATGCCTTGATTAGTACTTTGGCTTGATAAATTGAGGATTTGTCTAAGTGTGCCTTGATAAGTACTTTGACTTGTTAAAGAGAATTATTCTAAGTGTGCCTTGGTAAGGACTTTGGCTTGTAATTAAGGATTTGCCTATGTGTCTTTGGAAATAGCCAGGTTGTGTGCTATTGTTATATCGATCGTTTGGGTCATTCCCGGGTTTGTGGCATTTGCATAATTCGTGGATTTGCTACCCACGATCACGAGGAATACCTCATGCGAGTCCGTAGGGCTTATGCGGGTGAAATAGTCCCGTGCGGCGGGTCCGGCTATCGAGAATACCTCACGCGAGTCCGTAAGGGCTTATGCGGGTGAAATAGTCCTATCGCGAGAATACCTCATGCGGTCGAAAGGGCTTATGCGGGTGAAATAGTCCACGTGCGGCGGGTCCGCTATCGCGAGAATACCTCGCGGTCAACGCGACCTATCGGGTGAAATAGTCCCGTGAATAGGATTCTTTGAATAATCTGCGCGGATGGTCTGCTTGATCATGAGCTTCCTATTTTTATATTGTAAGGATACTACTGTTTACTCTCATTGTAGTAAGGCACGCGTGTTGTATTTTGAGTATCATATATGTCCCGAATTTGTTTGTGTTACCACATGGTCACGCTTACGAGGTAGGATTCCGGCATGAGACCACGAGGTATTTAGGACACGGTGGGACTTGGTGTTCATGTATCCTTATGTGTGTTATTACATCATGGGATCGGCGGTGAGGAAGGATTCCACGCATGATTGATATTATGGGCGTGAGACCCATGGTTATATTTGAGTAATGACTTTGAGGGCTGCGTCACGACTTGATATATTTGCTTATGTGTTATATCGTAGGTTGGATATCATACATGTCTTACGCTTTGTTTAGATGTTATGATTTTATTACGATTTCATCGCTCACATACTTGGTACATTCTTCTCGACCTCGCCGGAAGTGCGTTAAATCTGCGAGTTTAGGTATGCAGTTTGGTGATCGGCAGGTGTAGGACCCTGCTCAGAGTTTTTGGATAGCTCCTTTTGTTCGGGAGTTTATCTTTTTGGTATAAGTTCTTTCAAGATGTGCTTTTATGCGATTATGGGTACTGCGGGGCCTTGTCCGTCATAGTTCGATTTAACTCCAGAGGTGCAGTATTCATATGTGGATTGGACTACGTATGCGGTGTAATGTCTCTTGTTTATGTATTATATGGCAGCCTAGTCGGCTTTGCCTTGCACGTACGTTGGTTTTAAAAGAAAAAAAAATGAGCTGTTATTAATTTCCGCAATGTACTTAGTTGTTAAGATAGAAGGGTGCCCAGGTAGGGCACCAGTCACGGGCCCGGGGTTCGGGGCTTGACAGCTAGAATGCTAAGGGTTCGCGGAGTCGCCACCTAATTAATTGGGTGAATTAGGACACCTAAATGTCAACTTAGTTTAAAGTCAACACTAACTCCATTCTTTATGGTTTGCTAAACTTAGTGAGATTCTGGGTAAGAGTTCTTTATTAATCTAGAGGGAAGGGGTTAGGCATCCTCCAAGATCCGCTAACTTGCGGTTGTCCTGCCAAACCTAGGGTAATTATTATGTTTAAAAAATGCAAAATATAAGCTCCTCCTGCTTAATAAAATGCTAAAATGTTAGAATGTTTAAAATGTGCTTAAAGTATAAAAGGGGCAAAAGGTGTTATAAATAAATAAAAGAGCCAAATGCTAAATGCTTAAAAAGTGCTTAAAATACTGAAGGTTGCTAAAAGGTATTAAATGCTAGAAGGGTGCTAAAGGTGCTAAGAGGCGCTTAAAAGTGCTAAATGCTAAAGTGCTGAAAGTAGTGCTAATATGCTAAAGTACAAAAGAATGCTAGGAAGTGCTAAAATGTTGAGGACAAAATGTGCTAAAGATGCTAAATGCCAAAGGATGATTAAAAGTGCTAAAAGGGCTAGAAACGCTAAAGAATGCTAAGAGGGTGCTTTATGGACTAATTATGTGTTCATGCAAAGGCTATTTACGGACTAGTTGTGTATACTGCCAGCTAAATTAATCTTGCTTAACCTGCGTACAATATGATATAAAAGGTGCTTTAAAGTGACTCTTGAGAGTTTATGAAGAAATCTGTTGTGAGTTTTAATAAGAAACAAAATGTTTGATTTTATGATGCAAGTTAAATTGTTTAGATTATTTTGTCAGAATTTAGACATGCCTAACAATCCTAAAAGACAAATAAAGTAGAAGTGTATTCCTAAATATAAATTACCTCCCATCTCATATGTTCAAAGACTAAATGCTCTACGTCTCCTATTAATTACAAAGTTAGATAACGAAATTACAATAACAAATAATAGACACAAAAATAGGGCAGGGAGATTAAGAGAGTAAAAGGAGTTGAGATGGATGACGACGTCATCTTGTCGTATTTTTGTTTTAGGAGTGCTGAGGCAGGAATATGAATGCGGATGCACATAGATGCGGGTCTTCATTTGAAGTAGCTTCCTGATGAGTCTCGCAATGAGACTCTTCATTTTTTGCTCCAATGCATTTCATGTGAAAATAAGAAAAAGATAAGGATTAGTATATGTTCAATTTTTTTTTAACCAAGCAACTACCCAACCAACAGTATTAACATACACATTGATAAATAGACATGCATTGTTTTGCTTCAGTTAACACAAGACCAAACCAAGTATTCATTAACTAAATGGGCATCAGATACCATAGACATATGCAGGTAGCTTTATAGTATTAGCTTTGAACAGATACTCAAGCGGTCTATTCATGGCAAACAGGGGTATTGGACAAAGATTCACTTAGCATATAAGCATGTAAGTACAAAACATACACTTCAGTTCCTAATTTTCTTTGAATTTGAAACATGACATAAGCAGGCTACTCAAGCAGACTCTCAGTTGACATATAGAGAGGCAAACATGACTATGAACTAATGTCATTCAAGACATCTAATATAAGCATGAATATGTTTCACATAGGTAAAAGAAGATTCAGCACGCATGCAGGGTGTTCATGTTGAGGCTACCAGCTAACAATCCTAAAAATGGGCAGTCATAGAGTTATGCAAGGTCAAAGATGCTTTGTGTATCCATCTAGGCTGACATATGTGGTAAATCATTCAGTACATTTGAAACATTCATGAATGAGGACAGGACAAAGTGGCATGTGACATAAACTACGATACATATTATAAAACATTACAAGGCCTAATATAGCATATAAGTGATTTTATGAACTTAATAATATCTCAAGGGCCTCATGATTGGTAGATTCACAGACTAGCAGTCTATGATATGGAGTGACATAAAGGTGAAACTCTAAGGTTAACAGTAACAGCAAACACATGCACATTAGTTACTAAAATCCGTGTAGACAAACTAGATTGACCTCAATAACTATATCGCATCAAACTAGACTCAGTTGCGAGAATTGACACCAGTCATTGTCAAATTTAACAAAACAACCAAACAATATGTATCTCTCATCAGGTTTTAACCCCTTTTGATCCTCAGGAAATAGAGACATCCACATAAAGTGTCAAGGTAATCATACATAAACTCTAGTGAGAAAACAAACATATGGACATGATGGGTGGCTATCAACTGGAAGTTCAGCAATTATCAAACCTAGACTACTCCCTGAGAGGTGACAATATGCACACGAGCATCATATGGCCAAATATTGAAGCTAAACAGGTTATCAAGGATCATACTCAAACTATGTTATCCTGAACCAACATATTAGATGTAAAATAGGCTCTGGCGTATTGGACAAACACTAATAGGTCTAGGTAAAGTTTACATCATTTTAAATCAACATGAATACTCGATCATAAGCTAACACATGAAACTACGATCTTGTAATACCCTTTTATGCTTAAGGTGATCGATTATGAGCTTACGATTCCAATAGATATATCACCAAAGATTCATTATCTTAGATTCGAACAAATGACCATTTTAAATTCTTTTACCTAAACTAGGAAGTTTGTCTACCAAGATACATACTTGAGTGAAATTGAATGCTTAATAACGCACAACAAGTCATCATGTTAACTACACATCCTATACATGATCAAACAAACTTCAAACCAACACATCCTACGGTGCGAAAATCCAAATCGGTAGAGAATGGCGGCGAGTTTACCTTTCTCCTGACAAATGGCAGGCGGCGTATCAAGTCATCGATCCAATCGACCGGGTTTCGGTTTTGGGTTTGCAATGCGAATGAAAGGGCAAGGTTTCGTTTCTTTGGTTTTTTTGGAACTAAAAGGAAGGGATTCGAACCTTTATTCTTGCGATGCTAATTCTCTGGCGCGACTCACGACTCGACGCCTTCTTTGTGTTCTCCGTCATGCTCTGTGTTCGACTCATCGCTGCTCTCGTCTTTGTGCTCTGCCGTCTGTGCCTTTCGTATTGTGCTATCCATCGCCTCGAATCCCAGGCTCATTACCGAACGTACATTGCGTATGCGTTATATAGCCTAACTCTGTGTTCTAATGTTGGTAAGTAAATAAAGGTTGATTACGTGCTATTTCTAGGTGTGATTTAGTGCGATTCGATCGCGATTTAGGGATTTGGGTGATGAATATGGTAAGGAAAAGCGTCAGTGCGTGTGGGTAAAGGAAAGGAAGGTGGCGGATTTTTGTGAAAATCCGCGAGAATCATGGCTAAAGGCGGAGAGGATCGCGGTTCTTTTTAGGGTTGCTGAGGTTTCTTTTGTTTTCAGAGTTGTCGACGAGAGGGAAGGGAAGTGAAGGGCTGGGGGTTTGGGCCTCTGATAAGGAAAAAAAGGCGTGGGTAGGGAGGCGGTCGCGGGTTGAAATTTGCGTTTATGGGTCAATTAATTAGTGGGAGTTAAATAGGGAGTGAATTTGGGTTAGTTAATTGGGTATTAGTTTTAGGTTAGTGTTATAATTAGGAGTTAATTAATTAGTGATAAATTAATTAGGTAGAGTTTTAAGTGCTCGATTATTTAATTATTTTTAGCCTTTTAATTAGTGGTAAAAATTAATTGATTAAATTATTTAGGTGCTTTATTAATCTAATTGAGATAAAAATAAAGACGGACGCGCTACTTAATTAATGCTTAATACTTTAGACTGCGGCGCTATTATTTAAAATCTTATTATTATGCATTATTGCGAAGTTAGATTAAAATTGAATTGAGTTTAGATTAAATTATTTAAATGCTAAATGCAAGTATGATATTTAAGAATCGTTTAAAGCTTTTTATAAATGCGACGCTATTAAATGCATGTATTAGATTAAATTGATTTTAAAATACAAATGATTATGAAATTCTCTGGCGTATTAATAAATGCGGCTATGCTACTTGACACGACGTCATTGCTAAATTATTTATTTATGTACTTATTATTAATTAAGAATAATGACAGGGCTTAAAATTGATTAATGCGGGCGCGGGACTCTAAGTGCTTAAAACTCTACGTAAGACGCGATGCCATTATTAAATTATTTATTTATGCCTGTATTTATGTTTTATCGCTGCATTTTATTATGAAAAAATCATAAAAATTATTTTACAAAATTAATCTAATTTTATAGCTAATGACTGGACGGGAGGGTCAAAATTGGGTGTCAACAACTATCAATTTCTTCTTGTTTGGGTTAAGAGCTGCTTTAGGGAACAAATATAGGAAGGCTATGTTTAGTCTGTTGTTATGTGATAAGAAGATCATGGGTTCAAGTCGTGAAAACAACCTCTTGCAGAAATGTAAGGTAAGACTGCGTACAATAGACCCTTGTGATCCGACCCTTTCCCGAACCCACACTTAGCGGAAGCTTAATGCACCAGACTGCATTTTTTCTGTTTAGTTACCGATTATTAAGACGTGCTTGAGTTTTTTTTTTCCAGTAGGATTGTTAGACATATTTGCTTTGTGTGGACTCCTAGTGTATTTGCAATCTGATTATTATAATGAATTATTTGACATTTGGTGTAGTAGTAGTAATCGGTAGTCCAGCTCTCTTTGAAAATAGAGTCGATCGACGATGCTGCTGAGTACACATTATTTTCTGTATTCATGCTACACTTATTTACACCCTTTTGTGTGCAGGTTCATTTTCTAGTACCAATGAGGCACGCGATCACTCTTCCAGAGTTAAAAGTTTGTTTACTTATTATTATTATTGTTAATTCCGCATTTATTTTCTTTATTAGTTTGGGGTGATTTGGGTAATGGTTGACTTATCGACTCGTAAGAGTTGATAAGTCATGATCTTCAATTTTGGATCGTGACAAAATCTATGATTAAATACAACTTTAATTTTTAAAATTTATAAAAGAATGATTTTTTGTTAATTCCTATGGCCAAACACCTACTTAATTTTAGGTTAAGACGCAAAATAACTCGAGGATAAGTACTACTCGGCTACCCAAAAGAAAGGCCCAACAAATTGATGGGGACAAAATGGTAAATAAATTAGTGTTTGTAACAACCCTAGGGTTTGTCCTCCTATATAAACACACACACACACACACACAAGTCGTAACGCCTCCATAGTCTTGTTTGAGAGAAAGAGATGGGTGTATTCACATTTGTTTGCAAAGGGTCAGGAGATGAATGGAGTGCTAAGCAATTGAAAGGTGATTTAGAAGCTTCTGCTTCTTGTACATATGATCTACAACGCAAACTTGTTCAAGCTGCACTTTCTACCGACTCTTCTGGTGGTGTTCAGTCTTCTTTCTCCTATGTCACACCTTCCTCTGCTGTTTTCCAGGTAACAACTGTCATATGATTTTGCTTTTTCTTCTTATCAATCTTTTTTTAGTCTTTGAGTTGAGGTCTCCCGAAAATAAATAGCCCATCTACCTATCAAGACACTCTACACTCTCTCAGACCCTATGGTGTGAGATTTCGCTAGCTATGTTGTTGTTCTTATGAATCTGGGTATTTTATTTGGAAAATTATAGCTCTATGTCTACTTGGAGAAAATATTTACGCCATGTGACCCATGTTGAGTTTGTTACCTGGTTTATCCCATATTCGTGTATGAACTCCTTTTATACAATATTTATAATGCTTTACCTAGGTATAATGTTATAATATTGTATATTGTGTTAACAACAACAACAATAACATATCCAGTGGTTGAGTCTACCGCTCTTATTAGGTAGAGTGGATGTGGCTAACATTACATTATATTTTATGTTGGGCTATATTTTTATGTTCCTTTCTATTGTAATAATAATTGTACAATTTTGGTTTGAATTAGGCATATCATAATTTATTGTAAGATGTGAGAATATTAGGATAATGGTTTGTGTTCCCTAGTGTTAAAGATGTTAATTATAGATGTGTGTGTGGGGAGTGAGCTATAAGCAAGTTGAAACATGCCAAACTGGTCTAATAGGGAAAGCTTAAATGTTTTTTATTATTATTTATAATTGTATTTTTTGAATTTTGAAATTGTGATATGTGCATAAAATAATACTATTGTTAGATTTGGTTTCCACATACTCCCTTTAATGGGTCTTTTTTGTTTTTTGTTCTTATGAATCTTTTGCTCTGTTATTTTTGTGTTCCTTACAATTTTGACTTGTATTGTAAGCATATGATAGTTTCTTTTAAGGTGTGAGATATTAGGGTAAAAGTAATTCATTGAAAATATTGTATTATGTTCCCTAGTAAAACTAGGGAGTGAGCTATCAGCAATTGTTGAAAAGATTCTAATAGGAAAAGCTTAATTTTTTTATAATCGTATGATTTTGAATTCTTGAAATAATACTATGTTATGTAGAATGGCGACATTGAATTACATACCGAATTGTAAATCGGAGTATGTTTGTTTTTCTGTCCGATTTAACCCGAGAATTCAAGTGTATATATATTCTGTCTTTCTGGTTCAAGCTCGGTTTATGCTTCTATTATGCAGGTTTGTACTTTTTATCTTAGTTGAAAAACAATTTGTATGAAAAGAAAAGAAAGCTTGATCGCTATTTGGTTGTTTTCTTTTACTGGAGAAAGTATTTTGTTGCTATAAATGTGGTTGAACCCCTTGGAACTACACTGGAATTTGATGATCTGTGAGGTAGTATTATTCATTGGTCACATAAGTTTGTTGATTGATGCCGTTCCTGGCTCATTAGTTACGGTATTTTGGAGTTTGGTTGATTGAATGTATTGCTTGTCGAGTGCTCTTATTTTGGGGTTTCTGTGATGATATAATTGAAGGCTTGTTTCTCAAAACATTCGCAGTGCCGCCTAAGATCTTTCGCCTTTGCCAGGCTTGAGAGATAATGCTGCTTTTATCCTTCCTTGGATGTATGAGATCCCCGACTACATCTATTTGAATGTTGTTTCTTGATTATTTCTCGTCTTTATTTTGGAATGAATAACATGAGCCAGTCACACTATGGTGGAATTTCTATATAAAGGACTCTTCTGGCCAACAGATGTAGTTTTGCTTGTATGATTCTACTATTGGTTTCTTTGGTGATAAGTTGTATGCTACGAATATGATTGTCTGAGTTAGTTTGTAATATTTGTTTGTTCTTAAATTGAACAGACACGTTTCTTCATGACATTCTTTCAAGTCCTATAAATATGACTCTTGAAGTAGGTTAATGTGATTTTTGTGAATCGTGAGGGAAATTTCTTGTAATCCCTAAAGAATGTATGAAGAATATATATCTCTAAGGACAATGATTTTTCATGACGAAGCCTTTCTTCTTCAATCCACTGTTTTCTTTAATAGTGATTCTTATCCTCATTGTTTTGCACATTATACAGGTGATCATTGGTGGCAGCACTGGCGGTGGTTTTGTCAGTGGTGGAGGTGCAGCTTCTGCTCCTTCCGGCGGTGCAGCAGCCGCAGAAGCACCTGCAGCTGAGGAGAAGAAGGAAGAGAAAGAAGAGAGTGATGATGATTTGGGATTCTCGCTCTTTGACTAGATTGGCATATTTATATAGTAGTATGATTTTCTATTGCTGCATCTTTTGTTAAGCGTTATTTTGTTGGCCCTAAAGGTTTGATAAGCATTGGATTATCAGTTGCTCTTTAGGTATCTAATGACATTCTGTTCTATGCTTCTTTGAGACACTTTTGCTCTTGTTTGAGTTTTTTTATTAAAGAATGGCTGAAAGTTAGCTCGTCTCTAAAGTATCAACAATTAAACAGAATATTGTTCCAAGGTCTTTCAGTTAAGACTTTATTACATATTCACGAGTTTTCTATGTTTTCTTTTACAAATTTCAAAATAAAAAAGATCATTTCATTAAAATAACATTCGTAACGAATCATAAAACAAAATTTAGCACTCTCAATGCTTATCAAACTGATAGAAAAGAAAAGAGGAAAGAATCCAGAAAAAAGAACTCGCGAAAATTACATGCATTACCAAATATCCCTCACCATATCTTGTTGATAAGAGGTTAAGCGTTTATCAATGATTGCGCTTAACCAGATTCAAAAGGGGAGATGACATACATCATTCGGTGAGTGATATGACTTGTATATTTATATGACAAATTTTAGGAAACTTAGGGACGTAGTTTAATCTTATTGTAGTGTCTAGTTTGGTTACAAGGTGAAAGGATGTGACACCTGAACCTAATTCAACCTCAAAAAGTAGTTCGTGAAAGGATTGTCCACCAGTCCATTCTCTAATCAATGTGGAACTCTAGGTCTCAAACACCTCCTTCACGCCCAAGCCCAACCGGATGATGGATTGGGAGCCCAAACGAGAATGGATCTGACTCTGATATCATGTAAATAAATAACATCTAGATTTAACTCAACTCCAAAAACTAGCTCATAAAGAGAGAATTGCCAAGTCTATATAAGCAAACCACTAGTCCATTTATCAACCCCATGTGGGACTCTAGCTCACTCTAGCTC
Organism: Przewalskia tangutica; assembly: GCA_029844215.1. Lineage (NCBI taxonomy): Eukaryota > Viridiplantae > Streptophyta > Magnoliopsida > Solanales > Solanaceae > Przewalskia > Przewalskia tangutica. Next base: position 135,173,916 of record CM056722.1, read on the forward strand.
ACTCTAACACCAGAACGAGACAAACAAGAATCAATCGTTTGGTTATCGGGATGGGACAAATAACATATTTACTATCCCACATTTTATATAGGACATTAGGATACCTAATTCTCATTATTTTAGTAAAATATCTAGGATTAGTTAATACCCATAACAAAATGCGGATAAAATAATCTCTGCATGACATACTAAGCAGAAGCGCGTAGACTCAAAAGAAGGGAGAGGGGCGAAAAGCCACTCGACACTTTTCTCAGCGGATCAGCCACATAGTCCGAAGTAAGGTTAGTGACGGGAACTTAGCTATCTTTTGGTCAGGTTTTCTGGGGTTGCTTCCTCTACTAGAATAGGTCCCGAACGCCTCACTTCTCTTACTTTCGGTGCTTATCTTCAATTAGAAGATGGTCACCCGCCCTAAGCAAGATCGGTTCAGTGAGCGATTCGCGTCTTTCGCGAGTACCAGCGCGGCGCGGCTTTGCCTTTCGACTTTGATCCGCCTATGAACCTTGGTTCACGAAAGTCCCTCCAACTCAATCAATATCAACAAGATGTCGTGACCGCTTAGGCTTGGTTTATTTTGTCATAAAAGAAAGTTGGTTTCGTTGGTTCATTGATTAGTACACCTCCGGTGCTGGTATTATCCCCAATTATTACCTTATCCGACCAAGAAAGCTTTATGTACCTCGGGTATATTATTAAAGGGAATGAAGAGATTGATGACGATGTCACACATCGTATTGGTGCAAAACAGATGAAATTGAGGCTCACATCTAGAGTCTTGTGCAATAAAAATATGTCATCAAAACTTAAAGGCAAGTTCCATAGTGTGGTGGTTAGACCAACTATGTTGTATGGGGCGGAATGTTGGCCAGTCAAGACTTCACACATCCAAAAGATGAAAGCTGAAGAGATAAGGATGCTGAAATGGATGTGCGGGCATACAATGATGGATATGATTAGAAATGATGATATCCGAGACAGAGTGGGAGTGACCTCGGTGGAGGATAAAATGCGGGAAACGATGTTGAAATGGTTTCGGCATGTGCAAAGAAGAGACACAAATGCTCAGTGTTGAGGTGTAAGAGGCCAGTTATGGACGAATTTAGGAGGGGTAGAGGTAGACCGAATAAGTATTTGGGAGAGGTGATTAGACGAGATATGACACATGTGCAACTTACTGAGGACATGACCTTAGATAGAGGGTTGTGGAGGACGCAGATTAAGGTAGAAGAGTATTAGGTAGTCGAGTGTAATCTTACGTACACTTACAATCTGGTAGTGTAGTATTGTTATTGTAGGTCTGCTTCACCTATCATACTAAGAGGCGCAATATTACTTTATAGTTTCTCTTAGTTTGATTTCTGCTGCTATATGTTATTTAGTGTACTTTATTTATCTAATTTACATGCGGCAATTACTACTTCTTTTTTCAGAATGCGCTATCATAGCTTATTCGCTTTTCGTACCAACATTTTCATACTACTTTAAATTTCTTATCCAGTTTGATTGTTTATCTTGTCTTGCCTTACTTATGCTTAGACTTTGTCTTGAGCCGAGTGTCTCTCGGAAAAACCGCTCTACCTATCAGGGACGGACTAACGAAATAATCATAGGGTGGGCCGACTAATTTCATCACGTTAGCCAAAAGGATATTCCCAAATTTGAGCTCGCTCAGCAGGATCATAATTAATAGAATTGATACTAAGCTCTCTCGGCCTAGCGCGCTTTAAAGTTTATCGTTCACTTGAAACCCCGACATTTGTAACATGTTCATTTACCACAAGTGCATCATTTTCCAAAGATTTAGTGAGTTCTTTTGTTTTAAAAAACGAACTAATCTTTTTTTGTGGTTTTGACATTTGTATAATATTTCCTAATCTGACAAAAAAAATCAAACATTTAAAATAACCAATCGCCTAACTAAAATTGAATTGGGACCACAATATTACTATCATAAATTAAATATTTCTAACAATTCATCAAACCCAATCAATAAAAGAATTGGTTTAAAATTAATTATTTCCCTAATTTGAAATCATAATTAACAATCCAAATTAAACCCAAAAATTCTACTTACAAAACCTTCAAATAACCTAATAAAAAAATAGAGAGAATACTACACACCTTGAGAAAACTTTCGTTGCCGTTCTACTTGTTGTCGCTGGAAATTGCAATTCTTCACTCACGCACGTGGTTTAGAGTAGTGACTTCATGATTTTTGAATAGGTTAAATATTTTTTTTTTGAAAATCAGTGGGCCAATACTATTAGTCAATTTTTTTAAATAGGGGTGGGTCAGGGCCAGGTTGGCCCAAGGTATGGTCCGCCCCTGCTACATATCATGGTAGATGTAAGGTCTACGTACATTCTACCATCCTCAGACCCACGTTGTGAGATTTCACTGGATATGTTGTTGTTATATTAACTTATCCGACCAACCAAGCCACGATTTGCCACCCAGAAACTATAGTACTCTCAATTTTAACAACTTAAATTATTTTTAAATAAGAAAACGTGTTAATTTTTTGGAATAAACTATTAATTAAACTAAGATAATTTTTTTAGAACAGATGAAGTATTACGTAAAATTATAAGCCAGACGAAAAATAGTTTATTACGTAAAATATGTTATAAATAATATTTATTATTATGAATGTCTACAAGGAAAGTTAGAGTTAAAACAATATACCTAGACCCTACTCTCTTCATCCCTAAAGAAAAATAAAGAACTCTCATCCGTTTCTCCGCGATATTCTTGTTCTAGTCTTATTATTTAATAACAAAATATATTTTTCTTAAATAGTTATGTATACGTAATTATAAGGAGTGCAAAAAATGCGCCTTTTATTTGGAGTCATTTACTTCATTACTTGTTCCCAAAACGGCGACCCAGATGTTCATTATTAGTTAAAAGTAAAACCCTACCCTCTACAAAATTGATAATGGAAGAAGCAAAGGAGAAAGAGAAACTGACACTTGTGACCCGAAAATCCTGTTTCGGACTACCCACTTCTTGCCCCAACTGCTTGCCCGTTTACATTTACCTCAAATTCTCCCAAACCCCATTTGATTTGGAGTTCAATCTCACTAACCCTGATTCCGGTACTACTACTTCTTCCTTTTTCTTCTTAATTAAGTATCATATTTTTATGGATATAATTACTTTAGGTTAAATATCTCTTTGCTTTTTCTAGAAGCTTCTTTGTACCATGTGCTTACATTAGGACCCAATAAGTAAGACGGAAAATTATGCTCTATGGAGTAACTGGTAAACTTGCCTCCATGTGATCAAGCTGTGTAAATAGTCTCTTGCAAATGCAGGGTAAGTGTGCGTACAATAGACCTTTGTGGTCTGGCCCTCCCCGGACCCGCACATAGCGGGAGCTTAGTGCTAGAGAAATATTTACCCCATGTAGCCCATATTTTGAGTTTGTTATCCGGTTTAGCTCATATTTGTTATAAAAACCTTTTAACACTATTATACAAGGTTGATATTTCCTCCTCATGTATAATGTTGTATAGTGGGTTACGTGGCGTAATATTTTATGTTGGGCTGTATATTTTTGAAAATCTCCCATAAGAATATTCCATATACCAAAATAGTGTTCATATTTGTTTTCGTCTAAGGTTTGGATTTTTATGCGGTGTTTTTGACATGACGCCTTCTGTAAATTTCTGATTGTTTAGGTTGGATTTTTGAATAGTGATATAGTTTATGTTTGATTGAATCCGAATTTGGATGTAAATTATCCTAGATATGTGAGAAGCAACAACCAAATTAGGTTAGAGGGATTAAATTTGGTGGTTCTATTGCGCGCGCATACACACACACACACATTTCTTGTGTGTGTATTTGTTTGGATTTGATTGTTTTTTAGCTAATTAAGTGGTGGAATATTTTCTGTGAAAGACGGCAACAATGCAAATTGTCTAAACTCTATTGTCGGTTCTTATGGTATGTCTGCACCAGATGATCACCTAATCGCCATTAGGATGCAATAACTGATATTTCATATGCCTTTGCTCTAGCAGTATTCAACTATTGATTACTTTTGGTATTTTAGCTGAGTCAAAAGTTGTAGCACCTAAGTGTGTGGCCTGGTTGGAAACCCCGAGATCTCAGGTTCAAACCCCAACCTAGGCAAGAACATTAGGTGCTTACTTCCCAAGTGTCAAAGCCTTGGTGGATAGAGTTATCTGATGTGCTGTTTGGAGGTCTCAAGTATCCCTTGGAATTAGTCGAGGTGTGTTCAAGCTGGCCGGATGACACTGTTATAAAAAAAGAGTGTTAGTTGAAGTGTCAATCTTAAGTTTGCCTGGCTTAGTTTATTCCTTTTTTATACTATTGTAGTTATATTCTTGAGGAGTAAAGAAAATTTTCAAGTCCAACGTTTCTTCTTGAAGGTCTTCGTTTCAATGTAGAAGCAAACTCTCCAAATTTTAAGAGTCTGAGTATTCTTACAACAATAGGAGTCTTTCGATGATAGATTTTTATGGAGCAATCTTTTGTTGAACTGATATGCTCCTACATGGGTTAACTGTGTTTACAAAAGTATAAAGCGCAAAAAAGTTACAAGTGTACTCGGTTTGAGTGTGTGAAAAAAATATAAAAAATAAACATTATGCGTATACAGAAGACAAACAATCCTAACTTCGTTAAGGTTTTTGATAAATTCCAAATACACACGTGTCATTAAAGGCTCATAATCCTAATAGGTACAATAAAAGAAAAATTGTTCAACTTTCACATTTCACAAGTCCTACCAAGCTTTAAAGGATCACAATTGAATCATAATATAATTCCTGCTCAAAATCATTGAAATCTCTTTCAAAATCGTCGTTATATTGCTCATTGTCTTCTGCTTCCTCTTTAACTTCTACTACCGCCTGTCCAATTCATGGTCAAGCTCTTGTTCCCTCTCCCTTTTTTCAATCGGAACTTGAAATCCCACCAAACCCTCTACACCTACTTGCCTAATATAGTTATAATGTATTGGATTGTTATAGCCCCCATAGTTTTGGTTCAGCCGTAAGGATGCAACAGGGATGTGTGAATTGGTCATGTCACGAATTCGGATCCTACCACTAACACAAAGTCTGGTATTTAAGTAGGAGCAGGGTATAGGAGTGGGTCATACTCCTCTGGGATAGACCTAAATGACATTGAGGGGAACTGTTTTAAACGACTTACAAGTCTGGTATTTAAGTAGGAGCAGGGTATAGGAGTGGGTCATACTCCTCTGGGATAGACCTAAATGACATTGAGGGGAACTGTTTTAAACGACTTACAGTTTCTCTACATTAATCTGAATAAGTTATGAACAAACATAATGGACATGAAGGAGATCCTTATAGGCAGTTGAGGCTACGTCTTCTTCTTGTTCTTAAATTACGTCAGACTCGGTTGATTGAAAAAAGTTTTTATTCTTGTATGTCTGTATATGGATAAATGCGAGCTTTGGAGAATAGTTGAAAAAACTCCTAATATGCTTGGAAGTCAAATTATGTAATATTACAATGAAATGTGTCCGTAAGTAGAACGTTCTTAGAGGATTGATATAATGTACCCAACTGAGATTGAATTGTAGTTGATTAACTGTTCAATATACAAGTAGGGATCTAGTAGCTCAGTTGGTTGGCTACCTGAACTTAGACCTTATTGGTGAAGGTTCGAATCCCTACGTTGTAATTTCCCCTCCCCTCCCTCCTATGTAATAAAAAAAATATTTTTAAAAAAACAAGTGCCAAAGTCCTATCTATATATATTTAAAAGCACGAAGGCCCTTAGCGAAATGTCGTTCCCCCTTTTTAGCCTTTAAAAATAGATTTCACACTAACAAAACATTAAGTTAATTATTCTCCTATTATTTAGGATTTTGAAATCAGCTAAAATTTTGGTTACTTAATCTTTCCTTGTTTGGACTATGTATGTAGAAATTTTTAATAGTTAGAACTTTTGAAGTTATCTATAAATAAACCACTTTGACTTTTCTAGACATTTTTACCGACATAAAAAAAATGTACTTTGACATTTAGAACTAAAGTATTTAGGAGTTTAAATTCATCTGTAATTCCATCAACATGTGTCAGAAGAAAATTGTATCTACTTTTGTAGTTTTGTCGTGGATTTTTTTTCCCGAAAAGGAAACAAGTAACCTTTGAACACTTTCTGAATGTTAACAAAGGTCTCTTTGACAAAATCTCTTAATTTGATTCCTTTGAAATGCGTTCATTAATCTTATTTGTCTTTTGTCAGAATATCGAAATAATTTCTTAGAAAAAAATATGCCAAACGTAAATAAAAAAAGAAAATTATCTTTTCAAGAAAGAACAAAATTTTCTTCGAAGTATTTTAAATAAAAAATAAATATACAGATTGTAAATACAATAAATGTACTTATGAAGGATAAAAAGTCATCTGCATGTTAAAAAGAAAAATAAAACATTCCTAAAATTTCTCATATATAAATAAAAATATAAAAAGTAAAAATATACAATAAAAAGATGAGAAAAGATAAAATTATCATGTAATTATTTTTCTACTATATAGGATGCTGAATAACAAAAATCTTGGCTATGAATTCTTTCCTAATTGAGCCATGTACTAACTCTTAATATTTAGGAAAAGTAGGATTAAAAAAGAACAATTTAATTATTCCTATGAGGAGTGGAATTGCTTATCCGTATTTCCTTTCAGGATGAGATAAACTAGGACATAATTGCAGTGTTTTATTAATGTGAAACGATATCATGTTCATTTAACTTGCTAACCAAGAAGAGATGCATTAATCTTCCACAACTTTTTCAAAAGGGGTTCATTATACTAAATACCCCAATGATATATATGACTTAATTTTGAATGCATCTTTTATTGTTTAAAATTAAATATTTACACTCTTTATACTACGGAAGTTCTACACTTACAGTCTTTATGAGATATATTAATAACTAAATGTATTAAAACATAATTATTAAAAGACAAATTAGAATTATAAAATAAAAGATACATATTTATTTTCATGAAATTTAAAAAGAGGTTAAATTTTTTTGTCTCAAAATTTTATTCATGTATATGATTAAAAAAGAGAATGAATATTTTTGAAACATACATCTTTCGGAACTCATAAATAGTAAATGAATACAAAATACTTAATAAGTCATTTATATTTTTATTTAATTACAATATTGTATTCTAAAAAATTATCATTTTTATTTTAGTTTGTTTGTTTATTCTCCTCCTTCAAAATTATCTTAAATTTGTTTTAATGAAGTTTCATTTGAGTAGGATTTCTATTATGTATCAGGTTTAAATGTTTTAAGAAAAATAGAGATAACATTATTATATTTAAGAGATTCAAAATATTAAAATATTTTGCCAAATATTAAAATCTATAGGCATCTTGTTTAGTTATTTGTGGTTATTATTCTATTTAAGAGTTTCAAAAGATACATATTTTCAAGGCTCAAACCCATGCGTAAGTCTAAGCTCAAACCCATGCGTAAGTCTAAGGGCATTTTACGAGCGTCTCGCCTATGGGCCAATCCTAATTTTGCCTAACACCTGTTTGGCAAGTGGAATAAATTATTAATTAGACTCGGAACTAAAATATTTATTACCTTTTTAGTGGCAAGTCGAAGCAAGAGTGATTAAGGCTCCGTTTGGTACAGCTTATTAAAAAGAGCTTTTAGAAGTAGAGCTTTTAGGAGTAGAGCTTTTCAAGTAGAGTTTTTTATCAAAAAATTGTTAGGTGTTTGGTTGTCAATAAAAAAAGTGCTTTTGTATAAAAGAAAAAAAAGTTATAAGGCAAAAAAAGCTCTACTCAAGAAGTTTTACTCAAGAAGTGCTTTTGGAACCCAAAAGCACTTTTGGCAGCTTCCACCAAACACTAAAAGCCAAAAACACTTCTGGCCTTTTGAAAAGCTGTACCAAACGGGCACTAAGATTCAGAAGTGAAATGTTCATTAGCTTTTTAACTTTTGAATTCTTCCTTATTTGAACTGTTGCGAATATAACATGATCATAATCAGTAACATTTTTGTCTTCATTGATTTTGTTGTATAATATTTTAAAACATCATTCAACAATCAAAATAAATAACAAACAACAACATACCTGTGAAGGGCCACAACATGGGGTCTGGAGAAGGTAGAGTGTACGCAGACCTTACCTCTACTTACCAGGGCCACAACATGGGGTCTGGGGAAGGTAGAGTGTACGTAGACCTTACCTCTACTTACCAGGGCCACAGCATGGGGTCTGGGGAAGGTAGAGTGTACGCAGACCTTACCTCTATCTTGGTAAGTAGAGAGACTGTTTCCGAAGACCCTCGGCTCAAAACAAAGCATAGACACAAGCAAAGCAAGAAAAACGGTCAGACCCGGATAAGAAATTTAAAGAAACATGAAATTATGATAGAGAGAGGGAGGAAGATAGAGAAAAGGAAAAAGACAATCAGATAACTTGGGTAATTGGAGGAAACACCAAAAATCTCAGTAAGTATTTTTTATTTATTTATTGGGTAGCTTAATAGGGTCAGCATTCATCATTTCAGGAACTTATATTTTTTTCTTATTTTATAAGTTAAAAATATTATTTGATAATATCTATACTATTAAAAAGTTATATAAATAACTATACAGGTTAAAAAGTTAAATGCTCATTGACATGGGTACATGCGCAAAGCGCGTACCATAAAACTAGTATTTGCTATAGGAGGAAAAGAGCTTTGTATTCTTTCTATCTTCCAATTGGTAGGATTTAAATTAGAGACATCTACCAATACTCAAAGCAGGGAAGCAGAGGATGGGTGGTACTGACTACTTGATTTTTCCCCCGATAAGTAGGCCAGAGTCCACTATAGATGATACAATGGTGCGTTTGATGATCGTTTCAAGGATAAAAGAGCATAGTCTTAGAAATAAACTTGTAGCATTAGTATGGTAAAAGCTTGTTGATAAATTTGATCAGTAAAGCTCTATAATCAGAATATTTCAGTTATATGTAGTACTATCTTTTGAAGCAGGAATTCTTAAATTTTATCTCATCATGACTAATGACTTCAAATGGGAATATTCTGTGTAGTGCCTTTACGGTTTTATCCATTTGGTTTATTCATTTTCTGTTAAGTTGGGTTCTCAATATTTTGAGTCAATTCATGCGCCATATCTTTTCGTTGTGCACGTCGAGTCATCCTATAAGTTGATCACCCAATATTTATTGTGTTTTTGCCAGATCAAATACCTTATGTCGAATCTGGTAAATACGTAGCCTACAACAATGAGAAGGGTGGAGTTATCCGCAGTTTAATCGAAGATGGTTTTGTTGATTTGGATTCTCAAGTCCATGGTATACCTGAATGGATATCAACAAAGGCTATGGTTGATTCATGGCTTGCAGATGCCATTATGTATGAACTTTGGGTGGGTTCTAGTGGAAGTTCTGCGCACAAGATTTATTATTCAGATCTCCCATGGCCACTTGGAAAAATCTTGTACTTAAAGCAAGTTTATGGTGCGAAACAAATTCTTGGTATTACGAAAGATAATACTGAAAGAAGAGAGGAAGAGGTAATATATTTCTACTTGTATCTGTTTCTTTTCTCCTCATTTTTTGCGATCACACTGAGAGAGCAAATCTCCCGGAATGGATTTTGTCTATCTTTGTATTTCTTGGTCTTTCCTGAGCTGCGCAAGGAGGGCAAGGAAAGGGTCTAGTGAACATTGAACCTTTCACCTTATCTATAAATTAACGGTGAGCTACCATTTTATCCTCAAATAAAGGTATCGAATTTATGATTTTTGTGCAGTAGGAAACTATTTCGTCTCATTGAACTCCAATTTGTCGTAAAAGACAAATTATTGAGTATCGGAATGAAATAGGCCTGAGTGGAGCATAATGGATATTGAGAAATCATGTAGCCTGCCCAAACTAGTTTCAGGTGAAATGTTGTTGTAGAAACTATGCAGTCCTTGGGTTGCTGTGGGAAGAGAATCTAGACAGTTTGATGAGATTCCCTTTTTGCTTCATTTGTGATCTTTCTAGCAACTTTTATCTGACATATTGTTCATTGTATTGGGGTTGATCGAAAACTCTTGCTATACAGATTTACAGGAATGCCAATGATGCCTTTAGTGCTTTATCAACTAGATTAGGGGAGCAAGCCTATTTCTTCGACAACAGGTTACTTCATTCAACAATAGTTCAGCTAACTAAGCAAATGAACCATTTTCTGAATCATTATGTACTAATCTCTGCAGTTATCTAACAGGCCAACAAGTGTGGATGCAGTTTTCCTTGGACATGCACTTTTTACACTGTATGCATTACCAGTGAGTATGCCGTCCCTTTATTTAACAGACTTTGCTCATTTAGCTTTTATTAATGGCTTGTACTGTAATATATGGTAAATTTGGGAATTAACAACAATAACATACCTAGTGAAATCTCACAACGTGGGGTCTGAGGAGGGTAGAGTGTACGCATACCTTACCCCTCTACCTTGGTAGGTAAAGCGGCTCTTTCCGAAAGACCCTCGGCTCAAGACAAAGCATAAGCACAAGCAAAGCAAGAGAAGCGGTTCTACCCGGACAAAAAAATTAAAGCAGTATGAACATGATGGTACCAAAAGCGAATAAGCCATAATAGCGCATTCCGGAAAAAAGAAGCAGTAACTAACGCATGTATATAATAAACAAAGTACACTAAGGATCACATAGCAGCATAAATCAAACGACAGTGGACTATAAAACAATACTGCGTCTACTAGTATGATAGACTAAGCGGACCTACAATAATAACTCTACAACTACCATAAGCGTAAGTAGGACTACGCTCAACTACCTACCACCCTTAGACCCTAATCCGTGTCCTCCACAACCCCCATCTAAGGTCATGTCCTCAGTAAGTTGCACTTGCGCCATATCCCGTCTAATCACCTCTCCCTAATACTTCTTCGGCCTACCTTTACCCCTCCTGAACCTGTCCATAGTTAACCTCTCACACCTCCGCACTGGGGCATTTGTGTCTCTCCTCTGCACATGTCCAAACGATTCAACCTCGCTTCCCGTATTTTATCCTCCACCGAGGCACTCCCACTCTGTCAAATTTGGGGATTAACTGTTTAGTAATAATAGTTGTAACTTATATAGCTACTAGGTTGAGATGACAATTGGTTTCTCTCATGTGATATAACAAGACAATCTGTCATTTCAAACTCATATCATTGTTGACCTGTGTCTACAGGATTATGTAAGGTAACAAGTCATTGAGATGAGGAAGGAGCAATGGTCAATTGACACTTGAATTACATTCACTTTGGAATCATAGAGAATAGTACTTCATAAGCTGCTTTATTAAGAAAATGGTGCTTTTTTGCTGTTTCATGGCTCATTTTGGTTGAGAGCTGCTTTGTTTTGAAACAACCGTGAAATCTGCACAAATTAGATGCCTGTGTAAAAATGTGAAATAGTTTGAGATGTGTAAAGAAATATTTGAAATGTGCCAGAAGTTGGAATAGCGGGTTAAATATGTATTTTGTTGTTGATCAATACAGAATAGATAGGGTTTAAGGTAGTCAATAAGCCTGTATATGGGCAAATTCCCATTCTAATTTCCTGTATATGGGAGAATTACCATTAAAGAAGGGGTAAAATAATTTGGGAAAGTGCCCCAGGGGTTGGTTCAAGTAGCAAAGGCTGAAAGACTTGTGACTTAGGTCAGAAGTTTGAGCCCCGCGCCATGCAAACTAAATCTGGTATTTCAGTGGACAAGGGTAAAGGAGCGGATCCAGTATCCCCGAGTTCGATGGATGCAGTTGTGTCCTAAGGGTTCGCCCAGACAGATTTTCCGGTCATTAAAAAAATTGGGGAAGTTCGTGAAGTCAATTGTGTTAAGAGGCAGTATATTGCTAGTATATAAAGAAAATTTAGTATTAGAGAGGGATAACTGGGAGGCATACTGATAACAAGTCCTTAATCAGTATAGTCATTTCATAACTGATTATACTGAACCATTAGCCTGGAAAGTATAGACACAACATTTCTCTATCCTTTATTTATCTATTTGATTGGATCACTGTTAAAAATCATTGTTTAGTCTAATCAAATTGATAGGTGGCGTCTTGCTATAGGCTTATTGATAGGTTATATGTAATTCTCGGAGAGGGACAGAGCTCTGGTCTATATGTGAGTTCTCCCGACTTCTAGAAGGGAATGAATGATATCTTCTCTGTGCAGCGTTGTTCACTCACCCTTGATTTCTACAAATTGAAGAAATTCAGTTTGCTTCTACAAATTGATGTCTGTCTGTTTGTCATCTCTTTTGAAAGCACAGCAGGCAGTTGAATTGTTTTTATTTTACACCTTATTATTAGAACAGTGCAGAACAGGCATGATTGTTACCTCTGGCACTTTTACTAATTACCTTTAAATTGTTCATATCTGCTGATAGGACACATCTGTGCTCCGAAGCAAGCTCTTGGAACATGATAATCTTGTAAAATACACTGAGAAGTATAAAAGTGAACTGGTAGATTCTAGCGCATCATCATCTTCTGGTACACAGTCCCAGAGTGATCCTTCTTCATCAGTGCCAAGGCATCCTTCACAATGGAGTGAGTAACTTTCTGATAGTACCGCATTGTTCTGCTTTATATAGATTTTGGTTGTTTTCTTTTCATCTTGTCTTAGTAAGGCGGGGGTGCCCCCAAAAATAGGTTTTACCTAAAATGAGGGGCATAGTATATTAGTCAATTTTCTTGTCAAAAGAAAGTATATTAGTCAATTTCGCAGTATTGATTTGTTGCTGGTTTTCTCTTTCTTTTTTTGGAACTCTTGGGTCAGCTTCTTTTAATTTATTTTTTGTTGGTTTTCTCTTCCATTTTTGGACTTCTTGGTTGATAGTCTGTTAGTTACATCATAAATATATATTTTCCTTTTCTACATTTCCGTTAGTATAAAATAATTCAAATCTTGAAGGCCTATTGTTCGCCTTTTATTGTTGGTCGAACTCCCCACCTTACCTTTCCTGCTAAAACCCTGCTATTTTTCATTTAGGGCTGTTTTTTCCTTTGAGAGATAAGCACATTTAATCCCAGTATAAACTTCGGTATTACTTATGCAACACTTGGTTTCTGGTATAAAATCTTGCTTTAGTAATATAAATCCCACATAAGTAATGTAACTCTGAACAAAATGGAACTTGGGCAGAACTCAACATCAAAAGCTAGCTCATGAGGTGAGGATTGCCGAAAACTATATAAGGAGACAACAACCCATTCTCTTAACCAATGTGTGACACACTGACGTTGACACTGACGTTTAACTCTCCGCTCCGCATGCTGAGGACAGGGCATTTGGAGCGTGAAAATATAATCCGGGAGTCAACATTGAGAACCAAGAGAAGGATGGGTTTGGGTCGGATTCCACGTGAAAAAAATGAACCTTGGGTAGTTTATGAGGTGAGTACAGAGCATATAGGAAGATCATACCTATTTTCATTAACTAGCGTGTGACTCTTAACTGTAGCATTTGATTTTTTATGCGGAAACCAAACGCTGAACTATTAATACTGGTACAATTATGCGGAACTCTCTGTATTTTATATGATATAGAATGTGAAATAAGAATACACATATTAACAATGCGTAGATAAGAGTATCTAAAGGCAAAAATGGTCTTAAAATTGGCAGTTCCTACATTATATTCCTTGTGTTATTATTCGTTGAATAATAAGCCACTCATTACTATACACTGCGTAGAAAATTGTACCTTATTATTCACCGTTAACAATTCCTATAATATAATTAATTGAAATATAAACAAACGGACTCGTATCCTGTTAGTAACTTGTGTAAAAACATTTATGTTTATTATTTAAAGTTAACTTTTCAGACATGCATCAATCATACAGGTTACTGACATTGCTTTTCTGAGGATGTTACTGGTTTTCCTCAACATTTGGTGCAATCAAAATGTTGTTCGTCAACCTTCTTGATGTTTTGGTTTTGAATTTTTGATAACTTTGAACTTCTTTCAGTATGTTAGCTAGCACATTAAATACTATGTTGAGTTCTTAAAAATCACGGACTGATCCTTTTCTTAGAAAAATGTTGGAGTTAAACGGTTCGCATTTTAAGGAATTAGCCAATGGTAGCTCGAAAGTATGACAATAGTATTTTAACTTGGTCCGTGTACATCCATAGACACCTACATGATATTTCATATAGACAACTAATCTTTAGTTGTAACTTATTAAGTTCTAAATGCTGGCATGACGGATTGCACATTTCACTCTTGAGGTGTAGCCCTTAAGATGACTTTAGACCCATAAACTGAAAATTGTTGAGTTTCTTCCCAACCCCCTCATTCATTCAACTTCCAATGTCTCCCTGACAATACCACCCTCCAATAAAATGGAGAGGAGAAAAATGTAGTGGGTACAAAATATTGGAGTTTTGATTTTTCGAAAATGGAGAGAAAGCAAGGGTTCTTCTTGTCGTTAAAAGACAACCCGATGAAAAGGAAAATTCAGCTCCCAAGCAGATGCCATATGTGCAAAAAGGAGGTTGAAACTAACAGACATCTTTTCCTTCACTGTGAAGTGGCCTCAGAAATCTGGAATCTATTTTTTTGCCTCTTTGGTCTTAGTTGGACCACCCCCCTCTCAGTAAAGGAAGCTTATGAGAGCTGGAACCTATGGAGAGTTGACAAAGCCATCAAGAAGATCTGGAACATGGTACCCGCTAGTATATTTTGGTGTATCTGGTTAGAAAGAAATGGTTAGAAAGAAATAGGAGATGTTTTGATGGGAGTCAACTCCTTTAGGTTTTTTGAAAGCAAGGTGTATTGCCAATTTGTTTAGTTGGATCAAATTGGTTCCTGTTGATAATGAACAACATCTTTTGGATTTTACTAGCTCATTAGTTCTGGCTTAGATAGTTTTTGTACAGCCAGCCAATTTTTTTTTTTTGTAAGCTCAAATGCCATATCTTGTAATTCTTGCATCTTCTTGATGCCTTTGATTAATACCACTTATCTCATCAAAAACAAAGATAATACGGTGTGTTGGTTATTGTTGGGGCATGTTGAGAGTGGAAGGACGGCAAGAAGTGGCTCACCTATGTCGAGTTTGCTACGGAGGAAAAAGAAAAACTGTAGCAATTTAGTTGCAATACTGGAGCCATTGGTCTCAAGATAAGGGAAATCTAAGACCGTTGGGGGAGACTTTAACATCATTGATGGAGAGTCTGGACAACGGAGAGGAGGTTTAGAAGGAGAAGAAAGAGGAAAAAAATGAAGTAGCCACACATCTTTCTTTTTTTTTATAATGAAACATGCCTTCAATTCATTTGTTTTTTGCTACATCACCTGCATTTAAACTTCACATGTTTGGTAGTTTTTCTTGATTGACTGTTAGTTAAGGATAGTTAGATACAACTTTGACAAGTTGGAAGTATCCAATAGGATTCTGCTAAAGATAAGGTCTTAGAATGAAATCCTGTCTCAAGTTTAAGTGTGTATCGGTGTGTTAGCCTTTAACTTACTATTGTCAAAGGATAGAGAGCCTTTTTATATAAATTTATTTAACTTAGTGTATTAATCATTAGGTAATTCCTCTACATGGTGCGTAGTCCAATCAGTGACTGAAAATGTCTTTGTACTTGGTGCCCTTTTGTCCACTAATTACAAATTACTTTGGAAACAAGTAAAATATTTACACTCTAAACATCTCTGTGATATAATTTGATATAATTGTAAATGTGCCATTGATAGAACTTTTATGCAAAGTTTTGGTATTATTATACTCCTGGAAAGAACCATGTCAATTGAATTTGTTGATGTTGCATGATCTGTTTATAAGCTGATGTTTTTTTTTCATTCTTTAATTCATTTAGGTTCGAAACCCAAAAGCAAACCTAAGAGGGAGAAAACTGAGGAAGAGAAGAAATTTCGTAGAAGGGCTAAATATTTTCTGGTCACTCAACTGGTTGCAGTTTTAGTTTTCCTCTCTCTCCTTGGAGGATCTGATGCTGCTGAAGTGGAGCTTGATGAATATGATGTAGATTATGATTGAGCAGTGGGAACCTTGATCTTCGTTTTTGAGTTCTGTTAAGATTAGTTTAGACTCTTGATGCACGTTGAGTAACTTCCCTCTTTATAGTCAGGAAAATTTTGAAATTCTTGGTGGTGTACAAATTGCTGCAATGAATTATAGAATCACTGGAATAAACTGATTTTTCTTCTTTCATAAATCGTGATCCGTCTTTGCCCTCTTAAGAAAAATGGGGTGAGAGACAAGTACAAGAGATGAAAATTACAGTTACTCAATTTTTACGATTTGCTACATTTCGTGTTTTGTTTTGACTGACTTGAGTTTTATTGATGTTGGAAAATGGTAGAAGCATTCATGTTTTGGAGCATTTGGATGATTTTAACAGAGCTGGTAGATGATATTATATGGTGCAATATTTTGCTTCACAACTCATCACAAGTTTGACTATGTGTGTTTGTGGCTAATTTCTTGGAAAGTTGAATGTGATTAGTTGAAACTGGTTATTTGCCGTCATTCATCCTTTAAAGCGTTTGTTTGTAGAGGGACTTTTTGTTTGAAATCGTGCAATAATTTCCCCAAGAACATGTTCTATTTAAGTTTTCCAAATTGTCTGGTTTGTATATAGTTGCTGCAACAGCTGTTCAAGTTGTAGTTTGAAGGGTTTTTCAAAGAATAACCTTATCGATAATTTCAATCAATAATAGCCATAGCATATTGCCAAGAGAGATGAACTTAAGCTTGTTGCCATAGCATCAATAAGGCCTTGATAAACAGTAAGTTTCTTCATTGCACAAGGCGTTGATTAACTTCAGGTTTTACTAGTTTTTAAATTTTGTATCATGTGTAGTGAGTGATACTATGTTTGCTATGACTATGAGCCACATTAAGTTATGAAATCCTCCGCCTGAGATACAAAAGCCTTAGCTCAAGGCGACAAATTATGTAATAGCAGTATGCAGGTCTAGTCAGAATAATTGTGATAAGATTTCAGTTATCAGTGTATGTTTGAAAAAATAATTGTGATATGATGAATAACAGAACCCGTAGATAGCTACAGTCTAGTCATGTGAAAAGCCTACAGGTAATAGAATAGTTTTGGAAGGAATATCCCTAGATGCTCAATTAGGTGCTTATGATATGAGAGCTTATGTATATGTGGAAACAGACTATCCAAAGGATGTGGTGCAACGAATGATGTTGTTTCTCCCTTAACCAGATGTCTCGATTTTGAGTCTTGGGTATGGAAAATAATCCTTAGTAGGAAGCGCTTTCCTACCGGCGCTAATTCAAATTAATTGGGCTCCAATGCGAATACTGAACACCGAATGAAAAAAAAGACTTAGAGGTAAGAAATATGCGGGAGGTTGTATGTGCATCTAATATGCATGATCTCCCATTGAGCTTCACTTGCTCAAACCTATTAGAGTTCGGGCTGAAAAGATCAATCATATAAGTTGTAATAGAGATAAAATTAGGGTCATTCGCACAAATGACCGATTTTGGGGTTGTCTTTAATTTTTTCTCCCTCAAATTAGTCTTCAATTTTTTTTCCTTCAACACTATTTGCGCTGCGTAAGTTTAGATTTCGCTTGACAAAGTTTATATGTCGCTCGATGTATATATCATAATATCTCACAAGTTATGCCGAACACGATAAAACTTTCGGCGTTCAACATAATATGAAAAATGTTACATAACTTATGCCGCATAGCTTAATTCATACAGAACTTGTATCGAGAGAGATAAAAGTTCAGTTTCTGAAGATAAATATCACAAGACTTATGCCAAGCGAAGCAAGTCTGAATATATTCATTAAATGAGCAGCAGCAACAACAAAAATTAAAAACCACAGATATAAGGGGCAAAAATTAAAGACCAGTGCGTTTGAAGATGAATACATGCAAAAACTTCATAACATTAGTAAGAAATAACCGGTGTCAACAAATGACAAACTCGGTAATATATGCGACAATAAGAAAGGTACATAAATATGACTAACAATTTTAAAATATTGTCATGTTCAGGGCCGTCTCAAATATTTTGGGGTCCTGTTCTAATTCGTAAAAGTGGGCACTTAATATAAGTAAATATACGATTTCAATAATCTGAATTTGGGCCTCCACATGCGCGCCACTAGAACTGAATTACTTTACTTTGATTGGGCTAAGACTTGCGAATTATGAGTCTTTACAGTAAATTTTGACTAATACTACTTAATAAAAAATGAAAAAAGGAGTCCCTAAAATTTTTCGTTTTTCGGGAGTCCTATGCGGTAACACATCTCGCACGGGCCCAAAGACGAGCATGGTCATGTTCAAACATGAACTAGATCGTTTTTTTTATTTAGTTTTATATTGAGTGTGATCACCCGACTCAATTCTCATGAACAAAAAGTAACTTTTTTTTTCCGGGTAAATGAAAATATTATTATAAAAGAAACTGGGAACTACAATCACTCATTGAGGGTTCTCAATCCTCAACGTAACACAAAACAAGAAATGAAGGAGGGATGTGACGTTCACTCATAGGCGACGTTACAAGAGGGGATTACATCATAAATACTCTTCCACTTCTCAAACTTGCTGCTTGACTTTGTTCATAATAACATCAACCGGGAGATGAACCCGTATCTTTGGAAATCGGGGGGTAATGGAATGTTCCTCCAATCTTCATACTTGCAACTTTACCATTGTTTCTTTGGAAATTCTTTCTTGGAGTTACCTCATGCCATCCATCCTTATCTTCTTGCCTTGACACCGGAGTACCTCTAAAAGTATCCGGAATCAAAGGCGTATTAGGAACCCCCTTAGTCCTCACATTCATGTCCACTACATTGTTCAATGATCCACCGACTGGTAGTCGAACAAAGAGGGGGTTGGTTTGAAGTGAGCGTGTAGGTTTATTAACACCAACTATTTCCGGATCCATTCCTTTGTCCGGAACAACCATTGGCTCATGAGTGCTCATTGTCTCCATAGGCGTTACATGTTTCTCCAATTTTTTACACTTGGAATGATTATGCCCGAATACTTTGCAATGAAAACAAAAATCGGGATAATTCTCATATTCCACCTTTTGAACATACTTGATATTGCTTGGTAATTTAACATTAAATTCTGTGACCGGCTCCTTGCTAACATTGACTTCAATTAATACTCGTGCATAATTCATTTTGGACCTCTCCTTCGTGAATTGGTCCGTATACAAGGGCTTCCCCACACGTGAGACGATCTTACTTAATCCGGATGCGCTCCATACCGACAAAGGAACATCACGAAGCACCACCCAAACCGAGATGTTAATGAAAAGATCATCCGTGAGCAAAGTGTCCTTATCAACTGATTTTAACATCAAATTTTTCCCAAATGTCGTATAAGGGCCACCATGAAATACCGTGATGCGATCTTGTTCAGTCATAAATCGGAAAATAGTCCATCGACGTCCGTATGGGATGATTCTACACTTAAATCCCCATTTTTTAACAATAGAATTTAATGCCTCACGTCCCGGGAAAGGACCCGTGAAGGACCCAATAAGACAATAACCCCAAGTTTCAACAAAGGGAACCTCGTCCTTTGCGTCCAATTCCACATCATCCCCTTCTTGTTCGACAAATTGTAGTTTAAGTCCTTTTGATTCTAGACGAGAACTTGTAAAGATTCCCGCATAAGATTTCTTTGTTGGATTAGACTCATTATTTTGTTGTGGTACCCGAGTATCCTTTGCACGTTCAGTAGGTGCATTAGTTGCATTTGTGGGGGAAGTCAAAACTTGTGTACTATTGGGAATGGTTGCCATAAATGGCTCATGTCTCTCGACATTAAATGCACCATCGGTCGAGGCAAAAACAACCTTCCTAGGTGTCTTGGGAGAAGATGACCTTTCGGTTTCCACAATGGTTGATCTTCCAAGGCTCGTTTGAAGAGTAGACCCTTTGATATTATCATCATTTGAAATTCCAAGGCTCATGGGGAAAGGGGTTCCATTGAGACCCGTACTGGTCGAGTACCCATGCATCGGTCCAAGGTGTGACCTTTCGGGATCCGCCCCTCTTGAATGCCCAATGTTCATGGGAAATGATGTTCCATTGAATTCTTGGAGTCTTGACTGATGGCTCTTGGACTTCATCCTTGACCCATGGTCACCCACCTGACCTGCTGTCAACCCGAACCCACCTATGTGACCCGTCTTCCCCTCGAGAAGGGGTGACATTTCGAAAACCGCAAAACTTGTATTCCCAAAGATCGTGGGAAATGAAAACCCCTCACCTTCTCCATCCCTAGGCAGATGACTCATGGACTTCAACACCGACCCGTGACCACCATCCTGACCCGCCTTCGACCCGTACCCACCCATGTGACCCGTCTTCTCCTCGAGAAAGGGTGACGTTTCGGAAACCGCAAAACTTGCATTCCCCATGTTCGTGGGAAATGAAGACCCATCACCTTCTCCAACCCTTGGCTGATGACTCATGGACTTCAACACCGACCCGTGACCACCATCGACCCATAGACAGGAACCCCCTGACCGTCTTCTCTCGACTCTATGTTGCGGTAGGAAAATCACTAGGAGCCACAACCGCCGGAATTAAAGTCGGAGAATTGGAAGAGTCATTGTTAATATTACTCATTACACTATTATCATTCATATGCTTAACCTTCATACTTTGAACGTTCATACCATGAACATTCTCAGCTTCCATGGCTATTGCCGAAGCAAAACATTGAGCAAACACTACCGGTGGTTGCTCCGGGGAAGTACTAACCTTTTTGCTTTTCTTGCTGAACTTGGAGCTCTTCTTAATCATCCCCATGATATCTAAGTGACTCAAATCTCTTCGATTCCACTAGTGGTGTATCCAATAGAAATCCTAATGCAACTACACAAATACTTTGCAATCTTGAACGTTAAAGATGAAGAACTAAGAAGATGAAATCAGACTTTTAATGCAAATCTTGAACAATCTTTAAACAAGATGAAGAATCTTCTTAAGACAATCTTATGAAAATTAAAGATGAAATCAGATTTAGAAGGTATGAAATCGGAGATGACATCATAGGAATGAGGCGGATTGCGAAGAGCGACTAGGAAAAAATGTTGAGAGCATTTTCGCCTAGTGAGAGAAACTTCTCTCTAACTCCTAATAGTACGTTATTCTTCATCTTTTAACAAAAAGTAACTTAAGTAATGAAAAATAAGTTGTCAAGTTGCAGAAAGAGAACAAAGGAAATAGAGTTATAGAGGACCATCTTATATTGATGGAGTGAATACGCAATGTACTAATCAAAGAAAGTGCATCAATGTGAAAAAAATCGGTATAGTTAGTTTTTTTATTAAATTTATCGTCCTATGGTGATGTAATCTTTATATCAATAAATCAGAAATTACAAAGCTAAGGGAAACATAAGCTCAACCTAGAGAAATTTGATGACTGACTGACTTCTATTAAAAGGAGAAGTTGACACAAATAAGAACACCTTATCTTTTTGTCACCACAAATCAAAACAATCCTTGTTGAGATGCTATTTCAATAAGACCAGTAAAGTATATACAACATCATTTCATAATCTTTATAAGAAGAATATATCATTTATAAATAGCAAGCTGAAACTTGTAGTGTACAAGCTAAACTTCTTCACAGAGCAACAACATCTGATCTTACAACCCTTATCAAATTTACCGGATCAAGTCAGACCTGTAGGGTTTGTTGGGTTCGTACACGCAACGAAATTTGAAAATTTATGTTTCAAACCCGACATAAGTGGTCAAATTGTAGGATGATTATAACAATGAAAACACATAAGTAAACTGTAATGCGTCATTAGAACACTTACAGTTTAGCAGCTTCCAAATCTTCAGCTTGAATTTGTGTGTCATGAGGGTGCGCACGCAATCACTCCTCGATTCGCAAGTCAAAGACTATGATATAATTTCTCCTTTGGAAAGCAAGGAATTCCAGCAGAGAGTAAGTCTTATGAAACGTTGTGTATAAAATATGAGGCAAAACCCTGTATATATAGCTGAAAAATCATCTAGGGTTTCCCTCGTGGGCCAGGCCCAGAAATCGCAGAGTGGGTCATTCGGACCCACTGGACGCGTGTCGGCGCCACGGCGCTGTGGCACCGTGGCCCTGACTCTCGCGCTGTGGCCCTGCTCCAATTCTGCTTCGTTTCTATTTTATTCTAATGTCTCGATTATCAACCGAACATTTATATACTCTCTGATTATATCCTTGAATCGACAGAATAATTGACTTAGTGTTACCCTTCAGACCTTTACATATTGACGCTAATAACATTAGGGTCTACACGAAACTCATAGAATGCGCCGGAAGACGAACTCAATATGTAAAGTTTAGCTACACGAAATATGTGAACTGAACCTCTATGTGAGAAGATAAAATCCTTTCATTCATGACACACTCAATCAAGCTTAGGATCTGTCAAGTGTCTATGCAAATGGCTTGATTATTATAACTCATCTGTATTAGTTGACAACAGGACCATGTCACAGACATGTCCATTGCATTGGCCAATGACTTAGTCAACCTAATACCATATGAGTGTCTGAGTGTTCACTCGAATATGTATTCAAGGAATGAATCCTAATATTGGCTCACATACCACCTTTAATATACTTCGTAATGCACCCAAAATAAGTCGCGTCTCAACCTATAAGGCATTTGAGCTTAGGACAGGATCAAAGTACATTACTCCGTAAATAAAGTGATATTGACCTCAAGTCTAAGGACTTCTATCTCCGACATGCCGATGACATTATAGACATATAACAAATAGTGCATCAGCAGGGTATATCAATACTCCAACAAGTATCCATATGTCAATCACAAGTTGCCATAACTTGTAGTAAGTGAGACATACTACATCCCCTAAGGATATGATGCAGACCACATGTCGACGTATCACATATCATCGATATCCCTATCTCGATGATCATTAGTCGAGGTAATTTAAGAGTTACGTTATAACATTAATTCTCACATCATTAATATACACGTAAACTCTAGGGATGCATTTATAGAATATTATAAACAATCAACTAATAGTTCAATAAATGCAAATGCCATAATATGAATCATCATTAATATATATAAATACGAATGTGTATAAAGTACATTGTGTCCTAATACAGATTGTCTCTAGGAAATACATATACTTTCAATCTCCCACTTGGCCTAGAGCCAATCACCAACATATATAATATCCATGTTCTCAAAATGACCATTATGCTTCACCAAGCTTAATGGTTTAGTAAACGAGTCTACTAGATTATTGTCTGTGGGAATATAGTCTATCTTGATATCTTCAGCTTCCACCATCTCTCTCAGGATGTGGTACTTCCTTGGTACATGCTTATTTCTGTTTGTTGATCTTGGTTCCTTTGCCTGTGCAATCGCACCAGTGTTGTCACAATAAATAGTTATTGGACAATTAGCACTCGAAACAACCCTTAGTTTCTTCAGAAACTCAGAAATCGCGACAGCTTCCTTAGCAGCTTACGATCCAGCAATGTACTCCGCTTCAGTAGTCGAGTTTGCAGTAGTAGCTTGTTTAGAACTCTTTCAGCTCACTGCTCCTCCGTTGAAAATGAACGTGTAACCAGACTGAGATTTGAAATCATCAACATCTATATGGAAATGTCACGACCCGACCCCGGGCCCGCGACTGGTGCCCTACCTGGGCACCCTTACAGGTATACATCAGAGATAACCAGCGGAATGCAAATAAAGCTCATAGACATGCAGTAATGTGAAATTAGAACCAGGTTAGACGATAAGACCACCTTTCTGCATATATACATAACAAAGGGATACATTTTTTTATAAGTCCAACCCACAAAACATGACTACAAACCTCTAAGAGTTGGGACCCTATCTATGACGGGACATGACCCCGCCATACCCCTGAATGTATATAAATCTACAACAACAGGGATACGTACCAAAAGGTAAGCCTCTGGAGTAATAGAGCTTCCCAAAAGCTGCACAGTGATCATAAGAGTGAGGATCAACAACCTGTTTACCTCACCGCATTTAACGCATTTCGAGAAAGCGGGTCGACAAAACATGTACCAAGTATATGAAATCAAAGCATCAGAATGAAATCATATAGTCTAAAATAAAGTGGAGACATGTATGATAACCAAATTAATAAAGATAATCGCGGCCTTACTAATAATGAGAGTAAATAAGAGTAAACCTTACTGTTTAAAAATAGGAAGCTTATGATCAAACTAGGGCCACCCGCCCGTAGTATCATTATGCAATCCTACTCCTGGGACTATTTCACCCGCATAGGTCTTGTGGACCCGCATGAGGCAATTTGCCTCGCATGAGACTATTTCACCCGCATAGGACTATTTCACCCGCATGGACTATGTGGGCCCGCAATGAGCATATACGCCATACTCGAATCGTGGGGAGCAAATCCACGGAAATGCAAAATGACCCGGGGATTGACCGCGTAATAAATAATATAACACTAGAACTAACGACCATCATGAACAACATATGCAAGTTAGCAATCTTTAACTCTCATTAATTAAACTTAAGGCACTATCATGTAAAATTCGGGAATTTAACCCCAAAGTACTACGTACTTCTATTCCTTTAAAAAGAACCCTTTTCATATAAAAGCCACAAGATACTAACACCCATAGTATCAAGACATGTCTATTTTTCAAATCAAGCTACTATACCTTTAGAAATTCATTTCAAGGCTTTGAAACCAAGTAACTTCTACTTTCCAAACTCAAGTAACCTATACCTTTAAATCAAGTTACTTATACTCTTTAAATCAAGTATCATATACTTTCAAAATCAAATCATTTATTCTCTTTTAAATCATTCAAGTAAACCACTCTTTTAACTTTCCATAAAGTCGTTATAACTAACTTTCCATAAAGCCATTATAACACTTTATGTTTTTTAAAAACTAAGGCATTTACATCCTTTAAAAACCAAGTGAGTTTAACTTTCCAACTCAACTAAACTTGTACCTTTTTAAATCAAATCAATGGTACCAAAATGAAACCGAATTCATTTAAGACATGTAGGTCAACCGTACTATACATTTATAAGATTCATGCTCAAGAAGATAGGGAAAGTTCCACATACCTCTTCAGCTTAATCCACCTGCTAAGTTGAATACGCCGCACGTAGAATGTCAACCTATAATGACCATAATACGTCTATCAACTTCTAGCTTTCTAAGGTAGAATAATACTAAGTATAAGGTCTCTTATTCTACGGAAAATTGGACAACACTTCCCCTGTTTCTACGTACTTTTCCACCTTTTTCAAGGCCCGAAATCAATAACCAATACGCCACATTTAAGGCACAACCAATCAAACAACAATACAACATATAGTCCTTTTTCAATTCTTTAATCCAATTCGTTACTCCAACATGTTAATATGTCATAACAACTATAATAACTAAATTCCCTTTCTTGTATAACATGTGACGATTATAGCTAACAACTACATTGATTAACAACTTCAATGGCTAACATGCCATGTCTCGGTTTTAACCCTCCAAATATCCTAAACACTTACAAATCTTTATTCCTTATAGCACAAGCCCATTTATCAACTACTATAACATGTAATCTTCAATTACATTAAGAAGACAAGGATCATTACCTCACTAAGCCCAAATATAATCCAAGATTAAAAGTCGATCCTTAACAACTTTAGCTCATTTCCTTTACGTTCCAATCCACTCCAAGAAACCCTTAGAAGTTCACAACCAACTTCTCTTCAAGTTCCAACTCAAAATATGAAGAACACCTTAGGGTTTCAAGGTGCGATTAGCGGATTAACGTAGTATTTCCGGGATTTAAGAGGTTGTTTATGCGTAGTATACCACTAGGGATCCTTGGTTTGAATATGAGAATTTATCAACAACATTTGAAGAATTTCTTGTTCTTCTAGTGAGCTTGGCCGAGAGCCCTCTAAGGCTTGGATAATAATTCTTGAAATTTTTCTAAGTGTTAAAGTCTTGCACTAGTATGTAGATATATAAGGGAATCAAGGGTGAGGATTAAAACACATGTGTGGCTAAGATCCCATTCCACAAATATCTGGGGCCAACTTGGCCACTTGACCTTCACTTTCTCGCCCAACATGGGCCATGTGGGGGTGACACGTGTCACCCTCCTATTGGTCCAAAAATATTTGATCTCTCCAAAATTCTAATAAATTCTATAAGTCTCAAATACCAAATTTGAGAATCAAATTCCAATTATTAAACCTTTTTCCCTCACGAGGTTCGGAATATTTTTCGTAGGAAAAAGAAATCTTTCTTTCATTTCAAACTTAAAGTCGTATTTTCTCACGTAGGTCCTTATATACATGTCCTGGAACTACGAGGTGTAACATTCTTCCCCCCTTAGAAACATTCATCCCGAATGTTCTTACTAAGTTCAATCTTAAACCGATGTCGGCATAGTCCTCTTTAACTATACCCAACACAATCAAATATGCCACACATGACCTCAATATAACACTTACGCATATACGTCAATCAAAATCGACAAGTAGGGAGAATGAATTACCTGTAGGTGTAGGGAACAAGCGAGGATACTTCTTCATCATGTCCTCCTCTGCTTCCCAAGTCATCTCCTCTCTATTATCATTCCGCCACAAGACCTTGACGGAAGCCACGTTCTTAGTCCGTAATCGTCTGACCTGGCGATCAAGTATCGCTATAGGAATCTCCTCATATGATAACCCCTCTATCACCTAGACATCACTAACTGGGAAAACTCTAGATGGATCTCTGATACACTTCCGTAACATAGAAACATGGAAGACCGGATGCACTGCCTCTAGATCGGATGGCAGATCTAACTCATAGGCAACCTTGCCTACTCTACGAACAATCTGGTATGGCCCAATGTACCTCGGGCTAAGTTTCCCCTTATTTCCGAACCTCATCACAACCTTCATGGGTGATACCTTCAAGAACACCCAATCGTCAAGCTGAAACTCCAAGTGTCGACGTCGATTATCTGCATATGACTTCTATCGACTCTGAGCTGCTAATAACCTCTCATGGATAAGCTTTACCTTATCCACAACCTGTTGAATCAAGTCTGGGTCAACTAACTGAACCTCGCCAACATCGAACAACCCGATCGGTGACCTACACTTCCTTCCATATAAGGCCTCATAAGGCGCCATCTGAATACTGGAATGGTATCTGTTATTATACGCAAACTCAATAAGAGGCAAATGATCCTCCCAGCTACCCCTGAAATCAATAATATAGGCCCTCAACATATCCTCAAGTGTCTGGATAGTACGCTCTACCTGTCCGTCGGTCTGAGGGTGAAATGCAGTACTGAGACTCACTTGTGTCCCTAACCACTTATGGAAAGACCTCCAGAAGTTAGCCGTAAACTGGGCCCCTCTATCTGATATAATAGATGTAGGAACTCCGTGCAGTCTCACAATCTCCCGGATATACAGTCTAGCATAATCCTCAGCCGAATAAGTAGTCCTGACTGGAAGAAAATGGGCTGATTTCGTCAGCCTGTCTACTATAACATAGATGGAATTACACTTTCTATGAGTACGAGGTAACCTTGTAACAAAATCCATGTTGATCACCTCCCACTTCCACGTCGGAATCTCAATCGTCTGTAATAGCCCACCAGGCTTCTGGTGCTCAACCTTGACCTGCTGATAATTCAGACACTTAGCAACGAACTCTGCTACGTCCCTCTTTAGGCCATCCCACCAATACACACATCTGAGGTCATGGTACATCTTAGTCGACCCCGGATGAACCGAATAACGAGCACTGTGTCCATAGAACCCTCTGACGAAGTCCTACAACATCGGGTACACACAATCTATCCTCGTACCTTAGCACCCCCTCATGTGCTACCCTAAATGAACTCTTCTACTCTCGAAAATCCATATCTCGATATCGTACCAGAACCAGATTCTCATACTGTCGCCTCTTCACCTCCTCAACGATGGAAGACTCGCAACCTCTCGAACCCGAACTCTACTATCATCGGAATCAACCAACCGAACCCCAAGGCTCGCTAACTGATGAATCTCACGAACCATGTCCTGTCACGACCCGACTCCGGGCCCGCGACTGGTGCCCTACCTGGGCACCCCTTACAGGTATCATCAGAGAATAGAAGCGGAATATTCAAAAACTCATAAAATACTAGACAGTAAATATCAACAAGCTAGCCGATAAGGCCACCTTTCGTGAAATATACATAACTAAAAATAACAGTTACATCTTTGTTCTTCCAACCCAATCCACTAGATATGACTACAAACCTCTAAGAATAACAACTTTGACGGGACAGGGCCCCGCCATACCCCTGAATGTACATAAATCTACAACATCAGGGAAGTCGTACCAAAAGACAAGCCTCCAGAGAAATGGAGCTTCTGACAACTGATCAGTGATCCTAAGAATGAGGATCCACCACCTGTTTACCCCTACCTGCGGCATGAACGCAGCCCCGAGAGGGGTCACACAATATGTACCAAGTATGTAAAACTGGAAAATACTGCAATTTACATCATAAGTCTAAAATAAAGCTGAAGACATGTATGATAATCAAATTAACAGTATACTGTGCCTTACTAACAATGAGAGTAACAAAATATACATTTTCGGTTTTATTTTTTAAAATAGGAAGCCTGTGATTAACCTAGGACCATCCGCCCGTAGTATTATCACGCAATCCTACTCCTGGGACTATTTCACCCACATAGGCCGTATGGACCCGCATGAGGTAATTTCCTCGCATAGGACTGGTCCTCCCCGCATAGGACTATTTCACCCGCATGATCCCTACAGACTCGCATGAGGTATTCCTCGCATCGTGGGTAGCAAATCCATGAAATATGCAAATGCCACAAGCCCGGGGAATGACCCCGTAATGAACAATATATCACAAGCACAATCGACTACTATAAATAACATAAAAAGTTAAGAAACCCCTTAACTTCTCATTGTACTTAATTAGCATACACTCTCATTGCTTTTAACTTAAGGCACTATCGTATCATGAAAGATCCGGGAATTAACCCAAGTACTACGTACTTCTATTCTTTTAAAATGATTTTTTTTCATATAAAACTCCAAAATACTAATAACCGTAGTATCAAGTCATATCTACTTTTTAATACAAGTCACAATACCTTTTAGAAATACATTTATAGGCTTTTAAACCAAGTGACTTTTTACTTTAAAACTTTAAGCAATTGATGCCTTCAAATCAATTTGCCTTTCTTCATTTCAGGTCATTTTATCTTTATTTACATCCCTAGAGTAAACCATTCCTTTAACTTTCCATAAAGTTATTATAACCAACTTTCCATAAAGCCGTTATACTAACTTTATGCTTTAGACCCTAGGACATTCTTATCCTTTTAAAAACAAGTGGGTTAATTCTCTAACTCAACCAACTTGGACATTCTTAAAACAAGTCAAGGATACCAAATGAAACTGAATTCATTTAAAGCTCGTACGTCTACTCATGCTCAAGAGATAAGAAAAGTTCCACATACCTCTTCAGTTCAATCCACTTGCTAAGTCCAATATGCCATACGTAGTATGCCAACCTATAATGACCATAATACGTCTATTAACTTCTAGCTTCAAACGTAGAATATTCTAAGTGTAAAGTCACCAAATTCTACGGAAAATCGGACAGCACTTCCTTTGTTTCTACGCACTTTTCCACTTTTTTCAAGGCCCGAATTCAATAGCCAAACATGCCACATTTAAGGCTCAACAATGTAGCTAACAAAAGGGGATTACACGCCTAACAAGACGTGTAAAATTCTGCCCCACAATTGATATCAAACTAGTCCAAAAGACAATGTCATTCTCGGCAATTTAAGGTACAACAACACAAAGTATTTTCCAATTCTTTTTAAATCCAAGTTATTTAGTCTAACATGTTATATAGCCGTAATCGATTACAACAACTACAATCTTCAATTAGATAACATGCGACGATTCTAACTATCGACCAAATTGTATTTCAATTTCAAATGGCTAACAAGGTCATTTCGGATTTAGGCTTCCAATATACATAACACTTATAAATCTCCAATACATATATCTCATGCTTGTTAAAATGTATAACTACAACAATATGTAATCTTATAACACTAAGAGAACAAGATTGTTACCTTGACAAGCCTTAATCCAACTTCAAGATCCGAAGTCGCTCCTTAGAAACTTAGCTCCTTTCCTTGACACTCCAATCCATCGCTTGAATCCCTTAGAAGTTCACAAACAACTTTCCTTCAATTTACAATCCAAACCTATGAAAGCGACTTAGGTTTTCACCTTGCGACTAATGCAAAAACGACACTTTTCCGGGATCTTTCTATTGAGATACCCTTACAATACCCTTAGGAACCTTGGTTTAAAGTATTGTGAATTGTGGACAACAAACGAAAACTTTTCTCATTCAAAGTGACCCTAACCCGAGAGCTATTCAACAAGAACAAGACTTTATCTACATTTTTCCAAGTGTGGGAAGCTTGTCTTGCTACTAGTGTGATTATATAACAACATGGAGGGTCAAGATTAGAACAATTGTGTGGCTTGGATGCATTTCATTTAATAGATCTTGTCAAGTGGCTCTTTTGACTTAGTCAAATAAATCAAGCTCTAGCTTGCAAGACTTGTTCATCTTTGCTTTGGTCAAATGACCTTTCTACCCTTGGTCCATTCGACCAAGACCAACCAAGGGGGGGGGGGGGGGGGGAAGGGTGACACTTGTCACCCTCCCATTCATCGCAATATTTTGTTTTCCGACATTTCCATAATTTCGATAAATTTTTACTAGTCTCAAATCTTAACGTTTTTGAGTTCTTACGTACGTTCTTATAAACATGTCCTGGAATTACGGGGTGTAACATGTCCCTTCTATCTGGCTGCACGTCTGACAGACTACCCATAGATCTACGACTAAGAGCATCTGTAACCACGTTGGATTTCCCCGGGTGGTATAGGATATCAACATCATAATCCTTCAGCAACTCTAACCATCGTCTCTGCCGCAAGTTCAGCTCCCTCTGCCTGAAGATATACTGGAGGCTCTTGTGGTCTATATAAATATCCACATGAACCCCATATAAGTAATGCCTCAAAATCTTCAAAACATGTATCACTGCCGCTAACTCCAAATCATGAGTAGGGCAGTTCCTCTCATGCTTCCTGAGCTGTCGGAACGTGTAAGCTATAACCTTACCATGCTGCATCAACACGCAACCAAGTCCGACACCCGAAGCATCACAAAAAACCACATAACCCTCTAATCCATCGGGAAATGTAAGAACTGGAGCTGTCGTCAACTTCTCCTTTAATAACTGGAAGCCCTTCTCACAAACATCCGTCCACTGGAACTTAGCCGCTTTCTGAGTCAGCCTAGTCAAAGGCGCTGAGATCGAAGCAAACTTTTCCACAAATCTCTGGTAATAACCCGCAAGCCCTAAGAAGTTGTGCACCTCAGTCGGTGTAGTAGGTCTAGGCCAAGTTTTCACCACCTCAATCTTCGCCGTATCAACCCGAATACCATCAGCCCCGACAATGTGCCCCAAGAATGCCACTGATGCCAACCAGAATTCACACTTAGAGAACTTGGCATACAACTGCCGGCTCTGGAGGACTCTAAGTACCGTCCTCAAATGATCCGCATGCTCCTGATCCGTGCGAGAGTAAACCAGGATGTCATCAATGAATACTATAACAAACGTATCCAGAAATGGCTTGAACACCTGATTTATCAAATCCATAAATACCACTGGAGCACTAGTCAATTCGAAATACATCACCCTGAACTCATAATGCCCGTACCGGGTTCTGAATGCAGTCTTCGGGATATCTGCCTCTCTAACTCGTACCTGATGATACCCGAATCGCAGATCTATCTTGGAAAAACACTTCGCACCCTGCAATTGATCAAAAAAATCATCAATCCTGGAGAGGGGTACCTATTCTTGATGGTTACCTTGTTTAGCTACCTGTAGTCAATACACATAGGTAGCGTCCCATCCTTCTTCTTCACAAATAATACCGGCGCTCCCCAAGGTGAAGTACTAGGCTTAATAAAGCCTTTCTCCAGCAAGTCTTTCAGCTGGTCCTTCAACTCTTTCAACTCAAGATTCTCAGACGGAGGAATAGATATAGTCGCAGTATCCGCGTAACATCAATACATAACTCTATCTACCGCCTGAGGAATACCGAGATCATCCGAAAACATCCTAAATTCTCTAACCACCAAATCGATCAAGAATCGACATCTCAACCTCCGTATTGAACACCCGAATAAGATGATAAATATACCTTTTTGAACCATCTTCCTAGCCTTGAGGTAAGAAATAAACCTACCCCTCGGCGACACAATATCCCCTTTCCACTCAATAACCGGCTCACCAGGAAATTGGAATCGAACCAATCTGTCTCTACAGTCAACATTGGCATAACAAGAAGCCAACCAGTCCATACTCATAATGACATCAAAATCTATCATATCCAAATTATCAAGTCTCGCTAGTCCGACGATCGTAAAATCACCGGGCAATTCTTATATACCCGCTCAGCTACCACCGAATCACCCACTGGCGTAGCTACCTCAAAAGGTTGTATCGACACCGATTCTATTCCTATTCTATCAGCAATAAGAGGAGATATATAGGACAAGGTAGAACCCGAATCTATCAAAGCATAAACGTCATAACATGAAATCAATAGTATACCTGTGATGACATCCGGCGAAGTCTCCTGATCCTGTCGACTGACTAAGGCTTAGATGCGGTTCGGAGGATCGCTAGAACTAAGACCTCTGCCATGACCTCTACCGCGGTTTGCTGGCCCGTAAACACCCTGCCTTCCGGGGCGCATGACCACAGAAAATGATGACCCAACAACTGACCCTATAGGCTGAGCCATACTACCCGTGCCGCCTCTGGTCGGACAATCCCTATTCGAATGGCCCTGCTGGCCGCAAGAGAAACATGATCCCGAATAAATACGACACTCCCCAGGATGGGATCTACCGCATCGACCACACCGAGGCAAAGGTGGCCTCATCTGGCTAGTACCCCTGTTCCCCTGGAAACCCGACGCCCTGGAGACTTGACCTGCTCCCGAATAACCCGGCTTATCAAACTGTCGATGTAAGATCGGAGAAGAGTACTCAGGCCGGGCCGAGACGCAGACCTAGCTCGCCGCCAGGCCGTCCGCCAAAGTTACCCAAAACCCCGCTGCCCCGACCTCTTATATCGCCTCCGTCGATCGACTCCTATATGTCGTTTTTCACTCCTCTTCCGCGTATGCTCGATCTTGGAAATATCCATACCTGGCTGAAGAGCCACTGCCATTCATCCATCAACCAAGTAGCGGTCTAGCCCTATCACGTAGCGGTGAACTCTATCCGCCATGTCAGCCACAATAGCGGGCGCATACCTATCCAATAAGTCAAACTCTAGGCTATACTCTCTGCTGGTCCTGCCACCCTGCCTCAATGTCAGAAACCTATCAACCCGGGCTCTCCTCATCTCAGGAGGCAAAAAGTGATCTAGAAAGGCCTCTGTGAACTCGTCCTAAATGGCTGGAGGAGCACCCTCGCCTCTGGATAGTTCCCACGACTCAAACCAGTTCACTGCAACATCACGTAACCGGTAAGAAGCTAGTACAACTGACTCGGTCTCTGAGGCTTTAATCACCCGCATAGTCCGCTGCATCTGCCTAATGAACTCCTGAGGATCATCCTCATTTCTCGACCCATAGAACTCTGGCGGATTGCAACCCAGAAAATCCCGAACCTCAAATCGTCGCTTGTGGTTCGCACGCTTCGATCGTGCCGCTCGCCACTATCTCCGCCAGAATCGAATCAGACTCCGTAGTCTCTATCCCTTGCCCCTGGCTGAGGGACTGGAGGCTCGCATCGAATCACTGAGCCGCAATCGCCTAAGCTCCTTCCGTACTATCGGCATAACCGAACTCGCCGACTGGGCCACAACCTCAGGCATAGTTTGGGCCTGAGCCCTAGTGACTCTCTCAAGGCCCTACCAGCAGCCTCCTACATCGACTTGCCCTTCTGGCTGCCGCCGTGGAGGCATAACTGATACACAAGATTATGTCAGAGAGAGATCAACCTAATAACACAGCTCTACTACACGATCTCAGAATGAGGAGAATGGAAACCAATCCTAAATATCCTGTAGCCTCCTGATTATAGGTGTGGTGCACAACACACCGATAAGCAAGACTCTACTAGACACGGTCTGTAGACACTTTCCGAGGACTAACGGCTCTGATACCACTTTTGTCACGACCAGACCCCAGGCCCGCGACTGGTGCCCTATCTGGGCACCCTTACAGATATACATCAGAGATAATCAGCGGAATACAAATAAAGCTCATAGACATGCAGTAATGTGAAATAAGAACCAGGCTAGCTGATAAGGCCACCTTTTTACATATATACATAACAAAGGGATACAATTTTTTACAAGTCCAACCCACAAAACATGACTACAGACCTATAAGAGTTGGGACCCTATCTATGACGGGACATGGCCCCGCCATACCCCTGAATGTATATAAATCTACAATAATAGGGATCCGTACCAAAAGGTAAGCCTCCGAAGTAATGGAGCTTCCCAAAAGCTGCACAGTGATCATAAGAGTGAGGATCAGCAACCTGTTTACCTCTACCTGCGGCATGAACGCAACCCTCGAGGAAAGGGGGTCAGTACAAAACATGTACCAAGTATATGAAATCAGCATCAGAATGAAATCATATAGTCTAAAATAAAGCCGGAGACATGTATGATAACCAAATTAACAGTACACTGTGCCTTACTAATAATGAGAGTAAATAAGAGTAAACCTTACTGTTTAAAAATAGGAAGCTTATGATCAAACTAGTGTCACCCGCCCGTAGTATCATTATGCAATCCTACTCCTAGGACTATTTCACCCGCATAGGTCTTGTGGACCCGCATGAGGCAATTTGCCTCGCATGAGACTATTTCACCCGCATAGGACTATTTCACCCGCATGGACCCTGTGGGCCCGCAATGAGCATATACGCCATACTCGCATCGTGGGGAGCAAATTCACGAAAATGCAAAATGCAAAATGACCTGGGGATTGACCACGTAATAAATAATATAATACTAGCACTAACGGTCATCATGAACAACATATGCAAGTTAGCAATCTTTAACTCTCATTAATTAAACTTAAGGCACTATCATGTAAAATCCGGGAATTTAACCCCAAAGTACTACGTACTTCTATTCCTTTAAAACGAATCATTTTCTTATAAAAGCCACAAGATACTAACACCCGTAGTATCAAGACATGTCTATTTTTCAAATCAAGTTACTACACCTTTAGAAATTCATTTCAAGGCTTTAAAACCAAGTAACTTCTACTTTCCAAACTCAAGTAACCTATACCTTTAAATCAAGTTACTTATACTCTTTAAATGAAGTATCGTATACTTTCAAAATCAAATTATTTATTCTCTTTTAAATCATTCAAGTAAACCACTTTTTAACTTCCCATAAAGTCGTTATAACTAACTTCCCATAAAGCTATTATAACACTTTATGTTTTTAGAAAAACTAAGGCATTTACATCCTTTAAAAACCAAGTGAGTTAACTTTCCAACTCAACTAAACTTGTACCTTTTTAAATCAAATCAATGGTACCACAATAAAACCGAATTCATTTAAGACATGTACGTCAACCATACTATACATTTATAAGATTCATGCTCAATAAATAGGAAAAGTTCCACATACCTCTTCGGCTTAATCCACCCGCTAAGTTGAATACGCCGCACATAGAACTCCAACCTATAATGACCATAATACGTCTATCAACTTCTAGCTTTCTAAGGTAGAATAATACTAAGTATAAGGTCTCTTATTCTACGGAAAATCGACAAAGACTTCCTGCTTCTACGTACTTTTCCACCTTTTTCAAGGCCCGAAATCAATAACCAATAAGCCACATTTAAGGCACAACCAATCAAACAACAATACAACATATAGTCCTTTTTTAATTCTTTAATCCAAGTCATTACTCCAACATGTTAATACGTCATAACAACTATAACAACTAAATTCCCTTTCTTGTATAACATGTGACGATTATAACTAACAACCAAATTGATTAACAACTTCAATGGCTAACATGCCATGTCTCGGTTTAACCCTCCAAATATCCTAAACACTTATAAATCTTTATTCCTTATAGCACAAGCTCATTTATCAACTACTATAACATGTAATCTTCAATTACATTAACAAGACAAGGATCATTACCTCACTAAGCCCAAATATAATTCAAGATTAAAAGTCCATCCTTAGCAACTTTGGCTCATTTCCTTTACGTTCCAATCTACTCCAAGCAACCCTTAGAAGTTCATAACCAACTTCTCTTCAAGTTCCAACTCAAAATATGAAGAACACCTTAGGGTTTCAAGGTGCGACTAGCGGATTAACGTAGTATTTCTGGGATTTAAGAGGTTGTTTATGCTTAGTATACCATTAGGGATCCTTGGTTTGAATATGAGGATTTATCAACAACATTTGAAGAATTTCTTGTTCTACTAGTGTCACGACCCAAATCTCGGGCCCGTGACTGGTACCCCTACCTGGGCACCCTTCTACCCATATAACATAAATAAACCGCGGAAGATAAATAACACTCATTTTTTTTAAAACAAAGGAAAAGCCGGAAAGGCTTCCGTATAATATAAATCACCCGAAAGGGTCTACGATGTACAACAATGTAAATACAACTTACACAAGTCCAGCCCACATATGAATACATGCACTCTGGGAAGGTGACAACAACTATGACGGACAAGACCCGCTGCATCATGAATATACCTAGCCATAATGAGAAACTCCTAACTTAGAGCCATCTCAAATGTGAACAAGGATCCTAAGCTCATGATCCACAATCGTACCTAGACTCATGACATTGAACGCAAATTCTGGGTCGCATAATAAGTACTAAGTATGGAACGGAAATAAAGTACATTAAACAAGATCATAATCAGACAAAATAATGACAGGGCAAGTATAAAAATTAAAATACTGAGATCCTACTGCCATTTTAACTCATGAAATCAATCGTACATTAATCATTCTTTTCCTTCTTTCAATAAGAATTAACATCATATTCTTACATACATACTTAAGAATTTAATCAAGTTTTCCCACATAACTTACATATCTTACATAACATAATCCGGCCATTTATGGAGGGACTTCTTATTTGGGAGCTTACTTTGATTATCCATACGTGATAACGTGTCCGCCCATTTCGGGACACGATGCATCATGAATCATATGGCATAATCCGCCCGCCTCGGTGCATCGTGGAATCATGTAGCATAATCCACCCGCCATGGCCTTGCATCGTGGAATCATGTAGCATAATCCGCCCGCTGTGAGCTCGATGCATCGTGGAATCATGTAGCATAATCCGCCCGCCGCGAGCTCTTGCATCGTGGAATCATGTAGCATAATCCGCCCGCCATGAGCTCGGTGTAAGATGACGAACCCGCCTATGTGTAGGCTCTGTAATATGGCGTGTCCGCCTATTTGTAGGCTCGGTGTATCTCATAACATAATCCGGCCTATTTGTAGGCTCAGTGTATCTCATAAGCCTATTTGTAGGCTCGGTGTGATTTTCCTTACATAACATTTTAACCACCCTTTCACTTCTTCTTAAGTCGTTATAACAACTTCCCATAAAGCTATTATAACAACCTTTCATTTTAGAGAACTTAAGACACTTTTATTTCTTATCACATTGGGGAAACTAAACCCAAAAGTACTACGTACATACATACTTAAAAAGAATCATAAAACTCCTTCTCTTTAAATCAATAAACGTATACTTTTAAAACTCAAGTCACATACTCTTTCGAAATCAAGCCTCTTAACTTTAGAAGTAAATCAAGTAACCCATATCTTGAAAAATAAAGTCTCATAACTTGTAAAGAAATCAAGTCTCATAACTTTAAATCAAATCTCTTAACTTTAGAAATCAAGTCTCATATCTTGAAAAATAAAGTCTCATAACTTGTAAAGAAATCAAGTCTCATAACTTTAAATCAAATATCTTAACTTTAGAAATCAAGTCCCATATCTTGAAAAATAAAGTCTCATAACTTGTAAAGAAATCAAGTCTCATAACTTTAAATCAAATCTCTTAACTTTAGAAATCAAGTCCCATTTCTTGAAAAATAAAGTCTCATAACTTGTAAAGAAATCAAGTCTCATAACTTTAAATCAAATCTCTTAACTTTAGAAATCAAGTCCCATTTCTTGAAAAATAAAGTCTCATAACTTGTAAAGAAATCAAGTCTCTTAACCTTAAATCAAATCTCTTAACTTTAAAGTACTTCACGTAACTTATACAATTTTGACTAAGCCACTCATACTTTCATAATCAAGACTCATATATTTCCAAAATCGACTTACTTACTTCAAATGACTTAAGTCGCATAGACTTACCAAATCAAGTCACATAGACTCACTAAAATTTAGTCACATAGACTTACCAAATAATCATGTCAAAGGAAGGAAGAAGTTCACATACCTCGTTGGCGACTAACCCAAACGACAAGTAGCAATACGCTCCAATGTACTTCAACCTTATTGGCTATTCCACAAGCCAAGTAGAATGTGCTACACGTAGTACTTCAACCTAAAATGACAATAGCACTTCTATCAACTACAAGCTATCAAGTGTAGGACTTATACCAAATAATGGCCCTCTAATTCTACGGAAAATCAAAGACTTCCTTTGTTTCTACGCATTTTCCACCTTTTCCAAGGCCCGTATTCATCAACCAACAAGCCACATTTAAGGCACAACCAACAGTTAGCCAAAGGGGATTACACGCCTAAATGGACGTGTAAAATTCTGCCCCACAGTTATACAAAACAGTCCACAAATCAGCCCATAAAAACAGTCCGCAATTCAACCATAACGAGGGTAAAATGTGAGGCCTTTTAACGCCTTTCCACACCCTTATTCCATTAGGACTTTCATTAGCAACTACTAAACTTAAACATGCATAACAACAACTAAATTTCCAGCATTTAATACCTCAAAACAGTCCACTAAACGACACAACAACGTCTAACAGTTTTGGGCAGTTTCTCGGCCACAACAACTACAACCCGATAACTCGTTCCTTAATCCATTTTATTCCAATTCGAGTTCCAAAACTTCTACATAAGTTATAACAACTTATTAACCACAATATTAATCCATTATATCATGAAATAGGTGAAGATAACAACGACAATAACCAACGAATTCTATTTGCACCAAATCTGTCCCAA
The DNA here is from genome assembly GCA_029844215.1 of Przewalskia tangutica. Classification (NCBI taxonomy): domain Eukaryota; kingdom Viridiplantae; phylum Streptophyta; class Magnoliopsida; order Solanales; family Solanaceae; genus Przewalskia; species Przewalskia tangutica. Next base: position 135,213,370 of record CM056722.1, read on the forward strand.
ATCGGTTTTAGCCCCAAAAATGGCTCAAACGCTTTTTATTCTTCATTATTTTCTAACACAAGTTCATCCATACATAATAACAATAAGTAATATCCAATTACTTTAAAAGAAGAAGGACGTTTACCTCATTTATTGCCCAAAAACGCCCCAAAACAGTCCGGTCTTTATTGGTGCGCAGTTTTCGTTTAGCTCAACTTCTTCAAGTTCCAATCACATATATGTACCCCCTACAACCTTAGGAACAACTTCTCTTAGAATCTCACTTCCAAAAAGTCGACGGAACCCCTAGGGTTTTGGCATCAACTTTCGGCCAAGACAAGTAAAAACGTGTAGAATATTAATCTAGGCTTAGCACTTGGTTTAAGGGCTTAATCTTGGAGAAATAAATTGATCAACAATGGTTGTTTTTAGCCAAGGGGCTCTCGAAATTATGGAGCTAAAGGGGAGAAGATGAGAGCTTATTTTTTTGTCTAAGTGTAAAGTGATCCAAGTCTTGGATATGTATAGCCAAGTGAAGTGGGACCCATGTCCACTTGTCCCCTCTCAAAATATCTATTTTGTTGTCATCTTAGCAAGACAAGTGGAGGGGCGCCACGTGTCGCCCTCCTATTGGTCCAAAATATTATAATTTTTTAAAGGTCCTCATAAATTGTGAAATTCTCATGACCCCATATTATCAATTCCAACACCTTATAATCCAATACTAAGTCCATAAATCCAATTAGAAGTATTATACTCCAAGTTAATAATTTTTCTCATTGCCACATTTTTTCCGAAATTTTCCTTAAGAAAATGTAATTATTCTTTCCTTCCAAAATTCAAATCTTAAATCCTTATTCACGTTCTCAATTAGTAGTCCTGGTATTACGGGGTGTAACAACTAGTGAGCTTGGCCAAGATCCCTCTAAGGCTTGGATAATAATTATTGAATTTTTTCTAAGTGTTAAAGTCTTGCACTAGTATGTAGATATATTGTCACGACCCGTTCCGGGGCCCGTGACTGGTGCCTTACCCGGGCACCCAAGTAGTCATACATCAGAGTAATCAGCGGAATATAAAAACAAAAGACATGAAGCAATTGTAAATGAGACACATTTTATCTGAGAAAAGGGTGCCTTTCGGCATATATATATAAGAATCCGCGCTTACATCCCAACTGCATAATAGACTATGCACTTCTGGAAGTAACAACTATGGCGGACAGGGCCGCCATACCCCGAATGTACAAAACTATCTACACAACAGGAGATCATACCCAAAAGTCGAGCCTCCGAGAAGATGGAGTTCGACACCAACGCAAAGATCCTAAGGATGCGGATCTAGCACTGCCGCTTCTTACCAGATGAACGCAGCCCCGGCGAGGTCAAGATAACATGTACCAAGTATGTGAAACTGTAAGGTACTTAAATGAAATCATATCATTTTTTTAAAATCAATTTTACAAATATGTACGAAACAACTAATGTAACCGCACATAGTGCCACATCACAAACAAGAGTAATAATAGGTAAACTGTAACAGGTCTTTTCTAGGATGCGAATGATCGAAGCAAGGCCAATCGCCCATAGTATCATTATGCAAGCCTAATCCTGGACTCCCGTAGTCCGCATAGGCCACTCACATAGGCCCGCATGAGGTATTCCCCGCATCGAGGGTAGCTACTCCTAAGATCGCCCCGACTCGTAGTCCGCACGCCACATATCGCATGAGGTATAACCCCGCACACTAACTCGAACTCGTAGCTCCGCATAGGTCCCCTGGACCCGCATGAGGTATTCTCGAATCATGGTCCCAGACCGCCTGAGATATACCCCGCATCGGAGGGCAGCTTAACCCCCGGTATCATGTCAAGAGGTGAGTGATGTAATACTAGCATAACAGCTTATCGTTTAAACAACATAAGCACAGATAAGAATAACCTCTTTATACAACGTTACAAGATACTAACACACATAGCATCACAATATGTCTACTCATCAAACCATCTTTTTATACTTTCCAGAAATCAATACAAGTCTTTCCCAAACACATAAGTAAACTGTTCCTTTTATCAATCTTAAGTCGTTATACTTAACTTCCCATAAAGCTAGTATAACTCTTAAACTTCTTGTTTTAAAACAATTATTCTTCTTCTTTCAAAACTGATTTATAATTCTTTTTAAAAGGCTTCAAGATCTTTATTATTCAGGCTTAAGTCAAAAGACATTGCCGTACAACTACGTTCGCTAACACACGACGCCTACCGTACTATATATATACTTTAAAATATCACGCTTAAGAGTATTGGAAGAATCACATACCTTCGGCGAAATCCACCGCCAAGTCGAATATGTCGCTACAGAGTATCAACCTATAATAGTCAAATACGCCTATCAACGCCTAGACTATTCGTAGGATAATCTAAGCAATGGTTCTCTATTCTACTAAAATTGGGCAAGACTACCCTACCCTAAGCTATACAAGTCTCATCAGAATACAAATTCCATGTAAGTACAGTTCATTCTTCTTTACATGTTCTGAGGTGATTATAGTTCAATTCTCTTCTATGATATCCTTCTAAGTATCTTATACTTAATTCTTATACTACAACAGTATGCAATTCCCAATTACAATAGAAGGATAAGATTATTTACCTCGATAAGCCCAATATTATCCAAGATATAAGTCGATCCTGAGCGAGGTTTAGCTCCTAGTCTGAACGCTCCAAAAGCTCCAAGAACCCTTAGAAGTTGTGTAGCAACTTCTACTAACTACTTCAACCAACAATGAAGTTTCTCTTAGGGTTTCGTTTAGTGACTATAGGAATATACGGTAGTATTTTCCGGACTCTACGTATAGAGGTAACTTTGGAAATACTATAGGATATACGGCTAGGGTATTTGAGGATAGTGACAATACTTGAGAGTATTTCTACCAAGGGGGTAGGTCTCGGCTAGAACACCACCAAGGGGGAGGGGGGTGGTTTCGGCAAAAGCCTTTTCAAGAGGGAAGGGGGAGGCTTGGACGAACACAACACAAAGGGAGGGAGGGATTTTAGACTTGGAAAGTTTGATTTGAGGATGAAGAACTCTTCATCAAGGGGGGGTATTTATAGGGCTTTTAAGGGCTAGGATGAGGGAAAGTGGATGGTGGGGATTTGCACAAGTGCACCCTAACCTACTCCACAAATCCCTCACAAAACATTGACCCAAGTTTTAAGCCCCAATTTCATGCCAACCGTGGCCCTCCTTTTGCCGTCCAATGAGGGTGACAAGTGTCACCCTCTCGGTGGTCCAAAATATTTCGTCTCTCGGAAAAATCCGCAAAAAATAGAAATGGCATAGCCGTAATTCTCCCGTCGCAAGTTTTGTAAAACGTTTCTGTTATACCCCGTATTTCCAGAGTAGTGTACGTAAGGGCGTACATATTTAAATTTGAGCCTTAAGATTTGGCAAGTTCGAAAATTTGGGCACAAGTGCCGAAAGGAGTCGTTTTTCGACGAAACGTTTTACAAGACTCGCGAAGGGAAAATTCCGGCTATGTCATTTATAATTTTTGCGGATTTTTCCGAGAGATAAAATATTTTGGACCAATAGGAGGGCGACACGTGTCACCCTTAGGTGGCACAAAGTGGACGGTTTTGGAGGGAGTTGTTGGCACGTTTTTGCCATGGAAAATGCCTTAAACATTTGGTCAATGTTTGGCTAGATATTTTGTGTAGTAGATGAGAAAGTGGGGCCCACAAACACTTGTCCAAATCCTAGCCCTACACTTGCCTAACACTTGTCTTCATCTTGGCCATTGGTTGGCCATTGCTTGACCTATAAATACCCCCCTTAGTTGATGAACTTCTTCATCCAAAAATCATTCTCCAAGTCTCAAAATCCTCCCCTTAGTGTAGCATTCGCCAAGTCCTCCCCTTTGTTGGGCCTTGTGGCCGAGAGCCTACCCCCTAGCCTAGTTGTTTTCGTATAATACCCCTTGTTGTGGTATAGAAATACTCTCCTAGTATTGTTATAATGCCCAAATACCTTGGCCTAAATACCTTGTAGTATTCCCAAGGTTACCTCTATACAAAAGCCCATAAATACTAGTATACTTTCCTTTAGCCTCTAAACTACACGCTACGAAAATGTTCTTTGTTAGTTGAAGTATTTAGGTAGAAGTTGGTTAGAACTTCTAAGGTTTGTTTGGAGCGGGTCGAGCGCCTGCAGGAGTTAAACCTTGCTCAGATCGACATTTAAACTTGGATAATTTTGGGCTTATCGAGGTAAACACTCTTAACCTTCTGTTGTAATTGGAAATTAAATGTTGTTGGAATATATAGTTAAGGTATACTATATATAGAATTGAACATAGTTGTGCGGCAATGTCTTTTGACTTAAGCTCGAATAATACTTACGGCAATGTCTCGCGACTTAAGCTCAACTTTAAAGAAGAGAATCAATCAGAATTACATAGATCAGACATAAGAGACTTGTATAGCATTACCGTGAAGTAGAATTGTACACGTCCGTTAGACGTGTAAACCCCCGGTTGGCTTGGTAGCCGCCTCGATAGAGAGGAGAATTACGCTGCCATGTGTGAGGTGTCGCCAATTTTCTGTAGAATATTCTACGCCGATCTAAAGATATTAATAGGCGCCTTGTGGCCTCTATAGGTTGTAGAACTACGCGGTGGAGTGATCCGCTTGGCTTAAAGTGTAGCCGGTTTGAGGTACTTGGAGCGTTTGCTATTAGTCGATAATCGTCGCGAGGTATGTGAACCTCTTCTTATCTGTTTCTAGCATGATATGTGTATAACTATGTAGTACGGTAGACGCATACGTGTTAAATGTATTTGATTGTTTTTTTTAAACATAAAGTGTTATAACGGCTTTATGGGAAGTTGGTTATAACAGCTCTATGTAAATGAGAAATGCTTTGTGGTTTTTAAAAGATAACTGATTTGACTTATAATCGACTTGATGTGTGATAGTAAAGAACTCAAGTATTCTAAAAGATTAAGAAACCTTTTGAAAGAAGTGTATACTTGGTTTGAAAACATAAGAGTTATACTCACTTTATGAAGTTAGGTGTAACGTCTTAAGAGAGATAAAAAGAATGGTTTAATGGTTTAGAAGTTAAGAGACTTATTCTTAAAAGATAAGAGACTTGACTTAATATGGATGTTTGTGTGAAACCTCATTCGTGAGTAATGAGTACTTGGTTTTAAAAGGGAATAATGTTTTACTGATTTCGGAAATCAGAATGAGTATCGACAAACCACTGCAGCGTTAATAAAGGAAATGTATTGAATAAAGAAGTATTATTAAAACCGAGAAACCTCCATCCGCATGAAGCTAAGAGGAGACAAAATGATATTACATTTCCTAGATCATGGTCGCTAAATAAGATTTATGAACAAGAATAACCTACTCGCCATGGCATATGTTACTCAATTGTTTTAAAGGAAATTAAGACATCGAACTATGAAACTTTTCTAAAGTAATGAGACTTGAGTAATTGAAATTAGGCAACCGAACTCTAGGGAAAAGAAAGGCATTGTTTTGTCTTAAATTGTTTAAAACATAAAGTGTTATAATGCTTTATGGGAAGTGAGTTAGAACGACTTTATGAGAACAAAAGACGGGTTTTTATCATTGATTTTAATGTGGTAAATTGATTTTAAAAAGAGAAGTATTTTGGTCCAACAAAGAAGGCATGGCATTGCCTTAATTTTGGTTTTAAAAGGAAAAGTATGGAAGTTGTATTGGTTTACTTAAAAGATGTAAGTCACTCTATTTTTATACTACGTAACGGGTGACTTTTATAAAAGGAATAGATCTCTTAAAAGGAATTTAACGACGTAGTACTTTAGGTTAAAACCCGACTCGCATAAAATGAAAGTACCTTGAGTTGTCGTGAAGCTTGCCTATGCTTGTTGTTGTGAAGCTTGCCTATGCTTGTTGTTGTGAAACTTGCCTACGCTTGTTGTGATAGCCTTTGTTGTGCAAAAATTGTGTTTCTATACTCATCGCTCTCGATGGAGGTCGGTTGACTTGTTGAGAACTTACTTGACGCGTCTTACAGCGACGAGAAATTCCGCACGCTCTCGCTGATAGTGTTACTTTGCTAATCGCTTTGGACATACCGACACGATGCGTAGCGCATCGCATGCTTCCATTTTGATTGCCGCTTTGTTGTTTCCTTTTGGACATCGACACGATGCGTAGCGCACGTATGCTTCTATTTGGAATGCCGTCTTATTGTTTCCTTTCGACATACCGACACGATGCGTAGCGCATGTATGCTTCCATTTGGAATGTTGTCTTAGTGTTTCCTTTCGACATATCGACACGACGCGTAGCGCACGTATGCTCCTTTGATTGTCGCTTATTGTTATCATATCATGATCGCCATGGTGAGGAAGGAACTCCACGCACGAGTGATGATTTGGAGGCGTTCCCTCGACTTGATATGACTATTTATACGCCATGTATCAGAGTTTGGTTATCATACATGTCTCCTACTTTATATAAACTGCAATGATTTCATTTACGATTTTACGCTTCACATACTTGGTACTCAGATCGACCTCCTTCGGCCGCGCTCATGCCGCAGTAGAGGTACATCTACCGCCGATCCCCGCTTAGATCACCTTTCAACAGATTGGGAAGCTCCGCTTCCTTCTGAGGCTTATTCGTATGTTACCCGAGTCCGTAGGTCCTTGTACATCTGTGGTATGGGCCCCCGTCCCGTCATAGTTGTTGTATAAATCTTAGAGGTCTCAGAACATCACAAGTGTGGTTTGTAAAAAGGATAATCGTCGGTATTTATGTATATATGATGAAGGCAAATCGCTTGCTGGCCTGCTTATTTATTTTGTCTCTTAATTCATGTTCATGTTTTTATTTCCACTGATTTTCTCTCGATGTTGTATCACTAGGTGCCCGGTAGGCACCACCACGCCCGGTTCGTGGCAGCTTCATCTGAAATGATTCTTTAGCGAGTCAGGCCCAAATTCGCCCATAAGGCCTAACTAAGGCTAAACTTTTGTACGTACGCCCTCACGTACATACTCTGGAAATACGGGGTATAACATTCTCCCCTCCATAGAAACATTCGTCCCGAATGTTCCTTCCCAAGACAGATAACGATAAAGTTCTTCAATACTTAAAGAGTTTGCAAATGCCACACACGCCACAATACAACACTCAAACAGATATGACAATGAAATTTACAAGTAGGAAAGTGAGTTACCCGAGGTGGGAATAGTGAGGATACTTCGCCTCATGTCTTCCTCGCCTTCCCACGCCATCTCCTCCCGAGCTCGTTCGCTCCGCCACAAGACTTTGACTGCCACGCCCCGTCCGCAGACGCCTAACCCGACGATCGATTATCGCTATGGAATCTCTCATACGATAACCCCTGGCCACCGGACATCGCTAACGGTGCACTCTAGATGGATCCGATACATCTCCTCAAAGATAGAAACATGAAAACCGGATGCACCGCCTCCAGATCGGACGGCAGATCCAACTCATAGGCAACCTTGCCTACCTCGCGACAACTGACACGCCCAATGTACTGGGCCGAGCTTCTTTCTTCCCGAATCTCATCACACCCTTCATGGGTGACACCTTCAGAAAACCCAATCATCAACCTCGAACTCATGCCGACGACGATGATCTCGTGATATGACTTCGCCGACTCGAGCCGTCAAGAACCGCTTCCCGGATAAGCTTCACCTTATCCATCGCTCACGCACCAAATCTGGTCCCACTAATCGCACTCGCCATTATCAAACCAGCTTATCGGCGATCCGCACTTCCTCCCATACAAGGCCTCATAAGGCGCCATCCGAATACCGAGTGGTAGCTATTATTATACGCAAACTCAACTAGAGGCAAATGATCCTCCCACTACCGGTCAATAACACAGCTCGCAGATATCCTCAAGCAGTCCGATAGTGCGCCACCGCCCGTCTGCTCGTGGATGGAATGCGATCGGTGCTCACCGCGCCCCTAAGCTCCTTCGAAAGACTCCGTAAGTTAGCCATAAACCGGGCTCTGTCGATATGATCGAAATAGGGACTCCATGCATCGACGATCTCTGATGTAAAGTCCGCATAATCTCACCAAAAAGTCGCCCCGACGGAAGAAAGTGGCTGATTTCACACCGCCGACGATAACCCATATAGAATCATGTCTCCTCCGAGTGCGAGGTAATCCCGTGATAAAGTCCATGTTGATCACCTCCCACTTCCGTGTCGGGATCTCTATCGTTCGCAACAAACCACCGTGCCTCCGTGCTCTACCTTCACCGCCGACAACACGGCACCGAGCTACAAACTCGCAACGCCCCTCTTCAAGCCATCCCACCAATACAAAGATCCGAGGTCGTGGTACATCTTGGTCGACTTCGATGGATAGAGTAACACGCGCCGCAGGCTTCCCTAACTCCGCCAAGTCCTCAAACATCCGAACACACAACTCGCTTCAAACCTTAGCACCCCATCATCGTGCTACCTCAAAAGCGACCCTTCCTCACGAAGAGCCGATCACGATACCGAATCAAAACCGGATCCTCAAATCGCCTCTTCACCTCTCGACGATGGAAGACTCGCAACCTCTCGAACTCGAACCCCATCGCTATCGTAATCAATCGGGACTCCAAGGCTCACTAATCGTGTAATTCGCGACCATGGCTCTCCTCCCGCTGAACATCCGATAGACTTCATCGACCTACGGCCAAGAGCATCCGCCACAACATGGCCTTCCCGTGGTACAGATATCGACATCGTAATCCTCGAGCAACTCTAACCACCGCTCTCGCCGTAAGTTCACTCCTCTGGCCAAGATATACCGAGGCTCTTGTGGTCCGTATAAATATCCACGAACCCCATACAAATAGTGCCTCCGCATCTTCAAGGCGTGAATCACCGCCGCTAACTCCAAATCACGCGGGTAGTTCCTCTCATGCTTCTTAGCCGCTGACGCGACGCTATAACCTTACCCACCGCATCAACACACATTCGAGCCCGACGCCGACGATCACAATACACAACATAACCGCCTCGACCTCGGAAGAGTAAGAACGGGGGCCCACGCCCTCTTCCTTCAAGAATCGAAACCCCGCACATCAAACTTAGCCGCTTTCCGAGTCACCTAGTCACAGTGCAGATAGAAGCAAACTTCTACGAACCGATAATAACTCGCAAGGCCCGTAAAATCACAACCTCTGAGAAACTCCCGATCGCTTCGATCTTGGCCAGATTCACCCGAATGCCATCACCGGCTAATATGCCTAAGAAAAGCCAACGGTTAACCAAAACTCACATTTGGAAAACTTCGCGCATAACCGCTGGTCTCGAGAACTCTCAAGACGGCCCTCAAATGGCGAATAAACCAAGATATCATCAATGAACACTATCACAAACGTGTCCAAAATGGTTTGAACACATCAAATCCATGAATACGAGCATTCGTCAACCCGAAAGACATAACGATGATAGCCCGATCGCAGATCAATATTGAGAAACATCTAACAAATCATCAATCTCGGGAAGGTATCTGTTTAATGGTCACGAGAAACACTAGGCCGATGAAGCCTTTCTCCAAGAAATCTCTCACCGTCCTTAAACTCTCTCAACTCGGCAGCCATTCGTATGGCGAATGGAAATAGACATCGATACAAAACTCTATCTCCTCTCGTGAGGGATACCCGAGGTCGCCTGAAACACATCGAACTCAAATCTGATCAAACACCCGAATGAGATGGTAGATATACCCTTGCACTATCTTCCTAGCTTTGAGGTAGGAAATAAACTCTCCCACTCAACAACCCTCGTGAAACCGAACTGCACTTTCTCCTCGCAGCCTACATTGGCGTAGCAAGACGCTAGCCAATCCATACCCATGATCACATCGAATCGCCATATCCAACTCTATCAAGTTTCCGCCAGTGGTCCGACGATCGCATACGGTCACTGGACAAGCCCTATATACCCGCCGAGCTACCACCGAATCACCCACTGGCGTAGCTACCTCGAAAGGGTCTATGGACTCAGGCTCTATCCCTATCCTACTAGCAATAAGGGGAGATATATAGGACAGAGTAGAACCCGGATCTATCAAGGCATACACATCAACTCCAGAAACTGATAAAGTACCTGTGACGACATCAGGCGACGCCTCCTGATCCTGCCGGCTGGACAAGGCATAAATGCGGTTCTGAGGACCGCTAGAACTGGGACCCGCGCCACGACCTCCGCGACTGGCGCCCACGAGTACCTTGCCTCCGGCGAGTAATCAGGAGATGAAGAAGACCGCGAAAGAACTCGTAGGCGACTTACCATCCGCTCGCCTTGGCCTGGCTTCCGCAAAGTGACCGCTGGCTACAATCAGAATAAACTCCCGTAGCAGCCACACTTCCGTGAATGGATCTACCGACGGCCACACCGGCGGGTGGTCCTGACCGTCCGCACTCTCGCTACCCTCGACGCTCAAGTCCTGGGGCCCTCGGTCCGCCTCAAGACGGTGCAGAGTGCTCAGCCGGGCCGTGGTGCAAACCCAGATCGCCGCCGAGGCCTTCCACCCCGAGAGCTACCAAAAGACCTCGCCGCCCCGCCTTCTTCTCGCCGCTGTCACAACCCGCCGGCCTCTACGCCTCGCATCCAAGTGCATGAGCTCGCATGCGGTAATGTCCATACCCGGCCAAGAGAAACACCCGCACAAGACTCACCATATAATCATCTAGCCCGCGACGTAGCGGTGCACCCTATCCTCCATATCGCTACCAACGCTGGACATATCGAGCCAATGAATCGAACTCAACGTTGTACTTCGATCAGGCGCCTCTCTGCCTCAAAGAACAAAAATCTGTTTACCGCGCTCCTCATCCGCGAGGCAAGTGAGCGAGAAAGCCTCCGAGAACTCGCCCCAAGTAGCTGGGACGCGTGCTCTCCCGAGATAACTCCCACGACCAAACCAATCGATCGCGGTATCACGCAGCCTTACGTGAGTCAAGACCACGGACTCGGCCTCAAGCCTTGATCACCCGCGATGATCCTCTCAGAATCGACGGATAAACTCCTCGCGGATCATCCTCGTGCCTCGACCAGAACTCGCGGGCTACAACTCGTAAAATCCCGTAGCCTCAAATCGCTCGATCTCGGGTGAACCATGTGCATCGGGCTGAATCGAATCGCCAGATCCAAATTATCTCATGTTCGCCACGATCTCGCGCCAGAATCGCCATCTCTCGTGACTCCATCTCGCCTCGCTTCCAGCCGTGGATCAAGGCGTAGGTACTGGTCTCATCGCCATCGCCGCGCCCTAAACCTCGCTGGGACGGCGGCCGTGGAACTCGCTGCCTCGTATAGATCGGGTCCGAGCCTCGTGACTCGGTGTCCCACTAGCAGCCTCCTACGCTTTGCCTTTCGGGCCGGTTGCCTTACGTGGAGGCATAATCATAAAGAAAGGAAATACGTTAGAGGGTCCAACTTATAACACAACTCTGGGACGATCTCAGAGTGAGAAGAATGGAAACCAATCCTAAATATCCTATAGCCTCGACATTATTGGTGTGGTGCACAACACACCGATAATCAAGACTTACTAGATACGGTTCAGACACCTTCCGAGGATTAATCGCTCGATACCACTTTTGTCACGACCTGCCCGGTTCGTGGATCGTGCCTTACCCGGGCACCCAAGTAGTCATACATCAGAGTAATCAGCGGAATATAAAAACAAAAGACATGAAGCAATTGTAAATGAGACACATTTTATCTGAGAAAAGTGGTGCCTTTCGCATATATATATAAGAATCGCGCTTACATCCCAACTGCATAATAGGACTACGCACTTCTAAGGAAGTAAACAACTATGGCGGACAGTGGCCCCGCCATACCCTCGAATGTACAAAACTATCTACACAACAGAAGATCATACCCAAAAGTCGAGCCTCCGAGAAGATGGAGCTCCCGACACCAACGCAAAGATCCTAAGGATGCGGATCTAGCACTGCCGCTTACCGCGGATGAACGCAGCCTCGGCGAGGTCGATAACAGTACCAAGTATGTGAAATCAGAAGGTACTTAAATGAAATCATATCATTTTTTTAAAATCAATTTTACAAATATGTTTAAACAACCAATGTAACCGCACATAGTGCCACATCACAAACAAGAGTAATAATGTAAATCGTAATGTGTCTTTTCTAGGCCGCGAATGATCAAGCAAGGCCAATCGCCCATAGTATCATTATGCAAGCCTAATCTCGACTCCTCAGAGTCCGCATAGGCCACTCACATGTGCCCGCATGAGGTATTCCCGCATCGAGGGTAGCTACTCCTCGCATCGCCCCGACTCGTAGTCCGCATGGCCACATAGACCGCATGAGGTATAACCCCGCACACTAACCTGGAACTCTCGTAGCTCCGCATAGGTCCCTTGGACCCGCATGAGGTATTTTCGAATCATGGTCCCAGACCGCCTGAGATATACCCCGCATCGGAGGGCAGCTTAACCCCCGGTATCATGTCAAGAGGTGAGTGATGTAATACTAGCATAACAGCTTATCGTTTAAACAACATAAGCACAGATAAGAATAACCTCTTTATACAACGTTACAAGATACTAACAAACATAGCATCACAATATGTCTACTCATCAAACCATCTTTTTATACTTTCCAGAAATCAATACAAGTCTTTCCCAAACACATAAGTAAACTGTTCCTTTTATCAATCTTAAGTCGTTATACTTAACTTCCCATAAAGCTAGTATAACTCTTAAGCTTCTTGTTTTAAAAACAATTATTCTTCTTCTTTCAAAACTGATTTATAATTCTTTTTAAAAGACTTCAAGATCTTTATTATTCAGGCTTAAGTCAAAAGACATTGCCGCATAACCACGCTCAGCTAACACACGACGCTCACCGCACTATATATATACTTTAAAATATCATGCTCAAGAGTATAGGAAGAATCACATACCTTCTCGAAATCCACCGCCAAGTCGAATATGTCGCGCAGAGTATCAACCTATAATAGTCAATACGCCTATCAACGCCTAGACTATTCTCAGTAGGATAATCTAAGCAATGGTTCTCTATTCTACGTAAAATTGGGCAAAGACTACCCTACCCTGAAGCTATACAAGTCTCATCAGAATACAAATTCTACATGTAAGTACAGCTTCATTCTTCTTTACATGTTCTGAGGTGATTATAGTTCAATTCTCTTCTATGATATCCTTCTAATTATCTTATACTTAATTCTTATACTACAACAGTATGCAATTCCCAATTACAATAGAAGGATAAGATTATTTACCTCGATAAGCCCAATATTATCCAAGATATGTTTCGATCCCGAGCGAGGTTTAGCTCCTAGTCCGAACGCCCAAAAGCTCCAAGAACCCTTGAAGTTGCTACACAACTTCTACTAACTACTTCAACCAACAATGAAGTTTCTCTTAGGGTTTCGTTTAGTGACTATAGGAATATACTGAGTATTTTCCTGACTCTACGATAGAGGTAACTTTGGAAATACTATAGGATATACGGCTAGGGTATTTGAGGATAGTGACAATACTTGGAGAGTATTTCTACCAAGGGGGGGGGGGTAGGTCTCGGCTAGAACACCACCAAGGGGAGGGGGGTGGTTTCGGCAAAAGCCTTTTCAAGAGGGAAGGGGGAGGCTTGGACGAACACAACACAAAGGGAGAGAGGGATTTTAGACTTGGAAAGTTTGATTTGAGGATGAAGAACTCTTCATCAATGGGGGTATTTATAGGGCTTTTAAGGGCTAGGATGAGGGCAAGTGGAGGGCAAGTGGATGGTGGGGATTTGCACAAGTGCACCTAACCTACTCCACAAATCCCTCACAAAACATTGACCCAAGTTTTAAGCCCCAATTTCATGCCAACCGTGGCCCTCATTTTGCCGTCCAATGAGGGTGACAAGTGTCACCCTCTCGGTGGTCCAAAATATTTCGTCTCTCGGAAAAATCCGCAAAAAATAGAAATGGCATAGCCGTAATTCTCCCGTCGCAAGTTTTGTAAAACGTTTCGTCGGAAAACGATTCTTTTAGTGAGTTGTGCCCAAATTCGTCCATAGTGCCTAACTAAGGCTAAACTTTTATACGTACGCCCTCACGTACATACTCTGGAAATACGGGGTATAACATATATAAGGGAATCAAAGGTGAGGATTAAAACACATGTGTGGCTAAGACCTCATCCCACAAATATCTTGTGGCCAACTTGGCCACTTGACCTTCACTTTCTCGCCCAACATGGGCCATGTGGGGGGTGAAACGTGTCACCCTCCTATTGGTCCAAAATATTTTATCTCTCCAAAATTCTAATAAATTCTATAAGTCTCAAATACCAAATTTGAGAACCAAATTCCAATTATTAAACCTTTTTCCCTCACGAGGTTCGAAATATTTTTCGTAGGAAAAAGTAATTTTTCTTTCATTTCAAACTTAAAGTCGTATTTTCTCACGTAGGTCCTTATATACATGCCCTGAAACTATGGAGTGTAACAGGAAACTAGCATCGGTATACCAAGTGGCAACCAACTCATCAACTCCACCATAGACTAAGAAGTAATCTTTAGTACGCTTGAGGTACTTGAGAATACTCTTGACTGCTTTACAGTGTTCCTCGCCAGGATTCTGCTGGAACTTGCAAGTCATACTAAGTGCAAAGGCCACATCTGGCCTTGTACAGGTCATGGTATACATGATCGATCCTATAGCCGAATCATATGGAATCCTCTTCATGCGCTCAAGTTCAATAACATTAGAAGGGTAGCCCTTCTTTGATAACTTGATGCCTTGACCCATCGGAAGACCGCCTTTCTTGGAATTCTCCATTGAGAAGCTTCTGAGCACTTTGTCTATGTAGACTGACTGTGACAGCCCCAACAATCTATTAGGTCTATCTCTATAGATCCTAATTCCTAGAATGTAGCAGGCTTCACCTAAATCCTTCATCATGAAGGTCTTGGACAACCAATCCTTAACTGACTGCATGAAGGTCTTATTATCTCCCATTATCAACATGGCATCAATATATATAATAATGAAGACAATACACTCATCCTTTCGTTCGGAATAAACACAAAGATCCTTTTTGCTTCTGACAAAATCAAAAGATTTGATAGCATTGTCAAAGCAAATGCTCCAACTCCTAGAGGCTTGCTTAAGTCCATAAATGGACTTATGTAGCCTGCACACATCATTTGGTCTGGACTCACATGAAAAACCCTCGGGTTGTTTCATATACACTTCCTCAATTAGATTACCATTGAGAAATGCAGTTTTGACATCCATCTGCCAAATGTCATAATCATAATGTGCAGCTATCGCAAGCAAAATCTGAATAGACTTTATCTTAGCCACCAGTGAAAAGGTTTCATCATAATCCACACCAGGACGCTGAGTAAAACCTTTAGCCACTAGTCTAGCTTTATAAGTCTGAACCTTGCCAGATGCATCAATCTTCTTCTTGAAGACCCATTTGCATCCTATGGGTTTAACCCCATTTGGCAAATCAACCAAGTTCCACACTTGATTGATATACATAGATTCCATTTCGGATTTCATGGCTTCCTGCAATCTCTTCGAATCAATGTCTAGCATTGCTTCGTTATAGGTTCTAGGCTCGTCATCATCTAGAATATCTAGATCATTTTGTGTTTCCACAAGTAGATTTAGTATTTCCGGAGGACGATGAGATCTAGTAGACCTACGGAGTTGATTGTCTTGCTGTTCAATTACAAGTATGTTCTGACTGTGAGTAGGTTCTTGTGCGCTGGTCGATCCACCAACATTAGAGCTTTCAGGAATATCATTTTCATATCTTTCCTGAATGGGAGGAAATGCAACTGATGCACTTGCTCCCAAGGTCTGTGCCGGAAGATCTTGCATTTCTGCATTACTCCTCGTAGCACTCCCACTGGCCGAAGGGGGTACCCTAAATACCAAATCTTCACCAGAAGCTCCCACTGAATTCTTGCCTTCATTATCGGGCAATGATTCAACCTCTTTGTTACATTGTTCTTGAATTTCTTCAAGTTCTATCTCCGTGCAACTCTCATCCTTGTAGACATATTCATCTTCAAGGAAAGTTGCGTTCCTAGAAACAAATATCTTATGTTCTCTAGGAAGATAGAAATAGTATCCTTAGTTTCCTTCGGATACCCAACAAAGTAACATTTCTCACTTTTAGATTCCAACTTATCAGTGATCAACTTCTTGACTTATGCAAGACACCCCCAGGGCCTCATGTGTCTAAGTGATGACTTCTTGCCACACCATACCTCATATGGTATCTTTTCAACTGATTTAGACGGAACTCTGTTTAGAACATATATTGAAGTCAAAATAGCGTATCCCCAAAGGTATGTAGGAAGAGCGGAAAAGCTCATCATGGAACGAACCATGTCAAGCAAGGTTCAGTTTCTCCTCTCGACAACATCATTCATCTGTGGTGTTCCAGGAGGTGTCTATTCGGAATGAACTCCATGAAGCTTTAAGTAGTCAAGAAATTCTTTACTTAAGTATTCACCCCCACGATCAGATCGGAGAGTCTCGATACTCTTTGAGAGCTGTTTCTCAACTTCACACTTAAACTCCTTCAACTTCTCAAAAGCCTCAGATTTGTGTATCATAAGATACACATATCCAAACCTTTATAAGTCGTCTGTAAAAGTGATGGAGTACGAGTAACATTCTCTAGCTTGAGTCAAAAATGGTCCACATACATCCGTATGTACCAACTCAAGCACCTCCTTGGCACGGACCCCCTTTCCAGAAAGAGGTTTAATGGTCATCTTACCTTTCAAACAGGATTCACAGTTACCATAAGATTGTAAGTCAAATGGTTCGAGGTAATTTAATTTCCTCAACCGTTCTATCCTCGTTTGATTGATATGACCAAGTCTGCAATGCCACAAGTAGGTAGAATTTCTTTCATTTAACTTAGCCCTTTTATTTTGTACATTGAAAATTTCCCTGCGGCAATTTAATGTATATAATCCATTCACAAGAGGCACAATTCCATACACAACATTATCTAAAGTCAAAACCATATTGCCATTAGATGTGTTTGAGGAAAACCATCTGAATCAAGTACAGGAATGAAAATAATATTCCTTGTCAAAGAAGGAACATAATAACAATCGTTCAACATTAAAACTTTGCCAAAAGGTAAATCTATCCTATAAGTTCCCACACGCTCAGCAACAACTCATGCTCCATTTTCGACGCGCAGGTCCACCTCGCGAGGCCCGACCTTCCTGCTCTCAGTTAGCCCCTGCACATTTGTACAAATGTGTGAGCCACAAACGGTATCAAGTACCCAGGAGTGAGAATCATTTATAAATAGATTAATTTCAATTACAAACATACCTTGCCCAACAGCACCTGGTGCCATTCCTCCGCCTGGAGCAGTGCAATCCTTTCTCCAATGCCCCTTTATGTTGCAATTCATGCAAACATCCGATGCCGACAGTTTCTTCTTCTTCTTCTTCTTCTTCTTCTTCTTCTTCTTCTTCTTCTTCTTCTTCTTCGCCTTTGCCTTCTTCGCCTTCACCTTCGACTTCTTCGCCTTCTTCTTCTTCTTCTTCGCCTTCTTCTTCTTCGCCGCCTTCTTCTTCGCCGCCTTCTTCTTCGCCTTCTTCTTCTTCTTCTTCTTTTTCTTCTTCTTCTTCTTCTTCTTCTTCGCCTTCTTCTTCTTCGCCTTCTTCTTCTTCGCCTTCTTCTTCGCCTTCTTCGCCTTCTTCTTCACCCTCTTCTTCTTCGCCTTCTTCGCCCTCTTCTTCTTCACCCTCTTCTTCTTCGCCCTCTTCTTCTTCTTTTTCTTCGCCCTCTTCTTCTTCTTCTTCTTCTTCGCCCTTCCCTTGGGCTTCATCGCTGCTGCTGGAGCAACAACTTTTCCCTTCCATTTCTATTGTCCCTTACCTTTCGGTTTGGGGCGACTAGAGGAGCCAACCATCAGAATAGGCTTAGTATTTGAGGTCGAATATTAAAAAGTTTTCAACATATTATGTAACTCCGGCAATGTCGTTTTAGTCCCATTTATATTATAATTAATAATGAAACTCTCAAACGACCTAGGAAGTGAGTGCAAGATGAGGGTGGTGGAGACTCTGTCATGAAACCTCATGTCTATAGAGGTCAACCTCTCAATCAACTCAATCATCCTCAATACATGAGGTGAAACTTGACACCCTTCATTTAGCCTACACTTGAAAAGTTCTATAAGCAAGTCATACTCCATTGTTTGACTCTGCGAATCATAAAGACTTCTCAAATGGGCTAGCATTTCGTTGGGAACCATAGTTTCATGTTGTCTTTGCAATTGTGGTGACATAGAAGACAACATTAAACATTGAGCTGAGGTGGCATCCTTATAATGTTTCTCGTAGGCAACTTTGTCAAAAGTAGCATACTCAGCAGAGTCCTCCGCCGGAGCGGTTGGAAATACCTTGTCCAATGTGTACTCGATCTGTTCCTGTCTTAAAACAATTCTAACATTTCTTAGCCAGTCAATGAAGTTGGGTCCGGTGAGTCTGTTTTACTCCATGAGCATTTTCAACGAAAAGTTTGACATTTCTGAAGATCTGAAGATATAGATAGAATAGGAAAATTGCAATCAATAATTCATTCTTCCAATAATTTATACACATTCATAATTTGTTAATTTTAACATAGCCTTTTGTTTTAATTAACTCCCACTATTTTTCATACCTCTACGACCCCAAGGTAGAATACGGACCTAAATCAATATAAAAGTCATAATGGGCCAAGATCCAAACATATGCTATATCCGCATTTGCTTTGGCTGATAACTTCAATTGCACACTTTGGTAGGTCCTCAACCAATTGTAAAACAACTCTACAACTCTTGGTTTGATTAAATATCTTTCATTTTAATCTTACGTCTTTAGACTAGTCTGACACTTGGGCGCCAAGATTCATCTAAACAAGCCAACCCCATTACATGATTGCGTTTAAATGCCTAAGTAAATTTAGCCTTTGCAAGCAAACACTTTGGTGTAAATGCCTACAAAAGTTTATTATCTACTTTCATTTTAACACATCTATGAAAAGGCCTAGGTCCTCTTAGACTTAGAGCAAATGCTTTTGCATAAATACTCATATCGCCGAAAAGGATTTAGCACCCTAACAATTATAATAGACGACACGTTATAATTTAGACTTGTATTTAATGTTTGGGGAACATTTTCAATTTTTGGGGATTCATTCAAGATCAACAATCAAGTCATACATCATATGACATCCTATCATGCAATATCTAAACACAATTATATGGGAAACCATCAAACCCAATACGCATGATAAAAAATGGTTTTAATCACATATTGGGCGCCGTCTACCCAGACAGTTATAGCGGTCATTTGAAATTAAACTATTATTGGGTGCCGCCTACCCAGACAATAATTTCGGACGCTATGCTAATAATTTAAATGCATCACATTCAATCACTTAACACATTTGTATATTATAGAATAATATACCATTAATGACAATCATGGGTTAATTTGTCTAAACTTTAAAACTATGTCTATGCCAAACAGTCCCTAAATATTTTTTGATTTTAAAATTCTGATTTTCAGGATTTTTGCAACTTTTAAAATTTACAGTTTAGTCCCTTAAGAATTTAAAAATTCAATTCGAACCCTAATAGATTTAGAAATTCAATTTTAACTCTTGGTTTTTTAGATTTCAGGGATCTGTTTGCAATTTCCAGAACTCAAAATCAAATTTTCAAAAAGTTGCTTTAATTACAGATTTGCCCGAAAGGACCAAATCTGTTCAATTTAAAAAAGTTTATTTTCAGATTCTGAAATTCTAAAAAACTTTTAAGACTTCAGTTTCTGATTTAGTTTTTTGTTGAAACCCGTTGACGGCGCCGCAATTTCAAAGACGGAATTTTTTTTAGTTTTCTCGAAAAATTCATTTTAAACTTCTGGATGAACAGCGCCAAGGCCCTAATGAACAGAGCCACGACACCGCTGCAAAAAACTATAGTCAGCGCCACGACGCTCCATGGTGGAGTCATGGCGCCTTAACCCCAGAAACACAATCTCTGCAGATCCGAAACCCTAAAACTAGTTTAGGCTCAGACTTGCAGATTCATTTCGTACCCCTTTCACTATTTCACAGCACGTTCATCGACCATCATCAAATCCCTTATCGTTCTTCGTTTCAATGCACCATGTTCGAATCGAACCGGTCACACATATCAATTTAGATGAGTTAGATTTGAATGACTTTCTCGATTATATCACTATTCAACAGATCTAGAGACAAAACTATGTGTTCTTGGGTTTTAAGGTTTTAAAGTTTTTAAATGACATAAATTAAATTTAAACAAATCCTAACCCATATTATTATTAATATTATGTTAGGCCGATTTCCATTGCTCATGCAAGTGTACGTATCGTTACAAGTAATATAGTCTGGTAAGACCAAATATCGTCCCCAGAGACTGATTTTCAATTACCGAACATCTATTCTATGTTATCTATTTGGCTAACGATAGTTTATTTGAGTTTTTGTCTAAAACTACTAGAGTAATTGCGAGAATTAAACTAAATATGCTGTGATGTAAATTAGTTATGATGGAATTAGGACTTCCAATATTCTCAACTATCCACTCTTTTCAATTCTTAATGCAATAACAATGATTTCTTCTTCTACGTTAATATAGCAGGTTAACTAGTCTGTCTTATATTCCGGTTAGGATATATAAACGCTCAACCCCAGTGCAGAAACCTTCTATATTTCTATGATAAGTTTTACCACATAGGAAGATTAAGAACAATAACCTAAAATACTACACAAGTATCGGGGTACTTTCGTCCGCGATTTTAACCTATGTCTATTCAATTACAGCATATCCAAATCTCTCATCTCGGTTCTTGATTCGAAACCATATAAATTATGATAATTAGTGATCAGTTAACTACCAAACATTCAAACCAATATTGAATAAATCTTAATCAAGCGAAGAAGAAACCAAACTAATGCATCAATTCATGAAAGCGAGTTTCAAGCGATTCAATGGGAAAACCCTAATAAAGAGTTTAGCTCCTAGCCATAGACATGCTAAGAACTAATACAAAATCCAACATGAACTGAATTGAAAATTAAGAAAAGAAAAGAAAATACTTAGAACTAGATCTTCAATTGTAGCCTCCAAGAGTTGTGTTGTGGAATATGTACAAGGATTCCCAAGCTGCCTCCAAGAGTTTAGAATTTTAGGGATTTTATAGTCGGAAAAAATTGCATTGCGGACCCTGAAAACGTGTCAAATTCGGCCTAAAACTTCAGTTTTTCCGCCTCTGCGCCGTAAGTCATTTAACGAAAACCGAATTTCAGCATATTTAGCGCCGCGGCGTCTGAGGCGTTAATTTCTTGAATTTTCGGTTCTTCGTCCTTTTTTCGTCCGGACTTTGTCTGATTTCTTCTATACTTCTCGGGACTTCTTAGGCTTCATTCTTGGCCTTTTATTGAGCAATTCCATCTCAATTATGCTTATTTCATCTTCTTTCCGTCATTTTATCATTTAGAACTGTTGTGACTCAAAAGAAAGAAAAACGAACCTAACACGACACTAATTTCAAAGAAAATAAGAAACTAACTAAAAATGACTCAAACAGTGTATATAAAATATGCCTAACATATTTATTGTATAATCACACAAAACAGCCCAGACTCTAATACCACTATAGGTTTTTGTCGGGTTCGTACACACAACAAAATTTGAAAATTTATGTTTCAAACCCGACATAAGCGGTCAAACTGTAGGATGATTATAACAATGAAAACACATAGGTAAACTGTAATGCGTCATTAGAACACTTACATTTTAGCAGCTTCCAAATCTTCAACCTGAATTTGTGTGTCCTGAGGGTGCGCACGCAATCACTCCTCGATTCGCAAGTCAAAGACTATGATATAATTTCTCCTTTGTGTATAAAATATGAGGCAAAACCCTGTATTTATAGCTGAGAAATGAGCTAGGGTTTCTCAGGCGCACCGTAAATCGAAACAGTGGGTCAATCGGACTCTTCGACGCTGCGGCGCCACGACGCCAGTAAGTGGCTCGCGGGTTCGACTCTGGCGCCGTGGCCCTGCTCCAATTCTGCTTCGTTTCTATTTTATTCTAATGTCTCGATTATCAACCGATCATTTATATACTCTCTGATTATATCCTTGAATCGACGGAACAATTAACTTAGTGTTACCCTTCAGGCCTTTACATATTGACACTAATAACATTTGAGTCTACACGGAACTCCTAGACTGCGCCGGAAGACGAACTCAATATGTAAAGTTTAGCTACACGAAATATGTGAACTGAACCTCTATGTGAGAAGATAAAATCCTTTCATTCATGACACACTCAATCAAGCTTAGGATCTGTCAAGTGTCTATCCAAATGACTTGATTATTATAACTCATCTATATTAGTTGACAACAGGACCATGTCACAGACATGTCCATTGCATTGACCAATGACTTAGTCAACCTAATACCATATGAGTATCTGAGTGTTCACTCGAATATGTATTCAAGGAATGAATCCTAATCTTGGCTCACATACCACCTTTAATCTACTTCGTAATGCACCCAAAACAAGTCGCGTCTCAACCTATAAGGTATTTAAGCTTAGGACAAGATCAAAGTACATTACTCCGTAAACAAGGTGATATTGACCTCAAGTCTAAGGACTTCTATCTCCCACATGCCGATGACATTATAGACATATAACAAATAGTGCATCAGCTGGGTGTACCAATACTCCAACAAGTATCCATGTGTCCATCACAAGTTGCCATAACTCGTAGCAAGTGATACATACTATATCCCCTAAGGATATGATGCAGACCACATATCGATGTATCACATATCATCGATATCCCTATCTCGATGATCATTAGTCGAGGTAATTTAAGAGTTACGTTATAACATTAATTCTCACATCATTAATAAACACGTAAACGCTAGGGATGCATTTATATAATATTATAAACAATCAACTAATAATTCAACAAATGCAAATGCCATAATATTAATCATCATTAATATATATAAATATGAATGTGTATAAAGTACATTTGTCCTAATAATGATTGTCTCTAGGACATAAATATACTTTCATACAGATGCAAATTGGGGTGGTTGCCCAGACACACAACGTTACACCTCTAGTTATTGCGTGTTCTTGCGGGACAATCTCATTTCATGGTATAAAGTACATTGTGTCCTAATACAGATTGTCTCTAAGACATATATATACTTTCAAGACCATCGCTTAGACCATGAAACTGTTGTAACACTATTTCTTAGAAAAAGAGTTGTCGTTGTATGGTTGTTAAGCCCTGTGAAACCAAAATACAAAAGTAAAGACACTTTCAAGTGCCAAACCAAATAAAAACTCGTGTAAAACTTTTTGAGCACTAATGTCAAATTGCATTAAACATGGTGTACACCCTAGAGAAAATATGTGAAGATGAACTAAAAATATTTGAGAGGATACGCTTGGAAAGAGCATGTTGGAAATTTACTAATGTGGAATTAAGATTATCCCGTTATTTATGACTTGAACAATTGAGATCCCGCACGTCGAAAATGCAGTTTCCACACACGTGCACACATAGTGCCAAACATCGTAAATTTTATTAGTTAAAGAGATATTGATACATGAGTAAACGTTTGAGACATAGAATAATGGATGGTTGTTGGTTAAATGATGCGTGTTCCACGTTGGTAAATGAATAAAGAAGTGAACGGGTCGAAAAAGAGTCGCGACATCTCCGCAGAGTCGGAGAGACGCGACGCCCAAGGGTCAAGGGCCGCAGCACTGGTTGGTCTTCTGGTCACTAGAGCCGCGGTGCAGATCCTCAGCGTCGCGACGCTTCCCAGGCAGTGTGTGCGACAAAAGTCCAAAAGTTTGGCTGATTATGTGGACATTTTGGAGCATTCAAAAGACAGTTTCTCCTCCATAATTCAGCCATTATTTAGCTGCATTACTTGGTGAATTAAGTGGCCATTACATGACACTTAAATGGCCATTACACGACACTTAAATGGCTATTACATGGGCACTTGAAAATGCATTCTTACACAACTATAAATTGAGGCTTTGGCTCAATTGGAGAATAGACTTCACTCTTGTATAGTTCAGATTTTTCTGAACTTCTTCCTCTCTAGCATACTTTCAAACATTCACGGTTCTTCTTTTAGTAAACACTTGAGTTTCCTTTTTTTATTTGTTTGATGTTGTTTTATCTTGGAAGACAGTTGCCCATAAACGTAAAATGATATATACGGGGCAATAATGTCTTAAGGACATAGTGCTAACACTCGACTCAACACAATTGTAACAAGTAGAGATTTAGTGTCTTTTGGTTTCAGGTTATCAAGATCAAGGAGCTTATTGTAATTGAACTGAAGATCCAAGACGGAAGATTTAAGAACGAAGATCAAGATCACAAAACTTGTTGTTGTTATCACAACTTTTGTTAGGCTTCAAGCCCGTTGTATTGTAAATCATTATAGTTAATCCTTTCGAAGAACTAGTAGTATTTGTTTACTATTCCCGTACATCCATTGTTTAATTCACAATCTTAAGTCATTATCGTACTAGTGCTAGAAAGATGTTTGCGAGCAGATATGATCCTAGATCTGGTTGTGGTTTTCTTGTTGAAACCAATTTTGTTGACAGTTCTGTTAAAAGTTCAAACAATGTCTCTATCAACAGATCTTGTCCTAGTTTTAGATCTCTCTTTGACGATAGTTACAAATCTGATTTTGTCAAAAATGAGATCTCTGTTGCTGATTCTGAACTTAGATACTGCCGACTGTCATGCTAGTACGACTAAGGGTCAAGTAAGAGTTGCGGTCATCGCTCCTGAGAGTGGTGGAAATAAGCGTTCATGAGGGGTTGAAGATGTCAACTGGGACACGAGGAGAAGGCTGAAGATGATATTCCATCTTATAGAAGAAAACCTCCATCTTACGGTAAGGAGGATTTGGACACGTGACTGACGTGGGCCAGATTCCAAATGTATGAGTTAATTATTCTTCCTTGTAAAAAGTGAGATTAAAAGATAATTTATGAATAAAAGTTAATAAAGCAAGGCTAGGAATATGAAGTCTTTTCATTAAAACACACTACAAGAAAAACAAGCTACGGTGACAGGTAAAAATCATCATCTAACCCCTAAGATGACGGTTCCGGTAAGTGTCATCTTTGCAACTCTCACAAACAGATGACGGTTCTGTATCTGTCACACGACATGTGGCGGTTCTTACCCGTCACACAAATGTCACAAACAGATGTAGATTCAAACCCGTCACACAAATGTCACAACGGTTCAAACCCGTCACACAAATATCCCAAACAGATGACGGTTCAAACCTGTCACACAAATGTAAATTTTGATTCATTTTTTTTAAATTTTTATTAAATTAATAATTAATTTTAATATGACGGAAAAATTAAATTTGGCGGGATTTTTTTTTTGGCAATTTATTTGGCAGGATTTTTTTTAGCAATTTAATTTCAATATTGCAAATGAGTGCACCGATGAAATGGACTAAGAATTTAAATAACACCAAAAATATATATTAAATAGCTAGAATCTGTTGTACAAAGTCTTCCCAAAATGAATAATCATTCAAAGTGTTATTAAAGTGTTTAATACAAAACTAAAACATTGTTAATCAACTATTTTATCAGTCTAAAATGTTCATTCATCAACATTTAGTTTATCAACTTCTATTTCAGCAAGTATCTTTGAAAAATGCAATCCCCACTCGACACGAACATCATCAAGTTCCTCATGTGTTTGCCATAGAACTATAAACCACAAAAAGAAAATAATTAGTAATGTTTGAAATGATGTAACAATTAACATGGTTAATGATCTATCATTTAAATATATAAGTACTTATATTATTTGTCATTAAAGTTGAATCTAGCATCAACTCTTCCATGAAACGCATAATATAATAGTCACACTCTGTACCACCAGGTTGTAGTGGTGTCTGTCATTGAATTAAATATCAACATGTAAATATAACTTAAAACAAAAATTGAGTTTCACACAGAATTTCAAGGGATATGGGAGATTTATCTAAGACACTTTAGATTATTTAACATGCACCATGGGAAAGCTAGATAGTAGCATCAAAATGAGAACAAAGTTATTTTCAACTTATCCTATACTAAACAGGCTTCCATAGACAGACTCATCAAACCAAGAAAAAATTAACACACTCTCATAGGTAAACAAGCTGGACATATGCGCTTAATTTTAGCAAGAACCAAAGGCATTTTGGCATGGAATTCCCCACAAATGTCAAGATCTACAACTACAACACATATTAGACATGTTAACTTTATGTTTATACTCTCTCTCTCTCCAATCTCAAACCCAATATTAGCATTTTGAAGGATCTTGAAACTCCCTAACCATCTCCTTATTATCCTCCAAGGTAAGTCTAACCATAGGTGTAATATCAGATATCCAAGTGTTGGCAAACTTAATTATATCTACTTGCCTAGTAATTATTTTTCTCCTAATTTATGATTGATTTGTGTCTACAAGATAAAATCCATGAATTAAATGTTTCACACATGTTATTCTCAACAACATCACACTTAAAATGTTCTTTAAAGAATGCCCCAACCCATGTATTTTCTGGATAACACAACAAATCAACACAAATATTCTTACCAAGTTCGCCCATTTTTTAAGCTCTTAGCTAAACTTCACTTCAAAATTGCCTTAGAACACCTCCAAAACTATTTTCTTCTCTCATCACCCTTTTAATCTTTATGCCAATAGGATCATATGTGTTTGCCACATCTTCTTTGCTCAGCATTTGGTAGCAGTTCATTTGCAACATCTTAAAAACCCTGCAAAAAAATTAAATAAATACTCAGAAGTATAAAATTAACAGATTTAACAAAGTTAATATGTATAGTACCTTTTGCATATCTATCATTATAGTCAGACCTTCTCCAGTACCCAATTGTAGATCCTCTTTCAATCATTTAATGAAGAAAGCCCAACTATTCTTAGTCTCTTAGTCCACAACTTCCCAGGCTATAGGAAATATCTGATTATTTCAATTCATGTCAACTGCTACTAGTAGTTAACCCTTACAAGCACCCTTTAAAAATATCCATCAAATCATATATTTTTTCTACAACCTTCCATCCACCCCTTCTTCAATGCATCCAAACAAACATAAAAATACATAAATAGATTTTGTCCTGGCACACTTTCTCTATCCATTCTTACTCAAACAGAACTATCAGGATTGGTTTCTTTTATAACACTAGCATAGTCACATAATCTTGCAAACTCTAAATTTCAATCACATACAGACTCTCTAAGAATTTGCATAATTGCTCTATAACAAATAGTCCTAACTTATCCCTACACATATATTGTATTTCCCATATTCTCAAAGATGGTTGCTTAGTTATCTCATCCTTGAATTTTGCAGCAATGTATTTTGTGTTATACATCTTGTTCTTGTTTGAAGTTGTACACTTATGTACATGATGATAGTTCTTAATCATAAAGTCAGTAGAATCTCTATCTAATGCAGCATAACACAACCAACTACATTTATTGTTACCCTTACATTTAGCCCTTACTTTAACATGTTTATTAGGCCTTAATTTGAGATTAACTTTGTATTCTATTGCATAATCAGTCAGTGCTTTCCTAAATAATTTTTCATTTTTAAAAACCATACCAAGTTCAAAAATAGCAATCACACAGTCTGGATAATACCTGACCTTTGTGTTCTTTCTTCTTGCTGGAATATCAACACCATTAACAACATCAATATCTAACGCATCTTCACTACCATAATTTGAATTGTTAATAAAATCCTCATCTCCACCTAATCTACCCATATATCTTGCAGACTTATTTCTTCCAATATCTTTAAAGCCCTATCAATACCAACTTCACCTAGTGGTATTTTTTTAGTTGTTTTTTCTTTTTACTAGGATTAGGATTCTTCTTGCTTATCTTTTTAGTTATAAGAGATCTCAATTCTTCATCAACATCTGAATCATCAAGATCCGGAATTTTATTATCATCTAATTCATCACTAGCAATATCAGATTCATCAATATTAAATTTGGGTCATCCCAATTCAGATCTGTTTGACCCCCTTTCAGATCTGTTTTAGCCTTTTTTGGAACCTTTTGAATCTCATTTCATCAATATTTGTATCCCCACCCACATGTGTTGCCCTAGTTTCATCAGTAGGGTCACTATCTATCCCTACTAAAAGACCAATAGGTTGTGGTATGGACTCCAAGTCATCAATTCCATGGATCACATACACATCAAATACATCACCATCTTTTAAATCAACCACAAATCCTAACAATTAGTGGCAGCCTAGGGTCAAGGTAGGGACTTGTTTCTTCAACTCCGACACCAAAAGCACTCGCACCTTAAATTGACACATCACCTTAACTATACATGCTAGTTTAAATCATCATATAAATTCTAAACAGTCTATAATGGTACATAACTGTTATAAGTATTACATAATTGTGGATAAGTATTACATAGTTGTTGATAAATTTTTCCAAACAAAAGGGAACATCAATATTGAAATTTCTTCTAACTTTATCGTGTGAATTTCCTGATAGGAAAAGTGATAACTTTGTAGTATAAATATATAGCGTTTCAATCTAATTCTTTACACGTAATCTTTAGAAAGAGATCTGAACAAAGATGTGTAGCTAATAGGCAGAAATATTTCATACAAGTACTCTCACCTCCTTATTTTTCCTTATCTGGCGATATGAATCAATAATGTAATCAAGGTGCCTGCACAATAACAATTATCACTATAAGAAAATGAACCTACGATGACAGTATGCGTGTGACGGGGTTTTTTAACCGTCACATGTTATGACAGTTTTTCCGCGTTTATGATATTTATATGCCGGTTATAAAAACCGTCACACGTTATGACAATCATGTGACGATTTTTATAACTGTCACATGTCTTTATGACAATCATGTGACAATTTTTATAACCGTCACAGTCTTTGTGACAATCATGTGACGGTTTTTATAATCGTCACATACTTTGTGACAATTGTGTGACGGTTATAATAACAACCGTCACAGTCTTTGTGACAATTTTGTGATGATTATTTTAACCGTCACATATATTTGTGATGGTTTTTTAATATATAATTTAATTTTTTAAAATATAATACCCGACCCGACCCGATCCATCTCAACCCAATACACACAAAACAATCTAATTCATCTATCATTTCTTTCATCACTTCAACACTAGTCACTACGCACATAGGCCACAATCACACTTCAAAGTTCAAACCTTCTCCAGTCTCACAATTCAAAGTTCAAACCTTCTGATTCACGAGCCACACTTCAAAGTTCACACTTCATTACTGTAGTGCGTACGCAGCCACACTCACACAGTACACAGCCGAAACTTCTCCAGTCTCCACCACCAACATCGTACTTCACAGAACACCACCCAAACCTCATCGACCGTTACATATCGATACCACCATCAGCAGTAGCCTCGCACCCTTGTTGTCGATGTTACCTCTTGTTGCTAAAGGTAATGAATAACCCTTAAAGTTGTTGCATAGTGAAGACCATTAGGTTTTTGCATGTATTGGCTTAATTTTTGTTAGTTTAGATTTAATTAGTTTGGGTTAATTTCTATTAGTTTAGATTTAATTAGTTTGGGTTGATTTCTGTTAGCTTAGATTAAATTAGTTTGGGTTGATTTCTGTTAGTTTAGATTGAATTAGTTTTGGTTGATTTCGTTAGTATTTATTCTAAAATCTGAAGATACTAAGTCTCGCTTCACTTCAGTCGCACACACACACATACTCTCCGAGCGAATGCGACGACTCGAGACGACGCCTCGGTTCGCCACCCGGAGAAGGTAAACACAATTCTTTTTAACTTCTTGTTTAAATTATCTAGTACGATCTGTGTCGTATTTTTGTGTTAATTAAGCATGACTAATGAGTGCTTAAGGTCATTAGATTAATTATTAAAATATGTGTAGTTGGATTTGTTGCTGGTAGTATTCATAGTTACTATTGTTAACATGTTTAGGTCATTATTGGCACTTGATATTTGATACTGTAAGTATATTTAGTTAGGATGATGATTGTCATTTGTTTGTACTTCTTAGATCAATATTCAGCATGTTGTACGTTAGATTATGTGTTGTTTATGTTCATTAGATCATGAATCAGTAAGTTTAATTAGTTAAGATAACTCTTGGTGTTTATCATTATGGTTGTTTGCACTCCTTAAGTTGATATCTAGCATGTTTGTTAGTATTCGACATTGTTAGAATTTATAGCAATGGTTATTTATGTTTTAAAGTATTTACCATGTTAGTTTAAGGTTGTATTAGTTATGTATGCATACTAAAGTGTTAGAACTTGTAACTAGGTTGCTCATATTTTATTTTTACGTGGTTAGGTTGTTTTAATCACCATTTATTAATCACCTCCAAATGTCCACTGTTGTCTTGTATATATTCATGTAGTCTTATCCACCTAGTTTGATATACTCTTAGGAAGATCTAATGATCCTAAGTTACTGCAAGATCTGTGAGATGTCTTAGTTGCCTTCCCCATCTCTTGGCATGACCCCAAATGAGTTTTGATGGCCTAAGTTGCATCCACTTTGATTGTATGGATTGGTTATGTTTACAACTTTAAAATGTCATTCAAGTTTAATGTTATGATAGATATATGCATGTTCTGGCTTGTTCTAATTCCATTTATGTGTTACTTTGATTCATGGCCTATTCATTTAGTGTCTTGTTTCTCATGATGATTATGCATTATGTCATTAATTCATAAGTGTCACCATGTCTATATATGCTTATCCTACTCATGTGCCTTGAGCCTTAACTGTTATGAGCTTTTTCTATATTTTGTACTAGACCATATTTGTACAATTGCATATTTGATGGATAATGGAGTAAATATGCACAACAAGTCTTTGCATGACCTTAGCAGTTGCCTTAAATTCAACATAACTCTTATAATATGCCCTACGTATTTATGAAATGTTGGTTGCTTCGGAAAACCTTTGTCTAAGTGCATTCTTGTCCTCATGTTTTTTTTAATTGAAACTTGGGTTTTAATGTTATAGCATGCCATGATGCTTCATTATACATGCTTAGCTCTATGCACTCATACTTTCATAAGGATTAATGTGAGATGTTCTCAAAGGTCATCTAACATGCGTGGGATTAATGTGAAATATTGCTGTGATTCCATAGGATTGTTGGACTGATTTTGGTCATTTTGGCCACTGTTTTGGATATTTTTAAGACTGATTTTGGTCATTTTGGCCACTATTTTGGATATTATGTCTAGCAGTTGTTACTACATTTTGCTGAACTGTTACAACTCTGAGATGTTTGTTTTGGGGTGATGTGTTGCACTTAATGGAAAGCATTACCAGATTTGATAAAAGCTGTTGTAGTTTGGACCGATACCAGCCACGTTCCAAGCTGAATCATTATGGAACTGTGCTGTTTATTTTCTGCTGCGAATGCATTCTTGAAAAGAATAGTTGATGCCCTTTGATGTTGGCCCTTATAGATATTGTCTCTAAGAAGCTTTAATGTTATCTCCTCGCTATACCGTGAAACCATGACTACTGTCTCATTATAAATTGGCTGTTGCTCATTTATAAGAACATGCTGCTGCCTTTAAGTTTCCATTACTCTGTTCGGGACTCCTCTACGAGTTGCTACTGATGCCTTGTTGAAATAATTTATTTTGCTGATACTTTGATTCAGTCCCAAGGACAAAAGCAGTCAACTTCTCACATTTTCTAAGAAAATACAGTTCGGCTACTGAACAGATTGTTACACTTGATCCAAATAGGCTGATTAGAACTAGATACTACACTTAGGCCAATGAAATTGAAATTGAGGCCGCGTCCCTTCGGTTTTGGTTATTTACTAATTTGAACAAGATACTACATGACCCTCCTGGAAAGGTTGTCCCTCGGTTTGCTTTCCTTCGGAAAAGAGCAATGATGACACTTATGAATTTTTCACATATATATAACGGATACCAACATGCTTGGGGGCGACTAGATTGACTGACAAGTCACTAGGTCACATCCATGTCTTGTTTGAGATGTCCCTTTACAAAAAATATAGATCTGAGCCTTCCGTGATTAAAACTCCTATTATTTTTTTACGGATCCGAAGGTTTTACTCGCATTTTTTTTTATTTTACTAATAAATATCTGCATGCGTAGTTTAAATATCTCTTAGTTAATTTAATAATGTAGAACACCTTCAGAATTGTAGAATACATGTTAGCACAATAATACCAACCTAGGTTTGATCGGACATCCGCATGTTAGCGGATCTTAAAGGATGCCTAACCCCTTCCCTTTAGGATAATAAAGAACCCTCAACTTCTACCTCATAAGTTTCACAGACCTTTAAATGGAGATCATTTGCAGCATTTTATGCTATTTTAAAAGTTTCCTAGTTCACTATAATAATTAGGCGGCGACTCCTTAAAAATGGTGGTTCAAATCATGAATCACCGCAAGCAATGTTGCGGATACCGTTCGAGTCCCCGATCGAAAATGGGCTATAGTACGTATCTTTTACTTGTTATTATTGACTTTTTAATTTAATATTATTAGATATTATATTGGAAGAAAAATGACAAGCATGTTTTAATTTTTGTCATGATTTGTAGTGTTATGCTGATGTATACCGCTTTAAAAAGTAAGCAACAATGGGCTTTTAAAAAATGGTGAAAAACGTTAAGATAATCTATTGTTTCAAGCTTTTAATTGGTATGTAATGTTAAAAATTCAAATTTATTTGTTAAGTAATTTTTGGGTTTATTTTGTTTTAAGGTACCACAACAGCCTTTCGGATACGAATGTGGATACTACCTGCTTCGTTTCATGAAAGACTTGATGAATGACTTATTTTTGCTTAATAAATATGTAAGTATTATATTATCTAATATTACATCTTCTTTATGTATTCATTTGTGTGGAATGACTTAATTATGATTAGAAAATTTAACTTATTTCTATTGTGTTTGATAGTATAATAGAAAAGAATGTTTTTCACAAGATGAGCTGGATGAGATCCGGATGGAGTGGGCGCAACACTTCTCAAAGATTCTTCGTGCAACATAATTGTTAAAGATATTTGTATTTGGGTTATTCAGACAATATTATGGGTTTTGATGTTTATTTAGATAATATTATGTTATTTTGTTGAATTTGATAGCATTATTTGTACTTTTGTTATTCAATTTAGTGTATTTGAACAATTCTATAAAGTATGTACGTTGTTAGTTACAATATGCGTATTCGAGAAATCTATTTAATTATTATTAAATATTTAAAAATCTGATCCGAAATGCAAAGATGTGACAGTTAAAAACCGTCACATATAACCGTCACCAAAAATCGTCACACAGAATTCGCGGTAAAATTTGAAAAAAGGAGGTAAATATTCAAATCCAAAATTCAAAGATGTGACGGTTTTTAACCGTCACCAAAAACCGTCACATGGATTTGGCGGGAACATTTCGCGGGAAAATTTAAAAAATGGATGGAAAATTCAAATTCCAAATCAAAAGGTGTGACGGTTTTTATCTGTCACACATAACCGTCATCAACAACCGTCACAAGATGTGATGGTTTTTACAACTGTCATCAATTCGTGACACTAACTACAATGACACTTAAAATAACTGTCATGCACCCCCCGGGATGATGGTTAATAACTGTCATCGTAGGTGTTTTTTTTTGTAGTGTATGTAATACTTATCAACAACTAAAATTGTTTCACTGTACAAAATTCTAAACAATCTATAATTCTAAAATTCTAAACAGTCTATTTGGGGCTTTAATTTTCAGCTCCTCCACTCGATTAAGCTCTCACACACATAAAAAGGAAGATTTTAAAACTGACGAATCTAAAATAACACTTAGGATTCCATCAAAGGGCTTGAAACCCCGATAAATCAAAATAGGTCTTTAAAATTTGGAAATTAGGTTAAACTCATCGAATAACAAGTTCAGAACTCAAAATCGTTGACCGAAAAACCTGTGTTTGATAATGAGGGGAGGGGTTCAATTTATAGAACCTCTCAAACCCTAGAAATTGGGGGAAGATCGGTGTGGGAGAACTGATTTGGGAGAAAAATCCCCCCCAAAAGGTTCTCAACCAGTAAAAAATAAGAATTAAAAAATAAAAGAGACAAAAACCATTAACATCTCAACATGCGTACGCAAAGGGGCTACCTCACCTTGGTGGGCTCGTGGTGGACGACTGGTGATATAGAAGGCAAGGGTCATTAATTCCCTTGCCAAAATTGATCGAACACAACTGTGCAGAGCCCTTCATCGTTCCAAATGTGGTGATATAGAAGGCAAGAAGGCTCTTCGTCATTCCAAATGGAAAAGGAAAAAGGTATGTGCCTTGAGGGATTGTTTATGATACAAGGGTGTTGGGCTGGGTTTATGAATATGAAAAATAAAATATTGGTTTTCTCTAAATTAAGAATTTTAAGGCAATTAAATTTGTAATTATCCATTAAAATTATGAAATCATAGTTGATGATCAAAATATTGTAAAGATAAGATAAAATAAGAAAAATCAAACCAGCGAGATTCAGTGAAGTGGGGGAAGCAAAACCTAACTGTATGAGCATGAAGACACTTAGTATTTTTATCGAGTTTTTGATCTTTTATTTTTTATAATGTTAAAACGACAACGTTTAGTTTGTTTGTATTAAAAACAATTTTTAAAAAAGAAATAAAAGTCGTGTAGTCTTAATTTGAATTTAAAAAGTGTTAAATAAATAATAAAAACGGTGTCGTTTTAAACAGTCAAACACGTCATTTTTGGTCAATTTAAAACACAAGTCACTTATTTATGTGACATTTCACAAAACCGTCACACAAACGTCATAAATAAATGACACTTAAAAAACCATCACACAAATGTCATAATTATATGACACTTAAAAAAACTTGTCACACAAATGTCATAATTATATGACACTTAAAAAACCTGTCACATGAATGTCAAGAAAAAACATAAATTTAGTAAAAAGATGTGACAGTTACATTTCTGTCGCATGTGAACTATCACCGTAGCCTTTTTTCTTGTAGTGACATATATTTCCTACACTTTAAAATCAGAAGTTTAATCTCACTTACCTTCCCGTTTATGATTGGACTGTTATAAACAACTGCCTAAAAAAATGGACTTAGATTGTAATAAACTGGATTTATGGACAATCCTAAGCAAGTGAAGAGGACTAGAGGACTAAAGCCAAGGATTAGAGACAAACCTATCATCGTTTCCGACAGAAGATCCTTCATTTGATAGGATAGTGTTGGACACTTAGTCATACTAAGCCTAGGGCGACTAGAGTGGGCCAGAGTTTCCAGATCTTAAATGATTTGAAGGCCTAAAGAAAGACATAAAAGAAATTGGAGACTCAGTCTGCCAAGGCAACTGGAGTGGGCTAGGGTATCTAGTTCACTTATGATCCGGTTACGCCCTAACCACGGGCAATAAGTTATTCATATAAAACAACGCCACCTCCAAAGTAAAAGGAGTTGAAGAGGTTGTCCTCAAATGACTTCACGGAATGAGATCACTCTAACAAGAGGTGATACATGTCCCAAACTTGGTTTCAAGGACGCTGTTGGTCAAGATGGTTTGAGTCTAGTCCAACAGGTCTATAATAACTAAGAGTGGTACAGTAAGACTGTAGCCAAATGAATGATATATTGGTAATCCGTGCATCTATTACATCATAGATTAATACACGTTAAATAGAAAATCATTCAAAAGCTAACTAAGTTGAGATTGTTGCCGTCTGTGTACATAAACCCTCAAAATGAGTGTGAGGTAGGCGAAGAGGCAACATTACATTTCCATTCCATCAAAAGGAATAAAGAAAGAAACACCACTCCTCTATAACTTGATAACACCTACATGGATGAATTGAAGCTTGTACGAAATAGAAGGGGGAGATAAGCACATTGTGATCTTAATTGAAGATGGTACAACGTATTGGTTCCTTTGTTTGTTGGAAAGAAATACGTTGGTTCCTTTGTTTGTTGAAAAGAAATGCGTTGGTTCCTTTGTTTGTTGAAAAACAAAGATGAAGCTGTTGAAGCGGACGAGCGCTACAAAGCAGAAGTTGAAAAACCTACAGATTGAGGAATTCGTAGAGATATAAAGGGAGAATGTGAAACATCATTCATCAAACAACTGCTCCTTACTCACCTTAGTCCAACGGTGTTAGCCAAGTGCAGATCCGTACACCCAATATATGTGAGGCGAGGCGATCCTTACCGCTAATGAGATTCTCAACAGAACTCTATATAAGGATAAAGATAACCCTCCATGTGAAACATGAAAAGGATCCCATTTACAAATGTTGTGATATGGGGTGACTTGGTAGAGGTTGGAATACCGAAACAGGTCAAGTTGGACCTAATACTGTAGATTACATATCCACTGGATTTGCAAATAACAGTAGTGCTTATCGCATCTTGGTGTCAAAGAATGCTGAATTCTTTGAAGATAACTTTCCTTGAGAAGAAAAAGTAATAATTGCTCGAGGTTAACAAGAACCCGCGAGTGCCTGATTGAATGGAACTAGAAATTCTAGATCTACAAGACTCAGAAGTTGCTGATTATCCAGAACTTAATGTCCAAATCTACAGAACTCAGGGATTCTAGATGTTGAACCAAACCAGAGCAAAAGAGGGGACAAAGACTTGTGCCGGGCCTCTAGATTGTATGGTTGAGAATGAACCATGGACAATTAATAAAGAACTGTCAACTCCAGAAGCACTGCTTTGGAAAGAAGCTACAGAAAGAGAAATAGATTTCGTCAGAGAGAGTCATACTTATGTGATGGTTGATCTTCCTCCGGGAAAAGAACCTTTGGGTTTGAAAAGTGGATACTAAAATTGAGTAAAAGGTAGATGGATCTATTGACGAGTATATGGCCTCGGCTACTTGGACATGTGCTCCTACGTGAATAGCTTAACATCCACGGCCACCAAAGTCGTGCGTGACATGGATATTGAGACAACCTTCCTAATCAGAAAGTTGGTTTGGTGGACTGTTGTGCTTCTTCTTGAACTTTATTTTGATCCCTGAAATGTTTACATTTTGGTCCAGAAAGTTTCAGTCACAACAGAAATAATGAATCTGACAACAAAAATATTGACTCTGAAGTTAGAAAGCCAACAGTTGGAAAACCAACAGTCTGAAAGAGGAAGAAGAAAGTAATACAGAACAACCCGAGGGGTATGTGGTTTCAGGGAAGAGACGAAAGTATATGGACTTTTTAAATCTCTGTGCGGGCTGAAA
This sequence comes from Przewalskia tangutica, assembly GCA_029844215.1. Classification (NCBI taxonomy): domain Eukaryota; kingdom Viridiplantae; phylum Streptophyta; class Magnoliopsida; order Solanales; family Solanaceae; genus Przewalskia; species Przewalskia tangutica. Next base: position 135,250,840 of record CM056722.1, read on the forward strand.
CATGCCCCGAAGCATTGACACGAAAACCTTGATAGTACTATACTATCGAAGGGTTTCTCCATTCATGAGTGTGACAAATGTGTCTACATGAAAGGTAATACTGACTCGTTCATCATGATATGCCTTTACCTAGATGACATGTTGATCACATATAGTAGTTCTAGTCTGATCCTAGAGACTAAATAGTGGGTTGAAACAATGTTTCGACATAAAGATATGAGCATTGCAGATGTCATCTTAGGAATTGTGATTTCTAAGACATCTAATGGACTGGTCTAATTCTAAACTCATTTGTGAGGTATATTGACAGTCTCGTTGAAGTCACCAATGAATATGAATCATGGGAAGTGATTGGAATCGTGGTGCACCCATATACAGGAGCGATGTGAACAGGTCACATGTAGTTCAATGTATTTTACACACCACAAATGACTTGGTATCGGTTCACAAAGTAGATCAGTTGAACTAAGGTTCACTGGAAATAATCGATAGAAGGCATTAAATCGGATGTGACGACACCTGAATTATTCGCTCATCTATGAATTATGATATTCTGGATGTCCAACGGTTCTGAGAGAACTCAGTGATGCAAACTGGACATTAGACCCGAAGAACACCAAAGACACAAGTGGATGTGCATGATATGTCTTTGGAAAATCCTCTAAGCATAACTTGCATCGGTCGATTCGTGATAGAATCAGAGTTTATCACTTTTGACAAAGCATGAAAGGAAGTTGAGTAACTTCTCGATGTTGACACCCAATTTTGTCTCTCTCCTCCGATTATTTATCATAAAATTAAAATATTTTTAAACACCGTGAAAACAAATTTAATAATAATATACATACATAAACAAACACATACACATATATAAATAAGGTTTAACATTCTCAAATATCATTATTTAATATTATTTTTTATTCATATTTTTTACTATCGTGACATTTTTATCACAATCATGGTTTTAGCCTAACATTCTATGTCATTTTATTTATAAAATAGCATTGCATTTTTTATATTAAGTATCAAACATTTATTAAATATTATATTAGTATTTTGTCATACAATTTATGTTATTAATCCCTTTATACTACAATCTATGACTAAAATCTAATACCTAAATTTCTGCCCAACCTTAATAAAATTTTCCAAACCCAAAACCATTACCTTACACCTAAATATTACCCAAACTTTCTCAGCCCAAACACACATCAGCCCATAAGCCCCTATTTTCGTCCAGACCTTTCCCTTGCCCCAAACCGAGGCCCAACCGGACCCAAACCCGTGGCCCAACTATTTTTTTAATCCAAATAACCCTAAAACCTAATACCCCAAAATCAAAAAATCTAACCTAAATATACCTAAGCGTCGCACCACTGTGTGGTTCACTCCGCCAACCCGCAACCATTACTCTCGCCGGATTTTCCGACCGGAAAATCCGGCAATCTCTGATGTTATCCCTTTCACTCCTCAAAAACCATATCAGAACTTACCATTTCTATTATATAGAATCAATCTCTTCCAAATCTTCCCAAAAATTACCATTTTCGGGTCTGAAAATCAAATAAATAATTCTTTGATTTCTTACCATCTTGAAAGTCACAGAGATGAGAACGAAATGGGTATAAATATGAGGTTAACTTCATGAGTTGAGACACAATTCAAACCTGGGAGGAGCATACAAAAACTGAAAAATCCCCGGGCATCGACAACTTCTCTTTTCCGTTTTTCAAGCAAAAGCCCCAACAACACTTTTTCTTTAGACAAGAAAATCCGAGAGTAAAAAAACACCAGAGATTCCTCCATTAGGTGTCACAATATGATATTGTGATCAAGTTTTTGAGCAATTCATTTTAGTCCTCCAAGTATTTAAGTAGTTAACTCTAGTTTTATAATTACAAGTTCTCCCTTAAGTTATGTTAATTTCATATTAGTCCCCTTAGTTAGTAATTCACTCAAGAAGCCCTTTGTAGGTCTTATATGTCCGGTTTACTTTGTAATGAAAGGCATCAGAAATATATACAAAACCTCTCTTCTTCAATCTGTCTTTCTCTCTCTCCCCTTTCCCCTTTTCTCAGTAACAGAGCTTTGCTCTTATTACAAATGGTATCAAAGCCGACGATTCTCGGCCTCAATTCTGTGACCAGGTTCAACGTATCATCTGAAATGAAGTATTTGCTCACTCCGCTGGACGTCCAGCATGTTAAAACCCAATTCTATATTTCCCTTGGTTTGTATAAAGCACAAGAATGGGGCGGTGCAGCAGTATGTTTATCATCATTCTTACGCCAATCGATTTTACAGTGTCGATCCCAATTTCAGTCCAAACCCATATGACTTGGGGTATTGCTATGCCACAACGACTACTCCTGCATACAGAGATGAGCATACAGTGACAACAAGATTTAAGAAGAACAAAAAGAAGATAACATCCTCGAGGTAGAGGAAACATCGACAGAAGTTACCATCGCAAAATCTGCTTTAACATATACCATCGAAGTTACTTTGGGAAAGTGGGTATGATGTCGGTGACCCCACCAGAACTGTACAATGTTTACGACGATGTTAGAACCATCAAGAGGTTAGAGTCATTAAAACAAAATCAAAATCGGTTCCAAACACAGTTGGACGAAGCTCAAGAAATCAATAGGAAGATCGATCTCATCTTATCGAGTTTGAATTTGGCACAATCTGGAAATTCGACTCCAATCACACCAGCGACGACATCTGCGAACAACGTTATTAGCCTAATGATGCGCGGTAAGATGCACACACTTTAAACGCAAGTGCACGTTATCGTGACAAGTAGTATAGTCTTGATAAGACCGAATATCGTCCACAAGGATTAGGGTTCAATTACCAACTATCTATTTTCTAGTATCTATTTGGTGAATTGATAATTGATTTGTTGTTTATAACTAAGAATTATGCAAGCTATTTAAATATGAAGATTTATTTCAGTGGTGATGAGAATAGGGCTTCCATGTATCCTTACTATCCGCTTATGCTACTTACTAATGCATTAACTTATGGTATTCTTCTTTTGGAGAAAGCAGGTTTACGAAATCGTTTTATACTCCCGTTAGGGTTATATAAACACTCAACCCCGTGATCGCACCTTACCTACCTTTCGTGATAAGGATAACTCTATAGGAGGATTAAGAACAAAAACCTAGTTGGCCGTCACGCACAATGCGCAAAATTAGGGTTGTTAAGCCTCTCATCAACGCTTACATAAATAATTGAGGTATTTTCATCCCCAATCCAAGAATGTCTACCCAACTTACAACATATTCACAATCCCCTTTCGAACTCGATTAGAAATCATATAGTGATAATTAGTTGTCAATTAATTACCAAGAATTCAACTCGATTATTGGATAGATCTCACAATAAGAAAAATAACCATAAGCGTGCATTAATTTATAACATAAGTTTCTAGCAATTCAACATGGAAAGCCTATAAGAGAATTAGTTCCTAGCCATTGTCATGACAAGAACTAATTCCATGTTCATCATACAAAATAGAAATAAAGAACAAGAAAGGGAAAAAATTACTAAACTAATGGTATCGATCTCCAAGCAAAAGTCTTGTGTTGTAAGAAGGGAACCTCAAAACCGCCTAGGGTTCTCCTTTTATAGCCGAAACCGCCTCCTCTTTTCCTTCGCTGGCCTGCAATTTCGTCAAAGACCTAATTTTTCCGCGTCGGCGCGCTGCCTGCAGACGGGCCGCGCCAAGTTCGCAATCCGTCGGGTGTTTTGGCGCCGCGGCCCTGATATCTGCTGTTCGGCAGCGCGCTACTGGAACTCTGTAGCTTCTCGGATGTTTAGCGCCGCGCTCGTGACCGCTGCTCGAGAGCGCGCGCCTGGATCTTCTGCAGCCTCTCTGAATAGTGGGCGCCGCGGCCCGCTGATCGCGGGAGGCACCGCCGCTGGTCCGATTTACCCTCGTTCGCCACTTTCTCTGTTTCCAGCTCTGACATCTCCTCTTTTGCCCTCTTTTTGCTCCTTTTCCGCCATTTGGCCATTTTAACCACTTTGACTCAAAAGAACGAAAAACTATCCTAATACGACACTTATATGTGCAAAATGGGACAAAAGATTAACTAAAACTGACTCAAAAGGTGTATATAAAATACACCGATCAAATACCCCCAAACTTAACCTTTGCTCGCCCTCGAGCAAAGATAGAAAGAAATAAAATAAAAGACTCAAAGAAACGAAAAATAAAAGACTCACTGCCATTGATCACTTTTGCTGCATTAGTGTTAACTAGAAAAACATGAAGGTTAGCAAAATAATATGCAGGAACATATAGCATGAAATTTCGGCACACTAAACACATGAAGCTAAATATTTCGCAAACTCATATTCATCATGCTTAATGGAAATCAATATACTAAATCATGCATATAAATTCAAGAATTCCTATGGCATGCTTACTTGCTATTCTCCACTAATTCTGGATATGCATAAAAGAGATCTTCAGGACTTTAAGGGTTGTAATGTAGGCTTAGGTAGGGGTTGGTAAAAATAAGCATTTTAGGCTCATTTCGTGTACCATAAGCTCCTTAGCTTTTTAATATTTCCCTTAATCTTTTAGATCTTTTCTTAATTTCGATTCTATCTTTACCATCTTTTGTATTTGGAGAGTGAAGTATCTAATAATGACAAGCACCCCAAACTTAGGCTTTGCCTATTTCTTATTACTTTTGTATTGGGGTGCAACAGACTTATTCACTCTTTTTGTCTCTTTTTAACACAATGTATTCCACTATTTCATATTTTCACTTATGGTACAATTTGTGGGAATATAGGTGTCAAAGAAGAAGTTTCAAATTTAGGCTCAATGGGCCGACTAGGATATTTTTAAAGTACGGGATAGAAAAGAATGGTAAGAATTGACTATCAAAGAAATGCCTGAGTCATCTCCCTAGCATGCATATCCTAACTATTTCGCCTCAAATAGCAAGCAATCATAACACATAAGTATTTATCATTTAGCATGCATAACTCAAGCAAGAAACTCCAAATAGACAGATTCTGTGAGTTTTTGGCATATCTAACTTAGGTGTTTAGATAGTTGCTTCAATTCCGTTACATTATTCTACCTTACTTCACTGGGTGTTTCTAGCAACTACAGCATACATGATCTATGACAGACAATTATGACTCAAAAAAGGAAAAAATTTTGGTGACTCAAAATAAACATAAAACAATAAAAAAGACTTAAATAAAACATAACATGACACAAATAAAACACCCCCAAACTTAAATCACACATTGTCCCCAATGTGTGTAGACTCAAAGACAGTAAAAGAAATAAGACACTTACAAACTTTGGCTAAAATGGTGGTGGCGGCGGCGGATAATACTTTGAATTCTGTGAGGGGAGGAGCATTCTTGGTGTTTTGATTTGGCGATAGGGCCTTCGAATCAGGGTGTCTTCCAGAATTCATATTTTCCGTTGTGGCGCGGCCGCAAACGGAAATGGCGACGCCCAAACTTCTGGGCGTCTTCTGATCATTTGGCGCCGCGGCCCTGCGTTGGGGAGCCGCGGCGCTATGGCGATTTTTCTGGGTAACCTTGGCTTCTCTTCATTTTTCGCCTTCCACATCCTTGGCTTTCACCTGTCAACACAACATAGACACAAGAACCCAAGACCGTGAGACTGATCAAGAAAAATAAAAACAGAAATTGAGATAACATAATTAAAAACATTGGGTTGCCTCCCAACAAGCGCTGTCTTTAACGTCTTTTAGCCGGACGCAAGTTCCTTATTATTTTAAGGTATGAGAAGTTACCAAGTTCATGTATTCCATTTCATTGATCAGGTAGGGTTTTAACCTCTGTCCGTTTACCTTGAAGGCAGCTCCCTCTCTCCCTTTTATTTCAATCGCTCCATATGGGAATACTCTTACCACCGTGTATGGTCCTGTCCAACGTGATTTTAACTTGCCTGGAAACAATCTCAACCTTGAGTTGAATAACAGCACTTGTTGTCCTTCTTGAAAGTCTTTCAGTATCAAATTCTTATCGTGCCATGCTTTTGATCGTTCCTTGTAGATCTTTGCATTCTCATAGGCATTGTGTAGGAATTCATCTAATTCGCTCAGCTATAGCAGCCTCCTCTGTCCTGCTGCCGTGGTATCCATGTTTAACTTCTTCATTGCCCAGTATGCTCTGTGTTCCAACTCTACTGGCAAATGACATGCTTTACCAAAAACTAATTTATAAGGTGACATACCAATTGGTGTTTTGAATGTTGTCCGGTATGCCCACAATGCGTCATCCAATTTGATAGACCAGTCTTTCCTTGAGCCGTTCACCGTCTTTTCCAATATGCTCTTTACTTCTCTATTTGATACTTCCGCTTGCCCATTAGCTTGAGGGTGGTAGCGGTTGTAGTCGGTGGTAAACTCCATATCGGGAAAGCAATGAATTCACCGCCTATTGCGTAAATGGCTCCTTCACATCGATGAGAGCTCTTGGTGTCCGAACCTTGTGAAAATATTCTTTTGGAGGAATTTTTGAAGTCTTCCATCGTCGTTTTCTTTGGTGGCCACTGCTTCTACCCATTTGGACACATAGTCAACTGCCAGAAGGATATATTGATTTCCAAAGGAGGGCGGAAATGGCCCCATGAAATCGATTCCCCATACATCGAATAGTTCTACTTCCAATATCCTTGCGAAGGCATTTCGTTTCGCCTTGAGATGTTCCTGTTCTCCGACAATTATCACATCTCCGCACAAAGGTATGGGCATCCTTAAAGAGTGTTGGCCAATAGAATCCGCATTGCAATACCTTTGCCGCTGTTCTTGATGCCCCAAAGTGTCCACCACATGATAAGGTGTGGCAATGGGTGAGAACCTGGTGCATCTCTTCCTCTGGTATACATCGCCTGATGACTTGGTCGGCACAGTGTTTGTATAACATCGGTTCCTCCCAATAGTAATGCTTTACTTCTGAATAAAACCTCTTCACTTGCTGTCTTGACAAGCCTGGGGGTAGTACTTTAGCTGCAAGAAAGTTAACAAAATCAGTGTACCAAGGTAAATTAGAATTCATACTTACTCGAAATAGTTGTTCGTCTGGAAAGTGATCATTTATTTGTACATCCTTGGTGTTCTGACTCTCTGTGTTTTCCAGTCTTGTCAAGTGGTCCGCAACTGAATTCTCTGTTCCTTTCTTATCACGAATCTCTACGTCAAATTCTTGTAGAAGTAGGACCCATCGAATGAGGCGAGGCTTCGCATCCTTCTTTGTCATCAAGTACTTTATAGCAGAGTGGTCAGTGTATACTATCACTTTATTCCCAATCAAGTATGGCCTGAATTTCTCAAAAGCATATACTATAGCTAGTAGTTCTTTTTCAGTAGTTGCATAATTTAACTGTGCGTCATTTAGAGTTTTACTAGCATAGTAAATGGATCTAAATACCTTGTCGATTCTCTGTCCAAGCACCGCTCCAACTGCATAGTCGCTTGCATCGCACATTAGTTCGAATGGGAGCTCCCAGTTTGGTGCAATGACTATGGGTGCGGAAATGAGCTTCTCCTTGAGCGTTTGAAATGCGGATAGGCATTCTTTATTGAAGTCGAAGGCAACCCCCGTCATTAGTAATGTGGAAAGAGGCTTTGAGACCTTTGAGAAATCCTTGATAAATCTTCTATAGAAACCTGCATGTCCAAGGAAACTTCTGACTCCTTTTGTTGATACCGGAGGTGGTAGATTTTCGATCACAGAAATCTTTGCTTTGTCCACCTCAATACCTTGGTTTGATATTTTGTGTCCCAAGACGATTCCTTCTGTTACCATGAAGTGACACTTCTCCCAATTTAGCACAAGGTTAGATTCTTCGCACCGGCTTAACACTGCTTCTAAATGCCTTAAACACTCATCGAATGATGCTCCAAAGACCGAAAAATCATCCATAAAGATCTCTATAGTTCTCTCTACCATATCTGAGAAAATTGCCATCATACACCTCTGAAAAGTTGCAGGTGCATCACGAGTCCGAATGACATCCTTCTCAATGCAAATGTACCAAAAGGCAAGTGAATGTTGTCTTTCACGATCTTCTAGGCTATTGCAATCTGGTGATACCGAGTACGCCCAAAAAGCAGTAGTAGTTATGCCCTGCAAGTCTGTCCAACATTTGATCTAGGAATGGCAACGGGAAGTGGTCTTTTCTGGTTGCTTTATTCAACTTGCGATAGTCAATGCAAATTCTCCATCCGGTGACCGTTCTCGAGGGGATGAGTTCGTTTCTTTCGTTAGTCACCACTGTTATTCCACCCTTTTTCGGCACCACTTGTACTGGGCTTACCCATGTGCTGTCGGATATGGGGTAGATTACTCTGCGTCGAGCCATTTTAGGATTTCCTTTCTCACTACCTCTTTCATGTTTGGGTTTAGTCGCTTTGGGCTTGATGGATGGTCCGCTTCTCATCTAGACGGATCTTATGCATTATCGTTGATGGACTTATCCCTTTTATGTCCGCTAATGTCCATCCAATGGCCCGCTTGTGATTCTTTAGTACTCTTAGCAGTTTGTCAATCTCTTCGGTGGATAGGTGGCATGAAATGATCATTGGTAAGGTTTTTTCTTCACCTAGGTATTGGTATTGTAGATGATTGGGTAGGGTTTTTAACTCTAACTCTGGAGCCTTCTCTGTGGATGGTAATGATCTTTCTGGTACCTGTCCAAGTTCTTCATACTTCCTTGTATCCCATTTTTCATAAGCATTCATCCAATTTGCATACTCCATCAACCGGATCGTTTACTATCATCATCCCACGTGGTCGCGATTTCTTCAAGCGTATCATCATATCCGAACTCTTTGGCTGACACTGCTTCCTCGCTAAGGTCAATGGCTGAGCAGTTATCCTTGGCCTCTGGAAAAGTTGCTGCTCGAAAAACATTGAAAATCACCTCTTCTTCGTCTACTCGAAGCTTCAACTCCCCTTTGTGAACATCAATGGCGCTGTCACGTGGCTAAGAAGAGTGCCAAGTATGATGGGGATTCCATCGTTATCTTGTATGTCTAAGATAATGAAGTCGGCGGGGAAGATGAACTTGTCCACCTTCACTAAAACATCTTCGATGACTCTCCGGATGAACAATTGAGCGGTCGACAAGCTGCAAGGTGATGTTTGTAGGTCCGATTTCTCCCATTTTAGTTTGCGAGAAAACTAGATAGGGCATCGATTTATGCTCGCTCTAGGTCGCATGCTGCCTTCCGACATTCAAATTTTCCAATAGTACATGGGATGGTAAAGCTCCTGTGGTCTTGTAACTTCGAGGCGATTGTCTGTAAGATGGCACTACATTCCTACCAACATCATCGCTTCGTAATCCTCTATCCTCCTTTTTTTGCTGAGCACATCCTTCATGAACTTGACGTAGCTCGGCATTTGTTCTAATGCTTCAGCAAACGGGATATTGAGTTGCAATTGTTTGAGGACCTCCACGAATCTGGAGAATTTCTTGTCAAGGGTGCATGTTTTTAATTTCTGAGGATATGGTATCATCACCTGGGGTGCGGTTGCCACCGGTGCCGATTTCTCGGTTCAGCGCCGCGCCCGATCTTAGGCGCCATGTATTACACCCCGTATTTACAAGACATGTTTTAAGAACGTACGTAAGAACTCAAAGGTTAAGGTTTGAGACGAGTAAAAATTTATCGGAATTTTGGAATTTGTCGGAAAATGAAATATTGCGACGAGCGGGAGGGCGACACGTGTCACCCCCCCTTAATGGTCTTGGACGAAAATGTGATGGAGAAAATGGTCATTTGACCCTAATTTAAAAGACCAAGTCTTGCTAGCCTTAGAGCTTGACAACATTGACCAAGTCAATGACCCCACTTAGTCTTGATATTTAGAAAGACTTCATCCAAGCCACCCAATTGGTTACATCTTGACCCTCCATGTCCCTATATAATACTAGTAGTAGTGAGACAAGTCCACACTTAGAAATTTTTTCAAGAGAATTGGAAGAGCTAGAGCTTAGCTCTCGGCTTCATCAAGAAAAAGGAAGAAAAAATTTTCGTTGCTTGTCCATTAAGCTCCAAACTTTAACCCAAGGTTCTTGAGTGTATAGTAAGCATATCTCAATAGAAAAACCCCGGAAAAAGAGAGTTTTCGTATTAGTCGCAAAGTGAAAACCTAGTGGCTTTCTAGGTTTTGAATTGGAAGTTTGAAGGAAAGTTGTTGGTGTGGTTCTAAGGGTCTCAACAAGCGGATTGAAGTGTCTTGGAGAGGCTCTAAACTACTAAGGAGCGACTTCGGATTGGAATTGGATTAAGACTCGTTAAGGTATAATCTCGTCTTTTAAAGGTGTTACAAGATTATATATTTATATTGTTGTTGTTAGCTTTACTTGTTGCTAGCATGAAGTTGATATGTTGAAGTTATAAGTATTATGGAGTGCTTGTAGCTAAATCCTAAATGTTATATAAGCCACTTGAAAATTTGATTACTAATTGGTCGTTTATTAGAAATCGTCGCATGTCACTTACTTAAAGATTATGGTTGTTATAATCAAATGCGACTTGATATCATGTTATGCTACCAATTTGGATTGAAATGGAAATTGGATAAGAATTGGTATTGTTGAACTCAAGGTGGCCGAATTTATACTTGTGGTTTGTAATAGTTGTTATTCATATGTATTGGACTACCTTCTATATTGTGGTGAGCCAATTGTCGTATAGTTAATTATTTGTATTGGACTACCTTATAGATTGTGGTGAGCCAATTGGGGCTGTTTGGTTATTGTATTCGGCCTTGAAAAAGGTGGCAAAGTAAGTAAACACAAAGGAGGTGCTGTCCGATTTTCCGTAGAATTTAGCGACTTAGCACCTAGAATATTCTACGTTTGAAATAAGAGGTTAATGGACGTATGGTGACCATTATAGGTTGAAGTACTAAGTATAGCGTATCCTACTTGAAGAATGGAATAGCTCAAGGTTGAAGTACTTTGGAGCATTTTGCTACTTGTCGACAATCGTCGCGGTATGTGAACCTCTTCCTTCCTTTGGCATGATTCTATGTATGGAATATACCTGTGGTATCATTTCATGTTTCCTGTTACTCTTAGAAGTTAAGAGGTAGTTGTGTGATCTACTCTATGTAGAACTTTTCCTATCTTTGAGCATGACTAGTTGCACGTATGTAGTACGGTAGACGTACAACACCTTGATATCCTTTACTAGTTTGTGAATAGCCAAGTCGGGTGAGTTGGGAGATTAACTCACTTCTTTGAAAGTATAAAGGATGTCTTAAGTTCTATTAAAGTTAAGGGACTTGAAGAGTTTTAAAGTATGTGATACTTGTTCCGTTTTAAACGTATAAGTCCCTTGGATAGGAAATTGTTTTTGGCTAAGGTATAAAGTGAATGTAACGGCTTTATGGGAAGTTAGTTATATTTGCTTTATGGAAAGATAAGTGATTTGATTTTAGTGAAAAGGCCACTTGTTTTTAAGGCATTAATTGCCTAAGATTTTATAATAAAAGGAGTCACTTGTTTTCTAAAGGTTAAGAGACTAATTGTATTTTTGAAAGTTATGAGAATTGATTTGAAAGTATTTAATACTCGGTTTCAAAAAGTAGAAGTCTCTTGGTTATAAAAGGAACGTGTTGGTCTAAACCATAAAGGGTTATAACGGCTTTATGGGAAGTTGGTTATAACGGCTTTATGGAAGGTTAAGAGAATGGTTTTCCCTAATAAAGTAATCAAAGAAATAACTTGTGTTAAGGAAGGGCAAATTGTTTTAAAGGTACCAATTGCTTAAGGTTTTTAATAAAGAAGTCACTTGATTTAGAAGCCGGTAATTGTATTTCTAAAAAGGTATTGTGACTTGTCTTGAAAGGTGGATAGGACTTGATACTACGGTTGTTAGTATCGGGGAAGTTTTATTTGGAAAGGAGTCTTTTGAAAAGAATGTACGTACGTAGTACTTTGGCCTGTTTAATTGAGAATAATTCTATGTGATGCCTTGATTAGTACTTTGGCTTGATTAATTGAGAATTAGTCTAAGTGTGCCTTGATAAGTACTTTGGCTTGTTAAATGAGAATTATTCTATTTGTGCCCCGATAAGTACTTTGGCTTGTTAAATGAGAATTATTCTATTTGTGCCCTGATAAGTACTTTGGCATGATTAATTGAGAATTAGTCTAAATGTGCCTTGATAAGTACTTTGGCTTGTTAAATGAGAATTATTCTATTTGTGCCCTGATAAGTACTTTGGCTTGATTAATTGAGAATTAGTCTAAATGTGCCTTGATAAGTACTTTGGCTTGTTAATTGAGAATAATTCTATGTGATGCCTTGATTAGTACTTTGGCTTGATTAATTGAGAATTAGCCTATGTGTGCTGGTGATAGCCTTTGAGTGCAAGTATTATGTTTTATTACGATGCCGCGACTCTCGGTTGGAGGGCCGGCTGTCTTGTTGTAAGTACTTGGGCGCATCAAGCGGTGATGTGGGATTCCACGGGTATGCTTCCGTTATTTGTAGTACTTGGGTTAAATTCCCGGATTCTTATAGAAGACATGGTAGTGCTTCTGTTTGTTTGACGGCCGGTCGAGATAGGGTAAGAGTATAAGTGAGGGGTAAACCCCCAAGATGCTATACCACCTTCTCCAGGGTAAGAGTATAAGTGAGGGGTAAACCCCCAAGACATTATACCCCCTGCTTGTTTTGTATAATGGTCGGTTGAGATAGGGTAAGAGTATAAATGAGGCAAGCCCAAGACGTTATACCACCTTCTCCAGGGTAAGAGTATAAGTGAGGGGTAGACCCCAAGATGCTATACCACCTGCTTTACCAACTTCTCCAGGGTAAGAGTATAAGTGAGGGGTAGACCCCCAAGACGCTATACCACCGGTGGGACTTGGTGTTCATGTATGCCTATTGGCGTATTATTATATCCTGGACTGTCGACAGTGATGTGGGATTCCACGGGCAGGAGATATATATATGTGTTGTGTATGTGTACGATTGTGAGGTGGATGCCACGGCGCGACACATGATTATATTTTACACTTGTAGTCGGCGGTGATGGGGATTCCACGGACACGCTTGATATTAGTGTGACTTGATCGCGTCCCAGTTGGTAGGGTAGTAAATGTGCCCTTCTTAAAGGGCGGATTATACTTATGAAAGATAAGTTAAGTTATATAGTAATGAACTTAATGATTTTTCCTAATCATGTGTGTAAGAATGTGGCTATAACTTTTATTGAAAAATGGGAAAAGATAATAAGGTGCGATTAAGTTCATAAGTGGTAATGACACGGCAGATCGGTATGTATTTTTATACTTGTCCTTGTCATTCTTTTACGGTTATGATCCATTTCATCACGTTATTTCATTCCATATTGTACTGTTAATCGACTTCTTCGGGCTGCGTTCATGCCCGCAAGTTTTAGGTACCCAGGTTGGTGATCCTTGCTCTTAGGATCTCGGTTCAGTCTTTGAGAGAAAGCTCCATTTGCCCCGGAGGCTTAGCTCTTGGTACGGTTTTCCCTGAGGTAGTAGATTCATGTATATTCGTGGTATGGCGGGGCCCCGCCACGCGATTGTTATTCCTAGAGGTCTGTATTCACATATGTGGTTGGGCTGTAAGAACTGAGTTGTACAGTTGTACTTTTGATTATGTTTATAGTATGGAAGGCGGCCTTATCGGCCAGCCTGTGTTGTCTTTTGTTTACACATATGTTTGTGTTGTGTATGTTCCGCTGCTATTCTCTGATGTTTACACAACAGGTGCCCGGTAGGGCACCGGGCCGCGCGGTCGGGTCGTCGTGATGGCGCCACTTTCCTGCATTGCCTCGGATGCCAGAACCTTCTGCACTGTCTCCTGCATTGTATCAGAATCTTCGGCGCCGCGACCCTGCTCATCGGCGCCGCGACGCTGCTGCTGCGAACTCTCTATCTCCCCTGATTCGGCATCCTTCAGGTCAATTGCCTGACATTGTGTTTCCTCATTGCCTACCCCAGGTGCAGATTTCTCTTCATGTGTTTCGCTGTTGAATATGATCGCGAGCTCTGCTATTTGCGTTTCCAACTTCTGCATGGCCATTCTTGTTTCGTCTATGAACTGATTTTGGTACCTCGTGAGACTGAGTATCGTTTCTCTTAATTCCTCCCTCTCTTCCTCTATGGTTGGTTCTCTGTCATATTGACAGTAAAAATCCATATCTAAAAAAAATTCCTGAGATAAATCAAAACCAACAAAGAATCACGACACCTCGAACTTTTCGAAAATAAAAATAAAAAACGTAAAAATTAAAAATTAAAATAAAAACCAAATTAGAAATTAAAAATAGACAACTTTGATATTGAACTATGCCTAATCCCCGGCAACGGCGCCAAAAACTTGATGCGCGGTAAGATGCACACACTTTAAACGCAAGTGCACGTTATCGTGACAAGTAGTATAGTCTTGATAAGACCGAATATCGTCCACAAGGATTAGGGTTCAATTACCAACTATCTATTTTCTAGTATCTATTTGGTGAATTGATAATTGATTTGTTGTTTATAACTAAGAATTATGCAAGCTATTTAAATATGAAGATTTATTTCAGTGGTGATGAGAATAGGGCTTCCATGTATCCTTACTATCCGCTTATGCTACTTACTAATGCATTAACTTATGGTATTCTTCTTTTGGAGAAAGCAGGTTTCTAAATCGCTTTATACTCCGTTAGGGTTATATAAACACTCAACCCATGATCGCACCTTACCTACATTTCTGATAAGGATAACTCTATAGGAGGATTAAGAACAAAACCTAGTTGGCCGCCACGCACAATGCACAAAATTAGGGTTGTTAAGCCTCTCATCAACGCTACATAAATAATTGAGGTATTTTCATCCCCAATCCAAGAATGTCTACCCAACTTACAGCATATTCACAATCCCCTTTCGTAACTCGATTAGAAATCATACGGTGATAATTAGTTGTCAATTAATTACCAAGAATTCAACTCAATTATTGGATAGATCTCACAATAAGAAAAATAACCATAAGCGTGCATTAATTTATAACATAAGTTTCTAGCAATTCAACATGGAAAGCTTATAAGAGAATTAGTTCTAGCCATTGTCATGACAAGAACTAATTCCATGTTCATCATACAAAATAGAAACCAAGACCAAGAAAGGGAAAATAAATTACTAAACTAATGGTCTTCAATCTCCAAGCAAAGTCTTGTGTTGTGCAAGAGGGAACCTCAAAAGCGCCTAGGGTTCTCCTTTTATAGAATGAAAACCGCCTCCTCTTTCCTTCGTGCTCGCCTGCAATTTCGTCAAAAGACCTAATTTTTCCGCGTCGCGCCGCGACTGCGATGACAGCGCGCGCCGGAAGTTCCGCAATCCGTCGGTGTTTTGGCGCCGCGCCCGATATCTCGCTGTTCGAGGCGCCGCGACGCTGGAACTCCTAGCTTCGGATGTTTAGCGCCGCGCCCGTGATCCGCATGCGAGGGCGCCGCGCTGGATCTTATCGCACTCTCGATAGTGGCGCCGCGCCTGCTGATCAGAGGAGGCCATGCTGGTCTGGATTTTAACCTCGTTCGCCACTTTCTCTGTTTCCAGCTCTGGCATCTCTTCTTTTGCCCTCTTTTTGCTCTTTTTCCACCATTTGGCCATTTTAACCACTTTGACTCAAAAGAACGAAAAACTATCCTAATACGACACTTATATGTGCAAAATGGGACAAAAGATTAACTAAAACTGACTCAAAAGGTGTATATAAAATACACCGATCACCTAAACACTACGGTAATACTACCAACATCCTTATCAGAAATCGATTTTGGAGACGATGATACTGGGGATGAGAATTCACCTTTAGGAAATGGATATATCAATGGGAAACATTCAGAAAATGATGTATACAAGCTGTTTGATAAAAGCTCTAAAAGAAAAAAAGAAGAAAATTTGAAGGAAGAGCAAGTATTCGATAAAATTCCCAAAAAGGATAACGAGTATCAAATGCTTGACCAAATTCTCCTAATGTATGGAATTGATGTGATGGATTTACAATGGGATAAAAGTGAAGAAGGCGAGTCTCTAGAGTTCGAAAATGGCGAGCGAAAGTCATCAATTACGGAGGACCAGGTGTTTGATAGATGCCCTAATGGTAATGACACTAAAATTATGGATGTCATAACCCGACCAGACGGACCGCGACCCGACGCCCTAATTGGACGCCATTACACTAACCTATCACGCAATCAACTGACCCTTAAGGGTAATAGAAAATTTCGGCAGCACAACGCTGCATCTATAACATATACCCAAAATAGGCGAGCCGACAAGGCTGCCTTACACAACTATCCAACCATCACAACAGGCTAGCCGACTAGGCTGCCACCAAATAACATCACGTAAGCAAAGGAGTAATCACAATAGGCAAGCCGGCAAGGCTGCCACTATATACGGGAACATCCCAAAATAAGTGCAACAATATAGCTAGCTCAACCGCATAAACGTTCTACACAAGTCCAAATCACATCTATCACCCACAACTGTCTACAGACCTCTAAGAGTACAATACTGACATATGACGGGACAGGACCCCATCGTGTCCAATATATACATAAGTCTGGAATGTAAAGATCTGTACCAAAATAACTGGCTCCGGAACAAGGGAGCTCTTTAGCAGCGGTATATGTCCTAAACTGGAGGGTCACCTAACCGATCACCTATACCTGCGGGCATGAACGCAGCCCCCCGAGGAAAAAGGGGTCAGTACGATAGATGTACCAAGTGTGTGAAACTGAAAACTAAATACTGTAATTGAGATCATAACAGTTCAATGTATAACATGAGGCAAGTATGAAATCAACTTAACAGTATAACTGTGCCTTACCAAATGAGAGTAATAAAAATCAGTTCTTACCTTTTTCAAAATATGCAAATCATGCCAAAGTCATGAACTCATATCCTCAGGATATAATGGCACGAGACTCGAACCCGTCTAGGTATATATATATCATGGGACTCGAACCTAAGTAAGTATGTATATATCATGGGACTCGAACCCAAGTAAGTATATATATCGTGGGACTCGAACGCACATAAGTATATGAAATAATATAATGTCATAGGACTCGAACCCGCATCATGGAGAGCTAATCCATGGAATAATAGTAATCCGGGAGTTTAACCCGCTTAGGACTCGAACCCAAGTAATATAATAATAATAGCAGAGACTCGAACCCGGAACATACAATATAGTGTCGGCCCTCTATATGAGATACTCGGTGAATGTGTAATAAGACATGACACGAGTAGATATCATGAGCAACTATATGCAAATAGAAATCATCTTTGACTTTAGATAATATCATCATAATAAACTCTTTACTGAAAATCATAGACACTTGTCATAACAATTTTCCTTTAAAACTAACTTTGTAGAAAATCATGTACGCCCGCCGTACTTTTATTAAAATCATTTCAAATAAAAGTTCTTTCACAAAGTCATTCCAAAAGAAAGAAGGATAGTCTCACATACCTTATAGTCGAGCTAACCAACTCACTACTAGAATATGTCTCGTCTAATACTCCAACCTATAATAATAACATTAGACCTGTCAACTTTATGATTCCTAACATAAGTTAAATTTAATGAAGACTTCCTATTCTACAGAAATTTGGGCAGCATTTCCTCTGTTTATATGTACATCCACAAATTTCAAACCAAGCCAGCAATACCAACAGTAAGTCATAACTCAAATATATAACCACAATAATCTCAGATATTCCATTTATGTCATCATAATGTATTCCTTCTCTTTTATTTTTAAGCGATATCACAACTACAACAAACCATGTGATTACTACACCTATTTCTCATGTTAATTCAATCCTTAGTCCATATTAGAACAATCTTAAAATAATCCATCAACTCTAATGACAACAACAATAACCAAGTTCTATAATTTGTAACATAACATCCTTTTTATACTTTACTTTCTTTAAGACATGTATTAGTAATTACCATAACTTATATACATGTTCATAGTCAAATTCCCAACATTTAAACTTCACAAAATCAGCCCCTAATCTTGACACGATAATATCCAAAAATTTCAAGCAAGTCTTTGGCCAATATTTACAAAACCAATCCTTTTCTTAATTCCTTAGAGTCCAATCTTGTTCCAATAATTCTTTATGAACAATTATAACTTATACGTCAAGATTATCTTCCAATATCAACATGCCAAGTAGCGACGAATTTCACAACACAATAATTGAATACGACAATTCCAAGATTAGTAACATTAATCCTAATATCGGCTACAACATTCAAATTATTCACATGCAATGTCTAAATTCAAGATTTCTTCCTAACACAAGTTCATTACTTCAACTACAATAATATAACTTGTGACGTCCATAACTGTCTACTACGGTGTCCTATATATGAGTGGTTTATTGATATGGAAACTAGACTCGACGATCTTCATTTTAGGATTTTGAAACACCCAAAAACTCCTAATATGTTAGGAGATATGCCCTCTCAAAGTTGACTAACAATCTGCCCAGCAGTCCCGATTTTGCCACTGTTTTCGCTCCAATTTTTGGCTTCAATTTCACACTTCTTCAACCCCAATTCAACATGCACCATCTCTACTATGATAACTCATCATTTATACATGCTTCACATCCAACAATTTCACCAAAAACTTAAAGAAAACACCCATACAATTCTCGGCCAGAGAAGCCGAGAATGCCCACTATTTTGGGTGATTTAAATGTTCTAATTTCTTGGATTAATTATGTAGTATAACTAGCCTAATAAGATGGAGTAAACACTTAATTTTCTTGCCAGGGAAAGGGGGGAATTTTCGACCAAGGGAAATGTAGAAGGAGGAGAGCATTTTGACTTGTGTTTTAGTTGAAGAATGAAAGGTATTAGGATATAAATTAAATATTTTCAGATTTTAAGTAAATACACTTTGGTCCCCATTACAATTATACTTTGCCCCATTAAGTGTCTTCTTAACTAATTTAATTCCCCAAGTAATAAATCTTAAACCCACTTCTTTAAATCTTGATTCCCGTTTTCTCTAATTTCCCGGAATTCCATAAGGTTTCGTATTCTTAACGAGAATATATATACGACTATCCTTTTCCATTTCCACTGACACCCTTGTTGTAACCAAAATTATTACATATTAACATGTAAGAATATACTTAATTTTCCAATTTCGGATCTTTATTCCTAATGAGGTTCTTAATTATTATCTTAACTTACGAGGTGTAACATCGTTCCCCCCTTAGAAACATTCGTCCTCAAATGTTCATAACAAGTCTTATGCTAGAAAAATTTCGGCAGAGTCTCGTTTATAACTATGTCTATCCACCTATACCCAGCAAACCAACAGATGCCTCACAGGGCCACAATATAACACACATGCGATTCACCAATTCAAAATAGTTAAGTATGAAATCAAATTACATGTGAATATTCAACTGAATCTCATGTAACACCTTGAACAAAGTTAAAAAGCCTCCATGCAGTACTATATTCCTTCATTTTCAAATTTGCCACAATATTATAACTGATACTACCTTGTACACTTACTTCAATTTGTAATGGCATGTAGTGTATACCATATCTGCATTGCATGCTTAACATGATGACAATTCATGTGTATACCCGCTGCATTGTTAAAATAACTCCATATAGATTTGACAAACTCCCTTGTAAGAAACAAGTGACCAATCATTTCTTGAGGTAAAACATTACCTCAGCAGCATCTTGATACTATATTAATTCCAATACTTTGCAACACTTCATCCGCTGTAATTTTAAATTTCCCTACCGTCCATAGGAAGAAATATATCTTGAATGACACACATTTTTTTTTACCCACATTTACTTATATACATCAGAAGGATATAATTTTTATCTTAACAAATCCCATGCACTTGAAACAGTAAATTTACTAGAATTTGTCATTATCCACCAAGGACTATGTATATATCAAGTATGTAGTGACATGTGAGACAATGTCATTGGGTGGATACTGTCCTAGCTTTGACAAATCTCATGTTATACCCCGTATTTCCAGAGTATGTACGCGAGGGCATACGTACAAAAGTTTAGCCTTAAGGTTAGGCATTGGACGAAAAAATTGTGCACACCTACCAAAAAGAATCGTTTTCCGACGAAACGTTTTCCAAACTTTGCGTAGGGAAAATTACGGCTATGTCATTTATTATTTTTGCGGATTTTTCCGAGAGACGAAACATTTTGGACCAACGAGAGGGCGACACTTGTCACCCTCTAATTGGAGGAAGAATGGGTGGTAAAGGGGACGATTGGTAGCTTGTTTTGTCAAGGAGTTAGTAGGATATTTTTGTGTAGTAGATGGATAAGGACACTTGCCTAAATCCTCACCCTACACTTGCATAGCACTTGGCTTCATCTTGGCCATTGGTTGGCCTATAAATACCCCTCTAACTTGAAGGTTTTCTTCATCCACAAATCCATTCTCCAAGTCTTGAAAATCCTTCCCCCTCTCTTGTTGTGTTTCGTCCAACACTCCCCCTCCCCCTTGAGAAGGCCTTGGCCGAAACACCCCCCCCTCTAGCCTAGTAGCTCTAGCCGAAACCCCCTTGGTAGAAAGTTGTCTTCCAAGTTTAAGTTACTATTCCAAAATACCCTAGCCCAAATCCCTTATAGTATTTTAGTAGAAGTTGTGTAGAACTTCTAAGGGCTTCTTGGAGCTATCGGAGCGTACAAATTAGGAGCTAAACCTTGCTCAGGATCGACATTTTTACTTGGATAATTTTGGGCTTATCGAGGTAAATACTCTTGTCCTTCTATTGTAATTGGATATTACACATAAGAATAGTTAAGACTTGAGTATAAGAATAGAATTGAACTGTAATTACACTGAAGGATATTCTGGAATAGAAGTGGAATGTTATCACGGAGAAGGGTATAAAGAAGAATAATTGATCAGATTTACATAGACTGTTTTCACGATGAGACTTGAGTAGCTTGACGGGTAGGAAGTCTTCCCAATTTTCCGTAGAATAAAGAACCTCTGCTTAGAATCACGTAATAGTCTAGGCGTTGATAGACGTATTTGACTATTATAGTCGATTCTCTGCGCGACATATTCGACTTGGCAGGTGGATTTCGCCGAGAAGGTATGTGATTCTTCCTATACTCTTGAGCATGATATTTTAAAATATATATATAGTACGGTAGACGTACGTGTGTTAACTGAATAATAATTACGGCAATGTCTTTTGACTTAAGCCTGAATAATAATTACGGCAATGTCTTTTGACTTAAGCCTGAATAATAAGAATCTTGAAGTATTTCAAAAGAATACTGAATCATTTTTTAACAGAAGAAAAATATTTGGTTTTTAAACAAAAAGCTTAAGAGTTATACTAGCTTTATGGGAAGTTAGGTATAACAACTTAAGAAAGATAAAAGGCAGTTTACTTATGTGTTTATAAAAGACTTATATTGATTTCTGGAAAGTATAATAAGATGGTCTGATGAGTAGACATAATACTATGGGTGTTAGTGTCTTGTAACGTTTGTGTAAGAGGGTATTCTTGTTGAGCTTATGTTGTGTAACGATAAGATGTTATGTTAGTATTATATCACTCACCTCTTGACATGATACCGGGGGTTAAGCTGCCCTCCGATGCGGGGTATACCTCAGGCAGTCTGTGTGACTATGATGCGAGGATACCTCATGCGGGTCCAGAGGACCTATGCGGAGCTACGAGAGTTCCAGGTTAGTGTGCGGGGTTATACCTCATGCGGTCTATGTGGCCATGCGGACTACGAGTCCAGGACGATGCCGAGGAGTAGCTACCCTCGATGCGGGGTTATACCCCATGCGGGCCTATGTGAGTGGCCTATGCGGACTACAGGAGTACAGGATTAGGCTTGCATAATGATACTATGGGCGATTGGCCCGCTCGATCATTCGCGGCCTAGAAAAGACTGTTCTGCTTTACTATTGTTGCTCTTGTTTATGATGTACTATGTGCGGATACATAGGTTGTTTCCTGCATATAAGTAAAATTTGTTTTAAAATGATATAATATCATATAAGTACTTTCTGATTTCACATACTTAGTACTGTTAGATCGACCTCGCCGGGGCTGCGTTCATGCCGCAGGTAAGGGCAAGCAGGTGCTAGATCCACATCCTTAGGATCTTTGCTTTGGTGTCAGGAGCTCCATCTTCTCCGGAGGCTCTACTTTTGGGTATGATCTCCCTGTTGTTGTAGATAGTTTTGCACATTCAGGGTATGGCGGGGCCCTGTCCCGCCATAGTTGTTTACTTCCTTAGAGGTCTGTAGTCCTATTGTACAGTTGGGATGTAACTGCAAACTATGTTATATATATATGCCGAAAGGCGACATTTTCTCACATAAAACTGTGTCTCATTTTAAAACTGTTTCATGTCTTGTTTTTATATTCATTTACTCGATGTATGACTACTTGGGTGCGGGTAAGGCACGATCACGCCCAGGCAACGTCGTGACAAAAGTGGTATCAGTAGTTAATCTCGGAAAGTGTCTACTGAGCCGTATCTAGTAAGTCTTGATTATCGGTGTGTTGTGCACCACACCTATAATCAGGAGGCTATAGGATATTTAGGATTTGTTTCCTTTCTTCTCACTCTGAGATCGTGCCTTAGAGCTGTGTTATAAGTTGGACCCCTCTAACGTATTCCTTTTCTGTAACAGTTATGCCTCCACGTAAGACAACCGGGGAGAAGGCAAGCGGTGGAGCCGCTAGTAGGACACCGAGAGTTACGAGGGCTCGGGACCGATCTATGCCGAGACGGCGAGTTCCATGACGCCCGCCCGGCCCAGCGAGACCACAAGACTGCACCTCAGTCCACACCGGAGCGGATGAGATGGGTTACCGAGTGATGGCGATCGCCGTGATCGTGGCGAACATGAGATAGGCCGGATCGCCGCGGTTCGATTCAGAAGACTGTAGTTCACCGATCGAGCGGTTTGCGGCTACGAGATTTTCTAAGTTATAGCCCGCCAGAGTTCTACGGGTCGAGGCCTGAGGATGATCCGCAGGAGTTCATCCGTCGATTCTGAGAGATCATCAGTGATCAAGGCTTCAGAGACCGAGTCCGTGGTCTTCAGCTCACATAGGCTGCGTGATACCGCAATCGATTGGTTTGATTCGTGGGAGTTATCTCGGGGAGAGCACGCATCCCCAACTACTTGGGACGATTTCTCGGAGGCCTTTCTCACTCACTTCTTGCCTCGCGGATGAGGAGGCACGGTGCAATTTTTGTTCTTTGAGGCAGAGAGGACGCACAGTTAGGGAGTATAATGTTGAGTTCGATTCATTGGGTCGATATGTCCCTGCGTTGGTAGCAGATATGGAGGACAAGGTGCATCGCTACGTCACCGGGCTAGATGATTATATGGCCGAGTCTTGTGCGGGTGTGGCTCTTCAGCCAGGCATGGATATTACCCGTATGCAGGCTCACGACCGATGCGAGAGCGTCGAGGCCGACGGGTTGACAGACAGCAGCAGAAGAGGACCAGGACGGCAGGGTCTTTTGGTAGTTATCAGGGTGGACGGCCTCGGCGGCCAGATTCGCACCACACCGGCTCGAGCACTCGCACCGTCCTCGGCCTGACAGAGTATTCGGGCGGTCGGGGCCCCAGACTTGAGACTTTCGGCGTGCAGAGTCTTTGGCGGTCGGGACCACCCGCCGGTGTGGCCGATGCGGTAGATCCCATTCCGGGAATTGTGGTACTCTCCGAGTTTGTTACGATTGTGGCGATCGGGTCACTTTGTGAGGAATCGTCCGACTAGGAAGCGGCGCAGTGGTAGGTCACCACGTGTTCTTCACGGTCTTCTTCTCTCCTACGATTACTCGCCCGAGGCAAGGTACTCGTGGGCGGCCAGGTCGCGGAGGTCGTGCGCGGGTCGATTCTAGCGGTCCTCGATCGCATTTATGCCTGTCGGCCGGCGGGATCGGAGGCCTCACGATGTCGCCAGTACCTTATCGGTTCGGGTTTGATGTGTATGCCTTGATAGATCCGGTTCTACTCTGTCCCTATATATCTCCCTTATTGCTAGTAGGATAGGGATAGAGCCTGAGTCCATAGACCATTTCGAGGTAGCTACGCCAGTGGGTGATTCTGTGGTAGCTCGGCGGGTATATAGGGCTTGTCCAGTGACCATATGCAGTCGTCAGACCCTAGCCGACTTGATAGAGTTGGATATGACCGATTTCGACGTGATCGTAGGTATGGATTGGTTAGCTTCTGCTATGCCAATGTAGACTGAGAGAGAGTGGTACGGTTCCATTTTCCGGGAGCCGGTTGTTGAGTGGGAGGAACACCGACGCCGGGGTAGGTTTATTTCTTACCTCAAGACTAGGAAGATGGTGCGAAGGGTATATCTACCATCTCGTTCGGGTGTTTGATCTCGAGGCTGCGGTACCAGATTTTCACGATTCGGCCTAGTCGAGAGTTCCCGCACGTGTTTCAGACGACCTCGGTATCCTCCGCAGAGAGGAGATAGAGTTTTGTATCGATATCTTTGCCGGACACTCTCGGCCTATTTCCATTCCGCCATACAGAATGACACCTGCCGAGTTGAGAGAGTTGAAGGACCAGCTGAGAGATTTGCTGGAGAAGGGCTTCATCAGACCTAGTGTTTCTCCCTGGGGAGCGCCGGTATTGTTCGTGAAGAAGAAGGATGGGACGCTGCGCATGTGTGTTGATTACAGGCAGCTGAACAAGGTGACTATTAAGAACAGATACCCCCTTCCCAGGATTGATGATTTGTTCGACCAGTTGCAGGGTGCGAGATGTTTCTCCAAGATTGATCTGCGATCGGGCTATCATCAGGTGCGAGTCAGAGGCGGGCGTCCACAGATCGCATTCCGACGATGCACGCACTATGAGTTCGTGGTTATGTCGTTCGGTTTGACCAATGCTCGCGATTTTATGGATTTGATGAACCGAGTGTTCAAACCATTTTGACACGCTTGTGATAGTGTTCATTGATGACATCTTGGTTTATTCGCCAGAGCGAGGAGCATGCGAAGCATTTGAGGCGACTTTGAGAGTTCTCCAGACCAGCGATTATACGCCAAGTTTTCCAAATGTGAGTTTTGGTTAGCGGTGGCTTTTCTTGGGCATATTGTCGGCCGATGGTATTCAGTGGATACGCCAAGATCGAGACGATCGAGGAGTTGGCCTAGACCTACTACTCCGGCTGCAGGTTCGCAGCTTACGGGCCTTGCAGTTATTATCGGTTCGTAGAAGTTTGCTTCTATCTCGCACCATTGACTAGGGCGACTCGAGCGGCTAAGTTTCAGATGGTGATGCTTGTGGCGGGGTTTCCGATTCTTTGAAAGAGAGATCGACGACCGCCCGTTCTTACTCTCGCAGGTCGACGGTTATGTCGTGTATTGTGATCGCCGTGCATCGGGTTGGGATGTGTGTTGATGCACTGGTAAGGTTATAGCGTACACGCATCCCGACTTAAGAAGCATGAGAGAAACTACCCACCCATGATTTGGAGTTGGCGGTGATCCACGCCAAGATCGGAGGCACTATTTGTATGGGGTTCATGTGGATATTTATACTGACCACAAGAGCCTCCGTATATCTTCACCAGAGGAGTGAACTTACTGACGAGCGGTGGTTAGAGTTGCTTAAGGATTATGATGTCGATATCCTGTACCACGGGAAGGCCAATGTTGTGGCGTATGCCGCCTTAGTCGTGAGTCGATGGGCGCCTATCGGATGCGGCCGGAGAGGAGGGGCATGGTTCGCGATTTGCATCGATTAGCGAGCCTTGGTGTCCGCTTGATTGATTCCGATAGCGGTGGGGTTCGAGTTCGAGAGGTTGCGAGTCTTCCATCGTCGAGAGGTGAAGAACAGCTTGAGGATCCACTTGACACGGTGCGTGATCGCTCTTCGTGAGGAAGGGTACTTTTGAGTAGCACCGATGGGGTGCTAAGGTTTGAGGCGGTTGTGTGTTCCGGATATTGCGGGACTTGGCAGCGGGTTCTGGGAAGCACAACGCCAGCGTTACTCTATCTATCGAGTCGACCAAGATGTACCACGACCTTAGATCCGTGTATTGGTGGGATGGCTTGAAGAGGGCGTTGCGAGTTTGTAGCTCGGTGCGTGTTGTCGGCGGTGAAGGTAGATCACCGGAGGCCCGTGGTTTGTTGCGCACGATAGAGATCCCGACCGGAAGTGGGAGGTGATCAACATGGACTTTATCACGGGATTACCTCGCACTCAGGAAGCATGATTCTATTTGGGTTATCGTCGACGGTGTAAATCAGCCCACTTTCTTCCGTCGGACGACTTTTCGGTGAGGATTATGCGCACTTTACATGCGAGAGATCGTCAGACTACATGGAGTCCCTATTTCGATCATATCGCATGATGAGCCCGATTCACGGCTAACTCTGAGGTCTTTCGAGAAGGGTTTGGGGCAGCGAGTGAGCACGATCGCATTCCATCCACATACAGACGGACAGCGAGCGCACTATCCGCACTCGAGGATATGCCGCGAGCTGTGTTATTGACTCGAGGGTAGTGGAGGATCATTTGCCTCTAGTTGAGTTTGCGTATAATAATAGCTACCACCCGGTATTCGGATGGCGCCTTATGAGGCCTTGTATGGGAGGAAGTGCGATCGCCGATAGGCTGGTTTGATGTAGGCGAGTGCGATTAGTGGGACCAGATTTGGTGCAGCAGCGATGGATAAGGTGAAGCTTATCCAGGAGCGATTCTTGACTCGAGTCGGCTGAAGTCATACGCAGATCATCGTCGTCGGCATCCGGAGTTCGAGGTTGATGATTGGGTTTTCTGAAGGTGTCACCCACGAAGGGTGTGATGAGATTCGGGAAGAAAGGAAAACTCGGCCAAGGTACATTGGGCCCTGTCAGTGTCGCGCGGTAGGCAAGGTTGCCTACGAGTTGGATATGCCGTCCGATCTGGAGGCGCTGCATCCTGTTTCATGTTTTATCTTTGAGGAGATGTATCTGGGATCCATCTAGGGTGCACCCGATTGACGATGTCCAGGTGACCGAGGGGTTATCGTATGAGGAGATTCCCATAGCGATAATCGATCGTCAGGTTAGGCGTCTGCGGACCAAGGACGTGGCTTCCGTCAAAGTCTTGTGGCGGAACGAGCTCAGAGAGGAGATGACGTGGGAAGCTGAGGAGGACATGAGGCAGAAGTATCCTCACCTATTCCCCACACCTCCAGGTAATTCACTTTCCTACTTGTAAATTTTCATTGTCATATATGCCTAATGTTGTTTTGTGGCCGTATGTGGCATTTGCAAACTGTTTAAGTTATGAAGAGCCTTATCATTATCTGTCTTGGGAAGGAACATTCGGGACGAATGTTTCTAAGGAGGGGAGAATGTTATACCCCGTATTTCCAGAGTATGTACGCGAGGGCATACGTACAAAAGTTTAGCCTTAAGGTTAGGCATTGGACGAAAAAATTGTGCACACCTACCAAAAAGAATCGTTTTCCGACGAAACGTTTTCCAAACTTTGCGTAGGGAAAATTACGGCTATGTCATTTATTATTTTTGCGGATTTTTCTGAGAGACGAAACATTTTGGACCAACGAGAGGGCGACACTTGTCACCTCAATTGGAGGAAAAATGGGCGGTAAAGGGACGATTGGTAGCTTGTTTTGTCAAGGAGTTGGTAGGATATTTTTGTGTAGTAGATGGATAAGGACACTTGCCTAAATCCTCACCCTACACTTGCATAGCACTTGGCTTCATCTTGGCCATTGGTTGGCCTATAAATACCCCTCTAACTTGAAGGTTTTCTTCATCCACAAATCCATTCTCCAAGTCTTGAAAATCCTTCCCCCTCTCTTGTTGTGTTTCGTCCAACACTCCCCCTCCCCCTTGAGAAGGCCTTGGCCGAAACACCCCCCCTCTAGCCTAGTAGCTCTAGCCGAAACCCCCCCCCCCCCTGGTAGAAAGTTGTCTTCCAAGTTTAAGTTACTATTCCAAAATACCCTAGCCCAAATCCCTTATAGTATTTTAGTAGAAGTTGTGTAGAACTTCTAAGGGCTTCTTGGAGCTATCGGAGCGTACAAATTAGGAGCTAAACCTTGCTCAGGATCGACATTTTTACTTGGATAATTTTGGGCTTATCGAGGTAAATACTCTTGTCCTTCTATTGTAATTGGATATTACACATAAGAATAGTTAAGACTTGAGTATAAGAATAGAATTGAACTGTAATTACACTGAAGGATATTACAGAATAGAAGTGAACTGTTATCACAGTAGAAGGGTATAAAAGAAGAATAATTGAACTGTACTTACATAGGACTGTTTTCACAGTAGACTTGAGTAGCTTGACGGGTAGGGAAGTGCTGCCCAATTTTCCGTAGAATAAAGAACCCTCTGCTTAGAACTGTTTACAGAATAGTCTAGACGTTGATAGACGTATTTGACTATTATAGGCTGATTCTCTGCGCGCGACATATTCGACTTGGCAGGTGGATTTCGCCGAGAAGGTATGTGATTCTTCCTATACTCTTGAGCATGATATTTTAAAATATATATATAGTACGGTAGACGTACGTGTGTTAACTGAATAATAATTACGGCAATGTCTTTTGACTTAAGCCTGAATAATAATTACGGCAATGTCTTTTGACTTAAGCCTGAATAATAAGAATCTTGAAGTATTTCAAAAGAATACTGAATCATTTTTAACAGAAGAAAAATATTTGGTTTTTAAACAAAAAGCTTAAGAGTTATACTAGCTTTATGGGAAGTTAGGTATAACAACTTAAGAAAGATAAAAGGAACGGTTTACTTATGTGTTTATAAAAGACTTATATTGATTTCTGGAAAGTATAATAAGATGGTCTGATGAGTAGACATAATACTATGGGTGTTAGTGTCTTGTAACGTTTGTGTAAGAGGGTATTCTTGTTGAGCTTATGTTGTGTAACGATAAGATGTTATGTTAGTATTATATCACTCACCTCTTGACATGATACCGGGGGTTAAGCTGCCCTCCGATGCGGGGTATACCTCAGGCAGTCTGTGTGACTATGATGCGAGGATACCTCCGCGGGTCCAGGACCTATGCGAGCTACGAGTTCCGTGTTAGTGTGCGGGGTTATACCTCATGCGATTACATGTGGCCGTGCGGACTACGAGTCGGGGCGATGCCGAGTAGCTACCCTCGATGCGGGGTTATACCCACGCGGGCTATGTGAGTGGCCTATGCGGACTACGGAGTCGAGATTAGGCTTGCATAATGATACTATGGGCGATTGGCCTTCGATCATTCGCACCTAGAAAAGACACATTACGATTTACCTATTGTTGCTCTTGTTTATGATGTGGCACTATGCGGTTACATTGGTTGTTTAAATGCATATTTGTAAAATTGGTTTTAAAATGATATGATTTCATTTAAGTACTTTCTGATTTCACATACTTAGTACTGTTATCGACCTCCTTCGGGCCTGCGTTAAATGCGCGGTAAGGCAGCAGTGCTAGATCCACATCCTTAGGATCTTTGCTTTGGTGTCAGGAGCTCCATCTTCTCCGGAGGCTCTACTTTTGGGTATGATCTCCCTGTTGTTGTAGATAGTTTTGCACATTCAGGGTATGGCGGGCCCTGTCCCGCCATAGTTGTTTACTTCCCCAGAGTGCGTAGTCCTATTGTACAGTTGGGATGTAACTGCAAACTATGTTATATATATATGCCGAAAGGCGACATTTTCTCACATAAAACTGTGTCTCATTTTAAAACTGTTTCATGTCTTGTTTTTATATTCCGCTGATTACTCTGATGTATGACTACTTGGGTGCCCGGGTAAGGCACCAGTCACGGGCCCCGGAACGGGTCGTGACATCTCATCAATCCCCACGTAGTAGTTCTTGACATCTTCCACACTTTCATCACTAAGAAACTCTAATAGTAGTACATGGTGTAATGTTTCCAATCTGGTCCGATTATCAAATCAAATGTTAGCGGTCCCACTCTTTGTTTCCCACCATATTTCTTGTTCTATGTTATCCTTTACCCCAACAACCATTTTCAAGGCCTGAGAACCACCTTTCCGTTGCACATATTGAAGGTAATGCTTCTTAAAGTACATGTTCCTAGAAAGTTAACCCACAGAGAGTTGGTGGTCCTAGATTTCCATCATAGCTTTTTACACATTTGCCTTTAATATCTCCAAAATGAGGTTTGAACCCCAATTCACTATCATCCTTAGGCAAGTACGTTTTTAACCATGTAAACCAATGCTTAGCCTTAACATCATCCTTACTATACACCAGAAGAAAATTACAACTATTTGTATGTATATATTTGATCACACATTTTGCAAGTCTTATAGCAGACAGTATGTGTATAGGCACACTTGTGACACACTAGTAATCAACACTGCTTTACCTCATGGTGACAACAATTTTTCTTTCCAAGCCTGTAACTTGTCTTTAATCTTCTTAATTAATTCAGCATAGTCTATTTTCCTCTTTCTAACATGAAATACTGGATATCCTAAATACATGAATGGAAATGTTCTCCTTGTGAAATCAGTAATACCTTTTCTTGCTGAATCAAGTTACTAGGAGTCTTAGCATGCATATAAACAGAACTCTCCTTTTATCGAATGACCAGAAGCTTCTTCATACTCCTTCAAAGTCTGGCTTAACTCTTTGTAAAATCATTCTATTTGCTTCTGTTGGAAATTCTTCAAACAACTCCTCTTTAATTTAACAATATCCTCCCTAAAACTTAGTTTCTTAAAAATATCTCCAAAAATTTCCTTACTCCATAATAATAGGGCAGTCTTGACATTCTTCAGTTTCGGTATACAAGAAACGAAATCATCTTAACCAACAACAGTGTGCAAATTTTGATTTAGCGCCTAAAAGAACGCTTCATATTCCATCCAAAACTTGAGGAATCTAAATGGTTTACTCACATGCATAGATTGATCACCATAAGTTAACAACTAAGAGGCATGGTCTAAACTTGTTCTTATTACATGTTCCACTTCCATTGGTCCAAACCAAGCTAAAATAAATGTTTGCCAACATTCTATCGAACCTCTAAAAAGTACAGTCATTATCGGCTCCTTCATTCCACTATTTAAAAGAATCCATTTAAATCAGTTTCAATCATTTCACATGAATTAGTACAAAATGCAGAAATCCTCACGCTCTGCAGGATATATATGAAGATCGCCTATTGTCTCCCTTCCATTTATAATAACATTGAAATCCCCACTAACTAGCCAAAGATCCCTCATATCATCGACAATATAGTATAAACTATCCCAGAGACAACCTTCCCAATGCATCACTCTTTGCATATACCATAGTATATCTACCTAGTTCATGTAACTCCTTCACCAGTGAGTCCTTAAGTTTTTCATGTTAATCATCCCTCATATTATCTCTGATTAAGTTTCTCTGCTGATTAATATATTTAGGATAGACATATCCGCTTCCACTGCCCTGTTCTGCTCCACATTGGGCATCATTATCCCATCTTCCTTTAATATCATTGCGTTACTATTATTAGAGTTGTTACCATTGGTGCACACCTCCCGACTCTTGTCAATATTCCTCTTCTAATTAACTTTTGCTGCTACAAAAGCTCATTCAACATGTTCTTTAGTAGTAAGAGTTGATTTTGATTCTTCTATCAATTGTGGGTCCTTAATGAGTTGTTTTACTTCTACCACCTTACCATCGTCATCTTCCTTATTCTATTTATTTCCATATTCTTCCCCAGTATCTCTTTGTTCCTCCTTATTTGCATTATTATCGTTTGTCTCCTCAAGTGACATTTGTTTTACCCTCTCGTTGGACTTGCTAACTCAGTTGTGTCTTTGGTTGCGTTGACATTTGTCACTTGGCTACATCACATTGAATATCTATTATCACTTCGTTGAATTCATCTATATCTTTGTACCTCTCTTATCTGTTTTCCATCCTTCTATTATGGTCTGTAGAAATTCAGGATTCAACCTCCACCTATTAAAATATCTGAACTTATACTGAGCTTTTATGCCTACTTCCCACCTAATTAACTCAAGAGAATGTTCATATAAGTCTGGTTCCATAAAAGGCACCTTAGAAGCATGTATGTTATCATCTCATTCTTAATTAGTAAGTGCTGCTATACACCCTGCTTGCCACTCATTTCACCATAACCCGCTACCTACTGCTTAAAATCCCTTATCTGAGTCTTAGCGACCTGACACTTCACTCTTCTATTCCATTTTAATGCCCAGTTGAAATCACTCATTATTGCTTATGGTCCTTGTATCTGGCCATGTAACCTTCCAATATCTATCCACAGTTCATTTTTAGGAGCCACATCATTAAACGCATTCACCAAGGTTATATGAAAACTTTTATTTATACCCCCATGTGTCACCCCACAGTGTTCCAACTATTCTGTACAACTTTTAATATCTACCTCATCGAGATGAGGCTTCCAAGAGGCCAAATAACACCATCTTAACATTCTGCGTGAACCAGTGCATTGAAACTGTGCATGAATGCATACCTTGGTTACCAATCATTCAAATAACTTCTTAACTGAAAATATGAACTCCAGAGGTTACGATATTTAAAATGCTTGACACAACTACACACTAATGGGATGTTTATCATTCCCAAGTTCTAAGTCATTTGTGAAACAAACTCAAATAATCCCTATGTCCAATACTTTTCAGAACTCGGTCCAACATAACAAAAACTTTCATTCATTTATATAAATCTTATTATTCAAGAAGTAATAGCCCCTTCTTATCCTTACACGGGAACAATATTCTTTTGCAGTTTCCTACCTTCACATAGTCCAGCAACATGGTATATCATAAAATAGTCTCAGATTTTAACAATTAGAGCTCAACATTAAATTAGAGGTAAGAAGGAGAAAAGAGTAGGTAAGCTTCATTTTCTTTCTTTGGAAGAAAAAGTTCTATCTCTGTAACTATAGAGGATAACGTAGCATAACGGAGTACCAATTCGTAAGATAGAGACTACTGCAATTTACTTCACAAGTCAACACCTCATTCATGGTCTGAAGGGGATCTCTTCACTATTCGTAATTATAAATAACTTTATTTCTTACTTGTCGTACTCTTCATAATTCCAACATATTCTAGTATACATACGTAACCTCGCTCCTGGTTCCAATCCCTGATGATACCATCCCTTAAGTGATGAATTGTTAACTTATTCTCTTATTTGGTACGTAAAAGATTCTGAAGAGTTGCCTTACCTGACGTTGACCTAGCATCTCTAAACCTGGTCATCATACTTCTATTCAAACTCTTTCACTTCCCTTATGGCTTGACGCACCAAGTCAAGTCCGAGTAACTCTGATTTTCCCTTCCGAGCCACTGTCGCTGTCTTTCGAGACATAGCTGCAACCACAATAATTATTAGGAAGGAGGGGATTATCCTAATGACATAGCTCTATTGTACGATCTATGAGATGAAAGAGTAGAAACTATCCTAAATGTCTGACAGCCTCCTGTGTATAAGTATGATGCACAACATACCCATACACAAAACTCTACTAGACACGGTCTGTAGACATTACGAGGACTAACTGCTCTGATACCACTTTTGTCACGACACGAGCCGACGGGCCGCGACCCGACGCCCTAATTGGACGCCATTATACTAACATGTCACGTAATCAACTGACCCTTAAGGGTAATAGAAAATTTCGGCAGCACAACGCTGCATCTATAACATATACCCACAATAGGCGAGCCGACAAGGCTGCCTTACACAAATATCCAACCATCACAACAGGCTAGCCGACTAGGCTGCCACCAAATAGCATCATATAAGCAAAGGAGTAATCACAATAGGCAAGTCGGCAAGACTGCCACTATATACGGGAACATCCCAAAACAAGTGCAACAATACAACTAGCTCAACCGCATACACGTTCTACACAAGTCCAAAACACATCTATCACCCACAATCGCTTCATGCACTCTAAGAGTACAATACTGACATATGACGGGACAGGACCCCGTCGTGCCCAAAATATACATAAGTCTGGAATGTAAAGATTTGTACCAAAATAACTGGCTCCGGAACAAGGGAGCTCTTTAGCAGCGGTAGATGTTCTAAACTGGAGGGTCACCTAACCGATCACCTATATATGTGGGCATGAACGCAGCCCCCGGGGAAAAGGGGGTCAGTACGATAGATGTATCAAGTATGTGAAACTGAAAACTAAATACTGTAATTGAGATCATAACAGTTCAACGTATAACAGGAGGCAAGTATGAAATCAACTTAACAGTATAATTGTTCCTTACCAAATGAGAGCAATGAAAATCAGTTCTTACCTTTTTCAAAATATGCAAATCATGCCAAAGTCATGAACTCCTATCCTCGGGATATAATGGCACGGGACTCGAACCCGTCTAGGTACATATATATCATGGGGCTCGAACCCAAGTAAGTATGTATATATCATGGGACTCGAACCCAAGTAAGTATATATATCGTGGGACTCGAACCCACGTAAGTATATGGAATAATATAATGTCATGGGACTCGAACCCGCATCATGGAGAGCTAATCCATGGAATAATAGTAATCAGGGAGTTTAACCTGCTTGGGACTCGAACCCAAGTAATATAATAATAATAGCCGGGACTCGAACCCGGAACATACAATATAGTGCCGGCCCTCTATATGAGATACTCGGTGAATGTGTAATAAGACATGACACAAGTAGATATCATGAGCAACTATATGCAAATAGAAATCATCTTTGACTTTCGATAATATCATCATAATAAGCTCTTTACTGAAAATCATAGGCATTTTTCATAACAATTTTCCTTTAAAACTAACTTTGTAGAAAATTATGTACGTCCGCCGTACTTTTATTAAAATCATGTCTAATAAAAGTTCTTTCATAAAGTCATGCCAAAAGAAAGAAGGATAGTCTCACATACCTTATAGTCGAGCTAACCAACTCACTACTAGAATATGTCTCGTCTAATACTCCAACCTATAATAATAACATTAGGCCTGTCAACTTTATGATTCCTAACATACATTAAATTGAATGAAGACTTCCTATTCTACAGAAATTTGGGCAGCATTTCCCCTGTTTATATGTACATCCACAAATTTCAAACCAAGCCAGCAATACCAACAGTAAGTCATAACTCAAATATATAACCACAATAATCTCAGATATTCCATTTATGTCATCATAATGTATTCCTTCTCTTTTATTTTTAAGCGATATCACAACTACAACAAACCATGTGATTACTACACCTATTTCTCATGTTAATTCAGTCCTTAGTCCTTATTAGAACAATCTTAAAATAATCCATCAACTCTAATGACAACAATAATAACCAAGTTCTATAATTTGTAACATAACACCCTTTTTACACTTTACTTTCTTTAAGACATGTATTAGTAATTACCATAACTTATATACATGTTCATAGTCAAATTCTCAACATTTAAACTTCACAAAATCAGCCTCTAATCTTGACGCGATAATATCCAAATATTTCAAGCAAGTCTTTGGCCAATATTTACAAAACCAATCATTTTCTTAATTCCTTAGAGTCCAATCTTGTTCCAATGATTCTTTATGAACAATTATAACTTATATGTCAAGATTCTCTTCCAATATCAACATGCCAAGTAGCGACGAATTTCACAACACAATAATCGAATACGACAATTCCAAGATTAGTAACATTAGTCCTAATATCAGCTACAACATTCAAATTATTCACATGCAATGTCTAAATTCAAGATTTCTTCCTAACACAAGTTCATTACTTCAACTACAATAATATGAAACTTCAATTATAGCATAGAAAGAAGAATTTTCATACCTTAATTTAATTCCCAAAACAGTCCCGATTTTTAACCGCTGCTTCGTCAGCTGAACCTGTGACGTCCATAACTCTCTACTACAGTGTCCTATCGACGAGTGGTTTATTGATATGGAAACTAGACTCGACGAACTTAATTTTAGGTTTTTGAAACACCCAAAAACTCTTAATATACTAGGAGATATGCCCTCCCAAAGTTGACTAACAATCTGTCCAGCAGTCCCGATTTTGCCACTGTTTTCGCTCCAATTTTTGGCTTCAATTTCACACTTCTTCAATCCCAATTCAACATGAAACATCTCTACTATGATAACTCATCATTTAAACATGCTTCACATCCAACAATTTCACCAAAAACTTAAAGAAAACACCCCTACAATTCTCGGTCAGAGAAGCCGAGAATGCCCACTGTTTTGGGTGATTTAAATATTCTAATTTCTTGGCTTAATTATGTAGGATAACTAGCCTAATAAGATGGAGTAAAAACTTAATTTTCTTACTAGGGAAAGGGGGGAATTTTCGACCAAGGGAAATGAAGAAGGAGGAGAGAATTTTGACTTGTGGTTTAGTTGAAGAATGAAAGGTATTAGGATATAAATTAAATATTTTCAGATTTTAAGTAAATACACTTTGGTCCCCATTAAAATTATACTTTGCACCTTTAAGTGTCTTCTTAACTAATTTAATTCCCCAAGTAATAAATCTTAAACCCACTTCTTTAAATCTTGATTTCCGTTTTCTTTAATTTCCGAGAATTCCATAAGGTTTCGTATTCTTAACGAGAATATATATACGACTATCCTTTTCCATTTCCACTGACACCCTTGTTGTAACCAAAATTATTACATATTAACATGTAAGAATATACTTAATTTTCCAATTTCGGATCTTTATTCCTAATGAGGTTCTTAATTATTATCTTAACTTACGAGGTGTAAAAATGGAGGTGGAAGAATTCGAAGTCCCTGACACAGTTAAGTCGATGTCTTGGTGTGGTGAGAATATTTGCTTGGGGATTAGAAGAGTGTACATGATATCGAATACTACCAATGGTGTATTCTCTGAGGTGTTTCCTTCACTAAGGATCACCGCACCTCTTGTGGTGTCTCTTCCCTCTGGAGAACTTCTTTTGGGCAAGGATAATATTGGTGTCTTAGTCGACCAAAATGAAAAGTTGATCCAAGAAGGGAGAATTTGTTGGTCTGAGGCTCCTGCAGTTGCTATTCAGAAGCCCTATGCAATAGGTCTCTTACCACGACATGTTGAGATACGTTCTCTTCGTGTAGAGGTCTTTCTCGTCGTCTTGTTCAAAGTAATAATGTTGTTATTGTTATTCTTGATTATTCAGTTTTTGGACTTTTTCATGTTCCTCTTGGTGCACAGATTTTACAACTAATATCATCGGAAAACTTTGAGGATGACTTAGCTTTGTGCAAATGGCTACCCCCAGAAGATTCAAGTCTCGGATCTACAAAGGAGCCATCAATTCATTTAAGATATGCACACTTTCTGTTTGAAAATATGAGTTATGAAGAAGCAATGGAATATTTTCTTGCATCTAAAGTTGACATCGCTTATGTGCTCGCCTTATATCCATCCATTATTGTACCAAAATCATCTTTCATATCTGAACCACAGAAACTTGTGGATGTTGAAAAGGTGGTTTTTGATGCTGTCAGAGATAATTTCATTTCTTATACCCCTTTGTGCCCTGACATTGAATATCTCAAACACCTTTGTGCAATTGAGCACATACTTGTCCTGGAGTTCAGTTCTTGAAAGCTGTCCTATGCAAACCATTGAGTTATTCTGGTCTGGTAATATTTCAGCAGAAGTGGTTAATTCTTACTTAAAACAGCATGCTCCAAACATGCAGACAACATATTTGAAACTCAGACTTGCAATGAATGAAAATAGCATATCTGGGAATTTACCAAATGAAATGGTGCAAATTTATCTCTCAGAAGTGTTTGATTTGTATGCTGAGCTTAATTCCCAGCAAAAGTGGGATGAGAAAACATGTTCTCCGACAAGGAAAAAACTATTGTCTGCTTTGGGCAGTATCTCTGGATATAATTCAGAGGTGTTGTTGAAGAAACTTCCACCTGATGCTCTTTATGAAGAACATGCAATTCTGTTGGGGAAAATGAATCAACATGAACTTGCACTGTCCATTTATGTGCACAAGCTTTATGTTTCCGAACTTGCATTGTCCTATGGTGATCAGGTGTACGATTCAAGAATTCAACAACATTCAGCAAAATTTTATGGAAATATTTATTTGACCCTACGAAGACAACAAAAAGTTTTGAGAAGAAAATTACAAATGCAAAAGTTCAGAAACTACATCAAAAGGCAAAAGGAGGTCGCTTCAAGAAAATTGCTGAAATTGAGGGTGCAGAGTACACTCGATTGAGTCCGCCGCAATCGATAAGCGGGAGTGATGGAGATACAGAAGATGTTGTTGAGGAAGGAGGTTCTAGTGTTATGATAGACCAGGTACTGGATCTTTTGAGCAAAATGGGGGATAGAATCCATGGGACCCAAGCACTGAAACTACTGTCAAGGGACACTAAGCTACAGAACTTGCTTCCATTTCTTGGACCTCTTCTGAGAAAATCCAGTGAAGCATATCAGAACTTTTCACTGATAAAAAGCTTGAGAGAAAGTGAAACCTACAGGTTAAGGATGAACTGTATAACCAAAGAAAAGCAATCTTAAAGATCACAAGTGATAGCATGTGCTCTCTTTACAACAAAAAGATTGGCACCGATGTCTTTGCAGTCTATCCTAATGGTAAGACAATTGTGCATGCTATTTGCTTTAGAGATTCACTGAAACGGAGGCAAGGGAGATCGTGGATCAGTTGAATGAAGCAAAAATCTCAGATGCTAATAAGAAGAAAGAAATTGCTACAAAATCTTCTAAAAGCCAAATATAAGGGCTCGCCTTTCATTGAAATAGAAATTTTGATTAGCAGACTCGATATTCGAGTTGGTCTTATTACAAGGGCACAGAAACATCCTGATGATGTTGATTCTCTATACGTTGAAGAGATTGTTGTTGGTGAAGCTCAGTT
Source organism: Przewalskia tangutica (assembly GCA_029844215.1). Classification (NCBI taxonomy): domain Eukaryota; kingdom Viridiplantae; phylum Streptophyta; class Magnoliopsida; order Solanales; family Solanaceae; genus Przewalskia; species Przewalskia tangutica. Next base: position 135,289,863 of record CM056722.1, read on the forward strand.
CTGTTGTTAGTGGTCTTGTAAAATATATTCCTCTGGAAGAGATGCAGAATCGGAAGGTCTGTGTTCTATGCAACCTAAAACCAGCAAGCATGAGTGGCATAAAATTCCAGGCAATGGTTCTTGGTGCTTCTAATAGTGATCACACTAAGGTGGAACTAGTTGAGCCACCTAAAGATGCTGCAGTTGATGAACGAGTAATGTTTCCCGGGTTTGATGGCAAGACTGATGATGTTTTGAATCCCAGGAAGAAGGTTTGGAAAACTCTTCAGGTGGATCTGCACACTGATAAGGAGTTGGTTGCTTGTTATAAAGATTTTTCATGGTTAATTTCTTACTTCAGTGTGTCCTTGAAATTTGGAAGTGCAACTCCAGCTTGCTTACTGGAAGGTGAAATTGCATGTGCTAAAACTAGTTATGTACGTTGTGTTGATTCGTGGCCTGAAGAAGCTACTTGGGAAGATTATCAGTTTTTGAAGTCACAATTCCGAGATATAGCCGAGTTTTTGAAGGCAAAAGCTTATTCTCAAGGAGGGTGGGGTGTCACAATATGATATTGTGACCAAGTTTTTGAGTAATTCATTTTAGTCCTCCAAGTATTTAAGTAGTTAACTCTAGTAAATTCTCCCTTAAGTTATGTTAATATCATATTAGTCCCCTTAGTTAGTAATTCACTGAAGAAGCCCTTTGTAGGCCTTATATGTCCGGTTCACTTTGTAATGAAAGGCATCAGAAATATATACAAAACCTCTCTTCTTCAATCTCTCTTTCTCTCTCTCCCCTTTCCCCTTTTCTCAGTAACAGAGCTTTGCTCTTATTACATTAGGGTTCTGAAATACAAAAGAATAAACAAAACTACGTTCCTTTATTTCGCGCAAGCACAAATTTCTGGAGTGTCGTCGACGGGTCGAAAGCCGCCTCGGTTCACTGCCCGAAAAATGTGAACCCAAATCCCTCTCGGTTTATCTTTTTATATTTCTGTGTATGCGTTAATTATAGGTCAGTTCAGTTTTGTGTGTTACCGCGCCATTATAAGATGTTAGGGATATCTGTTTTAACTAATCTATGCATATTTTGTCTGATTAAATCATTAACTAGGTTCCTATGGAATGTAATATTGTTCAGTACCTATCTAACGAGACTGACTAATTAAATACTTCATGGAGTCTTCACTGCTTAGTTATTCTGCTGGCCTGTTCAATGGAATGTTCATTTCTAATGTGTAAGTCCCTATCCAGTATTACGTGAAGGGTAGGTACTGTCTGGTACTGTTTAGTGAATCGTGATAGAATCTTTTTAGTCGAGTTTCCAGCATGATAAATGCCTGTCTCTGCTGCAAAATATATCGATCTGTGTCAATCTAAGTTTGAATGTGTAGCCATACTATTTTTTCTTATGTTTTGAGTGGCGTAATTGGTAATATCTTAAGATTATATCCTAAATGATCCAAAATTTGTTTGTTGATATGTCTCATACATTTTCTATGACTAAATGAGTGGTATAAGATGTGTTTAACTTAAAATATGTTTGTGCTTTTGTGTGTGGATTTGCTACTATGAATTTTATCAAAAATAGATTCATGTCAAGTTTGTGAAACCAGTTGAAGTTATCAAGTTAAACGTGTTGAATCTTAGCATATTCCCTGTTGGAATCAGTGTGTTTTTCCAATATTTCCAAAGAGCTTTAGTCAAGCTTATTCAATTGCTAGCTATCTTAGTAAACTTCTTAAGTGTCAAATTCAAGTTTAGTTAGCTACATATATTAAAAAACCAATCCATGCTTAATGTGTGTACTGAACTCTCTGTTTAGGATGAAAACTGTTAGTATAAAGTGGAGGGAAAGGGGGTCATCTATTATGTCTTGAATCCTGTGCCCTATTTTTTACTTTTAACACATGTGTTTGGCTCTTTCTAAAGGGTAAATCTTTGAGTTTACTTGCCTAAGTTGTAAAATGTGGATCTTGTTGAACTGTATGCTCGTCTAGTACCCTGGATTAGCTTTCACCCCCTAGATAGGTGCTACTGATCTTGAATTGTAGGAGATTGTGTGTTTGTTTGCCCGTTTTTATTTGTCACTGGTGAAATATATATGTTGAGGTACTTAGAGGTTTGTTATGCTATATGTCTGCATATCTCATCTTGATTGCTTATGTCTGTGATGTACCTGGTTATGTTTATGATAACATGTGATATACATAAGAGATATACAAGCTCGTTACGAAAGTGTATTTAGTACACTGAGTGTATACGTCCGGCATATATCCCTTGTATATCTCTCAAAACACTTTCAAATGCACTGTTGGGCTTAATCCATATTTGATACTCTCTTATGTTCTTTCTTCATGACCGAGTATTGAGCCCCAACCCATTGCTTGTCTTCCCTCTTTTCCTTCACCTGTGCATTGTTTACTGGTTTGGGCCGGTTCGGCTTATTGATTTGGCCCAAGATACTGTAATAGATATGTACATATGTGCGTGTTTAGTGTTTAATTATTTATATCTAGTATTATTTTGGTTGATGCTAATCTTTTTCCTTTTTTTTTCTTCCATTTACATGAAATGCATGAGAGCAATGATGAGCTTCATTATGAGACTCATCATGATGTCCGTCGAGTGAAGAATACATCCATGTTCATCATCACACCCGCGTTGGAAATCCTAAAATTATAGGTTGAATGACATTGTCATCCAACTCAATTCCTTTTATTCTCTTAATCCCATTTGCCTCACTTTTGTGTCTTTTATTTATTTTATGTTTTAAAGATAGGATTCGTTGAATAATGTTGAGGTAAAAAAAGGGCGCGACACTCGACCTCTTAGAAGATGTCCCTTATTGGGAGAAACCCGCGCCTTCGTCAGTTCTACACTGAAGGGCACAAATGACGACGTCTGGACATATCTGTCGGAGACATAAGACCGTATGAAAGTTGATCATCACGGGTGACACTTCCTTGTAGGAGTGTACATTTCCGGATCGAACCGGAACCGGACCAGACGGTGGATTACGGTCCTTCATTATTGAAGATTCCGGTTTTCCTGTCCGATCCGGGTAAAACTGAAATTATCCGGTCCGGAATGGACCGGTTCCATTTTTTTCTTTTTTTTCAAAAATTCTAGGTAATGTTAATTTTTATAACTCTTCTAATTTGATGTAGAAGAAAATTTGAAAGATTTGGAGAAAATTGAGAAAGATAATGTTATTTTTATAACTCTTCTAATTATTTTTTAAATTTATAATTTATAATGTTTGACATTATTTATCTATTTTTTTTCTTTATGACTAAATGTGTAATATCATGAATGATGAGGTCGTTTTTGTGGACTCGGTCTGATTTAATGGCAAGTGGAGCATGAAGATTGTCAAGTTTTATTTGAGAATGTCAGGTCAACTTAATTACAAAATAATATAGAGTTTCGGTGCAACTCACACCCACCTGTTGTCCCGCTGTATGATGTTGAATTTGAATGATTGGTGTCGTGTACCTATTCAAATAAAATATATTGAAGGATAAGGATAAAAACAAACATATTTAATGAGATTGATAAACGAACATATTGTTAAAAATTTACAAATAAAAATAAATTAAAAATTGCATTTAAAAAAAAAGAAACAGGTCCAACCGATCCAAAACCCGGACCGGACTGGATTTTTCAGCAACGGACCGGAATAATTCCGGTCCGATCCAGAAAAAATCTGGATTCCGGTCCGATTTTGGACTGGTGTACACCCCTACATCATTGATTACTAATCAAAGGATATAGCGTATCCTTAAACTAAAGGGCTACCCGAAGATCAAGAGTTCTGTCGGTCTAGTGTAAGAGGCTCAAAACCCAAATCAATAAGAACCTTTGCGGTGGAAACCTAACCATACTGACTGGAGATTACAAGAATTTGGTTAAATGGGAAAACTAAGTCGCAAAAGGTTCAGTTGAGCGCTTCAGTGGAAGCAAGAGCACTTCAGATGATGATTTCTATAAAGAAACATGAGTGTAAAGTCGTTCCCGCGATAGACCTTAAAGTGCTATCTGCATGGTGGGTAGAGGTTAAGTTTCCAAAACGTTTAATGATCCTCACCGATTGAGGTTAGGTTTAGGGAAATTTTTAATGGTGCCTAACACTTGTGAAGTGGGGTATAGAAGGATACCTTGTAGGAGACCACCTATTTAAGTGCGAGGACTGACCACCTCAAATGAACGCACTTAAGAATCTAAGTGTGTCCACGACCACAACGAAAAAAACATTAATAAGAACAGAGTAAGGAAATGTGTTGTGTTGGTACCAATATCTTGACTTACACTAAACACTGACGGTTCAAGATATCACGTTCACCGCGTAGTAAGTAAGTCTGATAATATTCAACTATTGAAGGTTCAAAACTACGGCTACCTATCCAGATGCAACATCGATCCACTGAAAGATTGCTAGAAAGGCACTTTGTGAGTGCGCCAAAATCTCTTTCAAGAGGAGATTGTAGGAAATTTACTACTGTGGAATTAAGATTATCCCATTATTTATGACTTGAACAACTGGGATACCGCACGTCGGAAACGCAGTTTTCACACACGTGCACACGTAGTGCCAAATATTGTAAATTTTATTAGTGAAAGAGATATTGATACGCGAGTAAATGTTTGAGACATAGAATAATGGATAGTCCTTGGTTAAATGACGCGTGTTCCACGTTGGTAAATGAAGAAAGAAATTTGCGAAGTGTAAATGTCGAAACGAGTCGAAAAAGAGCCGCGGAGTCGGAGAGCCACGACGCCCAAGAGTCAAGGGCCGCGGCTCACGTCAGATATGGAATTAGAACATGAACTCATTATATGGACTTGGACAATACTCACCCTATAAGCTAGCTTTTCAGTTGAGTTAGACCCAAGATTCATTCTTTACATGATATCAGAGCAAGACCATTCCAATTCTTTGTTTACTAATGTTGACCCCAAATTATATTATACACGCTCCAGTTAACAACGTCTAGGTGTGCGGAGAGTATTAATAGTCCCACATCATATATGGAATTAGAACATGAACTCCTTATATGGACTTGGACAATCCTCACCCTAGATGTTTGGAGGAGTGTTGAGAATGATAGAGAACTGAAGCGGTGACTTCACAGGTGTATGGAGAAAATCTTACCCTCCAATTCAATGTTAATATCAAGAAGCACACATGTTAACGGTGACCTGTGTGCTATTCGCTCATGCATATTATAGATGTTGGGTTTTGATATTGGTGAATGAAAAATGATGGGATGAAAAGTGAAGGAAATGTAAAAGGTCCTTTTAAGACATTTGTCCCACATCGGAAAAAGAGAAGAAAAAAGTGGTGTATATATTACATTACACCTTTTCTAGTTGCTAAAAGGGTTGAGGGGGCAAGGACCCCTCGCGCCGTCGTCGTCGCTCGCTCGGCTCGGCTTCGTATTTGTATTTGTCAAAGATCGATTGATTGATAATCTTTTTGGACAAATTTTTCTTTAATTATTTAATTAAAATAAATCCAATACGGATCGACCGACCCTAACCCGCAACCGACTTTTCATTTTTTTGAATTTCCCTCCAAATATTTTGGTGACTGTTCTGAATGGTTGAAAACATTCAGAATCAGTACCTCCAACAACGATAAATTCTTGATTTGTTCCAAGAATTTAACATACACTCAATACGAATTATTCCTTCATCTCAAAATTTCTCTCTTGCTTATTCTGTGTGATATACTACCTTTGAGTGGTTCGCTGGTACCGGAATTTGGAGTACTACTATTCTGGTAAGATAATCGTTCTATCCTGAGAGAGGATATTCCATTAACCTCGAGTACTGTGAGGGGAATAATTTCCTTAAGGACACACTTTGAACTTAGTTGACTCGATTATATTCTAATTTTTTTCCAAAACAGATTCTGTTTATTGTTAGTTTCGTGTACTGGTTTTAATTAGTTTATTTTATACTGTGTAATATGTTTTTACTAAGTGTTTAACATATTGTGTTGAAATGTTATTTAAACGTATACAGATTATTATACCAACAATCTTAAGGAAATTATTTTTTTTATTTTAATCTGTATTCTGTTTTGGAGACTAAAACCTGGGTGGTTTTCTACTCCGTATGAAATTTCATATTCTGACATGAAGACATAAAAACTTCGTTGGAATATTAAAGTTCATACTTGTACAACGATTTGAAGAACATAAAAACTTCGTCGTTCTGTTTAAGGAGATTAAAACTTGTGTAGTTTTCATATGAATATTAGTATTCTGACTCGAAGATATAAAAACTTCGTTGGAATACTAAAGTTTCATAATTATACTGCAATTTGAAGAAATAAAATCTTCATCTTTTAAGTTTCATAATTATACTGCGATTTGAAGAAATAAAATCTTCATCGTTTAAGTATGTGATTTAATTACTATTCTGGTTTTATTAACTAAAACAGTTTGTCGATTTGTCGGTGACAAACAATGACAATTGAGACTAGAACTACCTCTGCAAATATTGCACCGACGGTTACTCCTACAACCCGTACCGCCGTACCACCGGCTGAGAAACCTGCGAAGTTCACCAGTGCCAACTTTAAAGGATGACAACAAAGAATGTTCTTTTGGCTTACCACCCTTGGTATGCAAAAGTTCACTAGTGAGGACCCTCCCGTGCCTGCCGCCGACATGCCTGACAACCAACAGTTCATGGTTACTGAGGCTTGGAAACAGATTGAGTTTTTGTGCAAAGGATATATTTTAAGTGCCTTAGAAGATGACTTGTACAACGTCTATAATGCAGTAGAGACTTCTAAAGAACTATGGAGTGCACTTGAAAAGAAGTACAAAACCGAAGATACTTGCTTGAAAAAGTTTGTGGTTGCCAAATTCCTAGACTACAAAATGGTGGATGGAAAAACCGTTGGAACCCAAGTTCAAGAGCTTCAACTTATCTTCCATGACCTTATTGCTGAAGGTATGGTAGTGAATGGAGCGTTCCAAGTGGCTGCAATGATTGATAAGTTTCCGCCCTCGTGGAAAGATTTCAAGAATTATCTTAAGCACAAAAGAAAGGAAATGAAGTTGGAGGATCTTGTGATTCGTCTCAAGATCGAGAAAGATAACAAAACCGTTGAGAAGAGGTACCGTAAGAGTTCACCGATTGAAGGGGCAAACATCGTTGAAGATGATGCTCCGAAAAAGAACAAGAAAAGAAAGAGGCCTTCTGGAAAGGAGAAGGATTCTAACAAGAAAAAGTTCAAGGGCAACTGCTATAATTATGGGAAAGCTGGCCACAAAAGGCCAGATTGTCATCTCCCGAAAAAGGACAAGGGAAGGACAAGCCAATATGGTGGGAAAAAAATGATGATATGGATCATCTATGTACAATGCTATCATAGTGCAATATGGTTGGAAACCCAAATGAGTGGTGGCTTGATTCTGGTGCCACTCGACATGTTTGCGCTGTAAAAGAAGCATTTGCAACCTATGCTCCCACTGGACCCGAAGAGGTACTGTTTATGGGAAATACTGCAACAGCTAAGGTTGAAGGATATGGGAAGATACTTCTGGAGATGACTTCCGGCAAGGTCCTAAATCTCAACAATGTTCTGCACGTTCCAACAATTAGAAAGAATTTAGTTTTAGCCGGACTACTCGTCAAAAACGGGTTTAAGTGCGTGTTGGTTAGTGAGAAAATTGTAATAAGTAAGAATGATATGTTCATAGGAAAGGGCTACCTCATCGAGGGCCTTTTCAAATTCAATGTAATGGTTGTTGACAGTATTAATGAGAATTCAGCTTCATCTTACTTATTGAAGTCAAATGATTTATGACATGTTCGTTTAGGACATGTCAACTACAAAACCTTGCGGAAATTGATTAATTTAGAAGTATTGCCTAAATTCGAGTGTAATAAATCAAAATGTGAAATCTGTGTTGAATCTAAGTTTGTTAAACATCCATATAAGTCTATTTATAGGAATTCGAATCCTTTAGACTTACTCCACACAAATATATGTGATATGAAGTCAATACCATCTCGCGGTGGAAAAAAGTATTTTATAACTTTTATTGACGATTGCACTCGATACTGTTATGTGTATTTACTTAATAGTAAGGATGAAGCAATTGATGCATTTAAGCAATACAAGAACGAAGTGGAAAATCAATTGAATAAAAAGATAAAAATGATTAGAAGTGATAGAGGGAGAATACGAATCTCCTTTTGCAGAGATATGTTTAGAATATGGAATTATTCATCAAACTACTGCCCTTTACACACCACAATCAAATGGAATTGAGGAAAAGAAAAACCGAACATTAAAGAAAATGATGAATGCTTAATTAATAAGTTCCGGTTTACTGCAGAGCTTGTGGGGGGAAGCTATCCTTACAGCTAATCGAATACTCAACAGGGTGTCCCACAACAAAACACAATCTATTCCATATGAACTATGGAAAGGAAGAAAACCCAACTTGAAATATTTCAAAGTGTGGGAGTGTTTATCAAAGGTACAAGTTCCTTTACCCAAAAGGGTAAAACTCAGACAAAAAACTGTGGATTGTGTTTTTATTGGCTATGCTACAAACAACAAAGCTTGTCGGTTTTTGGTTCACAAATCGGACAATCCCGAAATTCATGTTAATACGGTAATTGAATCAGATAATGCTGAATTCTTTGAAAACATTTATCCGTATAAAACTGAATGTGAGTCGTCAAGTGAAAGATCTAAACGAGCGCGGGAAGAACCAAATAAAAATACACCAAGTAAAGAGGATCCAAGGCGTTACACCCCGTATTTCCAAGGCAATGAGATGAGAACGTACGTACGAAATTGAGATTTGAATTTTGGAAAGAAAGAAGAATTACTTTTTCTTAAGGAAAATTCTCGGGAATTTGTGAAGGAAAACGTTTATTAATTGGAATTTAGTTCTCAAATTTGGTATTTGAGACTTTTGAAATATATTAGAATTATGGATTTTTAAGTTCGAATTTGATCACGTGGGGCCCACGGGAAAATTTTACGATTTTGTGGGGCCCACAATATTTTTTCGATATTTTGGCCAATATGGACGTTTTTGGGGAATGAAATATTTTCAAACCAATAGGAGGGTGACACATGTCACCTCTCCCCTTTGACTTTGACTTTGACTTATCTTGAGATATTTTGAAGACAAGTGGACTTGTGGGTCTCACCCACACTTGTCGACCATCTTGACCCTACACTTGGATTGATCTCAACCCTTGGTTGCTCTATATATACACATAAGAGGTGCAAGACTTGTCTTCCAACACTTAGCCAAATTTCAACAAGAAATATATCTCCCTTCTTGGAGAAACTCTCGACCAAGGGAAAATATGGAAGACCAAAATTACCAAATCTTCCAAGATTAGTTTATTATACAAGATTAAGGCCCCCTAACCAAGTGATTAGCAATATTAAGCACCTTTAACCCCTAAATCTAGGTTGGGTCGAAAATGGTGATGAAACCCTAGGGGTTTTCGTCGACTTTTTCGAAGCGAAACGTGAAGAGAAGTTTCTCCTAAGGTTGTAGGGGATACATATATGTGATTGGAACTTGAAGAAGTGGAGCGAAACGAAAACTGCGGACCAAAACTTAGCATTCTGCCCGAGACGTTTTTGGGCCAAAAATTGAGGTAAAAGTTCTTCTTCCTCCACAGTAATTAGATATTACTCATTGTTATAGTATATATATGAACTTTTATTAAGGAAGATATAGAAAATAAGGTGTGCATGTCCCATTTTTGGGAGTAAGTCCGAAAGCTAGTAGTTTCCGGGCCATTGGGTTCGTGGATTTTTATTGTCGTTATCTACACCTATTGCATGTTAGATGAAGTAATATGGTTGTTGATAAGTTGATATTCCATATCTGGAAGTGTTGAAACTCGAATCGGATTAAAAAGGATTAAGGAAAGGGTAATCATATTGGGTGTTGTTGGCCAAGAAATGTAGTAAACTGTGAGGAATTGTTGTGCGTTTTATGGACTGTTTTGTGGCATTAGAATTCTGAAAATTCAGCCACCAATATGCATGTTTAAGTGTAGCAATTGCTAATGAAAGTCCTAAGGAATAAGGGTGTTAAAGGCTTCACATTGTACCCTTAATATTGGTTTATTATGGACTGTTATATGGATTGTTTTGTATAGATTATGGGACAAAATTTTACACGTTCAGTTAGGCGTGTAATCCCCTTAGGTTAACTGTTGGTTGTGCCTTAAATGTGGCTTGTTGGTTGATGAATTCGGGCCTTGGAAAAGGTGGAAAAGTACGTAGAAACAAAGGAAGTGCTGCCCAAATTTTCGTAGAATTAGAGGGCCATTATTTGGTATAAGTCTTATACTAGAAAGTTTGATATTGATAGAAGCGCTATCATCATTATAGGTTGAAGTACTATGTGTAGCATATTCTACTTGGAAGGTGGAATAGCCAATGAGGTTGAAGTACATTGGAGCGTATTGCTACTTGTCGTTTGGGTTAGTCGCCGACGAGGTATGTGAACTTCTTCCTTCTATCAACATGATTATCCTTGAAGTATACTTGCCTTGTTTGGAGTATACATGCCTTATTCTTGAAGTATACTTGCCTTGTTATTTGGAGTATACGTGACTTGTTTTCTTGAAGTACTTGCCTTATCATTAGGAAGTATTCATGTTATTGATTTTTATGTTAAAGGTATGTCTAAAATATTCCTAAGTTCTTACCATGTCTTATGGGAGATGTTGGTAAGAGACGTTATGTCACGACCGACCGGTCATGGTCGGTGCCCTACACAGGCACCTGTTGAGTATACATCGAGAGAATAGCGTGAACATACATGAAACTTATAAAATAAAATAACGACAGATTAAACCACGAGTTAGCGATAAGGCTACCTTCCCGACATATACATATACATAACAACAAAGAAGCATCCCTTTTTTATTTTACAAACCGACCCACAATATGTAACTACAGACCTCTAAGAATTACAAGCTGCGGCGGGACGGGGCCCGCCATACCCTGAATGTACATAAGTCTACCACATCGTGAAAGCCGTACTAAAAGACAAGCCTCCGGAGTGAAAGGGCTTCTTTCCAAAAAGCGAGAGATCCTAAGAGCAAGGATCACCAACCAGTGTACCTATCACATGCGGGCATGAACGCAGCCCCCCGAAGGGGGTCAGTACAACAGGTACCGAGTATGGAATAGAAATAAAATGCAATAACCAAATCATATCTGTATAAAGAATGTCCTTTTACTCACGAAATCAATCATATATTAACCGCTCCTTTCCTTCTTTCGATAAGATTTAACAACATATTCTTACATACTTACTTAAGAGTTTAATCCATCTTTTCACATAACTTACATATCTTACATAACATAATCCGCCCATTTGCGGGACACGGTGTCTTGATGAATCATGTGACATAATCCGCCCGCTGTGGGGCTCGGTGTCTATCGGAATCATGTTGCATGTCCGGCCCGCCTGTGGGGCTCGGTGTACTGTGGAATCATATAGCATAATCCGGCCCGCCTGTGGGGCTCGGTGTACTGTGGAATCATGTAGCATAATCCGGCCCGCCTGTGGGGCTCGGTGTACTGTGGAATCATGTAGCATAATCCGGCCCGCCTGTGGGGCTCGGTGTAAGATGACGTAACCCGGCCTATGTGAAGGCTCGGGGTAATATGGCGTAATCCGGCCTATGTGTAGGCTCGGTGTATCTCATAACGTAATCCGGCCTATTTGTAGGCTCGGTGTATTTCATAACGTAATCCGGCCTATTTGTAGGCTCGGTGTATTGCATAACGTAATCCGGCCTATTTGTAGGCTCGGTGTGATTTTCCTTACATAACATTTTCAAACCATCTTTTCACTTCTTCTTAAGTCGTCATAACAACTTCCCATAAAGCTATTATAACAACCATTCATTTTAGAGAACTTAAGGCCCTTTATTCTTGCAACATTAGGGAAACTAAACCCAAAAATACTACGTACATACATACTTAAAAGAATCATAAAACCTCATTTCTTTTTAAAGCGCAAGTCACATACTCTTTTGGAAACCATCTTCTTATCTTTTGAAATAAATTAAGCCATACTTTGTAAAATTAAGTCATTTCCACTTATAAAATCAAGGCTTATAGCCTTAACACCTAAATAGCATACACTTTTTCAAATCATGTCGCTTATAATTTAGAAATCAAGTCCCATAACTTGAAAAATAAAGTTTCATAATCCTTTAAAGAAAATCAAAGTTCATAGTCTTAAAACTTCATAACATGCATTCTTTAAAGTCCAATTACTTATACTTGTAAAATCATGTCATCTACACTTTTAAAACCAATCCCCTTTTCACATATAAATTCAAGTCATTTTCAAACATAAAAATCAACTTACATACTTACTTTAAATAAATCAAGATACATAGCTTGAAATCAAATCTCATAATTTCCTAACGATTCTTACCAATATCTCCATAAGGCTTGGTAAGGACTTAGGACAATTTAACATACTTAATTTAGAGTCAACAATGTGGATACTTCTTAACTTCTAAGAGTAGAAGGAATCTTAAAATGTTATCACATGGATATTTCATACGTAGGATCATGCCAAAGAAAGAAGAGGTTCACATACCTCGCGACGATTGTCGACAAGTAGCAAAATGCTCCAAAGTACTTCAACCTTGAGCTATTCCATTCTTCAAGTAGGATACGCTATACTTAGTACTTCAACCTATAATGGTCACCATACGTCCATTAACCTCTTATTTCAAACGTAGAATATCCTAGGTGCTAAGTCACTAAATTCTACGGAAAATCGGACAGCACCTCCTTTGTTTCTACTCACTTTGCCACCTTTTTCAAGGTCGAATACAATAACCAAACAGCCCCAATTGGCTCACAACAATATAGAAGGTAGTCTAATACAAATGAATAACTAAACAGCCCCAATTGGCTCACAATAATATGAAGGTAGTCCAATACAAATGAATAACTAAACATGACCCAATTGGCTCACAATTTAGAAAGTAGTCAATACAAATGAATAACAAACTTAAAGTACAAATTATTGCACCTTAAGTTCAACATTACGTATTCTTAACCAATTTCCAATTCAATCCAAATTGGTAGCATATCAAGATATCAAGTCGCATTTGATCATATAAACCGTAATCTTCAAGTAATTAACATGCGACTATTCTAATAACGATCAAATTGTAATCCAACTTAACATGGCCTACATTACATTCGAACTTCCAAGACCACAATCGATCTATAATACTTATAAACTTCAACTTAACAACTTCATGCTATCAACAAGCAAAGCTAACAACAACAATATAAATATATAATCTTGTAAAACTTTTAAAAGACAAGATTATACCTTAACGATTCTTAATCCAATTACAATCGAAGTCGCTCCTTAGTAGTTTAGAACCTCTCCAAGACACTTCAATCCGTTTGTTGAGACCCCAGAACCATACCAACAACTTTCCTTCAAACTTCCAATCCAAAACTTAGAAAGCCACTAGGTTTTCATTTTGCGACTAATACGAAAACTCTCTTTTTAGGATTTTCTATTGAGATATACTTACATAACACTCATGAACCTTGGGTTAAAGTGGGAATTATTGACAACAATTGAAAATTTTCCTTTGGAACCCTAGGTTGGCGAGAGCTCCTTCCATGCTCATCCAATTTTTCTTGAAAATTTGCTAAGTGTTAAGCCTTGTCTTGCACTAGGGAGCTTATATAAATAAATGGAGGGTCAAGATTAGAACAAATGGGTGGTTTGGATGATTTTCACATGGATCAAGCCAAGTGGCATTGACCTAGTCAACAATGTCATGCTAAATGTCTTTGCAAGACTTGATCTATTAATCTGTGGTCAAAAGACCATTTTCTCCATCACATTTTCATCCAAGACCATTAAGGGGGGGTGACACGTGTCGCCCTCCCGCTCGTCGCAATATTTCGTTTTCCGACAAATTTCAAAATTCCGATAAATTTTACTCGTCTCAAACCTTAACCTTTGAGTTCTTACGTACGTTCTTAAAACATGTCCTGTAAGTACGGGGTGTAACATTCTTCCCCCCTTAGAAACATTCGTCCCCGAATGTTCTTTCGGAGTCAAACTTATAATTAGCGACATAGTCTCCTTTCACAACCCCAACATACCAACAATGCCACACATGGCCCTAATACCTCGCACACGCATATTTGTCCATCATAAGCCCAAAAGAGATTATATTTTCGTACTTCCAACTCCTTCTAACATACATACATAACTTCCATACCTATTCTGGCCTCTTATCTTTGGAGTCACTCTATGAAACAATATAAGGTCATTTCCGCCACGACTGGTTCGGTGGAAGCAGCGTCCTGAACCCGTAAAACAATTAACTAGACTTGGGCCTTGCACCCTCGTGACCCTGTCACGTAGCGGAACTACTACCAACTGATCCCACTCCATTTCAGGCCATGGGGAGACTCGTAACAGGTCCTCAACCCGACTCAGCGTCGCACTTAACTCTTATCCTTGGTCTGACTTAAAATCTTATTGCCAGAGAAAGCCTTATATACCTAAGGTCTCGGCAGTAATCAATATTCTTAGGCTCGCAATTTCCATGCTCCAAGCCTACCTTACCAGTCCCCCAATAAACGGGTACAAAAACTTCTCATAAAACCAAAACCATGTTGTCTCGATCACGACAACCATTACTTACTCTATACGGACCTCATCCGTACAATTCTCTTAAGCCTACGCGGCTTAATCTATTAACACGACATTCCGTTAGGTTCCTTAACATGGCTTAAGGGTTCACTACCCTATCATGACTCATCCTTTCCCAATTATCTCAAATAAAACATAAGATCTTGGCGAGAATTCATTAACTATTCCATACCTTCCGGTATCTAGTTAGTCTTTACAATTCTGGAAATCTAACATCATTCTAGGCAACATGCGTCTGACCCTCATACATAACTCCGTATAGATGTATGTCACAATACCAACTATACTACAATCATTACCAACCTGGATACGCAATCCACATAGTCTTTCCTGGGTCATCACGCTTTCGTAGCTGCAAAAACATAACTCGTTAGGGAGACGACCTAACAACACGCTTTATCGCACGATCTCGAGTGAGAAGAATGGAAACCAATCCTAAATGTCCTGTAGCCTCACGATTATAGATGTGGTGCGCACAACACACCGATAATCAAGACTACTACTAGACACGATGCGTAGACACTTTCCGAGGACTAAGCGCTCGATACCACTTTTGTCACGACCGACCGGTCGCGGTCGTGCCCTACCAGGCACCTGTTGCATACATCGAGAGAATAGCGTGAACATACATGAAACTTATAAAATAAAATAACGACAGATTAAACCACGAGTTAGCCGATAAGGCTACCTTCCGCCGACATATACATATACATAACAACAAAGCTACATCCACTTTCTTTTTATTTTACAAACCGACCCACAATATGTAACTACAGACCTCTAAGAATTACAACTGCGGCGGGACAGGGCCCCGCCATACCCCTGAATGTACATAAGTCTACCACATCAGGGAAACCGTACCAAAAGACAAGCCTCGGAGTGAAAGGGCTTCTTTCCAAAAAGCGAAGAGATCCTAAGAGCAAGGATCACCAACACGTGTACTATCACTGCGGGCATGAGCGGCCAGAAGTCGATCTAACAGTGCAGTATGGAATAGAAATAAAATGCAATAACCAAATCATATCTGTATAAAAGAATGTCCTTTTTACTCCTGAAATCAATCATATATTAACCGTTCCTTTCCTTCTTTCGATAAGATTTAACAACATATTCTTACATACTTACTTAAGAGTTTAATCGGTCTTTTCACATAACTTACATATCTTACATAACATAATCCGGCCCATTTGCGGGACACGGTGTACTGATGAATCATGTGACATAATCCGGCCCGCCTGTGGGGCTCGGTGTACTGTGGAATCATGTTGCATAATCCGGCCCGCCTGTGGGGCTCGGTGTACTGTGGAATCATGTAGCATAATCCGGCCCGCCTGTGGGGCTCGGTGTACTGTGGAATCATGTAGCATAATCCGGCCCGCCTGTGGGGCTCGGTGTACTGTGGAATCATGTAGCATAATCCGGCCCGCCTGTGGGGCTCGGTGTAAGATGACGTAACCCGGCCTATGTGAAGGCTCGGGGTAATATGGCGTAATCCGGCCTATGTGTAGGCTCGGTGTATCTCATAACGTAATCCGGCCTATTTGTAGGCTCGGTGTATTTCATAACGTAATCCGGCCTATTTGTAGGCTCGGTGTATCTCATAACGTAATCCGGCCTATTTGTAGGCTCGGTGTGATTTTCCTTACATAACATTTTCAAACCATCTTTTCACTTCTTCTTAAGTCGTCATAACAACTTCCCATAAAGCTATTATAACAACCATTCATTTTAGAGAACTTAAGGCCCTTTATTCTTGCAACATTAGGGAAACTAAACCCAAAAATACTACGTACATACATACTTAAAAAGAATCATAGAACTCCTTTCTTTTTAAAGCTCAAGTCACATACTCCTTTGGAAGCCATCTCCTTATCTTTTGAAATAAATTAAGAAGCCATACTTTGTAAAATTAAGTCATTTCCACTTATAAAATCAAGGCTTATAGCCTTAACACCTCGTAGCATACACTTTTTCAAATCATGTCGCTTATAATTTAGAAATCAAGTCCCATAACTTGAAAAATAAAGTTTCATAATCCTTTAAAGAAAATCAAAGTTCATAGTCTTAAAACTTCATAACATGCATTCTTTAAAGTCCAATTACTTATACTTGTAAAATCATGTCATCTACACTTTTAAAACCAATCCCCTTTTCACATATAAATTCAAGTCATTTTCAAACATAAAAATCAACTTACATACTTACTTTAAATAAATCAAGATACATAGCTTGAAATCAAATCTCATAATTTCCTAACGATTCTTACCAATATCTCCCATAAGGCTTGGTAAGGACTTAGGACAATTTAACATACTTAATTTAGAGTCAACAATGTGGATACTTCTTAACTTCTAAGAGTAGAAGGAATCTTAAAATGTTATCACATGGATATTTCATACGTAGGATCATGCCAAAGAAAGAAGAGGTTCACATACCTCGCGACGATTGTCGACAAGTAGCAAAATGCTCCAAAGTACTTCAACCTTGAGCTATTCCATTCTTCAAGTAGGATACGCTATACTTAGTACTTCAACCTATAATGGTCACCATACGTCCATTAACCTCTTATTTCAAGCGTAGAATATCCTGGTGCTAAGTCACTAAATTCTACGGAAAATCTGACAAAGACCTCCTTTGTTTCTACTCACTTTGCCACCTTTTTCAAGGTCGAATACAATAACCAAACAGCCCCAATTGGCTCACAACAATATAGAAGGTAGTCTAATACAAATGAATAACTAAACAGCCCCAATTGGCTCACAATAATATAGAAGGTAGTCCAATACAAATGAATAACTAAACAGCCCCAATTGGCTCACAATTTAGAAAGTAGTCAAATACAAATGAATAACAAACTAAAAGTACAAATTCGGCCACCTTAAGTTCAACAATACCAATTCTTAACCAATTTCCAATTCAATCCAAATTGGTAGCATATCAAGATATCAAGTCGCATTTGATCATATAAACCGTAATCTTGAGTAATTAACATGCGACTATTCTAATAACGATCAAATTGTAATCCAACTTAACATGGCCTACATTACATTTCGAACTTCCAAGACCACAATCGATCTATAATCCTTATAAACTTCAACTTAACAACTTCATGCTAGCAACAAGCAAAGCTAACAACAACAATATAAATATATAATCTTGTAACACTTTTAAAAGACAAGATTATACCTTAACGATTCTTAATCCAATTCCAATCCGAAGTCGCTCCTTAGTAGTTTAGAACCTCTCCAAGACACTTCAATCCGTTTGTTGAGACCCTTAGAACCATACCAACAACTTTCCTTCAAACTTCCAATCCAAAACTTAGAAAGCCACTAGGTTTTCATTTTGCGACTAATACGAAAACTCTCTTTTTCCGGATTTTTCTATTGAGATATACTTACATAACACTCATGAACCTTGGGTTAAAGTGGGAATTATTGGACAACAATTGAAAATTTTCCTTTGGAACCCTAGGTTGGTAGAGCTCCTTCCATGCTCATCCAATTTTTCTTGAAAATTTGCTAAGTGTTAAGCCTTGTCTTGCACTAGGGAGCTTATATAAATAAATGGAGGGTCAAGATTAGAACAAATGGGTGGTTTGGATGCTTTTCACATGGATCAAGCCAAGTGGCATTGACCTAGTCAACAATGTCATGCTAAATGTCTTTGCAAGACTTGATCTATTAATCTGTGGTCAAAAGACCATTTTCTCCATCACATTTTCGTCCAAGACCATTAAGGGGGGTGACACGTGTCGCCCTCCCGCTCGTCGCAATATTTCGTTTTCCGATAAATTTTACTCGTCTCAAACCTTAACCTTTGAGTTCTTACGTATGTTCTTAAAACATGTCCTGTAAGTACGGGGTGTAACACGTTAGGAAGTATTAGAAACGGGTATAACCTATTCACGGTTCAAATGAGTGTTAATTTTAAATGTATGAGTGACTTGGTTTGAAATGAATAAGTTACTTGAATTACTTTAAAGTTATGAGATTTGATTTAAAGTAATGAGACTTGATTTTCAAGGTTAAGAGACTTGTTTTAATTAAAAGATTGCGAGACTTTATTTTTAAATTATGGGATTTGATTTTGAAAGTCGTGTGATTTGATTATATAAAGTATAAGTGAATTGATTTTGAAGTACATGATACTTGGTTTTGAAAGTATAAAGTCACTTGATTTTTGAAAGTTATAATACTTGAATTGAAAAGTACAAGCTTACTTGATTTTAAAGAAGAGAAGTAACTTGATTTAAAGGTATAAGTTACTTGATTGATTTAAAAAGAATAAATGATTTGGTTTGGAAAGAGTAAGTGACTTGATTTAAAGAGAAGTTACTTGATTTCAAAACCTTGAATTGAATTTCTAAATGTGTAGTAACTTGATTTGGAAAGTATAGATTACTTGATTTAGAAAGTATATATTACTTGATTTGAAAAGTTATGGATTACTTGATTCGGAAAGAATAAGTAACTCGATTTGAAAAGTATGGATTACTCGATTTAAGGAGAATAAATGACTTGAGGTTGAAAGAATAGGTTCTTGGTTTTAAAAAGTATAAGTTACTTAAGTTTAAAAGTGTAAGTAACTTGATTTTGATAGCAAAAGTATTTTGGGATTCATTTTCCCTAACATTTCATGAAAAGATTCTTTTTATAAAGAATAGATGTACATAGTACTTTTGGGTTTATTTCCCTAACATTACATGATTTGAGTCTTCTTGTAAAGAAGTGAATGTACGTAGTACTTTGGGTTCAACTCCCTTACATGACGTGATAATGCCTTGGTTGTATTAAAAGGAAAGATGTGGTAGTGCTTTAGTTTTTCTAAAATGAAAGATGTTATAACGGCTTTATGGGAAGTTGGTTATAATAGTTTGTGGAAAGTCAAGAGATAGTATAAAAGGTTATAAGGAAATCATGTGAGAATGTCCATGATTAAGTCCTTAATATAGTACATGAAATGAAAGTGCCTTGAGTTTATAAAGTGAATGTACGGCGGACGTACAATTGTTGTAATGGATCTTAATCCTTAATGAACTATGTGATAGTGCCTTGGTGTATAAAATGAACGACTTGTTAGTGTCTTGGATTTTCAAAGAAAATGATAGTTCATTCTATTTGGGCTAATGAGAGTCAAAAGGTAATTTAAAGTGTACATAGTTGCTTGTGATAACTTTATGTGTACAATCCTTTATGTTTATCCCGAGTCCCAGATTGGGCCGGGACATGTTGTACCTCGCATGGTATTGTCTTGGTTATTTTAGAAATGAAGGCATGGTATCATCTTGGTTATTTTAGAAAGGAAGGCATGGTATTGTCTTGTTTGTTTCAAAAGGGAGGCATGGTATTGCCTTGGTTGTTTAAAAAGATGGCGCATTCATTTTGTCTAAAGAGAGTTACAGATTACTTAACTTGCATATTTTGTTCATGATAGCCATTAGTGCTAGTGTTATAAGTATAATTGCGGGGTAAACCCCAAGACATTATACATTTCCGTGAATTTGCTCCCCACGATGCGAGTATTGCATATACGCTCATTGCGGGTCCGTAGGGCCTATGCGGGTGAAATAGTCCTATGTGAGACAAATTGCCTCATGCGGGTCCACACGACCTATGCAGGTGAAATAGTCCCAGGAGTAGGATTGCATAATGATACTACGGGCGGGTGGCCCTAGATTGATCATAAGCTTCCTATTTTAAAGCATGTAAAGTTTACTCTTATTACTCTCATTTTTAATAAGGCACAATATACTGTTAATTTGGTTATCATACTTGCCTCCTGCTTTATATTTGGACTGTACGATCTCCTTTACAGTACTTACAGTTTTACATGACTTTATTGCGTCCTTCACTAAAAGTCGGGCAGTATATTGTACAATGTTACAATGATACAATGATACAGTAGTACAGTGAGACAAGGTACATTTGGCTCTGATTTTATATGACACGGTAGGATCTGATATTTGATTTTCATACTTGCCCCTGTCATTCTTGTGTACAACTATGATTTTAGTACTGTACTTTATTTCCGTTCCATACTTGGTACCTGTTGTACTGACCCCTTCGGGGGGTTGCGTTCATGTCCGCAGGTATAGGTACTCGGTTGTGGATCCGCGAGCTTAGGAGCCTTGTTCAGTATTTTGAGATAGCTCCAATGTTCCGGAGCTTGTCATTATGGATAGGTATATTCAAGGGTACGACGGGACCTTGTCCCGTCACAGTTTACTGTCCAAATTCTTAGAGGTCTGTATTCATATGTGGGTTGAACTGACTAGAGTTGTATTTACATTATTGTACAGTGTAGACCCATTCGGGTGTGATATATGGTGGCAGCCTTATCAGCTTTGCCTTTGTTTAAGAAAAAAAATTGAGCGTCATTTACCTTCCGCAGTTTATTTGAATTGTGTAAATAAAAGGGTGCCCAGGTAGGGCACCAGTCGCGGGCCCGGGGTTCGGGGCATGGAACAAGGTGTAGCAAACGTCAAAGAACATCTACTTCCTTTGGACCAGATTTTGTAACATTCTTTCTTGAAAATGAGCCTCAAACATTTAAAGCAGCGATGTCTTCTTCTGATTCAGCATTTTGGAAAGAAGCAGTCAATAGTGAGATTGAATCAATTTTGAACAACCATACATGGGAATTGGTTGATCTTTCTCATGGAAATAAACCTTTAGGATCAAAATGGATTTTAAAAGGAAAATGAAAGCTGATGGAACTATTGACAAATATAAAGCAAGACTTGTAGTCAAAGGTTATAGACAAAAAGAAGGCCTTTATTAATTTGACACTTACTCGCTGGTAATAAGAATAACATATATTCGGGTGTTGGTGGAACTGGCGGCCGTATATGGTTTTGAAATCCATCAAATGGATGTCAAGACAGCTTTCTTAAATGGAGAATTGGAGGAAAAAATTACATGGAACAACCTGAGGGTTTTGTTGTTCCTAGTAAAGAAAGGAAAGTGTACAGACTTGTTAAGTCACTTTATGGACTTAAACAAGCACCCAAACAATGGCATGCGAAAAGTTACCAAACAATGTTGGCAAATAGATTTAAGATTAATGAGTGTGACAAATGTGTTTACATTAAAACCACTCCAAATCATGAAGTCATTGTTTGTTTATATGTTGATGACATGTTGATAATGAGTAAAGATATTGCCGATGTAAATGCTATGAAGCGTATGCTCGCTAGAAAATTTGATATGAAAGACTTAGGGGTTGCTGATTTGATCTTAAGAATTATGATCCATAAAACTCCACAAGGTCTAGCATTATTATAGTCACATTATATTGAAAAGTACTTGACAAGTTCAAATATTTAAATTTCAATGTTGTAAAGACTCCAATTGATGTAAGTTTTGCACTTCAAAAGAATGAAGGTGAAAGTGACTCACAATTGGACTATGCACGAATTTTGAAAAGTTTGATGTATATTATGAATTGTACACGACCAGATATAGCATGTTCTGTAAGAAAGTTGAGTCGATTCACGAGTAATCTCAATCAAACTCACTGGATGGCAATGAAACGAGTCTTGGGGTATTTAAAACACACCCAAAACTATGCTTTGCATTATATTAAATATCCCGCAATACTTGAGGGATATAGTGATGCAAACTAGATCACCGGATCATCTCAAGTTAAATCCACGAGTGGATATGATTCCACCGTTGTTGGAAGAGCAGTGTCTTGGAAATCATCCAAACAGACATGCATCGCCCGCTCTACAATGAAATATGAATTTATAGCTTTAGACAAAGCTAGTGAAGAAGTTGAATGGCTCTGAAATTTCTTAGAAGATATTTCATTCTGGCCCAAACTTTTGGCTTCTATATATATACATTGGGACAATAAAAAAGCATTAGGTAGGGCAGAGAGCGTAATGTATAACGGAAAATTTCGTCACATACGACGGAGACACAATACCGTTAGACAACTCCTCTCTAGTGGCGTTATCACAATTGACTATGTAAAGTCAAGAGATAACGTGTCGGATCCGCTTACAAAAGGCTTATCTAGAGAGGGAGTTAGTAGATCAATGAGAATGGGGTTAAGGCCGAGGACAAGTCATCATGGCGGTAACTCTACCTAGCATACTGGAGATCCCAAGAGCTAGGTTCAAGGAGATCAAACAAAATTGTGACTGACGGTTCAACATTGTCAAATAACTCAACCCATTCTCGGATGAAGACAATGTTCAGAAATAAGGATAAAACTTTATGGCTTGTTAATAAAACATTAAGGGTTTTTAATGATTATCTAAATCTGGCAATGTATGACCAGATAATGTGGCTATAAGACCACATGTTTAGAGATCACCTATGTGAGTGTTAAGTGTAAGCCGCTTTAAAGGGGAATGACAGTGAAGACCCATTCTCTATGCACTCATGAGACCAGGCGGTGTTCATGGCTGAAACGAACACAACCGTGAGAACCATAAACGGTTGAGGGTTGATTGTGTGACTTATGTTGTCTAGGTATACAAAAAAGTTTGATGGTTCAAAGATGTTACACCCCGTAATACCAGGGCTACTAATTGAGAACGTGATTAAGGATTTAAGATTTGAATTTTGGGAAGGAAAGAATTATTACATTTTCTTAAGAAAAATTTCGGAAAAAATGTGAAGACGACAATTTGTTAACTTGGAGTTCAATTCTCCTAATTGAAGGTACGAAATTAGTTTTGGATTTTGAAGTCGCGGATTTGGTCATGTGTGGCCCACCAGAATTTTACAATTTTGTGGGGCCCATGAGTTTTTTAGATATTTTGGTCAAGTATAGAAATTGTTTTGGTGAAGAATTATTTTGGACCAATAGGAGGGTGACACGTGTCACCCCTCCACTTGTCTTGCAAGATGACAAAACTTATAGATATTTTAGAGACAAGGACTAGTGGGTCCCACTCCACTTGGCTATACATATCCAAGTCTTGCAAGACTTGAATCACTTTACACTTAGACAAAAATGAGCTCTCATCTTCTCCTTTTAGCTCATGGTTTTCGAGAGCCTCCATATCCATAAATTGAAGATTGAGAATCACTAATCCTCTTAGATTAAGCTCATAAACCAAGTGCTAAGCCAAGATTAATACTCCACCTTGAAAACTTGTCTTGACCGAAAGTTGGTGAGAAAACCCTAGCTTTTTCATCGACTTTTTGGAGGTAAAACGTGAAGGAAAGATGGGTGTAAGGTTGTAGAGGATACATATATGTAACTGGAACTTGAAGAAGTGGAGTGAAACGAAAACTGCGGGCCAATCTACTACGGATTGTTTTAGCAATTTTTGGGCTAAAAATAAGGTAATAATTATTCTTCTTTTAAAGTAATTGGATATTACTTATTGTTATAGTATATAGATGAACTTGTGTTAAGGAAGAAATGGAAAATAAGAAGTGTATGTGATATATGTTGGTGTTGGCCGATAATGGACTATTTTTGGATCTTTGGAGTTTGTTGGTTAGTGTTGTTGTTATCTTCACCTATTGCATGTTATAATGGAGTAATGTTGTTGTTAATAAGTTGATATAACTTATAGAAGTTTTGGAACTTGAATTGGAATAAAAGGGATTAAGAAAAGAGTAATCAAATTGTAGTTGTTTGGTCGAGAAATGTATAATTGTTATGTAGTTTTAAGGGATTGTTTTGTGGTGTTAGGCTGCTGGAAAATCAGACACCAATATGCATGTTTAAGTGTGGTTATTTCTAATGAAAGTCCTAAGAGATTAAGGGTATAAAAAGGTGTTAAAAGGCTTCACAGTGTACCCTTAATGTTGATTAATTATGGACTGTTTTTATGTGATTGTGGGGCAGAATTTTACACGTCAAGTAGGCGTGTAATACCCTTTGGTTAACTGTTGGTTGTTGAATTCAGGCCTTGGAAAAGGTGGAAACGTACGTAGAAACGGGGGAAGTGCTGCTCAAATTTCCGTAGAATAAGATGATCATTACTTGGTATAAGTCTTATACTAGTATGTATGAAGTTGATAGAAGTATTATTATTGTTATAGGTTGAAGTACTATTTATGGCATTTTTTACTTGGCGTGTGGAATAGCCGATAAGGTTGAAGTACCTATTCGGGACGTATTCTACTTATCATGTTGGTTAGTCGTCAATGAGGTATGTGAACCTCTTCATTCTCTCATTTGGAATGTTCTACGTTTGAACCATAACTGTGGTATTGTTTCAAAAGTTATTCTACTCTTAGAAGTTAAAGAGTATTCATGTTGTTGATTCTATGATAAAGGCATGTTGAATTATTCTTAAGTCCTTACCAAGTCTTATGGGAGATGTTGGTAAGAGTTTTTAGTAAGCTTTGGTGTCAAGTTGGTACAGACGACAAGTGTTAGTATGTGGAACTCTTCCTATCTTCCTTTGAGCATGAACCTTATAAAATGTGTGTACGATGTACGTACTTGTTAAATGAATTCGGCTTCATTGTGGTTTAATTGACTTGATTTTAAAGAGAAGAAGTTACCTGATTTTATATGTGAAGTTACTTGATTTTAAAGAGAAGAAGTTACTTGATTTTAGAGACATAGGTTACTTGATTTTGAAAGAAGAAATGATTTGAATTGAAAGGTATAGGTTACTTGATTTTTGAAAGTAGAAGTGACTTGATTTAAAGGTAAGTAACTTAATTTTAAAAGTGAAATTGCCTTGATGCTACAAGTGCTAGTATCACGGGGTTTTATAAAGGAAAGAAGGTATGGTGAATGTACATAGTACTTTGGGGTTCAACTCCCTAATATTGCATGAGAGGATTCTTTTTTTTTATAAGAATGAACGTACATAGTACTTTGGATTCATTTCCCTAATGTTACATGACATGATAATGCATTGGTTTATGAAAAGGAAAGAGGTGATAATGCCTTGGTTTGTTTAAAAGGGAAAATGTGATAATGCCTTAGTTTTCTAGAATGAAAGTTTGTTATAACGGTTTTATGGAAAGTCAAAAGATGGTTTAAAATGTCATATGGTTGTATTGATATACCGAGTCCCACAACGGGCCGAGTTATGCTATAAATGCAATACACCGAGTCCCGCAAATGGGCCGGATTACGTCATATAAAGATCATTACACCGAGTCCCACAGATGGGCCGGGTTACGTTATACAAAAGATTACATCGAACCCCACAATGGGCCGGGTTATGTCATGTAGATGCATACACCGAGTTCCATCATGGGTCGGGTTACGTTATATTGCTGCATACACCGAGTCCCACAAATGGGTCGGGTTACATCATATTGCATCATCACACCGAGTCCCACAGATGGGCCGGGTTATGTCACACATTGCATCATCACACATTGCATCATCACACCGAGTCCTACAGATGGGCCGGGTTATGTCACATATTGTATCATCACACCGAGTCCCACAGATGGGCCGGGTTATGTCACATATTGCATCATTACACCGAGTCCCACAAATGAGCTGGGTTAAGTTACATGTTGAAGCATACACCGAGTCCCGCAAATGGGCCGGGTTACGTCACACATACTGATAAGTACATCGAGCCCCAAAATGGGCCGGATTACGTTATATTAATGATTCCATCGAGTCCCTCAATAAAGGGCCGGTTTATGTTATATGAGATACGTCATCTATATGTGTATGAACTTGATGATTTTCTAAGCAAGAATTCATGATGTTGATATGACTCTTGTTGTAAAAAGGTATGATTGATTCCATATTTTGAAATGGTATTGATTTCATAATTTGAAATGACACGGTTGGTTTCACTTTTAAAAAGACATATTTTAAAAGGTACAATTGGCTATTATTTATTATGGCGCGGTTGGATCAGGTATTTGATTTTCATACTTGTCCCTGTCATTCTTTGTATAATTATGATCATGTCTACTGTACTTCATGTTTACATACTTGGTACCTTGTTGTACTGACCCCCTTCGGGGGGCTGCGTTCATGCTCGCAGGTATAGGTACTCAGTTGGGTGATCCGTGAGCTTAGGATCCTTGTTCAACGTTTTGGGAGAGCTCCAGTGTTCCGGAGCTTGTCATTATGGCTAGGTATATTCAGGGGTACGGCGGGGCCTTGTCTCGTCATAGTTACTGTCCAAATTCTTAGAGGTCTGTATTCATATGTGGACTGGACTGACGTGATTTGTATTTATATTGTTGTACAGTTGTAGTCCCATTCGGGTGTTATATATTATGGCAGCCTTGCCGGCTTTGCCTTTGCAAAAAAAAATGATGAGTGTTATTTAGCTTCCGTGAGTTACTTGTGTTGTATGGGTAGAAGGGTGCCCAGGTAAGGCACCAGTCGTGGGCTCGGGGTTTGGGTCGTGACAAAAGATATCAAATCTACCGATTGATCGAGTATATCCGATATAAGTTCACTACGGAAAGTTCAAAGGGAAACCTACTTATCCAGATGCAGTCAATCCTCGCTTGTATATCACACTTGTCCGCACATTCTTTTATCTTATAGCCATTCTCCATTCATGTGGGGGATTATTGGATTTTGATATTGGTGAATGAAAAATGATGGGATGAAAAGTGAAGGGAATGTAAAAGGTCATTTTTAAGACATTTGTCCCACATTGGAAAAAGAGAAGAAAAGAGAGGTGTATATATTACATTACACCTTATCTAGTTGCTAAAAGGCTTGAGGGGGCAAGGACCCCTCGCGCCGTCGTCGTCGTCGCTCGCTCGGCTCAGCTTCGAATTCTTATTTGTATTTGTATTTGTCAAAGATCGATTGATTGGTAATCTTTTTGGACAAACTTTTCTTTAATTATTTAATTAATGAGTTATTTAATTAAAATAAATCCAATACGGATCGACCAGGCCACGATCATGACCAGACCTTGACATGACGACACAGTCCGACTTTTCTTTTTTTCGAATTTCCCTCCAAATATTCTGGTGACTGTTCTGAATGGTTGCAAACATTCAGAACCAGTACCTCCAACAACTATAAATTCTTGATTTGTTCCAAAAATTTAACATACACTCAGTACGAATTATTCCTTCATCTCGAAAATTCTCTCTTACTTATTCTGTGTGATATATTATCTTTGAGTGGTTCGCTGCTACTGGAATTTGGAGTACTACTATTCTGGTAAGATAATCGTTCTATCCTGGGAGGGGATATTCCATTAACCTCGAGTACTGTGAGAGAAATAATTTCCTTAATGACACACTTTGAACTAAGTGGACTCGATTATATTCTATTTTTTTTTCAAAACAGATTCTGTTTATTGTTAGTTTCGTGTACTGGTTTTAATTAGTTTATTTTATACTGTGTAATCTATTTTTACTAAGTGTTTAACAGATTGTGTTGAAACGTTATTTATACGTATACATATTATTATACCAACAATAGATATACATTAAGGAATGACGCAAAATAAGCTAATGAAAGCTACTTAATTAATTATATAAAACTTAAGCTTCCAAAACTATTATTCGATTTCGACGCTAAATGATACCTTTTCTAAGTTATACTGTCAAAAGGAGTTGTGATCTCCACAATAGACAAAAACGATTTTATCATGGAGTTGTGTTTTGCAAACTAGTTGATGATAGTTCAGGTATGAAAAGTGAGCAACTGATAGTTAAGGTGTGTTTTGTAAACTAATTGACAATAATTTAGATATGAACCTTTCACGCATGAGGTATGAAAAGTGAACAACTGATAGTTAAGGTGTGTTTTGCAAACTAATTGACAATAATTTAGATATGAACCTCTCACACATGATTTAGGGTTGTCATGGGCAAATATACAAAAGGTTCGATTTCAATCCCCTAGTCGTTTCTTATACGTCACATACTTAATCAAGAAAGCATATTAAATAGAGTATCATTAAATTATAGTTGCAGCTTATATGATTAATTAATTTTGAATTGCATTAATTGTCCCCTAATTTAAAATGAGATTTTGCATGTGCATGAACGTGTGCTGTGGCGATGAGTTAGGAGGCGATCTATCGAGTCATTCGTTTATCTTAAATACGCTTTATATATATATATATATATATATATATATATATATATATATATATATATATATATATTTCAAGCTAAACCCCATATCTAAATACATGACAAACAATATTCTATATCTGTTCGAAATATTTATAAGTGGGTTTATCCTATGGATTTATATATGATCTCAGACATAACTTGAAAGTATATGTATGTCCTAGAGACAATCTGTATTAGGACAAAATGTATTTTATACACATTCATATTTTATTAATGATGATTAATATTATGACATTTGCATTTGTTGAATTATTAGTTGATTGTTTGTAATATTCTATAAATACATCCCAAGAGTTTACGTGTTTATTAATGATGTGAGAATTAATGTTATAACGTAACTCTTAAATTACCTCGACTAATGATCATCGAGATTGAGATATCGATGATATGCGATACGTCGACATGTGGTCTACATCATATCCTTAGGGGATGCAGTATGTCTCACTTGCTACGAGTTATGTCAACTCGTGATGGACACATGGATACTTGTTGAAGTATTGATATACCCTGCTGATGCACTATTTGTTATATGTCTATAATGTCATCGGCATGTGGGAGATAGAAGTCCTTAGACTTGAGGTCAATATCACCTTGTTTACGGAGTAATGTACTTTGATCCTGTCCTAAGCTCAAATGCCTTATAGGTTGAGACGCGACTTGTTTTGGGTGCATTACGAAGTAGATTAAAGGTGGTATGTGAGCCAAGATTAGGATTCATTCCTTGAATATATATTCGAGTGAACACTCAGGTACTCATATTGTATTAGGTTGACTAAGTCATTGGCTAATGCAATGGGCATGTCTGTGATATGGTCCTGTTGTCAACTAATATAGATGAGTTATAATGATCAAGCCATTTGGATAGACACTTGACAGATACTAAGCTTGATGGAGTGTATCATGAATGAAAGGATTTTATCTTTCCATATAGAGGTTCAGTTCACATGTTTTGTGTAGCTAAACTTTACATATTGGGTTCGTCTTCCGGCGCAGTGTAGGAGTTCCGTGAAGATCCTAATGTAATTAATGACGATATGTAAAGGCCTGAAGGGTAACACTAAGTCAAATGTTCCGTCGATTGAAGGATGTAATTAGAAGGAGATTAAATATATGTTCGATTGATGATCGGGACATTAAAAATGGGAACAAGGCTGAAAATTCGGACGAGACCGCGGTGCCTTTGATTTAGGACCATGGTATTGAAATGCGCGTAGGCACCGCGGTGCCACTTATTTTGGGTCGTGGTGCCAAGGCGTTTTTGAACAATCCGAATTTTAGTCAGTCCAGGTTTGCCAGGCCTGGCCCATGGAAACACTAGAAACCTCTATTCTCAATTATAAATAGAGGGCTTCCACTACTATATTTCTGACCTAATGCGACGCCCCAGGTAGGTCTAATGCGACGGGCATTATAGTGTCGTCGCATTAGATGTGGCTAATGCGACGGACACACGTTATAATCTATGGTCGTTGCATTAGATAGGCTAATGCAACGACTCTTATGGTCTAATGCAATGTCCCAGCATGGCCGTCGCATTAGCCTATCTAATGCAACGACTCTGGAAGGCTAATGCGATGACAAATTCATTTTAATATCCCCAAATTAATTAGACGACGGGCATTTCATTTCACCCACGTATTCATCCTTCTCTCTTCTTCAATTCCTAATCCCTAGCCGTCACATCCCCTTCTCCCAGCTCATCGTGGTATTACCCTACCTCATCATTACCTTCTCTTTACCCTACCTCGCCGTCGCCTTACCATTGTACTTCTCGTCATCGCGTTCAGCAGCAAACCATCGTCGAACTGGCCCCTCTTCTCCAAGGTTAGATTATATTTTAGCGTCGTTTTACCTTTCCCTTTCATGTGTTACCATTATTAATTCAAGGTTAGATTAATGTATGTGTATAGATTTTATCAGATTTTATCGTCGTTGCGTCGTCGAACTGTTTAAAGTTGAATTTCTCAGATTTTATTCATTGTTCTTCCAACATTTTGTTTATTTGTAAATTGTATTTCCAAATTAAATTACAGAGAATGTTTGTAATTTACCGTCGTTGCATCGTCGTTTTACATTTTGTTTACTGTATTTTTTCCAGATTTTGTTTATTAGTCTCCTAAATATTACATTGAGGAAATGGATTATGGAACTAAGGAGTGGTGGATGGCTGCCAAATGGAGTGATGAATATGAACGAGGAGTAGACGAGTATATTAAAAAGGCTTTTGCTACAAAGTCTCAAAGAAACCAAATTTTTTGTCCATGTGATAGTTGTCACTATCGTTATTGGAAGCATGAGAATGTTGTGAGAGATCACATAATATGTAATGGTTTTGTGCCAAGAACAGATAAGTTATCTGAATTAGAGATCGAAGTTGAAAGAGGAAGAACTAATCTGGATCATGATGAACAATCAAATATAGATGATTGCAATAATGACATATGAGGGTTGTTGAATGATACTCGTGATGTTTTTTACAAAGGGGCCGAATGACGAGGCAAAAAAGTTTTTCAAGTTAATTGAAGAAGGTAAGGAGGAACTATATCCCGGATGCAAGAAACATTCAAAGCTTTCCTTTATGATTCAACTATTTATTTTGAAGTGTGATCACAGGCTTACCAATATTGCATTTGCTGATATATTAGAGCTTGTAAGGGAGGTGTTATTCGATGCAAAATTGCCTAAGTCTTTTAATGAAGCGAAGAGTGTTTTAAAAGTACTAGGGTTGGATTATACTAAGATAGATGCATGCCCCAATGATTTCATGTTGTATTGAGAAGAACATGCAAATGCTACAAGCTGCCATGTTTGTGAGACACCAAGATGGAAGTCGAATGATAAAGAGAATGACACACAACATGAAATGGAAAGATCCATAGGATTCCTAATAAGATCCTTAGGTACTTTCCAATAAAGAAAAAATTGCAAAGGTTATTTATGTGCGAAGAGACAGCGAAGTACATGACCTGGCATGCTGATGGGCGTGAAAAAAATCGGATTTTACAACATCCAGTGGATGGTTAAGCTTGGAAAGAGTTTGATTATGTATACTCAAAGTTTGCAGAATATTCGCGCAATGTGAGATTGGGGTTAGCCACAAATGGATTTAACTCATTCAACTCGATGAGCATTATTCATAGTACATGGCATGTTATATTGATCAATTATAACTTGCCTCAATGGATGATTATGAAGCCAGAGTTTTTGATATTGACTTTACTTATCCCTGGTCCTTCTTCCCCGGGTAATGATATTGACATCTATTTGCAGCCACTAATCAAATATTTTAAGGTTTTGTGGGTGTCTGGGTAGGAAACTTAAAGTAAGATGACAAACAATTTTGATAATTTTTAACCTTATTTTTTATATGTATTATTCAATTGTATTGTGTTATTAAGATATTTGTTTTTCTATTTTTATCACAGTGAACACAAAACGTGTGTAAGCACCAAACAGAAAAGAAAATGAGATAGTGCACAAGATCACAATAAGGATTTCATTGATTGGTTTAGAGAGAAGATTGAAGTGAAACTTTAAGAAGGTCAAAACATTATTCCGAATCATATCTTATGGTTATAGAAATGACCTTCTTATGTTGTTAAAAAGTACATAGGGTACTATGCTAACGGATATAAGTTTCATACCATGAAGCGTGACGCGAAGTGTGTAACTCAAAACAATGGAGTCACTCTTACAGCCGTAACACATAGCTTTGCGAGTTCCAAAGATCAAAATCCTATACTGGGAGATGTCAATTATTATGGTTCAATACAAAACATCATTGAGATATCTTATCATGAGCATTTTAGTATTATCTTATTCAAATGTTTGTGGTTTCACTTGGAAAAAGATGATGATGAGTTTATCATTTATGTAGAATAACCATTTATCTTGGCATCTCAGGCACATTAAGTTTTTTTGTTGAAAATTTAAACAAAAAGGGTTGGCAGTATGTTGTTGAAATCCCTCTGTTACACCCCTTAATTCCAAGTCATGTATTCGAGAACGTAAGTAAGACTTGAACGTCGAAGAAATGTATAACGAATTTTTCTAAGGAAATATTCCGAAACCTCGTGAAGGAATTTTTTTTATTAATTGGAATTTGGTTCTCATATTTGGTATATGGGATTGGTATAGTATATTGAAGATTTGGATTTTTAAGTCTCGGATTTAGTCATGTGGGGCCCACAGGAAAATTTTATGAAATTGTGGGGCCCACAAAGTTTTGAGATATTTTGGCCAATTATAGATATTTTTGGGATGAAGAAATATTTTGGGCCAATAGGAGGGTGACACGTGTCACCCCCATTTGACTTTGACTTGGGGCTTGATATTTTATCAAGACAAGTGGACAAGTTGGTCCCACTGCACTTGTCCTCATCCTTGACTTACACTTGTCCTCATCCTTGCCTTACACTTGTCCTCATCCAAGCATTGAGCTTATTATAGATATACATATAGAGGGGCAAGGATTCATCCACACTTAGAGAAATTCAAGAACATTTCCTATATCCCTTTTTGCTCTATATTTTCGGCCCTCACTAGAAGCAAGAAAAATATTATTAAATCTTCCAAGATTAGTTGTTAATGCAAGATCAAGCTCCCTTATGAAGTGTTAAGCCAAGTGATCATTTTCCATAGACTTGAGGCTCACGGTTTTGAGCTCGTTTTCTCCTTCAAAACACTAGAATTTTTATGAGCTTTTTGGAAGATCAACAAGAAGACAAGATGGTTACAAGCTCGTAGAGGTTACGTGTATGTGATTGGATCCCGAAGAATATGAGCTAAGACTATCTCTAAGGATCGACTTTTAAAGTGGACAGTTTTGGGCATAAATAAGGTAAATCTCATCCTCCTCTTGAAAATAATCTTATACTACATGTTGTGGTAGTTGTAGATTGATATTGTGATAAGGAAAAATGGAGTTTAAGATCATGTGTGCCATTTTTGTGTGTTGGCCGAATTTGGGGCCTTTTGTAACATTGGTTTATATTGGTTAATATAGAATGCGTCTTCACGTTATATGTGTTATACGTTGAAGGAAATTTAGTCATTTAACTATTGATATGTATCATGTACAAGTGTTGGAATAATGACTTAAATTATAGAAATGAAAAGAAGGTTATATGTTGTTGTTGTGGCCAAGAGTGCCCTTTTATTTATTGGATATTGTGGGGCAGAATTTTATACGTCTTGTAAACGTGTAATCCCCTTCGGTTGTTGCCTTAAATTGTGCCTTAAATATGTGGCTTGTTGGTTGTTGTATTCGGGCCTTGGAAAAGGTGCAAAAGTATGTAGAAACGGGGGAAGTGATGCCCAAATTTACGTAGAATAAAGAGGACCATTACTTGATATATAACCTACCCTTGAAGCATGAATATTGATAGAAGTGTTAATTATCATTATAGGTTGAAGTAATACTCGTGGCGTATTCTACTTGGCGTGTGGATTAGCCGAAGAGGTATGTGGAACTTCTTCTATCTTCTTTGAGCATGACTTTTATAAAAACGAGCGTACGATGAACGTACAAGTTTTAAATGAAAATGAATTCATTATAGTACTTGATTTGAGAAATACAAGATTACTTGATTCTAAAAAAAAAAGGAGTGACTTGGTTAGGAAAGAATGAGTCATTGACATGAAAATAGACTTAGGAAAATACGAAACTGCAGAATTCTAGTGCGGGTCGCGGCGCTGAGTGAGGGGCGCGGCTCGGAGCAGGTGGCGGTGTTTGGTCTTGTGTTGCCTCTTCCGAAGGGCGAGGTAGGTCGAGGCGGGTGATGTTTCAATGCCACGGTATCGACCCTAGTGAGTACAAGTGACTTGATGATTAAAAGAATAGGTTACTTGAAGTTAAACATACTCTTGACTTAATTTTAAAAGTAGAAGTACCTAGATACTACGGGTGTTAGTGTCTTGGGATTTATAGAGGAAAGAATGTACGGCGGACGTACATAATACTTTCGAGTTCAATTCCCTAGTATAACATGATGTGAGTCTTTTATAAAGAACGGATGTACACGGTACTTAGGGTTAAATTCTCGGATTGTACATGACATAATAGTGCCTTGAGTTTAATAAAATGATAGTTCATTCATTTGGTAATAATGAGAGTTAAAGATTATTTAACATGCATATGTTGTTCCTGATAGCCATTAGTGCAAGTGTTATATTAATTATTGCGGGGTTAATCCCCGGGACATTATACATTTCATGGAATTTCTCTCCATGTTGCGGGTTCAACTCCCATGAAATCATTCCGTGGATTTGCTCTCCACGATGTGAGTATTGCATATATATGCTCATACAGGTCTACAAGGCCTAAGCGGGTGAAATAGTCCTATGCGGGTGAAATATTCCTATGCGGGTGAAATAGTACCATGAATATGATTGCATAATGATAGTACGGGCGGGTGGCCCTAATTTGGTCATGACTTTCCTATTTTGAAACGGTACAGTTTACTCTCATTTACTCTCATTATTGCAAGGCACAATTGTACTGTTATTTTTGTTATCATACATGTCTCCTTCTTTATTTGGACTGTTATGATTTCATTATAGTACTTATTGTTTCACATACTTGGTACATATTTCGTACTGATCCCCTTTCCTCGGGGGCTGCGTTCATGCCGCAGGGATAGGTACTTAGGTTGGTGATCCGAGAGCTTAGGATCTCCACTCAGCTTTTGTGATAGCTCTATTTGTTCCCGAGCTTGATATATAGGTACATGCTTTGTATTTTGGTGTATGTACATTCAGGGGTACGGCGGGGTCCTGTCCTATCTTTATTACTGTCAAACTCTTAGAGGTCTGTAGTCACGTATGTAGGTTGGACTGGTTAAAGTTGTAGACCTTTTTGGTATTGTATATATAAAGAGGTGTCCTTATCGGTTTGTCTGTTTCACATCATGTTTTATTGTATAATGGTAAATCGATTTAGCTTTTGTTGGTTATCTCTGATGTATGAGTATAAGGGTGCCCAGGTAGGGCACCAGTCGCGGGCCCGGGGTCGGGTCGTGACACCTTCCTAGGGAAATTTCTGATGGTATTAAAATATCTAATTATTTACTCGTGTTTTAACTTATTTTTACTTTCTAGTTAATTGTGTATCACATTTTGAATCATGTACTTGTTTTTATATTTGTTGATATTTGCAGATGAAAGCTAATAAGTCCAAATTTTCTGCTCCGTAAAGTCAGATTCCAGAGTATGAGCGACAACGGATCGAGAATTTGAATATGAATGCTCAAGGTGTCAGATATTTGGCTAATCAAATACTACGTAAAAAGATTCTTGGTTTGGATCGTCCAAGTAACGGTGGACATCACAATGACAAGTTGGAAGAAAGAGATGATGAGGCCACATCTACATATGATGGAGGCGGTAACGAGGAGGAAACCACTAGCAATATGTGTACAAAAAGGAAGGTAAACGTTTGAACTTTTGATGCATATTTTTATAAAGAAACTGTTATATTATATTTTAATATAAGTTGTAGCCACACTTTAAGGTAAGTAAAATGCTATATTCTGAACCGAATTGCTATATCTTTTTCATGGCGAGCATATCTACTTCTTGAGCCAAAGTGTTGATGCACTTTTAAGGCAAACAAACTGCTATATTTGTGCCTGTTGACGAGGAGCTTTAGCTGCTCGACTGTAAGGAGGGGAGTGAAAGCCACTTCCTTGACTATAACCTGCTAAGGAAAGGAGGAAGAAAACCCAGCACGCCGTAGGTAGTCATTCCATTCCTTCTCTTCTGCAGATTAACACTCAAGCGCAAGAAAATATAATTTTCCAAGACATGATAGCAACCCAAATGATCAATTGAGCAAACATCTCAATAATGTAGAATCTCTTAGGCTAGATTAGACATGTAGAATCACATTCGTATTGCATGAGTATTATATCACAGAAAATCTAAGAATATGGACAACTTGGTAGATATGCAGATCATACTTATACACTGGAATCTAAAAATTAGCCAAAACGCGTAGCACTTTTCATATTTGCCCAAGAATTAATGTAGACGCAGCATAACCGTTTCAATAACCACAAGTATATGAATTTAATATCCCGTCTGAAATCAACATTAATATCCACATTTAGCCTAGTAATCCCAGCATAATCAGGAACTTACACCAAATTATGAACACCAAGAAGAGCTAAATAGAGGGGTGATATACATGGAATATATTCGATATACTTCTGCGTATACGTACACAGTATAGACCATTTTTTAGAATGAATTCACTCAAACAGACAGGGCAGGACATGTTCGAGGCTCGATACTCCTAGATACTGCAAATTCCAGTAATTCTAACCCACGGAAACACATCAAACAGTCCAATCATATTGAGATTAGCATGACTTCTATCTAAGACCGTTGATTTAGGGACTGTCTAATATCGATTGGTTTCGCGTATAAGACATGACAGAGAGAGGGAATATACATTGACATCTACAACATACACTATTTAAACAAGTAATCAGACAAGCACACAGAAGGCATGAGGGGACAAGACATTAGACAAAAGATCATGCAAGTATATGAGCTAAGAGATTCAATTTCTAGCCTATAAACAGGACATACCATTAACAAACCACCAGGACGATTGACATTTACTCTGCCATTTTTACATCCTAACAATACTGATTTTATAATTCATAATCTTATGTCACATATGTCTGATTCGGACAGTGAGGGCACATTCAAGCCTAAACGAGTCACCTATCCTCAATGATCATCAATCAACCACTGTCCTGAATCATTTTAAACTTCAGGCAAGCTTTTAAACAAATCTTAAACAAATTTTACGCATCCCAATATGTATAACATGACATTTTCAGATCTATCTAACCAGTCAGCATCTCATTATTTCCTTTTAGGTTCAATTTACGATAGACTTCAGTGATATTAAAATCAGACATAGAAAGACAATTTACAAAACACAGATATTCCTAGCTCTAATTACGAGTTCCTATATATATTGCGAGTACAATAGGCCATTCCCAGGTTGGTAACATAACAGGTAAAATGATTGTTTTACTATGCGACATGAACATAAATTTACGATGAACACATATGAATCGTATACTTCAACTAACATATCATAGTCGCGAGTATTAACAGCAATCCGCATCAGTTCAAACATGCTTAATGATAGGACAAACAATCACTAATATCAACTTAATGCATGCTTAAACAGTTGTTCAAAACACATATTGTACACATTAATGTTAAAACGAAATCTAAGACTAGAAGGGTAAAATATTACCTTCTTCGGGCAGCGAACCGAGGCAGCGTATCAAGTGTCGATCCACTCGGATTTTTGTTGTGATGAGATAAAAAAGGGACAAGATTTCGTTTGTTACTCACCGGCTTTCTACTGGTTTTAGACTAGTTTTCGACTGATCTTTATTGATGTTCGAAAGTGTGAAGGATTTCGATGTCGATTCCTCATTGTGGGCGTGATATGGGTGTCTGCTATTCCTAGGGTTCTCTCGTGCTCTTCCCCGGATGCCTTGTATGTGTATGTCACTTGGTATTTATAGTTCTCATTGTAAGTCTTAATTTATGATAACTTTTGGTATCATTTTTGGGCTGATATGCTATGAATTTGTTGTGGTAAGAATTAATGGAAATAGAATAGGGCTTAAATTATGAATAATATTTATGCAAATAATGAATGCGGACGTGAGACTCAAAAATGCTTAATACTCTATGTAAAATGCGGTGTCATTATTAAATTGCTTATTTATGTATGTATTAGTGTTTTATTGCTGCATTTTATTATTATAAAATTGCTAACATTATTTTGGAAAATTAGTGTAATTTTATAGTTAATGATTGGATGAGAGGGTCAAAATTGAGTGTCAACAGGGGTTTGCAGGGGCTAAACCATCCCCTTCTCCTATGGAAATGCATCAGAAATTGACCACCTTAGAATTTGACACATTACTGCACCGGCTGCATCTGGGGATAAATGCACACTCAAGGATCCTTTGCTACTGGACCCTGAAACTTATAGAAGACTCATTGGCAGATTAATTTACCTCACCAACACTCGACCAGACATTGCTTACTCAGTTCAGTGTCTCAGCCAATTTATGCAAGCCCCTAAACAGTCTCATCTTGATGCAGGGCTCAGAATTGTCATATACATCAAATGATTGTCATATACATCAAAGGGACCCCAGGAGCCGAGGTTCTACTGGGCAAAGACGACTCTCCAGTGGTTCCATTCCTTCTTACTGTACTTCTTGGCATGAAGAACATATTCATTTTGCCTAGCTTGAGGGGGGTGTAGAAGCAATAGGCATGTTTACCAAAGTACCATGATGTGCTTTGTAAATGATTAGTCCCCATTTATTATCAATTAGTTATTTGTTATTAACTAATAGAGTTTGTTAGGGAAGTTAGTGAGGTGGTTAGTACTCATGTATAAATATAAGATACTCTTGTATTGACTAGTAATAACATCATAAATGAGAATATTCCAGAAGAGCTAATCTTTGGCTCCCAAAATATCCTAACCGCCTCTATACACGATTTGCTTCTCACATTGCCTCTTGCATCTAAATTGCATATGAATGTTTGCCTGCAATGGGAGCAAATTAACACTTTTACACTTAGGTTAGTTTTATTAGTGCAATTGATTGATTTAACTTTTTTAAATATGGGTTACCAATAATTAATTAGTAGCGGTTTGCTACAAAAAGTTAGTTATAACTAACTAACTTAAGTGTAATGTTTGCTTATTCTATCAGTGTATATGAAAAAATAGAGTTAATGGTCAAAACACACTTGAACTATCATATTTTCGCTAGTTTAACACCCCAATTATCAGTTGTTCCATTTTTCTACCTAAACTATAATTATTTATATATTAAAATATAAATCTCAACATTGATTAGGCTAATCAGTTGTTCTCTTTTCCTACTTGAAATATAACGTAAGTGTATTTTAATACAAAGAAAAATATAATAGTTCAGGTAGAAAAATGTAATAGTTCATATACCCATATCTCAAAAAAAATAAAATAATACTTTATAGCGTCATTAGTAATGGAACTAGTAGAAGAATAATAATTAACCAATGAGAAGTCATTTCCTTTTAATGAAGCTTTGGTGGGAAAATAGAAGAAAAGTTGTCCTCTTGGTATAGTGTTTATATTTATATATATATATATATATATATATATATATATATATATATATGACTTCTTGACGATGATATCCAACTTACTGCTTTTGCCATATCCGTTCTCTTTCCTTATCTTCTATACTTCTGCGTGACCTTATTCTCAATACAGGTTGGCTAGACAAAATAGGCGGCGATCAGATATATATTTATTTTTCTTATTCTTTACGGATTTTTAATTTTGATAATTTGCAAAGATATTTCTATTTCTCTCAGAATCTTAATATATTTTTTTTCAATTTGTTTGTCTAACTTTATCTTTTTAATATGTCTAGAAAATAATGTCTTTTTCTTAATCTAGCAATTTTTAAATTTCAACATTGCACAACATAAAATTAAAGAATATTTTGATATGTTATACATATATTGTGTTTCAAATCACAAGATGCATTCTTAAAAAATAAGTGAATTTCTACTTATTTTCTCATGTTCGTTTGTGTTGAAATATGCTTTGAATTCGGAATATTAGGTTTATACCATGTTTAGAAATTCTTTTCCTTTACTGTTTGGAAAACCTTTTCCTTTTCTGTTTGGAAAACATTTTCCTTAGTCTGTGTAAGGGGTATTCTATATAAACCTCTTAGGTCATAACATAATAAACAATCTGAAATACAGAGAAATCCCAAAAATTGTATTCCTCAAGATCAATAAAGTTTTTCTCTCTTCTGCCCGTGGACGTAGCTACCACATTGTTAGTGAACCACGTTAAATCATTTGTGTCATTTACATTCATTAGTATTCTTTCTTCTGTTTAATTGCTTCCGGTATAACAAATTGGTATCAGAGCCGAATTTGTTTGTTTGAAAGATGTCTGGAATGAATGTGAAAATCGTCAAATTTACGGGGAGAAATAATTTTAGTCTGTGGCAGATCAATATGCGAGCCTTGTTAAAACAACAAGGACTTTGGGCGCAACTTTCTAGGAAGCCGGTAGAACCCATTAACGCTGAGATGACCGTTCTGGAAGAGAAGACTCATTCAACAATTATGTTGAGCCTTGCTGATGATATTATAACTGAGGTCACGGAGGAGGAAACCGCGTAGGGTCTATGGGTCAAGCTCGAGAGTATTTATATGACGAAGTCCTTAACCAACAAGTTGCTTCTGAAGCAACGTGCTCGATCTGAACGCAGGAAGGTATGCCTCTTCGAGATCACTTAGATCAACTAAACACAATCTTGTTAGAGTTGCGTAATATTGATGTGAAAGTTGAGGATGAGGATGCTGCATTGATTCTGTTAGTATCTTTACCATTATCGTACGAAAATTTCGTACAATCATTCATTGTTGGAAACAATATTGTGTCTCTAGAGGAGGTGAGATCGTCTCTCTATACTAGGGAGCTGCGCCATAAGGCGGCTGGTATATGTCCAGATAATCAAGCTGCAGGGTTAGTATCCAGTGGAAGTCATGGACATAGAAATACGAGGGAGAAGAAGTCCAAGAAACGGTTTTCTAAAGGTCCAAAATCAAATTATGTCTGTAATTACTGTAAGGAGAAGGGACACTGAAAATCTGATTGTCCCAAGAAGAAGAGGCAGAAGAATAATCCGACAGGTACTGCTGTAGCAGATACCAACTCTGAAGATGATATTGCTCTAGTTGCTAATGAGTACACGCATCACAATGATGTGGGGATCCTCGATTCAGCAGCATCTTACCATATATGTCCGCGCAGGGAGTGTTTTACAACCTATGAGCAAGTGATGGTGGCAGTGTTTCTATGGCTGACAGTTCTGTTTGCAAAACGGTTGGGATATGCTCTATTAAAATTCGGACACATGATGATAAATTCTGCACATTGAATGATGTCAGGCATGTTCCATCCATGATAAAGAATCTGATATCATTGAACATGTTAGATAGCAAGGGGTTCAGATTTCGAGGTGGAGGTGGAGTACTATATGTCTGCAAGAATTTGAATGTGGTTCTGAAGGGCATAAAACGTGGTACCTTGTATTTTCTTCAAGGTTCTACATTATCAGGTTCTGTTGTTGTTGCATCCTTAGAGGTTGATAAAGAAAACTTGACCAAGTTATGACATATGAGGCTTGGCCATATGAGCGAGAGAGGGATGCAAATTCTGTCAAAAGGAGATCTTCTTTGTGGTCACAAGGTTGAGGAACTTAAGTTTTGTGAACACTGTGTATTCGGGAAATTACATCGCAACAAGTTTTCCAAAAGGCACACTTGATTACATCCATTCTGATTGTTGGGGTCCTTCCAGGATGGAGTCTCTAGGAGGTCACATATATTTTATGACAATTATTGATGATTTCTCAAGGATGACTTGGGTTTTCGTTATGAAGCATATAAGTGAAGCTTTCAAGAACTTCAAGTAGTGGAAGACATTAATGAAAAATCAAACAGGAAAGAAGATCAAAAGACTGTGAACTGATAATGGTCTAGAATTTTATTGTTCTGAGTTCAATGAGTTTTGCAGAAAAGAAGAGATTGATAGGCATCATACAGTCAGGGAGACACCATAGCCAAACGGTGTAGC
The DNA here is from genome assembly GCA_029844215.1 of Przewalskia tangutica. Taxonomy (NCBI): domain Eukaryota; kingdom Viridiplantae; phylum Streptophyta; class Magnoliopsida; order Solanales; family Solanaceae; genus Przewalskia; species Przewalskia tangutica. The sequence goes on from CM056722.1 coordinate 135,332,302, forward strand.
AGAACGCATGAATCAGACACTTCTGGAGAGAGCTAGATGCATGATCTCTAATGCTGGACTAACTAGGACATTCTGGACAGAGGCAGTTAGTACAGCTTGCTATCTGATAAATCGTGGACCTCAGTATACATCTCAAAACTACTTTTGAGATGTGGTTTGGTAAGCCTGCTGATTACTCTGGCTTGAGAGCTTTTGATTGCAAAGTTTATTATCATGTGAATGAGGGTAAATTAGAACCACGAGCTAAAAGGAGAGTGTTTGTGGGTTATGGGGATAGTGTTAAAGGTTACATAATATGGTCCCCGTCTGAGAAGAGGGTTATACTAAGCAGGAGTGTAGTTTTTGATGAAAATTCTATGTTACCCTACTGTGAAGTCTATTGTTGGTGGCAGTGTTGGAAAACAGGTGGAAGCGACAAGTCACTCGCATGAGGGTAAACGATCATATGAAGTCCAACAGCCACAGTCAGAAGCAGAATCATCAGGATCTTCATTACCAGCAGCAAATCAGCACAATTTGGCTCTTGATCGATCAAAGAGAGCAAATTATGGAATACCTCCCAGAAGGTATGATTTTGAAGACATGCTAGCTATGCATTGCAGGTTGCTGAAGAAGTGGATCCTGACTCACACGAGTCATCCATTTACAAAGAAGCAGTTACATGTACTAAATCTTTCCAATGGCTTGCTGCTATGGGAGAGGAGATGGAGTCACTCCATAAGAATCAGACTTGAGAGTTAGCCAAGCGACCACGAGACAGAAAAATTGCCACTTGCAAGTGGATCTACAAGAAGAAGGAAGGGGGAACACCTGTTGAGAGTATCAAGTATAAAACTCGAGTGGTAGCTAGGGGGTTCACTCAGAGAGAGAGGGGGTAGACTATAATGAGATTTTTTCGCCAGTGGTCAGACACACTTCCATAAGGGTGCTACTAGTAATAGTTGCACATCAGAATCTGGAACTTGAACAGCTAGATGTGAAAACAACTTTCCTACATAGAGAGTTGGGAGAGGAAATATACATGACTTAGCCAGATGGGTTTCAGGTTCTTGGTAATGAGGACTATGTTTGCAAGTTGAAGAAGTTCTTGTATGGGCTAAAGCAGTCTCCGAGGCAGTGGTACAATGTCACGACCCGACCCCGGGACCGCGACTGGTGCCCTACCTGGGCACCCTTACAAGTAAACATCAGAGAAAAATCAGCGGAACATACATGAAACTTATAAATAAAACATCGGAAGTAAAACAACAGGTTAGCCGATAGGGCTACCTTCCTGAACATATATAAATACAACCGAAGCAGTTGCCTCATTTATTTTACAAAGCGACCCCTGATATGTGACTACAGACCTCAAGAGTTTTAACATAACCCATTGTGGCGGGACAGGGCCGCCATACCACGAATATACATGAATCTATTACCTCGTGGAAAACTGTACAAGAGCTAAGCCTCGAGCAAATGGAGCTTTCTCTCAAAACTTAACCGAGATCCTAAGAGCAAGGATCACCAACAGTACCTAAAACTGCGGGCATGAACGCGGCCCAGAAGAAGTCGATAACAACAGTGCGAATATGGAGCGAAATAACGTCAAGAAGCGATCATAATCGTACAAAAGAATGACAGACAAGTATAAAAATACCTACAGATCCTGCCGTGTCATTACCACTTATGAACTTAATTTCGCATCAATATCTTTTTCCATTCCATTAAGAGTTATAGCCATATCATACGTACTTACTTAGGAGAAGTCATTAAGTTCATTTTTATCTAACTTACTTATCTTTCATAACATAGTCCGCCCACTACGGAGGGACACATATCTTACCGACCCCGGTGGGGCGCGATCAAGTCACACCAATATCAACGCATGCGTGGAATCCCCATCACCGTCGGCGGCTAAAGTGTAAAACATAACCATGGGTCTCACGCCCATAATATCAATCAAAACAGGTGGTATAACGTCTTGGGGCTTGCCCCTCATTTATACTCTTACCCTATCTCAACCGGCCGACAATCAACACATAAAGCAGGTGGTACAGCGTCTTGGGGGTTTACCCCTCACTTATACTCTTACCCTGGAGAAGGTGGTACAACGTCTTGGGGGTTTACCCCTCATTTATACTCTTTCCCTAACTCAACCGGCCATCATACATAACATAAGCCCTACCGGCTTATCATACATAACATAAGCACCACCGGCTTATCATACATAACATAAGCACCACCGGCTTATCATACATAACATAAGCACCACCGGCTTACCATACATAACATAAGCAAGTTAAGAAATCCCCTAACTTCTTATTAGCTTGTTCATATACACTCTCATTTTTGTTTACTTAAGGCACTAATCATGTCATTATAAAATTCGGGAATTTAACCCAACGTACTACGTGCCTCTAGTCCTTTAAAATGATTCTCTTTTAAATAAAACTTCCAAGATACTAATAACCGTAGTATCAAGTCATATCTACTTTTCACGACCGATACAATACTTTTTAGAAATACAATTACCGACACTAAATCACGTGACTTCTTTATAAAAAAACCTTAAGCAATTGGTACCTTTAAAACAATTTGCCCTTCCTTAATACTAGTGATTCCTTTGATTACGTTATTAGAGAAAACCATTCTCTTATCCTTCCATAAAGCCGTTATAACCAACTTCCCATAAAGCCGTTATAACCCTTTAGTTTTAGACAAACTCATTCCTTTTATAACTAAGAGATTTATACTTTCAAATCAAATCTCTTAACTTTCAAAATACATCAAGTCCTTAACTTTTTAGAAAACAAGTTTCAAAGTCTTAAAAGCTTCATACGTAAACTCTTTTAAAATTTGTAACAAATCTTTGGTCGTCGTGAATAAGTTATACTTATTTATAACGATCTTATTCAAGTAGCCATGATCTAGAAAATGTAATACAATTTTGTCTTATCTTAGCTTCTATGCGGATGGAGGATTTCTACTTGTTTTAACATAATGGATTGTCATTACATTTTCCTTTATTAACGCCGCGATGGCTTGTTCGATACTTATTCTCATTTGTCGTAAATTAGCCAAATCAACTCGACTCTTTTATATAAAACCTTAGGCAATTGATGCGTAAAATCAAGTTGCCTTTTTACATAGTCAAGTCATTTATCTTTCCATAAGGCAAATATAACTAACTTCCCATAAAGCCGTTATATTCACTTTATACCTTAGCCATAAACAATTTCCTATCCAAGGGACTTATACGTTTAAAACGGGACAAGTATCACATACTTTAAAACTCTTCAAGTCCCTTAACTTTAAAATCAACTTAAGACACCCTTACTATTTTCAAAGAAGTGAGTTAATCTCCTAACCCACCCGACTTGGCATCACATAAAACAAGTAAAGAATGTCATAGTCTTGTACGTCTACCGTACTACATACGTGCAACTAGTCATGCTCAAAAGATAGGAAAAGTTCTACATAGGGTAAATCACATAACTACCTCTTAACTTCTAAGGGTAGAAGGAAACATGAAAGGATACCTGTTACACCCCGTATTTACAGGACATGGTGTAAGAACGTACGTAAGAACTCACAGTGTTAAGATTTGAGACTTGTAAAAATTTCTCGGAATTATGAAATTTTCGGAAAACGTACTATTGTGACGAATGGGAGGGCGACACGTGTCACCCCCCCTTAAATGGTGTCTTGGACGAAATTACAAGGACAAAAGGGTCATTTGACCCTTGTTAGATAACCAAGTCTTGCAAAGTAGTAGCTTGACAATTTTGACTTGGTCAATGGGACCACTTAGCATGATATTTTAAAGAGATGCATCCAAACCACACATATGTATTTATCTTAGCCTCCATTTGTTATATAAAGTACTAGTAGCAAGACAAGAGTTCCACACTTAGCCAATATTACAACAAATTGGAGGAGCAAGCTTTGAAGCTCTCGGCTTCACCATCTAGGAAAAGAAAAAAAAAATTCGTTGCTTGTCCATTAAGCTCCAAACTTTAACCCAAGGTTCATGAGTGTTATGTAAGTGTATCTCAATAGAAAAATCCCGGAAAAAGAGAGTTTTCGTATTAGTCGCAAAGTGAAAACCTAGTGGCTTTTCTAGGTTTTGGATTGGAAGTTGAAGGAAATTTGTTAGTGTTGTTCTAAGGGTCTCAGGCGGATTGAAGTGTCTTGAAGAGGCTCTAAGTTGCTAAGGAGCAACCGGTTTTGAAGATTGGATTACAATTCGTTGAGGTATAATCTTGTTCTTTGAAAGTGTTACAAGATTATTTTTATTGTTGATTAGCTTTACTTGTTGCTAGCATGAAGGATATGTGTTAAGGTTTATAAGGATTATGGATTGATTGTAGCCTTGGAAATCCGAAAATGTAATGTAAGCCATGTTAAGTTGGATTACTAATTGGTCGCTTATTAGTAATCGTCGCATGTTACTTACTTAAAGATTATGGTTGTTATAATCAAATACGACTTGATATCATGTTATGTTAACAATTTGGATTGAAATGGAAATTTGATAAGAATTGGTATGGTCGAACTCAAGGTGGCCGAATTTGGACTTTTAGTTTATTATTCATTTGTATTGGACTACTTTCTAAATTGTGAGCCAATCGGGCTGTTTAGTTATGCATTTGTATTGGACTACTTTCTAAATTGTGAGCCAATTGGGGCTGTTTAGTTATGCATTTGTATTGGACTACCTTCCATATTGTTGTGAGCCATTGGGGTTGTTTGGTTATTGTATTTCGCCTTGAAAAGGTGGCAAAGTAAGTAGAAACAAAGGAGGTCTTTGTCAGATTTTCCGTAGAATTTAGTGACTTGGCACTTAGGAGATTCTACGTTTAAAGTATGAGGTTAATGGACGATTGTGGCCATGATAGGTTGAAGTACTAAGTTTAGCGTATCCTACTTGAAGAATGGAATAGCTCGAGGTTGAAGTACTTTGGAGCATTTTGCTATTTGTCGCTAGTCGTCGCGAGGTATGTGAACCCCTTCTTTCTTTGGCATGATCCTACGTATGAAATATCCACGTGATAGTATTTCAAGATTTCTTCTACTCTTAGAAGTTAAGAAGTATTTACATTGTTGAATCTAAGTTAAGAGTATGTTTAAATTGTCCTAAGTCCTTACTAGGTCTTATGGGAGGCGTTAGTAAACGGTTAGGAAGTTATGAGCTTTGATTTAAAGGCTATGTGTCTTGATTTGTTTAAAGTAAGTAAGTGGATTTTATGTTCGAAAATGACTAGAATTTATATGAGAAAAGGGTTTTATTTTAAAAGTGAAAGTTATATGGTTTTAAGAGAAGAAGTTACTTGGTTTTGGAAGTGTATGGAACTTTGTATAGTTGTTTATAAGTATAAGTAAGTGGACTTTAAAGAATATGCGTTATAAGGTTTTAAGACTATGAACTTTGGTTGTCTCAGGATTATGAAACTTTATTTTTTTTAATTGTGGACTTGATTTCTAAAGTATTGATGACATGATTTCAAAGAGTATGTGACTTGAAGTTTGATAATTCTTTTAAGTATGTATGCGTAGTATGGTTGGGTTTAGTTTCCCTAATGTTGCAGAATTAAGTGCCTTAAGTTCTCTAATATGAAAGAACGTTATAATAGCTTTATGGGAAGTTGTTATGACGACTTAAGAAGAAGTAATATCGATTTAAAAGATTATGTAAGGAAAATACACCGAGCCTACAAATAGGTCGGATTACGTTATGAAATACAGAACTACGAATAGTAGGATTACGTTATGAAATACACCGAGCCTACAAATAGAGCCTACAAATAGGCGGATTACGTTATGAAATACACCGAGCCTACAAATAGGCGGATTACGTTATGAGATACACCGAGCCTACACATAGGCGGATTACGCCATATTACCCCGAGCCTACACATGGCGGGTTACGTCACAAGACATCTGGAGCTCCACGGGAGGCGGATTATGCTACATGATTCCCACAGTGCAGAGCTCCACGGGAGGCGGATTATGCTACATGATTCCACAAGACACCGAGCTCCACGGGAGGCGGATTATGCTACATGATTCCACAAGATGCAAGCCCCAGCGGGCGGATTATGTCACATGATTCGTCGACACCGTGTCGCAAATGGGCGGATTATGTTATGTAAGATAAGTAAGTTATGTGGAAAAACTTGATTAACCTCTTAAATGCGTATGTAAGAATATGATGTTAAATCTTATGGAAAGAAGGAATGGAGCAGTTAATATCGAGTGATTTCGGGAGTTAAAATGGCATTCTTTTATGCGATTATGATTTGATTCTTGCGTTATTTCATTCCATATTCGCAATTTTTGTTATCGACCCCCTTGAAGTGCGTTCATGCCGCAGTTTAGGTACGATGGTGGATCCGCGAGCTTAGGATCCCGGTTGGCAAGTCGAGATGGCTCGGTGTTAGGAGTTGTCACGTTTATGTTTATTGAAGTGCGGCGGGGCCTTGTCCCGCCACGCTGTTATGTTAAAACTCTTGAGGTCCGTAGTCACATATGTGGGTCGGTTGTAAAAAGGCAAGCTGCCGTTTATGTATGTATGCGTCCGGGAAAGGTAGCCACATCGGCTAACTTTGTTGTTTTATTCTTGTTGTTTTATTTTAATAAGTTTCATGTATGTTCGCTGATTATCTCGATGTATACCGTAAGGGTGCCGGGTAGGGCACGATCGCGAGCCAGTCGGAGTCGTGACAAAAGTGGTATCGAGCGATTAGTCCTCGGAAAGTGTCTGCAGACCGTGTCTAGTAGAGTCTTGATTATCGGTGTGTTGTGCACCACATCTATAATCGTGAGGCTACGGGACATTTAGGATTGGTTTCCATTCTTCTCACTCTGAGATCGTGCGATAGAGAGTTGTGTTGTTAAGTCGTCTCTCCTAACGAGTTATGTTGTTTGCGGTACGAGAAAGACATGATGACCCGGGAAAGACTATGTGGATTGCGTATCCGGGTTGGTAATGATTATAGTATAGTTGGTATTGTGACATACATCTATACTGAGTTATGTATGAGGTCGACGCGTGTTGCCTAGAATGATTTTAGATTACGGGAATTGGTAAAGACTAACTAGATCTGGGAAGGTATGGTATAGTTAATGAATTTTCGCCAAGGTTTTGTGTTTGTTTTGAGGTAATTGGGAAAGGATGAAGGTATGCGATAGGGTAGTGAACCCCAGAAGCCATATTAAGGAACTAACTAATGTCATGTTAATAGATTAAGGCGTGTAGTAAGCTTAAGAGAATTATACGGATGAGGTGCGGATAGAGTAAGCAATGGTTGTTGTGATCGAGACAACATGGTTTTGGTATTATGAGAAGTTTTTGTACCGATTCTTGGGGGTGGTAAGGTAGGCGTGGAGCATGGAAATTGCGAGCCTAAGAATATTGATTACTTGAGACCTTAGGTATATAAGGTTTTCTGGAAATAAGATTTTAAGTCGGACCAAGGATAAGAGTTAAGTGCGGCCATGGGTCGGGTTGAGGACTGTTCGGGTCTCCCCATGGCCTGGAATGGAGTGGGATCAGTTGGTAGTGGTTCCGTATGTGGCGAGTCACGAGCGCAAGGCAAGTTTAGTTAATTGTTTCTGGGTTCGTGGGCCAGCGTTCCACCAGTCATGAAAGCCGGAAATGGCCTTATATTGTTTTATAGAGTGACTCCAGATTTGAGGCGAATCGGTATGGAAGTTATGTATGTATGCTAGTATGAGTTGGAAATGCGAAAGGATAATCTCTTTTGGGCTTATGATGGGCGATTATGCGTGTGCGAGTATTAGGGCCATGTGTGGCATTGTTGGTATGTCGGGATTGTGGAGGAAACTATGTCGGTAATTATAAGTTTGACTCGAAAGAACATTCGAGGGCGAATGTTTCTAAGGGGAAGAATGTTACACCGTATTTACAGGACATGGTGTAGAACGTGCGTAAGAACTCAGTGTTAAGATTTGAGACTTGTAAAAATTTCTCGGAATTATGAAATTTTCGGAAAACGTACTATTGTGACGAATGGGAGGGCGACACGTGTCACCCCCCCTTAAATGGTGTCTTGGACGAAATTACAAGGACAAAAGGGTCATTTGACCCTTGTTAGATAACCAAGTCTTGCAAAGTAGTAGCTTGACAATTTTGACTTGGTCAATGGGACCACTTAGCATGATATTTTAAAGAGATGCATCCAAACCACACATATGTATTTATCTTAGCCCTCCATTATTTGTTATATAAAGTACTAGTAGCAAGACAAGAGTTCCACACTTAGCCAATATTACAACAAATTGGAGGAGCAAGCTTTGAAGCTCTCGGCTTCACCATCTAGGAAAAAAAAAAAATTCGTTGCTTGTCCATTAAGCTCCAAACTTTAACCCAAGGTTCATGAGTGTTATGTAAGTGTATCTCAATAGAAAAATCCCGGAAAAAGAGAGTTTTCGTATTAGTCGCAAAGTGAAAACCTAGTGGCTTTTCTAGGTTTTGGATTGGAAGTTGAAGGAAATTTGTTAGTGTTGTTCTAAGGGTCTCAAGAGGCGGATTGAAGTGTCTTGAAGAGGCTCTAAGTTGCTAAGGAGCAACTTCGGTTTTGAAGATTGAATTACAATTCGTTGAGGTATAATCTTGTTCTTTGAAAGTGTTACAAGATTATTTTTATTGTTGATTAGCTTTACTTGTTGCTAGCATGAAAGATATGTGTTAAGGTTTATAAGGATTATGGATTGATTGTAGCCTTGGAAATCCGAAAATGTAATGTAAGCCATGTTAAGTTGGATTACTAATTGGTCGTTTATTAGAAATCGTCGCATGTTACTTACTTAAAGATTATGGTTGTTATAATCAAATACGACTTGATATCATGTTATGTTAACAATTTGGATTGAAATGGAAATTTGATAAGAATTGGTATGGTCGAACTCAAGGTGGCCGAATTTGGACTTTTAGTTTATTATTCATTTGTATTGGACTACTTTCTAAATTGTGAGCCAATTGGGGCTGTTTAGTTATGCATTTGTATTGGACTACTTTCTAAATTGTGAGCCAATTGGGGCTGTTTAGTTATGCATTTGTATTGGACTACCTTCCATATTGTTGTGAGCCAATTGGGGCTGTTTGGTTATTGTATTTCGGCCTTGAAAAAGGTGGCAAAGTAAGTAGAAACAAAGGAGGTGCTGTCCGATTTTCCGTAGAATTTAGTGACTTGGCACTTAGGAGATTCTACGTTTAAAGTATGAGGTTAATGGACGTATTGTGGCCATGATAGGTTGAAGTACTAAGTTTAGCGTATCCTACTTGAAGAATGGAATAGCTCAAGGTTGAAGTACTTTGGAGCATTTTGCTATTTGTCGCTAGTCGTCGCGAGGTATGTGAACCCCTTCTTTCTTTGGCATGATCCTACGTATGAAATATCCACGTGATAGTATTTCAAGATTTCTTCTACTCTTAGAAGTTAAGTATTTACATTGTTGAATCTAAGTTAAGAGTATGTTTAAATTGTCCTAAGTCCTTACTAGGTCTTATGGGAGGCGTTAGTAAACGGTTAGGAAGTTATGAGCTTTGATTTAAAGGCTATGTGTCTTGATTTCTTTAAATTAAGTAAGAGGATTTTATGTTCGAAAATGACTAGAATATATATTAGAAAAGGCGTTTTATTTTAAAAGTGAAAGTTATATGGTTTTAAGAGAAGAAGTTACTTGGTTTTGGAAGTGTATGGAACTTTGTATAGTTGTTTATAAGTATAAGTAAGTGGACTTTAAAGAATGTACGTTATAAGGTTTTAAGACTATGAACTTTGGTTGTCTTCTAAGGATTATGAAACTTTATTTTTTTTAATTGTGGACTTGATTTCTAAAGTATTGATGACATGATTTCAAAGAGTATGTGACTTGAAGTTTGATAATTCTTTTAAGTATGTATGTACGTAGTATGGTTGGGTTTAGTTTCCACTAATGTTGAGAATTAAGTGCCTTAAGTTCTCTAATATGAAAGAACGTTATAATAGCTTTATGGGAAGTTGTTATGACGACTTAAGAAGAAGTAATAATACGATTTAAAAGATTATGTAAGGAAAATACACCGAGCCTACAAATAGGTCGGATTACGTTATGAAATACACCGAGCCTACGAATAGGCCGGATTACGTTATGAAATACACCGAGCCTACAAATAGGAGCCTACAAATAGGCCGGATTACGTTATGAAATACACCGAGCCTACAAATAGGCCGGATTACGTTATGAGATACACCGAGCCTACACATAGGCCGGATTACGCCATATTACCCCGAGCCTACACATGGCGGGTTACGTCACTGACACCGAGCTCACGGGAGGCGGATTATGCTACATGATTCCACAAGATGCAGAGCTCCACGGGAGGCGGATTATGCTACATGATTCCACAATGCAAGCTCGCGGGAGGCGGATTATGCTACATGATTCCACAAGACAACCGGACACCGATGCCGGCCGGATTATGTCACATGATTCGTCGATTGCAGTGTCCATAAATGGGCGGATTATGTTATGTAAGATAAGTAAGTTATGTGGAAAAACTTGATTAACCTCTTAAATGCGTATGTAAGAATATGATGTTAAATCTTATGGAAAGAAGGAATGGAGCAGTTAATATACGAGTGATTTGAGAGTTAAAATGGCATTCTTTTATGCGATTATGATTTGATTCTTGCGTTATTTCATTTCCATATTCGCAATTTTTGTTATGCGGCCCCGCCGAAGTGCGTTCATGCCGCGAGTTTAGGTACCGATGGTGGATCCGCGAGCTTAGGATCGGTTGAAGTTCGAGATGGCTCGGTGTTAGGAGTTGTCACGTTTATGTTTATTGAAGTGCAGCGGGGCCTTGTCCCGCCACAGTTGTTATGTTAAAACTCTTAGAGGTCTGTAGTCACATATTGTGGGTCAGTTTGTAAAAAAAGGAGGCAACTGCTTCGTTTATGTATGTACGTCCAGGAAGGTAGCCCTATCGGCTAACCTGTTGTTTTATTACTGTTGTTTTATTTTAATAAGTTTCATGTATGTTCCGCTGATTATCTCTGATGTATACCTGTAAGGGTGCCCAGGTAGGGCACCAGTCGCGGGCCCAAGGTCGGGTCGTGACAATACCACAAGTATATTCCATACATAGAATCATGCCAAAGGAAGGAAGAGGTTCACATACCTCGCGACGATTATCGACACGTAGCAAAATGCTCCAAAGTACTTCAATCTTGATAGCTATTCCACTTTCCAAGTAGGATACGCTATACTTAGTACTTCAACCTAAAATGGTCACAATATGTCCATTAACCTTTTACTTCCAACGTAGAATCATTCTAAGTGCTAAGTCACTAATCCTACGGAAAATCGGACAGCACCTCCTTTGTTTCTACTAACTTTGCCACCTTTTTCAAGGTCGAATACAATAACCAAACAGCCCCAATTGGCTCACCACAATCAATACGGTAGTCCAATACAAAAGAATAACAAACTACTAGTCGATTCGGCTAACTCAAGTACTACAACATCAATTCTTATCAATTTCCATTTCAATCCAAGTTATTAGCCTAACATGATATCAAGTCATGGCGATTAAAACTACTACAATCTCCAAGTAATTAACATGCGACTATTCTAACTACGACCAACTTGAAATCCAACTTCAAATGGCTAATGTGTCATTTCGGTTCCTAGGCTACAACAATTCATAACACTTATAAAACTTCAACACATATGCTTCATGCTAGTAAAATGTAAGGCTAAAAACACTACATAACACTTATAAAACTTCAACACATATGCTTCATGCTAGTAAAATGTAAGGCTAACAACAATACATAATCTTGTAACACTTAAAGAGAACAAAATTATACCTCAACGAATCTCAATCTAACTTCCAAATCCGAAGTCGCTCCCTAGCAACTTAGAGCCTCTTCAAGACACTTCAATCCGCTACTTGAGACCCTTAGAACCACACCAACAACTTTCCTTCAAACCTTCAATCCAAAAGCTAGAAAGACCATTAGGTTTTCACTTTGCGACTAACCCGAAAACTATCTTTTTCTGAGATTTTTCTATTGAGATATGCTTACTATACCCTCATGAACCTTGGTTTAAAGTGTGGAGCTTATTGGACAAGAAACACAAATTTTTTCTCCTTCTTGGATGTTGAACCCGAGAGCACCATTGCTCTTCCTTCAAGTTTTGTGAAAATTAGCTAAGTGTTTTTCTCCCTCTTGCAACTAGTATACATATATAACATAAAGGAGGGGTAAGATAGGAACAATTGGGTGGCTTGGATAAGCTCTAGCTAAATATCAAGACTAAGTGGGGTCATTGACTTAGTCAATTTTCTCATGCTACAACTTTCAAGACTAAATCATCCTACCAAAGGTCAAATGACCACTTGTGCCCGTGGCATTTCGTCCAAGCTCACTATAAGGGGGTGACACGTGTCGCCCTCCCATTCGTCCTGATAATACATTTTCGACAATTTCATAATTCGCTAAATTCTTACAAGTCTCAAATCTTAACACTTGTGAGTTCTTACTTACGTTCTTAAAACATGTCACGTAAATACGGGATGTAACATTCTTCCCCCAGAAACATTCGTCCCGAATGTTCTTTCTGAGTCATACTTATAATTAGCGACATAGTCCTTTCACAACCCGACATACCAATAATGCCACACATGGCCCTAATACCTCGCACGCATCCGTCCATCATAAGCCCAAAGAGATTACCTTTCGCTTCCAACTCTTCCTAACATATAAACATAACTTCCATACCTTCCTGCACCTAGTTAGTCTTTACAATTCTGGTGACCTAAAATCATTATAGGCAACATCGTCGACCTCATACATAACTCGTATAGATGTATGTCACAATACCAACTATACTATAATCCATACCAACTCGGATACGCAATCCATAGTCCTTCCGGTCTCTCTTTGCCTTTCGTAGCTCTGATCAACATAACTCGTTAGGGAGAGCGACCCTAACAACCACGCCTCTATCGCACGATCTCGAGTGAGAAGAATGAAACCAATCCTAAATGTCCTGCTGACCTCACGATTATAGATGTGGTGCGCAACACACCGATAATCAAGACTCTACTAGACACGGTGCGTAGACACTTTCCGAGGACTAAGCGCTCGATACCACTTTTGTCACGACCGGGCCGATCGGTGCCCTACAGGCACCGCACAAGTAAACATCGAGAGAAAAATCAGCGGAACATACATGAAACTTATAAATAAAACATCGGAGTAAAGCAACGAGTTAGCCGGAAGTACCTTCCGAACATATATAAATACAACCGGTTGCCTCATTTATTTTACAAAGCGACCCTGATATGTGACTACAGACCTCTAGAGTTTTAACATAACCCTTTGTGGCGGGACGGGGCCCGCCATACCACGAATATACATGAATCTATTACCTCGGGAAAGCTGTACCAAGAGCTAAGCCTCGGAGCAAATGGAGCTTTCTCTCAAAACTTAGAGATCCTAAGAGCAAGGATCACCAACTGGTACCTAAAGCTGCGGGCATGAGCGGCCCGAAAAGTCGATTACAACAGTGCAGAATATGGAGCGAAATAACGTCTGATGCAGATCATAATCGTAAAAGAATGACAAGGACAAGTATACAAATACCTACGGATCCTGCCGTGTCATTACCACTTATGAACTTAATTTCGCATCAATATCTTTTCCATTCCATTAAGAGTTATAGCCATATCATACGTACTTACTTAGGAGAAGTCATTAAGTTCATTTTTATCTAACTTACTTATCTTTCATAACATAGTCAGGCCCACTACGGAGGGCACATATCTTACCCGGGCCGGGACGCGATCAAGTCACACCAATATCAACGCGTGCGTGGAATCCACCATCACCGTCGGCGGCTAAAAGTGTAAAACATAACCATGGGTCTCACGCCCATAATATCAATCAAACGGTGGTATAACGTCTTGGGGCTTGCCCGCCATTTATACTCTTACCGAGAAGGTGGTAAGCGGGGTATAACGTCTTGGGGCTTGCCGCATTTATACTCTTACCCTATCTCAACCGTGACAATCAACACATGCGGGTGGTACAACGTCTTGGGGTTTACCTCACTTATACTCTTACCCGGAGAAGGTGGTACAACGTCTTGGGGTTTACCTCATTTATACTCTTACCCTAACTCAACCGGCCATCATACATAACATAAGCCCTACCGGCATTATCATACATAACATAAGCACCACCTATCATACCATACATAACATAAGAAAGTTAAGAAATCCCAACTTCTTATTAGCTTGTTCATATACTCTCATTTTGTTTACTTAAGGCACTAATCATGTCATTATAAAATCCGAATTTAACCCAACGTCTACGTGCCTCTAGTCCTTTAAAATGATTCTCTTTTAAATAAAACTTCAAGATACTAATAACCGTAGTATCAAGTCATATCTACTTTTCACGACCGGTCCAATACTTTTTAGAAATACAATTAGAACTTCTAAATCACGTGACTTCTTTATAAAAAAACCCTTAAGCAATTGGTACCTTTAAAACAATTTGCCGCTTCCTTAATACTAGTTATTCCTTTGATTACGTTATTAGAAAACCATTCTCTTATCCTTCCATAAAGCGTTATAACAACTTCCCATAAAGCCGTTATAACCCTTTAGTTTTAGACAAACTCATTCCTTTTATAACTAAGAGATTTATACTTTCAAATCAAATCTCTTAACTTTCAAAATACATCAAGTCCTTAACTTTTTAGAAAACAAGTTTCAAAGTCTTAAAAGCTTCAATCGTAAACTCTTTTTAAAATTTGTAACAAATCTTTGGTGCGTCGTGAATAAGTTATACTTATTTATAACGATCTTATTCAAGTAGCCATGATCTAGAAAATGTAATACAATTTTGTCTTATCTTAGCTTCTATGCAGATGGAGGATTTCTACTTGTTTTAACATAATGGATTGTCATTACATGTTCCTTTATTAACGCTGCAGTGGCTTGTTCGATACTTATTCTCATTTGTCGTAAATTAGCCAAATCAACTCGACTCTTTTATATAAAACCTTAGGCAATTGATGCGTAAAATCAAGTTGCCTTTTTACATAGTCAAGTCATTTATCTTTCCATAAGGCAAATATAACTAACTTCCCATAAAGCCGTTATATTCACTTTATACCTTAGCCATAAACAATTTCCTATCCAATGGACTTATACGTTTAAAACGGGACAAGTATCACATACTTTAAAACTCTTCAAGTCCCTTAACTTTAAAATCAACTTAAGACACCCTTACTATTTTCAAAGAAGTGAGTTAATCTCCTAACCCACCCGACTTGGCATCACATAAAACAAGTAAATATGTCATAGTCTTGACGCTCACCGCACTACATACGTCTGACTAGTCATGCTCAAAAGATAGGAAAAGTTCTACATAGGGTAAATCACATAACTACCTCTTAACTTCTAAGAGTAGAAGGAAACATGAAAGGATACCACAAGTATATTCCATACATAGAATCATGCCAAAGGAAGGAAGAGGTTCACATACCTCGCGACGATTATCGACACGTAGCAAAATGCTCCAAAGTACTTCAATCTTGATAGCTATTCCACTTTCCAAGTAGGATACGCTATACTTAGTACTTCAACCTAAAATTGTCACAATATGTCCATT
This sequence comes from Przewalskia tangutica, assembly GCA_029844215.1. Taxonomy (NCBI): domain Eukaryota; kingdom Viridiplantae; phylum Streptophyta; class Magnoliopsida; order Solanales; family Solanaceae; genus Przewalskia; species Przewalskia tangutica. The sequence goes on from CM056722.1 coordinate 135,347,982, forward strand.
AACCTTTTACTTCCAACGTAGAATCATTCTAAGTGCTAAGTCACTAATCCTACGGAAAATCGGACAGCACCTCCTTTGTTTCTACTAACTTTGCCACCTTTTTCAAGGTCGAATACAATAACCAAACAGCCAACTGGCTCACCACAATCAATACGGTAGTCCAATACAAAAGAATAACAAACTACTAGTCGATTCGCTAACTTGAAGTACTCTGACATCAATTCTTATCAATTTCCATTTCAATCCAAGTTATTAGCCTAACATGATATCAAGTCGCAAGCGATTAAAACTACTACAATCTCCAAGTAATTAACATGCGACTATTCTAACTACGACCAACTTGAAATCCAACTTCAAATGGCTAATGTGTCATTTCGGTTCCTAGGCTACAACAATTCATAACACTTATAAAACTTCAACACATATGCTTCATGCTAGTAAAATGTAAGGCTAACAACAATACATAACACTTATAAAACTTCAACACATATGCTTCATGCTAGTAAAATGTAAGGCTAACAACAATACATAATCTTGTAACACTTAAAGAGAACAAAATTATACCTCAACGAATCTCAATCTAACTTCCAAATCCGAAGTCGCTCCCTAGCAACTTAGAGCCTCTTCAAGACACTTCAATCCGCTACTTGAGACCCTTATAACCACACCAACAACTTTCCTTCAAACCTTGATCAAAACCTAGAAAGACCATTAGGTTTTCACTTTGCGACTAACCCGAAAACTATCTTTTTCCGAGATTTTTCTATTGAGATATGCTTACTATACCCTCATGAACCTTGGTTTAAAGTGTGGAGCTTATTGGACAAGAAACACAAATTTTTTCTCCTTCTTGGATGTTGAACCCGAGAGCACCATTGCTCTTCCTTCAAGTTTTGTGAAAATTAGCTAAGTGTTTTTCTCCCTCTTGCAACTAGTATACATATATAACATAAAGGAGGGGTAAGATAGGAACAATTGGGTGGCTTGGATAAGCTCTAGCTAAATATCAAGACTAAGTGGGGTCATTGACTTAGTCAATTTTCTCATGCTACAACTTTCAAGACTAAATCATCCTACCAAAGGTCAAATGACCCTTGTGCCCATGGCATTTCGTCCAAGCTCACTATAAGGGGGGGTGACACGTGTCGCCCTCCCATTCGTCACAATAATACATTTTCGACAATTTCATAATTCCGCTAAATTCTTACAAGTCTCAAATCTTAACACTTGTGAGTTCTTACTTACGTTCTTAAAACATGTCCTGTAAATACGGGGTGTAACATACAAAATGTTCGACAACTATATGATAGAGATTGGCTACAACAGAAGTTCATATGATTCTTGTGTTTACTACAACAGGTCAACAAACAGTTCTTTGATTTACTTGATCCTGTATGTTGATGATATGTTGATATCTGCGAAGGACAAGTCTGATGTCCAGAAGTTGAAGGATCTTCTCAGTGCCGAGTTTGATATGAAGGATTTGGGTGCAACCCGGAAAATTCTGGGAATGGAGATCTATAGGGATCTAAGCAGAGAGAAGCTCTTTTTGTCACAGAAGGGCTACATTCAAAAGATTTTGTCAAGGTTCGACATGTCTACAACAAAGCCTATAGATACTCCCAAATGCACATCTGTCTGTTGCTTTTGCACCTAAATCAGCTGAGGAGAAGGAGTACATGTCTCGAGTTTCCTATGCTAGTGTAGTAGGAAGCTTGATGTATGCAATAGTCTGCACTAGACATGATCTTTCACAGTCTGTTAGTGTTGTGTTGTTAGCAGGTTTATGAGTGAGCCTGGAAAAGAGCATTGGCAAGCTGTGAAGAGGATTTTTTGGTACCTCAAAGGTACGTCTGATGTTGGTCTCATTTATGGAGGTGATACAGAGTGTTTGGTGACAGGGTTTTCAGACTCTGACTATGCTGGAGATGTTGACAGTAGAAGATCTATGATTGGTTATGTTTTCACTCTTGGTGGTTCAGTTGTCAGTTGGAAAGTGTCACGACCCGACTTCGGGCCCGTGATTGGTGCCTTACCCCGGGCACCCTAGTGATACAACATCAGAGAAAATCAGCGGAAATAAAAAGGGGTTGACTGCTGCTATTTTTATTATACTTGTTGCCACTGTGTTGCTGCATTGAGATGCTATTTCGGGCTGAATCGCAGCCGCGTCTTGGCTCAAACTGCTGATGCACCGTGGACAGACTTAAGGGCAGTTGTTGCTCTGATTTTTGAGTCTTTTACTGCTGCATTTTCATTAGACATATGTTGTTTTCTTGGCTACATTTTAGCCAGTTTATTACTAGATTTTCAAACCGCCATCGCACGCTGGTGCATTTAAGGTGAAAATTTGCCGGCAAAGAACCGCGCCGGGCCGGTGCTAGCTTCGCGCAGCCTTCTGGTGTTGTTGCTGGCAGCAACTGCTGCTGCCTCGACTGCCTCGTTGACATACTCTAATTTCGTCCATTACAGGTTTTAGCTCGGCCACAAACTATGGAGGATTTTGTGAAAAAGAATAACCCAAAACAGAAGCATCATTAAGTTGAGAAGAATCGACAATCTTTTGACCATCCTAATTCTGAGATAGAGTATCGTAGTCCTGTACCTCAAAAGCAACAGAAAAAGAGGTCATTTTGTTCTCCAGGTTCTATGTCAGGATATCTTGAATTGCGGAAAAAACAAGTAGAAAACATAGAAATGGTTGCAACAAGGAATGAGATTGTCACTCATACTAATGCATCAACAGAAAGACAAGATAATGAAAGAGATGATATGATTATGTCCAACTAAATGATAATGCCAATGATGTGGGACATGACCATGAAGATTTGGAATCAGCGGCTGAAGACGAAAATGAAGGTACACATTACTATTTATTAATCATTTAGCTTATTAGCATACTAAATTAATATATGAATTAACAGTTGAATCTAATATAGCTGCCAATAAGAAGAAGCATCAAGGGCCAACAAAGCTTACAAATGTTCATGCGCGTACAAAAGAGGAGCACCAAGTTATTATTTTGAACTCATTAGGCCAGCCAGTTGGACCTATGAAGGAAATACTTGATGAATTCAAATTTTTCTTGGGAACTTTAGGGAAGGATTCCGAGCTTGCGCCATTGAATTATACTTGTTTTCCAAGTCTTCACACACATGATAAAATATGGGATTATGTTTTGGTATGTTGCAATATTGTTCTTTGAAATATTACGAGTATTGTTAGGCGTATTTTGTATACGCCTTCGAGTCATTTTTAGTTGATATTTTACTAGTTTTTGTTGTGTTTAGTATAGTAGTAGGTTTGTTTTTCTTTCTTTTGAGTCACAGCGGTGAGAAAGGGCAAAATGACAAAAAAGGAACGAGAAATGGGCAGAAAAAGTGCTCCTGAGGCGAAAAGGACGAAAAGTTGGCAACTTAGACCGAAAGAAGGCAGCACCGCGGTGCCACTATGCAGAACTGCGGTGCCTTATTTACCGAGGAACCACAGGACTTTCAGCACTGCGGTGCTATTTGTGCTGAGAAGCTACAGAAATTTCGGCACCGCGGTGCCGACGCGAGAGATTCCAGATCCGAGGAGAAATTGGCCAGGGGAAGAAGGGTCCATATGGCATGAAATTTTCAACATATTTAAAGCCTTAAAGATTATTCTATGAAGAGGGGGTCATTCTACAACACAACACAACTCAAGGCGGATTTAGAGCGACAATTGGAGACTTTGTTCTACGTAATTTTCTTTCTTTCATTTTTAATTCAGTTTATGTATGGATATTGTGTTAGTTCTTAGCGTGACTATAGCTAAGAGCTAAACACTCTATTAGGTTTTTCCTTGTGAATCGCTTGAAACTTTATTCATGATTTAATGCATTAGTTGATTTCTCTTTCACTTGATTAAGATCTATTCAATAATTGGTATGAATGTTTGATAGTTAATTGATCACTAATTATCATAATCTATATGATTTGGAATCAAGAACCGAAAGGAGAGATTTGGATATGTTGTAATTGAATATACATAGGTTAAAATCGCGGACGATAGTACCCCGATACGTGTGTAGCATTATAGGTTACTGTTCTTAATCCTCCTATGTGGTAAAACCTATCATAGAAATATAGAAGGGAGGTGCACTGGGGTTGAGCGATTATATATCCTAACCGGAATATAAGACAGTCTAGTTAACCGCTATCTTAACGTAGAAGAAGAAGTCATTCTAGTCACATTAAGGATTGAGTAGAGTGGATAGTCGAGGATCTTGAAAGCCCTAATTCATTCATAACTGATTATAACTTAAATAGTTTAGTTAAGTCTTGCAATTATTATAGTAGTTAAACGAAAACCCCAACCAAATATCGATTGCCGAATAGATAACATAAAATAGATGAACGGTACTTAGAAACCTGTTACACCCCGTAATTGCAGGACATGTTTTAAGAACGTACGTAAGAACTCGCAAGTGTTAAATTTGAGACTTGTAAAAAAATTTAACGGAATTATGGAATTGTCGGAAAACGTATTATTTTGACGAATGGGAGGGCGACACGTGTCACCCCCCCCTTAAGTGAGCTTGGATGAATTGATCTTGGACATAAGGGTCATTTGACCCTTGTTAGGAAGACAAGTCTTGCACTTGAAGATCTTGACATAATTGACTTGGTCAATGGACCCACTTAGCCTTGATATTTAATAAGAGATCATCCAAACCACCCAATTGTTTGCATCTTGACCCTCCATGTCCATTTATAATACTAGTAGTAGCATGAGAGAGCACAACACTTAGAAAAATTTGCAAGAATTTCAAGAACCCCTCTAGGTTGCTCTCGGGTTCCATGCCTTTCAAAAGGAAAAAAATTTGTTTCTTGTCCATTAAACTCCACACTTTAAACCAAGGTTCTTGAGGGTAGTTTAAGCTTATCTCAATAGAAAAATCTCGGAAAAAGTTAGTTTTCGGGTTAGTCGCAAAGTGAAAACCTAGTGGCTTTCTAGGTTTTGGATTGGAGGTTTGAAGGAAAGTTGTTGGTGTGCTTCTAAGGGTCTGAAGGAGCGGATTGAGGTGTCTTGATGAGGCTCTAGGTTGCTAAGGAGCAACTTCGGTTTTGAAGATTGGATTACAATTCGTTGAGGTATAATCTTATTCTTTGAAAGTGTTACAAGATTATTTATATTGTTGTTAGCTTTACATGTTGCTAGCATAAAGTTGTTAAGTTGAAGTTTGTAAGTATTATGGATTACTTGTAGCTTAAGTTCGAAATGAAAAGTAAGTCATGTTAAGTTGGAATACAATTTGATCGTTATTAGAATCGTCGCATGTAATTGACTAGAAGATTATAGTAGTTATAATTGGTTGTGACTAGATATTATGTTATGCTACCAAGTTGGATTGAAATGGAAATTGGATAAGAATTAGTATTGTTGAACTCAAGGTGGCCGAATTTGGACTTGTAGTTTGTATTAGTTTGTTATTCAATTGTATTGGACTACCTTCTAAATTGTGAGCCAATTGGGCTGTTTGGTTATTCATTTGTACTAGACTACCTTCTATATTGTTGTGAGCCAATTGGGGCTGTTTGGTTATTGTATTCGGCCTTGAAAAGGTGGCAAAGTGAGTAGAAACAAAGGAGGTGCTGTCCGATTTTCCGTAGAATTTAGCGACTTAGCACTTAGAATATTCTACGTTTGAATTAAGAGGTTAATGGACGTATTGTGGCCATTATAGGTTGAAGTACTTTGGAGCCTTTTGCAACTTGTCGCTAGTCGTCGCGAGGTATGTGAACCTCTTCTTTCTTTGGCATGATCCTACGTATGAAATCTCCATATGATAGTATTTCAAGATTCCTTCTACTCTTAGAAGTTAAGAAGTATTTACATTGTTGAATCTAAGTTAAGAGTATGTTTAAATTGTCCTAAGTCCTTACTAGGTCTTATGGGAGACGTTGGTAAGAACGGTTAGGAAGTTATGAGATTTGATTTAAAGGCTATGTGTCTTGATTTGTTTAAAGTAAGTAAGTGGATTTTATGTTGAAAATGACTTGAATTTATATGTGAAAAGGGATTGATTTTACAAGTCTAAGTTATATGATTTTAAGGAATGAATTACATGGTTTGGGAAGGTATGGAACTTTATATGTTTTTGTATAAGTAATTGGGCTTTAAAGGAAGTATGTTATGAAGTATGAAGACTAAGAACTTTGATTGTCTTTTAAGGATTATGAAGTTTTAAGCGATACGATTCTTTTTAAGTATGTATGTACGTAGTATCTTTGGATCCCGTTTTCCTAAATGTTGTAAGAATAAAAGTGACATAAGTTCTCTAAAATGAATGGTTGTTATAATAGCTTTATGGGAAGTTGTTATGACGACTTAAGAAGTGAAAAGATGGTTTAAAAATGTTATGTAAGGAAAATCACACCGAGCCTACGAATAGGCCGGATTACGTTATGAAATACACCGAGCCTACGAATAGGCCGGATTACGTTATGAAATACACCGAGCCTACACATAGGCCGGATTACGCCATATTACCCCGAGCCTTCACATAGGCCGGGTTACGTCATCTTACACCGAGCCCCACAGGCGGGCCGGATTATGCTACATGATTCCACAGTACACCGAGCCCCACAGGCGGGCCGGATTATGCTACATGATTCCACAGTACACCGAGCCCCACAGCGGGCGTGTTATGCTACATGATTCCACAGTACACCGAGCCCCACAGGCGGGCCGGATTATGCCACATGATTTATGAGTACACCGTGTCCCGCAAATGGGCCGGATTACGTTATCACGTATGGATAATCAAAGTAAGCTCCCAAATAAGAAGTCCCTCCATAATGGGTGGATTATGTTATGTAAGATATGTAAGTTATGTGAAAAGACTGAATTAAACTCTTAAGTATGTATGTATGAATATGTTGTTAATTTTATTGAAAGAAAGGAAATGAACAGTTAATATATGATTGATTTCATGAGTTAAAAGGACATTCTTTTATACAAATACGATTTGGTTATTGCATTTTATTTCTGTTCCATACTCGACTGTTGTAATCGACTTCTTCGGGCTGCGTTATGTCCCGCAGTTATAGGTACCAGGTTGGTGATCCTTGCTCTTAGGATCTGCTCGCTTTTTCGAAGAAGCTCTTTCACCGAGGCTTATCTTTTGGTATGGTTTCCGATATGGTAGACTTATGTACATTCAGGGGTATGGCGAAGAGCCGCATGCTTGTAATTCTTAGAGGTCTCAGTCACATTTTGTGGGTCGATTTGTAAAGGAAAGGAGGCAATCGTTTATGTATGTCACGTTCGGGAAGGTAGTCTGTCGGCTAACCTGTTGTTTTATTATCGTTGTTTTATTTTATAAGTTTCATGTATGTTCGCTGATTTTCTCGATGTATACCGTAAGGGTGCCAGTAGGGCACCGATCAGCCCGGGTCGGGTCGTGACAAAACCAGTCTCTGAGGACGATATTCGGTCTTATCAGACTATACTACTTGTGAACGATACATACACTTGCGTTGAGCATTTGGAAATCGGCTGACAAGTTTTGGCGTCGTTGCCGGGGACTGGCGTACATCTAATAACGAATCATCTGTTTTTATTTCTACTTTGGCTTTATTTTTTTATTTTTATTTTTACTATGAGAACCGTGTACCTTAATTTGTTTGTTGATTTTTATATGTTTCAGGAATCTAGTGTATGCGAAGAAAGAGAGGAGCATATACACTTGTTCCCTTCAATCCTGAAATTGAGAAAACCTGCAAACAGAATAGGCGTGAAAAGAGAATTGCAGACTTACTAGCAATGAAAAACCAGAGGAACAACGAGTTAAACGGAAGGCTGGGTGATGATCAACACAGCCATGAAATACCCGAAGATATGCCCAGAAATAATGAGGTACCAGCTGCCATGGGACAAGTCCCGCCACCTGCAGAAAAGAGTCTGGGGGATTATGTTTTTCCCACAGTCACAGGTGCACAAACTTGCATCAGGCTCCCAGCTATATGGGCCAATAACTTTGAGATCAAGCCAGCCATCCTGAGCATGGTCCAGAATACAATATAATTTGGGGGACTGCCATCTGAAGATCCCACATGCACATTGCAAACTTTCTGGAGCTGTGTGTCACTTTTAAATACAATGGCGTTACTCCGTCTATGAGGCTCTTCCCGTTCTCACTGAGGGATAGAGCCAAAAGCTGGTTGAACTCACTGCCTGCCAACTCCGTCACTACCTGGCAGGACCTAGCATAAACATTTCTAGCAAAGTTCTTCCCTCCTTCCAAAGCAGCAAAGTTAAGGGGAGAGCTGAGCAACTTTTATCAGGTGGATGATGAGTCGCTCTATGATGCATGAGAACGATTTAAGGACTTGCAAAGGAAATACCCACATCATGACATTGAGAAGTGGATGTTAGTCCACATTTTTTATAATGGGCTGAGCGTTACTACGCGTATTATAATTGATGCAGCAGCAGGGGTGCTTTCATGAGAAAAAGTGCCAATGATGCACATGAGTTACTAAAAGATATGGCCGCCAATAATCATCAAGGGGCACATGACATGTCAGTCAGCAGCAGGAAGGCTATGGGCATACATGAGTTAGATGCCATCACTGCCCTAAATGCACAGGTGACCCTTTTGATGAAGCAACTGGAGCAGAATACCATGTCTATGAATTCAGTCCAGATGCCAGTAAACTGTGAGATTTATGGTGGGCAGCACTCCTTTGACAGATGCACATCGGTGGATCCAAATAATGTGTCCATGGAGCAAGTTTAGGAAGCTGAGAACTTTCAGAGGCCTTATATTTCCAACACATACAACCCAGGGTGGAGAAATCACCCTAACTTTTCGTGGAGGAACGATCAGCCTCAGCAGCAATAATATCAAGGTGGTTACCAAAACTAGCAGGCACAGAATCAGGCTACCTCATCCCATCAGTTTAGACCACCTACACAACAGGAGAAGCCTGATGATCTGAGAGCTGCATTTCTGACACTCACCAATTCGCAGAATCAGTTCATAACTGAAACCAGGTTCGCTCTCAGGAATCTGGAAACGCAGGTTGGACAAATGGCAAACATGAAAACCAACAGGCCGCAGGGTACTCTTCCGAGCAACACAGAGGTCAATCCTAGAGAGTAGTGTCAAACAGTGTGGTTGAGGAGTGGAAAGCAGTTGGAGCAGGTTGCTCCCCAGCCAGCAGTGGTAAGTGAGAAGGAGTGTGAAAAAGCAACTGATGTAGAGAATGAGGGGGTCACTGAGGTAAGCCCTACAGTTGAGACAGCTCAACGAACACATTTGAGGGAGTTCATTGATAGAATCCCTTACCCTCAGAGGTTACAAAAGAAGGCAATTGACAAGCAGTTCTCCAAATTCTTGGAGGTGTTTAAGAAGTTGCACATAAATATCCTCTTCATTGAGGCGCTAGAGCAGATGCCCACATACTTCAAATTCATGAAGGATATATTTGGGAAAAAGAGGAGGCTAGTGGATTATGAGACGAGATCATTGTGAGGAGGAGTGCCATCCCGCAAAGAAAGCGCCTCTTGTCGAACGATCCAGGAAACTTTACCTTACCCTGCACTATTGGCAGGGTAACATGCAACATGGTCCTGTGTGACTTAGGGGCTAGTATCAATCGCATGCCACTTTCTGTATTCAAGAGATTGGGTTTGGGAGAATGCCAGCCAACCACAGTCAATTAGCAGTTAGCTGACCGAACCGTAGTGCACCCAGAGGCATAATAGAAGATGTGCTTGTCAAGGTAGGGAAGTTCTTCTTCCCAGCAGACTTCCTCATTCTGGACATGGAGGAAGATGATGAGATACCCATCATTTTGGGGAGACCCTTCCTTGCAACAGGGAGAGCTTTAATTGATGTAGAGAAGAGAGAACTGAGATTAAGGGTCCAGGAGGAAGAGATGGTCTTCAAGGTCTTTAAATCTACCATCGAGTCTCAGGCCAGCAACAAGTACTTCGTAGTAAGCACGACTGACACAACAATTCAGCTAGCACAGGCCAAAGCCAGGGAGATCATTTTGACAGCTGTGAAGCCACAAGCTAGTTTAAAAGCTAAAACAAAAATTGATGATATGAAAGTCATCGAACAGGTAAGTCTTACTGAACCCCCTCTTGTGAAAAAGAAAAATAGAATGAGAAAGAGGAGGATGATTATGAAGTGGATAGGTTGTGGGGTTAAAATACCCCAAATGAATAAATGAGTAATCTGCGTCCGGCTACAAGACGTTAAAGACAACGCTACTTGGGAGGCAACCCAAGTTTTAAATTACACAATTTAGTTTTAAATAGAACAGTCTCACTTTTGATATTTCTTGTGGTGTTGTGATGACAGGTGGAGGAAGCGGAGACTAAGCACGAAGAAGAGGATGAAAAACACAGAATCGGGAGAGCACCGCGGTGCCATTGTGCGGGACCGTGGTGCCTAATGTGCAGATAGGTCGCAGGAGTTTATGCACCACGGTGCCATTGTGCAGGACCGCGGTGCCGGAGAAGTAGAGAGGCCACAATACTTTTGGCACCTCGGTGCCGTCAGGCAGTACCGCAGTGCCGGAATGGGATTTTCAAATTAAAATCCCTAATCCCCCAAATCCTTTCCCACACAAACACAAATCCTCCATCTCTCTAAAAATTCTGAAAATCCCTTTCTCTACCCATAAAAATCTCTAACAAACTTCCCCAAAATCTTCCAAAAATCCCTACACAAACCCTCACATCTTGCACCACCATCATTCCTTCCAATTGGGTCAAGAAATTGGTGAAGAATAACCCTTCAAAAAGGTAATCTTCATAATTGTTCTTGCAATTTCAAGGCTAGTAGGGAAAGTAACTTATAAGTTTGGGGGCATACGAGCTTTGTTGGTAGGGTGTTGGGCGAAAGTATATTGGGCGACTGTGTAGTTGTGTGGATTGAGGCTCATTGTGGTATAGATGTTGTGTATTACTGCTGTGGACCGAATTTTGGTTGGTTATTGTTGATTGTGTGAAGTGTTAGTTGTTGGGAAACCTCGAGGAAATAAAGGAAACGCTGCCGAAAATTTTTCAACAACCTTCATTATGGCCTCTAGGAAACGAACTTCAAGAGCTTCTCCATCTTCATCAGCCCCAGAGTATGATGTGACTCGATTCACCAACAAACAGGCGGAGGATCGATACAATAAGATTAGTACTAGGGCATTGATACCAAAATGAGGCATGTATTACCAGGCCATGCCATTTGATGATAAGGATGACTACGAGCCTATTAGAGCCATGATTGAGGCAAATGGGTGGAGAAGATTCACCAATCCAAAGAGGATCACACTTCATAATTTGATGGGCGGTGCTTTGTTAGAGGGAAATATGTGCATGTCAATTCCGAAATAGTGAACGGGATACTAAGGACCTATGGTGTGGAGGACCAAGGTGATAATCCAAACCATTTTAGAAGTTTGTCACAAAACGTCAACCACATCATATATGATGTAGTTGCGCAGACATTGTGCTACCCAGGCGCTGAGTTTAGTTTTGCCCGCAACGGATCCAGGAGACTTGCCCGATGCCAATTTAATAGAACAGCTAAAGGATGGCTATATTTCATAAGTGCACGCTTGATTCCGTCAACTTATTTTACAAATGTGCCCTCAGATAGAATCAAGCTCATTTATGGCATCATGATGGGCATGACAATTGATGTGGGGAGAGAAATAGTGCAGAGCATAAGGGAGATTAGTAGGCTGACTACTACGGGTGTATTGAGACATGGTTCACTCATTACTGCCTTATGTCATAGGCATGGAGTCCCAACATTCGACACTGATATCCTAGAGAAGAGTCAGTCTGTTGTGACATACAGTTTAGTGCACTCATTTCTTGACCCACATCCAGGACCAGCAGCAAGAAAGGGCCCAGCAGCAACAGACGCAGCAGCCATGGATGAGGAGGAGCCTGAGGCATAGGCACACAATGAAGCAGGCGAAAGCAGCCATCAGCCTCCCCTGTCCTTAGAGCCTCCAATGTCAATGATGGAGCAGATGCTCTTGAACCAACAAAGGATGTTGTGGAATCAAGAGCAAATGATGCAAGACCATCAACATCTGACCCAGCGTGTTGATAATTTGAGTTCCATGTTCACCCAATGGACGATGCAGTATCCACCGTCACCACCACTATGTTGAGCCGCTGTATGTCTGTAAGTCGTCCCATTTTAATTTTTGAGTCTTTTACACATTTGGGATAATGTGTAGTTTAAGTTTGGGGGGGGGGGGAGTTTTTATTTAATTTATTTTTGTGAGTCTTTTGTTTGTTTTTTGTGTTTTGTATGAGTCAATTTTTTTTATGAGTCATGCATGCTGTAGTTACTTGAAAACGCCTAGTGAACTAAGGGGGATAATATAGTAGGAATAAGAAGCTAAAATCTATGTGCTTAAGTTAGATATGTCAAAAGTTCATGAAAATCTGATTATTTGGAATATTTGATGCTTAGCGTATGTGTTGTCAATTGTAAATGTATGTGAAGTCTGTTTTCTTGCTATTTGAGGTGAAATAGTTAGGATGTACATGCTTAGGGAGATGATTCAGGCATTTCGTTGTTAGCCCTTCTTACCATTCATTGTCTACCTTGCACTAAATTGTATCACTAGTCAGCCCCGTTGAGCCTAAAATAAGTTATTTCTTTGACACCCTATAATTTCCTTATGTGCCATAAGCAGTAATTAAAAAAAATTGGGATGAAGAAGTGTGAAAAAGAAATACAAAAGAGAGTAAAAAATTGATGCACCCCAATAAAAAAAAATATGCTAAAGCTTAAGTTTGGGGGTGCCTATGTGAATGTGTTTCATGCTCTCAAAAACAGAAGAGGGGAACGATAGTTATGAACTAAAAAAGAACACAAAAAAGAAGGACCAAATGGTTGAATGAGAACAACGCTTATGGTACGTAATTTGAGCCTAAATGCCAACTTTTACCTACCCCTTCCTAAGCCTACATTACAACCCTGAAAAGTCCTGACGATCTCTAGAATGTATGTCTATGATTAGTGGAGAATAGCAAGTAAACAGACCCATAGAACTAAATAAAATTGATATGCATATGTTAGGTGTTCATGCTTCAATTACTTATGATTGAAATGAATTTGAGAAATATCTAACTTGAAATTCTGGATTGCTAAATTCATGCTATATCGGTTCCTGCATATTATCTCAACTGACATTCATGTGTTTCTAAGTCTTTGTGCAGCTGCTTGATTTGAGTCTTTGAGTCTCTTATTTTTGTGTCTTTGTCTTTGTTTTGATCTTTGCTCGAGGGCGAGCAAAAATTAAGTTTGGGGGTGTTAGGCGTATTTTGTATACGCCTTTCGAGTCATTTTTAGTTGGTATTTTACTAGTTATTGTTGTGTTTAGTATAGTAGTAGGTTTGTTTTTCTTTCTTTTGAGTCACAATGGTGCGAAAAGGCAAAATGGCAAAAAAGGAACGAGAAATGGGCAGAAAAGGTGCTCCCGAGGCGAAAAGGACGAAAAGTTGGCAACTCAGAGCGAAAGAAGGCAGCACCGCGGTGCCACTATGCAGAACCGCGGTGACTTATTTACCGAGGAGCCACAGGACTTTCAGCACCGCGGTGCCATTTGTGCTGAGAAGCTGCATAAGTTTCGGCACCGCGGTGCCTACGCGAGAAATTCTAGATCCGAGGAGAAATTGGCCAGGGGAAAAGGGTCCATAGGACACGAAATTTGAAACATATTTAAAGCCCTAGGGATTATTCTATGAAGAGGGGGTCATTCTACAACACAATACAACTCAAGGCGGATTTAGAGCGACAATTGGATACTTTGTTCTACGTAATTTTCTTTCTTTCGTTTTTAATTCAGTTTATATATGGATATTGTGTTAGTTCTTAGCGTGACTATGACTAGGAGCTAAACACTCTATTAGGGCTTTCCTTGTGAATCGATTGAAACTTTATTCATGATTTAATGCATTAGTTGATTTCTTCTTCACTTGATTAAAATCTATTCAATAATTGGTATGAATGTTTGATAGTTAATTGATCACTAATTATCATAATCTATATGATTTCGAATCAAGAACCGAAAGGAGATATTTGGATATGCTGTAATTGAATAGACATAGGTTAAAATCGCGGACGACAGTACCCCGATACGTGTGTAGCATTATAGATAATTGTTCTTAATCCTCATATGTGGTAAATCTGATCATAGATATATAGAAGGGTTCTGCACTGGGGTTGGACGATTATATATCCTAACCAGAATATAAGACAGTCTAGTTAACCGCTATCTTAACGTAGAAGAAGAAGTCATTCTAGTCGCATTAAGGATTGAGTAGAGTGGATAGTCGAGGATCTTGGAAGCCCTAATTCATTCATAACTGATTAAAACTTAAATAGTTTAGTTAAATCTTGCAATTATTCTAGTAGTTAAACGAAAACCCCAACCAAATATCGATTGCCAAATAGATAATATAAAATTGATGAATGGTACTTAGAAACCAATCTCTGAGGACGATATTCGGTCTTATCAGACTATACTACTTGTAAACGATACGTACACTTGAATCGGCTGACAAGTATATTCTTGGTTCTAGACCTTTATCTATTTCTAATATGTCGCTTTAATGATTGATATAGGAAAAGTATATGGTTTCTGAAGACGGAAGGAAATATGTAATGGAGGCAGTTAATGCAAGTTGGCGAAGTTATAAATGCAGAATTAAGAAGAATCACTTCTATAAATATGATAGTGATGATTTAATATGGTTTCACAAACCTGAGACTATTTCAGCACCTCAGTTTCAGGGCCTCTTAAATTATTGACATTGTGAAAAGATTGAGGTATTCAATTAAATTTGCTTAAGTTTTCGTGTAATAATGATGTAATATTATTCTAACTTATTATTTTTATCTCACAGGCATAATGTAAGAGAAATAGAGACAATCGTCTATTGATGGATGATATGCACACGATGGGTCGTAAGTCATTTGCAATGTTACGTCATGAATTGGTATACACTTTTCTTTTTCAATAATTGAATTATCTCTTTGCTTCCATTAGTTCTCACTAATTTTAATTTGTAAAAATTTAAGGCTTAGGTTTTTGTGTGCTAAATTTCATTTTGTTTTTACAACAACAAAAGGATCCGAATAAAGAAGAACCTTCTCAAGCAAAGGTCTACAAAGAATCAAGGAAAAGAGTTCCAGGGAGAACATACCATACCATCAACGAGAAAACTGAACATAATATTGCGAGTTAACAAATTGTATTATCATATATTTGCGTACTATTGATAATTTAGTAAGACAATGACTTAGCATTCTATAAATAGGCAAAGATAGATGCTATGGAGTCCACCTAACACGGAGAAGGTAGCAACTCTAAGGATCTATTTCTTTACTCTGAAGTGCTTCAAGGTCCCAAAAGCAAAGATAGCTTACGACTTGTCGGAAAAGGTATGACAAAGACTGATTTGATGAAAAAAGAGAAAAAAACAGGTTTCATAATTCCGGAGGAACTCTTGCAGAGTATGAAAGTTGAGTTAGTGCAACAGCTTGCACCGACCGTTGCATCAGTGATTATATTACAACTACAAGAAGCTAATCCTGGAATAAATCTTGTGATTCCTTCTTTTGGGAGTCCATCAATTCTAAATGATTCGTCTAGTGCACCGCATGTCAGTGAACCAAATGGACAGTCTCCTGGGATAACTAATCAGGTAATTTTGGTGTTTCCCTTCTTTCCAACACATAGTAATATTCTGGAGCTTGAAATTTTATATATTATTATACTGTGGAATTATAAGTTTTTATATGAGTAAACTACATTAAAATTATTATTTATGATGTTTTGGCTTGTCTACCATTTTTTTTACTTATGACTATTCTTTATGTTACCTTGTATGAGTTGGTGAGCTAAATGGACCAGAAATCTAGCAATCTAACAAATGGACGTGTAGGTGGAGGCTTATGTGTAGATATTTTAATTTTGTGAACAATTATTTTGTAATATGTCCTAAGGGGTCTAATATTGTAATATTGTACATTTGTGAACAATTAGTAATACAATCTTTTATTATTATTATTTTTCTCTTTTAATTATTTATTTTGCAATATTGTGTACCTGGTCGTCGCATTAGGTGGTTAAAAAAGCCTCAAAACAATCGAAAATGTAATGCAACGGCTCTGTCTGGCCGTCGCACTAGAGGGGTGGCCTGGCCGTCGCATTAGGTGGTTAAAAAAACCTCAAAACAATCGAATATGTAATGCGATAGCTCTGTCTAGCCGTCGCATTAGAGGGGTGGAACACGTTGCATTAGGGGTGAGGGAGCCGTCGCATTAGGGGTAAGGGAGCCATCGCATTAGGGTGGTGGGAGACGTTGCATTAGATATACAGCTAATGCAACGGCTAAATACAGCCATCGCATTAGCCTCATATCCAATGCAACGGCTGGACGCTCGTCGTATTAGGCCCTTCTGGCCGTTGCATTAGACCTAATGCAACGCCAGGAGATTCCACGTCTCCTAGCCGTTGCATTAGATCTAATGCAATGGCCAGAAGGGCCTAATGCGACGAGAATGGGGCGTCGCATTAGCTGAGAAATGTAGTAGTGTTCCCCATCCCATTTCAACATACTAATTGCAAGAGACAAATCTCTTCTAAAGTTTTGTCGGAATCCCTAGCATTATAGACTTAGCAAATTACATCATAGTTTCCAGAACTTACAAATCGAGGAACGTTTGCGTGTGCACCCTCAGACTACACAAAGCTTCGAGATTCAATAGCTTGGATTGCAATATTCAAAATGTAAGTCTTTTGACGAAGTAATTACATTGTGCTTTGCACTTATTTTTACATTACATATCATACTTCAGTTTGACCGCTTATGTCGGGTTTGAAACATAAATTTCAAATTCCGCTGCGTGTACGAACCCGACGTAAACACCTACAATCTGAGTTGTTTCGTGTGATATGTAATGCATATTAATGATAATATGGGTTAAGATTTATTTAGATCTATATTTTATGTGTTTAAAAGCTTTAAAATCCTAAATCTTTAGAACACATGGTCATTTGCCCAGATCTGTTAATGCAATAATGTATTCGAACAAATCAATCAAATAAATAACTCTTCTAAGTTGATATGCGTTATCCGGCTTAAAGCATGGTGCATTGAAACGAAGAATGAGAAGAAAATTAGATTTGATTCGGAAATTTCAGATTTGTGTTTCTGGAGGAAAGGCACTGCAGTGCTGCTAGAGTTTTTGTGGAGGCACCACGGTCCTGTTCTTGGGAGTCGTGGTGCTTTTTATCAAGAAAGCTTAAAATTAATTTTTTGGACTCACTGCCTTCGAGGCACCGCGGTGCCACCTTTTAGGACTGCGGTGCCTGTGACGGTAATTTACGGAACCTCGGTGCCACATCTTAGGACCGCGGTGCAAATGAATTTTGCAGATTCCAGTGGCACACTGCTGGGACCGCGGTGTCGACGACAGTTTTAAAAAAAATTTATTTCGAAAATCAGAAACAGAGACTTAAAAGTTTCAGATTCTGAAGTTTTAAAAATTTTATTTTCTGAAAATAAGTTTTAAAATTGGACAGATTTGGTCCTTTTGGGCAAATTTTTAATTAAAGAAAGTTTTCTGAAAATTGATTTTAGGTTCTGGAAATTGCAAACAGGTCCCAGAAACTTGAAAATATTTTCTGAGGTTTATAATTGTATTATTGAGTTTATAGGGGTTAAGATTGTACTCTTAAATTCTTAAGGGACTAAACTGTAAATATTTAAATTTTGCAGAATTCCTGAAAATCAGAATTTTGAAATCAGAAAATATTTAGGGACTGTTTGACATTTACATAGATTATATAGTTTAGACAAACAGACCCATAATTATCATTAGTAGTATATTATTGAATAATATACAAATGTGCTAAGTGATTGAATGCGATGCATTTAAATTATTAGCATAGCGTCCACAATTATTGTCTGGGTAGGCGGCGCCCAGTAATTGTTTAATTTCAAATGACCGCTATAACTGTCTGGGTAGACGGCACCCAGTATGTGATTAAAACCATCTTTATCATGCCTGTTGGGTTTGATAGTTTCCCATCTAATTGTGTTTAGAAATTCCATGATAGGATGTCATATGATGTATGACTTGATTGTTGATCTTGAATGAATCCCCGAAAATTAAAAATGTTCCCCAAACATTAAATACAAGTCTAATTATAACGCGTCGTCCATTATAATTGCTAGGATGCTAAATCCTTTTCGGCGATACGAGTATTTATGCCAAAGCATTTGCTCTAAGTCTAAGAGTACTGAGGCCCTTTCATAGATGCGTGAAAATGAAAGTAAAAAATAAACTTTTGTAGGTATTTTCACCAAAGTATTTGCTTGCAAAGGCTAAATTTACTTAGGCATTTAAACGCAGTCGTGTAATGGGGTTGACTTGTTTAGATGAATCTTGGCGCCAAAGTGTCAGACTAGTCTAAAGACGTAAGATTAAAATGAAAGATATTTAATCGAAACAAAAGTTGTAGAGTTGTTTTACAATTGGTTGAGGATTTACCAAATTGTGCTATTGAAGTTATCAGCCAAAGAAAACACAGATATAGCATATGTTTGGATCTTGGCCCATTATGACCTTTATATTAATTTAAGTCTGTATTCTACCTTGGGGTCGTAGAAGTATGCAAAATAGTGGGAGCTAATTAAACAAAAGGTCATGTTAAATTAGTCTATAATGAATGTGTATTATTGGAAGAATGAATTGTTGATTGCATTTTTTCTACTCTATCTATATCTTCAAATCTTCAGAAATGTCAAACTTTTCATTGAAAATGCTTATGGAGTCTAACAAAATTACTGGACCCAACTACATAAGCTGGCTCAGGAATGTCAGAATTGTCCTGAGACAAGAACAGATTGAGTATACATTGGACAAAGTGTTCCCCACCGCTCCGACGGAGGACTCTGCTGAGTATGCAACCTTCGACAAGGCTTCCTACGAGAAATATTATAAGGATGCCACCTCAGCTAAATGCCTAATGTTGTCTTCTATGTCACCACCATTGCAAAGACAGCATGAAACTATGAGGCCCAATGAAATGTTAGCCCATTTGAGGAGTCTCTATGATTCGCAGTCTCAGACAATGGAGTATGACCTTCTAATAGAACTCTTCAAGTGTAGGCTAAATGAAGGGGGCCAAGTTTCACCTCATGTGTTGAGGATGATTGAGTTGATTGAGAGGTTGGACGCCATTGACATAAAGTTTCATGACAGAGTCTCCACCACCTTCATCATGAACTCACTTCCTAGGTCGTTTGAGAGTTTCATTGTTAATTATAATATGAATGGAACTAAAGCGACATTGCCAGAGTTACATAATATGCAGAAAACTTTTGAATCTTCGACCTCCAATAGCAAGCCTATTCTGATGGTTTTCTCCTCTAGTTGCCCCAAACCGAAAGGTAAGGGACAATAGAAGGGGAAGGGCAAAGTTGTTGCTCCGGCAGTAGCAATGAAGCCCAAGGGAGGGGCGAAGAAGAAGAAGAAGAAACTGCTGGCATCAGATGTTTGTATGAATTGCAATAGGAAAGGGCATTGGAAAATGGATTGTACTGCTTCAGGCGGAGGAATGGCACCAGGTGTTTCATCCTCTACTGGGCAAGGTATGTTTGTAATTGAAATTAATCTATCTATAAATGATTCTCACTCCTGGGTACTTGATGCCGCTTGTGGATCACATATTTGTACATGTGCAGGGGCTAACTGATAGCAGGAATATTGGGCCTCGCGAGGTGGACTTGCGCATCGAAAATGGAGCACGAGTTGCTGCTGAGCGCGTGGGAACTTATAGGATAGATTTACCTTCCGACAAAGTTTTAATATTAAACTATTGTTATTATGTTCCTTCTTTAACGAGGAATATTATTTCCATTCCTGTACTTGATTCAGAGGTTTTTTTCTTAAACACGTCTAATGGCAATATGGTTTTGACTTTTGATGATGTTGTGTATGGAATTGCGCCTCTTGTGAATAGATTGTATACATTAAACTGCCGCAGGAAAATTTTCAATGTACAAAATAAAAGGGCTAAGTTAAATGAAAGAAATTCTACCTACTTGTGACATTGCAGACTTGGTCATATCAATTAAACGAGGATAGAACAGTTGAGGAAATTAAATTACCTCGAACCATTTGACTTACAATCGTATGGTAACTGTGAATCCTGCTTGAAGGGTAAGATGACCATTAAACCTTTTTCTGGAAAGGGGATCCGTGCCAATGAGGTGCTTGAGTTGGTACATACAGAAGTATGTGGACCATTTCCAACTCAAGATAGAGAAGGTTTCTCGTACTTCATCACTTTTACAGACGACTTATCAAGGTTTGGATATGTGTATCTTATGAGACACAAATCCGAGGCTTTTGAGAAGTTTAAGGAGTTTAAGTGTAAAGATGAGAAACATCTCTCAGAGAGTATCAAGACTCTCCAATCTGATCGTGGGGGTGAATACTTAAGTAAATAATTTCTTGACTACTTAAAGCTTCATCGAGTTCATTCGAATGGACACCTTCTGAAACACCACAGATGAATGGTGTTGCCGAAGAGAAATCGAACCTTACTTGATATGGTTCGTTCCATGATAAACTTTTCAGCTCTTCCAACATACCTTTGGGGATACGCTATTTTAACCTCGATATATGTTCTGAATAGAGTTCCATCTAAATCAGTCGAAAAGACACCATATGAGGTACAATATGACAAGAAACCATCACTTAGACATATGAGGCCATGGGGGTGTCCTGCATATGTCAAAAAGTTGATCACTGATAAATTGGAATCTAAAAGTGAGAAATGTTACTTTGTTGGGTATCCAAAGGAAACTAAGGGATACTACTTCTATATTCCTGGAGAACATAAGATATTTGTTTCTAGGAACACAACTTTCCTTGAAGACGAATATGTCTACAAGGATGAGAGTTGCACGTAGATAACACTTGAAGAAATTCAAGAACAAGGTAATATAGAGGTTGAATTCTTGCCCGATGATGAAGGCAAGAATTCAGTGGGAGATTTTGGAGAAGATTGGGTATTTAGGGTACCTCCTTCGGCCGGTGGGAGTGCTACAAGGAGTAATGCAGAAATGCAAGATCTTCCGGCACAGACCTTGGGAGCAATTGCACCAGTTGCATTTCCTCCCATTAAGGAAAGACATGAAAATGATATTCCTGAAAGCTCTAATGTTGGTGGATTGACCACAAGAAGAACCTACTCACAAATGTAACATACCAGAATCGAATCGCAAAACAATCAACTCCGTAGGTCTACTAGATCTCATCTTCCTCCGAAAAGACTAAATCTACTTGTGGAAACACAAAATGAGCTAGATATTCCAGATGATGACGAGCCTAGAACCTACAGCGAAGCAATGCTAGACATTGATTCAAAGAGATGGCAAGAAGCCATTAAATCCAAAATGGAATCTATGTATATCAATCAGGTGTGGAACTTGGTTGATTTGCCAAATGGGGTTAAACCCATAGGATGCAAATGGGTCTTCAAGAAGAAGATTGATGCATCTGGTAAGATTCAGACTTATAAAGCTAGACTGGTAGCTAAAGGTTTTACTCAGCGTCCTAGTGTGGATTATGATGAAACCTTTTCACCGGTGGCTAAGATAAAGTCTATTCGAATTTTGCTTGCGATAGCTGATCGGTGTATTTTATACACACTTTTTGAGTCATTTTTAGTTAGTATTTTACTCATTTTGTTTATGTTTTGTATAATATTAGGGTCGTTTTCTTTTCTTTTGTGTCACAACGGTCAGAAATAGATAAATGACAAAAAGGAGATGAAATGAGCATAAATGAGATGGAATTGCACACAAAAGGGCCAAGAAATGAAGTCTAAGAAGTTCCGGGAAGTATAGAGGAGATCAGACAAAGTCCGGGCGAAAAAAGGATGACGAAATGAAAATCCGCCAGAAAGTTGATTTCGCTGCAGGTTTTTCGGCGCCGTGGCGCCCAATCTCAGGGCCACGACGCCGACGCGGTATTTTTGACGTTTTGGGCCGAATTTGACATGTTTTCAGGGTCCAAAAGGGATAACTTTTCTTACCTACATAATCTCTAACCCTTGACCTAAAGGATTCTTGGGCTATATATAGTCTCTACATCATTAGGGGATGGATCGATCCATTGTACATACAACACAACTTAGGAAGCTAAGATTTGAGGCTTTTCAAGTATTTTCTTTTCTTTCTTTTGCTTTGTTTATTTCAGTTCATGTATGGAGATTGTATTAGTTCTTAGCGTGACTATGGCTAGGAGCTAATTACTTTATTAGGGATGTCCTTGTGATTCTCTTGAAACTCTTATTCATGAATTAATACATTAGTTGATTTCTTCTTCACTTGCTTAAGATTTATTCAATAATTGATTTGATTGTTTGATAATTAATTGATCACTAGTTATCATCACTTATATGAGTTCTAATCGAAATCCGAAAGGGGAGATTGTGAATATTCTATATTTGAATAAACATAGGTTTAAATCGTGGACGAAAGTACCCCGATACTTGTGTAGCTTAATAGGTTATTGTCACGACCCAACCCCGGGCCCGCGACTGGTGCCCTACATGGGCACCCCTTACAAGTATACATCAGAGAATAGCAGCGGAACATACAAAACTCATAAAATACTTAGACATTAAATATCAACAGACTAGTCGATAAGGCCACCTTCCGGGAAATATACACAACCCAAAAATAAAAATAGTTACATCTTTGTTCTTGCAACCCAATCCACAAGATATGACTACAGACCTCTAAGAATAACAACTATGACGGGACATGGCTCCGCCATACCCCTGAATGTACATAAATCTACAACATCAGGGAAAACGGTACCAAAAGACAAGCCTCCGGAGAAATGGAGCTTCTGACAACTTGTCAGTGATCCTAAGAATGAGGATCCACCACCTGCTTACCCCTACATGCGGCATGAACGCAACCCCCGAGGAAGGGGGTCAGTACAACAGATGTACCAAGTATGTAAAACTGAAAGTACTGAAATGAAATCATAAAGTCTAAAATAAAGTTGGAGACATGTATGATAATTCAAATAACAGTACACTGTGCCTTACTAACAATGAGAGTAATCAAGAGTATACTTTACTGCATAAAAATAGGAGGCTCATGATCAAAGTAGGTCCACCCGCCCGCAGTATCATTAAGCAATCCTACTCCTGGGACTATTTCACCTGCATAGGTTCTGTGGACCCGCAATGAGGTCATCCGCCTCGCATTAGACTATTTCACCCGCATGGGCCCGGTGGGCCCGCAATGAGTACAAACGCCGCACTCGCATCATGAGTAGCAAATCCATGGAATAAGTAGTAACCCGGGAGTTTACCCCGCAAGAATAACATAACCTAGCGCAACCGGCTATCATACATAACATAAGCACCACCGGCTTATCATACATAACATAAGCAAGTTAAGAAATCCCCTAACTTCTTATTAGCCTTATTTATATACACTCTCATTTTAGTTTACTTAAGGCACTAACATGTCATTATAAAATTCGAGAATTTAACCCAAAGTACTATGTACCTTTTTCCTTTTTACAATGACTATTTCTTATATAAAATCCCCAAGATACTAACGCCCGTAGTATCAAGGCTTGTCTACTTTTCAAAATAAGTTACTATACCTTTAGAAATACATTTCAAGGCTTTAAAACAAAGTAACTTCTACTTTCACAACCTAGGCAACTCGTGCCTATAAATCAAGTAGACATTCTCTTAACTTTCCATAAAGCCGTTATAACTAACTTCCCATAAAGCCGTTATAACTCTTTATGTTTTAGACAATTACATTCTTTTTATAACCAAGAGACTTATACTTTCAAAATCCAAGTATCATATACTTTCAAAATACTTCAAGTCTCTTAACTTTAGAAATCAAGTTTCTTAACTTTAGAATAGTTCAAGGAATCAATACTTTCCAAATCAAGTAATCTATACATTTTCAAGTCAAGAAATCTTTGTTTACCTTATTAGAATACACCATTCTTTTTACTTTCCATAAAGTTATTATAACCAACTTTATGCTTTTGAAACCAAGGCATTTCTATCCTTTAAAAACAAGTGAGTTAATTCTCTAACTCAACCAACTTAGACATTCTTGAAACAAGTCAAGGATATCCAATGAACTGAATTCATTTAAATCTCGTACGTCTACCGTACTATACATTTATAACTACTCATGCTCAAGAGATAAGAAAGTTTCCACATACCTCTCCGGCTCAATCCATTTGCTAAGTTGAATACGCCGCACGTAGAATGTCAACCTATAATGACCACAATACGCCCATCAATTACTAGCTTTCAACGTAGAATATTCCTAAGTATAAGGACTCTTAATTCTACGGAAAATTGGGCAACACTTCTTTTGTTTCTACGTACTTTTCCACCTTTTTCAAGGCCCGAAAATCAATTACCAAACGCCACATTTAAGGCCCAACAATTCAGCAATACAAAGGGGATTACACGTCTTAACAGGACGTGTAAAATTCTGCCCGACAATTTATACAAAACAGTCCAAAAGTCAATGCCATTCTCGGCTAATATAAGCAACAATGCAAAGTCTATTCCACTTCTTTTTCAATCCATATTGTCGTTCCAACATGTTATATAGTCGCAACCAACTTTAACAACTATAATCTCCTCTTTATATAACATGCGACGACTAAAACTAATAACTAAATTGAGTTACAATCTTAAAGGCAAATCATGCTAGTTTCGGTTCTTAGGCTTCCAAAATTCCATAACACTTATCAATCTTCATAATACATATCACATGATCATTTCTAACTTATCATAACATGGAATCTTCAATTACAATAGCAAGATGAAGATTTATACCTCAAATAAGCCCAAATATTATCCAAGACTTCAAGTCGATCCTTAGCAACTTTTAGCTCCTCTTCTTATGTTCCAATCCGCTCCAAGCACTCCTTAGAAGCTCATAACCAACTTCTCTTCAATTTCAAACTTCAAAGTTGAAGAACACCTTAGGTTTTCACCTTGCGACTAACGTGAAAACGTAGTTTTTCCGGGATTTTTATATTGAGATATCCTTGTAATACCCTTAGGAACCTTGGGTTGAAGTATTGTGAATTATGAACAACAATTGCAAAAACTTTTGTTTGGGAGAAGCCCCATTGTCGAGAGCTCTTTAAAAGCAAGAAAAATGTGAATTTTTCCTAAGCGTTTAAAGCTTGTCTTGCTACTAGTAGTAGTATGTATTTATAACACCATCAAGGGCTAAGATTGAACTCATGCGCGATTTAAGCACACACTAACGCAAGTGCACGTGTCGTGTCAAGTAATATAGTCTAGAAGACCGAGTTATCGTCCTCAGGGATTAGTGTTCGATGCTCAAATTGTATTCTATGGTATCTATTTGGTAACCGATGATTGATAAGTTGTTTATGACTATAATTATGAAAGCTAATTAAACTATGTTGTTTTACTTCAGTAATGGTGGAAATAGGGCTTCCAAATCTCCTCAACTATCCGCTTAACTTACTTATTAATGCAATTAATTACGGTTCTTCGTCTATTTTGAGATAGCAGGTTAACTAAGCCGTTTTATACTCCTGTTAAGGTAATATAAACACTCAACCCCAATATAGAACCCTTCTACCTTTCGGTGATAAGATTGACTATAAATGGGGATTAAGAGCAATAACCTATTAATACTACACAAGTATCGGGGTACTTTCGTCCACGATTTAACCTATGTTTATTCAACTACAGCATATTCACAATCTCCCCTTTCGGCTTTCGATTAGAAATCATAAGGATTATGATAATTAGTGATCAAGTAATTACCAAGCATTCAGGACAAATATTGAATAAATCTCAACAACAAGAAGAAGAACCAAAAACATGCATTAATTCATAAAGATAAGTTTCAAGTGAATTGACATGGAAAGCCCTAGATTGATTTAGTTCCTAGCCATAGACATGACAAGAACTAAATTAATATCCAACATAAACTGTAAAGAAATAAAACAAGAAACAAGAAATTACTAAGAATAGGTCTCCAATCTTGATCTCCAAAAGTTGTGTGATTTAGCAAGAAGAGGAACCCTTAAATCTGACCTAGAGTCCTCTTTTTATAGTCTCCAAAACGTGATGCAGGTTTTCCTTCAGGCCTTGGCCCATTATCATTCGAATTTGCTAATTTTTCCGCCTCGGCGCCATGCCCCAGAATCAGCCGGCCGGAATCATCGCGCTCTACGAATATTGGGCGCCATGGCGCTCGACTGCTGGCTGAGGCCATGCACGCCTTTTTGTGCCGGTCACAACTTTCTAGCTTTTGAGCTCTGGAACCTCTGCCGCCTCTTTTTGCTCCTTTTCCGCCAATGAGCCACTTTAAACCAATATGACTCAAAAGAAAGAAAATATATCCTAAGATGACACGTATTTGTACAAAAATGGACAAAAGACTAACTAAAAATGACTCAAAAGGTGTATATAAAATACACCGATCATGAACCAATTGGATGGCTAAGATTGGTCCACTATGTCAAGCCTCAACTTGCCCTTTGACTTGGTCCATTTTATCAAGCTAACATTTTGCTACACTTGGCCTTATTTTCGTCCAAGATGATACATGTGGAGGGTGACACGTGTCACCCTCCCATTGGTCCATAACATGTCGTTTCCCGAAATTTCCATGACTGGCCAAAATATCGGAAACCTCGTGGGACCCACAAAAACGTATAATCTCTCGGGTGGCCCCACGTATCCAATTCTCAAAATAAAATTCCATGATTCCGATAAACTCTTAAAAGTCTTAAATAACAAATTCGAGAACCTAATTCTCATTAACAAACATTTCTCTTTTCCGAGGTTAGGAAGATTTTTCCCTCGGAAAACAATTCTTTCTTTCGTTCAAATTTTTACATCCTGATTCCTTACGTACATTCTTATATACATGTCCTGGAATTACGGGGTGTAACATTCTCCCCTCCATAGAAACATTCGTCCCCGAATGTTCCTTCGAGGTTGCATCTAAACGGATATTGACATAGTCCCTTGACTACACCCAACATAATCACACTTGCCACACATGGCCACATAACAATACTTATACTAAAACGTCAACCTGAACTCCAAGTGTCGACGTCGGTTATCTGCATAAAGCTTATGCTGACTCTGAGCTTTATTAATAATCTTTCCTGGACAAGCTTCGCCTTATCCACAGCCCGCTGAATCAAATCTGGGCCAACTAACTGAACCTCGTCTACGTCGAGCCAATCAATCGACGATATACACTTCCTTTCATACAAAGCCTCATAGGCCATCAGAATACTCGAAATGTATCTGTTATCGTACGTAACTCAGCAAGAGGCAAATAATCCTCCCAGCTATCTCTGAAATCAATAACACGGACCCGCAACCTATCCTCAAGTGCCTGGATATTACGCTCAACCTGTCTGTCGGTCTGAGGGTAAAATGCAATACTGAGACTCACCTGTGTCCCTAATCCCTTCTGAAAAAACCTCCAGAATTTATCCGCAAACTGAGCTCATCCGTCTGACATCATAAATGTAGGAACCCCGTGCAGTCTCACAATCTCTCTGCTATATAATCTAGCATAATCCTCAGCCGAGTAATTGGTCCTGACCAGAAGAAAATGGGCTGATTTCGTCAGCCTGTATACTATAACCCATAAGGAGTCGCACTTCTTCTGAGTACGATGCAACCCTGTACCATATTAATCACCTCACATTTCTAAGTCGGGATCTCAATCGCCTATAATAGCCCGCTGGGCTTCTGGTGCTCCACCTTGGCCTGCTACTAATTCGTACACTAAGCAACAAACTCTGCTACGTCCCTCTTTAGGCCATCTCACCAATACATACATATGAGGTCATGATACAACTTAGTCGACCTCGAATAAATAGAGCTATAAGCACTGCGTGCCTTCCCTAAAACCTGCTGACAAGTCCTGCAGCACCGGGCACACACAATCTAACCTCATATCACAGCACCCTATCCGGTGCTACCCATACATGTCCTCCTTCTCTTGGAGAGTCGTATCACAAATTCGTCCTAGAACTGGATCCTTGTACTGTCGCCTCTTCACCTCCTCAACGAGGGAAGACTCGGCAACCTCCCAGATCTGAGATCCACTATCATGTTCCCGTAGCTGCCGGGAAAAACAGGTTGTTACCTTATCGCGTTGCATCCGCACACGACCCAGCCAACCACTAAAAGTGTTACCATAATAACCTAACCCTCTAGTCCTTCAGACCTCAGGAGGGGTTAGAACCGTAGTCGTAGTAAGCTTATCTTCCAATAACTGGAAGCCTTTCTCATACTTCCGAAATATTCGGGGATATAATCTCAATTAAGATTCCTGTTTCCATTTCTCTGTTGCAACCGAATTTGGTCACTAAACTTAGATTCGATTCCTTTCCTTGTCTCATGACTAAGACTTCCTGCCAATCACACTTTAGGGGGAGATTTCCTTGATCTCGTCAAGTAGTAATCCCATTATTCTCTCCCAGCTCATAGAGCTTATAGTCAGGTGTTCAACCTCAATTCATGGTATTACATAAACCAATGGCTTGCCAAGATTTCTTATCGTTCGAGTGTCTACTCGTCTTATCTTTATTTTTCGTTACAAGTTGCCCTGGGGTCTCTTACCTCCCCGTATATATATGGCTGGCCCGTCATTACAGGCTTGCCACCTATCGTCGAGGTGTTCCTGACTGCCCATCATTTCTAATGGTCTTTACACTAGTCTGGGTAATTATGCCTTGGGAAACCTTCATAACTGTAATTGCATTCTCCTTATTATTCTGGTCATAACCCTTCATCATACTAATTACTAACCCAAAATATTTCTACCTCGCCCCTGGGTCATACATTTCCATTTATGCTTATAACCAGCATTTATATCCTTAAGACACATCCTCGACCATTTCCTAATGTCGTTCTCAATTACCCCAACACCATACCTTTTTCCAAGGTTATTTAAAATTGTAACTTATTGCATAACGAAGCTGGAGACTTTACTAGTCCCATATTTAAGGCTTAAATAAAAGGGTACGCATAACCCTCAATAATAGGTACAATTTATCTTGTTAAGTGGGGGAGAGAGCGTATCTCCCTTTCATAATCTTTCCTTGAAGTTACAACCCTAATCACAGGGTCCTATTGCGGTCCTGTATAAATCTAATCATCAAGCACCGCCAAAAAAAAATCGTGTAGATTCTCAAAACCCACCAATGATGTCTTCGGTTTTTCCGCAATCAGCACTCGTACTTATCTCATTCTTGCCTTGGGCATTTCCCTGAAATCATTCGGGAAGTCGTGGCCCTGACCGCCACACTAGACAACTCCAAGCACCACCAAGGACACTTAACATAAAATCCTCTAATGATCGTACGTTCTTATCCCCGTCTCTTAGCTTTCAAATTCACGTACCACATACTTCCAACATCAATTTATTTACTTCAACCGAACAAGTCACATAGACTTACTAAAATCAAGTCTGCCAATCGTATATCATCACCGGGCAATCTCTATGTACCCGCTCAGCTACAACCCCAAACCCTCACTGGTGTAGCTACCTCGAAAGGTTCTTATGGATTCAGGCTTTATCCTCATACACTTGGTTTCTCTCTTTCTTACTGGTCGTACTCTTTCCGTACTCCAAAACTTAGTATAGCATACGTACATAACCTCTATACTGATTCTGGCCTCCAATCTTTGGAGTTACTTACATCGAACAATTTAAGGCCATTTCCGGCTCTCACAACCTGGTTCCGGTGGAATGCGTCCACGAACCCGTAAAATGATTAACAAGACTTGGGCCTTACACCCTCGTGACCCTATCACATAGCGTAACTACTACCAATTAATCCCACTCCATTTCAGGCTATGGGGTGACCCGCAATAGGTCCTCAACCCGACCCACCGTCGTACTAAACTTTTACCCTTAGTCTGAATTAAATTTTTACTACCCGAGAAGGCTTTATATACCTAAGGTCTCGACGGTTATCAATATTCTTAGACTCGCAATTTCCATATTCCAAACCTACCTTATCCTTCCCCGCATACGGGTAAGATAGCTTCTCATAAGTTCTTAATAAGAACAATCATACTTACTCCATACGGATCTCATCCGTACCATTATCTTAATCATACCATGTAGCTTAATTTACTAACATAATTTTCCATTAAGTCCCTTAACATGACTTCTTAGGGGTTCATTACCTTATCCGACCGCTCACCACTTCCCAATTATCTCAAATAATACGTAAAACCTCAATGCGAATTCATTAAACTGTTTCATACCTTCCCGGTATGTAATTAGTCCTTACCAATTCTTGGTAATCCAAAATCATTCAAGGCAACACGCATCTGACCCTCATACATAAATCTGTATAGTTATACGTCATTATACCAACTACACAACAATTTATTACCAACCTGGATACGCAATCGCCATAATCCTTCCTGGGTCACTGCTGCCTTTCTCGTAACTGCAATCAACATAACTCGTTAGGGAGAGAAGACTCTAACAACACAGCTCTATCGCACGATCTCAGAGTGAGAAGAATGAAAACCAATCCTAAATGTCCTGGAGCCTTCTGATTATAGATGTGGTGTACAACACACCGATAATCAAGACTCTACTAGACACGGTCTGTAGACACTTTCCGAGGACTAACTGCTCTGATACCACTTTTGTCACGACACAACCCTGGGCCCGCGACTGGTGCCCTACCTGGGCACCCCTTACAGGTATACATCAGAGAATAGAAGCGGAACATACACAACTCATAAAATACTTAGACATTAAATATCAACAGGCTGGCCGATAAGGCCACCTTCCGGGAAATATACATAACCCAAAAATAAAAATAGTTACATTTATGTTCTTGCAACCCAATCCACAAGATATGACTACATACCTCTAAGAATAACAACTGTGATGGGACATGGCCCCGCCATACCCCTGAATGTACATAAATCTACAATATCAGGGAAAACCGTACCAAAAGACAAGCCTCCGGAGAAATGGAGCTTCTGACAACTTGTCAGTGATCCTAAGATTGAGGATCCACCACCTGCTTACCCCTACCTGCGGCATGATCGCAGCCCCCGAGTAAGGGGGTCAGTACAACAGATGTACCAAGTATGTAAAACTGAAAGTACTGAAATGAAATCATAAAGTATAAAATAAAGCTGGAGATATGTATGATAATTCCAATAATAGTACACTGTGCCTTACTAACAATGAGAGTAATCAAGAGTATACTTTACTGCATAAAAATAGGAGGCTCTTGATCAAAGTAGGGCCACCCGCCCGCAGTATCATTATGCAATCCTACTCCTGGGACTATTTCACCCGCATAGGTCCTGTGGACCCGCAATGAGGTCATCCGCCTCGCATGAGACTATTTCACCCGCATGGGCCCGGTGGGCCCGCAATGAGTACAAACGCCGCACTCGCATCATGGGTAGCAAATCCATGGAATAAGTAGTAACCTGGGGGTTTACCCTGCTAGAATAACATAACCTAACGCAGCCGGCTATCATACATAACATAAGAACTACCGTCTTATCATACATAACATAAGCACTACCGGCTTATCATACATAACATAAGCAAGTTAAGAAATCCCCTAACTTCTTATTAGCCTTATTTATATACACTCTCATTTTAGTTTACTTAAGGCACTAACATGTCATTATAAAATTCGGGAATTTAACCCAAAGTACTATGTACCTTTTTCCTTTTTACAATGACTCTTTCTTATATAAAATCCCCAAGATACTAACGCCCTTAGTATCAAGGCTTGTCTACTTTTCAAAATAAGTTACTATACCTTTAGAAATACATTTCAAGGCTTTAAAACCAAGTAACTTCTACTTTCACAACCTAGGCAACTCGTGCCTATAAATCAAGTAGACATTCTCTTAACTTTCCATAAAGCCGTTATAACTAACTTCCCATAAAGCCGTTATAACTCTTTATGTTTTAGACAATTACATTCTTTTTATAACCAAGAGACTTATACTTTCAAAAACCAAGTATCATATACTTTCAAAATACTTCAAGTCTCTTAACTTTAGAAATCAAGTTTCTTAACTTTAGAATAGTTCAAGGAATCAATACTTTCCAAATCAAGTATTCTATACATTTTCAAGTCAAGAAATCTTTGTTTACCTTATTAGAATACACCATTCTTTTTACTTTCCATAAAGTTATTATAACCAACTTTATGCTTTTGAAACCAAGGCATTTCTATCCTTTAAAAACAAGTGATTTAATTCTCTAACTCAACCAACTTAGACATTCTTAAAACAAGTCAAGGATATCTAATGAACTGAATTCATTTAAATATCGTACGTCTACCGTACTATACATTTATAACTACTCATGCTCAAGAGATAAGAAAGTTTCCACATACCTCTCCGGCTCAATCCATTTGCTAAGTTGAATACGCCGCACGTAGAATGTCAACCTATAATGACCACAATACGCCCATCAACTACTAGCTTTCAACGTAGAATATTCCTAAGTATAAGGACTCTTAATTCTACGGAAAATTGGGCAGCACTTCCTTTGTTTCTACGTACTTTTCCACCTTTTTCAAGGCCCGAAAATCAATAACCAAATGCCACATTTAAGGCCCAACAATTCAGCAATACAAATGGGATTACACGTCTTAACAGGACGTATAAAATTTTGCCCCACAATTTATACAAAACAGTTCAAAAGTCAATGCCATTCTCGGCTAATATAAGCAACAATGCAAAGTCTATTCCACTTCTTTTTCAATCCATATTGTCGTTCCAACATGTTATATAGTCACAACCAACTTTAACAACTATAATCTCCTCTTTATATAACATGCGACGACTAAAACTAATAACTAAATTGAGTTACAATCTTAAAGGCAAATCATGCTAGTTTCGGTTCTTAGGCTTCCAAAATTCCATAACACTTATCAATTTTCATAATACATATCACATGATCATTTCTAACTTATCATAACATGGAATCTTCAATTACAATAGCAAGATGAAGATTTATACCTCAAATAAGCCCAAATATTATCCAAGACTTCAAGTCGATCCTTAGCAACTTTTAGCTCCTCTTCTTATGTTCCAATCCGCTCCAAGCACTCCTTAGAAGCTCATAACCAACTTCTCTTCAATTTCCAACTTCAAAGTTGAAGAACACCTTAGGTTTTCACCTTGTGACTAACGTGAAAACGTAGTTTTTCCGGGATTTTTCTATTGAGATATTTCTATTGAGATATCCTTGTAATACCCTTAGGAACCTTGGGTTGAAGTATTGTGAATTATGAACAACAATTGCAAAACTTTTTGTGTGGGAGAATCCCCATTGCCGAGAGCTCTTTAAGAGCAAGAAAAATGTGAATTTTTTTCTATGTGTTTAAAGCTTGTCTTTCTACTTGTAGTAGTATGTATTTATAACACAATCAAGGGCTAAGATTGAACCAATTGGATGGCTAAGATTGGTCCACTATGTCAAGCCTCAACTTGCCCTTTGACTTGGTCCATTTTATCAAGCTAACATTTTGCTACACTTGGCCTTATTTTCGTCCAAGATGATACATGTGGAGGGTGACACGTGTCTCCCTCCCATTGGTCCATAACATGTCGTTTCTCGAAATTTTCATAATTGGCCAAAATATCAGAAACCTCGTGGGCCCCACAAAAACGTATAATCTCTCGGGTGGCCCCACGTATCCAATTCTCAAAATAAAATTCCATGATTCCGATAAACTCTTAAAAGTCTTAAATAACAAATTCGAGAACCTAATTCTCATTAACAAACATTTCTCTTTTTCGAGGTTAGGAAGATTTTTCCCTCGGAAAACAATTATTTCTGTCGTTCAAATTTTTACATCCTGATTCCTTACGTACAATTTTATATACATGTCCTGGAATTATGGGGTGTAACAATTATTTCTCTTAATCCTCTTTTGTAGTCAATGTTGTCATCGAAAGATAGAAGGATTCTCCATTGGGGTTGAGTGTTTATATTACCTTAACAGGAGTATAAAACGGTTTAGTTAATCTGCTATCTTAACGTAGAAGAAGAAGCCAATCTAATTGTATTAAGGATTGAATAGAGTGAATAGTTAATGATCTTGGAAGCCCTAATTCTCCGTCATAACTGATTTAAATCAAAGTATTTTCATATTTAGTTTATTTCCTGCATTATTAGTCTAGAATTCCAAACCAATTAACATTAACCAGATAGAAACTAAAGCATAGATAATCGGTACTTGAAAACCAGTCCCTGAGGACAATATTCGGTCTTACCCAGACTATATTACTTGTAACGATACGTGCACTTGCGTTTAGCGTATGTATAAATCGCACATCAATAGCTGCGCATTATGATTATGACATTTGGCAGATGGACGTCAAAACTGCATTCCTCAATGGTAATCTAATTGAGGAAGTTTATATGAAACAACCCGAGAGTTTTTCATGTGAGTCCAAACCAAATGATGTGTGAAGGCTACAGAAGTACATTTATGAGCTTAAGCACGCCTCTAGGAGTTGGGACATTTGCTTTGACAATGCTATCAAATCTTTTGATTTCGTCAGAAGCAACGAGGATCCTTGTGCTTATTTCAAACGCAAGGATAATGGTATTATCTTCATTATTATATATGTTGATGACATATTGATAATGGGAGATAATAAGACTCTTATGCAGTCAGTTAATGATTGGTTGTCCAAGACCTTCATGATGAATGATTTAGGTGAAGCCTGCTACATTCTGAGAATTAGGATCTATAGAGATAGACCTAATAGATTATTGGGGTTGTCACAGTCAGTCTACATAGACAAAGTGCTTAGACGTTTTTTAATGGAGAATTCCAAGAAAGACGGTCTTCCGATGGGTCAAGGCATCAAGTTATCAAAGAAGGGCTGCCCTTCTAATGCTATAGAACTTGAGCGCATGAAGAGGATCCCGTATGCTTCGGCTATAGGGTCAATCATGTATGCCATGATCTGTACTAGGCCAGATGTGACCTTTGCACTTAGTATGACTTGCAAGTTCCAGCAGAATCCTGGTGAGGAACACTGGAAAGTAGTCAAGAGTATTCTCAAGTACCTCAGATGTACTAAAGATTACTTCTTAGTCTATGGTGGAAGTAATGAGTTGGTTGCCACTGGGTATACCGATGCTAATTTCCAGACAGATGTTGATGATTTCAAATCTCAGTCTGGTTACACGTTCATTTTCTACAGAGGAGCAGTGAGCTGGAAGAGTTCCAAACAAGATACTACTGCAGACTCGACTACTAAAGCGGAGTACATTGCTGGATCGGAAGCTGCTAAGGAAGTTGTCGTGATTTGTGAGTTTCTAAAGAAACTAGGGGTTGTTCCGATTTCTAGTTGTCCAATAAATATTTATTGTGACAACACTGGTGCAATTGCACAGGCAAATGAACCAAGATCAACTAACAGAAACAAACATGTACCGAGAAAGTACCACATCCTGAGAGAGATGGTGGAAGCTGAAGATATCAAGATAGATTATATTCTCACAGAAAATAATCTAGCAAACCCGTTTACTAAGCCATTAAGCTTGGTGAAGCATAATGGTCATTTTGAGAATATGAGTATTAGATATGTTGGTAATTGGCTCTAGGCCAAGTGGGAGATTGAAAGTATATGTATGTCCTAGAGACAATCTGTATTAGGACAAAATGTACTTTATACACATTCGTATTTTATTAATGATGATTAATATTATGACATTTGCATTTGTTGAATTATTAGTTGATTGTTTGTAATATTCTATAAATGCATCCCTAGAGTTAACGTGTTTATTAATGATGTGAGAATTAATGTTATAACGTAACTCTTAAATTACCTCGACTAATGATCATCGAGAATGGGATACGATGATTGGCGATACGTCGACAATATTGTCTGCATCATATCCTTAGGGGATGTAGTATGTATCACTTGCTACGAGTTATGGCAACTCGTGATAGACACATGGATACTTGTTGAAGTATTGGTATACCCTGCTGATGCACTATTTGTTATATGTCTATAATGTCATCGGCATGTGGGAGATAGAAGTCCTTAGACTTGAGGTCAATATCACCTTGTTTACGGAGTAATGTACTTTGATCATGTCCTAAGCTCAAATGCCTTATAGGTTGAGACGCAGCTTGTTTTGGGTGCATTACGAAGTAGATTAAAGGTGGTATGTGAGCCAAGATTATGATTCATTCCTTGAATATATATTCGAGTGAACACTCAGATACTCATATGATATTAGGTTGACTAAGTCATTGGCCAATGCAATGGACATGTCTGTGATATGGTCCTGTTGTCAACTAATATAGATGAGTTATAATGATCAATCCATTTGGATAGACACTTGACAGATCCTAATCTTGATGGAGTGTGTCATGAATGAAAGGATTTTATCTTTTCATATAGAGGTTCAATTCACATGTTTTATGTAGCTAAACTTTACATATTGGGTTCGTCTTCCGGCGCAGTCTAGGAGTTCCGTAAAGATCCAAATGTAATTAGTGACGATATGTAAAGGCCTGAAGGGTAACACTAAGTCAAATGTTTCATCGATTGAAGGATGTAATTAGAAGGAGATTAAATATATGTTCGGTTGATGACCGAGATATTAGAAATGGGAACAAGGCTGAAAATTAGGACGGGACCGCAGTGCCGAAATGCGCGTACGCACCGCGGTTCCAAGGCATTTTTGGGCAGTCCGAATTTTAGTCAGTCCAGGTTTGCCAGGCGTGGCCCATGGAAACCCTAGAAGCCTCTATTCTCAATTATAAATAGAGGGATTCCACCTCTAATTTCAACATACTAATTGCAAGAGACAAATCACTTCTAAAACTTTGTCGGAATCCCTAGCATTCTAGACTTAGCAATTACATCATAGTTTCCAGAACTTGCAAATTGAGGAACGTTTGCGTGTGCACCATCAGACTACACAAAACTTCGAGATTCAACAACTTGGATTGCAATCTTCAAAATGTAAGTCTTCTGACGAAGTAATTACATTGTGCTTTGTGCTTATTTTTACATTACAGATCATACTTCAGTTTGACCACTTATGTCGGGTTTGAAACATAATTTTCAAATTCCGCTGCGTGTACGAACCCGACGTAAACACCTACATAACTGTCACGACCCGACCCCGGGCCCGCGACTGGTGCCCTACATGGGCACCCCTTACAGGTATACATCAGAGAATAGCAGCGGAACATACATAAACTCATAAAATACTAGACAGTAAATATCAACAGGCTAGCCGATAAGGCCATTTCCGAAAAATATACATTTTTGTTCTTACAACCCAATCCACAAGATATGACTACAGATCTCTAAGAATTTTTATATAAAAACTGTGACGGGACAGGGCCCCGCCATACCCCTGAATGTACAACAACCGACAATACCAGGGATCTGGACCAAAGATAAGCCTCCGGAGTAATGGAGCTTCTCAACAGCTGAACAGTTATCCTAAGACTGAGGATCAGCAACCTGTATAACTCTACCTGCGGCATGAACGCAGCCCCCCGAAGGAGGTCAGTACAACAGGTACCAAGTATGTGAAACTGAAAGTACTGTAATGAAATCATAATAGTCTAAAATAAAGTTGGGGACATGTATGATAACCACATTAACAGTACACTATGCCTTACTAACAATGAGAGTGGACAAGAATAAACTTTGCCGGTTTTAAAACAGGAAGCTCATGATTAACCTAGGGCCATCCGCCCGTAGTATCATTCTGCAATCCTACTCCTGGGACTATTTCACCCGCATAGGCCGTATGGACCCGCATGAGGTAATTTCCTCGCATAGACTGTATCCGTCCGCATAGGTCGTATGGACCCGCATGAGGTAATCTCCTCGCATAGGACTGGTCCGCCCCGCATGGGACTATTTCACCCGCATGAGCCCTACGGACTCGCATGAGGTATTCCTCGCATCGTGGGGAGCAAATCCACGGAATATGCAAATGCAACAAGCCCGTGGAATGACCCCGTAATGAACAATACGTCACTAGCACAACCGGCTATCATACATAACATAAGCATCACCGGCTTATCATACATAACATAAGCACCCCCGGCTTATTACACATAACATAAGCACCACCGACTTATTATAATTATCATAAGCAAGTTAAGACATCCCCTAACTTCTTATTAGCCTTAATTATTATGCACTCTCATTTTATTTTACTTAAGGCACTAACATGTCATTAAAAATCCGAGAATTAAACCCAAAGTACTATGGACCTTATCCTTTCAAAAATGACTATTTCTCGTATAAAATCCTCAAGATACTAACACCCGTAGTATCAAGGCTTGTCTACATTTTAAACAAGTCACTACACCTTTTAGAAATACATTTAGGCTTCTAAATCAAGTGACTTTTTACTTTAAAACTTTAAACGATTGATGCCTTTAAATAAATTTGTCTTTCTTCATTTCAAGTCATTTATCTTTGTTTACATTACTAGAGTAAATCATTCTTTTAACTTTCCATAAAGTTATTATAACCAACTTCCCATAAAGCCGTTATACTAACTTTATGCTTTAGAAACTAAGACATCTTTAACCTTTCATAAAGCCGTTATAACTAACTTCCCATAAAGCTGTTATAACTCTTTATGTTTTAGATAAATTCATTCTTTTTATAACCAAGAGACTTATTCTTTTTATAACCAAGTATCATATACTTTCAAATCAAGTTACATTACTTCCAAAATACTTCAAGTCTCTTAACTTTAGAACTCAAGTTACATAACTTTCAAAATACTTCAAGTCTCTTACTTTAGAATAGCTCAAGTAATCAATACTTTCCAAATCAAGTATTCTATACTTTTCAAGTCAAGAAATCTTTCCATGTAACCTCAACTCACATATACTTTTAAAAGCCAAGTCACCTCACTTTTCGAAATCAAGGCAAAGGATTCCAAAATGAAACCGAATTCATTTTAAACATGTACGTCCACCGTACTATACATTTATAAAACTCATGCTCAAGAAGATAGGGAAAGTTCCACATACCTCTTCGGTTCAATCCACTTGCTAAGTCCAATATGTCGTACGTAGTATGTCAACCTATGATGACCAAAATACGTCTATTAACCTCTAGCTTCAAATGTAGAATATTCTAAGTGTAAAGTCACCAAATTTTATGGAAAATCGGACAACACTTCCTTTGTTTCTACGTACTTTTCCACCTTTTTCAAGGCCCGAATTCAACAACCAAACATGCCACATTTAAGGCTCAACAATGTAGCTAACAAAAGGGGATTACATGCCTTACAGGACGTGTAAAATTCTGCCCCACAATTGATATTAAACTAGTCCAAAAGACAATGTCATTCTCGACAATTGAGGTACAACAACACAAAGTCTTTTCCAATTCTTTTTCAATCCAAGTTATTTAGTCTAACATGTTATATAGCCGCAATCGATTATAACAACTACAATCTTCAATTAGATAACATGCGACGATTCTAACTATCGACCAAATTGTATTTCAATTTCAAATGGCTAACAAGGTTATTTTGGATTTAGGCTTCCAATATCCATAACACTTATCAATTTTCAATACATATACCTCATGCTTGTTAAAATGTATAACTACAATAATATGTAATCTTATAACACTAAGAGAACAAGATTGTTACCTTGATAAGCCTTAATCCAACTTCAAGATCCGAAGTCACTCCTTAGCAACTTAGCGTCTTTCCTTGACACTCCAATTCGCCACTTGAAGCCCTTAGAAGCTCACAAACAACTGTCCTTCAATTTCCAATCAAAACCTATGAAAGCGACTTAGGTTTTCACCTTGCGACTAATGCAAAACCGACACTTTTCCGGGATCTTTCTATTGAGATATCCTTACAATACCCTTAGGAACCTTGGTTTAAAGTGTTATGAATTATGAACATCAAACGAAATTTTTTCGTGTTCTTCATTGTGCAAACCCGAGAGCCCTCTTCTAGCTTTCAAAGTTTTCAATTTTTTTCTAAGTGTTAAAGCCTTGTCTTGCTACTTAGGATGAATATATAACAACATGGAGGGTCTATATTAGACCAATTGTGTGGCTTGGAT
Source organism: Przewalskia tangutica (assembly GCA_029844215.1). Lineage (NCBI taxonomy): Eukaryota > Viridiplantae > Streptophyta > Magnoliopsida > Solanales > Solanaceae > Przewalskia > Przewalskia tangutica. Next base: position 135,388,207 of record CM056722.1, read on the forward strand.
GCATTAGATTAAAGTATCAAGCCAAGTGGGCTCTTTGACTTGGTCAATAAACTCAAGCTCTAGTTTGCAAGACTTACTCATCTTTGCTTTGGTCAAATGACCATTTTACCCATGGTCTAATTCGACCAAGACCAACCAATGGGGGTGACACGTGTCACCCTCCCATTCGACGCAATATTTCATTTCCCGACATTTCCATAATTCCGATAAATTTTTACTAGTCTCCAATCTTAACGTTTTTTTGAGTTCTTACGTACGTTCTTATATACATGTCCTGGGATTACGGGGTGTAACATTCTCCCTTCCTTAGAAACATTCGTCCCCGAATGTTCCTTCGAGGTTCCATCTAAACGGATATTGGCATAGTCCATTGACTATACCCAACATAATCACACTTGCCACACATGGCCACATAACAATACTTATGCTAAAACGTCAACCTGAACTCCAATTGTCGATGTCGGTTATCTGCATAAAGCTTCTGCTGACTCTGAGCTTTATTTATAATCTTTCCTGGATAAGCTTCGCCTTATCCACAACCCGCTGAATCAAGTCTGGGCTAATTAACTGAACCTCGCCTACGTCGAACCAACCAATCGGCGATCTACACTTCCTTTCATACAAAGCCTCACACAGAGCCATCAGAATATTAGAATGATAGCTATTATAGTATGTAAACTCAACAAGAGGCAAATGATCCTCGATTACCACGAAAACAATAAAGCAGGCCCAACCTATCCTCGTATGCGGATATCATGCCTACTACCATCGGATGCGAGGTGAAATGCAACACTGAGACTCACTTGTGTCCCTAATACCTTCTGGAAAACCTCCAGAAGTTAGCCGTAAACTGAGCTCATCTGTCTGACATCATAAATGTAGGAACCCCGTGCAGTCTCACAATCTCCCTGCTATATAATCTAGCATAATCCTCAGCCGAGTAAGTGGTCCTGACCGGAAGAAAATGGGCTGATTTCGTCAGCCTGTATACTATAACCCATAAGGAGTCGCACTTCCTCTGAGTACGATGCAACCCTGTGACAAGATCCATATTAATCACCTCTCATTTCTAAGTCGGGATCTCAATCGCCTGTAATAGCCCACTGGGCTTCTGGTGCTCCACCTTGACCTGCTACTAATTCGTACACTAAGCAACAAACTCTGATATGTCCCTCTTCAGGCCATCTTACCAATACATACATCTGAGGTCATGATACATCTTAGTCGACCTCGAACAAATAGAGTAATAAGCACTGCGTGCCTTCCCTAAAACCTCTTGACATGTCCTGCAGCATCGGGCACACGCAATCTATCCTCATATCACAGCACCCTATCCGGTGCTACCCAAACAGGTTTTTCTCCTCTTGGAGGGCCGTATCTCAAATTTTCCCTAGAACTAGATCCTTATATTGTCGCCTCTTCACCTCCTCAACGAGGGAAAACTAGGCAACCTCTCGAATCCGAGCTCCACTAGCATACTCCCGTAGCTGCCGGGAAATATAGGTTGTTACCTTATCGTATTGCATCCGCACACAACCCAGCCAAACACTCAATGTGTTACCATAATAACCTAACCCCCTAGTCTCTCAGGCCTCAGGATGGGTTAGAACTGTAGTCGTAGTCGGCTTATCTTCCAAAACTGGAAGCCTTTCTCGTACTTCCGAAATATTCGGGGATATAATCTCAATTAAGATTCCTGTTTCCATTTCTCTGTTGCAACCGAATTTGGTCACTAAACTGAGATTCGATTCATTTCCTTGTCTCATGACTAAGACTTCCTGCCAATCGCACTTTAGGGGGAGATTTCCTTAATCTCGTCAAGTAGTAATCCCATTATTCTCTCCCAGCTCATAGAGCTTATAGTCAGGTGTTCAACCTCAATTCATGGTATTACATAATTGTTACACCCCGTATTTACAGGACATGTTTTAAGAACGTACGTGAGAATTTCCAAATGTTAAGATTGAGACTTGTAAAAATTTATCGGAATTATGAAATTGTCGGAAAATGTAATATTGTGACGAATGGGAGGGCGACACGTGTCACCCCCCATTATGGTTGCCTTGGACGAATTTAGGCAAGGATTAAAGGGTCATTTGACCTTTGTAGGATGACTAAGTCTTGCAACTTGAAGAGCTTGACAAAATTGACTTGGTCAATGGGTCCACAAGGCTTGATATTTAATAAGACCTCATCCAAGCCACCCATTTGTTTACATCTTGACCCTCCATTGTGCTATATAATACTAGTAGTAGCAAGACAAGCTTAACACTTAGCCAAATTTTCAAGAAATTGAAGAACAAGAGCTTGTTGCTCTCGGGTTCACTTCAAGCAAAAGAGAAAAAAATTTGTTTCTTGTCCATTAAGCTCCACACTTTAAACCAAGGTTCTTGAGTGTATTTTAAATGTATTTCAATAGAAAAATCTCGGAAAAAGATAGTTTTGTATTAGTCGCAAGGTGAAAACCTAGTTGCTTCTCTAGGTTTTGTTTGGAAGTTTGAAGGAAATTTGTTGGTATTGTTCTAAGGGTCTCAAGTAGAGGATTGAAGTGTATTGAAGAGGCTCTAAGTTGCTAAGGAGCGACTTCGGATTTGGAGTTGGATTAAGATTCGTTGAGGTATAATCTTGTCTCTTAAAAGTGTTACAAGATTATATATATTGTTTGTTGTTAGCTTTACATGTTGCTAGCATGAAGTTTATATGTTGAAGTTTGATAAGTATTATGGATTGATTGTAGCCTTAAATCCGAAATGTCTTTTAAGCCATGTGAAATTGGATTACAATTTGGTCGTTTATTAGAATCGTCGCATGTTACTTACTTGAAGATTATAGTAGTTATTATCGATTGCGACTTGATATCATGTTATGCTAACAACATGGATTGAAATGGAAATTGGATAAGAATTGATGTTATAGTACCTCAAGTTTGCCGAATTGGCCTAGTAGTTGTATTAGTTTGATATCGTTTGTGGGGCGGAATTTTACACGTCTAGTAGGCGTGTAATCCCCTATTGTTGATTGCATTGATTGGGCCTTAAATGTGGCGTGTTTGGTTATTGAATTCGGCCTTGAAAAAGGTGGCAAAGTAAGTAGAAACAAAGGAGGTGCTGTCCGATTTTCCGTAGAATTTAGTGACCTTACATTTATAATATTCTACGTTTGAAGTAAGGCGTTAATAAACGTATTGTGAATATTATAGGTTGACATACTATGGGCGGGACTTTGTACTTGGCAAGTGGTTTGACCCGAAGAGGTATGTAGAACTTTCCTATCTTTTGAGCATGACTAGTTGCACGTATATAGTACGGTAGACGTACAAGACCTTGATATCCTTTACTAGTTTTATGAATAGCCAAGTCGGGTGAGTTAGGAGATTAACTCACTTCTTTGAAAGTATTAAGGATGTCTTAAGTTTTATTAAAGTTAAGGGACTTGAAGAGTTTTAAAGTATGTGATACTTGTTTCGTTTTAAACGTATAAGTCTCTTGGATAGGAAATTGTATTTGGCTAAGGTATAAAGTGATTATAACGACTTTATGGGAAGTTTGTTATATTAACTTTATGGAAAGATAAATGACTTGATTTAATGAAAGGCAATTTGATTTCAAGGCATCAATTGCCTAAGGTTTTATAAGAAAATGAGTCACTTGATTTAGAAACCTAACTTTATTTCTAAAGGTATTGTGACTTGTCCTGAAAAGTAATTTTGACTTGATACTATGGTTAATAGTATCTTGGAAGTTTTATACTAAAAAGAGACATTTGTTTTAAAGAGTAGAAGTATGTAGTACTTGGGTTAAATTCCCTGATTTTCATAAAAGATATATTAGTGTCTTAAGTAAACTAAAATGAGAGTGTACATGAATAAGACTAATAAGAAGTTAGGGGGATTTCTTAACTTGCTTACTTATTGTATGATAAGCCGGTAGTGCTTATGTTATGTATGAAGGCCGGTTAAGATAGGGTAAGAGTATATCTGAGGGGTAAATCCCCAAGATCGTTATACCACCTTCTCCAGGGTAAGAGTATGAATGAGGGGGCAAGCCCCAAGATCGTCATACCACCTGCTTCAGGGTAAGAGTATAAATGAGGGGTAAATCCCCAAGATCGTTATACCACCGCTTAGTGGATTTGCTACCCACGATCACGAGGAATACCTCACGCGAGTCCTTATGGGCTTATGCGGGTGAAATAGTCCCGTGCGGTAGTCTGACTATCACGAGAATACCTCATGCGGGTCCACGACTATCACGGGTGAAATAGTCGGGAGTAGAATTGCTAAATGATCGTGGCGGATGGTCCGCTTTGATCGTGAGCTTCCTATTTTTATGTTAGACGATATTATTAGTTACTCTCATTGTTAGTGAGGCAATCGTGTCTTGTAATTTTATTATCATACATGTCTCCGCTTTGTTTTAAACTTATGATGTAATTACGATTTTCGATTTACATACTTAGTACATATTGTGTCTTGACCCCCTTCCTGGCCGCGTTCATGCCAAATAGGGAGTAGCGGTGGTGGATCCTCATTCTTAGGATCACATATCAGACGTCAGAAGCTCCATTTCTCCGGAGGCTTGTCTTTTTGGTACAGTTTTTCCCTGATGTTATAAATTTATGTATATTCAGGGGTATGGCGGGGCCCTGTCCCGCCACTGTTGTTATTCCTAGAGGTATGTAGTCACATGTTGTGGTTTGGGGTTGTAAGAACCGTGTTGTACAATTTTGATTTTGATTATGCATATTTTTATGGAAGGCGGCCTTATCGGCTAGCCTGTGATATTTTGTCTAAAGATGTTGTATGTTGTGTATGTTCCGCTACTATTCTCTGATATATACCTGAACGGGGTGCCTAGGTAGGGCACCAGTCGCGGCCCCGGGGTCGGGTCGTGACAAAAGTGGTATCAGAGCAGTTAGTCCTCGGAAAGTGTCTACAGACCGTGTCTAGTAGAGTCTTGATTATCGGTGTGTTGTGCACCACATCTATAATCAGGAGGCTGCAGGACATTTAGGATTGGTTTCCATTCTTCTCTCTGAGATCGTGCAGTAGAGTTGTCTTATTAGGTTGAATCCTCTCTGACCTATTCTTATGAAACAGTTATGCCTCCACGGAAAGCGACCAGGGCCCAGAAGGGCAAGACAGCAGCAGGAGCTGCTAGCGGTACTCAGAGGTTTACGCGGACTCAGGCACAGACTATGTCTGAGGTAGTAGGCGGGTCGGCGAGTTCAGCCACGCCGATATTGACAGAGGCCGAGAGCGGCGTAGCTCGAAGGTTACAGTACCAGAGCCTCGATCCACAGCCGAGCCGAGTATAGAGACTACGAGAGCATATCCGGTTATTGACCGATTTTATAGCGAGCGTGAGCGAGCGAGCTAACCTGAGCCGAGAACTTGCGGATTCGGGATTTTCTGGGTTGTCATCCGCCCGAGTTTTATGGTTCGAGTGCGAGGAGGATCCGCGAGTTCATTCGGCAGCTACAGGACTATGCGAGTTCTTAGGGCTTGAGGCAGTGCATTATGCTAGCCTCTTTACGGTTCTGCGATATTGCGTTGAACCGGTTTGAGTCATGGGCCGCCGAGAGGTGAGGATGCTCTTCCGGTGTTTGGGAGGAGTTCACAGAGGCCTTCATGGATCATTTTTTGCCTCCTGAGATGAGGAGAGCCCGTGTAGATAGATTCTTGACCTTGAGGCAGAATGGGAGGACTATCAGGGAGTATAGCCTGGAGTTTGACTCCTTGGCGAGCATCGCACACCATTGTAGGCGACATGGCGGATAGAGTTCATCGTTATGTGATGGGGCTAGACCGTCATATGATTCTTGCATGCTTGGGGTGGCTCTTCACCGGTATGGACATTGCCGGAGATGCGGGCCTATGCGCGAGGATAGAGGATAGAGAGAGGAGGACCAGATTGACTCGAGCCCGGCCCAAGAGGCCGGGACAGCAGGTCTCGGGGCGATTTTGAGCGGGCCTCGGCAGCGAACTAGGTCCACATTCCGGCCAGACGAGTGCTCCTTCCACGATTTTACGCGGGAGTCGATCGGCCAGTCATTCGGGAGGCGGTCGGGCTCGGGACTTGAGGTTTCGGGGAGGCGAAACCGTCACCGTCGAGACCACCCACATCTCAGGTGTGCTCGATCGGTAGGTCTCACGAAGCGAGTGTCGCGTGGCTCGGAGCTTGTTACTCTTGTGGCGAGGCCATTTGAGAGAGATTGTCCGTCTAGGCGGCATGGGTGGTCTGGTGCGGCCAGCGAGATCGATTCTTTGGGTCTTCATCCTTACGTGGTTATGCTCCCGGAGGCGGTACTCACGGACCGGCAGGCCGCGGCAGAGGTCATGGTGGTGGTTCCAATTCTAGCGGTCCACAGAACCGCATTTATTCCTTAGCCAGCCGCCAGGATTAGGAGGCTTCCCCTGACGTCGTCACAGGTACATTATTGATTTCATGTTGTGACGTTTATGCTTTGATAGATCCAGGTTCTACCTTGTCCTATGTATCCCCTCTTATTGCGGGTAGAATCGGGATAGAGCCGGTGTCGATAGAGCCTTTTGAGGTAGCTACGCCAGTGGGTGATTCAGTGTTAGCTGAGCGGGTGTATAGAGGTTGTCCGGTGTTTATTTACAGTCGTCGGACCCTTGCAGACTTGATAGAGTTGGAGATGACAAATTTTGATGTCATTATGGGTATGGACTGGTTGGCTTCTTGTTATGCCAACGTTGACTGTAGGGACAGGTTGGTTCGGTTCCAGTTTCCTGGCGAGCCATTTATCGAGTGGAAGGGCAACACAGCATCGCCGAGGGGTAGGGTACATCTATCATCTGGTTCGGGTATTTGATACTGGTGAGGTTCGAGTTCTTCATCGATGCGATGGTTAGGAGTTTCCAGATGTGTTCCCAGACGATCTTCCGGGTATCCCTCCTGAGGGGGAGATTGAGTTTTGTATTGACACGTTGCCAGACACTCGACCTATTCCATTCCGCCATACAGGATGGCACCTGCTGAGTTGAGGGAGCTGAAGGACCAGCTGAAAGATTTGTTGGAGAAAGGCTTTATCAGGCCTAGTGTATCTCCCTGGGGATCGCCGGTTTTGTTTGTGAAGAAGAAGGATGGGACGCTGCGTATGTGTGTTGATTCTGAGCGGTGAATAAGGTAACCATCAAGAATAGGTACCCACTCCCGTGATTGATGATTTGTTTGACCATTCACGAAGTGCGAGGTGTTTCTCAAGATAGACTGCGATGCAGTTATCATCAGTGCGTGTTCGAGGCGAATATCCGAAGATCGCATTCAGACCGGTATGGGCACTATGAGTTCGAGGTTATGTCTTTCGGTTTGACCAACGCTCAGCGGTATTTATGGATTTGATGAACCGGTGTTCAAGCCATTTTGGATACATTTGTGATAGTATTCATTGATGACATTACGGTTTATTCGCGGACGCAGCGAGCATGCGAATCACTTGAGGCGGTGCCAGGGTTCTCGGGCCGGATTATTCGCCAAGTTCTCAGTGTGAGTTTTGGTTGGCCTCGATGGCATTCTGGAGCATATTATTGGGTGATGGTGTTGGTGGAATCGGCAAAGGTGAGGCGATCAAGTCTTGGCGAGACCTACTACTCCGAAGCAGTGCACAATTTCTTATGGTGGCGAGTTATTATCGTAGGTTCGTGGAGCGGTTGCTTGATTTCAAGATTGACTAGGTGACTCGAGGCGACCAAGTTCCGATGAGGCTTGCGAGAAGGGTTTCGATTCTTTGAAGGAAAGGTTGACTCTGACACGGTTCTTACTCTTCGCGAGGGGTTAGGCGCACGTGATCTATTGTGATGCCTCGGGTATCGGGCTAGGGTGTGTTTTGATGCGACGCAGCAAGGTTATAGCCTATGCTTCCGGCGATTCTGAAGCATGAGAGGAATTACCCTACCACGACTTAGAGTTGGCGCGATTATTCATGCCTTGAAGATTTAGAGATATTATTTGTATGGGGTTCATGTGGATATTTATACGCACCACAAGAGCCTCAGTATATCTTCGAGCGAGAGGAGCTGAACTTGCGGCGAGAGGCGGTGGTTAGAGTTCTTTGAAAGATTATGATGTTGATATTCTATTACCATCCGGGAAAGCCAGCGTAGTTCTTGATGCCTTGAGTCGTAGATCGATGGGGAGCACATCGGAGGTACAACGGAGACAGGACATGGTCGTCATATCCACCGATTAGCGAGCCTTGGGGTTCGATTGATCGATACCGACGATAGTGGGTGCGGGTTCGTGAGGTTGCGAGTCTTCCATCGTTGATGAGGTGAAGAGGCAACGATTTGAGGACCCGATGTTGATGCGGTATCGAGATGCACTCTTCGGAGGAGAAGAGTCTATTCGAGGTAGCGCCTGATGGGGTGCTAAGATTTGAGGGTCGGTTGTGTGTTCCCGATGTGACAGGACTTCGTCATCAGATTTTGGGGGAGGCACACAGTGCTCGTTATTCTATTCATCCGGGGTCGACCAAGATGTACCATGACCTCAGATGTTTGTATTGGTGGGATGGCCTAAAGAGGGATGTGGCAGGTTTTGTTGTGCAGTGTCCTATTTGCCAGCAGGTCAAGGTCGAGCACCAGAGGCCCAGTGGAATATTGCAGGCTATTGAAATTCCGACTTGGAAGTGGGAGGTGATCAACATGGACTTTGTTCTGAGGTTACCTCGTACTCGTGAAATCTGACTCCATTTGGGTTATTGTTGTGGTGTGAAATCAGCCCATTTCCTTCCAGTCAGGATGACGTTTTCGGCTGAGGACTATGCTAGATTGTACATCAGAGAGATTGTGAGGCTGCACGGTCTCCCGGTGTCGATTATATCAGATAGAGGAGCCCAGTTTACGGCTAACTTCTGGAGGTCTTTCCAGAAGGAATTAGGGACCCAAGTGAGTCTCAGTACAGCATTTCATCCTCGGGTGACGGGCGGGCGAGCGTACTATCCGGACACTCGAGGATATCTTGCGAGCTGCGTGATTGATTCGAGGGTAGTGGGAGGATCATTTGCCTCTTGTGGAGTTTGCTTATAACAATAACTACCATTCCAAAGATATCTGAGATGGCGTCATCACGAGGCTTTATATGGCGGAAATGTAGATCGCCGATTGGTTGGTTCGGCGTGGCGAGGTGTAGTTGGCGCACTTGGTTCAGAGCTTTGGATAAGGTGAAGCTTATCCGGGAGAGCTGATAGCGGCTGAGTCGGCGAAGTCATATCGCGGATAATCGGCGTCGGCATTTGGAGTTTCGGAGCGATTGGGTCTTCTTGAAGGTGTCACCCATGAAGGGTGTAATGAGATTCGGAAGAAGAAACTCAGCCCAAGGTACATTGGGCCCTACCAGATCGTCCGTCGAGTAGGCAAGGTTGCCTATGAGTTGGATCTGCCATCAGAGTTAGAGGCGGTACATCCGGTCTTCCATGTTTCTATGTTGCGGAAGTGTATCGGAGATCCAGCGAGAGTTTTCCCTGCTAGTGAGGTCCAAGTGACAGAGGGGTTATCGTATGAGGAGAGTCCCATAGCGATACTCGATCGCCAGGTCAGGAGACTGCGGACCAAGGATGTGGCTTCCGTCAAAGTCTTGTGGAGGAATGATAACCGGGAGGAGATGACTTGGGAAGTGGAGGAGGACATGTTGAGGAAGTATCCTCACTTATTCCCTACACCTTCAGGTAATTCGTTTCCCCTTACTTGTCAAGTTTTAATTGAAGTATTTCTTTTTCTTAAATGCTATTATGTGGTCATGTGTGGCATTATTGGTATGTCGGGGTTGTGAAAGGAAACTATGTCGCTAATTATAAGTTTGACTCCGAAGGAAACATTTTACATTTTTGGGGAGGATAACCATTTCGTCGCGCATTCAAGCCTGAGAGTTCAAAATCGGGTGCGACAGCAAGGCGACTCCACTGGGGAATATTTAGGTTCTTAACCATAACAAACATAGGTTAATTATTGTGCTTCATTTTTCTTTATTTTTCTTATTTGCTTAATTTGCTTAATTTGCTTATTTTGTGTTTCACGCTTCTTTGCTTTTATGTTTTGCCTAAACTATTCTGCTTTACATATAAATATTTGCATATTGCCTTAACTGCTATTTGTTACTGCTTTCCTTAAACTGGCATTCCGCTCATATTTCTTCCACTCTGAAAAATTCACACTACCACACACTCACGCGCTGGTGTGCTTCGCGCACCCGCAAATTTCATTCAAAACATCCAAATTTTAAGAGAGTTGGCGCTTGCGCGGAGTTAGATCGGTTCGTCTGATCAGCCGCGTAGCCTTCTTACTCGAGTTGTCCGCTCGGGAACCTTGCGTCTAGTAAAGCCAAATCTTAGAAACTTAGGATAGAGCTATACTACCCCTATTTTAAGGCATGCATGCATTTACCTTAGGTGGGTCAATCATTGGCATTGACACCACAAGTAGGAAGACACCAAATTGGTCAACGGGTTTTTCACAACCCCGCGGCCCAGCAGCATATTACGTGTTGCATAGTCATGATAAACGAAACCAAGCCTAAAAATATCGAAATGCCTAAGTTGGAAAATACATACTCATTTTTATTTATTTACTTTTTAGATGGAATCTATCCCTCAGATCAGAATGGTAAATGGAATTCCGAGTAAATTGAGAATGTGGTGGTCAAAATTCGACTTAGGTAGTCAGATGGCAATCAGAAGGAGGTTGGGATGCCTCATCTCATTATTCGACATCTCTCCTGATCAGCACTTGGTCAGAGCATTGATCCAATTCTGGGACCCGGATCGAGTCGTCTTCAAATTCAGGGTTTTCGAGATAACCCCCACCTTAGAAGAAGTCAGCTATTTTACTGCTTTGGCATATCATGACAGAAAACCAGTTATTCCGCATGGCCAGTCGGGGAAAAAGCTCCTCCGTTACTTGGGTTTAAAGAATACCAGAGAATTGCGTTGTTTCGAAAATAATTGGGTTTCTCTAGACTACCTGTACGAGAGATGAGCATGGAAGGATTAGTACATGCATATGTTCAGTAGTTAGAGCAGTGTTCGACGAAGTTGGTGACAAACGGCTCACTTTGACGCCCATGATTTTGGCAGAACTATTTAGAGCCTTGAATAGATGCAGAAGGGGCGAATCAAGCTTCTTTGAAGGCAGTAATCTTATCTTATCACAACATAGTTATTTAGTTTGAGATCTTCATTCTTTTTTTAGCTTTATTTCCAATAAAAGCATTTCAATACAATGGCTTGGGTACATCTAACATGACTTTGCATATATGACGCTTAGGCCTACCTCTAGCATAATAGAGGCCCCTTGCATATTAGGACGCACTTTAATCTACTCTATTTGTTGAAGCTTCATTGTATGCCCATATGTTATGCTATTTTGTTTGATGCTAACACATGTTTTGGATAAAAAGGATTTTTGATGTACTACTCCCCTCATCGGCTGGTTTGTGTTGGCAAGCACTGGCTGAACACCCATATTTCACAAGATCCAAAGCACGAGCAACAAAAATGAATGATTCAGGGGCAAACGAACATGATGGTTTGGGACTCATTGCCATTCAACGAGAGGAACCAGAAACATCAGAAAGGGGGAATGCCACATCTTCCGACGAATACCTCACTCAAGTACTGCAACAAATGGCGGCCATGCAAGCGGAAATAGATCGACTCCGAGACATCACTAAGCTATCCATAAGCCTCAATGCACAACTACCCACACTTCCAAATTCACCGTCTTTTCGACGCCCTCCCCAACACCCAACAGATAACCCGCATCCCCCAATCCACAACACAACAACACACCTCGCCGTAACCGCGAACCACAAATGACCTAACGTACATACCTCGGCCCAGATTATACAAACCACCTTGCCCACCCAAGACAACCAACCTGCTCAACCCGCACCGATGACATACCACAACAAACAATATGGACCACCCATATATGTGACCCATGCCCCACATCTCACACCCATACCTATACCTTCCCCGGAGTTTGCCCAGTATGAAGAGATGGAGAAGAAGACAAGAACTGGGATAGATGAAAACATGACCAGAGAAATCCATGATTTGAAGAAAGCCTTTAAGAGCCTTCAGGTGAACAAGGGCCATGAGGATTAAATCACAGTATTTGTGCATGCATCCGACGTCAGTGCCGTCGGATATAAAGTACCAAAGTTTGACATGTTTGATGGCAAAGGTAATCCTCGTGCACATTTGAGATCCTATTGCGACAAGTTAGTGGGTGTGGGAAGGGATCAGTCGATCATCATGAAGTTGTTTATTAGGAGCTTGACTGGAGAAGCCTTGGATTGGTACACTAGCCAGGATCCAAGAAAATGGCGTAGTTGAGGCGATGGCACGAGACTTTGTGGACGATTCAGATTTAACACCGGCGTCTGGATAGATTCTACCTCATGAAATTGGAGAAAAAGTCGACATAGACTTTTAGGAATATCGCGATGAGGTGGAAGTGCAGCGACAAAGGTCCGACCTCACATGGCGAGCGAAATGACAACACTATTTGTACAATCCTTAAGGGACCCCACGTACTATAAGAGGTTGATCAACGTCATTGGGCGTAATTTTTCTGAAGTAGTAAAGATGGGAGATTTTGTGGAAGAGGGAATTAGAACAGGTAGGATCACGAATCTAGCTGCTTTGCAAGCAACAAGCAAAGCAATACAATCAGAGTCAATGGGAGGAATGAATAAGAAGAAAAAGGATGGGCGACCACTATCATGACGGTGCAACAACACAAACCAAATCAAACCCGACATACCAACCCCAAACATACCAACCCCAAACATACCAAAGTCCGAAGCGTTCAAAACCCTCACTATGATCACTTTAGCCAAAATACTTCCCATACCATCAACGCCGCGTCTACACCACCAATATCTGACCCGCGGGCACTCGCCCATACAAATCCCTCACAATACCGACCAGCATACCCACCCACAACAATACCACGCCTGAAACACACGGACCCGAACCAACACCAGAGAGGCCCGAACCATACACCCCATTAACCGAACCATACTCCCAACTATATGAAAGACTGAGAGCCGCTGGTTTTATACAGCCGATCCCAGGGCGAAATCCCAATCCACTCCCACCATGGCATGATGAGAATAAGCATTGTGCATACCACTCTGGAGCATCAGGACACGATACAGATGGTTGTTATGCTTTGAAAAACAGAATTGAGGAGCTAATCAGAGAAGGAGCTATTCGGTTGAAAGAGCCTTCCCCTAATGTCAACAACAATCCCTTGCCAAATCACGACAATGTTGGCGTGCACATGATCACCTTTGATGATGTGTACGATCTGGAAGGGACCATCGTGTCAATCAAAGAGAAAGAGACAGGGAGATCTTCAGCCCACATTGCTCATGTGATTACCACCCAGGTTAGGGCGTCGTTGGAAGTAGAGTTGAGCCGTCATAAGCCTCTAATGCCAGCCTTGGTACCAGGATGGAGCCACTCGATCAAACAACAGAATGAGGTAGCGAAGCAGTGGTAGAAGTTGTTGCAGTGGGGGTGACGAGGTCCGGACAACGTTACGCGTCTGCATAAGTATCACAAAAGATGCCCCAGAAAAAGACTGTGACCGAACCAGAAGTAGAGGAATTTTGGAGGAGAATGCCTACAGGAGACTATTCCATTGTAGAACAGTTGAGTAAAACACCAGCACAAATTTCTCTATTGTCATTGTTGATGAATTCCGTGAACCACCGGATCTCTTTGATAGAGGTTTTGAAAGAGGCTCATGTGCCAGCCGAGACTGCTGATGAAAACTTCTCAGCGCTGATCGGGCAAATTAAAGAGGTGCAAAAGATAATCTTCCATGAGAGTGAATTACCTCCTGAGGGTCGGGGACATAATAAGGCATTAAACATAACAGCCAAGTGTGTTAATAAGTTTATCTCTCGAGTCTTGATCGATGGGGGGTCAGCTGTTAATGTATGCCATTTGGATACTCTTCGAACTTTAGGAGTCAACATTGGGAAACTCCGTGAGAGCTACACGAGGGTAAAAGGTTTCGATGGGACCCTGAGGAGCGTCGCAGGCGAGACTGACTTGACACTGCAGATTGGGCCCGCAGAGTTCATGATAGAATTCCAGGTATTGGACATATCCACATGCTATAATTTATTACTCGGGAGGCCTTGGATCCACATGGTCGGAGCCATCCCTTCCACTTTGCATCAAGTCTTGAAATTCATCTGGAATCATCATGAAGTTGTGGTTGAGGGAGACAAGGACAACACTGCTAACACCAAAGGGGCAATTCCAGTCATCGAGAGTATGGAAAGGCTGGATGGGTCTGTCTACCATATGAACAAGATTGTGGACGTTAGCAAGGCTAAAGGAATGCGACTACCCCGCACTCCCAAAATGGTGGCCCAAGAGATGCTAAGAAATGGTTTCGAGCCAGGTCGAGGACTTGGACCAAAATTAGGGAGAATCACAGAGCCGATTCACCTGTCGGAGAAGAAGGACACTTTTGGCCTCGGATATCAGCCCACTGCGGAGGAGATATTATTATTTGATCACAGAAGGAAGGGTGAGTCTCATCTACCAAGACCTGTTCCACCCCTGAATCATTCATTTGTCAAAGCATACACTGCTCAGCTACCAGAAGAGGAGGATGCAGACATTCTCGCGGAGGGACTTCAAGGCTTTTTCATTTCTGAGGAAGAAGCAGAGTGTCATGCGATTTTAGAAGACTACACAGATGACCAGACCATTTGGAGTGCAGAGCTAGGAGATGTCTTGAGCAACTGGACCTGTACCCCAACACTGTTTTTTCACGAGTCTGGCATACAAAATAATATACTTGTCGATAATGAAAATGTGACATGTCATGAAACAAGCGAATAAAGTCAGAACTGCGAAATTAATCCAACAGAACCCGAAGGAAATTTTCCATTAGAGGAATTAGCGGAAGAGTTAGGAAAGTTCGAGGATAAGCCGAAACCAAATCTGGATGAAACAAAAACAGTGAACCTAGGAGATGATAAAGTCGTCAAGGAAACGAGGATCAGCGTTCACCTGAATGCCGCACAGAAAGAAGATTTGGTGGCCCTATTGAAGCAGTATGTTGACATATTCGCTTGGTCTTATGATGATATGCCAGGTCTAAGCACGGACATCGTTTCTCATAAGTTGCCCATTGAACCATCCTGCCGTCCAGTGAAGCAAAAACCAAGGAAAATCAAGCCGGATCAGAGTTTGAAAGTCAAGGAGGAGATTTCCAAACAATTGGACGCAAAGGTCATTCGGGTAGCAAGATACCCTACTTGGTTAGCCAATATTGTGCCAGTAACAAAGAAGGATGGTAAGATACGAGTTTGTGTCGATTACAGGGATCTCAACAAGGCAAGCCCTAAGGACGATTTTCCCCTTCCAAACATTCATATACTCATCGACAATTGTGCGAAGCACGAGTTGCAGTCATTTGTCGATTGTTTCGCTGGGTACCATCAAATCTTAATGAACGAAGAAGATGCAGAGAAGACCGCATTCACCACTCCGTGGGGGGTATATTATTATCGAGGCATGCCGTTTGGACTTAAAAACGCAGGTGACACTTACATGAGAGTCATGACTACCATTTTTCATGATATGATCCATAAGGAAATTGAAGTCTACGTGGATGACGTTATCATCAAATCACGGAGGGCTACAGACCATTTGGTCCATCTGAAGAAGTTTTTTGAGCGATTGAGGCAATACAAACTGAAGTTGAATCCGGCAAAGTGTGCCTTCGGCGTCCCAGCGGGAAAATTATTAGGTTTCATCGTGAGCAGAAGGGGAATAGAGTTGGATCCTTCGAAGATAAAGGCCATTCAGGGACTACCTCCTCCGAAAAGTCGCAAGGAAGTGATGAGTTTTCTCGGTCGTTTGAATTATATCAGCAGGTTCATAGCACAGTCAACAGTGATATGTGAACCGATGTTCAAGTTACTAAAGAAGGACGCTGCCACTAAGTGGACATTGGAGTGCCAACAAGCCCTTGATAAAATCAAAGAGTATCTGTCAAATCCGCCTGTCTTGGTGCCTCCAGAACCCGGGAGGCCTTTGTTGTTATACTTATCCGTATTGGAAGATGCGTTCGGATGTGTGTTGGGACAACATGATGAGACGGGAAGGAAGGAACAAGCAATATACTACTTGAGTAAAAAGTTCATGCCTTACGAAGCTCGTTACACAATGCTGGAACGCACATGTTGTGCCTTGACTTGGGTCGCACAAAAATTCAGACATTATTTATCCGCATACACCACCTACCTCATTTCGAGGATGGACCCGCTCAAGTATATCTTTCAGAAGCCTATGCCTACTGGAAAACTTGCAAAATGGCAGATCCTTTTAAGTGAATTCGACATCGTATATGTCACCCAAAAGGCAGTCAAGGGGCAAGCATTAGCAGATCATCTCACAGAGAATCCGGTAGACGAGGAATATATCCCCTTGCGGACCTACTTTCCAGATGAAGAAGTGATGTTTGTAGGAGAAGACATCCTAGAAGAATATCCGGGTTGGAGAATGTTCTTCGATGATAGCGCGTAATTTCAAAGAGTAGGTATCGGAGCGGTTTTGGTATCAGAAATAGGACAACACTACCCAATATCAGCAAAGCTCAGATTCCCGTGCACCAATAATATGTCAGAATATGAAGCTTGCATACTAGGACTCCGAATGGCTATTGACATGAACATCTGAGTTCTTTGGTCATAGGGAATTCAGACCTGTTGATTCACCAAGTGCAAGGCGAATGGGTCACCAGGAATAGGAAAATACTTCCTTACCTACATTGCGTGAAAGAATTGCGCAAAAGGTTCGTTAAGATAGAGTTCAGGCATACTCCGAGGGCTCAAAATGAGTTTACAGACGCTCTAGAAACTTTGTCCTCCATGATTCAATATCCAGACAAGAACTATATTGACCCAATCAAAGTAGATGTGCTAGAAGCGATCGACTATTGTTCTCGAGATAGATGAAGAATCGAGAGGCAAACCTTGGTATGACGAAATCAAGAGGTATCTCAAGCGGTGAGTACCGGAAGGCATGACCAACATCTGAAGAAGACTCTTGGAGGTTAGCAAACTATTTCTTCTGGCGGCGAGATCCTTTATCGGAGAACTCGGTTGGGTTTGTTAAGATGTGTTGACATTCGAAGCAAACAAGTTATTAGAAGAGATACACGAGGTATATGCGGACCCAGCATGAACGGTTTCAAGCTAGCAAAAAAGATACTACGAGGAGGTTACTTCTGGATGACAATGGAAACAGATTGCATCAGTTTCGTGCGAAAGTGCCATCAATGCCAGATCCATGACGACTTGATTCACGTGCCGCCAAATGAGCTCAATGTCACTAGTTCCCCATGGCCATTCGCGGCAGGGCATGGGCGTCATCGGTCTATTGGTAGCGGTGTCAAAGGACGCGAGGTTTATCTAGTGGCGATCGATTACTTTACAAAATGGGTAGAAGCGTCATCGTACAATGCGTGACCAAGAAAGTAGTAGTGGATTTTGTTCATCCTGACATCATCATCGGTTTGGAATTCCAGAATCAATCATAACCGACAACGGGTCCAATCTCAATAGTGGTCTGAAGGAAATGTGTGAGAAGCTCAGAATCACTCATCGCAACTCTACTCCATATCGAACACAAATGAATGGAGCAGTCGAAGCGGCAAAGAACATCGAGGATCTTGAGGAAAATGATAGATAACTACTGGCGTTGGCATGAAAATTTGCCTTTCGTCCTCTTGGGTTCTGCGTACTACAATCCGGACCTCCACGGGAACACCGTATCTCTTGGTTTATGGAGCGAAGTTGTCTTTGCCGGAGGTGGAAATACCATCTTTAAGAATCATCCAGGAAGCCGAACTAAATGAAGCCAAATGGATACAAAGTAGGTATGAACAATTGATGCTTATTGATGAGAAACGAATGAATGCGATGCATCACGGACAACTTTACGAGCAGAATGGCGAGCTTTTAATAAGAAGATCGACCAAGAAACTTCCAACGGGGCGGTTGGTCTTTGAAAGCGTATATTCCTAACCAAAGTGAGGCGAAGGAAATTCGCCCAATTGGCAAGGGCCTTACATGGTTCAGAGTGATTACGAGGGCCCTCATCTTAGCCGAAATGGATGGCGAAGTGTGGCGAGAGCCATCAGCAGAATCTGATGAAGAGATACTACATTTAGAGTGTTTTATTTTCCATGTAATTACTTTGCTTGTAATTTGAACTACGTGTGACCTGATTCCTTTGTCGGGATACGTAGGCGACCATATCGGCTTCGGTCCCATTTCCAGAAAAAGCCCAATTACTTTGCTTGTAATCGGAACTACGTGTGACCTGATTCCCTTGGAGGATATGTAGGCGGCCACATCGGCCTCGGTCCCGTCTTTAAAATTTTTAAAATATTGTCTGTAACGAACTACGTTCGACCTGATTCCCTTAACGGATACGTAGGCGGCCTACATCGGTCTCGGTCACACCATTAGGAAATCTTCGTTTTGTCATTTTGCATTTTTAGTGAGTTGTACTCGATCTGTCATACATCTGAGACAAATGAGCGACATATATCCGACTCGGTTTAAATCGATCAAAAAGCAGGACAATTTTAGGGACTTCGCCACGGAAAGACACCGACAAATATGATTCCATATGCTTGAAAGATCGACATAAACTGGGACAATTTTAAGGGTTTTACTACAAATGACATCAATGGACATGGTTAAATTACGCAAAGGGTTCCATGTCCCAAAACTGGGACAAATTTTAAAAGAGTTTCACGGCAACGGAGCACCGAGAATATGGGAGAATATACCGCCAATTTCGGATAAGGATGTTCTTTGTTTCCTGACATGTCACTATTCAAAGATCGACATAATTTCCTACTAGTATATATAAGTATATTTTCTCAAGATAGAATATTTTCAACAAATGTTTTGACCGAGACTCGAAATCAGACAGGGGTTACATGTCCAGACAAGACAACGCGTGCAAGTATCAAGAGCCAACACAAATCGGCCGACCCCTCCCCGAACTCACAATTTTTCTTTGAGTGAATTTTGCAGGACAACAGGAACAAGGAGGACAACAACATTCCAATACAACAGATTCGCTCGCAAAGTCCATCTGCAACAAGTCTACATCAAATACATCTCGCAAAAAACCGCATCTTCTTTACTCAGGCTACATCATTTACACTTTAATTATTTCATCTAGTTAACGTCCATACAAGGCGTCATTTGCATTTCGTCCCCAGGCGATAACGCCATTTGCATTTCTGGCGTCATACATTTGCATTCCGTATACAAGGCGCCATTTCGATTTCGCCCATACAAAGCGTCATTCGTCCATCAAAGCGTCATTTGCATTTTCGTCCATACAAGCGATTCCGCCCATACTGGCGTCATTTGCATTTCGTCCATACACGATTTATCTCCGCCATACAAGGCGTCATTTGCATTTCGTCCATACAAGACGATAACGCACATACAAGGCGTCATTTGCATTTCGTCCATATAAGACGATAACGCCCATACAAGGCGTCATTTGCATTTCGTCCATACAAGACGATAACGCCCATACAAGGCGTCATTTGCATTTCGTCCATACAAGACGACAACGCCCATACAAGGCGTCATTTGCATTTCGTCCATACAAGGCGACAACGCCCATCCTGGCGTCATTTGCATTTCGTCCATACGAGACAACGCCCATCTGGCGTCATTTGCATTTCGTCCATACGAGGCGATAACGCCCATACAAGGCGCGTCATTTGCATTTCGTCCATACGACGATTCCGCCATACAAGGCGTCATTCGCATTTCGTCCATACAAGACGATTCCGCCCATCAAGAGCGTCATTTGCATTTTGTCCATACAAGCGATTCCGCCCATACAAGGCGTCATTTGCATTTCGTCCATCTGAGCAACAACGCCCATCTGGCGTCATTTGCATTTCGTCATACAAGCGATAACGCCATACAAGGCGTCATTTACATTTCGTCCATACAAGCGATAACGCCATCTGGCGTCATTTGCATTTCGTCCATACAAGACGACAACGCCCATACAAGGAGTCATTTGCATTTCGTCCATACAAGACGATAACGCCCATACAAGGTGTCATTTGCATTTCGTCCATACAAGACGACAACGCCCATACAAAGCGTCATTTGCATTTCGTCCATACAAGACGACAACGCCCATACAAGGCGTCATTTGCATTTCGTCCATACAAGATTTATTCCGCTCATCTGGCGTCATTTGCATTTCGTCCATACAAGACGATAACGCCCATACAAGGCGTCATTTTCATTTCGTCCATACAAGACGACAACGCCCATACAAGGTGTCATTTGCATTTCGTCCATACAAGACGACAACGCCCATACAAGGCGTCATTTGCATTTCGTCCATACAAGACGACAATGCCCATACAAGGCGTCATTTGCATTTCGTCCATACAAGACGATTCCGCCCATACAAGGCGTCATTTGCATTTCGTCCATACAAGACGATAACGCCCATACAAGGCGTCATTTTCATTTCGTCCATACAAGACGATAACGCCCATACAAGGCGTCATTTATATTTCGTCCATACAAGACGACAATGCCCATACAAGGCGTCATTTGCATTTCGTCCATACAAGACGACAACGCTCATACAAGGCGTCATTTGCATTTCGTCCATACAAGACGACAACGCCCATACAAGGCGTCATTTGCATTTCGTCCATACAAGACAACGCCCATACAAGGCGTCATTTGCATTTCGTCCATACAAGACGATAACGCCCATACAAGGCGTCATTTGCATTTCGTCCATACAAGACGATAACGCCCATACAAGGCGTCATTTGCATTTCGTCCATACAAGACAATAACGCCCATACAAGGCGTCATTTGCATTTTGTCCATACAAGACGATTCCGCCCATACAAGGCGTCATTTGCATTTCGTCCATACAAAACGATAACGCCCATACAAGGCGTCATTTGCATTTCATCCATACAAGACGATAACACCCATACAAGGCTTCATTTGCATTTCGTCCATACAAGACGACAACGCCCATACAAGGCGTCATTTGCATTTCGTCCATACAAGACGATTCCGCCCATACAAGGCGTCATTTGCATTTCGTTCATACAAGACGACAACGCCCATACAAGGCGTCATTTGCGTTTCGTCCATACAAGAATATTCCGCCCATACAAGGCGTCATTTGCATTTTTCGTCCATACAAGACGACAACGCCCATACAAGGTGTCATTTGCATTTCGTCCATACAAGACGATTCCGCCCATACAAGGCGTCATTTGCATTTCGTCCATACAAGACGATTCCGCCCATACAAGGCGTCATTTGCATTTCATCCATACAAGACGATAACGCCCATACAAGGCGTCATTCTCATTTCGTCCATACAAGACGATTCCGCCCATACAAGGCGTCATTTGCATTTTTCGTCCTTACAAGACGACAACGCCCATACAAGGAGTCATTTGCATTTCGTCCATACAAAATGATTCCGCCCATACAAGGCGTCATTTGCATTTCGTCCATACAAGACGATAACGCCCATACAATGCGTCATTTGCATTTCGTCCATACAAGACGATTCCGCCCATACAAGGCGTCATTTGCATTTCGTCCATACAAGACGATAACGCCCATACAAGGCGTCATTTACACTTCTGTTATACCCAGTATTTTCAGGGTATGTACGTGAGGACGTACGTAGAAATTTGAGCCTTAAAGTTAGGCAAGGTTCGAAATTGTGCATAACTACCAAAAGGAGTCGTTTTTCGACGAAACATTTCCACAGCTTTCGTAGGAAAAATTCCGGCTATGTCATTTAAAATTTTTGCGGATTTTTCCGAGAGACGAAACATTTTGGACCAACGGGAGGGTGACATGTGTCACCCTCACATTGGCCTTGAGTGGACGGCAAAAGGGACGAACAAGGTGGCCTTTAGTTGGTAGGATATTTTGTGCAAGTTGGTGTGGTAGATGGATAAGGTGCACATGGCTTAAATCTAGCCCTACACTTGCCTTACACTTGGAGGGATCTTGGCCATTGGTTGGCCTTTGCTTGACCTATAAATACCCTCTAAGTGATGAACTTTCTTGATCCAACAATCATTTGCTAAGTGTTAAAAATCCCTTCCCCTTTAGTGTTGAGTTCGTCCAACTCCTCCCCCCCTCTTTTGAGAGTCTTGGCCGAGAGCCACCCCCTCCCCTTTGTAGTGCCCTAGCCGTGGGGTACACCCCCCCCTAGCCGTGTTGTCTCGTATAAATACCCCCCTTTTGTGGTATAGAAATACTCTCCAAGTATTGTTATAATGCCCAAATACCTTGGCCCAAATACCTTGTAGTTTTCCCAAGGTTACACTTATACAAAAGCCCAGAAAATACTATTATACTTCCCTCAGTCACAAAAACGAAACCCTAAGTAAATCTTCACCCGTAGTTGAAGTTATAAGTAGAAGTTGGTTAGAACTTCTAAGGGTTGGTTGGAGCGGGTCGGAGCGCACGGAGTAGGAGCTAAACCTTGCTCAGGATCGACATATAAACTCGGATAATTTTGGGCTTATCAAGGTAAACACTCTTGACCTTCTGTTGTAATTGGAAATTACATGTTGTTGGAATATATAGTTAAGGTATACTATATATAGAATTGAACATAATACTTACGGCAATGTCTTGCGACTTAAGCCTGAATTTAAAGAAGAGAACTGAACTGTAATTACATAGGACTGTATTACAGTAGACTTGTGTAGCATTACTGTGAGTAGAATTGTACACGTCCGGTTAGACGTGCAAACCCCCCCCCCTGGTTGGCTTGGTAGCCGGCCTCGATAGAGGAGGAGTGTTACACCCCGTATTTCCAGAGTATGTACGTAAGGACGTACGTAGAGAATTTGAGCCTTAAAGTTAGGCTTTGGTTCGAAATTTGGGCACAAGTGCCGAATAGAGTCATTTTCCGACGAAACGTTTCCACAGCTTACGTAGGGAGAATTCCGGCTATGTCTTTTGTTATTTTTGCGGATTTTTCCGAGAGACGAAACATTTTGGACCAACGGGAGGGTGACATGTGTCACCCTCACATTGGAAGCTAGGGGCGGCAACCCTTGGATGAATTGGTCACGTTTTCAAGGCCAATTGGCTCCTTGTTTTGGCCTTGTTTTGTGGCTTGTTTGGTGCCATGTTTTGTGCCTTGTTTTGTGGTGTAGGGGTTAGGGTGCACTTGGCTTGATCAAGGCCTTACACTTGCCTTGCACTTGGCTTGATCAAGGCCATTGGTTTCCCTATAAATACCCTCCCTAGTGAAGACTTATTCATTCACCTCACTTTGTCTAAGTCTTGAAATCCCTCCTCTCCTTGTTGTTTCTCTCGTCCAACTCCCTCTCCCCCTTAGAAAGGCCCTTGCCGAGAACACCCTCCCCTAGCCTAGTTGTGCTAGCCGAGCCTACCCCTTTGGTAGAAAGTTGTCTTCCAAGTATTGTTATAATGCCCAAAATACCTTAGCCTTGTACCTTGTAATATCCCAAAGATACCTCTATACGTAGAGCCGGAAATACTACCTTTTGTCCCTTTTGTCTCAAAACGAAACCATAAGGAAATATTCATTGATTGATTTATGTTTTTAAGTAGAAGTTTTTTAGAACTTCTAATGGTTGTTTGGAGCGATGGAACACCGGAGTGGAGCTAAGCGTTGCTAAGGATCGACATTTAACTTGGATAATTATGGGCTTATCGAGGTAATTATCTTGTCCTCTATTTGTAATTGGAAATTACATGTTGTTAGAATATATAGTTGAAGTATCGTATATAGAACTAAGCTTAAGATCTTTGTGGCAATGTCTTTTGACTTAAGCTGAAGAATTAAGAAAAGAAGCGAATCGTATTTACATAGATGTATTGCGATACTTGTGTAATATTACTGAGTAGGATTGTACACGTCCGGTTAGACGTGTAAACCCCCTGGTTGGCTTGGTGGCGGCCTCGATAGAGAGGAGATTTACGCCATGGGGAGAGAGTCAATTTTCTAGAGAAATGGAACCTTGTGTTTTGAAGTTAATAGCGTTTGTGACCTTTTTAGATGAAAGTACTAAGAGTAGCGTATTCTACTTGAGGAGTGGAAAGGGCTAGCAAGGTTGTAGTACTTGGAGCATTTTGCTTATTGTCGATACTCGTCGCGAGGTATGTGAACCTCTTCCTTCCTTTGGCATGATTCTATGTATGGAATATACCTGTGGTATCATTTCATGTTTCCTGTTACTCTTAGAAGTTAAGAGGTAGTTGTGTGATACTTGTTCCGTTTTAAACATATAAGTCCCTTGGATAAAAAATTGTTTTTGACTAAGGCATAAAGTGATTATAACGGCTTTATGGGAAGTTGGTTATAACGGCTTTATGGAAGGACAAAAGAATGCTTTTCTTCAGTAATGTAAGTAGAGAAATGATTTGAAATAAAGAAGCAAACTGCTTTTTAAGGTACCATTGCTTAGGGTTTTAAGAAAGAAGTCACTTGTTTTAGTGGTAATTTTATTTCTAAAAGGTATTGTGACTTGTCTTGAAAGGGTGGATAGGACTTGATACTATAGTTGGTAGTATCCGGCGATACCTTTATGGGCGCACTATATGACATTATCGATCGAGAAATGGTCGGGCGATACCTTTATGGGCGACTATATGACATTATCGACCCGAGAATGGGCGGCGATACCTTTATGGGCGAACTATATGACATTATCGACCAGAATGGGCCGCGAGATACCTTATGGGCGAACTATATGACATTATCGACCAAATGGGCCGCAAGATACCTTTATGGGCGCACTATATGACATTATCGACCCGTAAATGGGTCGAGCGATACCTTTATGGGCGACTATATGACATTATCGACCCGAAATGGGCCGCAAGATACCTTTATGGGCGACTATATGACATTATCGACCAGAATGGGCCGCGGATACCTTTATGGGCGCACTATATGACATTATCGACCCGAAATGGGCGGCGATACCTTTATGGGCGCACTATATGACATTATCGACCAGAATGGGCCGGGCGATACCTTTACGCGAACTAGATGACGTTATCGACCGAGATTGGGCGAGCGGTATACCTTTACCTGCGGACTATGTGACCTTGATCGCGTCTGGATTGGGTAGGATAGTATAGGTGCCCTCGCTACAGTCGGATTATACTTATGAAAGATAAGTGAGTTATATAGTAATGAACTTAATGATTCTTTTCTAATAATGCGTAAGAATGTGGTGTAACTTTTATTAAGAATGGAAAAGATAATAAAGTGCGATTAAGTTCATAAGTGGTAATGACACGGCGGGATCTGGTAGGTATTGTTTTATACTTGTCCTTGTCATTCTTTGTACGTTATGATCACATCTTGACGTTATTTCATTCCATATTCGCACTGTTATCGACCCCTTCGGCTGCGTTCATGCCGCAGTTTTAGGTACCAGTTGGTGATCCTTGCTCTTAGGATCTCGGTTGATTTTGGGGAAAAAGCTCCATTTGTTCCGAGGCTTTATCTCTTGAGTAGTTTTCCTGAAGTAGTAGATTCATGTATATTCGAGGTATGGCGGGGCCCCCACCACAGATGTTATGTTAGAACTCTTAGAGGTCTGTAGTCACATATTTGTGGGTCGATTTGTAAAGAAAAGGAGTAAACCGCTTGGTTGTATATATGTATGTCGGAAGGTAGCCATCGGCTAACCTTGTTGTTTTACTGTTGTTCTATTTTATAAGTTTCATGTATGTTCCGCTGATTTTCTCTCGATGTATACTGTAAGTGCCCGTGTAGGGCACGATCGCGCATCTGGGTCGGGTCGTGACAAGGAGATTACGTTTATGGGGGAGAGTCTTTGCGAATTTTCGTAGAATATTCTACATTGAGATCTAAGATGTTAATAGGCGCCTTGTGGCCTCTATAGGTTGAAATACTACGTATGGCGTGATCTACTTAGCTTAAGGAGTAGCCGACGGTTTGAGGTACTTGGAGGATTTTGCTATTAGTCGATAATCGTCGCGAGGTATGTGAACCTCTTCCTATCTTTTCTAGCATGATATGTGTGGGCTATGTAGTACGGTAGACGCGTACGTGTTAAATCGTATTTGGTTGTTTTAAAACATAAGTGTTATACTAGCTTTATGGGAAGTTAGGTATAACGTCTTAAGGAGTGGTAAAATGAATGGTTTATTAATTTCAAAAGTTAAGAAGTGGATCTTATGAGATAAGAGACTTAACTTAAATGAATTAATATGGATTTTGTGTGAAACCTCATTCGTGAGTAATGAGTACTTGGTTTTTAAAAGGAATAATGTTTCTTGATTTGAAATCGAATGTGTATCAATAAACCACCGCAGTTAATAAAGGAAAATGTATTGAATAATTAAGTATTATTAAAACCAAGAGAAACCTCCATCCGCATAAGCTAAGATGAGACAAAATGATATTACATTTTCTAGATCATGGCTGCTTAATAAGATTGATTATGAACAAGATTAACCTACTCACCTATGGCATATGTTACTCTATTGTTTTAAAAAGAGGTTAAAACATTGAACTATGAAACTTTTCTAAAAAGAGACTTGCGTAATTGAAATTAGGCAAACTGGAACTTTTAGGGAAAAGAAAGGCATTGTGTTGTCTTAAAATGGTTTAAAACATAAAGTGTTATAACAGCTTTATGGGAAGTTGGTTATAACGACTTTATGAAAACAAAAGAAGGGTTTTATCATTTGTTTTAATGCGATAACTTGACTTTTAAAAGAGAAGTATTTTGGTCCAAAGGAAGGCATGGTATTGCCTTAATTTGGTCTTAAAAAGGAAAGTATGAAAGTTGTTTTGGTTTACTTAAAAGATATAAGTCACACATTCTTTTTTTTATATACTACGGGTATCGGGTGACTTTTAGAAAAGGAATGAATCTCATAAAAGGAATTTAACGTACGTAGTACTTTAGGGTTAAAATCCGGACTTTGACATAAAATGAAAGTACCTTGAGTTGTGTATAACTTGCCTATGCTTTTGTTATGAAACTTGACCATGTTACGTGTGATAGCCTTGTTGTGCAAGTATTGTGTTCTACTCGACTACCGGTTCATCCGGGAATGTATTTCACTTGACTACCGGTTCATCCGGGAATGTATTTCACTTGACTACCGGTTCATCCGGGAATGTATTTCACTTGACTACCGGTTCATTCGGGAATGTATTTCACTTGACTACCGGTTCATCCGGGAATGTATTTCACTTGACTACCGGTTCATCCGGGAATGTATTTCACTTGACTCACGGTTCATCCGGAATGTATTTCACTTGACTCACGGTTCATCCGGAATGTATTTCACTTGACTACGGTTCATCCGGAATGTATTTCACTTGACTACCGGTTCATCCGAATGTATTTCACTTGACTACCGGTTCATCCGAATGTATTTCACTTGACTCGGTTCATCCGAATGTATTCCACTCGACTCAGGTTCGTAGGATGAGCAGAATGTATTCCACCCGGTTCTATATTGGGTCCATAAGATGGGTCGAGACACATTATACGTATCACATGATTTGTACCTAGATCGCGGTGAGGAAGGAGTTCCACGCATGAGGATGACTTTGAGGGCGTGAGTCCCTGACTTGACATGACTGATTTTATGTTGTGAACTGTAGTTTGGTTATCATACATGTCTCCTGCTTTATATAGACTATTATGATCTCATTTACTGATTTTCTGATTTCACATACTGCAATTGGCCAGATCGACCTCCTTCGGCCGCGTTCATCTGCAGAAAAGGTACATCGACCGTCGATCCTCGCTTATAGGATCACATTTCAGCGTGTTGAAGCTCCGTTCTTCGAGGCTTATCTTTGGTATGTTACCACAGTCCGTAGGTTCTTGTACATTCGTGGTATGGCGGCCCCGCCCCGTCATAGTTGTTATCACTTCTTAGGTCCGTAGTAATCGCCAGGCGTAGTCCGTAAAGGATAAGCGTCGGGTGTTTATGTATATATACCAAGGCAATGCTTGGTTGGCCTGTTTATTTATCATGTCTCTTAACGCATGTTCATATTTTTATTTCCGCTGATTTTCTCTGATGTTGTATCACTAGGGTGCCCGGTAGGCACGATCACGCCCGGTTCGGTCGTGACAAAAGTGGTATCGAGCGATTAGTCCTCGGAAAGTGTCTACGCACCGTGTCTAGTAAGTCTTGATTATCGGTGTGTTGTGCACCACATCTATAATCGTGAGGCCGCAGGCATTTAGGATTGGTTTCCATTCTTCTCATTACGAGATCGTGCCTTAGTGTGTGATAAATTGGACCCTCCGACGTATTCCTTTCCTTTACCGCTATGCCTCGCGTAGGCAAGGCGATCGAGGAGCTATTAGTGAGATACTGAGGAGTACGAGCGCGAGCGGCCAAGACTGAGATAAGCTTCCGACGGCGGTTTCGCGACGCCGCAAAGACCAAAGAGTTGAGAGCCGCAGCGTGGTCGCTGAGACTACTGATACGAGCCTCCACCCCACGGCTGGAGCGGATGAGACGGGGTACAAGGAGATGGCCCGATCGCCGCGGTCGTGGCGAATATGAGGATAGGCCGATCGCAGCAGCCTTCAAAGAGCACCCGTAGTTCACCCCCGAGCGCATAGCTGAGGCTACGGACTTTACGAGTCAGAGCCCGCCACTTGTTCTATGGATCTAGAGCCGAGGATGACCTCGGGAGTTTATCAAGCGACACAATGGATCGCGAGAGTGATCGAGTTTGAGGCGAAGTCGGTGGTATTGGTTCGCATCACCGCGTGATACTGCAGCTGATAGTTTGATTCGCGAGCTGTCCGGGAAGAGCATGCACTTCCAGCGATTTGGGACGAGTTCTCGAGGCATTTCTTGCACATTTCTTGCCTCCACAAACGGAGAGGGCTCGCCGATAGATTTTTGACGTTGAGGCGGCGCGACGGTTAGAGAGTACAATGTGGAGTTCGACTCATTAGCTCGGTATGTTCCCGTGGTGGCTGATATGGAGGACGAGTACACCGCCACGCCACCGGGCCGGATGATTACTAGCGAGGCTTGTGCGGTGTGGCTCTTCACCGCATGGACATTGCCCGCACGCAAGCTCTTGCACTAGGATGTGAGGCACGAGAGGTCGACGGAATGGCCGAGATCGCAGAAGAGGCCGAGCAGCAGGTCCTTTGGTAACTTTCGAGGCGGACCGCCTCAACAGAGCCTAGTTATGTACCTCCACCAAGATGAGTGGTCCCTACGATCGTCGGGGCGTTCAGGTATTCGAGCTGGTCGAGCTCCGTGGCTTCCGTTCACGGTATGCGTGAGTGCTAGCCGCCAGGATTCACGCCCCTCAGCCGCGATGTGGCAAACATCATCCCGGAATGTCGTCTTTTATCGGTGCTTGTTTCACTCGCGCCGTCGGCCATGTGACGAGAGATCGGCTTATAGGAGGGTACCGCAAAGATGACGCAGCCTCACCGGATCGCGCGTGTTCATCGCCTTCATAGCATACTGCAGGCGTGCCTATGATTAGAGTGAGCGGTAGCTTCGGGTATATCCTTAACCCTGTAGAGATTGGTATGCGTGATATGATGACCTTATATTTTTGTGCTATGTGCGAATAGCGTTGTGTTATTTGTAAGTTAGAAAACATGGTTAGTTGGAAGGATAAGTATGGGGCATGGGAAGTGTGAACCCTAGAATATTTCATGTTGAGACCTTAGAGGTGCGTCGCCTTAAAGGAGAGTTTCTTACGGTTAGTCTTTGTTGAAATACTTGGTATGCGTAAAATGTGTTGTGGGATAAGTCCATGGGTAGTGTGAAAAGGAAGTGGTAGCTTTCATGACCTGTATAGGTAAGATTGTTCCGGATCGGGAACAAGAGCTTGACGCGTTAAGTGGGTCGTGGGCCATGCCGGGCCAACCCGCGGCCTGCTTCGGTGGGGTCACTCGGTGGTCCCGCCGGTGGTAGGTCACGAGGTGCTAGGCCCAAGTTTAGTTGACCATCGTATGAGTTCGTGGGTGTGTTCGACCAGAAGCAGATCGTGAAGGCCGGGAATGGCCTTAAGGAAGATTGAGGCTAGTAAAATAACCAAGTTGGAGGTGGTGACTCCGGTCGGAAAACGAAACGCTGACGGGCGTGGTACGGATACTAGAAAGAGTTCGAGTGTTCGAGAGCGGTACAACGAGATAGGGGAGAAGTGAACGTGTGATCATTTCTTGTAAAGGAGAAGGTGTGAAGGATGTATATTTTTTTTTTTTTGACCTCGTGGGTCGACGCATCCGGCACCATATGTTGGTCGCCGAGTGACACTAGAACCTCGCGCAGAGTGACAAAATTTGTGATGTTAGAGGTGTTTCCTCGTGGACTTGGATATAAGTATTTGCGCGCATGTGTTATTTCGTGGCAGTGGCGTTGGCAACTTGTTAGAAGAACTTTATCGTTATCCGTCTTGAGAAGGAACATTCGGGACGAATGTTTCTAAGGAGGGGAGAATGTTATACCCCGTATTTCCAGGGTATGTACGTGAGGACGTACGTAGAAATTTGAGCCTTAAAGTTAGGCAAGGTTCGAAATTGTGCATAACTACCAAAAGGAGTCGTTTTTCGACGAAACGTTTCCACAGCTTTCGTAGGGAAAATTCCGGCTATGTCATTTAAAATTTTTGCGGATTTTTCCGAGAGACGAAACATTTTGGACCAACGGGAGGGTGACATGTGTCACCCTCACATCGCCTCGAGTGGACGGCAAAAGGGACGAACAAGGTGGCCTTTAGTTGGTAGGATATTTTGTGCAAGTTGGTGTGGTAGATGGATAAGGTGCACATGGCTTAAATCTAGCCCTACACTTGCCTTACACTTGGAGGGATCTTGGCCATTGGTTGGCCTTTGCTTGACCTATAAATACCCCTCTAAGTGATGAACTTTCTTCATCCAAAATCATTTGCTAAGTGTTAAAAATCCTTCCCTTTAGTGTTGAGTTCGCCCAACTCCTCCCCTCTTTGAGAGTCTTGCCGAGAGCCACCCCTCCCCTTTGTAGTGCTCCTAGCCGTGGGGTACCCCCCCTAGCCTAGTTGTCTCGTATAAATACCCCCCTTTTGTGGTATAGAAATACTCTCCAAGTATTGTTATAATGCCCAAATACCTTGGCCCAAATACCTTGTAGTTTTCCCAAGGTTACACTTATACAAAAGCCCAGAAAATACTATTATACTTCCCTCAGTCACAAAAACGAAACCCTAAGTAAATCTTCACCCGTAGTTGAAGTTATAAGTAGAAGTTGGTTAGAACTTCTAAGGGTTGGTTGAGCGGGCCTGAGCGCACGGAGTAGAGCTAAACCTTGCTCAGATCGACATATAAACTCGGATAATTTTGGGCTTATCAAGGTAAACACTCTTGACCTTCTGTTGTAATTGGAAATTACATGTTGTTGGAATATATAGTTAAGGTATACTATATATAGAATTGAACATAATACTTACGGCAATGTCTTGCGACTTAAGCCTGAATTTAAAGAAGAGAACTGAACTGTAATTACATAGGACTGTATTACAGTAGACTTGTGTAGCATTACTGTGAGTAGGATTGTACACGTCCGGTTAGGCGTAAACCCCGGTTGGCTTGGTAGTCGGCCTCGATAGAGAGGAGATTACGCTGTTGTGGGGAGGTCTTTGCCAATTTTCTGTAGAATATTCTACATTGAGATCTAAGATGTTAATAGGCGCCTGTGGCCTCTATAGGTTGAAATACTACGTATGGCGTGATCTACTTAGCTAAGGAGTAGCCGAAGCGGTTTGAGGTACTTGGAGGATTTTGCTATTAGTCGATAATCGTCGCGAGGTATGTGAACCTCTTCCTATCTTTTCTAGCATGATATGTGGGCTATGTAGTACGGTGACGCATACGTGTTAATCAGATTGGGTTGTTTTAAAACATAAGTGTTATACTAGCTTTATGGGAAGTTAGGTATAACGTCTTAAGGGTGGTAAAATGAATGGTTTATTAATTTCAAAAGTTAAGAGACTGGATCTTATGAGATAAGAGACTTAACTTAAATGAATTAATATGGATTTTGTGTGAAACCTCATTCGTGAGTAATGAGTACTTGGTTTTTAAAAGGAATAATGTTTTACTGATTTCGGAAATCAGAATGTGTATCAATAAACCACTGCAGCGTTAATAAAGGAAAATGTATTGAATAATTAAGTATTATTAAAACCAGTAGAAACCTCCATCTGCATAGAAGCTAAGATGAGACAAAATGATATTACATTTTCTAGATCATGGCTGCTTAATAAGATTGATTATGAACAAGATTAACCTACTCACCTATGGCATATGTTACTCTATTGTTTTAAAAAGAGGTTAAAACATTGAACTATGAAACTTTTCTAAAAGAGACTTGCGTAATTGAAATTAGGCAAACCGAACTTTTATGGAAAAGAAAGGCATTGTGTTGTCTTAAAATGGTTTAAAACATAAAGTGTTATAACAGCTTTATGGGAAGTTGGTTATAACGACTTTATGAAAACAAAAGAAGGGTTTT
Organism: Przewalskia tangutica; assembly: GCA_029844215.1. Classification (NCBI taxonomy): domain Eukaryota; kingdom Viridiplantae; phylum Streptophyta; class Magnoliopsida; order Solanales; family Solanaceae; genus Przewalskia; species Przewalskia tangutica. The sequence continues at coordinate 135,420,837 of CM056722.1, forward strand.
ATCATTTGTTTTAATGCGGTAACTTGACTTTTAAAAGAGAAGTATTTTGGTCCAAAGGAAGGCATGGTACTGCCTTAATTTGGTCTTAAAAAAAGGAAAGTATGACAGTTGTTTTGGTTTACTTAAAAGATATAAGTCACACATTCTTTTTTTATATACTACGGGTATCGGGTGACTTTTAGAAAAGGAATGAATCTCATAAAGGAATTTAACGTCGTAGTACTTTAGGGTTAAAATCCGACTTTGACATAAAATGAAAGTACTGAGTTGTGTATAACTTGCCTATGCTTTTGTTATGAAACTTGACCATGTTACGTGTGATAGCCTTGTTGTGCAAGTATTGTGTTCTACTCGACTACCGTTCATCCGAATGTATTTCACTTGACTACCGGTTCATCCGAATGTATTTCACTTGACTACCGGTTCATCCGGAATGTATTTCACTTGACTACCGGTTCATCCAGAATGTATTTCACTTGACTACGGTTCATCCGGAATGTATTTCACTTGACTACCGGTTCATCCGGAATGTATTTCACTTGACTACCGGTTCATCCGGAATGTATTTCACTTGACTACCGGTTCATCCGAATGTATTTCACTTGACTACGGTTCATCCGAATGTATTCCACTCGACTAGGTTCGTAGGATGAACCGAATGTATTCCACCCGTTCTATATTGGGTCCATAAGATGGGTCGAGACACATTATACGTATCACATGATTTGTACCTAGATCGCCGGCAGGAAGGAGTTCCACGCATGAGGATGACTTGAGGCGTGAGTCTCGACTTGACATGATCGCTTTTATGTTGTGAATCGTAGTTTGGTTATCATACATGTCTCGCTTTATATAGACTATTATGATTTCATTTACGTGATTTTACGATTTCACATACTTGGTACATGTTATCTTGACTCCTTCGGGGCTGCGTTCATGCCGCAGGAAAAGGTACATCGACTGTCGATCCTCGCTTATAGGATCACATTTCAGCGTGTTGGGAAGCTCTGTTCCTTCGGAGGCTTATCTTTGGTATGTTGCCCTGAGTCTGTAGGTTCTTGTACATTCAGGGATATGGCGGGGCCCTGTCCCGTCATAGTTGTTGTCACTTCTGCAGGTCCGTAGTACCGCCAGGCGAGTCCGTAAAAAGGATAAGCCGTCGTGTTTATGTATATATACCAAGCGCAACTGCTTTGGCCTGTTTATTTATCATGTCTCTTAACGCATGTTCATATTTTTATTTCCGCTGATTTTCTCTGATGTTGTATCACTAGGGTGCCCGGGGTAAGGCACCAGTCACGGGCCCGGGTTCGGGTCGTGACAACTTCGTTCATACAAGACGATAATGCCCATACAAGGCGTCATTTGCATTTCATCCATACAAGACGATAACGCCCATACAAGGCGTCATTTGCATTTCGTCCATACAAGACGATAACGCCCATACAAGGAGTCATTTGCACTTCGTCCATACAAGACGATAACGCCCATACAAGGCGTCATTTGCATTTTGTCCATACAAGACGATAACGCCCATACAAGGCGTCATTTGCATTTCGTCCATACAAGACGATTCCGCCCATACAAAGAGTCATTTGCATTTTGTCCATACAAGACGATAACTCCCACACAAGGCATACATTTGCATTTCGTCCATACAAGACGATAACGCCCACACAAGGCGTCACTTGCATTTCGTCCATACAAGACGACAACGCCCACACAAGGCGTCATCTGCATCTCGCCTATACAAGACGGCGCATCATCACATCATTTCATTATATAGTATATACGATTTGACTACAAACACAACACAAAATTCACATTCTTAGATTATTTTGTTTTGACAGTTATGCACTAATGCTTCTATCTTAGCTTCAATCTACAGGAACTTTAACAAACTGCAAAAGATGGAGCACAACGTGGACCTACCTCTTACGGTGAACTGAGGTAATTTGTTGGGGAGCCAGACTTCCCAACAAAAGGCAAAAGCGGCCCCGAACGTCGACCTACTCTCTCCCAACATTCTAGCACCACAATAACTCATTGTCACCATAGCTCGACACTGGGACAGATTTTAAATCCGCGTCGGCCCCACCTTTAGTCTTCAGACACCAACAACACATTGTTCCAATTCCGATGACCCAGAGGGACAACTGTTGACACCCAATTTTGTCCATCCCCTTAAATCAATAACCAATAAATTAAACAATTTTCTTTTTTTTTAGAACTGCAATTTTTACATCGCAAAATACACATAATAAGTAAGTTTTAATAACGGTCTAGCATTATAGAATATTAAGCACTAATTAAATAGTTCACGTCCGCATTTATTATAATAATAGCTTAGACTAATAAAACACCTAAACAATTTAATCACAATTTAGATTTCATTTATCTACCATTAATTAAATAATACACCTAAACAAATACACAAAACTAATACCCAGGCCCATTTTTACACCAAAGAATTTCACTCTTCAAATGACCGCAGCCCAGACTTAAAGCCATTTATTTCGTCCAAGCCCGATTTCCCCTTATATCCTCAGACTTTCCTTTTCCCCCATCGACTTCACCCTCTTTAGAAAACCTAAAGACGAAACCCTAACACCCTTCAACCGCCGCATGCACCTCACCCTCGTTCCCATCGCCAGCCGGGATTCTCGCCGGAGAATCCGGCGAATCCTGAACCAAATCATCCCACAAATCACACTTACCATAACCAAATCATCCCACAAATCACACTTACCATAACGAAATCTTCCCTTCTGTTTCGAACCATCCGAGAATCGTAGTAAAATCCTCCAAATCATCCACACAGCCAGCTCGCCCTTACCATAACAAGAACAGTACGAGAATCAACCCAAAAATAGCCCACAAATCCTTAACAAAACCAGTACGAATCGTCCCCTCAAATCAAGTCCTAAACTTACCATAAATCGAAGCCTAACTAGGGACTATAAAGACCAACGTTTTGACATGCAATAAGGAAAGCAATTATCGAGAATACCTACAGCCTCGTGCCTAGAACCCCTCTCTTTTCTATTCAGTTTACTACTATCTGTTCTGCAAACCAGTTCTTCACGAACTTTCCTTCGACGATTCTGAAAAACATTTGTCGTCGCCTCAGTTCGCTACCCACAAAAGGTCCGGAAACCTACTCTCTTTATATTATTTAGTTATTTAATCGGTATTGTGTGCTCTGCATGATAAGATCCATATGTTATTTTTATCGAATCTATTTTGACTTAACTTAGTCATCGTTTCCAGAAAATATGTTAGTTATGGCTTTCAGTATTTGTGGTGTCGATTCAGTTTTAAGCATGTGTGCATTCGATCGCGATTTTGTTTTCTATGGGTATGGTTAGGTGTATAACATTTGTATAAGGGTCATAGATCCATTTTTTGTGTTGATTATCTGCTATTAATTTGTGATTATCTAAATGTTGATTTGGATATTCTATTTTTGTATATTTTTATGTCACAGGAGTGTGCATGTTCATGTGAACATTAGATGCATGTTTAATATTGTGTTGTGTGGGATCTTTTATGCTATCTCAGCATATTTATGGTTAGTTAAATAATACGATATTGATTCATCTTCAGGATCACGATCTGTGGCATTTAAATATATGTTTGTTAACTCATTCAAACGCCCTTATAATTGAACGAAATAGTTTGTCCTGTCTCTATAGTCCTTTAAAAGCTTCATTGAATTATGTAGAAATGTATGCTACCTGTTAAGAATCAAGATATTTTGAGTCATTTTGTACCACTGTCCTGCCTAGTTTGGCTCCACTTAGACCATGCATATGTTACCATTTGGACCATTTTTGTTCAGAGTATATGAATGTATGCTAGCTTGCCTAAGTTGTGTTCTTTCTTGGAAATGTCTATCTTATATTTTCCTTTTGAGTTCTGCCAATCCAGTGTATCAGTGATCATGCATCACAATAAAATATAACTGCTGACTTACCCTCATATCTGCTCCGCTACTTAATGCTCAGTATTTCCATTATCTGATATCTTGTTTAAATTGCATTAGTATACACTCAATGTATATGGGTTGTATACCTCTTATGGTTATGTGGATGTCTTGTGTGTATCAACCTTTATATGGCTAGATACATTAGAAGTAAGTTTGTATAAATGGGCCTGTTTGGGGTGATAACGCTGATATTTTGAAACCCGAAAAAGTAAAAAATCTGATGTTACTGGGCCTGAATCACGTTTTCCGCATACTGAGGCCCATCACTTGATTAACATTTCAAGGTGTTTACTTGCTGGTAGGGGCCCGTCATCTGTACTGCCGTAGTTAGTACTGGCAGCGTGTGTACATGTGTGCTTAGTGTAACATTTCATTTATTTTCGTATATGATGGAGTTTAGAATATTTACTAATCTTTTTTTCTTTCTTATTTTTACATGACATGCATCGGGAAAATAATCGAGTCTCGGTATGAGACTCATCATGATCTCCGCATCGCCGTCCACACTCTTGCCACAGGGCTTCAAAATAACAATGGGATGGATGGCGTCGTCATCCGTTCTAGACATTACATCAACTCCAATCTCATTCCTTCCTTGCTTATTTATTTATTTATTTATTTATTATTGTTGTGATAAATATATTTGTTAACCTTGTAATTAATAGGATAATTAACTCTACTAGTCTTTGAACACATTGGAAGGGTAGTTTAAAAGATGAATTCATCCCTTATTTATTCTAGGTTCATCATATAAATCTCAATCTAAAATAATTCAATTAACCCTAGCTATGCTTTAGTCATGTAGTCATTGTATCATTCCATATCTAATTCCTAAAGAATAAAATTTTCTCATAAATATCATAGGAGTAATTTATCACTCTTCTTATTATCACTAAACGTTTTGCATACACTTATAAAAGTAATTTCATAATTAACTTTATATATAAGAGTCTTAACCTTATATATACTTATAGGAGTAATTTATCATTTTTTTTTTACTTTTGTCAATAAAGTAATCTCATGTCTTACAAATGCATAATTAACTTTACATATTTTTTTGTGAGTCTTATAAAACCCTTTTTTTAGTTATCAAAAAATACATTCTTTTAGATATTTGCCACATCCCTTTTACTTAAATATTTTTTTCTAAAACATACATCTCTTAGCCAGATAAATTAACCTAGGTTTGAACGGACAACCGTAAGTTAGCGGATTCTAAAGGATGTCTAATCCCTTCCCTTTAGGATAATAAAGAACCCTTACTCAGAATCTTATTTAGTTTCACAGACCATTAAATGGAGTTAATGTTAACTTTAATCGGTTAGCATTTAGGTGTCCTAATTCACCCAATTAATTAGGTGGCGACTCCCTTAACACTTAACATTTTACATTTTACATTTTTGGAGAGGATAACCATTTCGTCGCGCATTCAAGCCTGAGAGTTCAAAATCGGGTACGACAACAATAACTTACAGTTGAATTATAGGATGGTGTCTCCTTTTGAATTTAGGAAAATGTGTACATTGTCTTATGTCTGATTTTGGATCTGTTTGATCAGTTAATTAGCCGATTAAAAGCATAGTTGACAAGTATCAAGTATTAAAAATACTTTTAATTGTTGAAACTGATTTTATAAATATTCAATTACGATCTTAAATTGAAGTATGGCTGTCCATCGGGGCGGTGTTACCCGACCCCGAACCCGCCTGACCCTGTACCGGTATCGGTATCGGTACGGGGTCGAGAATTTTCCTCCATCCCGACCACGACTCTGCCCCGCCCCGACCCCGACCCTTCCCACCCTCGACACAACGGCTAATTGCCCAATTTGGCCGTTGTGCAATGACCAAATTCCCCTCCCCTACCCCAACCCTCTACCCCCTTAATATTTATTTTTAACTCCTAAGTTATTATATTTACACTTTAATCCAATTTTTCCAACTATAAATATCGCATTTTCTCTTCATTCTTTCTCACAAATCTTCCTAGAATCTCTCTAATAATTTTTCATTCTCTCTACATTGTCTACTAAATATTCAATTTTATTTATTCATCTGGGAGTGAAGTTGACAACTAGCTTGAAGATCCATCGAGCAAAGTTTCAATTTTCAACCTCTCGATTACACGTCGACGTTGGGTACATTCGTTCCTTCATTAAATTATTATTGTTTTTTTCAATTTATTTAGCGCACTTAATTTTATTATCTTTAATTATTTATTAGCATAATTAAAATGAAAGGATTAAGAGGTATGTTGGGTAAGGTATGGGTCATGCTTCTTCTAGTAGGGGTAACAAGGGCAGATGTACTTCTTCTAGTCATTCTATTCCTCCTAGACAGAACAATTTTATTGATACTGAATTATTTTCTGAAGTACCATTAGATTTAGACGAGGAGCTATTTTCTGAAACTCAACAAGATTTTAATTTAGAAGATAATCTAGATGACACACTCACTAATCTAGATGACATGCCCACTAATGCACCTCAAACTGAACCGCCTCTTATTCCCCCTAGTATGAGACGAGGTCCACCACAACGAAAATTAACATCAGTTGTATGGGCTTTTTTTGATAGGGACGCAGAAAATCAAGTTGCTAGATGCACAATTTGTAAATATATTTATAAATTTAAAGTAGGAAAAGGTCAGAGCGGGGCGAAACGTTTAACTACGCATTTGAATAATTTTCACAAAGCTACGTGGGAGGAATATAAGAAGGGTGCGTCAATGCCCTCTCAGTCGGGACAAGGTTCACATATTGTTCCAGAGATGGTACAGGGTCAAATTGACCCTATAACGAGGGGAGTTGTAGGCCCTAAATACGATAAAAATAAAGATATGGAAGCATTATCAAAATTTGTGTGTGTTATTTATTTAATTTAAGGGCAAATAAAAAAAATGACCCTCCCCGACTCCGACCCCAACCCCGACATATTGGTATCGGGACGGGCGTGGCAGACTTGATCCCGCCATCCCGCCAAACTCAGGCCCACCCTACCCTTCACCACGACGACCCCAGCCCCCTCACCCATTCGTCACATCCCTAAATTGAAGTGCTGAAACTAATCATAAACAATTAATGTTTTTGGTAAAAAGGTGTTACTAAGCACTTTTTCTGTTGAAGTGACTGAAATGCACTTACAACTAACTAGTTGTAACGAAAATAGAATAGGTAGGAATCTAGTAACTCACTTGGTTGACTATATGAACTTTCACCCCTTTTTCATTTTCTCTCCCCTCCCCCGTGTAATAAAAAAGATAAAAAAATAAAAATAGAATAGAGAGATAATTAGGAGTTATTCTTAGAAAGAGTTATCTTGAAAATTAGAAAAGATACGAAGAATAAAATATGGTAAAAGACTTGGTTAAGCTGAAAGTCTTAGTCAAAGTTACACCGCTCTAAATTGTAGATAAATATTTTTTTGAAGAAATTAGAAAAAGTTACACCGCCACTTTGCCAAAGGGAATACTTATTAGTCAACGTTTCTCATTAATTATCTTGAGTCTAACTCAACTCAAAAAACTAACTTGTAGGATAAGGATTGTCCAAGTCTATATAAAAAGTTCAATGTTCTCATTCTATTATCGATGTGAGACTCTTAACACTCCCCGCACGTCCAGACCCCGTTAACTAAAGCGTGAATAACATAATTTGGGGACCCAACATTGATGAACATAAAATTGGAATGAGTCTGACTCTGATACCATGTAAATAATGTATCTTGAACCTAACTCAACCCCAAAAGCTAGCTTGTAGAACGAGTATTGTCCAAATCCATATAAGGAGTTCATATTCTCATTCCATTATCGAGGTGGGATCTTAACAATTTCTTATTACAACAATCCCATGAAGAGGAAGATTAAGTGAAGACATGTTATAAGATTCTCTTATCTCCGTAGCATTAAACTATACACTTATTATCTTTAGCTCCTTTATATCACTATCATACAATTCTCTCCTTTCTCCCTCTCTTTGCTCTCAAATTAATTTTTTGCTAACAGCCATGATTAATGGTAAAGACATATATGATGTTCTTGCAGCAATCATACCTTTATATGTTGCTATGATCTTAGCTTATGGCTCAGTCCGATGGTGGAAAATCTTCACACCAGATCAATGCTCTGGAATCAACCGATTCGTGGCGGTTTTCGCTGTTCCTCTTCTTGGTTTTCACTTCATATCCACCAATGATCCTTATGCTATGAACTATCATTTCATTGCAGCTGATTCGTTACAAAAAGTTGTGATTCTTTCCGCGCTTTTCATATGGCATGTTTTTAGTAAAAACGGGAGTTTAGAATGGATGATTACGTTGTTTTCGTTATCGACACTTCCAAACACTTTAGTTATGGGAATTCCGTTGCTTAAAGCAATGTACGGTGATTTTTCGGGCAATCTCATGGTACAAATTGTTGTTATGCAAAGTGTTATTTGGTACACTTTAATGCTTTTCATGTTCGAGTATAGAGGTGCTAAGTTACTAATCGGAGAGCAGTTTCCTGAAACTGCTGCTTCGATTACTTCGTTTCGAGTTGAATCTGATGTGATTTCGTTAAACGGGCGTGAACCGTTACAGACCGATGCTGAAATTGGTGACGATGGAAAATTGCATGTTATTGTTAGGAGATCCTCTGCTTCTTCTATTATTTCATCTTATAATAAAGGGATATTGCAATCCAATAACCTGACTCCGAGGGCTTCGAATTTAACCGGTGTTGAGATTTATTCTGTTCAATCATCTCGAGAACCGACTCCAAGAGCGTCTAGTTTTAACCAGACTGATTTTTACGCCATGTTTCAAAGCAAAACAGCTAGTCCGAAGCACGGGTACACGAATAGCTTTGGTGGAGATGTGTTTTCGTTGCAGTCGTCTAAAGGGCCAACACCAAGAACGTCGAATTTTGAGGAGGAGATGTCGAAGATTGGAAGCACTAAGAAGAGAATGGGAGGTACGTAATACTATTGAACTTGAACTGTGTGATCGTCTCATCATTATTTGATTAAATTATATATTTTAATTAATAAAATTATGTTATGTCTTGACAGGTAGGAATATGAGCGGGGAGTTATACAACAGTGGTAGTACTGCTTCTGCTAATGGATTAGTACCACCTTTGTATCCACCTCCAAATCCGATGTTTGCGGGGCAAAGGAAAAAGGAAATGGGGAGTGGAAGTGGAGTGCCTACTCTACCATTGACTGTGCCGAATAATAACAACAACAATAATAATAATAATAAAGAGCTTCATATGTTTGTTTGGAGTTCAAGTGCATCACCTACCTCTGAAGGTAATAATAAACATGCAGTTAATAGAGGTGGTTCAACTGAATTTGGGGTTCTTGATGCATCCAAAGCTGTTCTTCAACAAGAGATAGCTGCAGCAAGAGGTAAATTAAATCCTACCTACAGTCCTTTCTTTTTTGTCATCTACTTTGTCTCTAGTGCAGACAAACAATTAACTATAATTTGTCTTTTTCACCTTTCTGGCTTCTTGTTAGTACGTACTTGTTCACTTTACTTTAGTTGACCTTCTTCAATCCAGCCAAGTGCTATTAGATTAAGAGTTTATTTTGCACACACTAATTATAAACAAATTTTACTCTGTTACAGTATTTTAATGTGTTGTAATAGGTAATCTACCTTATTTTCAGGCTATATTGATCTCCCTTTTTGTAGACAAAAACGTGTAGTAATTATTTCTAGGTGATGTTGATAGAAAATACGTAAATATTCTTCATATTTCACTGAGTATGTTGTTGTTGTTGTTGTAAGTAAAGTATATATTCTCATTAAATTAGGATTACAATTGTAAACACCTATATATATTAATGAGAAGACTTCAATCAAGGAGAATTATACTATTCTACATGGTATCAAGAGCCAAACCCTAAACACTCTATCTCTACTACATTTTCCGCCGCACCCCCTCTATCTTCTTGCTTCCGACGGCGGCAACCCTCCCCCGTTAACCCTATATTTTTTTGTTCTCTCTTAAACCACTGAAAACAACCAATTCATGGCTACTCCTGAATCTCCCGACGTGAAAGCGGCTAGATGCAATTGTTAAACAATGGATATATGACACCATATCCAAGTATCTGCTTCATACTATTATGAAGACAGGTGTCTCGGCTTACGAATTGTGGATACGACTAGAGAAAATCTTTAAAGACAACAAACATACACGTGCCGTCTATTTGGAGGAACAATTCAACAACACCCGTCTTGAGAACTTTGCCAATATGTCAGATTCTTCTAAACAACTAAAATTGGTTACCGATCACTTGTCTAATGTTGACACTCCAATTTCCGAAACAAAGATGGTTTTACAACTTAGAAATGGTTTGCCGAAGGGTGAGTACGATACACTTGCAATGATGATCCAATAAGTTGATCCCCTTCCTAGATTCAACAAGGCCTGTTCACTAGACCCTCATCCAGGCCACACAAAGAAGGCCCATATTACATCGGCCCAACATCATCAGCAACCTTTTGTCCTACTCATCCCTATCGAATTGGCTCAAGCCTACATCACTATGAATCTATAACTGCCCGACGATGCCTGGTACATGGACACGGGCGCCACATCCCACCTCACTCGCACCTCTGGTAATTTTTCTCGACTATTTAATTTGCACAATCCTCAATTTATTTTGGCCGAAAACGGCAATCGCATTTCAATTCAAGGTTATAGAACCACTCATACACCACCACCTCACCCTCCATTTTCCCTAAAAACGTCCTGTATGCTCCTAACATCATTAAAAATTTAATCTCAATTTGAAAATTTGTCAGTGACAATTCTGTATCTATTGAGTTTGATCCTTTTTCGTTTTTCTGTTAAGAACCTATATACGGGGACACCTCTTACGAAATGCAATAGTGTGGGAGACCTTTATCTTTTCTCATCCAATTCTGATGCACATGTCCATCCACATACTTCTTTAGCTGCAATCTCTCCATCAACCTGACACAGTAGACTTGGGCACCCAAGAGCACCAGTTTTTAGTTTTCTTAAAAGTCAAAATTTCATTCAATGTAATAATAGAAAATTTACCCAAAATTGTTATTCTTGTCCTTTAGGGAAGCATGTTCGACTTCCGTTTAAATCATGTTTGAGTGTTACCTTTTCTCCTTTTGATATTATTCATGCGAATTTATGGACATCTCTCATTACTAGCAAACTAGGTCACAAATATTATTTGATATTTTTGGATGATTTTTCTCACTTTTTTGGGTGTATCCTCTAAAATAAAAGTCCCAAGTCTACACAATTTTTCTTGAATTTCAAGCATATGTTAAAACTCAATTTGAAGACCATCAAAACGTTTCAATGTGATAACGACCGAGAGTTTTACAACTTTCCCTTTCATAAATTTTGTGCGGATCACGACATGGTATTTCAATTTTCTTGCTCATACCTCACCTCAAAATGATAAAGTCAAAATAATCCTATGCACCATCAATGATAAGATCCGCACATCCTTGCACTAAGCAAGTTGTAGTCCCAACTTTTTTTCGAGCTACACTCTAAAGACAGATTCACTAGATTCCGACCATATGCTCTTCCATGCTTCCTTCTCCCTTCGTTTTGGGTATACGCCTTACACATGGCGGCATACCTCCTTAACATAGTACCAATATGAACTCTTCAAAATAAAACTCCAACTGAAATTCTCTTCCGTCGGATACCCTCTTTTATCATTGTTGCGATATTTCTAGATGCTCACGCAAGTGTACGTATCGTTCAAGTAATAAAGATCTGTAAGACCGAGTTTATCATCCACCGAGACTGGTTTATTAAGTACTGATTATCTATCCTATGGTATCTATTTGGTTGACGTTCTTTAGTCCGAGAATTATAACTAAGAATTATAACTAAGTGCAGAAAATAAACTAAAGATTATAATACTTTTGGTTTATAACAGTTATGAAGGAAATAAGGCTTCCAATCTCCTCAACTATTCACTATTTCACGTGTTAATGCAATGCTAATGATTCTTCTTCTTATTAAGATAGCAGGTTAACTAATATGTCATTATATTTTGGTTAGGACATACAAGAGCTCAACCTTGTGCAGAAACATTCTATATTTCTATGATAGATTTTACCACACGGGAGGATTAAGAATAATAACCTTAAATACTACACAAGTATCAGGGTACTTTCGTTTACGATTTTAACCTATGTCTAAACAACTACATCATATTCAAATCTCCCCTCTCGGATCTCGATTCGAAATCATACAAGTGATGACAATTAATAGCTAGCTAATTATCAAGCAATCATAACAATATTGAATAGATCTTAATACGCTGAAGAAGAAATCAATAACTAATGCATTAACTATATGAAAGAGCTTCAAGAAGATTCGATGGAAACCCTACTAAAGTAATTAGCTCCTAAACATTGTCATGTCAAGAACTAATTTACAATTCAACATAAACTGAAATAAAATAAGGGAAAGAAAATAATTTGAACAAGAAGATGTCTCTAATCTTGCCTTTGCCTCCTTCTTAGCCTCCAAAAGTATGATAAAAAGTATATACAAGATGGTCAGGGTTTAGGGATTTATAGCTGGGAAAAATTGCTTTGCGGACCCTGAAATCCGTGTCAAAATTTGGCCCAGATTCGGAAAAACTCGCCTCGGCGCCGTGGCCCTGCAGGCTGGCGCCGCGGCGCCGAGATTACTGCAGTTCCCAGGACTTCTGGCGCCGTGGCCCTGTTGGCTGGCGTCGCGGCGCCGGCGACGTGCATTCTCGGTTTTCGTAATTTTTTGTCATTTTCTCGTCCGAACTTCTTTAGATTTCTTCTATGTTTCCCGGGACTTCTTAGGCTTCATTTCTTGGCCTTTTTAGTTGTCAATTCCATCTCAATCAAGCTCATTTCATCCTCAAAAATAGTATATTCTCCTTTATAACCGTTGTGACACAAAATGAAGGAAAAACACACCTAACACTATACTAAACGCAAACTAAAAGAGTAAAATACTAACTAAAAATGACTCAAAAGAGTGTATAAAATACACTCAACAATCACCTTCGGATTTTTGGGTGTCTATGCTACCCGAATCTCACCTCCACGACCCATCATAAATTAGCACCTAGAACTACCCTTTCTGTTTTTTTATGTTTCTCGTCAAATCATATGGGGTACTTATGCTATGATTTGTCCACAAATAAAATCATAGTCTCTCACCATATCACATTTGAGGAGAACGTTTTTCCATTTGCAAATGTCCAAAAGTTTTAGGTCAATGATTATGACTTCCTTGATGATCCGGACACTTCCCCCCTCATTCGAAACGCAATACATCGTGGCACCCATCCCATTCCATCACTTCCCAGCCCGTCTTGTCACTACCCCAACTTGTCCCATCACTGACCCAACCCCCATTGACTACCCCCCATCCCGTCAACCCACATCATACCCGCATCTCCCGTCTCGGCCTCACATATCTCGTCACTGAGTTCACTGCCCCACCCCTGCCACTGTTCATGTGTCACCAAGCCCACTGCCCGTAACCACCCTACTGCATGTGACCTAAACAATCCCATTTCCAACCCACCATATAGAAACCTATGCCCAATATGAAATTTTCAAACTGAAAGTCGACTTTAACATATCGACTCAAACCATTTCCCCTATACTTAAAACCCAAAATTAGCCAAACTTAACCTGAATTGGAATGCGACCATGCGTGAGGAATTTAATGTGCTCACTACACAACATACTTGTGATCTTATCCCAAGACCAGAAGGGGTGAATATGATTCATTGCATGTGGCTATATCGTCATAAATTCATAGATAATGGTAAGCTTGAACGTCATAAGGCGAGACTTATGGGAAATCGCGCGGGGCAACAAAAGGGAGTTGATTGTGGTGAGACCTTCAGTCCAGTGGTTAAACCATATACCATTCACACTATTTTGAGCATAGAAATGGGAAAGAACTGGCCGATTCATCAACTTGATGTAAAAACTACGTTCTTACATGGTGATTTAAAAGAAACCGTATATATGCATCAACCGTCTGACTTTGTGCATCCGGAGGCTCTTTAGTATGTCTGTCATCTTCGAAAGTCACTCTATGACTTGAAACAGGCCCGCAGACCTTGATATGAGCACTTTGTCACTTACATCATATAAATCGGGTTCGTGTGCAGCAAAAATGATAATTCACTTTTTATTTTTCATCGAGGTAATGACACTTCATATCTTTTGCTCTATGTAGATGATATTATTCTGTCTGTGTCATCTGATGTGTTGAAATACGAGATCATTATCCTGCTCAAATCTGAATTTGTTATGACAGACTTGGGTAGGTTGAGTTAGCGTAAGTATGCCAAAGAAAATGATTACAGGTGTAAAATGGCAAATTGCAAGATCATGCTCACTCATGTCGACTCAAAGTTGAAATTTAGTGTCGATGATGGGGATCCGGTGCTCGATCCTTCCCTTTATAGGAGTCTTGCTGGTGCACTTCAATATTTTACCTTCACTAGGCCCGATATTGCCTATGTTGTTCGGCAGGTGTACTTGTTCATGCATGCTCTCATGGAGCCTCACTTTACCGCTCTTAAACGTATCATTCGGTACGTTAATGGCACTCTTAACTATGGATTACATCTCTATCCATCTGCACCGATCAGGCTGATATAATTTACGGATGCAAATTGGGGTGGCTGTCCGGACACATATTGATCCATTTTTGGCTATTGTGTATTTTTGGGTGATAACCTCATCTCGTGGTCAGCCAAACGGTAAGCCACGCTTTCCCGTTCGAGTGCAGAAGCAGAATATAGAAGCGTTGTGAACGTTGTTGTCGAGATTTGTTGGCTCCGAAACCTTCTTCTAGAGCTTCATTGTCCCTTATGTAAGGAATCTATTGTATATTATAATAACATATCTGTTGTCTACTTGTTTCATAACCCGGTTCAGCACCGGCAAACCAAACATATTGAGATGGATATTCACATTGTTCGTGAGAAGGTTTCCATGGGCCATGTTCGGGTGTTACATGTTCCATCTTCCTATCAGTACATAAATATATTTACTAAGGGACTTCCCCGACAGTTGTTCCTTGACTTCAGATCCAGTTGAGCGTCTGACCTCCTCCCGCTTCGACTGAGGGGGTGTGATAGAGAATACATAACTATTTTCCATATATTCTGTAATTATAATTTTATTGTAATTATGTAAAGTAGATATTCTCATTCAATTAGGATTACAGTTGTAAACACCTATATATATTGTATTAATGAGAAGACTCAAATTAAGGAGAATTACACTATTCTACCGACGTAATAACATAATTTTTTTTTTGAAATATTCATCATATAAAAGTTAAACTCTTAGATTAAAAAGGTTTATCCCACTTGCTTATCGACTAATCTAGATTCGCATCAGAAAGTCCCATTTTGGAAGTAAAACGCTCTCTTATTTTTATCAAATTTTTTGTTAACTTATAAGTTCCTCTATTTATTTATTTATTTATTTATTTATTTATTTGATAGAGAATGCAAGTTCAGTTGGTAAAACAATTGGAGAAAAAGAAATAGAGATTGAGGATGGTTCGAATAAGTATGGAGCAGTAAATGGGTCACCTTTCCCAGGGCACAAGAAAGTAGGTGACATGGATGATCAAGAAGGAGAGAAGAAAACACAGATGCCTCCTGCTAGTGTTATGACAAGGCTTATACTTATTATGGTTTGGAGGAAGTTGATAAGAAATCCAAACACCTATTCAAGTTTGTTAGGTCTCATTTGGTCTCTCGTCTCATACAGGTTCTAGCTACTTGTCATGTCTTTTTCTCCTTTACCAATTAATTTCGACATATTTTAACGTATGAAATCAACAAAACACTTGGAATTAATTCATGTTTCTTCATTTTGCATGAGATAGTTCTCATTGCATTGAGTCAAACGGTCTATTAATTATTACTCCATCCGTTCTATTTTATATGAAGGTGTTTGATTGAACACAAAATTTAAGAAATAAAGGAATGCTTTTGAAACTTATGGTCTAAAACAAATTATAGAAATTTGTGTGGCTAGAAATCATTTCATTAAGGGTAAAAAGGTAAATTTAAAATTGAATTGTTACTAAATATAGAAACGTGTCATTCTTTTTTAGACTGACGAAAAAGGAAAGAGTATCATATAAATTGAGTCGGATGAAGTATATAGTATTACTTGAATTTTGAAGTCACTTTTAACATTCTAAAGATTAAATGTTGGTGTTCAAAATGTGCAGGTGGAATATTCAAATGCCTTCCATTGTGAAAGGATCAATCTCAATTCTATCAGATGCTGGTCTTGGAATGGCTATGTTCAGTCTAGGTATGTGTTAAATATACCATATCATCTGTTTTATGGTATATTTTGTATTATACTTGTATATTAATTAGTCTTGTAGTCTTATCATTAGTGTACATATAGAATATAAATTTACAAGTTACAATAGTATGTATATTTTTTTCTTTCAAACAAACGTTATACACACTTATATAAACATTTGTTATATTAAATTTACTAATTGCTTGAACGTATATATAGGTCTATTTATGGCATTACAACCAAAGATCATAGCAAGTGGAAAGTCGGTTGCCACATTTTCAATGGCAGTTAGGTTCTTAACAGGACCTGCAGTTATTGCAGCTACTTCTATCGCTATTGGCCTTCGTGGTGTATTACTACATGTAGCCATCGTTCAGGTACATTCATGTTTCCTTAAAATCTCAAATCAACGTCGAGTTTAATTTCTATACACTAATAGTCTAAGTGGTTCATGAGAAACAATACAAATTAAACATAATTTATAACTTGCAGGCTGCTCTTCCCCAAGGCATTGTTCCTTTTGTGTTTGCAAAAGAATATAACGTCCACCCTGATATTCTTAGCACAGCGTAAGCATCATGCAATTTTCTGAAAAGTAGTCATAGCCTTGAAAATCTATATTAGAAAATTATTTAAATTCTTTTATTTTTTGTTTGGCAGGGTTATATTTGGAATGCTGGTTGCCTTGCCAATTACAATACTGTATTACGTGCTTCTTGGGCTTTAAGTTTTGGTGAAGCTAAACATATAAGTTCAATGAATTAATCCAAGAAAGACAATAGGAAACTACTATGTGCTCCCTGCATGTGACCTTTGGGACTTCTTATACAAAAATTGCATTAAATTATTTTAATTCTTCTTAAATTTGTCGTTGTAATTGTTATGATGCTACCATAGTTAACTAGCTAGGAAGAAGAAATTGGTCAACAGTAGAATTATTACATCATTTACTAATATCAAAGTTGTAGCTAGTTTAAATCTAAACATTTGACATTATTGTCTTGCTCTCTTTTTCTCTCACTCCAAAGGAATGATCCTCAAAAATCTAGCGAGAAATATAAAAGAACAACTCAATTATTTATCGAGTTTCAAATAGTATGCATAAAAAATTTCTATGATATATATATACCCCACACCCAATAGACCGATCACAAAAATTTTAATTATAGAGGTCAATTATTATACAAAGTTAGTATAAGAAATTTTATACCATAAAATCACTTTGCTAAAATCCACTTTTCAAGAATTCCTGTACTGTTTAAGCATGACTATTGTCTATTGTCATGGGCGGCTTTCCAGCCATGCCCCATGACCCCTTGGCCGCGCCCCATGGCATTCTGGCAAGTCTCCTAACACCACGCGTCATGGACGACCCCTTGGCTTTTGGTCGGGCCGAGTGACAAGTGCATCTGTGCCTATGTCGCCCCATCGACGACCCTCGCTAGCATACCTAATATGGATGTGCCCCAACGCTCGCCTACACCAATGCTGCCCATGATAGTGCCGCATGTGCCAAGCGCCCATGCGCCAGTGCCAGCGCCCCGAGTGCCCAACGCTTGTGCGTTGCGCCAAGCGCCGCACCTAGTGTTGCACGTAGATCCTGATGATGAAGACAAGGTTGCGGCCCCTCAAAGTGATGCCAATGGCCATGCTCTTACTTTGTAATAGTATAGGTCCCTTTTGATATAAATATAGAATATGTTTACTTTCTGTATTTCCATTGTGTTTCTCTAGCTTAGTTATGTCTAGTCCTGTTGCTTGCCTTTTTATAATTTTTGAACATATATAAGGGATCAAGCAATCAAACTTTCAAGCAAACATTCAAATCTCTGTTCTTGGTGTCCCCTCCCCCCACCACCACCGTTTTCAAATCTCTGACAGTCTCGTCTAGCGTACGGAGGGGACCCCAATTGGCGAATAGTAACTACACTGACATCGGTTGCTTAGCCTTACATCGCCCTTCCAAAGAATCTCATGAAGGCCCCACGTAACACTGTAGGTGTGACTTGATGCTAAAAGAAACAAAAAATGACTCTTCTACTTTTTGTACTGTTTAAGCATGACAATAATTTATAGTACTACATAAAATAGAAGTCAAACGAGGTGGATATCATATGAGTTCTTAAAATTTCTACATGCACGTGAAAGCTTAATTCAATAATAAAGGATAATCATACTGGGAAGAAGAGAAATTTAGCTTCAGCGCATTGTTCCAAGATTTGCCTATTTTTAAATTCATTTTTAATTTGCTGTATCATGTGATATCTTTAGTAGGAAACAGGCAATTAATTGAACACTCTTGAATCTAATTAAACTTCTGTCTGTATATTTTTTTATATGCAAGTTGCAAAAACCCTTTAAAAAGTATTCACGTACGACAATCGATTCCATCCTCCACATCAAGTATTTCTACGTCTCAAATTTAACATTTTAGTTTCACTTAGTGGTAGACTTACATGTTTAAAGTTTTCAGTATCCATTATTGAGTGGAACATGTTGAGTGACTTGAGTCATATGCATTTTGATATGAATAAATTACAAAAAGAAAAAAAAAAGTTGGTAAGAATAAGAGTGAAGTGAAGGCTTCCGTTGTCGGGTTCGTACACGCAGCGGAATTTGAAAATTTATGTTTCAAATTCAACAATTGTCAAATTGAAGTATAATAATGTAATGTAAAATAAAACACAAAGCAATAATGTAATATTTCGATAGAAGACTTACATTTTGTAGATAGCAACCTCAAATGTTGATGCTTTGTGTAGTCCGGGGTGCACACGCAAATATCCCTTGATTTGCAAGCTCTAAGAACTTTGATGTAATTTCTAACTTTAAAAATGCTAGGAATTCCAGCAGAGTCTTAGAAGAGTTATACATCTCTTAGGTTGTGTGTTACACTACTACAGAAAATCACTTGCATAACGCTTTTTTTAAGGCTTGCGTAGTGCTTTTAAGCGCTATGCAAGCAGGCTACTACCATAGCGTTTTGCGTGCATAGCGCTTAAAAAAGCGCTATCCAATCTGGGTTTTTTTATTTTTTATTTATTTTTTTAGTAATATCTCTGTTTTTTCACCTAATAAATAAAATATCAAAAAGATAACAAAAAGAATACCCCATTCAAAATATAATATAATATAATCATTCGCATAAAACATAATAATATATTTAAAATAGTATCTCAATCATTAGTAGCTTACAATCATTAAGTAATAACAATACGACATAGGCAATAATTACATCAAAATACTAACTAATAGCTTCAACCTTCCATTTTTTCTTTGAGGAATCGATTGTACAAGTAGTCTGCCCAATTAATTCGAAAATTCTTCATTTTACTTGGAGGATAAACTTTGAGTGGTGAACTATGAACAAACTGCAAAACATAGATGTTACAAAAATATAGTTAGAATAGAAACATCCAATAAATAAACATACTTACACAAATAACCTCATACAAATATAGAACTTGTCTTATTTACATTGTGTAGGTTAGATAATAGTCAAGATGAAAGTTTTGATTACTATAACTAATAAGCCTAGAGAGATGAGTATAAATGAAGATCGATATACTTACATAAAGAGGAATACTTGTATCACTCGAACTCAAAATATCCTCAATGAAACAACAAATATAATGACCACAATGAATGCTATCGATCTGCCTTGGACACTATGGAAAATAACGTCCAATATTAATCTATTATCATATCTTATATATAACAATTTTCAAAATTGTGAAGTAAATACCTGAATATTTGACCAACTGAATCTATTGTATGTCGTCTTACTGGGATTAACACCTCGAAGAGTCCGGTACCCTAACATACCCTTATTTTGTTTAAAGTAAAAAATATTATACACATGTATATATATAAATTAGTAATGTGAAAAAATTGAAGAGCTAATTACCTTTCAATCAAGTTTTTCAAATCCGGACGTTGTGAATAGCTGTATTTAGGAGCTGGATCCATAAAGTATATCACCTCCGTTTGGGTATTGATACCAACCAATATGTGAACTGCATAATATTTGAAAAGTTTATTATATTATCAATTCATTTACAATATATGTGGCCTTGTAATGTCTAATACAATAATCATGCGAAAAGAGTACTTGAGTAAATTATGAAAACTCAATTAAGATAATGTCAAATAAAAGCATGCCTAGAAGGCTAGAAATAACAGAAGACAACATATAATAATTAAATATTATGTTAAAACTCACCCAACATTATGCGACACCAATAATAGATGGTTTTCAAGAACCTTCTTCAGGCCATTATGCAAAATACCCTGCCCAACATATCTACGGGGATTCTCAACATAAAATTATATTTAATCAGACCCTAGCAATGACTAATATGTTTAAAATGTCTAATTGTAAAGGAGGTTAGTGGTCAAATAAAGTTGCATGAGCATTTAATGTGTCACGGTTTTGACATAACATATAAGGTTTGGACATATCATGGTGAGAGCAAAGACAAAGGTAGTTCAAGTGAAAAACGTAAACATAGTTCATTAAGTCAATCCGGCTCCCAATTTGAGTTACAAATATAATGAACACAAGTAATATGAGAGATGGTAATGATAAATTCAGTCATGTGAAGAATTCTCAAAGTGTTGTCAATTAAAAGTTGCGGGATCATCCTGATATGTGTGATGACTTAAGGGGAGATGTTGGGTTACCATTGTGGCCGGGTTGTACTAAGACTTCAAAATTGTCAGCTGTGTTGATTTTGTACAACTTAAAAGCTAGTCACCAAGTTGCAGATGTGTTCTTCACGGAGCTATTGAAAGTTTTAAGTGATCTATTTCCAGATGGGAATGTGCTCCCTCGTAAAACCTATGATGCTAAACAATTGTTCAACTCTATCGGGTTAACACATAAGAAGATCCATTGTCCGAATGATTGTATTTTATTTAGGGGAGAGTACGCAGAATTGAATGAATGTCCCAAAGTGGTATGAAGCGTTATAAGAAAAACAAATCCCGACCAAAGTTATGTGGTATTTTCCTATAATTCCTAGATTTAGGAGGTTGTATAGTAGCGCAGAAGATGTTAAATGCTTGACATGGCATCATGATGAAAGAATTAAAGATAGAATGTTAAGACACCCAGCTGATTCACTTGAATGAAAGAGATTTGATAACAAATATCCAGAATTTGGCAAGGAATCAAGGAACTTACGCTTAGTACTTTCAACAGATGGAATGAACCCTCATGGTCTCCAGAGTACTTCCCATAGTACATGGTCCGTAGTTTTGATGATCTATAACCTCGCCCCTTGGTTATGCATGAAGCGCAAGTATATGATGTTGTCTATTTTGATATCAGGACCTCACCAACCTGGTAACGATATTGATATATATTTGGCTCCTTTAATCGAGGACTTAAAGTTGTTGTGGGAAGAGGGTGTCTACGATGGAAGCAGAAATTCTAGTTTCAGATTGAAGGCTATGTTGTTTGGAACAATCAATGATTTTCCAACTTATGTCAACCTTTCTGGATATAGCGTGAAGGGGATGTGTGTGTGTCCATGGTGTACCAATGACACCGATCATCTTCGATTGAGTCACTGTAAGAAGTCTGTTTACATGGGGCATAGACGGTTTTTAGATCCAAATCATCGTTACAGATTGATGTCTGATTCATTCAATGGTGAAGTTGAAGATCGGTCTCCACCTCCAACATTGTCAGGTGTTGATGTACTAAAATATGTGGAAAATATTAAGACACAATTTGGTAAATACTTTGCAAAGTCTATTCCCACTAGCGGTTTTAAAAAAATCAATCTTTTTTCAATTAGTTTATTGGAAAGATTTGTTTGTTAGGCATTTTATTGATCTCATGCACAATGAGAAAAATGTTGGTGCTAGTGTGATAAATACTTTGTTAGGTGACACATTAAAATCTAAAGATGGATTCAATGCACGAATGTACATGGTTGATATGAGAATCAGAGAAGAACTTGCACCTATATTAAAGGATGAGAAAGCACCTTACTTACCTCCTGCCGCTCACACTTTGTCTAAGCAAGAGAAGAGATTGTTACTCGAGACACTCCACTTAGTGAAGGTTCCAGAGGGGTACTCGTCTAACATACAAAGTCTTATATCTTCATATGGGTTAAAATTGATGAATTTAAAATCACATGATTATCATGTCATCATTGAGAATCTGCTCCTAATTGCAATTCGTGCTATTTTACCAGAAAATGTACGTAAACCATTACAAAGTTATGTTGGTTTTTCAAAGCCATGAGTAGCAAGGTCATAGACCCGAGAAGTCTGTCAAGTCTACAAAAAGTAATT
Source organism: Przewalskia tangutica (assembly GCA_029844215.1). Taxonomy (NCBI): domain Eukaryota; kingdom Viridiplantae; phylum Streptophyta; class Magnoliopsida; order Solanales; family Solanaceae; genus Przewalskia; species Przewalskia tangutica. Next base: position 135,443,474 of record CM056722.1, read on the forward strand.
GTAGAAACACTTTGGGAGCTTGAGATGTATTTCCCACCATCTTTCTTCGATATCATGATTCATTTGACTGTACACTTGGTTTATGAAACGAGAATGTGTGGTCCTGCTCGTATGAGATGGATGTATGGCATGGAGCGGTATATGAAATTGTTGAAAGGTTATGCGAGGAGCAGTGCAGGCGAGCGTCGTCATCGAAACTTATTTAATTGAAGAAGCAATAAAATATTGGTCTGAGTATATCCCAAATGTCCAAGTAATTGGACTTCCGAGTACTCGTCACACTAATAGGATTGATGGTGAAGGTTTAACGGGGGGTCAACCAATTTTGATCAGCCTCGAACAGCGGCGACGAGTGCACTTATGTGTACTACATAACACAATTGATGTTGTTCCTTATGTTGACAAGCACAAGCTGAGTATCTCAAAATATTTTCCAAATAAAGGCCCTTGGATTGAAGTGAAGCACAATTATACCTTCATTGATTGGTTTAAGGATCATATTCATAAAAAGATCTTAGAGAAAAGTGACCCAGTATCGGAGAGGCTCAAGTTTTTGTCAAGAGGACCTGATGAGCATGTGTACTCTTACAAATGTTATGTCATCAATGGATACACATTCTACACTAGAGAATATGATGCAATGAGTACTATGCAGAATAGTGGGGTTTCTCTTAATGCCACCGCACTAAACCAGACAGATACGACATAGTTTGGACAAATCATCAATATGTGGGAAATCGATTATGTCAGATTTCGAGTTCTAGTGTTTGATTGTAGTTGGGTTAGCATTCCTGACAGGGTTCATGTTGAAAATTCTGGATTCATAAGGGTTAATTTAAAGAAGGTTGGGTACAAAGACGATTCATTTATTATGGCAGCGCAAGCTAAACAGGTGTTTTATGTGAGTGATCCAATTGATAAGAAGTGGTTCATTGTTATATTGTCGAACAAGTTCAATAATAGTTACCAAGTTAGTGACCACGTTGATGAGGATGTTGACACAATTAATGATCCTTTTGAGAACATGTGTTTGCCTGAGCACTTACGATGATTATAATTATCAACGCTTATATTCAAGATATGATCATGATGAGGGTGAATATGTAAATATATATTTAGTTAATGTATGTGGTCATGAACGGTCAGCGAAGTTAGCTACCAAGCGAAAGAAGATAGCTAAATCCAAGAAGAAAAGTATGTCTTTTTTCTATTATATATTTGTAAATGGTTTCATAAAATTAAATTATTTTTACTAGTTTGTGAATATAGAGTTCAATTATTCTATTAGCAACATTTTTTTCAGCCATAAATTTATATCAACTACAAGTACTATGTATGCAAGTTTTGTTGTCTTATAATTTTGATATGCTATTCTTTATTTTACAGGATCATGACTATTGGATCGTAAAGCAAAGGTCGTGCTCGAGGGATGGTCAGGATGGTTCTAGAGGAGGTGAGACAGGGGGCTCCGACGATACTAGTGGCATGTCTGTGATTCATTCTCGAGTACTAGTCACTATGGTGAATATTAAGAAAAAAAGACCAGAGGTGATGTAATAAAGGTGAATTTTAATGAAATAGGCCAACCAGTTGACAAAGAGTCGATGACCCTAGCACATTTCATTGGCTCTTGCTGTAGAAGAACTTTTCCAATTTCGATTACTGATTGGCGTAATAAAGATTTGTTTCCCCTAAAAGAACAATATTGGGATGAAGTCAAGGTATATTTTTTTAATTTAGTACTTTTTAAGTCTAAGCTATATGGTTGTAGTTAATATTGTCATATGTTGCAACAGGAAACATTTGGGCTGGATGAATCAAAAAAGAAATTGATTATTTCTTGTGCCGGTTACCTGCACAGAGTTTTTCGGGCAAGGTTGAGGAATCTTGCGAGAGATAGTGAGGGTAACTACTCGGATGAACCACATTTCATATACTCGCAGTTGTCTTCTATGTCTCTGTATTGGAAAAGTTTCATGAAACATTCACTGACTCTAGATTTTAAGGTAACGTCCACATTATTACATTATTTTCAATATGAGTATTATAATTTAAACCGACTAATGACAACTTTCAATTGTAGAAAAAAGCAAAATAAATAAAGTGAGAGCGGAATCAATGGAGGCGCGATATAAGAAAGCATGTGTGGGTTATGCTTGCGAGAGAAGCGGTGTATGTATTAATTATCTATAATAGTATTATATAACTTCATTTACAGAAGATATACAATTTAATTTGGTCTCAAAATTTGCAGATTCAACAGAAACAACGTGAAGGGGAAGTGGATCCTGCAGTAACTCGCTTCGATACTTGAAAGTATGAGAGGATGAATGCTGGGTACCAGATTGATGATCCTACTTCTTTGAGAATACTTGAGGATGCAGTAATATTTTGTGACAATTCATGATGTCTCTGTGTTGCTGCAGTTGTTGTATTACTGCAGCTGATGTGTTGCTCTGATCATTTCGCTAATCAATGTTGTTTGTTTTAGGTTCGCATAGCAGAAGAGTTGAGAGAAGATGAGCTAAATAATATTACAGTTGAAGACTTGCTTGATCGAGAAATTCCAATACAGTATCTTGGGCGTGTGCGAGGATGTGGATTTGGTGTTACAAGGAGATCTTTATCTTCGGTATCTGAAGTGTCTGAATTATCAAAGTTGAAAAGGCAATTCAGTAAATTAGAGAAAGACATGATGGAGATGAAGACTAAAGGCTATCAGCCTATGGTGCCTTCTTGTGGTTCTAGTCGTATGGATAATTTCGATGTGGAGGATGCCATGACGATGATGATGTTCCGGATGAGAATCTTCCTGAGGTATATTAAGTGTTCATGTGTGGCTAATAACTATATTTATTAAATGAATACTAACATATTAGTCATTGCTAGGGTCTGATTAAATATAATTTTACGTTGAGAATCCCCGTAGATATGTTGGGCAGGGTATTTTGCATAATGGCCCGAAGAAGGTTCTTCATGGTGTTCCACTGCCAGAAGGTTATGCGATGATATAATTTGAGGTGGCGGAAGAATCTGAGAAACAGTCAGAGGTGCCGCAACGTACTGATGAAGTTAGGACTATAGGAGAAGCTGCTGGACATTTCATTTCATGGACAAAAAAGCTTGTGTCTTTGCAAATAGAGGTAAATGATCTACAACTTAATAAGAATTAGTTGTTTAGTGAATGATACATTGTACATGATACATTGTACATCATGAATTGTCACAGAATATTACTGCATCCTCAAGTATTCTCAAAGAAGTAGGATCATCAATCTGGTACTCAACATTCATCCTCTCATACTTTCAAGTATCGAAGCGAGTTACTGCAGGATCCACTTCCCCTTCACGTTGTTTCTATTGAATCTGCAAATTTTGAGACCAAATTAAATTGTATATCTTCTGTAAATGAAGTTATATAATACTATTATAGATAATTAATACATACAATCTGCTCTCTCAGTCGCGCATAACCCACACATGCTTTCTTATATCGCGCCTCCATTGATTCCGCTCTCACTTTATTTATTTTGCTTTTTTCCTACAATTGAAAGTTGTCATTAGTCGGTTTAAATTATAATACTCATATTGAAAATAATGTAATAATGTGGACGTTACCTTAAAATCTAGAGTCAATGAATGTTTCATGAAACTTTTCCAATACAAAGACACAGAAGACAACTGCGAGTATATGAAATGTGGTTCATCTGAGTAGTTACCCTCACTATCTCTCGCAAGATTCCTCAACCTTGCCCGAAAAACTCTGTGCAGGTAACCGACACAAGAAATAATCAATTTCTTTTTTAATTCATCCAGCCCAAATGTTTTCTGTTTCAACATATGACAATATTAACTACAACCATATAGCTTAGACTTAAAAAGTACTAAATTAAAAAAATATACCTTGACTTAATCCCAATATTATTTTTTCAGGGGCAACAAATCTTTATTACGTCAATCAGTAATCGAAATTGGAAAAGTTCTTCTACAGCAAGAGTCAATGAAATGTGCTAGGGTCATCGACTCTTTGTCAATTGGTTGGCCTATTTCATTAAAATTCACCTTTATTACATCACCTGTGGTCTTTTTTTTTCTTAATATTCACCATAGTGACTAGTACTCGAGAATGAATCACAGACATGCCACTAGTATCGTCGGAGCCCCCTGTCTCACCTCCTCTAGAACCATCCTGACCATCCATCGAGCACGACCTTTGCTTTACGATCCAATAGTCATGATCCTGTAAAATAAAGAATAGCATATCAAAATTATAAGACAACAAAACTTGCATACATAGTACTTGTAGTTGATATAAATTTTGTGGCTGAAAAAAATGTTGCTAATAGAATAATTGAACTCTATATTCACAAACTAGTAAAAATAATTTAATTTTATGAAACCATTTACAAATATATAATAGAAAAAAGACATACTTTTCTTCTTGGATTTAGTTATCTTCTTTCGCTTGGTAGCTAACTTCGCTGACCGTTCATGACCACATACATTAACTAAATATATATTTACATATTCACCCTCATCATGATCATATCTTGAATATAAGCGTTGATAATTATAATCATCGTAAGTTCTCGGGCAAACACATGTTCTCAAAAGGATCATTAATTGTGTCAACATCCTCATCAACGTGGTCACTAACTTGGTAACTATTATTGAACTTGTTCGACAATATAACAATGAACCACTTCTTATCAATTGGATCACTCACATAAAACACCTGTTTAGCTTGCGCTGCCATAATAAATGAATCGTCTTTGTACCCAACCTTCTTTAAATTAACCCTTATGAATCCAGAATTTTCAACATGAACCCTGTCAGGAATGCTAACCCAACTACAATCAAACACTAGAACTCGAAATCTGACATAATCGATTTCCCACATATTGATGATTTGTCCAAACTATGTCGTATCTGTCTGGTTTAGTGCGGTGGCATTAAGAGAAACCCCACTATTCTGCATAGTACTCATTGCATCATATTCTCTAGTGTAGAATGTGTATCCATTGATGACATAACATTTGTAAGAGTACACATGCTCATCAGGTCCTCTTGACAAAAACTTGAGCCTCTCCGATACTGGGTCACTTTTCTCTAAGATCTTTTTATGAATATGATCCTTAAACCAATCAATGAAGGTATAATTGTGCTTCACTTCAATCCAAGGGCCTTTATCTGGAAAATCTTTTGAGATACTCAGCTTGTGCTTGTCAACATAAGGAACAACATCAATTGTGTTATGTAGTACACATAAGTGCACTCGTCGCCGCTGTTCGAGGCTGATCAAAATTGGTTGACCCCCCGTTAAACCTTTACCATCAATCCTATTAGTGTGACGAGTACTCGAAAGTCCAATTACTTGGACATTTGGGATATACTCAGACCAATATTCTATTGCTTCTTCAATTAAATAAGTTTCAGCGATGCACGCTTCTGGTCGGTACCTGTTCCTCGCATAACCTTTCAACAATTTCATACACATCCTCATTTCATAAACCAAGTGTATAGTCAAATGAATCATGATATCGAAGAAAAATGGTGGGAAATACATCTCAAGCTCCCAAAGTGTTTCTACAATTACTTTTTGTAGACTTGACAGACTTTTCGGGTCTATGACCTTGCAACTCATGGCTTTGAAAAACCAACATAACTTTGTAATGGTTTACGTACATTTTCTGGCAAAATAACACGAATTGCAATTAGGAGCAGATTCTCAATGATGACATGATAATCATGTGATTTTAAATTCATCAATTTTAACCCATATGAAGATATAAGACTTTTTATGTTAGACGAGTACCCCTCTGGAACCTTCACTGAGTGGAGTGTCTCGAGTAACAATCTCTTCTCTTGCTTAGACAAAGTGTGAGCGGCATGAGGTAAGTAAGGTGCTTTCTCATCCTTTAATATAGGTGCAAGTTCTTCTCTGATTCTCATATCAACCATGTCCATTCGTGCATTGAATCCATCTTTAGATTTTAATGTGTCACCTAACAAAGTATTTATCACACTAGCACCAACATTTTTCTCATTGTGCATGAGATCAATAAAATGCCTAACAAACAAATCTTTCCAATAAACTAATTGAAAAAATATTGATTTTTTTTAAAACCGCTAGTGGGAATAGACTTTGCAAAGTATTTACCAAATTGTGTCTTAATATTTTCCACATATTTTAGTACATCAACACCTGACAATGTTGGAGGTGGAGACCGATCTTCAACTTCACCATTGAATGAATCAGACATCAATCTGTAACGATGATTTGGATCTAAAAACCGTCTATGCCTCATGTAAACAGACTTCTTACAGTGACTCAATCGAAGATAATTTGTGTCATTGGTACACCATGGACACACACACATCCCCTTCACGCTATATCCAGAAAGGTTGACATAAGTTGGAAAATCATTGATTGTTCCAAACAACATAGCCTTCAATCTGAAACTAGAATTTCTGCTTCCATCGTAGACACCCTCTTCCCACAACAACTTTAAGTCCTCGATTAAAGGAGCCAAATATATATCAATATCGTTACCAGGTTGGCGAGGTCCTGATATCAAAATAGACAACATCATATACTTGCGCTTCATGCATAACCAAGGGGCGAGGTTATAGATCATCAAAACTACGGGCCATGTACTATGGGAAGTACTCTGGAGACCATGAGGGTTCATTCCATCTGTTGAAAGTACTAAGCGTAAGTTCCTTGATTCCTTGCCAAATTCTGGATATTTGTTATCAAATCTCTTTCATTCAAGTGAATCAGCTGGGTGTCTTAACATTCTATCTTTAATTTTTTTCATCATGATGCCATGTCAAGCATTTAACATCTTCTGCGCTACTATACAGCCTCCTAAATCTAGGAATTATAGGAAAGTACCACATAAATTTGGTCGGGATTTGTTTTTCTTATAACGCTTCATACCACTTTGGGACATTCATTCAATTCTGCATACTCTCCCCTAAATAAAATACAATCATTCGGACAATGGATCTTCTTATGTGTTAACCCGATAGAGTTTGTGTTATACCCCGTATTTCCATAGTATGTATGTAAGGACATACGTACATTTGTACAAACCCTAATTAGGTTTAGGATGGAATTATGAACTTTCAACGGAAAAGATTCCGAACCTTGTAAAGGAAATTCTACGTTTTTAATATTTTAACCGATTACGAATTTTTCCGAGAGACGAAATATTTTGGACCAATAGGAGGGCGACATGTGTCACCCTTAGTTGGCATGGGTTGGACGAAAATGTTGGCTAAGTGGACAAGGTCAAATGGTCAAGTCTTGCAAGACATTTTTAGTTAGTGGGGGTAGGTAGGCTTGGACGTTTTTTTGGTGCTTAGTGGAGGCCACATGGCTCTTTGTTGTGGGGGACATATGTCCCAATGTTGTGGTGGACATATGTCCCAACATTGTGGAGGACACTTGGTTGGAAGACCTCTTACTTCACATGGATCCAAATCTACACCATCCATTTGTTTTAATCTAGACCATTTGTGGTTCTATAAATACCCCCTTAGTTGAAGACTTATTTCATCCACACTTGAGCAATTTCCAAGTCTTGAAATCCCTCTCCCTCCCTCTTAAAGCTCTCGTCCAAATCACCCTCCCCTCGAGAAGGCCTCAGAAACCCCTACCTAGTTGTTCTCGTAAAATACCCCCCTCCCCCCTCGGTAGAAAAATACTCTCCAAGTATTGTTACTAATCCAAAATACCTTGGCCCAAATACCTTGTAGTATTCCAAGGTTACACCTATACTAAAAGCCCAGAAATACTATTATACTTCCCTTCAGTCACAAAAACGAAACCCTAAGGAAAAATCTTCATAGTAGGTTGAAGTATTAAGTAGAAGTTGTGTAGAACTTCTAAGGGTTTCTTGGAGCGTATTGGAGCGTACAGAATAGGAGCTAAACGTTGCTCAGGATCGACATATAAACTTGGATAATTTTGGGCTTGTCGAGGTAAATATCTTTGTCCTTCTATTGTAATTGGAAATTACATACTGTAGTAGTATAGAAATGAGTATAAGATATATAGAAGGATAGTATAAGAGAAGAGAATTGAATTGAAATCACATCAGAAGAATATTAAAGAAGAAGATTGAACTGTACTTACATAGGACTGTATTTACAGTAGATTAATTGTAGTTTGGCGGGTAGGGAAGTGCTGCCCAATTTTCCGTAGAATAAGGAATCTGTATCTAGAATTATTCTACAGAGTAGTCTAGACGTTGATAGACTTATATGGCCGTTATAGGTTGAAGTACTGCGAGTAGCGTATTGTTGACACCCAATTTTGACCCTCCCGTCCAGTCATTAACTATAAAATTACACTAATTTTAAAACAATTTTATAATAATAAAATACAACAATAATAAGATTTTAAAATAATAGCGCTGCATTCTAAAATATTAAGCATTAATTAATTAGCACACCCGCATTTATTATTGTAATAATTTCAAACTCAAACTCGGACTAACAAAGCACCTAAATAATCTAATCACAATTTGTTAATTTATCACTAATTAATTAAAACTATTAATACTAATTAAAAGCCTAATAATTAAACACTTAAAAACTCTACTTAATTAATTAATACACCTAACACTAACTCCTAAAACTAACACTTTAAACTAATTCCCTTGCCAAACCTGCAGCCCAACTCCCTCATTTATTTTCTTAATTCCCAGCCCATTTTTTGTTTCCCCACACCAGCAACCCACTCCACATCACACCAGCCCAAACCCGCAGGCCCACTCACCCCTCCAGCCCTTTTAATCTCCTTCTCCTAAAGAAAAACCAAAGAAAACAAACGAACCCTACATGTTATCTCCAAAATCGCCATTTCACTCACTTTGATCCGCGATTCTCGCCGAAGAATCGACAATCTGTCATCTCCCTCATGCCAAATCTTACACCAAAAACGGTAATAAACCATTCAGTACCAAATCTCCCAAGTAGCCATAACCAGAGCAGTACTAAAATTAACCCCAAATTATCGTCCAGAATCTTCTCAAAATCAATACCAGAGATTGGCGCCAAAATCAGTCCAAAATTGCCTCTAAACTTACCAAAATTAGAACCCAAAATCTCAGCTATAAATACAGATTTCCACACACACAATAGGCATCCTTTTGATGGGGAAGAAAAGCCTTCTATTATCGAAAAACGAGTAAAAAACCAATAGACATCCAAAAAATCATGGGAAATTAGCAAAAATTGGCAAGAACCAACAACAACTTAGAACCGCTAGAAGTCATCGTTTAAATAGAAGTTCTGTTTGCAAAGCAGAGACTTCGTCCCTCAAACCGCATCGCAACTCCGAGTGGATCGACGACTTGATACGCTGCCTCGGTTCGCTGGCCGGAGAAGGTAAACTCTACTTCCTCTCGACTCTAGTTCATTTCTATGTTATATGGCCTTTTATTTGTATTCTGCGGATTAATAATATTTAGCCATGTTTGTTCATGTTACCGCTTCTACTAGCATTTAAAGGTGATATCGGTTTGGACTGTTTTATCATTGTAATATTGGCTTCAGCAAGTATTTGTGATATGGATTGTATTGGTATTTGCTTAGTGTAAGCATGATATAGATCGGATAAGCATCAGGCATAATGTGTTAGTAATTTGTTTACATGTTTTTTTTTTACGATTTAAGAGTAATATAGAATAAACGTCAGCCTTGAGTCTTTAATAGCAAACTACAAGCTTGAGATAATGAATTTAGGATGGTAAATGTGGGATAAGAAGCCTTGTGTGTGGAAGGATGAACCATATCTTTTATATGGTTCATCCTTCTAATTTTTTTTATTTTTTTTTATTTTTGTGTGTTAGTTGCGACTTGTTAGTTAGCTAATATGTTGACATGTTTGAGAATCAGTGGTCTGATGAAATAGGTTGTGTAGTTGTCCATATATTTATATTATAAAGCATCTCCATGACTGCATCTAATGTTTCATATTTTCCTCTACATCATATCGTGACAGATGAAGTGTTTAACGGTACTTGAGTTTTGCCTACTTGCTGAATTGAGAGGCAAACTGCGTTATTGAGTTTCAATATCTAATTCAATGTGTCATCGACAATTATTATACTTAAGATTTGCTGAAAGTCCATCTTGATCATGCTATATTTCGACTGGAAATGTCATTATGTTTGATACGTAGTTTATTCATGATTTCATGCCCAGTCTATAATACTTGATTCTGCCTATCTAAAATTGTCATTTTCCTGACTGGTTACCCCCTTTCTACGCCTTATATGTTTGTTGAACCTATATTGTATTGGCTTACTTGACTAAGTATCATCATGTCCACATATAATACGAAAGCAAACTGGAATTCCTATGGTGTTGCCCCCAATTGATCCAGTTTTCCTTTCCCTGTGGAACTCTATGTTTGTACATATATGTTCTCATATAATATGCTTATGTGTCTAAATCATGATTCTTGATCTGCTTTGTAAAATCACCTCAAAATTGGTCATCCTGACTCTTTGTATAGTATGATCATAAACGTCCTGGTTTGTGTCGATTACTGCTTGTCTTAAAGGGCCGGATTATATTAGTTAAATATTATTGTCTCCTCTCTGTTTATCTCCTCTATTCTCATTACCTATCCAGGCCCTTTGTCGGTATATTCTTCTGATTCTTATTTGGTCATCTTGGTTGGACATGCACTAATCCTTTTCTTCTATTGTTTTACATGAAAATGCATCGGAGCTGAACGAAGAGTCTCATGGCGAGACTCATCACAAGCTGCAACAAATGAAGACCCGCATCTGTGTCCACCGCATTCTCGCCTTGAAATTCCCTAAAAAAAATAGTACAAGATGACGTCGTCATCCATCTCAACTCCTCATACTCGTTAAATCTCGTTGCCTCATGATATGCTTTTCTTTGTTGTTGCAATTTTATTATCTTAATAATGTAATTAATATGATACATGACTCTATTAGTCGTCGAATAGATTGGGAGGGTAGTTTAAAATATAAATCCATTTTATTATTTGTTTTAGGTTCAACACATAGGTCTAGATTTAAAAAACAATTTAACCACTCTTTATTTATATTTCACATCATGTGATTAAGACTACTTTTACTAAATCCATAACAAAGAAATAATTTTCTCATACTCGTTATTAACAGTATATAATTTATCATTTTCCTATTATCAATAAGCACTTTAGATATCAAGACATATATATATTAGTTAAAAATCAATTTTGCAAATATAAGTACTGTTTTCAATAAATCAATCTTATACTTGTATAAACCATGTTTATTTTGTCCAAACCCGACTTTTGAGTTACATTTCACACTATCGCTATACGATATGTATTTTTAAACTTTACATAAACAAATCTTACAACTCCCTTATGTTTTGTCAAAAATACATTTTTATATACTTGCAATATCTTTTGACTTAAATATTTCTAAACATGCATTTTTCTAATACAATAATTAACCTAGGTTTGAACGGACAACCGCAAGTTAGCGGATCCTTTAGAGTGCCTAACCCCTTCCCTTTAGGATAATAAAGAACCCTTACCCAGAGTCTCATTAAGTTTAGCAGACCGTTAAATGGAGTTAATGTTTACTTTAAACTAGTTAAACATTTAGGTGTCCTAATTCACCCAAATTAATTAGGTGGCGACTCCGCGAACCCTTAGCATTCTAGCAACCCTTTAGCATTTTTTAAAACACCTTTTTAACACTTTAGCAACCCTTTTAAATTTTAGTATTCTTTTAACATTTAACACTTTTATTTATTTTCTAACACTTTTTATTCAGCAGGATTCGCTAGAATCCCGTTTTCGACTCCGGTTTAAAATGGGGTGTTACAGATGGCGACTCCACTGGGGATTTAGGTTCTTGACCATAACAAACCTAGGTTTATTATTGCTTAGCTTTATTTGTTTGTTTTAAATGCCTTAAAATTGCTCGCTTAATTTTGTATGTTTAACTGTTTTAATTGCTATTTGTTTTTACTGCTTTCCTTAAACTGGCATTCCGCTCATATTTCTTCCACTCTGGAAAATTCACACTATCACACACAACACGCGGGTGTGCTTCGCGCACCTGCAAATTTCTTTCAAACACCCACATTTAAGAGAGTTGGTATTTTGCGCGGAGAATCCGGTCCAACCGGTGGTCGCGTAGCCTTCTCACTCGAGTTGTCCGCTCGGGAACCTTGCGTCCAAAAAAGCCAAATCTTAGAAACTTAAGATAGAGCTATACCACCCTTTATTTTAGGGCATGCATTTACCTTAGGTGGGTCGGTCCTTGGCATCGACACCACAATTAGGAAGACACCAAACTTGTCGACGGGTTCCTCAACCCAACGACCAACCAGCATATTATATGTAGCGTGGCGATGATAGACAAATCCAAACCTAATCATGTCATGCTGAAATTGGAAAAAGTGCACCGTCATTTGGTCGCCATTTCCAACAAAAGCATTACAGTTGGGCGACTTGGACAAATCCATCATAACCTCGCATATTTGACGTTTAGGCCTACCTCTGGCATAAAGAGGTCCCAAACATGTTAGAACACGCACTTGATTTGCAATTTGCTTATTAGTATATATCGACTGCAACTTTTTGCATATTATACTAACTTGGTTTGCTTCATTTTGTTAAAGGTTTATTTTTGTCTAGCTTATCCCCAAAAGGTTGATTCGCGTTGACTGGCAGAAGCACAATCATCCAATAAATGACTAATCCAGAAGCACCGGAACGAAACAACTTAGGACTCGTCCCCGTTCCCGTAGAGGATGCAGAGGCGTTGGAAAGGAGAAACACCAATGATCAACACCTCGCCAAACTATTGCAGCAAATGGAAATCATGCAAGCCGAAATAGAAAGGCTCCGAGATATCACAAACATGTCTATTAGCTTAAATGCACCACTCCCAGAGCAAGGGACAAATGCAATCGTGTCACAAGCCCTTGAGCCTCCACTTCCCCAAAGCTCCCCGCAGAGGCCGCAACATACCAGCTCACACCAAAATGTCACTCGCCCGGTCAATTTGCAAGCCGACCTCCAAAATGATCCGTTCACTACATACACATCTCAACCTCCACCTACTTATATCTCCCCACTCAACCCAAATTGCCAAGCCACCCAATACGAGCAGATGACACACAAACAATATGAGGGGTTAGCACATCCGATCGAAAGCCAACCATTTATTATGCATACATCCTCTCAAGAGACAGATCAATACAAGGAAATGGAGCGGCAGACTCGAGCCAGAGCTGATGAAAATATGGCAAAAGAAATCCGTAGTTTGAAAGAGGCATTCAAAAGCATTCAGATGAACAAGGGGGAAGAAGGTTTGGAATATGAAAACTTATGTATGCACCACGGCGTTGAATTACAGCAGGGTACAAGGTGCCCAAATTTGACATGTTTGATGGAAAGGGGAATCCTCGAGCTCATCTAAGGTCATATTGCGATAAATTGATTGGAGTTGGTAAAAATCAGGCAATCATCATGAAGCTATTCATCAGGAGTCTAACCGGCGAGGGTGATACACATGCAAGACCTCGAAAATGGGGCATTTGGAATGCCGTGGCACAAGATTTCATGGATAGATTTAGATTCAACATCGACATCGCATCTGAGCAGATTTTATCTTATGAAGCTTGAAAAGAAATCACGAAACTTTCGTGAATACGCCCTAAGGTGGCGGTCGAGGCGAAAGGTCCAACCTCCGATGGCGAGAGAGCGAAATGACCACCTTGTTGATGCGATCGTTAAAGGGCGCGACATATTATGAAAGGATGATCGGTGTAATTGGGCGAAGTTTTGCGAAGTCGTAGAATGGCGACTTCGTGGAAGATGACATTAAGACAGCAGATTACAAACGACAGCGACCTGGCAACTAGCGAGCAATGCGATCGATTCCACGAGGTACCTCACGGAGGAGAAGAGATGCATCACCTCTATCATGGTCATTCGGGGCATAGGCGAACAACATCCAGTGTATCACAGTCCACCGCCTCCTTACTATAACCAAAACACTCAAAATCCACATTATCAGCACTACGCCCCCCCATATCCTGTTTACCATACCCAACCAGCATATCCAAAATACTCACCACAATCACGAATCCGCACCAAACGGACCCCGAGCCGCGTAGATGCGAAGAAAACCAACAAAACCTATACACCATTAGGCGAACCCATAGCCCAAGTGTATGAGAAGGCGAAAGCGCGAGAATACTCCCCAATTCCCGTAAATACCCTCGAGGCCTACCTCAGGGCACGATAAAAATAAACATTGTGCATACCACTCCGGTGTCGAGGGGCATGACATCGCAAATTGTTATACCCTCAAAGACAAAATCGAGGAATTGATCAAAGATGGAGTCATCCAACTTGAAGAAGCTCCCCCCAATATAAACAACAACCACTTACCAAACCCCGATGATGCCTATGTTAACATGATTGTTGAACAAAACAGTTTGGAGGGGACCGTTGTTGAATCATCAATCAATCTCCAAAGGAAGAGAAATGCCCGCCCAGCTGAGCTCATTGCGCCTGAATCAGTCATTCATCAAAACATGCACTTCGCAGAAATCAAAAGAAGAAGATACAGAAACTGCGTGGAAGGGCTCTAAAGGAAACATAAATACAATGTGATCCGGTATGATCCCGCTGAAGACCCTGCCCTCTAAGACACAGAGAAGTGGACTCGCGCCCCTGCCTCGTCCCGCCGAGTCCTGAGATAGTTAGTTTAATGCATTTTGCCCTTTATATGTAATTGGAACTACGTGTGACCTGATTCCCTTGGCGGATACGTAGGCGGCCATATCGGCTTCGGTCCCACCTTTAGAATTTTACCCAATATTCGCTTGTAATGAACTACGTCATGACCTGATTCCCTCATGGGGATACGTAGGCGGCCTAAATCGGCTTCGGTCACACCATTAGGAAACTTTCCCTTCGTTCTGAAATAACAAGAATGCACATAACATACAAGCAACTCCATTGAGACCCTCGGGCCAAACACCACTTTTCAAAGCGGGACAAGGTAGGAAACCAGCGGGGTTATGAGTCCCAAACAAGCGGACGTCCGACATCAAGAGTCAAAACTACAAAGTCAACGCGAATCCACCGCCGCTCAAACTCACAAATTTTTCTTTGGCGCGAGTCCTTCATATTAGCGAAGGTACAACAAAGTTCTGCGTACTAGCGGCGAAAAATACAACAAAATTCTTGAAATAGCGGCGGACAAACATCAACAATCGAGTTCAAATCGCAACAAATTATAAGCGCATCACTCGAACATAAAGTCAAAGTTGCAACCCACGCACACAACAAGGACACTATGGCAATTCGTCGATCGTGCAAGGACAACATCTCGATATTCATCCCAGGCGTATCGGGGGCGACATCTCTACCCATAAAATTGCACTTCATATATATTTATCATTTTGTTTAAGCGGTATACACTAACGTTTTCTCGAGCTTAGCTTGCGAGCATTTATTCTACAGAACGAGAAGAAGACGCGTCGCACAACGGCGTTATCGGCATTATGTCGAGCGACGATATATATCCGACTTCGGTTTAAATCGATCGGGACAATTTTTAGGACTTCGCCACGAAAGGACATTGACAAGTATGATCCCGTATGCTTGAAAGATCGGCGTGATCGGGACAATTTTAAGGACTTTACTACAAATGACATCAATGGACATGGTCAATTTACGCGAAGGGTTCCATGTCCCTCGGGACAAAATTTTAAAGAAAGTCCGACGTGAGCACCAGAGTATGAGAGAATATCGCGATTTGAGATAAGGATGCTCGCTCTGTTTCATAACATGTCGCTATTCAAAATCGACATAATTTCCTACTAGTATTTTCTCAAGATAGAATATTTTCAACAAATGTTTTTCGTGAGACTCGAAATCGCGGGGTTACATGGTCGGACTAGACAACGCGTGCAAATATCAAGAGCAACCAAATCGTCGGCCACTCCCCGAACTCACAATTTTTCTTTGAGTGAATTTTGCGGTCAGCGGGAACAAGGAGGACAATAACATTCCAATACAACATCCACATCTCGTCCATACAACGAACATCTACATTTCGTCCATCTGACAACGACGTCTGCGCATTTCGTCCAAAACGACGCCAAGTCCAAAACGACACCAAGTCCGAAAGCGACACCACGCCCAAAAACGGCGTCGAGTCGGCGACTCGGTCCGAAAACGACTCGCGTCGAAAACGGCGCCACGTCGAAAGCGACACCACGCCCAAAACGGCGTCGGTCAAAACGACTCGGTCGGAAACGACTCTACGTCCGAAAGCGACGCCACGTCCGAAAGCGACACCACGCCCAAAACGGCGTCGAGTCGGCGACTCAGTCCGAAAGCGACTCTACGCCCGAAACGACGCCACGCGTCCGAAAACGGCGCTAAGTCCGGGCGACACCACGCCCAAAACGACGCCGAGTCCAAACGACTCGAGTCCGAAGCGACTCGCGTCAGAAACGACGCCACGTCCGAAAACGACGCTAAGTCCGAAAACGACGCCACGTCCGAAAACAACGCTAAGTCCGAAAACGACGACAAGTCCGAAAACGACGCCAAGTCCGAAAACGACGCCAACGACGCCATCATCAACATATCACATCTACGCAGGGACGATTTTTTTCTCTGCTCAAACCGTTTTCATTTCATGCTTTATTATTATTCTGTCTTAGCAGTTATGCACTAACTCCTTCTTGAGCTTTAGTCTACAGGGGCAGCAGCAACACAACGACGTCATCAACACAACAAATCTAAAAACGACAACAAGTTCGAAACGACGCCAAGTCCGAAAACGACGCCAATAGCAACATTCCAATACAACAGATTCACTCACTGCAACAAGTCTACATCAAATACATCTTGCAAAACCACAGGCTACATCATTTACACTTTAATTATTTCATCTGATTTTGATTACGCATGAATTGCGACACAACTCCACATATAGAATAATTTTTATCTAAACCTTAGGAGACATCATTTGCATTTCGTCCATACTGAAGCGAACGCCCATCTGGCGTTTTATGCATTTCGTCCATACAAGACGAGAACGCCCATACAAGGCGTCATATGCATCTCGTCCATACAAGACGAGAACGCCCATACAAGGCGTTTTATGCATAACGTCCATACAAGATGATAACGCCCATACAAGGCGTCATCTGCATCTCGTCTATACGAGACGGCGTATCATCACATAATTTCATATACGATTTGACTACAACCACAACACAAAATTTACATTCTTACATTATTTTGTTTTAACAGTTATGCACTAACCGTTCGTTCAAGTCTTAGCGTGCGGGAAGCGGGAGCCTGGCGTGGATTTTCTCTTCTGACAGGGCAACTGTTGGGGGACCAACCTTCCCAACGATTGGCAGAAGCGGCCTCAAGCGTCGGTCCACTCGCTCCACATCACCATAAAACCCAGCACCATAAGTCGATAGCAGTACACCCCAGGTTCAAGCCAGTTACTTTTATTTTTATTTTTTACACCATAGCCCAGTGTCGTCATAACTCGACACTGGGACAAATTTTGAGTCCGCGTTATCCCGCCTTGGTATTTTGACCATGGTAGCCCAGTGTCGTCATAACTCGACACTGGGACAATTTTAAATTTTGCATCAGCCTTGTCTTTTTCCCAAACATTCTAATTCTGAGGGTCGAGACAAAATTGGCTATGAGTCAACGTCTTTGTCCGAAGATTCTTCCATCATCTCCATACAAAGAGGAATATTGACACCAATTTTGACCCTCCGTCGATCATTAACTATAAAATTACACTAATTTTAAAACAATTTTATAATAATAAAATACAACAATAATAAGATTTTAAAATAATAGCGCCGCATTCTAAAATATTAAGCATTAATTAATTAGCACACCCGCATTTATTATTGTAATAATTTCAAACTCAAACTCGGACTAACAAAGCACCTAAATAATCTAATCACAATTTGTTAATTTATCACTAATTAATTAAAACTATTAATACTAATTAAAAGCCTAATAATTAAACACTTAAAAACTCTACTTAATTAATTAATACACCTAACACTAACTCCTAAAACTAACACTTTAAACTAATTCCCTTGCCAAACCTGCAGCCCAACTCCCTCATTTATTTTCTTAATTCCCAGCCCATTTTTTGTTTCCCCACACCAGCAGCCCACTCCACATCACACCAGCCCAAACCCGCAGGCCCACTCACCCCTCCAGCCCTTTTAATCTCCTTCTCCCTAAAAGAAAAACCTAAAGAGAAAACAAACGAACCCTACATGTTATCTCCAAAATCGCGCGCTTCACTCGCCCAATCCGCGATTCTCGCAGAAGAATCGACAATCTGTCATCTCCCTCATGCAAAATCTTACAACAAAATGGTAATAAACCATTCGATCAAATCTCCCAAGTAGCCATAACGAGCGAGACTAAAATTAACCCCAAATTATCGTCCAGAATCTTCTCAAAATCAATACCAGAGATTGGCGCCAAAATCAGTCCAAAATTGCCTCTAAACTTACCAAAATTAGAACCCAAAATCTCGGTATAAATCTGATTTCCACACACACAATAGGCATCCTTTGATGGGGAAGAAAAGCCTTCTATTATCGAAAAACGAGTAAAAACCCAATAGACCTCCAAAAAATCATGGGAAATTAGCAAAAATTGGCAAGAACCAACAACAACTTAGAACCGCTAGAAGTCATCGTTTAAATAGAAGTTACGTTTTGCAAGCGAGACTTCGTCCCTCAAACCGCATCGCAACTCCGAGTGGATCGACGACTTGATACGCTGCCTCGGTTCGCTGGCCGGAGAAGGTAAACTCTACTTCCTCTCGACTCTAGTTCATTTCTATGTTATATGGCCTTTTATTTGTATTCTGCGGATTAATAATATTTAGCCATGTTTGTTCATGTTACCGCTTCTACTAGCATTTAAAGGTGATATCGGTTTGGACTGTTTTATCATTGTAATATTGGCTTCAGCAAGTATTTGTGATATGGATTGTATTGGTATTTGCTTAGTGTAAGCATGATATAGATCGGATAAGCATCAGGCATAATGTGTTAGTAATTTGTTTACATGTTTTTTTTTTACGATTTAAGAGTAATATAGAATAAACGTCAGCCTTGAGTCTTTAATAGCAAACTACAAGCTTGAGATAATGAATTTAGGATGGTAAATGTGGGATAAGAAGCCTTGTGTGTGGAAGGATGAACCATATCTTTTATATGGTTCATCCTTCTAATTTTTTTTTTTTTTTATTTTGTTTGTTAGTTGCGACTTGTTAGTTAGCTAATATGTTGACATGTTTGAGAATCAGTGGTCTGATGAAATAGGTTGTGTAGTTGTCCATATATTTATATTATAAAGCATCTCCATGACTGCATCTAATGTTTCATATTTTCCTCTACATCATATCGTGACAGATGAAGTGTTTAACGGTACTTGAGTTTTGCCTACTTGCTGAATTGAGAGGCAAACTGCGTTATTGAGTTTCAATATCTAATTCAATGTGTCATCGACAATTATTATACTTAAGATTTGCTGAAAGTCCATCTTGATCATGCTATATTTCGACTGGAAATGTCATTATGTTTGATACGTAGTTTATTCATGATTTCATGCCCAGTCTATAATACTTGATTCTGCCTATCTAAAATTGTCATTTTCCTGACTGGTTACCCCCTTTCTACGCCTTATATGTTTGTTGAACCTATATTGTATTGGCTTACTTGACTAAGTATCATCATGTCCACATATAATACGAAAGCAAACTGGAATTCCTATGGTGTTGCCCCCAATTGATCCAGTTTTCCTTTTCCCTGTGGAACTCTATGTTTGTACATATATGTTCTCATATAATATGCTTATGTGTCTAAATCATGATTCTTGATCTGCTTTGTAAAATCACCTCAAAATTGGTCATCCTGACTCTTTGTATAGTATGATCATAAACGTCCTGGTTTGTGTCGATTACTGCTTGTCTTAAAGGGCCGGATTATATTAGTTAAATATTATTGTCTCCTCTCTGTTTATCTCCTCTATTCTCGTACCTATCCCCGACCCTTTGTCGGTATATTCTTACAGTTCTTATTTGGTCATCTTGGTTGGACATGCACTAATCCTTTTCTTCTATTGTTTTACATGAAAATGCATCGGAGCTGAACGAAGAGTCTCATGGCGAGACTCATCACAAGCTGCAACAAATGAAGACCCGCATCTGTGTCCACCGCATTCTCGCTTCAGAAATTCCCTAAAAAAATAGTACAAGATGACGTCGTCATCCATCTCAACTCCTCCTACTCGTTAAATCTCGTTGCCTCATGATATGCTTTTCTTTGTTGTTGCAATTTTATTATCTTAATAATGTAATTAATATGATACATGACTCTATTAGTCGTCGAATAGATTGGGAGGGTAGTTTAAAATATAAATCCATTTTATTATTTGTTTTAGGTTCAACACATAGGTCTAGATTTAAAAAACAATTTAACCACTCTTTATTTATATTTCACATCATGTGATTAAGACTACTTTTACTAAATCCATAACAAAGAAATAATTTTCTCATACTCGTTATTAACAGTATATAATTTATCATTTTCCTATTATCAATAAGCACTTTAGATATCAAGACATATATATATTAGTTAAAAATCAATTTTGCAAATATAAGTACTGTTTTCAATAAATCAATCTTATACTTGTATAAACCATGTTTATTTTGTCCAAACCCGACTTTTGAGTTACATTTCACACTATCGCTATACGATATGTATTTTTAAACTTTACATAAACAAATCTTACAACTCCCTTATGTTTTGTCAAAAATACATTTTTATATACTTGCAATATCTTTTGACTTAAATATTTCTAAACATGCATTTTTCTAATACAATAATTAACCTAGGTTTGAACGGACAACCGCAAGTTAGCGGATCCTTTAGAGTGCCTAACCCCTTCCCTTTAGGATAATAAAGAACCCTTACCCAGAGTCTCATTAAGTTTAGCAGACCGTTAAATGGAGTTAATGTTTACTTTAAACTAGTTAAACATTTAGGTGTCCTAATTCACCCAAATTAATTAGGTGGCGACTCCGCGAACCCTTAGCATTCTAGCAACCCTTTAGCATTTTTTAAAACACCTTTTTAACACTTTAGCAACCCTTTTAAATTTTAGTATTCTTTTAACATTTAACACTTTTATTTATTTTCTAACACTTTTTATTCAGCAGGATTCGCTAGAATCCCGTTTTCGACTCCGGTTTAAAATGGGGTGTTACACGTATTCTACTCGAAGGGTGGAAAAGGCTAGCAGGATTACAGTACTTTGGAGCGTTTTGCTAATAGTCGATAATCGTCGCGAGGTATGTGATTCTTCCTATCCTCTTGAGCATGATATTTTAAAAGAATATATATATATAGTACGGTAGACGTACGTGTGTTGACTGAACGTGGTTTTACTTCGATGTCTTAGGACTTGAGTTTTAAATAATAAGAATCTTGAAGCATTTCAAAAGAATTAAGAATCGTTTTCGAAAGAAGAGTAATACTTGATTTTGAAAGCTTTAAGAGACCTGATCTTAAAAAATAAGAGACTTGACTTAATTGAATTGATATGAATTTGGTTAAGAAGTGTGAAACCTCATTCGTGAGTAATGAGTACTTGGTTTTTAAAGAATGTTTTACTGATGTCGGAAATGAGAATAAGTATCGAACGAACCACTGCAGCGTTAATAAAGGAAAATGTATTGACAAGTAATTATATTAAAACCAGTAGAAACCTCCATCTGTATAGAAGCTAAGATAAGACAAAATTGTATTACATTTCCTAGATCATGGCTGTTTTAATAAGGATTGTTATAAACAAGAATAACCTACTCACACATAAAACATATGTTACTCAAATTGTTTTAAAAGAGAATTATGTTGTTAAGTGATTAAGACTATGAACTACGAAACCTTTCGAAAATGAGAAACTTGAGTATTTGAAATTAGGCAAACTTGAACTTTTGGAAAAGAATGTTGTTACTTGACTTTAAGAAGGAAAGTGTTTTGGTTTAAAAAGAAGGGCATGATATTGCCTTAGTTGATTTTTAAAAAAGGAAAACATGGTATTATCTTAATCTGTCTTAAAAGAGCGTTTAAATGTTATGGTCAATTCTATACCGCGTTCATGGGATGAACCGGGAATGTATTTCACACGACACCGCGTTCATGGGATGAACCGGGAATGTATTCCATACGATTCCTATCGAGTCCCATGAGATGGACCGAGACATGTACGATTCCTATCGAGTCCGTGAGATGGGCCGAGACGTATGCGATTCCTATCGAGTCACGAGATGGGCGAGACATGTATTCCATACGATTCCTATCGAGTCCCGTGAGATGGGCCGAGACATGTACTCACACGATTCCACCTCGGGTCCCGTGGGATGGGCGAGACATGTTATACGTATCACACGATTTATACCTGAGGCTGGCGGTGAGGAAGGAGTTCCACGGGCATGAGGGATGACTTTGAGGGCGTGAGTCCCTGACTTGACATGACTGTTTTTATGTTGTGAACTGTAGTTTTGTTATCATACATGTCCCCTGTTTTATTTTAGACTGTTATGATTTCATTTCTGATATTTTTGATTTCACATACTTGGTACTGTTATCTTGACCTCCTTGAGTGCGTTCATCTGCAGTAGAGTACACCGTTGTTGATCCTCGCCATAGGATCACAATTCGGCATATCGGAAGCTCCGTTTCTCGGAGGCTTATCTTTTGGTATGTTTCCCTGAGTTGTAGGTTCTTGTACATTCAGGGGTATGGCGGGGCCCTGTCCCGTCATAGTTGTTGTTACATTCCTAGAGATATGTAATCTTGTTGTGGCGATTTGTAAATGGGGATATGCTGTTCAAGTTTTATTATATATACATGCGAAAGCGATATTTTCATGGATAAAGCTGTTCTCATTCTATAATTGTTTCATGTCTTGTTTTTATATTCCGATTACTCGATGTATGACTACTTGGGTGCGGGTAAGGCACGATCCACGAGCCGGATCGTCGTGACAAAAGTGGTATCGAGCGATTAATCCTCGGAAAGTGTCTGACCGTGTCTCGTAGAGTCTTGATGATCGGTGTGTTGTGCACCACATCTATAATCAGGAGGCTGCAGGACATTTAGGATTGGTTTCCATTCTTCTCATTCTGAGATCGTGCCTTAGAGCTGTGTTATAAGTTGGACCCCTCTTACGTATTTCATTTTTACCAGTTATGCCTCCGTGCAAGGCAACCCGGGTCCAGATGGGCAAGCGGCCGGGAGGCTAGTAGGATACTGAGAGTGCGGGGCGCGAGCCCGGTCATTACACGAGATAGTGCTTGACGGCGCAAGTTTTGCGGCGCGCCCGGCAGCGAGTTTAGAGCGGCGGCGGTAGCTCACGAGGCCACGATATCGAGCCTCGGTCCACGACCGAGCAGAGGATATGGGTTACAAGGAGGTGGCCCAGTTACTAGTTAGGTTTATGGCGAGACTTGAGGACAGACGGGAGCCGGTGGTACCAGTAGTGCACCCCAGGGCCGATAGTTGGAGACTTCGGGACTTCTTAAGTTCTGATCCACGGTGTTCTATGGATCGAGAGCGAGGATGACCTCGGGAGTTTATCCAAGCGATTCTGACGGATCATGAGAGTGATCAAGCTTGGAGACCGAGTCGGTGGTCTTAGGTTCGCATCGGTGCGTGATCTGCGATCGGCGGTTTGATTCGTGGGAGCTGTCGGGGAGCATGCGCTTCAGCGGTATGGGGCAGTTCTCGGGGCATTTCTTGCACATTTCTTGCCCCACGGATGAGAGGGCTCGGTAAAGATTTTTGATATTGAGGCGGGGCGGGCGTGCGGTTCGAGTACAACGTGGAGTTTGACTCATTGGCTCGGTATGTCCCGCGTTAGTAGGCGATATGAAGGGCCAGTACACGCTACGTCACGGGCTCGATGACTACTTGCGTAATCTTGTTGGTGTAGCTCTTGTAGGGCATGGACATTGCGTATGCGAGCTTATGCACTTGGATGTGAGAGCGGATGGGTCGACGGAATGACCGAGATCAGCGAGAAGAGGCGAGCAGAGGCCGCTGGTAACTTTCGAGGCGGACCGCCTCGTGGCCAGTTAGTTATGCACCTCCGCCCGATGCGGTGGTCCTCCGCGATCTTGAGGATGTTCGGTATTCGGGGCTGGTCGAGCTCGGTGCTTACAGTTCCGCGGTATACATGGGTTCTAGCCAGTCAGGGTCATGTTTTCCTCAGTGTGCACGATGCGGCAAACGTCATCCCGGGGAGTGTCGTCTTCTTTCTGGTGCTTGTTTCACCTGCGGCCGTCAGGGCCATGTGACGAGGGACTGTCCTAGAAGGAGGGATACAGGTAGAATAACGCAGCCTACCGGGTCAGTGGCAGGTTCATCGCCTTCTACAGCTATGCGCCCGGAAGGGCAGGCCTATGATTAGAGTGAAGCGGTAGATACAGGTATATCCTTAACCCTCTAGAGATTTGTATGCTTGTTATGATGATCTTATTAGTGTGTGCTATGTACGGATAGCGTTGTGTTATTTGTGAGTTAGAAAACATGGTTAGTTGAAAGGATAAGTTTGGGGGGCATGGAAAGTGTGAACCTTAGAATATTTCACGATTGAGACCTTAGATGTAAGACCGTCTTGAGTAAAGGATTTTGCAAATGATCCTTGTCGGAGTGCATTATATGCCTAGGGTGTATTAGTGTGATAAGTCCATGGGTAGTGTGAGATGGAAGTGGTAGCTTTCATGACGTGAATTAGTAAGATTGTTCCGTATCGGGGGACAAGAGTTTGGCGCGATTATGGGTCGGGTTGAGGACCATTCGCGGGTCAACCCACAGCCCGGAATGAGGTGGGGTCAGTTCGAGGTGGTCCCGCCAGGTGGTAGGATCGCGAGGGTGCAAGGCCCAGGTTTAGGTAGCCATCGTACGAGTTCGCGGATGTGTTCGACTAGAATCAGATCGTGAAGGCCGGGAATGGCCTTGAAGGAGTTGGAGGATAGGTTACGGGCCGGTGTTTTGATTTCAGGGGTAGAGGATTGTTGCCTCCTGTTGGGGGAGTGTTTTATAGCTACCATTTCAGTTTTCGGATATCGCCTTATGACGTCTTGTATGGGCGGAAATGTAGGTTGCCGATCGATTGGTTCGATGTTGGCAAGGTTCAGATAGTGGGTACTTACTTATTTCGGCAGGATGTGGATAGGGTGAAGCTTATCCAGGAGAGGTTATTGACAGCTCAGAGTCAACAGAAGTCGTGCGGATAATCGGCGGCGCTTGGAGTTGAGTTGTGGTGGGTCTTCTTGAAGGTACCACCCCGGAAGGGTGTGACGAGATTTGGAAGCAGGGGAAACTTAGCCCGAGGTACTTTGGGCATTTTCAGATCGATTGGAGAATAGGCCAGGTTGCCTATAAGTTAGCACTGCCGTCTGACTTAGGAGGCAGTACGTCCGGTATTCCATGTTGCTATGTTTCGGAAGAGTATCGGAGATCCATCCAGAGTGTTCCCAGTTAATGATGACCAAGTTGGAGATAGTAACCCTGAGATTTGGAAACTGAAGCAATAACAGAAGTGTGGTAAGTTTATTAGGAAGAGTTCGAGTGTACGAGGAGGGTACGGCGAGTAAGGGAAGAAGCGAACGTGTGTTATAAGAACGAAGTGATCATTTCTTTGGTGAAATGAAGGTGCGAAGAGAGTATCTTTTAGACCTCGGGTGGGAGCTTTCGTGATGTTAGAGGTGATTCCTCGTTGGCTTGGATTGGAGTTTTGAGCATGTGTTGTATTGTGGCCATGTGTGGCATTTGCAAATTGTTTAAGTGGTGCGGAACTATATCGTTACCTGTCTTGAGAAGGAACATTCGGGACGAATGTTTCTAAGGAGGGGAGAATGTTATACCCCGTATTTCCAGAGTATGTATGTAAGGACGTACGTACATTTGTACAAACCCTAATTAGGTTTAGGATGAAATTATGAACTTTCAACGGAAAAGATTCCGAACCTTGTAAAGGAAATTCTACGTTTTTAATATTTTAACCGATTACGAATTTTTCCGAGAGACGAAATATTTTGGACCAATAGGAGGGCGACATGTGTCACCCTTAGTTGGCATGGGTTGGACGAAAATGTTGGCCAAGTGGACAAGGTCAAATGGTCAAGTCTTGCAAGACATTTTTGGTTAGTGGGGGTAGGTAGGCTTGGACGTTTTTTTGGTGCTTAGTGGAGGCCACATGGCTCTTTGTTGTGGGGGACATATGTCCCAATGTTGTGGTGGACATAAGTCCCAACATTGTGGAGGACACTTGGTTGGAAGACCTCTTACTTCACATGGATCCAAATCTACACCATCCATTTGTTTTAATCTAGACCATTGATGGTTCTATAAATACCCCCTTAGTTGAAGACTTATTTCATCCACACTTGAGCAATTTCCAAGTCTTGAAATCCCTCTCCCTCCCTCTTAAAGCTCTCGTCCAAATCACCCCTCCCCCCCCCTTGAGAAGGCCTCGGCCGAAACCCCCCCCCCCCCCTTGGTAGAAAAATACTCTCCAAGTATTGTTACTATTCCAAAATACCTTGGCCCAAATACCTTGTAGTATTCCATGGTTACACCTATACTAAAAGCCCAGAAATACTCCTAAGGAAAAATCTTCATAGTAGGTTGAAGTATTAAGTAGAAGTTGTGTAGAACTTCTAAGGGTTTCTTGGAGCGTATTGGAGCGTACAGAATAGGAGCTAAACGTTGCTCAGGATCGACATATAAACTTGGATAATTTTGGGCTTGTCGAGGTAAATATCTTTGTCCTTCTATTGTAATTGGAAATTACATACTGTAGTAGTATAGAAATGAGTATAAGATATATAGAAGGATAGTATAAGAGAAGAGAATTGAATTGAAATCACATCAGAAGAATATTAAAGAAGAAGATTGAATCAGATTTACATGGATTTGTATTCTGATGAGACTTGTGTAGTTTGGCGGGTAGGAAGTGTTGCCCAATTTTCGTAGAATAAGGAATCAGATCTAGAATTATTCTACTGAGCGATCTAGATGTTGATAGACTTATATGACCGTTATAAGTTGAAATCGCGAGTGGCGTATTCTACTCGAAGGGTGGAAAAGGCTAGCGGATTCTGATTACTTTGGAGCGTTTTGCTAATAGTCGATAATCGTCGCGAGGTATGTGATTCTTCCTATCCTCTTGAGCATGATATTTTAAAAGAATATATATATATAGTACGGTAGACGTACGTGTGTTGACTGAACGTGGTTTTACTTCGATGTCTTAGGACTTGAGTTTTAAATAATAAGAATCTTGAAGTATTTCAAAAGAATTAAGAATCGTTTTCGAAAGAAGAGTAATACTTGATTTTGAAAGCTTAAGAGTTATACTAGCTTTATGGGAAGTTAGGTATAACGACTTAAGTAAGATAAAAAGAATGGTTTATTGATTTTAGAAGTTAAGAGACTTGATCTTAAAAAATAAGAGACTTGACTTAATTGAATTGATATGAATTTGGTTAAGAAGTGTGAAACCTCATTCGTGAGTAATGAGTACTTGGTTTTTAAAGAATGTTTTACTGATGTCGGAAATGAGAATAAGTATCGAACGAACCACTGCAGCGTTAATAAAGGAAAATGTATTGACAAGTAATTATATTAAAACCAGTAGAAACCTCCATCTGCATAGAAGCTAAGATAAGACAAAATTGTATTACATTTCCTAGATCATGGCTGCTTTAATAAGGATTGTTATAAACAAGAATAACCTACTCACACATAAGGCATATGTTACTCAAATTGTTTTAAAAGAGAATTATGTTGTTAAGTGATTAAGACTATGAACTACGAAACCTTTCGAAAATGAGAAACTTGAGTATTTGAAATTAGGCAAACTTGAACTTTTGGAAAAGAATGTTGTTACTTGACTTTAAGAAGGAAAGTGTTTTGGTTTAAAAATAAGGGCATGATATTGCCTTAGTTGATTTTTAAAAAAGGAAAAATGGTATTATCTTAATCTGTCTTAAAAGAGCGTTTAAATGTTATGGTCAATTCTATACCGCGTTCATGGGATGAACCGGGAATGTATTTCACACGAACCGCGTTCATGGGATGAGCCGAATGTATTCCATACGATTCCTATCGAGTCCCATGAGATGGACCGAGACATGTCGATTCCTATCGAGTCCCATGAGATGGGCGAGACATGTATCGATTCCTATCGAGTCCCACGAGATGGGCGAGACATGTATTCCATACGATTCCTATCGAGACCCGTGAGATGGGCCAAGACATGTACTCGCACGATTCCACCTCGGGTCCCGTGGGATGGGCGAGACATGTTATACGTATCACACGATTTATACCTAGGCTGGCGGTGAGGAAGGAGTTCCACGGGCGTGAGGATGACTTTGAGGCGTGAGTCCACGACTTGACATATTTGTTTTATGTTGTGAATCGTAGTTTTGTTATCATACATGTCCCTGTTTTATTTTAGATTATGATTTCATTTACGATTTTTCAGATTTCACATACTTGGTACTGTTATCGACCTCGCCCGGCTGCGTTCATCTGCGCAGTAGAGGTACACGGTTGTTGATCCTCGCCATAGGATCACGATTCAACAGTCGGGAAGCTCCGTTTCTCCGAGGCTTATCTTTTGGTATGTTTCCGAGTTGTAGATTCTTGTACATTGAGGGTATGGCGGCCCTGTCCGTCATAGTTGTTATTACATTCCTAAGTGCAGTAATCTTGTTGTGGGTAGGTTTGTAAATGGGGATGTAACTGTTCAAGTTTTATTATATATACATGCCGAAAGGCGATATTTTCATGGATAAACTGTTCTCATTATATAATTGTTTCATGTCTTGTTTTTATATTCCGCTGATTACTCTGATGTATGACTACTTGGGTGCCCGGGTAAGGCACCAGTCACGGGCCCGGGATCGGGTCGTGACAGTTGGACAATTGTTTAGCATCATAGGTTTTACGAGGGAGCACATTCCCATCTGGAAATAGATCACTTACAACTTCCAATAGCTCTGTGAAGAACACATCTGCAACTTGGTGACTAGCTTTTAAGTTGTACAAAATCAACACAGCTGACAATTTTGAAGTCTTAGTACAACCCGGCCACAATGGTAACCCAGCATCTCCCCTTAAGTCATCACACATATCAGGATGATCCCGCAACTTTTCATTGACAACACTTTGAGAATTCTTCACATGACTGAATTTATCATTACCATCTCTCATATTACTTGTGTTCATTATATTTGTAACTCAAATTGGGAGCCGGATTGACTTAATGAACTATGTTTACGTTTTCCACTTGAAATACCTTTGTCTCTGCTCTCACCATGATATGTCCAAACCTTATATGTTATGTCAAAACCGTGATACATTAAATGCTCATGCAACTTTATTTGACCACTAACCTCCTTTACAATTAGACATTTTCAACACTGACATTTAATGTACAATGGATTTTTAGCATTCTTGGTTGCATGAGCACAAAACTCCTCCACCCCTTTCTTATACTCTTCAGATAATCGATCTGCATTTACCCAGTCTCGATTCATCAAGTACAATACTACAAAAATAAGATAATACAACAATGAATTTAAAGCACATATGAAGTCTTTAAGGCACGAATTCCCCTCACGTAAAGCATAATAAAGATAAATTAACTTCGAATGTACAATAATATCTTCCGAATGCAATCCAAGCAATTTGTCTTTTAATTTTTTGAAAATCTACAAAAAATCGAGAAGATCTCATTCATTAATAATTTATAAAATAAGATACAAAATTCAGAAATCATCAAATATTCAATCATAATCTGGAAATTGAGGCTAAATGGATCATAAACTCAAAATTGAGGCTAAATATAATGAATGAAAAGTATTGTTTCTCAAACAAATATACACTTCAAATCCGTCAAAACTCTACTTAACGCAAACATTGAAACATACCTTGACGCTCGAACTTCCTTCAATTTACTAACTCAACCTTGACGTCCGAAGCAGGGTTTTTCTCAAAACTCAACGCTTGAAATTGGTATTACACTTAGGGATAATTTCATGGGCAAGATGGAATTAGCCGGGTTCGATCGAATTAGCTCCTGAGATGAAGTTTTCATTTTTGGCGGAGAGGTTAGGGATTTGAAATTAGCCGGGTTCGATGTGAAATGAAATCGAGAGATTTCATTTTGTAAATCTTTACAACTTACATAGCGCTTTACTTCCATAGCGCTTCCACAAGCATTATCTAAGTGAATTTTTTTATATTATTATATTAATAAATTAATTACATAACATAAATTACAATAGCGCTTTAAATAAGCGCTATGCAAGGCGTAACTTGCATAGCTCTTCGATTAAAATTTACGTAAAGAGCTATCCCTGTATTTTTTATTAGATTGTTTTTTTTTAATTTAAAAATTTGATAAAGCACTATGCAAGCGCTTTTAAAAAACGCTATCTAAGTTGTGTTACGCAAGCTGAAATCTGTAGTAGTGTTAAAAAATGAGAAAGGGACCCCTTTATTTATAGTTGAAAGGGGAACCAGCCAGGGGCATAAAAGTCATTTCGGATTCTCTGGACGCGCCTCGGCGCCGCGGCGCTGTCCCAATTTCTGCCTCATTTTCATTTCTTTCAATGTCTCGATTATCAATCGAACATATACATAACCTCTTCTAATTACATCATTCAATCAACGAAATATTTGACTAAGTGTTTACCCTTCAGGCCTCTACATATTGACATTAATATCATTAGGATCTTCACAGAACTCTTAGACTGCGCCGGAAGACGAATCTCAATATGTAAAGTTTAGCTACACGAAACATGTGAACTGAACCTTTATGTGGGAAGATAAAATCCTTTCATTCACGACACACTCAATCAAACTTAGGATTTGTCAAATGTCTATCCAAATGGCTTGATCATAATAACTCATCTATACTAGTCGACAACATGACCATGTCAAAGACATGTCCACTGCGTTGGCCAATGACTTAGTCAACCTAATATCTTATGAGAATCAGAGTGCTCTCTCGAAGATGCATTCGAGGAATAAATCCTAATCTTGGCTCAACTACCACCTTCAGTCTACTTCGCAACGTACCCAAAACAAATCGCGTCTCAACCTATAAGACATTTGAACTTAGGACACGATCAAAGTACATTGCTCAGTAAACAAAGTGATATTGACCTCAATTTTAAGGACTACTATCTCCCACACACTGATAATACTTTAGACATATGTATATAACAAATAGTGTATCAGTAGGGTATATCAATACTCCAACAAGTATCCATGTGTCCATCACGAGTTTTCATAACTTGTAGTAAGTGAGACATACTACATCCCCGAAGGATATGATGCAGATCACATGTCGGCGTATCACATATCATCGATATCCTAATTTCGATGATCATTAGTCGAGGCGATTTAAGAGCGTCACGTTATGATATTAATTCTCACTCTATTAATAACCACGTAACCTCCAGTGATGCACTTATAGAATATCAAATAAAATCAATTAATAATTTAACAAATGCAAATGCCATAATTTTAATCATCATTAATATATAAATACGAATGTGTATAAAGTACATGTGTCCTAATACTGATTGTCTCTAGGACATACAAATACTTTCAATCTCTCACTTGGCCTAGAGCCAATCACCAACATATTTAATACCCATGTTCTCAAAATGACAATTATGTTTCACCAAGCTTAATGATTTAGTAAACGAGTCTGCTAGATTATTGTCTATGAGAATATAATCTATCTTGATATCTTCAGATTCCACCATCTCTCTCAGGATGTTGTATTTCCTTAGTACATGTTTGTTCCTGTTCATTGATCTTGGTTCTTTTGCTTGTGCAATCTCACCAGTGTTATCACAATAAATGGTTATTGGAAAACTAGCACTCGGAACTACCCCTAGCTCCTTCAGGAACTTAGAAATTGCGACAGCTTCCTTCGCAGCTTCTGATCCAGCGATGTACTCCGCTTCAGTAGTCGAGTCTGCTGTAGTAGCCTGTTTGGAACTCTTCCAGCTCACTGCTCCTCCGTTGAAAACAAAAGTGTAACCAGACTGGGATTTGAAATCATCAACATCCGTCTGGAAACTAGCATCGGTGTACCCAGTGGCAACCAGCTCATTACTCCCACCATAGACTAAAAAGTAATCTTTAGTACGTCTGAGGTACTTGAGAATACTCTTGACTGCTTTCAAGTGTTCCTCACCAGGAATCTGCTGGAACTTGCAAGTCATACTAAGTGCAAAGGCCACATCTGACCTAGTAAAGGTCATGGTATACATCATAGATCCTATAGTCGAAGCATACGTGATCCTCTTCATGCGCTCAAGTTCTACAACCCTAGAAGGGCAACCCTTCTTAGATAACTTGATGCCTTGACCCATTGGAAGACCGTCTTTCTTGGAATTCTCCATTGAAAAGCGTCTAAGCACTTTGTCCATGTAGATTGACTGTGACAGTCCCAACAATCTATTAGATCTATCTCTATAGATCCTAATTCCCAGAATGTAGCAGGCTTCACCTAAATCCTTTATCATGAAGGTCTTGGACAACCATTCCTTAACTGACTTCATATGGGCCATATTGTCTCCCATTATCAATATGTCATGAACATATATAATAATGAATACAATGTCTTCATCTTTGCGTTTGATATAAACACAAGGATCCTCTTTGCTTTTGACGAAATCAAATGACTTGATAGTCTTGTCAAAGTAAATGTTCCAACTCCTAGAGGCTTGTTTAAGTCCATAAATGGACTTCTGTAGTCTGCACACAGCATTTGGTCTGGACTTACATGAAAAACCCTAGGGTTGTTTCATATACATTTCCTCAACTATATCACCATTGATGAATGCAGTCTTGACGTCCATCTGCCATATGTCATAGTCATAATGTGCAGCTATCGCAAGTAAAATCCGAATAGACTTTATCTTAGCTACCGGTGAAAAAGTCTCATCATAATCCACATCGAGACGCTGAGTAAAACCTTTAAACACTAGTCTAGCTTTATAAGTCTTAATTTTTCCAGATGCATCAATCTTCTTCTTGAAGACCAATTTTCATCCTATGGATTTGAACCCATTCGGCAAATAAACCAAGTTCTACACTTGATTGATATACATAGATTCCATTGCGGATTTCATGTCTTCTTGCGATCTCTTCGAATCAATGTCTAGCATTGCTTCGTTATAGGTTGTAGTCTCATTGTCGTCTGGAATATCTAACTCATTTTGTGTTTCCACGAGTAGATTTAGTCTTTTCAGAGCACGATGAGTCCTAGTAGACCTACGGAGTTGCGTGTCTTGCAGTACAGTTTCAGGTATGTTCTGGTTGTGAGAAGGTTCTTGTGCGCTGGTTAATCCACCAACATTAGAGAATTCAGGAATATCATTTTCATGTCTTTTCTGAATGAGAGTCGGTGCAATCCCTGCACTTGCTCCCAAGGTCTGTGCATGAGGATCTTGCATTTCTTCATCTCTCCTCGTAGCACTCCCACTGGCCGAAGGGCGTATCCAAAATACCCAATCTTCGCCAAAAGCTCCCACTGAATCTTTGCCTTTATCATCCGGCAAGGATTCAACCTCTATGTTACTCTGTTCTTGAACTTCTTCAAGTTCTACCTATGTGCAACTCTCTTCCTTGTAGACATATTCTTCTTCAATGAGAGTTGAGTTCCTGGAAACAATTATCTTATGTTCTCCAAGAAATAGTATCCCTTAGTTTCCTTTTGGGTACCCAACAAAGTAACATTTCTCACTCTTAGACTCCAACTTATCAGTGATCAACTTCTTGACATATGTCGGACACCCCCAGGGCCTCATGTGTCTAAGTGATGGCATCTTGCCACACCATAACTCATATGGCGTCTTTTCTACTGATTTAGATGGAACTCTGTTAAGAACATATATCGAGGTTAAGATAGCGTATCCCCAGGATATGTCGGAAGAGCAGAAAAACTCATCATGGATCGAACCATGTTAAGTAAGGTTCGGTTCTCCTCTAGGCAACACCATTCATCTGTGGTGTTCTAGGAGGTATCCATTCAGAATGAACTCCATGTAGCTTTAAGTATTCAAGAAATTCTTTACTCAAGTATTCACTCTCACGGTCGGATCGGGGAGTCTTGATACTCTTTGAGAGTTGTTTCTCAACTTCACACTTATACTCCCTAAACTTCTCGAAAGTCTCAGATTTGTGTCTTATAAGATACACATACCCATACCTCGTCAAGTCGTCTGTGAAAGTAATGAAGTACGAGAAACCCTCTCTAGCTTGAGTCAAGAATGGTCCACATACATCCGTATGTACCAGCTCGAGCACCTCTTTGGCACGGATCCCCTTTACAGTAAGGGGTTTAATGGGTATCTTACTCTTCAAACAGGAGTCACAGTTACCATAAGATTGTAAGTCAAATGGTTCAAGGTAGTTTAACTTCTTCAACCGTTCTATCCTCGTTTGATTGATATGACCAAGTCTACAATGCCACAAGTAGGTATAATTTCTTTCACTTAACTTTGCTCTTTTATTTTGTACATTAAAAATTTCCCTGCGGCAGTTTAATGTATACAATTCATTCACAAGAGGCACAATTCCATACACAACATTATCTAAAGTCAAAATCATATTGCCATTAGAAGTGTTTGAGGATAAACTCTTTGAATCAAGTACAAGAATGGAAATAATGTTCTTTGTCAAAGAAGGAACATAATAACAATTGTTTAACATCAAAAATCTGCCGGAAGGTAAATCTAATCTATAAGTTCCCACACGCTCAGCATCAACTCGTGCTCCGTTTTCGATGCGCAGGTCCAGCTCCCGAGGCCCGACCTTCCTGCTATCAGTTAGCCCCTGCACATTTGTACAAATGTGTGAGCCACAAGCGGTATCTAGTACCCAGGAGTGAGAATAATTTATAGATAAATTAATTTCAATTACAAACATACCTTGTCCAGTAGAGGCTGAGGCACCTGGTGTCATCCCTCCGCCTGGAGCAGTGTAGTCATTCCTCCAATGTTCCTTCATGTTGCAGTTCATGCAAACATCCAGTGCCGGGAACTTCTTCTTATTCTTTGCCCCTCCCTTGGGCTTCATTGTTGCGGGCGCAGCGACAGCTTTGCCCTTCTTCTTCTTTTGTCCCTTACCTTACGGTTTGGGCTGAGAACAAGACCCTATCATAAGGACAACTTTGCCCCTGGAGGTCCGAGACTCGAAAGTCTTTAGCATGTTGTGAAGTTCTAAAAATGTCGCCTTAGTTCCATTCATGTTGTAGTTCATAATGAAACTCTCAAATGACCATGGAAGGGAGTGGAGAATAAGGGTGGTAGAGACTCTGTCGTGAAACTTTATATCAATAGAGGACAACCTCTCAATCAGCTCAATCATCCTCAACACATGAGGTGAAATTTGGCCCCCTTCATTTAGCCTACACTTGAAGAGCTCTATTAGGAGGTCATACTTCATAGTCTGTGACTGTAAGTCATAAAGACTCCTCAAGTTGGCTAACATTTCGTTGGGCCCCATAGTTTCATGTTGTCTTTGTAGTTGTGGAGACATAGAAGACAGCATTAGGCAATGAGTAGGGGTAGCATCCCTATAATGTTTCTCATAGGAGGCCTTGTCAAAGGTCGCATATTCCGCAGAATCCTCCGTCGGTGTAGTAGGGAATACCTTATCCAAGGTGTATTCAATATGTTCATGTCTTAGAATAATTCTAACATTTCTAAGCCAGTCAATGAAGTTGGGTCCGGTGAGTCTGTTTGACTCCATGAGCATTTTCAACGAAAAACTTGACATTTTGAAGATCTGAAGATATATATAGAATAGGAAAATGAATCAACAATTCATTTTTCAAATTTATACACATTCATTATAGACTAATTAAACATGGTCTTTTATTTAATTAGCTCCCACTATTTTGCATACTTCTACGATCCCAAGGTAGAAAACGAACCTAAATTATTTTAAGGTCATAGTGGGTCAAGATCCAAATATATGATATATTCGTGTTTGCTTTGGCTGATAACTTCAATAGCACACTTTGGTAGGTTCTCAACCAATTACAAAACTAAATTTGCAACTCTTGGTTTGGTTAAATAACTTTCATTTTAATCATGCGTCTTTAGACTAGTCCGACACTTTGGCGCCAAGATTCATCTAAACAAGTCAATCCCACTACACGACTGCGTTTAAATGCCTAAGTAAATTTAGTCTTTGCAAGAAAACACTTTGGTGTAAATACCCACAAAAGTTTATCATCTACTTTCATTTTAACACAGCTATGAAAGGGTCTCAGTCCTCTTAGACTTAGAGCAAATGATTTGGCATAAATACTCGTATCTACGAAAAGGATTAAGCACTCTAACAATTATAATGGACGACGCGTTATAGTTATGTTGTATTTAATGTTTGGGGAACATTTTCAGATTTCAACCAAGATCAACAACCATATGTCATACATCATATGATATCCTTTCATGCAATTTCTAAGCACATATAGATGGGAACCATCAACCCAATATGCATGATATAAGACGGTTTAATCAAGTACTGGATGCCGCTTATCCAGACAGTTATCGCGGTCATTAAAATTAAACAATTAATGGGCGCCGCCTACCTTGACAATAATTGTGGACGCTATGCTAATAATTTAAATGAATCACATTTAAAAACACTTAGCACATTTGTATATTATATAATAATATACTATTAATGATAATCATGAGTCTATTTGTCTAAAATCAATAATCTATGTCAATGCCAAACAGTCCCTTAAATATTTTCTGATTTAAAATACTGTTTTTCGGGTATTCTGATTTTTTTTAGAATTTACACTTTAGTCCCTTAAGAATTTAAAAGTTCAATTCTGAACCCCTATAAATTCAAAAAATACAATTCTAAACTTCAGAAAACATTTTTAAATTTTAGGGACCTGTTTGCAATCTCCGGATACTGGCCATTGTCTGAATTATTGATATTGGCCATTGTCTTAATCTATTGTTAGGTTCAAAGAACAAGAATCAAATTATGTTATGTAGCAATTTATTATCAATTGCTTAGAAACAATGCATGTGATAATGTTCCTCCAAGTCTGAACAAAATGGATCTTACCAGCACGACAACAGCACACCTTTTTTTCTAAATTATTACTATCTCGTTAATTAAGACTACTTTGGAACCGTTAGAAGAAAAGGATGTATTGTCCTTATTAAGAGTCTCACATCGGATATAGAATAAAAATATGAAATTCTTATATGGATTTGGACAATCCACACCCTATAAGCTGTTTTTGGGGTTGAGTTAGACTCAATATCCATTCTTTACAGTTCCTTTGTTTAACTTCGCATCGAGCTCTAATTATTAAAAAACATTTTAAAAATGATTTTAAATTTCTATGTAATTTATGAAAGTAAAATATTCTTACACCGTTAATTAATTTAACGGTTTATAACAAGTTATCTTTACATTATCCAGGTTATTATATACCAGGCTTACTATGAAAGTTACGTGTTACTATAAGTCAATCTAATATATATTCAGTATTCTGATGATATAAAAAGTCTATACACTACAAAACTTAAAATCTAAAAATACATTAAAACTTTTAAACAGTCTTGTTTATACATGTTGGGTCCCGGGGCTATGGATAAGTAAGATTAAAATCGAAACAGCAAGAATAACTGAAACAGTTTCTGGATGTTGCCTCAACATTGGTGGCAAGATTTGACAAAAACAGAATAAACCTTTAAAGAGTAATTGCAGCGGAAAAATAAAAGACACAAATGTTTATATTTTCAAGGGTATATATTAATATATCCCTTGATGGTCAATGACCAAAAGAATTGTATATATTATATACAATTACAAATGATTTTGTTTTTACAAATTGTACAATACAAACCAAAAAAAAATTACAAAAAAAGAAGTCGCAGATGACTTTACCTAAGTTAAAAAGTCTAAAAAGACAAGTACAACATCTTCATTACAATTGCATTTACATTGAGCTTAATCTAGAATAGAGATATCAATTGTAATGTGGGACAGATGTTAAAAGACTTAGGCTAAAATAAAATGTTTTGATCCAGATTTCTGAAGCAAAATCCCGAGAGCTCACTTGGTATTGTTTACATTGTGATTCTGGATCCCAATACTCTAAAGTTTCTCCTCTATTTATAGTGTGGAACTTCCTTGAAACTCTCGTTGGTTAGTTGTGGAAGTTGAGAGAAAGAAGACAGCAGCTTGGACCTATTCCAGCTCCTTGAATTTCTCAACAGCTTTGACTTAGTCTATTTTGACTTGGTTTTCAAGTTGTTTCGATTCCAAGCTTGACTCCTTCAATTCTCACGTTTTAAACATAGCTCCATATTCAGCTTGCCTAGGGCATTTTTTCTCACAGTAACAAACACTGTTTTGGCCGGAAGAATAGACAAAATCGTTTTCAAAGATGTCGGGTGAGATATTGCGACAACATCGGAGACAACATCTGCAGGACGCTGTGGATGTTGTGCGCAACATTGCAGGCAACATCTGCAGAATACTGCAAGATGTTGTCCAGACATAAAACCTGGTGTTGTCACAACACTCACACAACATCAATAATCTCCCCCTTTTTGCCTTTATTCACAAAACTCCATACAAACCTGAAAATGCCTAGGATACAACTGATTGTAAATGTTTCCCTTAACATTCCAAACTCAGCAAGATTGTAGTCATGCTCCCCCTCAACCTGCAGTTATAGGTTTCAAGTAGAGTATTGTAATTTAGGTTAGTAAGATCATATGCTTGTCAATCACAACATACGTACAACATTGGTGTAAGTACCAAGAGACTAACATCCATACATCATCCACAAATAAAATATATACAAATATATTTACAGACTAAAAATAGAATTTTCTCATTGTTCACACATATCAGTATCCATCAACGTGAAGTAAGATAAAACTAATTTAGAATAAATGTTGGTCAAAATGTTGCATAACATTTGTCCCAACATATCTCCATACATGTATGTAGATACGTTGTTATAAATGTTACAACACTAATTCCAATATTAACAATCTCCCCCTTTTTGTTTTTCTTCATAAAACCCACACATTAACCTAACATAAACAGTTCAGGTTCAGCATCATCAATCTCTCCTTTGCTCTTTATTCAGCAACAACAACATCAGCCTGAGAAGCATCACCAGTAAGGATGTTGTCCCAACATCCTTATGTTCAGTAAGTAGTAGTAGTCTCCCCCTGAATAGTAGAGCTTGTACAACTTCAGTTTCCTCCCTCTGCATAGATAACTTCCTCCCCCTGCATAGATAACAACATTTTCTCTCCTTTTTTGTGGAGAAAGCATTATCATGAAATGAACTCTTGGCTAGAATCGAGCCAGTGTTGCATAGATCGTTGATAACATTCCTGACAACATCGCCATTTCTTGCTTCATTCTTTCAGTTCAAGTCAATGTTTCCATCATAGAGGAATATGATTGTCTTGTTTGCTGAGAGGTATTGAGCTTGGGTTCTTTGTATTCGACGGATGGCTAATGTTCATTGGATGGAGTGGTATTTGACAGTTGTGTTGACATTGGAGATGTATTCTATTGGTGAATATGTAGGAGGGGATTTTGGAAATTAATCAGGATAACAATTATCTAGATTGGAGTATGAAATGATGACGAGTTCATCAGATTGATAGAAAACAACCTAATGAGATGATTTTTCCCTTTTTTTTTAAATTTAAAACAATTTTTTTAATTTAAAACAAAATATTTTTTTCGAGAAAAACTCTTGAAATGACATGAAAAATAACAAACAAGAGAAGTATTATACACAAGACAACTTTTCTTTAAACAACTCACAACAATATTTTCTAAAAAATAGGTAGTGTAGATTAATTAGGGTTCTACACTCCTCAAATTAAGAAATTAACGACATAAAACTGATTTTTGAATTTAAAAATAAAAATTGTCCAGTATTAAACGGGATTTGAGGTTAATAATTTTAATTTCAAAAATACACAGGAATAAATAAGGCATAATGAACAACATAAAACTAATTTTCTGAAAGAACAATCAATATATTAGATCGTGATGTTGTCAGTAATATTGGGGCAACATTTTGGGCAACACAAGTATTATGACACCACATGAACTTCTATATTTGGCATTAACATTAGACACATTCTGCATATTTTTCCTATGAGTTTGATCCCTGGACCAATGTAACATTTTCTATCGTGTCCTTAATCAAACTTAGTTGAACATATGCAGAATACTCTATGTCTTTAAAAAATGAAAATATATTTGAGGTATTTTCAACCTTCTTTTAAGCACATGATACTCCTATACAATAGGAATAGTACCAATTTAGAGCTTTGCTCTTTTTTATTTTAAACATTGTCAAATCTTTAGTCGAGGTTTTGCCTACTTTTGATACTCCCTTTTTATGATATATATATAAAATTAATTTATATACACCATCGCAGAGAACAATATCATCTTTCAGTTCTTGTTCTTGTAGCATCATACTTGAATAACCAAATGCATGCACAATACTGTAACATCACCAGAGTATATTGACAAACCAGTAAATATTGTCCAGAATATTGTGCAACATTTCAGGCAACATCTACCAAAAACAACCTTATTTAAAACACAGACCAAGATTTATTTATTTTTTCAAACTAGTTGATAAAAATGTCGTATATCAAATAAATAAGATTGTTGCCAAGGTAAACAATATTCTCTACTTGTATTCTTCCTATCATTCACATCTCAGCCCAATCCATGTCGTTAAATCCTATTAAGTTAGGATAAGTGTCATTGAAATACCAAAATTCTCAACTCATATGTGCCAACAACATATCGAATAATACGTTTTACGGCATTTAAGTGGAATATTTTGGGACATGCTTGAACACATACACACAAAAATACACTAAATATAATGTTGGACAACTAGCAGTAAGATACAAAAGACTACCTATCATGGATTGGTACAATGATGGGTCAACATCGTCGCCAACATCGTCTTTACATAGCTTTTTGCGAGAAGTCCATTAGAGTTTTTCATATGTTTAGTATTCTCCAATCCAAATCTTCTAACTAGATTCTTGGCGTATTTGGTTTGTGAGATGAAAGTTCATCTTCACTTTGCTTTATCTGCAGGCCTAAGAAATAAGTTAGTTCCCCAATCATGCTCATCTCAAATGTTGATCACATAGCCTCGCCAAAAAGTCTTAAGGTACGACTGTGAGGTCGAGCAAAAAACTATGTCATTTCCATAAATTTGAGCAATAATAATATCTACTCCATGACGTTTTATACATAAAGTTCTATCAGATTTATCACGGCTAAAACCAAAATAAAGTAGAAATTTAATCAAACGACCATACCACACACAAGGTGCTTGTTTCATCCTATCCAAAACATTTTTTGGGCTTGTATACATAATGTGGGTGGTGAGGATCCTCAAAAAATAGACTTCCTTATCAAGAAAAACCATTTAGGAAAACACTTTTAACATCCATTTGGTACAAGATAAATTTTAGACAACAATCAACAGCAAGGGTAAGTCTAATTGATTCAATTCTAGCCACAGGTGCAAATGTTTCGTCATAGTCCATAACTTTAACCTGAGTATAGCCTTAAGCCACTAGATGAGCTTTATTTTGAACTATAGTTCTTGATTAGTCTGACTTAAAGATCCATTTAGTTCCACTAACATTTAAATTGTTAAGACATGGAACCGGATCTCAGACATCATTTTGAGAATGTTGATCAAGCTCTTCTTGCATTGCTTGAATCCAAAAATTATCCTTTAGTGCTTTCAAAATATTTTTGGTCCTAAAGTAGATATGAAACAAGAAAGACTAACCTGTTGGTATATGGTAGACATACACACATACCTTACCATCTCTCAGTAGTTGATTGGCTCTCTCTCTTGTAATAATTCCTTCAAAAACTCCCCCTATCACCTGGTCTGAGGGATGATTCTTACTAATCCTTGATGGAGGGTCTCATCTTACTTTATCTTGCAATTTAGTTCTGGACTCCTCCTCCACTTCGACCCTTGTGGTCTCTTCAGTTGATTCAGATGTTGCCTCTGATGTTGGGACAACATCTGATTCTGCAGTTTGCTTTTTTCTACTGTAACTGCAATGTTGTTTTCTGATGATTTACTTGCCACATCAGTAAGATCACCAAAGAATAACATTAACCAACTCTTGTACGGTCTTGGTCCTCAGAATGTATATAAGATAAGCATGACTAGCCAAACAGATTGTTTATGATTTTTCGTTTAAAGAAATATCTCCATAGATACCTAGAAAAATCATCCACAATAACAAAGAAATACCTCATGCACGTAGGTTGTCTCCTTCAATTGGATCAATTGGATCTACATGTAATAACTGAAAATGGAGAGACATACCTGAATGTTGTCCGTCGTGTTGGGCAACATTAAGGGCAACAT
Organism: Przewalskia tangutica; assembly: GCA_029844215.1. NCBI lineage: Eukaryota > Viridiplantae > Streptophyta > Magnoliopsida > Solanales > Solanaceae > Przewalskia > Przewalskia tangutica. Next base: position 135,486,117 of record CM056722.1, read on the forward strand.
GTGTTTGCTTATCTTTCATACAAACTTCAGAGAATGTTTTATCTTGAGGTCATCATCACAAAGTTGACTTATGCTAAGAAGGTTAGCAACTAAGCCATCAACATGAAGTACAATCTTCAAGGCTGGTACATAGAACCATTCAGCGTTCCTTTACCAATAATCTTGATCTTATTCCCACCTCCAAAAAGCCATGTAACCTCTTTTGAATGACTATTAGTTCTTCATAAAGCCTTTCGTACTTGTCATGTGGCATGAATGCTCACAATCAAAGTACCAAGAACCTGCAATGTTAGTTTTCTAATGCAGTAATACAGATATTATAAGTTAAGTCCATTTTGGGAACCCAATCTCTCTTAAAATATTTTCTCCTTGTCTGTTTAAAAATGTAGCTTCGAATGTTGTCTGAAATGTTTGGACAATATTTTAGACAACATTTTAGGCAACACCTTCTTCACAAAATTTTGAAGTTTGAAGTAGTATGTCATTATATTTCCAAGGAAATTTAAGTAACTACTCACATACTTCAGATTATTCTTTGATTTAAACAACACAATCTTTTCTTAAAAAAATCTCATTTTTATCAACGAAACTAGAGTAAACAATTTTAAGAGATTTTGATACCCAATACCTGCATATGAAGACTTACTAAAGTAAAGAATTTCATCCAATTTTAAGATCCTCGTGTTGAGCTTCTCGAAAGTGGCTACGGTAGAATCCAAATTATACACGAATCTTACCAAATTAGAGATCTTTTTTTATAAGAGCTACCTCTAAATGGGTAATTGAGCCTTTTAAATCATGATTCTCACAAGTTAAAGATTTGACTTTTGAGTCACGTTGCTCAGATTCAATGATTAGATTTTGTACTTCCTTAATCATGTCATCTTAAGAGTCAACTTGATTCAATCATAGAGCCTCACTAGTATAACTAAAATCACTAAAGCAATATACATCTGGATAGTTAAAATATTCATACCTTAGAGATGTTCTCGCAGATGTTGTCGCTGATGTTTCCACGGATGTTGAGCAATACCTGCAGAGTACTGCAGATGTTACCACAGATGTTGAGGCAACAATGTCGATGACATCTTCGTTATCAACATAAATTGTTCGAAAACAGCAGCCAACATTGCTTGTGATTCTGGTTATGGATCTCCTTCTTCATTATCACTAAGAAAAACTCAACGACTCTTACCAAATTTCCAAGAGTGTTTTTACATTTATCAGCATAATGACCCCATCTTGAGCATACATGTCCGGACTCAAGTTGCTTGAGATCAAATTTGGTATGATCTGAATTGAATTTCCTTAGTTACCTTTTTGTGTATTTGAAGAAAATCTAGAGGATTGATGATTAAAAGTTTGACTTTCGTACTCTTTGGATTTAGACTTAATCATTGTTGATCTTTCTCACCATCGAAATAAATTTTCGAGAGAGCAAGACAACATTAGCACCATCACAAACTTCTTCAATCGCACAAATCTTTATTGAACTTCTCAGGAAGAAAACAGAGAGTCTTTTTCACAAATTGGGTGTTGGTTAAAGGAATACCAAATATTTGACATTTATTAGAAGATATGTTGGGCAGAATGTTGTCCAACATTTGTCCCAACATATTCACATACATGAAATATGTTGTCACAAATGTTACGACATTAATTCCAATATTATCAATCTGAAAATGCCATTCAACTTTTCAAAATAGAATTTTATGTCTTCCTTTTCTTCCATCCTCAAAAATTCATGTCGGCTCATGAGCACGTGAAGCTTCAAACGTTGAATACTCGAGCTACCTTTACATAGAATTTGTAAGGCCTCCTAAGTATTCTTGTCACGACCCGACCTCGGATCCGGATCGTGCCTTACCGGGCACGTCCCATAAGGCGGTCAATCCACTTGCTAAGCTCAACTACCGCAAGTAATATTTCAACCTTGTGATCCAACATCAGAGATAACCATCTGAAATAAACTCACAAACAAGAACTATATCAGATAATATAGGCTAAACCAAAAATGGCTACCTTCGTAACATAAATAAAAGCAGCGAGCGATTACATCCTTAATAACCCCATTTATAACCGGACTACAGGCCTCTAAGAGTTTGTAACAACCATGACGGGACAGGGCCCCGTCATACCCCTGAATGTACACAAAACCTACCACGTCAGGGAGAACCGTACCAAAAAAATCAAGTCGACCTCGAGTAATGGAGCTCGACACTGAGCAAAGATTCTACGAATGAGGATCCACCACTGCTACTTACCTGCGGCATGAGCGCAAATTCCAGGAAGGGTCAATACACAACGTACCAAGTATGTAAAACTGGAAAATACTGTAATAATATCATAAGTCCAAAATACACTGACGATATAGATAAAAATCAAATTATGTTGCACTGTGCCTTACTAATGATGGTAACAAGTATAAGTATAATCTTGCATGAAAATAGGAGGCTCGTGATCAAGACAGATCTCTCGCGTAGTATCATTAAGCAATCCTACTTACGGATCGTTTCACCGCGTGGATCCTGTGGATCCGCATAAGGCCATCCGCGCGTGGGGCTATTTCACCCGTGGGACTATTTCACCGCATGAATCCTGTGGACCGCATGAGTACCATCGCGCTCGCGTGAGACTATTTCACCGCGTGGATCCTGTGGACCGGATCCGCGTAGTACAAGCGCCGCTCGCATCATGGGTAGCAAATCCATGGCATAAGTAGTAAACCATCCTAATGGACGCATACCGTGGACCATCCATCGTGTCGGTATGTCCAAAGGAAATAACAAGAATCCGCATACAGTGGGCACCCAACGTGTCGGATGCCAACAGAATTAACAAGAATAACCCGGTCTACCAGTAGAACATATCACCCGTAACCTGGCTATCATACATAACATAAGCGCCACTGACTATCATATCATAACATAAGCGCTACCGGCTTATCATAACATAAACAAGTTAAGAAATCCCCTAACTTCTTATTAACATTATTAACATATCCTCTCATTTTAGTATACCTAAGGCACCAACATGTCTCTTAATAGAAAAAAATCCGGGAATTCAACCCAAGTACCATGCACTTCTAACTTTTTAAGAAAAACTCTTTTTATACAAAGATTCCAAGATACTAATCACCATAGTATCAAGTTACAATTTCTTTTCAAAACAAGTCACATTTCCTTTTAGAAATATAATAGGCTTCTAAATCAAGTGACTTCATTTCCTTTAAAACCTTAGGCAACCAATGCCTAAAAATCAATCCACCTTCCATAGTTTCAAATCCTTTACGCACTTGTTTTAGTTAGAGTAAACCATTCTTTGTGAAGCTTTCCAAAAACTAATATAACCAACTTCCCATAAAGTCATTATATTAGCGTTATACCTTTGTCAAATACATTTTCCTTAAATCAAAAGACTTATACTTTTGAAATGAAACAAGCATCATATACTTTAAAACAAGTGTAGATTATCAAATCTTGTCGATATCCGTACTACATAGATACAACTACTCATGCTCAAGAGATAGAAAAACTCTACATACCTCTTGGTCAATCCACACTAAGTCCAACTACCGCAAGTAATATGTCAACCTATAATAACCATAGTGTTTATTAACCTCTAATTTCAATGTAGAAATTCCAAATTCAAGTTATCAATTCCTAAGGAAAATTGGGCGCATTTCCTTTGTTTACTCACTTTGCCACCTTTTCAAAGGCCGATTTTTCAACATTCAAACGCTTATTAAGGTCCAACAACCAAACCAACACAAAGGGGATTACACACCTAATCTTGGGTGTGTAAAAATTCTGCCCATAAGTTATAATAGTACACTTAACAATTCTAAGGTGGTTTTTAGGCTACAACATGCTCATAATATTTCTTTTGCCAAATCCTTCATATTCAACCCACATTTCTAGCATGCAATGACTCTAAGGGCATTATTTACCACCACAAGTATCTTCTTCATAACATGCAACTCTATAAACTAATAATAGAGGAAGAATCATTACCTTAGAGCTTTAGCCAAATTTTATCCAACAATTTGCTAGCCTTTCTACCAAGAATACCACCACCACCACCTTCACAAGCTAGCCACAAGCTTCCTTCTTGTCTTTTAATTTTTCAGATTTTTCTTAAGGCTAGAATCCTCTTGGATTTTTAGAGAAGGAGGGCTTGAAATATTTAGAGAGAAGGAAGAGGTTTTTCAAAGAGAGATGACAAATGACCAAGTCTTTAAGACTTGGTCAATATATTGCATGTAAAAATCAGATGGGGGGACACTTGTCCCCACTCAGCCCTTTAAAAGAAAAGATCGATTTTCCTAAGTTTTTCGCGATTTCGCCTCGGCGCGACCTGCGATCGGCGCGGCGCCGCACTTCCTGCGGACTCTCGGAACTTTAGGCGCCGCGGCCCTGATTTCCGGCACCGCGGCCATGCATTCCCCGCCTTGGCGCGGCCCGCCTCGTGCGCGCGAGGCCCACGACCAAGTTTTACGATTTCGAGTCCGTCTGCGCCCGAACTTGTAACTCCGTAACCACTACTCGATGTCTATCGATGAATGGTTGGTTGCGTTGGAAACTAGACTCAACGAACTCATACTAGGCCTTTGAAACACTTAGGAACTCTCAATGTACCGGGTCATAACCCGCCTCAAAGTTGACTAAAAACCCGTCCGGAACAATCCGTCAACCTATCCTTTGGAAATTTTAAGTCTTACATGCTTTCGTACACTCTCATACGTAGGGTCAGAACTACGGGGTATAACAATTCTAGCCATAAACAAAGATTGCATTTAAGGCTTTTTCGTTGTAGCTCACTTTATTGGTTTCTTCTGTCGTCCATTTGGATTTGGGTGTAACAAGAATGTCACATTCCTCATCCGGCGACTACATTGGTACAACATACTAATGAATTATAGATATTCATGCCCTAAAATCAATTAATTTGATATAAGAACATAAACTATTTTCCAATAGACATAATTTAAACCAACGGGAAGTCTACCAATATTTTGGATTTGCCGGATCCATAGCTTAGAATAACAGGATCAAACACTTATTGTGTCAAGTGTTGGCACTGATACCACTTGTTGGGTCCCGGGCTATGAATAAGTAAGATTAAAATCGAAACAACAAGAATAACTGAAATAGTTTCTGGATGTTGCCTCAACATTGGTGGCAACATCTGACAAAAACAGAATAAACATTTAAAGAGTAATTGCAGCGGAAAAGTAAAAGACACAAATGTTTATATTTTCAAGGGTATATATTAATATATCCTTTGATGGTCAATGACCAAAAGAATTGTATATATTATATACAATTACAAATTAATTTCTTTTTACAAATTGTGCAATACAAACAAAAAAGAAATTACAAAAAAGGAAGTCGCAGATGACTTCACCTAAGTTAAAAAGTCTAAAAAGACAAATACAACATCTTCATTACAATTGCATTTACATTGAACTTAATCTAGAATAGAGATAGCAAATTGTAATGTGGGACAGATGTTGTTAAAAGACTTAGGCTAAAATAAAATATTTTGATCCAGATTTCTGAAGCGAAATCCCGAGAGATCTCTTGGTATTTTTTACATTGTGATTCCGGATCCCAATACTCTGAAGTTCCTCTTTTATTTATAGTGTGGAACTTCCTTGAAACTCTCGCTGGTTAGTTGTGGAAGTTGAGAGAAAGAAGGCAGCAGCTTGGACCTATTCCAGCTCCTTGAATTTCTCAACAGCTTTGACTTGGTCTATTTTGACTTGGTCTTCAAGTTGCTTCGATTCCAAGCTTGACTCCTTCAATTCCCACGTTTTAAACATAGCTCCATATTCAGCTTGCCTAGGGAATTTTTACCTCACAGTAACAAACACTGTTTTAGCCTGAAGAATAGGCAAAATCGTTTCCAAAGATGTCGGGTGAGATGTTGCGACAACATCGGAGACAATATCTGTAGGACGCTGCGAATGTTGCGCAACATTGCAGACAACATCTGCAGAACACTGCAAGATGTTGTGCAGACATAAAACCTGGTGTTGTCACAACACTCACACAACATCAAAAGAAATAATGTACAGTATGCTTCATGGTTATGGACAAAAAGTACAATTTATATATGCACGTCATAGAGGCATTTTAACAGTGACCGATTGATGATATATTAGAGTTAATAAATATAAAAGAACCATTACAAATCAAACGTAATTAAACGAGTTAATTGAGCGATACATGAATGGAGCTCAATTTAATTGATACTCTATATATCGAAATGCGCAATTTTAGTAAGATTGAGGTATCACATCATCTCCATTTAATCAAACCATAGTGAAATTTAGCAACTCGCAAAGGTAGCCAAGTTGGTGTAGCAGTAGACCGCGGGATCGTAAGGTTACGAGTTCGATTCCCTGCATAAACCTTCTTGATTGAGTCTGTCACACATGACTTGTCAAGTGTGGTTAATTGATTAACGTGGTTTGCAAACTATTGATCAAATTATTATATCAACGCTTGTGAAGATTTATCTATTATTATAAGTGAATGAATCTAATACTGTAAAAAGAATCTATAACAATATATTTTCTTCGTTTTAATTTATTTCTTTATTAGTCCGTGTAAAAAATAGACATCTTTCTAAATTTGAAAAAAATTACATTTATGCAGTGATTTATAGTCATATAAAATATACGTGATTTATTTAACACTACAAATTTAAAAGTCTTTTCTATTTTCTTAAATTGTGTATCTAGTCAAATATGATCACATAAATTAAAACGGAGAGAGTATAAAACTTAAACAAATATTGTCAGTGAATATTCTAAAAAGGGAAGCAATGATTTTTTCCCGGTAGTTCCTGCAATCTCTGAAACTTGTCTTTGAATAAACTAAAAGGAGAAGAGAGTTTCTGCAAACAATAGAGCAGACAGATTCCACCTTGTGACAGCAAGACCTCTTGGCCATGTGGGCAAATACACACACCTAATTGCAGGGAGAAGTTTCTTGGGAGCAAAAACGCGAAATCCCTCGCCCACAGGGCCCCACCTATTCGACCCGACAGAGATTGGTGGAGGAAGGTAAATCATGGTACTCAGCGGCCCACTAGGTGAGAGGCACAGTGCCTGGTGCCCACAAGGAGTCATCCCTCACAAAGAAGAAATGAACTCGCGCATGCGGCAGGCTCGAACTCGCTTGGGAAGCAATCTGGCCAGTGAGGTACAATGCGGGTAGGAGAAGTTTCTTCTTTGAGTTCTTCAAGGGAAAAACTTTTATAATAAGGTTGTCTATTAAGTTTTACTCTCTCCGTCTCAATTTATATGATATAGTTTAATTGGACATGAAATTTAATAAATAAATGAAGACTTTTGAATTTTATAATTTAAAAGAAGCCAAAGATATTTGTGTAATTATAGATCATCTTGTTAAACTTAAACGGTAAAATTTAAAGTTAAATTATTACCAAATAAAGAAATATATTATTCTTTATAGACTGACTAAAAATAAAATTGTGTCATATAAATTGAGAAATATAAATTACTATGGTTGCTGTATATAATTACTTAAAACTTAAAAAGTTTTAGGTTCCTTTTAAAAGCATACTCTATGGGCTAGTAATCCACGTAATTTTTATTTTTTTTATTTTATACTGCATGTGGAAAGGAGATGGTGAGGAAGAGGGACCGTGAGAATTGAATTTAGATTTATTGTGTGGGAAAGCCTTCCACACTAAACTATAGGTGACAGTGGTCACCAAAAATCTTTTCACCGCATTAAAATACTATAATAACTACATATTAATTCTAAACAAGTTGGATTCGATCACGTGAATCTTCATCGATCATGTCGTTTTTAAACTCACTTCAAATAAATGTTACCAAAAAAAAAGGTAAATGTAGATATTGTTGGAAAATAATGCAGTAAGACAATAGTAAATAACTGTTACAAGTACTTCAAAAGGATAAACAATAATGATTACAATAGCAACAAGCTTTGTAGTAAATAAGGATTGTGGCAACAACAAGCTTTTGAGTTCTTGAATCAATCTTGAATCTTTGTACCAATTGCAGAAATCTCCTTGAATCTTGATAACCTGAAATCAAGAGACATTAAATCTGAAAAGGTTACAACTGTGCTGAGTCGAATGATGGAACTCTGTCTTTAAGATAAGATTGTCTCGTATATATCATTTTCCGTTGATGGGCAATAGTCTCCCAAAATAAAACAGCTACTAAACACTTCAACAAAGGAAACTCAAGTATTTCTCTTGAAGAACTTTGAGCATTGAAATATGCTAGAGAGGAAGAAGTTTTTCTGAAAATGCAAGTGTTGCAAGTATTTCAAGTGTTTAACAATTGAGCCAAAGGCCTCAATTTATAGTGTAAGATTTTGTCTATTCAAGTGTCAAGTAATGACATTGAATCACCCATGTAATGGTAATGAATTGCTCATGTATTGGCACCCATTTATCAGCCAAATAATGGCTGAAAACGGTTGGAATGAATGTCATTGAGGGCAACACAAACTTCACCAAAAATTAGATTTTCGTTTCTGACTTTCTGCCTAGGTAGCACCGGACTGGGCCTCGGAGGCGTCGCGACTCGCCGACGCCGCGACCCTGGTGGGGTGGCACTGCGGTGCTCCCCGGCTCCGCGGTGGCGCTGCGGTCCTTTTCAACTCGGCGACCCTTTTCTGACCCGTTTCAATCTTTACATTATGCACACTTCTTCCTTCATTTACTAACGTGGAACACTCGTCATTTGGCCAACAACCATCCATCATTCTATGTCTCAAATATTTTACTTACGTACCAATATCTCTTTCACTTTACCATCCTTGATACAATGTCTGCACGTGTGTGAAAATGACATTTTCGACGTGTGGGCCCCAATTATTTGAGTCATAAATAATGGGATAAACTTTATTCCACATTTATAAATTTCCAACAATCCCCTATTGAAAGAGATTTTGGCACACTCACAAGGTGTCTTTCTAGCAATCTTTTAGCGGACCGATGTTGCATCAGGATAGGTAGCTTCCACTTTAAACCTTCCTTAGTTGAATACCATCGTACTTACTTACTGCGCGGTGAACGTGATGTCTTGAACGGTCAGTGTTTAGTGTAAGCCAAGTCAACGATACCAACACAACAACTTTCCTTACTATGTCCTTCTTAATATTTTTTCCGTTGTGGCCGTGGACACTCTTGGATTCTTAAGTGCATTCATTTGAGGCGGCATGTCCTCGCACTTAAATAGGTGGTCTCCTATAAGGTATCCTGATATACCCCACTTCACAAGTATTAGGAACCATTAAAAGTTTTCCCAAATCTAACCTCAACCGTTGAGGATCATTAAAGGTTTTGAAAACCTAACCTCTACCCACACTGCAGATAGCACTTAATGTTTATCGCGGGAACGACCTTGGGTTCATGTTCCTTACATAACTCATAACTCGAAGTGCTTTTTCTTTCACCGAAGCGATCAACTGAACCTTTATAGCTTAGTTTTCCTATTGAACCTAATTCCTACGATCTCCAGTCAGTAAGGTTGGATTACCACCGTATCAGTCCTTATTGTTTGGGTTTTAAGCCAATTCCCCTAGACAGGCAGAACATCTGATCTCTTGGTATGACCTTAGTCAAAGGGTCTACTATGTTGATCAACTGCCCAACGGTCTTATGTATCTGACTAAAATGTCCCGACACCGTCATACGTGCCCTCCCTGAAGCCGACTGGCGAGTCATAATGTATAACTGACGAAGGCACGGATCTCTTCCAATAAGGTACATCCTCTAAGAGGTAGTGAAGTTACTCAACTTTTTTCCATGCTTTGTCCAAAGCGATAAACTCTGATTCCATCATGAATCGATCGATGCAAATTTACTTAGAGGATTTCCAAAGATACACCATACCCATCCACTTGTGGTTTCGATGCTCTTCAAGTCCGATGTCCATTTTGCACCACTGTGTTCTCCCAGAACCACTGGACATCCAAAATACCATAAATAGTAGATAAGCAAATATTTCAGATATAGTTATATCCGATTTAACGCCTTCTATAGATCATTACCAGTGAACCTTAATTCAACTGATCTACTTTGTGAGTCGATACCAAGTCGTTTGTAGTGTGTAAAATACATTGAACTACATGTGACATGTGCATATCTCTCATGGTATATGGGTGCACCATGATTCCAATCACTTATATGATTCATATCCATTGGTGACTTCATCGACGAACTGTCGAACATCTCAAACTTTCTCAACACATCATCGATATAGTGAGACTGAGATAAGACCAGTCCGTCAGACGTCTTAGAGACATTTATCCCTAAGATGACATCTGGAATACCCATATCCTTTTATGTAGAAATATTATTTCAACATACTCTTAGTCTCTAGGATCAAACTAGGACTACTACATGTGATCAAGACGTCGTCTATGTTAATGCATATCATGAACGAGACAAAATTACCTTTCATGTAGATACATTTGTCACACACATTAATGAAGAGACCCTTTGATTATAGAGCACTATCGAATGTTTCATACTATTGCCTCGGGGCCTGTTTCAGCCCATACATAGATTTGACAAGTCGATAGACTTTCTTCTCTTACCTTGGAACTACATACTCTTCGGGTTGTTCCACATAGTTTCCTCTTCCACTTCTAGACTGTTAGCTTTACAACTGTTGGCTTTCTAACTTCAGAGTCAATGTTTCTGTTGTCAGATTCATTATTTCTGTTTCATCTGAAAATTCCAGGACCAAAATGTAAACATTTCAGGGACCAAAAGGAAATTTCAAGAAGAAGCCCAATAGTCCAGCAAACTAACTCTCCGATTAGGAAGGCTATCTCAACATTCATGTCATTCAAGACTGCAGTGGCCCTGGATGTTAAGCTATTCACAGGGGAGCATGTGTTCAAGTAGCTGAGGCCTTATACTCGTCAGTAGATCCATCTACTTTGTACTCAATTTGAGTATCTACTTTTACAACCCAAAGGTTATTTTCCTGGAGGAAGGTCAACCATTACACAAGTATGATTCTATCTGATGGAGTCTATTTCTCTCTTTGTAGATTTTTTCCAAAGCAGCTCTTCTGGAGATGACAATTATTTGTTAATTGTCCATGGTTCATTTTCAACCATACAAGCTAGAAAGCCTGGAATAAGTCTTTGTCCCCTCTTTGCTCTGTCTTGGTTCAATATCTAGAATCGTTGAGTTCTGTAGATCTGGAATATTAAGTTTCGGATAGTCAGCAACTTTCGAGTCCTGTAGATCTGGAACGTCTAGTTCCGGACAGTCAGGCACTCGCGGGTTCTTGTTAACCTCGAACAACTACTTATTTTTCCTTCTCAAGAAAAGTTATCTTTAAAGAATTTAGCATTCTTTGACACCAAGATGCGATAAGCACTACCGTTATTTGCAGATCCAGTAGATATTGTCACACCCCATTTTAATCAAAGTCGAAACAGAATACGACATAATGCGTGATCCTCGAATTGAATCATTGTTTTAAGGAGTCGTCACCTAATTATTCTAGTAAATTAGGACACTTTTAAATGTAACATAAAATACTACGAATGATATCCATTTATATGTCTGCAAAACTTTATGAGATTTCAGGTAAGAGTTCTTTGTTATCCTAAAGGGAAGGGGTTAGGCATCCTATAGGATCCGCTAACTTGCGGTTGTCCGGTCAAACTTAGGTTGGTATTATTGTGTTAACATGTATTCTACAATTCTAAAGGTGTTCTACAATTATTAAACTAAGAGATATTTAAACTGGGAATGCAAATATTAAAATAAGATATGCATTTAACAAGAAAGCAAAAATCATATAAAGAGGGAGTGAAGAGAACTTAGCGGTATTTCACTTTTATTTTTTCTTTCTACGCAGGCTTTAACTTTGGAATGCTCCTCCGGGTACCTGCAAAAAATACTTAGTAAAAGAGTTAGTAAATAATAAATAAATTGTCAAATAAACACAATGTATATATATATATATTTAAAAGATATTTTTTTTTTTTTTTTAGTGTGGGCTCAGCTAGTGTTATGCCACGGGTACTGAGACATGAGATACCAATATCACCTTGGTTGTGGTCGACTCGCCTCGCAGTGAACGACACTATGCGTTCTCGTCTTTATATTTTTTCTTTTACTTTCATCCTTGCCCACATATTCCGTCTCACTTACCATGGAGGCCTCAAAATCAACGGATACATCCTTCATCGGCCATAGTGTAGTATCTTGTTCAAATTAATAAATAACCAAAATCGAAGGGACACGGCCTCAATTTCATTGGCCTAAGTGTAGTTTCTTGTTCAAATCAGTAAATAACCAAAACCGAAGGGACGCGACCTCAATTTCAATTTCATTGGCCTATGTGTACTATCTATTGATATATAAATATAACCTTAAAACTTGGAAAATCGCTGCAGTCATTTCTGTTTCAAATTGACTTAAAGAGCAACAGTCATTTGGCCTAAAATACAGTAGCAAATTGCTCTAAAGTTTCAAGAAGCAACTCGTCTCAAGAAATGCAAAATTTTCAGCCTTAAATGCAGTAACGTTTTGGCCCAAGAATGCATCAGTTGGCTGCCTTAAAGTGCAGCGGATCCTTCTTTAAATGTAGCACCAATTTGTTGCAAAGTATAGCAACTTTAGCACAACCACAACCTCAAAATGTGATAAGAATAGGGAGCCTTAAGAACAACTGGTGTGTCCAAAAGAAACAACTCCAAAAATGTAGCAAAGCAGCTGTATCAGTTCACGCAAAGTCATAGCAGATGCATTATTTTGCACCACCAAGTTGCAATATCTTGAGAGAAATGGGTAAAGAGGACCACCGTTCATAGCAACAACTTATAAATGCAGGAACATTCGCAAGAGAAACATAACAGCCAATTGTAGCAGCCGCATGTAGCCATAGCAACCCAGTCAACAAGATATAAACAACTCATAATGTGGTATTTTAGAATCCAAGATGAGGAGCAACTCATGACCCCAACATACAACAGTAAAGGGTGCAAGCATCCTGACTACAATTCCTTCCATTGTGACAAATAAGAGAATAAAGGGAGTTACCACCATTCATTTCCGATGCCTCAACAAGATCAAAAGATTTTGTAGAACCTTAAGCATGGCAGGCTAATCGGGGAGGCTAAACCAACCTAAAGCTCACCTTGGCTTTCAGCCAGTAAAGTCATAAAATGAAAGGTTCATATAAGAAAATAACTAAAGAATAGCTTAAATCATGCCAAATTAACACAAAATTTGGAATACTTATGAAGTAAAACAGTTTTCAGGAAAATCTCAAACAAGGCTCATATTTATACTTCAAATCTCTGAGACTCGGGTTTAAAAAGTAGAATTCAATTGTTTGAGTCAATTAGAAAAGATAAGAGAGCTAGGAGTTCAGACAAGCATACAACGAGTTGTACTTACTGTTTAAAACACACATAGGCATAAGCCAACATACACATTCAAGTTCACATTTTTTTCCAAAACTATATGTCTTGATATAATGACCCTCAAACAAATGACTCTATTCTTAATCCTGTGCAACAGCAAATGCACGAATACGTAGTAATATTTAAAACAAATACAGGGGTCCTGTTGTCCTTTGAACTTAGGCTATACACAAATTTCATATTGATTATCTAAGACTCAAAGAACACAAATTTTAGTCATACTTTCTAGAATCTGCATACTCATTTTATCTTCTTTCAAGTCATGCCAACATTTCAAAATAACTACTCATATTAAGATAAACCAGACTTGCAAACTAAACATATGCAGACAAAGGCACGTGATTAACATGGCACACAGAAACCACATGATAGGTTTAGATAATTGAGATAGGTTACACAGATCCTAATAGAGAAGGCCATCTGAAAAGTATAAGTTTTAAATAACTTCCAATATAATCTTACCCAACAATTAGTAAAAGTAGACATGCTCAAACAAGATAATTTCAGCAAACAAACAGTCATGAGCAAAATAGGCCATTTAAATATGTATAAGCAACTTATTGAGAAGAATAGATATTTCAGCCCTATAGGGAGTTTATCCAAATCATTTTTAACTCAACCCCCTGTTAGGCATATTTTATATACACTTTTTGAGTAATTTTTTAGTTAGTATTTTACTTATTTTGTTTGTGTTTAGTATAGTATTATGGTTGTTTTTCTTTCTTTTGAGTCACAGCGGTCATAAATGGAGAAATGTCAAAAAGAAGATGAAATGAGCTTATTTGAGATAGAATTGCACAATAAAAGGCCAAGAAATGAAGCCTAAAAAGTCCCGGGAAGTATAGAAGAAATTAGACGAAGTCCGGACGAGAAAATAACGAAAAATCAAAAAATCCAGAATGGGAAGCCACCCAGTACGCGGTGCCGTGTCTGAGACAGCGGTGCCTAATATTGAGAGAAATGCGATACTTTGGCAGCGGTGCGACGCATTTTTCCAAATTCGAGGTGAAATTGGCCAGGGGAAGAAGGGTCCAGGGCACACGATTTTTGCAGTATATAATTCCTAAAACCCTGACCTAAGGAGGCATCTTGTACATAATTCCACATTCTACTTTGGGGAGGCAAGAAAAGGGGCAACAACACAAGATTGGAGACAACTTTGGTTCAAGTTTCTTTTCTTTTCTTTGTTTTTATTTCAGTTTATGTTGGTTTGTATTAGTTCTTGACATGACAATGTTTAGGAGCTAATTACTTAATTAGGGCTTTCCTTTTGAATCGCTTGAACCTCGTTTCATGAATTAATGCATTAGTTGGTTTCTTCTTCACTTGATTAAGATTTATTCAATAATTGGTATGAATGTTTGATAGTTAACTGACCACTAATTATCATAATCTATATGATTTCGAATCAAGAACCGGGAGGAGAGATTTGAATATGCTGTAATTGAATAGACATAGGTTAAAATCGCGGACGAAAGTACCCCGATACTTGTGTAGCATTATAGGTTATTGTTCTTAATCCTCCTATATGGTAAATCTTATCATAGAAATATAGAAGAGTTCTGCACTGGGGTTGAGTGATTATATATCCTAACCGGAATATAAGACAGTCTAGTTAACCGCTATCTTAACGTAGAAGAAGAAGTCATTCTAGTTGCATTAAGAATTGAAAAGAGTGGATAGTTGAGGATATTGGAAGCCCTAATTCCTTCATAACCGATTTAAACCAAAGTATTATCATAATTAGTTTATTTTCTGCAATTACTTAGTCTTAGTTATTAGATAAAAATACAAACAAATTAACGTTCACCAAATAGAAACTAAAGCTTAGATAATCGGTACTTGATAACCAGTCTCTGAGGACGATATTCGGTCTTACCAGACTATATACTTGTGAACGATACGTACACTTGCGTTGAGCATACGAAAATATCGCTAACACCCCCTCCCTAAACAGTCTTGGTAGTCCACTGTATATATTTAACACATGAAAAAAAATTACAACTTAAGACATGGAATACAACTAAAGATATATCTTAACATAGTATGGTCTAATCTAATAAGCGCAAAATTTTAATGGAAAATAACTTAACAGATAGTAACCAGGGTACAATATAACTTAGGAGATGTAAAATGTTGACATGAACGAATTTTAACACATAAACTGACATGACAAGTATGTGATAAATTCAGTAGAGGTGTTAGACAAATATATTTATTAAGAACACAATCACATAATACATGTTATACTAAGTAAATTAAGTGACAAACTAAAAAGGGAATATATTTACCTTTTCCGGGTAGCGAACCGAGGCGTCGTCTCGACTCGAATCCGCTCGGAGATGTTGTGTGTGTGCGACTGAAGAGAAGCAAAAACTTAGTGTTTATGGATTTATTGAATCAATATTAGGAACAAAAGGGGGTTTCAAGGTCTGATTTGAGGAGAGGTGTTCATCTTTTCTCAGTTTTAGTTTTGGAATAGTAATAAAATATGAGTTTTTTTCTTAGACTCGAACAAAATCCCAGAATTTTCGATCCCTTAAACGAGCAAAATATTTCGTCCCTCTTCACAACCCTCATGGGTCGTATTTATACCCAAATTCGGAACCACCCCCAATCCCACTTCAGAAGATTCAAAATTTGAAATAAAGGGGAACTAGATGGGAAATGTGAGGTACTGTGGAGGGTTGCTAGGTGCATGTCTCGATATTGCAGAACAAGGACAGGGCATGGGTGATGTTGATGATGGTGTCTGCGATTCGCTGGTTTTAGGGATAAAGAGATGAAAGATGGGTTGAGGGCATCAGACTGGTGGTCTGTTGAGTGTGGCGGCGATTATTCGGTGGTTTTTGGGGATTATCGGCGGGGTCTGCTGGTTTCTTAAGGGAATGTTTGGTTTTGGGAGTCTGGTTATGTTTTTTTTTGGGAATGGACGCTCAGTTGGGGTATTAAAGAAATAAGGTTGGGCCGGGTCGACGGTCTGAGCTGCGGGATTGGGCTGTTATTTGGGAAATAATGGAGAGTGTTTGGGATGAGTTTAGGGGTAGCGTTTAAGGTGTTTTGTTTTAGTAATGGGAGAAAATGGGTTGTAGTATAAGAGGATTAAAAATATAAATTGTGTGATAAAATACTAATGTATATAATATAATATAATATTTAAGAAATATTTTATGCTTAATGTAAAATGTGATGTCATATAGTATTATGATAACATAAAGTTCTTATGATTTTTAATTTAAAAAAAAAATACAAAAACGATGACAAAAATGATGTTTCCAAAATACTTAGAATTGCAATAAATAATCAAAAGATGAGTCAAAATTAGGTGTCACCAGATATGCAATCTACAGTCTTATGTCCAACTTAACCTATTTTAGTATTCCAAGCTCTACCAAGCCACGCCACATCATAACATTTGTATGTGGGATCCTTTCCAGGTTTCACATGGATGATTATCCTTATACTTTGCGGAGTTATGTTGAGAATCACATTAGCGGTAAGGATCTTCTTGCCCTATATATCTTAGGTGTATGGTTCTGCGCTTGGCTAACACCATTAGACTGAGGTGAGTAAGAAGTTGTCGTTTGATGAACAATGCTTTATATTCTCCCCCTCTATCTCTACGAATTCCTCAATCCGTAGGCTTAGTTGATTTTCAGATTCTGTTTTGTAGCGCTTATATGCTTCAACTGCTTTATTTTTGTTTTTCAACAAACAAATGATGCAATACATTGTGTCATCGTCAATGAAGGTCTCAAAGTACTCATCTCCCCCATCTATTTTGTACAAACTTAACAATCACCCATTGTAGGTGTGACTAAGCTCTAGAGGAGCGGTGCTTCTTTCGCTATAGCTTTGACGGAATGGAAAGGTGATTTTGCCTCTTTGCCCACCTCACATTCATTTTGAGGGTTTACGTCGACAGAAGGCAACAATCTCAACTTAGTTAGTTGTTGAATGATTTTTTATTTAACGTGTCTTAATCTATGATGGTATAGATGCACCGATTATAAATATATTGCTACAGACATAATGTACCATTCTTAATTATTACAGACATGTTGGACTAGACTCAAACCAGCTTGACTAACAACGTCCCTGAAACCAAGTTTGGGACATGTATCACCTCCTTTTAGAGTGATCTGATTCCCTGAATTTCTTTTGAGGACAACCTCTCCAACCCCTTATACTTTAGAGGTGGTGTTACTTCACATGAACAACCTCTTGCCCGTGTTTAGGGCGTAACCATATCATATGTTATCTGATACTTTTCCCCCAGTTGCTTTGGCAGACTGAGTGTCCAATTTCTTTTCTGCCTTTATTTTGGCCTTCAAATCATTTAAGATCTGAAAACTCTAGCTCACTCCAGTCGCCAGTAGGCTTTGTACGACTGAGTGTCCAATATCATCCTATCAAAAGAAGGATCTTCTACCAGATAGTGTGACAGGTTCAACGTCTTAATATAGGCCATTATATTTTAGTCTTCTTCCTCTGAGATTGATGCCCAGACAAATCCTGGCGCTTGCTAAAGAGTGATAACAATTTTCACACAGTCAGAGGATCTCTTTCTTTGTATATGCGAACATACTTTACACAATTTTAATAATTATCTAAAAAGAACGGATCTTTTAAGTCTTGTTTTTTCCAGTATCCAATCTTTAACCGGGAAGGAGAGAGATTCAATTTCTGATTTTAGAGTGAAGGGAATATAAACTTTTAATGAAAATACTTCATATTCCTAGTCTTGCTTTACATACTTTTATTCAGAAATTATCTAAATACATTATGGACAAGGAATGATAATGTTACACCCCGTATTTCCAAGGCAATGAGATGAGAACGTACGAATGAAATTGAGATTTGAATTTCGGAAGGAAACTTTTCTTAAGGAAAAATCTCGGGAATTTGTAAAGGAAAAGGTTTATTAATTGGAATTCGGTTATCAAATTTGTTATTTGAGACTTTTGGAATATATTGGAATTATGGATTTTTATTTTCGGATTTTGGTCATGTGGGGCCCACCCGGGAAATTTTACGGTTTTGTGGGGCCCATAATATTTTGAGATATTTTGGTCAATTATGGATTTTTGGGTGATGAAATATTTTTTTACCAATGAGAGGGTGACATGTGGCACCCCCTTTGACTATTTGACTTGGTCTTGGAAGACTTGGTAAATTACTACACTAATGAGAATATGTATCAAACAACCCATTGCAGCGTTAATAAAAATGTATCGACAATCAATTATATTGAAATGAGTAGAATTCTCCATCTGCATAGAAACTAAGATAAGACAAAATTGTATTACATTTTCTAGATCATGGCTGATTTAACAAGATTGTTATAAACGAGAATAACCTATTCACGGCTCATAAAAAGTATTAATTTTGTAAGTACATGAGGCTTGATTTTCGAAAGTACTTGGGACTTGAATTTCGAAAATGTGTAGTAACTCGATTTGAAAAGTATATGTTACTTGATTTAAAGAGAATAAACTACTTGGTCTTAAAAGTATAAGTTACTTGAGTTTAAAAAAAGAAGTAAGTAACTTGGTTTTTAATGGTGAAAGTGCTTTTAGGCCCAACTCCCTAATATTCCATGAAATGATTCTTTTATAAAGAATAGATGTACAAAGTACTTTGGGTTCAATTCCCTTACGTGGCATGATAATGCCTTGGTTTTTATAAAAAGGAAAGAGGTAATGGTGTGTTAGTTGTCTAAAAATGAAGTGGTTATAACGGCTTTATGGGAAGTTTATTATAACAAGTTTTAGTGGAAAGTCAAGGGATGGTTTAAAATGTTTTAAGGGAATCGTGTGAGAATGTCCATGATTAAGTCCTTAATATAATACATGATATGTGTCACTTTGATGTTCAAGATGTTTTAAAGTAACACGTGAGGTCTAGTGCCTTGATTTGCCAAAACCATGTCTTAGAAGGATACTTGGTACGATAAGTGTCTCGATTTTCTAAATGATGATTTCAAAATGATACATGTATTGGATCCTACTTCCTAGCGATACATGTAGTACTTGAGCTTTCCTAAAATGGAAATTTAGTTCATAAAGTGAATGTACGGCTCACGTACATTGTCGTAATGGACTTTAATCCTTAGTAATGCAAGGTGTGTTAGTGCCTTGATAGTACTTTGGCTTGCTTAAATGATAGTTATTCTATTTTGTGCCTTGATAGTACTTTGGCTTGCTTAAATGATAGTTATTCTATTTTGTGCCTTGATAGTACTTCGGCTTGCCTAAATGGTATTGTCTTGATTTGTTAAAAAGGAAAGGCATGGTATTGTCTTGAATTGTTGAAAAAGAAGGCATGGAAATTGTCTTGGTTTGTTAAAATGATGGTTTATTCATTTTATGATGTTGAGAGTCAAAGATAATCTTAACTTGCATATGTTGTTCATGATAGCCATTGGTGCTAGTGTTATGAGTATAAATGTTGGGTAAACCCCCAAGACGTTATACACCTCCTGAGTATAAATACGGGGTAAACCCCCAAGACGTTATACACCTCCTGAGTATAAATGCGGGGTAAACCCCCAAGACGTTATACGCCTCCTGAGTATAAATGCGGGGTAAACCCCCAAGACGTTATACACCTCCTGAGTATAAATGCGGGGTAAACCCCCAGGACGTTATACACCTTCTGAGTATAATTGCGGGGTAAACCCCCAAGACATTATACATCTCCATGGATTTTTTACCTATGATGCGAGCATGACGTATATGCTCATTGCGGGCCCGTAGGGCCTAAGCGGGTGAAATAGTCATGTGCGGGTGAAATAGTCCTATGCGGGGCAAATTGTCCTATGCGGGTCCACAAGACCCTTACGGGTGAAATAGTCCCAGGAGTAGGTTTACATAATGATACTACGGGCGGGTGGCCCTAGATTGATCATAAGCTTCTTATTTTAAAGCATGCAAAGTTTACTCTCATTGTTAAAAAGGCACAGTGTGCGGGTAGTTGTATGTTATACTTGTTACATGTTGATAGTGATGTTGTATTCCACGAGCATGCTTCTGTGATATTATATGCTGAGGGCAGGTGTCCCGGATTTTGACATGACTTTCATATTTGAAAGTGGTGCGGTATTACAGTAGTACAGTGATACAAGGTACAGTTGGCTCTGATTTTTATATGACATGGTAGGATCTGGTATATGATTTTCATAATTGCCCCTGTCATTCCTTGTATAGTTACGGACTTAATTGCTGTACTTTATTTTCGTTCCATACTTAGTACTTGTTGTATTGACCCCCTTCGGGGGGCTGCGTTCATGTCCGCAGGTTTAGGTACACAGTTGTGGATCCGCGAGCTTAGGATCCTGGTTCAGCATTTTGAGATGACTCCAATGTTCTGTAGCTTGTCATTATGGCTAGGTATATTCAGGGGTACGGCGGGGCCTTGTCCCATCACAGTTTACTGTTCAAATTCTTAAGTGCATGTATTCATTTGCAACGCTAGAGTTGTATTTACATTATTGAATAGTGTAGACCCTTTTGGGTGATTTATATTATGACAACTATTATCGGCTTTGCCTTTATTTTAAGAAAAAAAAATGAGTGTTATTTATCTTCTGCGGTTTATTGTGTTGTATGAATAGAAGGGTGCCCAGGTAGGGCACCAGTCGCGGGCCCGGGGTTCGGGGCGTGACAGATAATTAACTTAGACCTTTTCGATTCCGTCCCACGTCAATCCCTTTGTTGGACTGAGTGTTCATTTCCTCCTTACTATAATTCGGATCCTTTGTCTGAGACAAATATAGGCCTTCTGCTGCAAGATAGAATCACATCTTCAGCCTTCTCCTCTTGTCCCAGATTACATCTTCCACCTCTCGTGGGTGCTTGCTTCCACCACTTTTGGGAGCGGTGACACCATCAACACCTTGACCGTCTACAACATGACCATCATAGGCGCTCTGAACTTCAGCATCAGAACCATAGTCTAGTTTGTTGACACAAATAGAGTTACTTTCAACAGAACTGACAATTGAAATTTCCTCAATCAGAAAATCCCAACCATAACCAGATTTGGTCAACATCTTTCGAACACAAATACAATTTTGTCTTAAAATTATTAGAAATAATGCAACACGGGAATAATAAATAACTATTATAAATGCTTCAAAAGGATAAACAATAAAGATTACAATAGCAACAAGCTTTGTAGTAAATAAGGATCGTAGCAACAACAAGCTTTTGAGTTCTTGAATCTGTTACACCCCGTAGTTCGGGTCATGCTTAGGGGGACGTACGAAAGGAATTAAGTTTTAAAATTTTAGAATGATGGGTTGACGGAATGTTTCGGACGGGTTGTTAGTCAACTTTGAGGCGGTTTATGTCCCGTTACATTGAGATTTCCTAGGTGTTTCAAAGGCCTAGTACGTAGTTCATTGAGTCTATTTTCCAACGCAACCAACTGTTCGTCGATAGGACATCGGAGTAGAAAGTTATGGCAGTTACAAGTTCGGCTGTGATCGAGCAACATCGGTCGGGAGCCTGGCGCGGCGCCGGATCTGAGGGCCAGCGCGGAAGTGCCGAGACTTTGCGGAGGTTTCAGCGCGGAGGAGATGGGTTACAAGGAGATGGCCCAGTTATTAGCCAGGATCGTGGCGAGGAATGAGAACAGACGAGAGACCGCGGTTCCGGTTGTTCCCGTAGTTTACCCTAGATCAGATAGCGTGAGACTTAGGGAATTTTTGAGTTGCAGCCCACCAGAGTTCTATGGGTCGAGGATTGAGGATGATCCTCAGGAGTTTATTCGGCGATTCTGGATCATGAGACTGATCAAGGCCTCGGATACAGAATCGGTAGTTTTCGGTTCACATCGTCGCGTGATCTGCAGCTTGGTAGTTTGATTCACGGAACTGCCCCGGGAGCATGCGCTTCCGCTTGGGACGAAGTTCTCGAGGCGCTTAGCCATTTCTTGCCTCCGTAGATGAGGAGAGCTCGGGCCGATAGATTTCTGACGTTGAGACAGAGTGGGAGGACGGTCCGGGAGTACAACGTAGAGTTTGACTCGTTGGCTCGGTATGTACCCGATTTAGTAGCAGACATGGAGGACAGAGTGCACCGCTATGTCACAGGGCTCGATGATTACTTAGCAGAGAGTTGCACGGGGGTAGCTCTTCAGCCGGGCATGGACATTGCCCGCATGCAGGCTTATGCACTTGGGTGTGAGGAGCGTAGAGGTCGACGGAATACCCAAGATCAGCGAGAGGCCAAGACGGTCCTTTGGTAACTTTCGAGGCGGACCGCCTCGTGGCTAGTTATGCGCCTCGGCCCGACGGAGTACTCCACCACGCCTTCGGGGCGTTCAGAGATTCAGGAGCGGTCGGGCTCCAAGGTTTGAGTTTTCGCGGAGCAGGATGTTAGTCGACGGCCACCCCTACCTCGTTGTGGCCGTTGTGGTAGGCTCCACGATGGGGAGTGTCGTGCTAGTAGAGGAGTTTGTTTTACATGCGGCCAGCAGGGCCATTTTGCGAGGAACTGTCCGACCAGAGATAGCACGGATGTAGAGATTCAGCCTTCGGGATCAGTGGTTGGTTCATCGCCTTCTTTTGCTATGCGCCGTGCAGGGCAGGATCATGATAAGAACGATAAGGGGAAAGTGAAGCAATAGTTACAGGTATATCCTTAACCCTCTAAAGATTAGTGGGTGTGATAAGATGGTTACATGTTAAGTGTTATGTGCGGGTAATTTTATGTAAATTGTGATTTTTAAAGCCTGGTTTGTAGAAGGGGTAAGTTTGGGGACATGGAAGTTGTGAGCCTTAGAATTCTGATAACCGGGGGAACCTTAGATACAAGGCCATTTTGAGTGAAAGATTCTACAGGGGACCTTTGTCGAGGAACATAGTATACGTGGGGTATACTTGGGTGATAAGTCCATGAGTGGTGTGAAATGATAGTGGGTAGCTAAGCTAAGGAAACCACTAGGTTTTCGTGACTTTAATAGTGAGATTGTCTCGGATCGGGAACAAGATTGTGGTACGTATACTAGAAAGAGTTCGAGTGTGCAAGGAGGATACGACATGTGGAAGAAGAAGTGAACATGTGCTAAGAGGGTGGAAGTGATCATTTTGTGAGGAGAATACCCTTAGACCACGGATGAGAACTAATAAGTTGTTATACGCTTTAGAGGTAATTCCTCGTTGGCTGGGAGGTAAGCTTTTGCGTGGTTAGTATATTATAGTCATATGTGACATAATTGGTTTTATAGGTGTAGTAGTGAAGACTACACCGTCACATGCGTTTTGGAGACGTAGAAGGAACATTCGGGACGAATGTTTCTAAGGGGGGGAGAATGTTACACCCCGTAGTTCGGGTCATGCTTAGGGGGACGTACGAAAGGAATTAAGTTTTAAAATTTTAGAATGATGGGTTGACGGAATGTTTCGGACGGGTTGTTAGTCAACTTTGAGGTGGTTTATGTCCCGTTACATTGAGAGTTCCTAGGTGTTTCAAAGGTCTAGTAAGTAGTTCGTTGAGTCTAGTTTCCAACGCAACCAACCGTTCGTCGATAGGACATCGGAGTAGAAAGTTATGGGCGTTACAAGTTCAGTGTGCGATGAGCAACATCGGTCGGCCGCTTGCATGGCAAGGCCGAGACTTTGCGGAGGTTTCAGCGCATGTGAGTTTTTTGCGGAAAACTGAGGAAAATCAGATATTTTCTTTTAAAAAGGCGATGGGAGGGTGACAAGTGTCCCCCCCCCCCCCCATCTGATTTTTGCATGTCCTATTTATTGACCAAGTCTTGAAGACTTGGTCATTCTTCAAAGCTTTTTCTTCTCTCTAAAAAACTCTTCCCTCTCTCTAAAATTCCTCTCCCTTCTCTCTAGAAATTCAAGAAGAAACCTAAGCCTAGAGAAATTCTGAAAAAGTGGCAAGGAGGAAACATGTTGACAAGCTTGTAGGAGGATTGTGGAAAAAAGACAAGTGGTTTTTGTTGGACTAATTTGGGGTAAGCTCTAAGGTAACAATCCTTTCTCTTTTGCAAGTAAATTGGATTGCATGTGTGGAAGAAATGACTTATAGTTGTCAATATTGCCTTTAGATGTATTGCATGTAGAAATTGGATAAAAATTTGGATTAAAAAGGAATTGGATAAGAAAAGATGTTATACCTCAAAAATTGCCAAATTGGACTTTGTAGTCTGTATTAGTTGTTGTATATTGTGGGGCAGAATTTTACATGTCCAAGATTGGGCGTGTAATCCCCTTCGTATTGTTGGATTGTTGAGCCTTAAAAGTGGCGTTTGGATAGTGAATTCGAGCATTGAAAAGGTGGAAAAGTATGTAGAAACAAAGGAAGTGCTGCCCAATTTTCCGTAGAATAAGGAACTTTATGCTTAGAATATTCGACGAAGAAGTCCATACATTAATAGACGTATTTGATTATTATAGGTTGATACTCTACGCGCGGCATATTCGACTTGGCAAGTGGATTTAGCCGAGGAGGTATGTGATTCATCCTATTCTATTGAGCATGATTATTTGTGAAATATATAGTGCGGTAGACGCACGTGTGTTAAAGGAGTTGATTTCCTTTTTGTGCCCTTGACTTGGTATGACGTGTAAAGGACTTGATTGTGTTGAAAAGTGGTAAAACATTATTCGTTAGTAATGGGTACTTGGTTGTTAAAGAATAAGCCATCTCGGTCTCATAAATGGTTATAGTGGTATTTGGTTGGTTTTAAACATAAAGTGTTATAATAGCTTTATGGGAAGTTAGTTATAACGACTTTATGAAAACGAAAGAATGGTTTTATTATTGGCTTTAAAATGGTAACTTGGCATTTGTTTTAAAAAGATATGAGACTTGATTGCTCCCCGTTGTGGGATTTGGTTTAAAAGTAAGAGGCTTGAGAATTTGAAGTTTTGAAACTTATACTAGTCGAGAAGTGATTTGATATAGAAAAAGAAGACATGATATTGTCTTGGTTTATTTGAAAAGGAAGTATGGGAATTGTTTTTGGTTTACTTCAAATAATAGTTACTCTATTTTGATACCATGGGTGTTAGTAGCATGTGACTTTTGTGAAAAAGAAATGGACTTTTTAAAGAAATAAAGTAAGTAGTACCTTGGGGTTAAAACCCGGATTTTTTTTAGCATAAAATGGAAGTACCTTGAGTGTGAATAACTTGCCTATGTTTGCTTGTGATAGTCTTGGTGTACAAGTATTGTATCCTTATGTTACCGCGCCTCTCGATGGAGCGCCGATCATGTTATTATCGTTCATGTTGGACATACTGACACGTTGGGTGGCCCACGGGTATGCTTCCACGGTGAGTGTTATCTTGTTATCTTCTTTGGACATACTGACACGTTGGGTGGCCCACAGGTATGCTTCCACGGTGAGTGTTATCTTGTTATCTTCTTTGGACATACTGACACGTTGGGTGGCCCACGGGTATGCTTCCACGGTGAGTGTTATTTTGTTATCTTCTTGGACATACTGACACGTTGGGTGGCCCACGGGTATGCTTCCACGGTGAGTGTTATCTTGTTAATTCCTTTGGGCATACTGACACGTTGGATGGTCCACGGGTATGCGCCCATTAGAATGGTTCCATGACCATGCTTATACCGAGGTAAGATGCCGGCACGCGCCATCAGGCGGTTAAATTCCGGGTTATATTTGAGTGATGACGTTACGCGCGAGACCGACTGATACGATCGCTAATATATATCAGGTAATCGTTATTTTGGTTATCACACATGTCTCCTATTTTATATAGACTATTATGATTTCATTCACAGTATTTTCAGTTTCACATACTTGGTACCTGTTGTACTGACCTCCTTCGGGGGGCTGCGTTCATGCCGCAGGTTGAGGTACATAGCTTGCTGATCCGCACTCTTAGGATCACCGTCGCTTCTGAAGCTCCATTTCTCCGGAGGCTTTGTCTTTTGGTACGGTTCCCTGAAGTTGTAGACTTTTGTACATTCAGGGGTATGGCGTGGCCCTGTCCCGTCATAGTTGTTACAAACTCTTAGAGGCCTGTAGTCCTGTTACAAATTGGGTTGTTAAGGATGTAACTGTTCAGTTTTTGTTATATTTATGTTTACGGAAAGGTAGCCATTTTGGTATAGCCTGTTTCATATTTTATATGGTTTCCTGTTTGTGAGTTTATTTCCGCTGGTTTTCTCTGATGTTGTATCACCAGGGTGCCCGGGGTAAGGCACCAGTCACGGGTCCGAGGTCGGGTCGTGACAAAAGTGGTATCAGAGCAGTTAATCCTCGGAAAGGGTCTACAGGTCGTATCTAGTAGAGTCTTGATTATCGGTGTGTTGTGCACCACATCTATAATCAGGAGGCTACATGATATTTAAGATTGGTTTCCATTCTTTCACTCTAAGATCGTGTAATAGAGCTGTGTTATAGGTTGAACCCCCTCTGATATATTTTTATGTATCAGTTATGCCTCCACGCAAGGCAACCGCGGCCCAGAAGGGCAAGGCAGCGGAGGGAGCTGCTAGTAGGACGCAGAGAGTTACAAGGGCACAGGCCCAGTCTTTACCTGAGGTGATGTTTCGGACGGCGAGTTCCACGACGTCGCCAACCCTAGCAGAGTTCGGAGCAGCAGAAGAATGCCACGAGACCACTTGCACCGAGCCTCCGCCATAATGGAGCGGAGGAGATGGGTTACAAGGAGATGGCCCAGTTATTAGCCAGGATCGTGGCGAGGAATGAGGACAGACGAGAGACCGCAGTTCTGGTTGTACCCGTAGTTCACCCTAGATCTGATAGCGTGAGACTTAGGGAATTTTTGAGTTGCAGCCCACCAGAGTTCTATGGGTCGAGGATTGAGGATGATCCTCAGGAGTTTATTCGACAGTTACAGCGGATCATGAGAGTGATCAAGGCCTCGGAGACAGAATCGGTAGTTTTGGGTTCACATCGGCTACGTGATACTGCAGTTGACTGGTTTGATTCATGGGAACTGTCTCGGGGGTAGCATGCGCTTCCAGCTGCTTGGGACGAGTTCTCAGAGGCGTTTCTTAGCCATTTCTTGCCTCCGAAGATGAGGAGAGCTCGGGCCGATAGATTTCTGAAGTTGAGATAGAGTGGGCGGACGGTCCGGGAGTACAACGTAGAGTTTGACTCGTTGGCTCGGTATGTACCCGCTTTAGTAGCAGACATGGAGGACAGAGTGCACCGCTATGTCACAGGGATCGATGATTACTTAGCAGAGAGTTGCACGGGGGTAGCTCTTCAGCCGGCATGGACATTGCCCGCATGCAGGCTTATGCACTTGGGTGTGAGGAGCGTAGAGGTCGACGGAATAACCAAGATCAGCAGAAGAGGGCCAAGATAGCAGGGTCCTTTGGTAACTTTCGAGGCGGACCGCCTCAGCAGCAGGCAAGTTATGCGCCTCAGCGAGTACGGAGTACTCCACCACAGTCTTCAGGACGTTCGGGAGATTCAGGAGCAGGTCAGGGCTCCAAGGTTTCAGTTTTTCGGGGGAACAGGGATGTTAGTCAGATGGGGCCACCCCTACCTCATTGTGGCCGTTGTGGTAGACTCCACGATGGGGAGTGTCATGCTATTAGAGGAGTTTGTTTTACATGCGGCCAGCAGGGCCATTTTGCGAGGAACTGTTCGACCAGAGATAACACGGATGTAGAGATTCACCCTTCGGGATCAGTGGCTTGTTGATCGCCTTCTTTTGCTATGCGCCGTGCAGGGCAGGATCATGATAAGAACGACAAGGGGAAAGTGAAGCAATAGTGACAGGTATATCCTTAACCCTATAAAGATTAGTGGGTGTGATAAGATGGTTACATGTTAAGTGTTATGTGCGGGTAATTTTATGTAAATTGTGATTTTTAAAGCCTGGTTTGTAGAAGGGGTAAGTTTGGGGACATGGAAGTTGTGAGCCTTAGAATTCTGATAACCGGGGGAACCTTAGATACAAGGCCATTTTGAGTGAAAGATTCTACATGGGACCTTTGTCGAGGAACATAGTATACGTGGGGTATACTTGAGTGATAAGTCCATGAGTGGTGTGAAATGATAGTGGGTAGCTAAGCTAAGGAAACCACTAGGTTTTCGTGACTTGAATAGTGAGATTGTCTCGGATCGGGAACAAGATTGTGGTACGTATACTAGAAAGAGTTCGAGTGTGCAAGGAGGATACGACAAGTGGAAGAAGAAGCGAACATGTGTTAAGAGGATGGAAGTGATCATTTTGTGAGGAGAATACCCTTAGACCACGGATGAGAACTAATAAGTTGTTATACGCTTTAGAGGTAATTCCTCGTTGGCTGGGAGGTAAGCTTTTGCGTGGTTAGTATATTATAGTCATATGTGACATAATTGGTTTTATAGGTATAGTAGTGAAGACTACACCGTCGCATGCGTTTTGGAGACGTCGAAGGAACATTCGGGACGAATGTTTCTAAGGGGGGGAGAATGTTACACCCCGTAGTTCGGGTCATGCTTAGGGGGACGTACGAAAGGAATTAAGTTTTAAAATTTTAGAATGATGGGTTGACGGAATGTTTCGGACGGGTTGTTAGTCAACTTTGAGGCGGTTTATGTCCCGTTACATTGAGAGTTCCTAGGTGTTTCAAAGGTCTAGTACGTAGTTCGTTGAGTCTAGTTTCCAACGCAACCAACTGTTCGTCGATAGGACATCGGAGTAGAAAGTTATGGGCGTTACAAGTTCAGTGTGCAGTCGAGCAACATCGGTCAGGGGCCACAGCGCCGCGGCGCCGGATGCAGTGCCGCGGCGCCGTAAGTGCCGAGACTTTGCGGAGGTTTCAGCGCCGCGACGGAGTTTTTGGCGGAAAACTGAGGAAAATCAGATATTTTCTTTTAAAAAGGCGATGGGAGGGTGACAAGTGTCCCCCCCCCCCCCACCATTTGATTTTTGCATGTCCTATTTATTGACCAAGTCTTGAAGACTTGGTCATTCTTCAAAGCTTTTCTTCTCTCTAAAAAACTCTTCTCTCTCTCTAAAATTCCTCTCCCTTCTCTCTAGAAATTCAAGAAGAAACCTAAGCCTAGAGAAATTCTGAAAAAGTGGCAAGTAGGAAACATGTTGACAAGCTTGTAGGAGGATTGTGGAAAGAAGACAAGTGGTTTTTGTTGGACTAATTTGGGGTAAGCTCTAAGGTAACAATCCTTTCTCTTTTGCTAGTAAATTGGATTGCATGTGTGGAAGAAAGGACTTATAGTTGTCAATATTTCCTTTAGATGTATTGCATGTAGAAATTGGATAAAAATTTGGATTAAAAAGGAATTGGATAAGAAAAAATGTTGTTATACCTCAAAAATTGCCAAATTGGACTTTGTAGTCTGTATTAGTTGTTGTATATTGTGGGGCTTTTAAATGTCCAAGATTGGGCGTGTAATCCCCTTCGTATTGTTGGATTGTTGAGCCTTAAAAGTGGCGTTTGGATAGTGAATTCGAGCCTTGAAAAGGTGTAAAAGTATGTAGAAACAAAGGAAGTGTTGCCCAATTTTCCGTAGAATAAGGAACTTTATGCTTAGAATATTCGACGAAGAAGTCCATACGTTAATAGACGTATTTGATTATTATAGGTTGATACTCTACGCGCGGCATATTCGACTTGGCAAGTGGATTTAGCCGAGGAGGTATGTGATTCATCCTATTCTCTTGAGCATGATTATTTGTGAAATATATAGTGCGGTAGACGCACGTGTGTTAAAGGAGTTGATTTCCTTTTTGTGCCCTTGACTTGATATGACGTGTAAAAGACTTGATTGTGTTGAAAAGTGGTAAAACCTTATTCGTTAGTAATGGGTACTTGGTTGTTAAAGAATAAGCCCTCTCGGTCTCATAAATGGTTATAGTGGTATTTGGTTGGTTTTAAACATAAAGTGTTATAATAGCTTTATGGGAAGTTAGTTATAACGACTTTATGAAAACGAAAGAATGGTTTTATTATTGGCTTTAAAATGGTAACTTGGCATTTGTTTTAAAAAGATATGAGACTTGATTGTTCCCGTCAGGATTTGGTTTAAAAGTAAGAGGCTTGAGAATTTGAAGTTTTGAAACTTATACTAGTCGAGAAGTGATTTGATATAGAAAAAGAAGACATGGTATTGTCTTGGTTTATTTGAAAAGGAAGTATGGGAATTGTTTTTGGTTTACTTCAAATAATAGTTACTCTATTTTGATACCATGGGTGTTAGTAGCATGTGACTTTTGTGAAAAAGAAATGGACTTTTTAAAGAAATAAAGTAAGTAGTACCTTGGGGTTAAAACCCGGATTTTTTTGGGCATAGAATGGAAGTACCTTGAGTGTGAATAACTTGCCTATGTTTGCTTGTGATAGTCTTGGTGTACAAGTGTTGTATCCTTATGTTACCGCGCCTCTCGATGGAGGGCCGGTCATGTTATTATCGATCATGTTGGACATACTGACACGTTTGGTGGCCCACGGGTATGCTTCCACGGTGAGTGTTATCTTGTTATCTTCTTTGGACATACTGACAAGGTTGGGTGGCCCACGGGTATGCTTCCACGGTGAGTGTTATCTTGTTATCTTCTTTGGACATACTGACACGTTGGGTGGCCCACGGGTATGCTTCCACGGTGAGTGTTATTTTGTTATCTTCTTGGACATACTGACACGTTGGGTGGCCCACGGGTATGCTTCCACGGTGAGTGTTATCTTGTTATCTTCTTGGACATACTGACACGTTGGGTGGCCCACGGGTATGCTTCCACGGTGAGTGTTATCTTGTTAATTCCTTTGGGCATACTGACACGTTGGATGGTCCACGGGTATGCGCCCATTAGAATGGATCCATGACCATGCTTATACCGAGGTAAGATGCCGGGGCATGCGGCCATTGTGCGGGTTAAATTCCCGGGTTATATTTGAGTGATGACGTTACGGGCGTGAGACCCTGACTTGACATGACTGCTAATATATATTGTGTACTGTAGTTTGGTTATCACACATGTCTCCTGTTTTATATAGACTATTATGATTTCATTTACAGTCATTTCAGTTTCACATACTGTACTGTTATGCGACCTCGACCTCCTTGGGCTGCGTTCTTGCCGCAGGTTGAGGTACATTGCTTGCTGATCCGCACTCTTAGGATCACCGTTCAGTTGTCGGGAAACTCCATTTCTCCGGAGGCTTTGTCTTTTGGTACGGTTCCCTGAAGTTGTAGACTTTTGTACATTCAGGTGTATGACGGGGCCCTGTCCCGTCATAGTTGTTACAAACTCTTAGAGGCCTGTAGTCCTGTTACAAATTGGGTTGTTAAGGATGTAACTGTTCAGTTTTTGTTATATTTATGTTTACGGAAAGGTAGCCATTTTGGGTTAGCCTGTTTCATATTTTATATGGTTTTCTGTTTGTGAGTTTATTTCCGCTGGTTTTCTCTGATGTTTTATCACCAGGGTGCCCGGGGTAAGGCACCAGTCACGGGTCCGAGGTCGGGTCGTGACAAAAGTGGTATCAGAGCAGTTAATCCTCGGAAAGGGTCTACAGGCCGTATCTAGTAGAGTCTTGATTATCAGTGTGTTGTGCATCACATCTATAATCAGGAGGCTACAGGATATTTAGGATTGGTTTCCATTCTTTCACTCTAAGATCGTGCAATAGAGCTGTGTTATAGGTTGAACCCCCTCTGACATATTTTTATGTATCAGTTATGCCTCCACGCAAGGCAACCGCCGCCCGTATGGCAAGGCAATGGAGGAGCTTCTAGTAGGGCCTTGAGAGTTACAAGGGCACAGGCCCAGTCTTTACCTGAGGTGATGTTTCGGACGGCGAGTTCCACGACGTCGCCAACCCTAGCAGAGTTCGGAGCAAGAGGCGGCCACGAGACCACAGTACCGAGCCTCGCCATACGGCTGGAGCGGAGGAGATGGGTTACAAGGAGATGGCCCAGTTATTAGCCAGGATCGTGGCGAGGAATGAGGACAGGCGAGAGACCGCGGTTCCGGTTGTACCCGTAGTTCACCCTAGATCAGATAGCGTGAGACTTAGGGAATTTTTGAGTCATGCTCACCGCAGTTCTATGGTTCGAGGATTGAGGATGATCCTCAGGATTTTATTCGACAGTTCCAGCGCATCATGAGAGTTATCAAGGCCTCGGAGACAGAATCGGTAGTTTTTGGTTCACATCGGCTGCGTGATACCGCAGCTTGGTAGTTTGATTCACGGAACCGTCGGGAAGCATGCGCTTCCAGCTGCTTGGGACGAGTTCTTAGAGGCGTTTCTTAGCCATTTCTTGCCTCCGCAGATGAGGAGAGCTCGAGCCGATAGATTTCTGACATTGAGACAGAGTGGGAGGACGGTCCGGGAGTACAACGTAGAGTTTGACTCGTTGGCTCGGTATGTACCCGCTTTAGTAGCAGACATGGAGGACAGAGTGCACCGCTATGTCACAGGGCTCGATGATTACTTAGCAGAGAGTTGCACGGGGGTAGCTCTTCAGCCGGGCATGGACATT
The DNA here is from genome assembly GCA_029844215.1 of Przewalskia tangutica. Classification (NCBI taxonomy): domain Eukaryota; kingdom Viridiplantae; phylum Streptophyta; class Magnoliopsida; order Solanales; family Solanaceae; genus Przewalskia; species Przewalskia tangutica. The sequence goes on from CM056722.1 coordinate 135,519,047, forward strand.
GCCCGCATGCAGGCTTATGCACTTGGGTGTGAGGAGCGTAGAGGTCGACGGAATAACCAAGATCAGCAGAAGAGGGCCAAGACAGCAGGGTCCTTTGGTAACTTTCGAGGCGGACCGCCTCAGCAGCAGGCTAGTTATGCGCCTCAGCCAGTACGGAGTACTCCACCACAGTCTTCAGGACGTTCGGGAGATTCAGGAGCAGGTCAGGGCTCCAAGGTTTCAGGTTTTCGGGGGAACAGGGATGTTAGTCAGATGGGGCCACCCCTACCTCGTTGTGGCCGTTGTGGTAGGCTCCACGATGGGGAGTGTCGTGCTAGTAGGGGAGTTTGTTTTACATGCGGCGTGAGGCCATTTTGCAGGAATCCGAGGCAGATAGCACGGATGTAGAGATTCAGCCTTCGGGATCAGTGGCTGGTTCATCGCCTTCTTTTGATATGCGTCGTGCAGGGCAGGATCATGATAAGAACGACAAGGGGAAAGTGAAGCAATAGTTACAGGTATATCCTTAACCCTCTAAAGATTAGTGGGTGTGATAAGATGGTTACATGTTAAGTGTTATGTGCGGGTAATTTTATGTAAATTGTGATTTTTAAAGCCTGGTTTGTAGAAGGGGTAAGTTTGGGGACATGGAAGTTGTGAGCCTTAGAATTCTGATAACCGGGGGAACCTTAGATACAAGGCCATTTTGAGTAAAAGATTCTACAGGGGACCTTTGTCGAGGAACATAGTATACGTGGGGTATACTTGGGTGATAAGTCCATGAGTGGTGTGAAATGATAGTGGGTAGCTAAGCTAAGGAAACCACTAGGTTTTCGTGACTTGAATAGTGAGATTGTCTCGGATCGAGAACAAGAGTGTGGTACGTATACTAGAAAGAGTTCGAGTGTGCAAGGAGTATACGACAAGTGGAAGAAGAAGCGAACAGGTGTTAAGAGGATGGAAGTGATCATTTTGTGAGGAGAATACCCTTAGACCACGGATGAGAACTAATAAGTTGTTATACGCTTTAGAGGTAATTCCTCGTTGGCTGAGAGGTAAGCTTTTGCGTGGTTAGTATATTATAGTCATATGTGACATAATTGGTTTTATAGGTGTAGTAGTGAAGACTACACCGGTGCATGCGTTTTGGAGACGTAGAAGGAACATTCGGGACGAATGTTTCTAAAGGGGGGAGAATGTTACACCCCGTAGTTCGGGTCATGCTTAGGGGGACGTACGAAAGGAATTAAGTTTTAAAATTTTAGAATGATGGGTTGACGGAATGTTTCGGACGGGTTGTTAGTCAACTTTGAGGCGGTTTATGTCCCGTTACATTGAGAGTTCCTAGGTGTTTCAAAGGCCTATTACGTAGTTCGCTGAGTCTAGTTTTCAACGCAACCAACCGTTCGTCGATAGGACATCGGAGTAGAAAGTTATGGGAGTTACAAGTTCAGTGTGCAGTCGAGCAACATCGGTCAGGGGCCACAGCGCCGCGGCGACGGATGCAGGGCCGCGACGCCGGATAAACTGAGGAAACGCTGAAGTTGCAGCGCCGCGGCGCCGTACAGCAGGGCCGCGGCGCCGAAAGTGCCGAGACTTTGCGGAGGTTTCAGCGCCGCGGCGGAGTTTTTGGCGGAAAACTGAGGAAAATCAGATATTTTCTTTTAAAAAGGCGATGAGAGGGTGACAAGTGTCCCCCCCCCCCCCCCATCTGATTTTTTCATGTCCTATTTATTGACCAAGTCTTGAAGACTTGGTCATTCTTCAAAGCTTTTTCTTCTCTCTAAAAAACTCTTTCCTCTCTCTAAAATTCCTCTCCCTTCTCTCTAAAAATTCAAGAAGAAACCTAAGCCTAGAGAAATTCTGAAAAAGTGGCAAGGAGGAAACATGTTGACAAGCTTGTAGGAGGATTGTGGAAAGAAGACAAGTGGTTTTTGTTGGACTAATTTGGGGTAAGCTCTAAGGTAACAATCCTTTCTCTTTTGCTAGTAAATTGGATTGCATGTGTGGAAGAAAGGACTTATAGTTGTCAATATTGCCTTTAGATGTATTGCATGTAGAAATTGGATAAAAATTTGGATTAAAAAGGAATTGGATAAGAAAAAATGTTGTTATACCTCAAAAATTGCCAAATTGGACTTTGTAGTCTGTATTAGTTGTTGTATATTGTGGGGCAGAATTTTACATGTCCAAGATTGGGCGTGTAATCCCCTTCGTATTGTTGGATTGTTGAGCCTTAAAAGTGGCGTTTGGATAGTGAATTCGAGCCTTGAAAAGGTGGAAAAGTATGTAGAAACAAAGGAAGTGCTGCCCAATTTTCCGTAGAATAAGGAACTTTATGCTTAGAATATTCGACGAAGAAGTCTAGACGTTAATAGACGTATTTGATTATTATAGGTTGATACTCTACGCGCGGCATATTCGACTTGGCAAGTGGATTTAGCCGAGGAGGTATGTGATTCATCCTATTCTCTTGAGCATGATTATTTGTGAAATATATAGTGCGGTAGACGCACGTGTGTTAAAGGAGTTGATTTCCTTTTTGTGCCCTTGACTTGATATGACGTGTAAAGGACTTGATTGTGTTGAAAAGTGGTAAAACCTTATTCGTTAGTAATGGGTACTTGGTTGTTAAAGAATAAGCCCTCTCGGTCTCATAAATGGTTATAGTGGTATTTGGTTGGTTTTAAACATAAAGTGTTATAATAGCTTTATGGGAAGTTAGTTATAACGACTTTATGAAAACGAAAGAATGGTTTTATTATTGGCTTTAAAATGGTAACTTGGCATTTGTTTTAAAAAGATATGAGACTTGATTGTTCCCCGTTGTGGGATTTGGTTTAAAAGTAAGAGGCTTGAGAATTTGATGTTTTGAAACTTATACTAGTCGAGAAGTGATTTGATATAGAAAAAGAAGACATGATATTGTCTTGGTTTATTTGAAAAGGAAGTATGAGAATTGTTTTTGGTTTACTTCAAATAATAGTTACTCTATTTTGATACCATGGGTGTTAGTAGCATGTGACTTTTGTGAAAAAGAAATGGACTTTTTAAAGAAATAAAGTAAGTAGTACCTTGGGGTTAAACCCGGATTTTTTTGGGCATAGAATGGAAGTACCTTGAGTGTGAATAACTTGCCTATGTTTGCTTGTGATAGTCTTGGTGTACAAGTATTGTATCCTTATGCTACCGCGCCTCTCGATGGAGGGCCGGTCATGTTATTATCGATCATGTTGGACATACTGACACGTTGGGTGGTCCACGGGCCACGGGTATGCTTCCACGGTGAGTGTTATCTTGTTATCTTCTTTGGACATACTGACACGTTGGGTGGCCCACGGGTATGCTTCCACGGTGAGTGTTATCTTGTTATCTTCTTTGGACATACTGACACGTTGGGTGGCCCACGGGTATGCTTCCACGGTGAGTGTTATTTTGTTATCTTCTTGGACATACTGACACGTTGGGTGGCCCACGAGTATGCTTCCACGGTGAGTGTTATCTTGTTATCTTGTTATCTTCTTGGACATACTGACACGTTGGGTGGCCCACGGGTATGCTTCCACGGTGAGTGTTATCTTGTTAATTCCTTTGGGCATACTGACACGTTGGATGGTCCACGGGTATGCGCCCATTAGAATGGTTCCATGACCATGCTTATACCGAGGTAAGATGCCGGGGCATGCGGCCATTGTGCGGGTTAAATTCCCGGGTTATATTTGAGTGATGACGTTACGGGCGTGAGACCCTGACTTGACATGACTGCTAATATATATTGTGTACTGTAGTTTGGTTATCACACATGTCTCCTGTTTTATATAGACTATTATGATTTCATTTACAGTATTTTCAGTTTCACATACTTGGTACCTGTTGTACTGACCTCCTTCGGGGGGCTGCGTTCATGCCGCAGGTTGAGGTACATAGCTTGCTGATCCGCACTCTTAGGATCACCGTTCAGTTCTCGGGAAGCTCCATTTCTCCGGAGGCTTTGTCTTTTGGTACGGTTCCCTGAAGTTGTAGACTTTTGTACATTCAGGGGTAGGCGGGGCCCTGTCCCGTCATAGTTGTTACAAACTCTTAGAGGCCTGTAGTCCTGTTACAAATTGGGTTGTTAAGGATGTAACTGTTCAGTTTTTGTTATATTTATGTTTACGGAAAAGTAGTCATTTTGGGTTAGCCTGTTTCATATTTTATATGGTTTCCTGTTTGTGAGTTTATTTCCGCTGGTTTTCTCTGATGTTGTATCACCAGGGTGCCCGGGGTAAGGCACCAGTCACGGGTCCGAGGTCGGGTCGTGACAGAATCAATCTTGAATCTTTGTACCAATTGCAGAAAGCTCATTAAATCTTGATAACCTGGAATCAAGAGACAACAAATCTGGAAAGATTACAACTGTGCTGAGTCGAGTGATGATATTCTATCTTTAAGACAAGATTGCCCCGTATATATTCTTTTACGTTGATGGGCAATAGTCTCCCAAGATAAAACAGCTACTAAACACTTGAGCAAAGGAAACTCAAGTATTTCTCTTGAAGAACTTTGAGAATTGAAATATGCTAGAGAGGAAGAAGTTTTTCTGAAAATGCAAGTGTTGCAAGTCTTTCAAGTGTTTAACAATTGAGCCAAAGGCCTCATTTTATAGTGTAATATTTTGTCTCTTCAAGTGTCAAGTAATGACATTTAATCACTCATGTAATGGCAATGAATTGCCTATGTAATGTCACCAATTTATTAGCCAAACAATGGCTGAAAACTGCTGGAATGAATACCATTGAGGGCAGCCCAAACGTCACCAAAAATCAAATTTTCATTTCCGACTTTCTGCCTGGGTAGCGCCGCGGCTGGGCCTCGGAGGTGTCGCGGCTCCAGTAGCTCGGGGATGAATTAGCGTCGCGGCTCGCCAGCACCGCGACCCTGGTGGGGTGGCTCCGCGGTTCTCCCCGACTCCTCGGTAGCGCCGCGACCCTTCTCGGCTTCGCGACTCTTTTCGGACCAGTTTCAATCTTTACACTATGCACACTTCTTCCTTCATTTAACAACGTGGAACACTCGTCATTTGACGAACAACCGTCCATCATTCTATGTCTCAAACATTTTACTTACGTACCAATATCTCTTTCACTAATGAAATTTATGATCCTTGGTACAATGTCTGCACGTGTATGAAAACGACATTTCCGACGTGCGGGGTCCTAATTGTTCGAGTCATAAATAATGGGATAAACTTTATTTAATAAATTTCCAACAGATATTTCTATTGGCATATGAATCTCTGAGGGAGCTAGAAAAACTCTTAGAAAATATAAAATCTAATCTAAACTTACTAATATGATTAAGAGGATTATTGGTAAAAATGATATTTCTATTAGTAGTATTTTTCTTTCCATTTTTAGCTTTTTATTGTTTTGTTTATTTAGTCTTTTTCCACTTTTGTGTTTTTTTTCTACTCTTTAAAAATAAACATAACATATAATGTGAAATAGAGAGTAAAAAATAAAAATGAAAACTAAAATCACTAGCTTATCTATAAAATCCTAAATTAACAGAAAACATATATTTTTGTAAATTTTCTTTTTTCTTTGAAATATGAAAACAAGACTTATCCTAAAATGTTATTCAATTTTTTATTTTTCAATTTTAAAAAGTAAAAAATAATATTAAAAATTAAAATGTCAAGATTAGGCTAAAAAGGAAAACTTAGACACTGAAATTGTGTAAAACCTAAGGGAGGGTAAAGAATTACGTGTCTACACACTTTATTTTTCAAACCTCTCTTCATCAATTATTTAATAAGTCTTTTCCTCATATCAAGAACGTTTCAATTATTTTTTTTCAAAACAATTTTTTTTTTCATGTCACATTCTTTTTAAGAGGACCTTTTCATAACTTTGTAGATATCGTTGGTCACCTTTACAAGAAAGCATGGTGCAAAATTCAAATAAAAGGATCAAGATAAAAATACGACTAACAATAAAAGGCTACAGGGTCAAAGGGCTAACTAGTGGTAACAATATCTTGAAAGGCTAAAATTTACAACACATATCAAAGAAAATCTATTATCATCTTCTAAACAGAGCAACACTTTTTTATTTCGCTTCAATAACATGCAGTGCAAGTTCTAGTCTAAGATGCAAAATATGAAATAGATGTAGAAAATTCTCACCACACATGGCATAAGTATCAATCAAAATGGATTAATTCTACTCTAAGATAGACAGGGTCATGAAAATAAGAAAGAGTTATACACAGAGTCACTACCCTGAGCGTAGGTGTAAAAAAATCTGTTATTTTTTCATTACTCAGGCACTCACAGGAAAGTACTTCCAAGCTCATGCCTAAATATGCTACTATCAAACAAGTCACAAAGGGTCATTCTTCTCTCTCTTTTACTACTCCTAAACACTAAAAAAAAGTACCCAGTTCAAAGGCCCCCCTTTGAAAAAAAATCGAGGCCATAACAAAAATCAAGGAGTGGATGATATATGCCATTAATGAGAGAAAAAGACGCTATAAAAATAATAACAAACTAAAATCTTTTTGAATTTTTTATTTTATGATTATTTTTATATAATACTCAGAAATAAAATCAAACTCATATGACATAATCATCCTCGACCTCATAAGTATTGAAAGTACCGTCAATTTGTGATTAACCGTTAACTAAATTAAATTGATTCTAATTATCTCAATAAGAGATGAAATTCGAGGGTTATAATTACAAACTATCTAAAAATAAAAGAAAATATATAATAAACTTTATCTAAGAAAGAACGGTTTTTATGTTATCAATGATATGAATGTTCCAGGGTTGCGGTTGGTTCACCAATCCTATTGATTTCTCAAAACTATTTTTACTTAATCCGAATTATCGACGATTGCTAATTAACCTGCTTATTAACTCTCGTAGTATTCTCCCGAACTACTACTCGTCTATTTAAAATAGTTTGCCACCTATATTTTTATGGAATTGACATGTTAAGAACGCAATTCGTTTACGGTATTTAATTGAACGTGGTGTCTAGTATATTTCTATCCTAGACACAAATTCTAGCCCTACTTTAGGGATAATCAAATCACGCTCTCTTTACCACTTCTCTAATCTAATAATATATTTTCCAAGCATGTATATTAGATAGTCGATAGAACCTAATTGTTGGATAAATAATTAATCAATTATGCACATAATTAAAGAAACAATCAAAATTAATAACACGTATTAAGATAATAAATAATTCTCAAACGTCAATATTCATGGTTTACCACAACACTAGAACACGAAGTTTAGCTCCAGATAGACATGAAGGAAAAACAATAATTTATACAAAGAAACATAGAAACTAGTAGTAAGGAGAAGAAAACATAAAACCAAATAATCTCCGGCCTCCACGACGGCTCTAAGCTCTCTTTAGGTCAAAGGTTATCAACTCCCCACTCAAGAATGAGTTTATAATGTATTTATAACATGTAGAAACGAGCTCGGAAAGCACCTAATTTCAACAAAGATAAAACCAAATAATCTCTCGCTCTTTCTACTCCAAAACTAACGCGTCGTCACATGTAAATCACCTAATTTCAACAAATACACACATATTAACTTGAAATGCATGAATCAATATTAGTTAGGTGTATTTAATGCAGTTAACTCTCAAAACAAAGAAGAAACATGAGTAAAGTACGACGAAAAGACATATAAATATACCTAACATCAGTAAGGTCTAGCTTCCCTTGCTTGTACTTATCCCTGTTGACATTTCCTTTCTGTGTATATCTCTAATTAGATCAAAATTTTAATTTGATTTCCTTATATTGTTTTCTAAAAGATTATAGGGGGATAAACATATTTTGATGCACATTTGATGAATGCAAATACAATTTGGATCCGTTTGACAGATCATGCCTTAGCCAACCTTTTTTTTGCTCAGAATCATCCTTTATATGGATTGGTCTTTAATTTTACCCAACGGTGATCTTTAATTTTTGTCCTTACTTTTCATTTAATGAAAATTTGTGAGTTAAAATATTCTTATTCGCACGTCTACAAACTACTAGAGATTCGGTTTCGAACCCCAGCTCAATAAAAAAAAACAATTTCAAAGGCATAATTTCTGTCCATAAATTATCCTTAAGGCATAAATTATGCCTTTATGTATAATTTGTCCGAATAGACATAGTTTGCTCTGAAACATTTTCTTGCGATTTTTTTTTTTTTGACTTTACTGAAGTTCGAACCCAGAACCTCAGGGATATTTTCGTCCATTATTTTTGGCGAAGAACAACAATTTGAGGGACAAAAATTAATAATAATAATCTATTTTTCATTAGTTACATTGTGTATAATAATAATAATCTATTTTTCACTTATAATAAAGTATAAAATTTTCTTAGAGTTCTTTTGCAGAGGGTTCGTGTAACTGCCGCCATGCACGGCGTCGAAATAGAATATACTTTACCGGAAAACTCTGACGGCTACTCACATGACTTCTTCGACGTCGTATTATCACAATTCAGCGAAGACCGCCATTGTTGCAATATCACAGGAACTCAAAGACCAGAACTATCCTCTTACACCGTTCACTTACTTGGACGCCACTTGCTCCTCACTCGAAGCCATTGCGGACCCCACTGACGTATCGGGGTCCCACATTATTGATTCTATGTCAGCAATATTGTCCTTTGTTGTTCCTACATTAAGTCAAGCTATATTGAAGAGCAAACATGAGTATTTATCTGACCTTGTGATTAGAGTTGTTGGCTTAAAGACTATTGGTATTGAAGGGATTGTTTCGTGCATGAAATGAGCTAAGGGGAGCTGGTCTGATGTTGTTCAACTCTATGGTGTTTTTAATAGGTATATAACTGATGATCGCCAAAAGGTTATAGCTTTCCTTCTTTCTATAAACAATATTTGATTATGTTTTATGGGAAACAACCTATCTACCCATCAAAAGGTAAGAGGTAAGGTGTGCAGATATTCTACACTGCCCCACTCTCTTCAGACCCAACCTGATGGGATTATATTGGGTATGTTGTGTGAGATGTGTAAATAGAAAATGTGGGGTATTGTTGGAACTTGTAAAAGAAGAAGAGATAAAATGATCAAAACGTTGCGATTTTAGGCGCAGCGCCGCGACGCCTAAATAGTGGGAAACTCCCGTCGACAGCGCCACAGCGCCAAAACTTCAGAGAGCTCTGCAGATTTTATAGCGCTCGGCGCTATGGGGCAGAGCCGCAGCACAGGTGTCAGCGCCGCGACGCTAATCCAAAGGAAAAATCCAGTTTGAACCAAAAGTTGTGTCTCTTCACACAAGGTCACAACCTTTGAGTGAAAAGTTGTCATGGACAAAAATTCATGCTATAAAAGCATGTGGATCACTTGTTTGAAGATACACAATACTCATTACATTACAATCTATCATTAAAACACAACTAATGATCTAATATTGTTGCTCTATCTTCATCTTCTTCATTAAGTGATATTTTTTGGAAAAACACATAAAGTAAATTCGCCATAAGCGAAGTTCTTGTGCTAGAACTCTCACTTAGATAATTGTATCCTCAAGGCAGACGTCCGAAGAACTACAACACAAGTGGGGACGAATTTTTGTCTTAGAACATTGCAGACCTCTATCTACACCAAGTCAGTATGTGTTTACGTATTTGTAGTACTTCTTATTGTTGATTTAGAGTTATATTGAATTACTTTAATATTACTGTGATTATTCATTGATGAGTCTAGATTGGAACTAACAATCTAAGACAAAAAATTCAGAAAATACATTTTTCTGACATTGTTGAGTTTGCAAAACTTTTCAGAGAATATATTTTCACATTTGCAAAAACGGATCAATCTGGATCATCAATGGTGAAAAACCATGTGGAGAAACCCGAGAAATTCAAGGGTTCTGATTTCAAATGCTGACAACAAAAGATGTTATTTTATTTGACCACTCTTCATGTGGCAAATATATTGACTGCTGAGGCTCCAACGGAATTACCAGAAGGAGAATGGAAGAATGCTAATACTGATGCGGAGAGAGCCGAAAGGCTGAAGGCTATTGAGACTTGGTGGAGCCAAGAGTTTCTTTGCAAGAACTACATTCTCAACGCCTTGGATGATACTCTATATGATATATACTCCACGTTCGGATCAACACGGGAGTTATGACAGTCATTGGAGAACAAGTACAAAACTGAAATTGCTTGTTCTAAGAAGTTCGTCATCGGAAAGTTTCTCAACTTCAAGATGAGTGATGCAAAGGCTGTTGTCAAGCAAGTGGAAGAACTTCAAGTCATTGTTCATGAACTAGAGGTTGAAGGTATGAAACCAATATTTCCTTATTGGTGCTATTATTGAAAAATTACCTCCTTCTTGGAAGGATTTTATGGTTTATTTGAAGCATCTAACCGTGGAAGTGAGTTTTGAGCAACTGGTTCTGAAAATTCGTGTTAAAGAGGACAACCGGAAGAATGAAAGGGCTGATGTTGTTTCATTGGAGCCTAATGCCAACATGGTAGAAGACAATGCTTTCAAGGCCAAGTTTCAGAAAGGAAAGGACAAATTTGTGGGTGCCAAGCCATTTTTTGCAACCGGGAGGAATGCACTAGCCCCACAAAGGACCAATGCATTCAAGAAACCACAACCAGGACTATGTTGGGTGTGTGTAAACATAGGCAATTGTTAGTTCCAATCTAGACTCATCAATGAATAATCACAGTAATATTAAAGTATTTCAATATGAACTTTAAATTAACAACAATAAGTACAACAAATACTTAAACACATACTAACTTGGAGTAGATAGAGGCATGCTTGATGCAGTGTCCTAAGATAAAAATTCGTCCCTACTTGTGCAGTAGTTCTTTGGACGTCTTCCCTGAGGATACAACTATCTAAGTGAGAGTTCTAGCACAAGAACTCACTTCTGGTGAATTTACTTTATATGTTTTTCCAGAAAATATCTCTTAATGAAGAAGATGAAGATAGAGCAACAATCTTAGATCATTAGTTGTGTTTTAATGATAGATTGTAATGTAATGAGTATTGTGTATCTCCGAACAAGTGATCCACATGCTTTTATAGCATGAATTTTCGTCCATGGCAGCTTTTCACTCAAAGGTTGTGACATTGTGTGAAGAGACACAACTTTTGGTTCAAACTGGATTTTCCCGTTGGATTGGCGCCACGGCCCTTCGGCCTTGGCGCTGACACTTGTGCTGCGGCTCTACCCCATAGCGCCAAGGCGCTGTAAAATTTGCAGAACTCTCTGAAGTTTTGGCGCCGTGGCACTGCTTCCTAGCGTCGTGGCACTGTCGACGAGATTTTTCCACTGTTCATGCACCACGGCCCTGTCCTTGGGCGCCGCGGCGCTGCGCCTAAAATCGCAATGTTTTGATCACTTTATCTCTTCTTCTTTTACAAGTTCCAACAATACTCCATATTTTCTATTCACACATCTCACAATACCCCCACATGTGGATAGAAAGTAATATAACTAGTAACTTATCATTATTTCTATAAAACGCGATATGACATGCATCGGAAATGATGTCTTTTAGACTTGAACCGTTCATAGTGAATACCTATCAGATCTACTTGTGAAGTAGTGGATGAAGTGCCTTGAACTATTCACGTTTTATAGTAAATCGAGACAACAAGTATCACACACATCATATCAACATATTTCAATTCTTACGGTTGTGTTCTTTTCGGTCATAAACAACTCCTTCTTCATGAGAATTTCTAAAGAACGTAGCCATATCGGTTCTCCCAGATGCGACCCCACATCAATCTCATATAGGTAATACCAAACAAGAATAGTCCGTACTATCCCACCATAGAGGCTTTTGAGTATTATTAAGAATAATATATTCATCCCTTAAAACATCAACGGATTAACACACTTAGTACACCATATGAATGAACATATGTGTGTTTTATGCTCCTTGAATCTTCCCCAGCTAGTTTTCCTATTGAACCTAAACCATGAGATCTCCAATTATGACAAGTTAGATTTCCACCAGTTAACGACTCATTGTATTGGATTTAAGCCCATTCCCCTCGATGTAAATACGACTTGCTCTCTTGTAAGACCTTTTGTCAAAGGATCCGCTATATTGTCCTTTGACTTTACATAATCAATAGAAATAATTCCATTCTTCAGCAAGCTTTGTATTGTATTATGACGTCGTCTTATATGTCTTGACTTGTCATTGTATATTTGATTCTTTGCCCTCATCAGGGCATCCATACTATCATAATGTATACAAATGGCTGTCACAGGCTTTGTCCACAACAGAATACATTCTAGGAAGTTTCTTAGCCATTCTGCCTCTTCGGCAGCTTTATCCTAGGCTACAAACTCTGCTTCCATAGTTGATCTCGTATTTACCATTTGCTTTGATGATTTCCAAGATACTAACGCTCCACCAAATGTAAATACATACCCACTTATGGACTTACTTTCTGAATTGTTGGAAATTCAGTTAGCATCACAATATCCTTCTAACACGGGAGAATATTTTGTATAATGCAACCCATAATTCATTGTATGCTTTAGATATCGTAGTGCCCTGATTAGCGCTACCCAATGGTTATTTCCAGGATTGTGTGAATATTGACTAAGTAGACTCACTGTATATGCTAAATCCGGTCTTGTACAATTCATTATGTACATCAAGCTTCCAAGTACTTGCGTATACTCCAATTGAGACACTATCACCTTCATTCTTCTTAAGGTGACTAGCGGGATCAAAGGGGGTAACAACCGGCCTATCATTATAGTGTCCAAATTTTCTAAGGACCTTCTCAACATAATGAGATTGAGTTAATATATAACCCTCAAAATTCCTTTGAATTCTAATACCAAGAATGACATCCGCTATTCCCATATCTTTCATATCGAAAGCGGCATGCAACATCTTCTTAATTTGGTTAATTACATCCTTACTTGTTCCCATAATTAGCATATCATCCACATACAAACATATAATGACATATGCATTATTATACTCTTTAATGTAGATACATTTATCACATTCATTTATTTGAAAACCATTTGATAATAAGTATTATCAAACTTTTCATGCCACTGTTTTGGAGCCTGTTTAAGTCCATATAAAGACTTAATCAATTTACAGACTTTCTTCTCTTGACCTTTAACAACAAACCTTTCGGGTTGTTCCATGTAAATTTCTTCATCTAGTTCACCATTTAGGAATGTAGTCTCACTACAAGAAAAAAAACATACGATGACGGTTATTAACCGTCATCCCGGGGGGGTTTATGACGGTTATTTTAAGTGTCATTGTAGCCGGTGTCACGAATTGAGGACGGTTGTAAAAACCGTTACATCTTGTGACGGTTGTTGATGACGGTTATGTGTGACAGATAAAAACCGTCACACCTTTTGATTTGGAATTTGAATTTTCCCTTCATTTTTTAAAATTTCTCGTGAATTCTGTGTGACGGTTTTTGGTGACAGTTATATGTGACGGTCACATCTTTGCATTTCAGATCAGATTTTTAAATATTTAATAATAATTAAATAGATTTCTCGAATACGCATATTGTAACTAACAACGTACATACTTTATAGAATTGTTCAAATACACTAAATTGAATAACAAAAGTACAAATAACGCTATCAAATTCGACAAAATAACATAATATTATCTAAATAAACATCAAAAACCATAATATTGTCTGAATAACCCAAATATAAATATCTTTCAAACAATTATGTTGCACGGAGAATCTTTGAGAAGTGTTGCGCTCACTCCATCCAGATCTCATCTTGTGAAAAACATTCTTTTCCATTATACTATCAAACACAATAGAAATAAGTTGGATTATAAATCAAACTAAAGATAAGAATGGCATGTGACAAATAATACACGATGACGTAACAAATTCCAACTTATGAAAGAGGATAATAGGACACAATTATGAATGACAAAAAACCAGTACATAGTAAATGAATCATGAGATAAGGTTACATATAAATGGAACAGGGTTGTAATAAACATGCTAGGTTGGTTGGCCTTGAGTTATCAACAAAGTTTTAGATGGACAAACATGTACTAACCACTTTTTATGGTTCAAGATGACATTACAAGTAAACCACATCTTACAAAGTATCAAAACAAAAACAGAAAACCTTATGACCTAAGCAAACTATAGGACTGGTCTTGGGGAATCTTGACAGGCTTAAACCATATCCAATTCAACAAAGACAGTATCAACATGAATAAATACACTAAGACAAATTATGATTTCTGCAACATGTGATCTAGGGAGGTATTTCTAATAGCATGAAAACCATACATAGCCTCTAGTGCATAAATAGGAAATTGCACACACCAAGCTCTTTTTTAGATCCACACTTAATTACAAAATGCTCCAGGAACATTATAGGTCATTCAGGTCATCTATGCATCCATTTTTTAAGATTACTATGTGATCTATCTTTGATTAACTGGATTAACTAAGTTAAAATTCAAACATACTGGATCACTTTTAAACCTAAACAGAGACTAGGTGACATAGTATAAGTATTTACAACATGTTCAAGCCAAATGTGACCCTCAAAAGCCAACACATACAATAAGTAAGCACAAAATGACCTTAACAATCCATTCTTAGCTTAACACTAGTGTTAAATGACATAACAAGTATAGTGAGACATGTATTAACCAACCTTAAACTAACATTTTAGGTATCTATCTATCTAATCACATACAAATAATCAACAAATAGTGAATATATCCAACTAAAACATACTAAACTAATACATGGACAACCCAATCACAAGTACTATAACTTCAAGGATTTATATTTTTTTAAACTTCCTTAAACTAGCATGATAATAACCTAACCTAACTACACACATAGATAGTTACCCTAATACACTTTGAAAATGATTAGAACTAATCAAAACACACTAATAATTGGTTTAATGAACACAAACAATAACATAATTCAACTAAACATGCTTAACAATTAACTTAATAAGCTCAAACAACCATTAATCTAGATGATCATGCTTAATAATCACATAATATACAAGAACATGTTACATAATCTAAAATTCGACAAAACATCAAATGGAATTAGGTTTACCTTTTGTAGTGGTAACTGAATTGAAGTTGAGGCTTAGATATTCACCTCCTCCACTCGATTATACCCACACATACAAAAGAGGTAATTTGTAGACTGATAGGACCTAATTCGTCACTTAGGGTTCCACCAAAGGGCTTGGAACCTCAGAGCAACCGAAGTAAATCCTAAATTTAGAGGATTAGATTAAGCTAGTGAGTAAACAAAGCTCAAAACTCAAATCGTCGACCTCCAACAATGAGAGGGTTGTCACGACCCGACCCCGGGACCGCGACTGGCGCCCTACCTGGGCACCCTTACAGGTAAACATCAGAGAAAATCAGCGGAACATACATGAAACTTAGAAATAAAACATCGTAAGTAAAACAACAAAGTTAGCCGACAGGCTACCTTCCGAACATATATAAAAACAACCAAGCGATTGCCTCCTTTCTTTTACAAACCGACCACCATATGTGAATACGCACTTCTGGAATAACAATCGAACAACTGTGGCGGGACAGGGCCCGCCATACCCTCAATATACATGAATCTACTACCTCGTGGAAAGCCGTACAGAGATAAGCCTCCGAGCAAATGGAGCTTTTCTCAAATCAACCGAGATCCTATGAGCAAGGATCACCAACACGGGTACCTAAAACTGCGGCATGAACGCAGCTTCGGCGGGCCGCAGGTCGAACAACAATTTAATATGGAGCGAGAATATAACGTCTGATAAACAAATCATAATCGTACAAAAGAATGACAAGGACAAGTATAAAAATACATACGGATCTGCCGTGTCATTACCACTTATGAACTTAATCGCACCTTATTATCCTTTCCATTCCCAATAAAAGTTATAGTCACATTCTTACGCATTATTTAGAAAAAGAATCATTAAGTTCATTACCATATAACTTACTTATCTTTCATAACATAGTCCGCCCACTACGGAGGGACACATATACTACCCCCAACTGGACGCGATCAAGTCACACTAATATCAAAGCATGCCCGTGGAATCCCCATCATCGCCGGCTATTAGTGTAAAATATAACCACGTGACGCGCCCGCGGCATCCCACCTCACCGCTTCTGCGTACATACACAATACATATATATATATCCTCGCGTGGAATCCCACATCACCGCCGATACCAGTATAATAATACACCAATAGGCATACATGAACACCAAGTCCCACCTGGTATAGCGTCTTGTGGTCTACCTCACTTATACTCTTACCGGAGAAGGTGGTAAAGCGGTGGTATAGCATCTTGGGGTCTACCCTCACTTATACTCTTACCCCGAGAAGGTGGTATAACGTCTGGGCTTGCCTCATTTATACTCTTACCCTATCTCGACCGTCAAACAACACATAAAGCGTGTGGTACAGTCTTGGGGTTTACTCCTCACTTATACTCTTACCTCGAGAAGGTGGTATAACGCCTTGGGGCTTGCCTCATTTATACTCTTACCCTATCTCGACCGACCATCAAACAAGACATAAGCACTACCATGTCTTTTATAAAATCCGAATTTAACCCAAGTGCTACAAATAATGTAAGATACCCATGGAATCCACATCACCGATGCGTCAAGTAACTTATAACAAGACAGGCCCAACCGAGAGTCGCGGATCGTAATAAAACATAATACTTGCACTCAAAGGCTATCACCACACATAGGCTAATTCTCAATTAACAAGCCAAAGTACTTATCGGGCACAAATAGAATAATTCTCATTTAACAAGCCAAAGTACTTATCGGCACAAATAGAATAATTCTCATTTAACAAGCCAAAGTACTAATCAAGGCATCACATAGAATTATTCTCAATTAAACAAGCCAAAGTACTTATCTAAGGTACAAATAGAATAATTCTCATTTAACAAGCCAAAGTACTAATCAAGGCATCACATAGAATTATTCTCAATTAAACAGCAAAGTACTACGTGCGTGCATTCTTTTCAAAAGACTCCTTTCCAAATAAAACTTCCCGATACTAACAACCGTAGTATCAAGTCCTATTCACCTTTCAAGACAAGTCACAATACCTTTTAGAAAATACAATTACGGCCTAAGTCAAGTGACTTCCTTATTTAAAACCTTAAGCAATTGGTACCTTTAAAACAATTTGCCCTTCCTTAACACAAGTTATTTCTTTGCTTACTCTATTAGAGAAAACCATTCTCTTAACCTTCCATAAAGCCGTTATAACCGACTTCCCATAAAGCCGTTATAACCCTTTATGGTTTAGACCAACACGGACATTTCATAACCAAGAGACTTCTACTTTTTGAAACCAAGTATTAAATACTTTCAAATAAATTCTCATAACTTTCAAAAATACAAATAGTCTCTTAACCCTTAGAAAACAAGTGACTCCTTTTATTATAAAACCTTAGGCAATTAATGCCTTAAAACAAGTGGCCTTTTCACTAAAATCAAATCACTTATCTTTCCATAAAGCAAATATAACTAACTTCCCATAAAGCCGTTATATTCACTTTATACCTTAGCCCAAAACAATTTCCTATCCAGGACTTATACGTTTAAAGCGGAACAAGTATCACATACTTTAAAACTCTTCAAGTCCCTTAACTTTAATAACACTTAAGACATCCTTTATACTTTCAAAGAAGTGAGTTAATCTCCCAACTCACCCGACTTGGCTATTCACAAACTAGTAAAGGATATCAAGGTGTTGACGCTCTGCCGTACTACATCGTGCAACTAGTCATGCTCAAAGATAGGAAAAGTTCTACATAGAGTAGATCACACAACTACCTCTTAACTTCTAAGAGTAACGAAACATGAAATGATACCACGGTATATTCCATACATAGAATCATGCCAAAGGAAGGAAGAGGTTCACATACCTCGCGACGATTGTCGACAAGTAGCAAAATGCTCCAAAGTACTTCAACCTCGAGCTATTCCATTCTTCGTGGGATACGCTATACTTAGTACATCAACCTATAATGGTCACCATACGTCCATTAATCTCTTACTTCATAGTAGAATATTCTGGGTGCTAAGTCGCTAAATTCTACGGAAAATCTGACAAGACCTCCTTTGTTTCTACTCACTTTGCCACCTTTTCAAGGCCGAATACAATAACCAAACAGCCCCAATTGGCTCACAATTTAGAAGGTGGTCCAATACAAATGAATAACAAACTAATACAAACTACAAGTCCAAATTCGCCACCTTGAGTTCAACAATACTAATTCTTATCCAATTTCCATTTCAATCCTAACTTGGTAGCATAACATGATATCTAGTCGCAACCAATTATAACTACTATAATCTTCAAGTCAATTACATGCGCGATTCTAATAACGATCAAATTGTATTCCAACTTAACATGACTTACTTTCCATTTCAACTTAAGCTACAAGTAGTCCATAATACTTATAAACTTCAACTTAACAACTTCATGCTAGCAACATGTAAAGTTAACAACAACAATATAAATAATCTTGTAACACTTTCAAAGAACAAGATTATACCTCAAACGAATTGTAATCCAATCTTCAAAACCGAAGTTGCTCCTTAGCAACCTAGAGCCTCATAAAGACACCTCAATCCGATCCTTGATACCCTTAGAACCACACCAACAACTTTCCTTCAAACCTCAATCCAAAACCTAGAAAGCCACTAGGTTTTCACTTTGCGACTAACCCGAAAACTATCTTTTCCCGAGATTTTTCTATTGAGATATGCCTACAATACACATAGGGACCTTGGTTTAAAGTGGGAAGATTATTGGATAACAAACAAAAAATTTCTTGTGGGAAGCTAGCCTAACCCGAGCACCTCCTTGGATTCTTGAAATTCTTGGAAATTTTTCTAAGTGTCAAACTTGGTCTTGCTACTAGTAGTGTTATATAGAACCTTGGAGGGTCAAGATGCAAACAATTGGGTGGTTTGGATGATCTCTAATTAAAATATCAAGACTTAGGACCCTTTGACTTAGTCAATTTTGTCAAGCTAATTAATTGGAAGACTTAGTCATCCTAAGGCTATGGTCAATGACCATTTTGGCCATGCCTACAATCGCCCAAGGCATCAATAAGGGGGTGACAAGTGTCGCCACCCATTCGTCACAATATTACGTTTTCCGACAATTTCATAATTCCGAGAAATTTTTACAAGTCTCCAATCTTAACACTGTGAGTTCTTACGTACGTTCTTACACCATGTCCTGTAAATACGGGGTGTAACATTCTTCCCCCCTTAGAAACATTCGTCCTCGAATGTTCTTTCGGAGTCAAACTTATAATTAGCGACATAGTTCTCTTTCACAACCCCGACATACCAACAATGCCGCATGGCCCTAATACCTTGTACACGCATACCCGCCCATCACAAGCCCAAAAGAGGTTACCTTTTCGCACTTCCAACTCCTTCTAACATACATACATAACTTCCATACCTATTCGGCCTCTCTAATCTTTGGAGTCACTCTATGAAACAATATAAGGTCATTTCCGCCACTACTGGTTCGGAACGTCCCGAACCCGTGAAACAATTAACTAGACTTGGGCCTTACACCGCGTGACCTGTCACGTAGAGGAACTACTACCAACTGATCCCACTCCATTCCAGCCATGGGAGACCCGTAACAGTCCTCAACCCACTCGTCGCACTTAACTCTTATCCTCGTCCGACTTAAAATCTTATTGCGAGAAAACCTTATATACCTAAGGTCTCGGCAGAATCAATATTCTTAGGCTCGCACTTCCATGCTCCCACCTACCTTATCAGTCCCCGTAGCGGGTACAAAAACTTCTCATAAAACCATAACAAATTTGTCACGATCACAACAACCAATACATACTCTATACACCCCGTATCCGTATAATTCTCATAAGCATACTACACAGATAGATCTATTAACATGACATACCGTTAGGTTCCTTAATATGGCTTCTGGGGTCCACTACCCTATCGCATGCCTCATCCTTTCCAATTATCTCAAATAAAACACAAAACCTTGGCGAAAATCCTTTAACTACTCCATACCTTCCGGTATCTAGTTAGTTTTACCAATTCTGGTACTTTAAAATCATTCTAGGCAACACGCGTCTGACCTCATACATAACTCCGTGATAGATGTATGTCACAATACCAACTATACTATAATCATTACCAACTCGATACGCAATCCACATAGTCATTCTGGTCATCACCTTTCTCGTGGCTGCAATCAACATAACTCGTTAGGGAGGGCGACCACAACAATACAAATTTATCGCACGATCTCGAGTGAGAAGAATGGAAACTAATCCTAAATGTCCTGCACCTCCGATTATAGATGTGGTGCACAACACACCGATAATCAAGACTTACTAGACACGGCGTAGACACTTTCCGAGGACTAACCGCTCGATACCACTTTTGTCACGACCCGACCGGGACGCGCGCGCCCTACACAGGCACCGCCGCTGTAAACATCAGAGAAAATCAGCGAACATACATGAAACTTAGAAATAAAACATCGTAAGTAAAACAACGGGTTAGCCGATGGGCTACCTTCCGAACATATATAAAAACAACCGATTGCCTCCTTTCTTTTACAAATCGACCACCATATGTGAATACAGACCTCTAGGAATAACAACTGAACAACTGTGGCGGGACAGAGCCCCGCCATACCCCTGAATATACATGAATCTACTACCTCAGGGAAACCGTACAAGAGATAAGCCTCCGGAGCAAATGGAGCTTTTCTCAAAATCAACCGAGATCTATGAGCAGGATCACCAACATGGGTACCTAAAACTGCAGGCATGAACGCGGCCCGGAAGCCGCATAACAGTGCTAATATGGAACAGAATATAACGTCACATAAACAAATCATAATCGTATAAAAGAATGACAAGGACAAGTATAAAAATACATACGGATCCTGCGTGTCATTACCACTTATGAACTTAATCGTACCTTATTATCCTTTCCATTCCCAATAAAAGTTATAGTCACATTCTTACGTGCATTATTTAGAAAAAGAATCATTAAGTTCATTACCATATAACTTACTTATCTTTCATAACATAGTCCGCCCACTACGGAGGGACACATATACTACCCCCCAACTGGGACGCGATCAAGTCACACTAATATCAAAGCATGCGTGGAATCCCCCATCACCGGCGACTATTAGTGTAAAATATAACCATGTGACGCGCCTGGCATCCCACCTCATCGCGGTGCATACATACACAATACATATATATATATCCCGCCTGGAATCACATCATCGCGATCCAGTGGTATAATAATACACCAATAGCATACATGAACACTAAGTCCCACCGGTGGTATAGCGTCTTGGGTCTACCTCACTTATACTCTTACCCGGGAGAAGGTGGTAAAGCGGTGGTATAGCATCTTGGGGTCTACCTCACTTATACTCTTACCACGGAGAAGGTGGTATAACGTCTGGGCTTGCCCGCCATTTATACTCTTACCCTATCTCGACCTGGTCACAAACAACACATAAAGCGTGTGGTACAGTGTCTTGGGGTTTACCCTCACTTATACTCTTACCCTGGAGAAGGTGGTATAACGTCTTGGGGCTTGCCCCTCATTTATACTCTTACCCTATCTCGACCGACCATCAAACAAGACATAAGCACTACCATGTCTTTTATAAAATCCGGGAATTTAACCCAAGTGCTACAAATAACGGAAGCATACGTGGAATCCCACATCGCTTCGATGCGTCCAAGTAACTTATAACAAGACAAATAGGCCTCCGTGAGAGTCGACATCGTAATAAAACATAATACTTGCACTCAAAGGCTATCACCAGACACATAGGCTAATTCTCAATTAATAAGTCAAAGTACTTATCAGGCACAAATAGAATAATTCTCATTTAACAAGCCAAAGTACTTATCGGGGCACAAATAGAATAATTCTCATTTAACAAGCCAAAGTACTAATCAAGGCATCACATAGAATTATTCTCAATTAAACAAGCCAAAGTACTTATCGGGGCACAAATAGAATAATTCTCATTTAACAAGCCAAAGTACTAATCAAGGCATCACATAGAATTATTCTCAATTAAGCGAGCCAAAGTACTACGTGCGCACATTCTTTTCAAAGACTCTTTCCAAATAAAACTTCCCCGATACTAACAACCGTAGTATCAAGTCCTATTCACCTTTCAAGACAAGTCACAATACCTTTTTAGAAAATACAATTACCGGCTTCTAAGTCAAGTGACTTCCTTATTTAAAACCTTAAGCAATTGGTACCTTTAAAACAATTTGCCCTTCCTTAACACAAGTTATTTCTTTGCTTACTCTATTAGAAAACCATACTCTTAACCTGCCATAAAGCCGTTATAACCACCTTCCCATAAAGCCGTTATAACCCTTTATGGTTTAGACCAACACGTTCATTTTATAACCAAGAGACTTCTACTTTTTGAAACCAAGTATTAAATACTTTCAAATAAATTCTCATAACTTTCAAAAATACAAATAGTCTCTTAACCCTTAGAAAACAAGTGACTCCTTTTATTATAAAACCTTAGGCAATTAATGCCTTAAAACAAGTGGCCTTTTCACTAAAATCAAATCACTTATCTTTCCATAAAGCAAATATAACTAACTTCCCATAAAGCCATATATTCACTTTATACCTTAGCCCAAAAACAATTTCCTATCCAAGGGACTTATACGTTTAAAACGGAACAAGTATCACATACTTTAAAACTCTTCAAGTCCCTTAACTTTAATAACACTTAAGACATCCTTTATACTTTCAAAGAAGTGAGTTAATCTCCCAACTCACCCGACTTGGCTATTCACAAACTAGTAAAGGATATCAAGGTGTTGTACGTCTACCGTACTACATACGTGCAACTAGTCATGCTCAAAGATAGGAAAAGTTCTACATAGAGTAGATCACACAACTACCTCTTAACTTCTAAGAGTAACAGAAACACGAAATGATACCACGGTATATTCCATACATAGAATCATGCCAAAGGAAGGAAGAGGTTCACATACCTCGCGACGATTGTCGACAAGTAGCAAAATGCTCCAAAGTACTTCAACCTCGAGCTATTCCATTCTTAGTGTGATACGCTATACTTAGTACATCAACCTATAATGGTCACCATACGTCCATTAATCTCTTACTTCATACGTAGAATATTCTAGGTGCTAAGTCGCTAAATTCTACGGAAAATCGGACAGCACCTCCTTTGTTTCTACTCACTTTGCCACCTTTTTCAAGGCCGAATACAATAACCAAACAGCCCCAATTGGCTCACAATTTAGAAGGTGGTCCAATACAAATGAATATCAAACTAATACAAACTACAAGTCCAAATTCGGCCACCTTGAGTTCAACAATACTAATTCTTATCCAATTTACATTTCAATCCTAACTTGGTAGCATAACATGATATCTAGTCGCGACAATTATAACTACTATAATCTTCAAGTCAATTATATGCGGCGATTCTAATAACGATCAAATTGTATTCCAACTTAACATGACTTACTTTCCATTTCGAACTTAAGCTACAAGTAGTCCATAATACTTATAAACTTCAACTTAACAACTTCATGCTAGCAACATGTAAAGTTAACAACAACAATATAAATAATCTTGTAACACTTTCAAAGAACAAGATTATACCTCAACAATTGTAATCGATCTTCAAAACCGGTTGCTCTTTAGCAACCTAGAGCCTCATAAAGACACCTCAATCCGATCCTTGATACCCTTAGAACCACACCAACAACTTTCCTTCAAACCTCAATCCAAAACCTAGAAAGCCACTAGGTTTTCACTTTGCGACTAACCCAAAACTATCTTTTCCGAGATTTTTCTATTGAGATATGCCTACAATACACATAGGACCTTGGTTTAAAGTGGAAGATTATTGGATAACAAACAAAAAAATTTCTTGTGGGAAGCTAGCCTAACCCGAGAGCACCTCCTGGATTCTTGAAATTCTTGGAAATTTTTCTAAGTGTCAAACTTGGTCTTGCTACTAGTAGTGTTATATAGAACCTGGAGGTCAGATGCAAACAATTGGGTGGTTTGGATGATCTCTAATTAAAATATCAAGACTTAGGACCCTTTGACTTAGTCAATTTTGTCAAGCTAATTAATTGGAAGACTTAGTCATCCTAAGGCTATGGTCAATGACCATTTTGGCCATGCCTAAAATCGTCCAAGGCATCAATAAGGGGTGACAAGTGTCGCCCACCCATTCGTCACAATATTACGTTTTCCGACAATTTCATAATTCCGAGAAATTTTTACAAGTCTCCAATCTTAACACTGTGAGTTCTTACGTACGTTCTTACACCATGTCCTGTAAATACGAGGTGTAACATTCTTCCCCCCTTAGAAACATTCGTCCTCGAATGTTCTTTCGGAGTCAAACTTATAATTAGCGACATAGTTCTCTTTCACAACCCCGACATACCAACAATGCCGCACATGGCCCTAATACTTAGACACGCATACCCGCCCATCACAAGCCCAAAAGAGGTTACCTTTTCGCACTTCCAACTCCTTCTAACATACATACATAACTTCCATACCTATTCGCCTCTAATCTGGAGTCACTCTATGAAACAATATAAGGTCATTTCCGCCACTACCCGGATTGGAACGGGCCCCCCAACCCGTGAAACAATTAACTAGACTTGGGCCTTACACCCTCGCGACCTGTCACGCAGAGGAACTACTACCAACTGATCCCACTCCATTCCAGCCACGGAGACCCGTAACAGTCCTCAACCACTCGTCGCACTTAACTCTTATCCTCGTCCGACTTAAAATCTTATTGCAGAGAAAACCTTATATACCTAAGGTCTCAAAGAATCAATATTCTTAGGCTCGCAATTTCCATGCTCCCAAACCTACCTTATCGCCCTCGTGAACGGTACAAAACTTCTCATAAAACCATAACCATGTTGTCTCGATCACAACAACCATTACATACTCTATACAGCCTTATCCGTATAATTCTCTTAAGCATACTACACTGATCTATTAACATGACATTCAGTTAGGTTCCTTAATATAGCTTCTAAGGGTCCACTACCCCATCGCATACCATCCTTTTCCAATTATCTCGAAATAAAACACAAAACCTTGGCGAAAATCCTTTAACTACTCCATACCTTCCCAGATCTAGTTAGTTTTACCAATTCTGGTACTTTAAAATCATTCTAGGCAACACGCGTCGACTCATACATAACTCCGTATAGATGTATGTCACAATACCAACTATACTATAATCATTACCAACTGGATACGCAATCCACATAGTCATTCCCGGTCATCACGCTTTCTCGTAGCAATCAACATAACTCGTTAGGGAGGGACGACCAACAATACTGACTCTATCGCACGATCTCGAGTGAGAAGAATGGAAACCAATCCTAAATGTCCTGCGGCCTCCGATTATAGATGTGGTGCACAACACACCGATAATCAAGACTTACTAGACACGATGCGTAGACACTTTCCGAGGACTAATCGCTCGATACCACTTTTGTCACGACTCCACCGGGATCGCGATGGCGCCCTACTCAGGCACCCTTACAGTAAACATCGGAGAAAATCAGCGAACATACATGAAACTTAGAAATAAAACATCGTAAGTAAAACAAAGTTAGCCGATAGGCTACCTTCCCGAACATATATAAAAACAACCGGCGATTGCCTCCTTTCTTTTACAAATCGACCCACCATATGTGAATACTGTACCCTAGGAATAACAATCGAATAACTGTATGACAGGGCCCACGCCATACCCTGAATATACATGAATCTACTACTCGTGGAAACCGTAGAGATAAGCCTCCGAGCAAATGGAGCTTTTCTCGAATCAACCGAGATCCTATGAGCAAGGATCACCAACACGGGTACCTAAAACTGCAGCATTTAACGCAGCTTCGGCGTGGCCCGCATAACAAAAATTTAGGAATATGGAGCAGAATATAACGATGATAAACAAATCATAATCGTACAAAGAATGACAAGGACAAGTATAAAAATACATACCGATCTCGCCGTGTCATTACCACTTATGAACTTAATCGCACTTATTATCGCTTTCCATTCCCAATAAAAGTTATAGTCACGTTCTTACGTACATTATTTAGAAAAAGAATCATTAAGTTCATTACCATATAACTTACTTATCTTTCATAACATAGTCCGCCCACTACGGAGGGACACATATACTACCCTACCAACTGGGACGCGATCAAGTCACACTAATATCAAAGCATGCCCGTGGAATCCCCATCACCGCCGATGCTATTAGTGTAAAATATAACCACGTGACGCGCTTCGTGGCATCCCACCTCACCGCCGGGCGCATACATACACAATACATATATATATATCACGCCGTGGAATCCCACATCACCGCCGATCCAGGTATAATAATACACCAATAGGCATACATGAACACCAAGTCCCACCGGTGGTATAGCGTCTTGGGGTCTACCTCACTTATACTCTTACCCCGGAGAATGTGGTAAAGCGGTGGTATAGCATCTTGGGTCTACCCTCACTTATACTCTTACCACGGAGAAGGTGGTATAACGTCTTGGGGCTTGCCTCATTTATACTCTTACCCTATCTCGTAGGTCGTCAAACAACACATAAAGCGGTGGTACGTCTTGGGGTTTACCCTCACTTATACTCTTACCTCAAGAATGTGGTATAACGTCTTGGGGCTTGCCTCATTTATACTCTTACCCTATCTCGACCGACCATCAAACAAGACATAAGCACTACCATGTCTTTTATAAAATCCGAATTTAACCCAAGTGCTACAAATAATCTAAGCATACCCGTGGAATCCCACATCACCGCTTCGGTGCGCCCAAGTAACTTATAACAAGACAACGCCTCCAACCGAGAGTCATGCATCGTAATAAAACATAATACTTGCACTCAAAGGCTATCACCAGACACATAGGCTAATTCTCAATTAACAAGCCAAAGTACTTATCGGGCACAAATAGAATAATTCTCATTTAACAAGCCAAAGTACTTATCGGGGCACAAATAGAATAATTCTCATTTAACAAGCCAAAGTACTAATCAAGGCATCACATAGAATTATTCTCAATTAAACAAGCCAAAGTACTTATCAGGGCACAAATAGAATAATTCTCATTTAACAAGCCAAAGTACTAATCAAGGCATCACATAGAATTATTCTCAATTAAAAAGCAAAGTACTACGTACGTACATTCTTTTCAAAAGACTCCTTTCCAAATAAAACTTCCCCGATACTAACAACCGTAGTATCAAGTCCTATTCACCTTTCAAGACAAGTCACAATACCTTTTTAGAAAATACAATTACCGGCTTCTAAGTCAAGTGACTTCCTTATTTAAAACCTTAAGCAATTGGTACCTTTAAAACAATTTGCCCTTCCTTAACACAAGTTATTTCTTTGCTTACTCTATTAGATAAAACCATTCTCTTAACCTTCCATAAAGCCGTTATAACCGACTTCCCATAAAGCCGTTATAACCCTTTATGGTTTAGACCAACACGTTCATTTTATAACCAAGAGACTTCTACTTTTTGAAACCAAGTATTAAATACTTTCAAATAAATTCTCATAACTTTCAAAAATACAAATAGTCTCTTAACCCTTAGAAAACAAGTGACTCCTTTTATTATAAAACCTTAGGCAATTAATGCCTTAAAACAAGTGGCCTTTTCACTAAAATCAAATCACTTATCTTTCCATAAAGCAAATATAACTAACTTCCCATAAAGCCGTTATATTCACTTTATACCTTAGCCCAAAACAATTTCCTATCCAAGGGACTTATACGTTAAAACGGAACAAGTATCACATACTTTAAAACTCTTCAAGTCCCTTAACTTTAATAACACTTAAGACATCCTTTATACTTTCAAAGAAGTGAGTTAATCTACCAACTCACCCTACTTGGCTATTCACAAACTAGTAAAGGATATCAAGGTGTTGTACGTCTACCGTACTACATACGTGCAACTAGTCATGCTCAAAGATAGGAAAAGTTCTACATAGTAGATCACACAACTACCTCTTAACTTCTAAGAGTAACAGGAAACATGAAATGATACCACAGGTATATTCCATACATAGAATCATGCCAAAGGAAGGAAGAGGTTCACATACCTCGCGACGATTGTCGACAAGTAGCAAAATGCTCCAAAGTACTTCAACCTTGAGCTATTCCATTCTTCAAGTAGGATACGCTATACTTAGTACATCAACCTATAATGGTCACCATCGTCCATTAATCTCTTACTTCATCGTAGAATATTCTAGGTGCTAAGTCGCTAAATTCTACGGAAAATCGGACAAAGACCTCCTTTGTTTCTACTCACTTTGCCACCTTTTCAAGGCCGAATACAATAACCAAACAGCCCCAATTGGCTCACAATTTGAAGGTGGTCCAATACAATGAATAACAAACTAATACAAACTACAAGTCCAAATTCGCCACCTTGAGTTCAACAATACTAATTCTTATCCAATTTCCATTTCAATCCTAACTTGGTAGCATAACATGATATCTAGTCGCAACCAATTATAACTACTATAATCTTCAAGTCAATTACACGCGATTCTAATAACGATCAAATTGTATTCCAACTTAACATGACTTACTTTCCATTTCGAACTTAAGCTACAAGTAGTCCATAATACTTATAAACTTCAACTTAACAACTTCATGCTAGCAACATATAAAGTTAACAACAACAATATAAATAATCTTGTAACACTTTCAAAGAACAAGATTATACCTCAACGAATTGTAATCCAATCTTCAAAACCGGTTGCTCCTTAGCAACCTAGAGCCTCATAAAGACACCTCAATCCGATCCTTGATACCCTTAGAACCACACCAACAACTTTCCTACAAACCTCCAATCCAAAACCTAGAAAGCCACTAGGTTTTCACTTTGCGACTAACCCAAAACTATCTTTTCCGAGATTTTTCTATTGAGATATGCCTACAATACACATAGGGACCTTGGTTTAAAGTGGGAAGATTATTGGATAACAAACAAAAAATTTCTTGTGGGAAGCTAGCCTAACCCGAGAGCACCTCCTTGGATTCTTGAAATTCTTGGAAATTTTTCTAAGTGTCAAACTTGGTCTTGCTACTAGTAGTGTTATATAGAACCTTGGAGGGTCAAGATGCAAACAATTGGGTGGTTTGGATGATCTCTAATTAAAATATCAAGACTTAGGACCCTTTGACTTAGTCAATTTTGTCAAGCTAATTAATTGGAAGACTTAGTCATCCTAAGGCTATGGTCAATGACCATTTTGGCCATGCCTAAAATCGTCCAAGGCATCAATAAGGGGGGTGACAAGTGTCGCCCACCCATTCGTCACAATATTACGTTTTCCGACAATTTCATAATTCCGAGAAATTTTTACAAGTCTCCAATCTTAACACTGTGAGTTCTTACGTACGTTCTTACACCATGTCCTGTAAATACGGGGTGTAACAAGGGTGGGGTTCAACTTATTGAACGCCAAAACCCTAGAAATTGAGAGGAAAATTGAACCCCCAAAACCCTAGAAATTGAGAGGAAAACTCCCTCCCTAAAAGTTCTCAACCAATTACAATTCAGTATTCAAAAAAACAAAAGAGACAAAGGAAACATCACCTTGGTGGGTGGTAGTGGTGGTGGTGGTCAACCTGCGGCATACTGGCGAGATAGAGGTAAAGACATTTAATGCCCTTGCCCAAAAAGGACGAACAACACTGGTAACAAGCAATAGTACACTGTGGTGTTGCCATTTTTGGCGTGAAATCGAAGAGAGAGATGACAACCTAGGATCTTCTTCGTTGGGTACGAAAATAGGAAAGGGGAAAGGTACTTGGGCATTTTATGCCTTAAACATGGGGCTTGGGCTCTAATATTTTGATCTGGGCTCGGTTGAAGCAAAAGTAGAAGAAGCCCAAATGTATTTTAATGGTAATCAATTGCGGTAACATTTTTCAAATGTGGTCACATTTTAAATTAAGAAAAGACCAAATAAATACGTAAATAGCCTAATTAAATTACTAGCTACATTTTGAACCCGAGTATGATACTACTTAGGATTTAGGAAATTCAAATTGTGAAAAAATCTTTTAATATACGTGCTTTGTATTTGTGAATCATTGTTATAGCAATTAACGTCCTTATAGACGTATTTATAGATACTGGTGAGTAGGTATCAAAGAAATCTACACCTTCATTTTGTCTAAACCCTTTGGCTACTATACATGCTTTGTATTTTTCTATAGTACCATCAGGCCTTAGTTTCCGTTTGAAAATCCATTTATGGCCTATTGGTTTTTGTCTCGGAGGGAGATCAACCAATTTCCATGTATTATTTTTTACAATGGATTCTACCTCACTTTGGATAGCCTCCTTCTAATAAGGTGCTTCAGATGATTCCATAGCAGCCTTATATATTTGAGGTTCTCCTTCAACGGAAAAGGTCATAAAATCCGATCCAAAATCTTTGGCGATTTTTCCACGTTTATTTCTCCTTGGTTCAAAATTTTCTTCTTGAACCAATGAAGTAAGATTATCATCATTTTGGTTTGACTCATCTTGAGGCAGTGCCCTCTTCTTATTATTAGGAACACTTTTGTTGTCTTTGTAAGGAAAAATATCCTCAAAAAATTCTGCTTCCAAAGATTCCACAAGTGTATTTTTGTGAATACCTTCAACATCGGAATGATACACCAAAAACTTATTTGCTGCACAATTATTGACATGACCAATATAAATGCAATCCACCATTTTTTGTCCAAGTTTAGTTCTCTTAGATAAAGGAACTTGAACTTTCGCTAGGCAACCCCACACTTTCATTCTTTTGAAAGTTGGCAATCTTCCTTTGCACAATTCATAAGGAGATTGATCATTTTTCTTTTGAGGAATTTTTGTCCAATATCATGTTTGCAGTAATCAATGCCTCACCCCATAGACTAAGGGGTGCCCCGAACTAATCAACATAGAATTTATCATATTCTTCAATGTTCTATTTTTACGTTCGGCAACTCCATTTTGTTTTGGAGTATATGGCGCAGTGGTTTGATGAACTATACCATGAGTAGAACAAAATTATTTGAACTCATTCAATTGATATTCACCACCTCTGTCTGACCTTAGAATTTTAATTCTTTTATCAAGTTGGTTTTCCACTTCCGCTTTGTATGTTTTAAACATGTTCAAAGCCTCATCTTTGGTATGTATTAAGTATACATAGCAAAATTTACTGCAATCATCGATAAACGATATGTAGTAATTATTTCCTTCACGCGATGGGGTTGCTTGACAATCACACAAATCACTATGAATTAAACCAAACACTTCATTTGATTTCACAATATATTTATGAGGATGACTTGCATATTTTGACTCTATGCAAACCCCACATTTACTCATTTTGTTCATAGAACACTTTGACAACATGTCTATCTTTACTATTCTTTGTAAGGAACGATAATTAAGATGGCCTAATCGATAATGCCATAAAGAAGGGGAATCAACAACATACATAGAAGCAGTGCTATTGCATGCGTTTTCATTAATAATGGCAACTACCTGAGTAGGTACACTGCTTAGTTTGAAGAGCCCCTCACTGAGGTAACACTTTCCTACATACACTCCACATTTGGTTTGTACAAATTTGTCAGATTCTATTACAATTTTGAAGCCTTTGTTACTAAGAACAGGTCCAGAAATCAGATTCTTACAAATTTCAGGCACGTGCAACACATTTGTGAGCACAAGATCGTTCCCGGAAGTGAGTCTTAACGTCACATTCTCTTTCCCTTCTACCTTCACAGCAGCGACATTTCCCATGAACAATGGTTCTCCATCCTTGATGGCTTGGTAAGATGAAAAAGTGTCCTTCTATGAACATACATGCCTTGTAGCAACCGTGTCCATCCACCAATCGGTTGAATTGGTAATCAAATTTTCTTGTGTAGTAACAACACCAATAAATTGGTTCTTAGTTTCAGCCAGGTTGGTTTGGTTGACATTACTCGAACCTCCAATACCACCACCTTTTACTCTTGCGAAGGCGACAATCTTTTGCCCAGGTTTTCCACATACCCAACATAGTTCCGGTTGTGGTTTCTTGAATGCATTGGTCCTTTGTGTGGCTAGTGCATTCCTCCCGGTTGCAAAAGATGGCTTGACACCAACAAATTTTCCCTTGCCTTTATGAAACTTGGCCTTGGAAGCATTGCCTTCTACCATGTTGGCATTAGGCTCTAATGAAACAACATCAGCCCTTTCATTCTTCCGGTTGTCCTCTTCAACACAAATTTTTCAGAACCAGTTGCTCAAAACTCATCTCCTCGGTTAGATGTTTCAAATAAACCTTAAAGTCCTTCCATAAAGGAGGTAATTTTTCAATAATAGCACAAACAAGGAAATATTGGTTAAGGCACATACCTTCAACCTCTAGTTCATGAAAAATGACCTGGAGTTCCTCCACTTGCTTGACAACTGCCTTTGCATCGCTCATCTTGAATGTCACTCCCCGAACTCCAGGCCCGCGACTGGTGCCCTACTTGGGCACCCTTCTATTCATACAACACAATAAACCGCGGAAGATAAATAACACTCATTGTTTTCTTAAACAAAGGCAAAGCCGATAAGGCTGCCATAATATAAGTCACCCGAAAGGGTCTACACTGTTCAACAATGTAAATACAACTCTAGCCAGTCCAGCCCACATATGAATACAGACCTCTAAGATTTTGGACAAATACTATGACGGGACAAGGCCCCGCTGCACTCAATATACCTAGCAATAATGACAAGCTCCGGAATATTGGAGCTATCCCATAAAGCTGAACAAGGATCCTAAGCTCGCGGATCCACAACTGAGTACCTAGACCTGTGGACATGAACGCAGCCCCCCGGAGAAAGGGGGATCAGTAGAACAATAATGTACCAAGTATGTGAACATAAGGTACTGTAAATAAACTCATAACAGGACAAATATGATAGGGACAAGTATGAAAATCAAATACCAGATCCAACCGTGCCATGTAGCAGAAGAGTACCTTTTCAAAACGAGACTTATTACTTAATCATGGACGCACTCACATGGTTTCAAATATACTTTTTTTTCTTCAAACAAGAGTCATGAAATAAGATCCCAACTATCCCACTTTCAAAAATAAGAAATTATGGATCTTCTCACATAATCTCAACTATCACATTTTCAAATAAGAAATTATGGACATTCTCACATAATCTCAACTATCACATTTTCAAATAATGAATTATGGACATTCTCACATAATCTTAATGTCACGACCCGACCCGACCGATCGCATCGTGCCTACCCGCACCCTTTCGATATACATCGAGAATAGCAATGAACATACACAACTTATAAAATGCTTAAACATAAAATAATAACAAAGTTAGCCGATAAGGCCACCTTCCGTACAATATACGCAATAAAACAATACATTTTTTTTTACAACCCAATCCACAAATGCGACTACAGACCTCTAAGAATAACAACTCTGGCGGGACAGGGCCCCGCCATACCCCTGAATATACAACGACCGACAATACCAGGGATAAGCCTCCGGAATAAAGGAGTTTCTCAACAGCTGAACAATGATCCTAAGAGCGAGGATCAGCAACCTGTACTCTACCTGCGGCATGAACGCACTTCAAGGAGGTCGAGACAACATGTACCAAATATGTGAAACCGAAAGATCAGAATGAAATCATAAGTCTATAGTAAAATCGAGACATGTATGATAACTCAATTAATAAGACACAAAGGCCTTACTAACAATGAGAGTAATCAAAAGTATAGGTAGCAAATCCACTAAACAGTGGTATAACGATCTGGGATTTACCTCATTTATACTCTACCACAAGCGGTGGTATAACGATCTGGGATCTACCTCGATATACTCTTACCCGAAGAAGGTGATAAAGCAGTGGTATAACGATCTTGGGAGCTACCCTCGATATACTCTTACCCCGAGAAGGTGGTATAACGATCTTGGGATTTACCCTCGATATACTCTTACCCTATCTCAACTGCCATCATACATAACATAAGCCCTACCGCTTATCATACATACCATAAGCACTACCGCTTATCATACAATAAATAAGCAAGTTAAGAAATCCCCTAACTTCTTATTAGTCTTATTCATATACACTCTCATTTTAGTTTACTTAAGGCACTAACGTGTCATTATAAATCCGAGTTTAACCCAAAGTACTACGTGCTTCTATTCTTTTAAAATGACTCATTTTCATATAAAACTTCCAAGATACTAATAACCGTAGTATCAAGTCATAACTACATTTTAAGACAAGTCACAATACCTTTTTAGAAAATACATTTTCGGGCTTCTAAATCAAGTGACTTCTTTCTTTTAAAACCTAAAGCAATTGATGCTTTTAAATCAATTTGCCTTTCGTTATTTCAAGTCATTTAACATACTTAAATTACTTAGAGTAAACCACTCTTTTTAACTTTCCATAAAGCTATTATAACCAACTTCCCATAAAGCCGTTATACTAGCTTTATACATTAGCAACTTACATACTTCTTTATAACCAAGAGACTTAAACTTTCCAACAAAACAAGTATCAATAATACTTTCAACATACTTAAAGTCTCTTATCTTTTGAAAACCAAGATATCCTTAATATTTAAACAAGTGAGTTAATTCCCTAACTCAATCAACTTGGACATTCTTAAAATAAGCCAAGGATATAAAATGGACCTAGATTGTCAAAATCTTGTACGTCTACCGTACTATACATTTACAACTTGTTCATGCTCAATAGATAAGAAAGTTCCACATACCTCTTCGGTTTAATCCACTTGCTAAGTCCAATTCGCCGTACGTAGTATGTCAACCTATAATGACCATAGTACGTCTATTAACTTCTTACTTCAAACGTAGAATATTCCAAGTGCAAAGTCACTAAATTCTACGGAAAATCTGACAAAGACTTCCTTTGTTTCTACATACTTTGCCACCTTTTTCAAGGCCAAATTCAATAACCAAACACGCCACATTTAAGGCCCAACAAAGTAGTTAACAATAGGGGATTACACGCTTAATCAAGACATGTAAAATTCCGCCCCACAATATAAAACAAACTAGTCTAAACTACAATGTCAATTCGGCAATTAGGGCAACAATACCAATTCTTCTTCCAATTTCTTTTCAATCCAAGTGGTTTAATATAACATGTTATCTAGCCACAATTGATTATAACTACTACAATCGTCAAATAGGTAAACATGCGACGATTCTAATTATCGACCAAATTGTATTTCAATTTCAAATGGCTTAACATGTCATTTTCGGATTTGAGCTTCCAAATTTCCATAACACTTATCAATCTTCATAACACATATCACATGATCATTTCTAACTTATAATAACATGGAATCTTCAATTACAAAAGTAAGACGAAGATTATACCTCATTTAGCCCAAATATGATCCAAGACTACAAGTCGATCCTTAGCAACTTTAGCTCCTCCTTTCGACGTTCCAATCCAATCCAAGCAACCCTTAGAAGCTTATGAAGAACTCATATTCAATTTCCAACTTCAAAGTTGAAGAACTCCTTAACTTTCTGCCTTGCGACTAATACGAAAACGCCACTTTTCCGGGATCTTTCTATTGAGATACCCTTACAATACTCTTAGGAACCTTGGTTTAAAGTATGGGAATTATTGGACAACAATTAAAAAAAAATCCCTTGAAAACCTAGCATTGCCGTGAGCTTCATAGTGCACAAGAACAAGATTTCAAAATATTTTCTAAGTGTGGAGAATGACAAAGTCTTGCACTACTAGTGTACATATATAACATAATGGAGGGTCTAGATTAGTACATATGGATGGCTTGGATGAGTTTCACATGGATCTTGCCCAAGTGGCCCTTGGACTTTAGTCAACAATGTCAAGCTTCAAGACTTTAGCAAGACTTACTCATCATTTTAATGGTCAAATGACCCTTTTGCCCATGGTAAATTTCGTCCAAGACAACCTAAGGGGGGGGGGTGACACGTGTCGCCCTCCCATTCGTCGCAATATTCGTTTTCCGACAATTCCATAATTCCGATAAATTTACTCGTCT
This sequence comes from Przewalskia tangutica, assembly GCA_029844215.1. Classification (NCBI taxonomy): domain Eukaryota; kingdom Viridiplantae; phylum Streptophyta; class Magnoliopsida; order Solanales; family Solanaceae; genus Przewalskia; species Przewalskia tangutica. The sequence goes on from CM056722.1 coordinate 135,555,309, forward strand.
CAAAACTTAACATTTTTGAGTTCTTACGTACGTTCTTATAAACATATCCTGAAATTCCGGGGTGTAACATTCTTCCCCCTTTAGAAACATTCGTCCCCGAATGTTCTTTCGGGAGTCAAACTTAAAGATAGCGACATAGTCTTCTTTTACAACCCCTACATACCAATAATACCACACGATGCCACACCACAATACTCATACTAAAATGTCAAGATGAACCCCATGTGTCAACGTCGGTCATCTGCATAAAGCTTCTGCTGACTCTAAGCTTACTAATAATCTTTCCCGGATAAGCTTCGCCTTATCCACGTGTTGAATCAAGTCTGGACCAAATAACTGAACCTCGCCTATGTCGAACCATCCAACCAGCGATCTACACTTTCTTACATACAAGGCCTCATACAGGGCCATCAGAATACGGGAAGGGTATCTGTTATCGTACGTAACACAACAAGAGGCAATTAACCCTCCCGGATAGTTCTGAAATCAAGAACACAGGCCCGCAACCTATCCTCAAGTGCCTGGATAGTACGCTCTGCCTGTCCATCGGTCTGAGGGTGTAATGCAACACTGAGACTCACATGTGTCCCTAAAACCCTTCTGAAAAACCTCCAGAAGTTATCTGTGATCGAGCTCATCTGTCTGACATCATAAGCGTAGGAACCCCGTGCAGTCTCACAATCTCTCTGCTATACAAGCTAGCATAATCCTCAGTCGAGTAAGTGGTCCTAACCGGAAGGACACAACTTGTTTCGCCAGCCCATTTACCATGACCCCCAGGGAGTCGCACTTCCTCCGAGTACGATGCCACCCTGTAACAAGATCCATATTAAATACCTCTCATATCTAGGTTGGGATTTCATTCGCCTGCAATAGCCCACTGGGCTTCTGGTGCTCAACCATGACCTGCTACTAACTCGGACACTAAGCAGTAAACTCCGCTATGTCCCGTTTTCGGTCATCTTACCCATACATACATCCGAGGTCACGACACAACTTAGTCGACCGAACAATTAGAACAATAAGCCTTTGATGCCTCTCCTAAAACTCTGTGACTAGTCCTCAGCATCGGGTACACGCAATCTATCCTCATCTCACAACACCCCATCCGTGTTACTCAAACAGCTCTTCTCTTCTGAGAGCCGATCTCGATATCAGATCATCACTAGATCCTCATATTGTCGCCTCTTTACCTCCTCAACGACGGAAGACTCGGAACCTCTGGATCTAAACTTCATTAACCTTGAAACAATAATCGAACCCCGCTCAGAATGAAGAATCTCACGAGCACGCCCGTTTATCTGTCGCCTATCCGGCGGACTACCCTTAGATCCACGAAAAAGAGTATACAGAATCGCCTTGGCTTTCCGGATGGTACAGATATCAATATCACAATTCTTGAGTAACTCTAACCACCATCTTTGCCGCAAATTCTACCGCCTCGACTGCAGTATACCGAGTCTTTTGTGGTGCAAAAATATCCACATGAAGTGCAGATATACGCCATGCCCCCAAATCTTCAAGGCATGATTTAACCGCCACTCTAAATCGTGAGTGGCGTAATTTCCTTTCCCGCTTCCCTAACTACCGGAAAACATAGGCTCTATCCTTATCGGGTTGCAAGACACAACCTAGCCCAATACCCAACGTGTTATCATAATAACTTAACCTCTAGTCTCACGGGAGGGTTAAAAACTGTAGTCGTGGTCAACTTATCTTCCAATAATCGAAAGCCTTTCTTATTCTGCGAAATATTCGTATCCTTAATCTCACTTATGGTTCCTGTTTCCCTTTCTCTGCTGCAACCAAACTTGGTCACTAACTTAGAATTGATTCTTCTGCTTGTCTCCTAGCTAAGACTTCCTGTCAATCATAACTTAGGGGGGGAGATTTTCTTGATCTCGTCAAGTAGTAACCCGATGCTACCACCTTTCCTCGAGGTGTTCTTACTGCCCATTATTTACTAATGGTCTTACACTAGTCTGGGGTAATCATATCTCGTGCAACTTACATAACCATAGTCGTATTCTCCTTTATCATTCTGGTCATAACCTTACCTTATGCTTATTATTAGCAAAAGTATTTCTATCTTGGTTCATAATCGTACAGTTTCATATATGCGTACTACCTGCATTTTTCCTTACGACATTTCCTCGACCACTTCGTAACGTCGTTCTTAATTACCCCAACACAATACTTTTCCCACAGTTACCTAAAATCAGAACCTATGGCATGACGATTCTAAAGACCTTACCAGTCTCCTATCCTTCGTCTAACAACATGGGTACACACAACCCCATAATACGTAAACGCCCTTTTTCGTGGGAGAGAACTTATCTCTATCAAAATCTAAATCATCAAGCGCCACCTTAATCGTATAGATTTTCAAAATCTACCTAAGATGCCTCGACCTTCCGCCAAAGACTGTGACTTATTTTATTCTTGCCTTGCACGCTTTCCTCGAATTATCCAGGAAGGTCGTGGCCCGACCGCCACACCAAACCAACTCCAAGTACCTACTAGGGCACTTAACATAAATTCCTTCAAATTCAATTATTACTTACTTCTGCCAATTTACCTCGAATGAACAAGTCACACGGACTTATAAAAACAATGATGTCAAAGAAGGAAGGATAATTCATCGTTACCACCACTTCTCTTCCTTTACACCGATAATCACCTACTAAAACTCAAATCGAGCCAATCTCTCTCTCAGCCAACGTTGGCATAACAAGAGGCCAACTAGCCCGCATAATGACCTCAATGTCATCATAACACCGCTAGGTCTCTAGGGTCCAACGATCAGACGTTATCGAAAACTATTATCTACCGCCGGCTACCACCCAACACTCACTGTAGTCACCTCGAAAGGTCCTCATGGATTCGGGCTTTATTTCTTTACACTTGGTTGCTCTCTTTTCACCGGTCGTATTTCTTCCGCATTTCCAAACTTATACTAGCATACATACATAAATTCCATACTAACTCTGACCTCCACTCTTTGGAGTTACTAAATTAAACAACATAAGGCCAGTTCCGGCTCTCACAACCTGGTTCGAGTGGAATGCGTCCACGAACCCGTAAAACGATTAACTAGACTTGGGCCTTGCACCCTCGTGACCCTGTCGCCACGCGGGACTACTATCAACCGATCCCATTCCATTTCAAAGGCTGGGCGACCCTTAATAGGTCCTCAACTCGACTCGGCGTCGTATTTAACTCTTTTCCTTGGTCTGTCTTAACTTTACTACCCGAGAAGGCCTTATATATCTAAGGTCTCGGTGGTTATCAACATTCCTAGGCTCACAATTTCCATGCTCCAAGCCTAACTTATCAGTCCCCCCGTAAACGGGTACAAAAACTTCTCAATATACTATAATCGTGTTGTCTTGACCATAACAACCATACTTACTCCATACGGATCTCACCCGTACCATTCTCTTAATCATACCACGTAGCTTAACCTATTAACATAGTCTTCCATTTAGTCCCTTAATTATAACCTCTTAAGGGTCCATTACATTCTCACACAACTCATCATCACCTAATTATCTCAAATTAGCACGTAAAACTTTGATGAGAGTTCCTTAACTGTTCATACCTTCCCGGTATTTTTAGTCCTTACCAAGTCCTGGTAATCTAAAATCATTCTAGGCAACACGCGTCTGACCCTCATACATAAATCCGTATAGTTGTATGTCACAATACCAACTATACTACAAACATTACCAACCTGGATACGCAATCCACATAATCTTTCTCGGTCATCACGCTTTCTCGTAGCTGCAAACAACATAACTTGTTAGGGAGAGACGACCCTAACCATACAGCTCTATCGCACGATCTCAGAGTGAGAAGAATGGAAACCAATCCTAAATGTCCTGCAGCCTCCTGATTATAGATGTGGTGCACAACACACCGATAATCAAGACTCTACTAGACACGTTCTGAGACACTTTCCGAGGACTAATCGCTCGATACCACTTTTGTCACGACCCAGGCTCGCATCGTGCCCTACACAGGCACCCTTTTGGTATACATCGAGAATAGCAATGAACATACACAACTTATAAAATGCTTAAACATAAAATAATAACAGGCTAGCCGATAAGGCCACCTTCCGTAGAATATACGCAATAAAACAATACATTTGTTTTTACAACCCAATCCACAAATGTGACTACAGACCTCTAAGAATAACAACTCTGGTGGGACAGGGCCCCGCCATACCCCTGAATGTACAACGACCGACAATACCAGGGATAAGCCTCCGGAATAAAGGAGCTTCAACGGTGAGCAGTGATCCTAAGAGCGAGGATCGAACTCAGACTACTGCGGCGTGAACGCACTTCGAGGAGGTCAAGATAACATGTACCAAATATGTGAAACTTAAATTACTGTAATAAAATCATAAGTCTATAATAAAACTGGAGACAGGTATGATAACTCAATTAACAGTACACAGTGCCTTACTAACAATGAGAGTAATCAAAAGTATAGGTAGCAAATCCACGGAAACAGGTGGTATAACGATCTTGGGGATTTACCCCTCATTTATACTCTTACCCTGAAGCAGGTGGTATAACGATCTTGGGGATCTACCCCTCAGATATACTCTTACCCTGAAGAAGGTGGTAAAGCAGGTGGTATAACGATCTTGGGGAGCTACCCCTCAGATATACTCTTACCCTGGAGAAGGTGGTATAACGATCTTGGGGATTTACCCCTCAGATATACTCTTACCCTATCTCAACTGGCCATCATACATAACATAAGCCCTACCGGCTTATCATACATAACATAAGCACTACCGGCTTATCATACAATAAATAAGCAAGTTAAGAAATCCCCCTAACTTCTTATTAGTCTTATTCATATACACTCTCATTTTAGTTTACTTAAGGCACTAACGTGTCATTATAAATCCGGGAGTTTAACCCAAAGTACTACGTACTTCTATTCTTTTAAAATGACTCATTTTCATATAAAACTTCCAAGATACTAATAACCATAGTATCAAGTCATAACTACATTTTAAGACAAGTCACAATACCTTTTAGAAAATACATTTTCAGGCTTCTAAATCAAGTGACTTCTTTCTTTTAAAACCTTAAGCAATTGATGCCTTTAAATCAATTTGCCTTTCGTTATTTCAAGTCATTTAACATACTTAAATTACTTAGAGTAAACCACTCTTTTTAACTTTCCATAAAGCTATTATAACCAACTTCCCATAAAGCCGTTATACTAGCTTTATACATTAGCAACTTACATACTTCTTTATAACCAAGAGACTTAAACTTTCCAACAAAACAAGTATCAATAATACTTTCAACATACTTAAAGTCTCTTAACTTTTGAAAACCAAGATATCCTTAATATTTAAACAAGTGAGTTAATTCCCTAACTCAATCAACTTGGACATTCTTAAAATAAGCCAAGGATATCAAATGAACCTAGATTGTCAAAATCTTGTACGTCTACCGTACTATACATTTACAACTTATTCATGCTCAAGAGATAAGAAAGTTCCACATACCTCTTCGGTTTAATCCACTTGCTAAGTCCAATTCGCCGTACGTAGTATGTCAACCTATAATGACCATAGTACGTCTATTAACTTCTTACTTCAAACGTAGAATATTCCAAGTGCAAAGTCACTAAATTCTACGGAAAATCGGACAGCACTTCCTTTGTTTCTACATACTTTGCCACCTTTTTCAAGGCCGAATTCAATAACCAAACACGCCACATTTAAGGCCCAACAAAGTAGTTAACAATAGGGGATTACACGCTTAATCAAGACATGTAAAATTCTGCCCCACAATATAAAACAAACTAGTCTAAACTACAATGTCAATTCGGCAATTAGGGCAACAATACCAATTCTTCTTCCAATTTCTTTTCAATCCAAGTGGTTTAATATAACATGTTATCTAGCCACAATTGATTATAACTACTACAATCCTCAAGTAGGTAAACATGCGACGATTCTAATTATCGACCAAATTGTATTTCAATTTCAAATGGCTTAACATGTCATTTTCGGATTTGAGCTTCCAAATTTCCATAACACTTATCAATCTTCATAACACATATCACATGATCATTTCTAATTTATAATAACATGGAATCTTCAATTACAAAAGTAAGACGAAGATTATACCTCATTTAGCCCAAATATGATCCAAGACTACAAGTCGATCCTTAGCAACTTTAGCTCCTCCTTTCGACGTTCCAATCCACTCCAAGCAACCCTTAGAAGCTTATGAAGAACTCATCTTCAATTTCCAACTTCAAAGTTGAAGAACTCCTTAACTTTCTGCCTTGCGACTAATACGAAAACGCCACTTTTCCGGGATCTTTCTATTGAGATACCCTTACAATACTCTTAGGAACCTTGGTTTAAAGTATGAGAATTATTGGACAACAATTGAAAATTTTTCCCTTGAAAACCTAGCATTGTCGTGAGCTTCATATTGCACAAGAACAAGATTTCAAAATATTTTCTAAGTGTGGAGAATGACAAAGTCTTGCACTACTAGTGTACATATATAACATAATGGAGGGTCTAGATTAGTACATATGGATGGCTTGGATGAGTTTCACATGGATCTTGCCCAAGTGGCCCTTGGACTTTAGTCAACAATGTCAAGCTTCAAGACTTTAGCAAGACTTACTCATCAATTTAATGGTCAAATGACCCTTTTGCCCATGGTAAATTTCGTCCAAGACAACCTAAGGGGGGGTGACACGTGTCGCCCTCCCATTCGTCTCAATATTCGTTTTCCGACAATTCCATAATTCCGATAAATTTACTCGTCTCAAACCTTAACATTTTTGAGTTCTTACGTACGTTCTTATAAACATATACTGAAATTCCGGGGTGTAACACTTAACTATCACATTTTCAAACAATGAATTATGGACATTCTCACATAATCTCAACTATCATATTTTCAATTAATGAATTATGGACATTCTCACATAATCTCAACTATCACATTTTCAAACAATGAATTATGGACATTCTCACATAATCTCAACTATCACATTTTCAAATAATGAATTATGGACATTCTCACATAATCTTAACTATAATCACGATCATGGACTTATCTCACATGATCTAAATACAATCACAATCACAATCATAGACTTATCTCACATGATCTAAATACAATGACAATCATGGACTTATCTCATATGATCTCAATACAATCACAATCATGGACTTATCTCACATGATCTAAATACAATCACAATCATGGACTTATCTCACATGATCTCAATACAAGTCGTACATATACATATAATATCCATGGGATTCAATCCCAAAAGCACTATTAGGGAATTGCACCCAAAATCAACATTTACAACAATTTCCATTACTTCCTAACGACTCTTACCAACATCTCCCATAAGACTTGGTAAGAACTTAGGCATAATTAAGACAAGTATACCTTCATAATAAAGTTACGTATACTCCAATAACAAGACAAGTATACTTCACATAATAAAGCCACATATGCTTCATATAATCTAGTCTCTTATACTCACGTATACTTCAATAACAAGGAAAATATACTTCACATAATTAAGCCACATATGCTTCATATAATCTAGTCTCTTATACTCATGTATACTCCAATAACAAGACAAGTATACTTCACATAATCAAGTCACATAACTTGGAAAATAAAGTCTCATAATCTTTTAAAGAAATCAAGTCTCATAACTTTAAATCAAATCTCTTAACTTTAGAAATCAAGTCCCATAGCTTTAAAAATAAAGTCTCATAATCTTTTAAAGAAATCAAGTCTCATAACTTTAAATCAAATCTCTTAACTTTAGAAATCAAGTCCCATAACTTGAAAAAATAAAGTCTCATAATCTTTTAAAGAAATCCAGTCTCATAACTTTAAATCAAATCTCTTAACTTTAGAAATCAAGTCCCATAACTTGAAAAATAAAGTCTCATAATCTTTTAAAGAAATCAAGTCTCATAACTTTAACTCAATTCATTTACTTCAAATACATCAAGTCACATAGACTCACCAAAATCAAGTCACATAGGCTTTCCAAATAATCATATCAAAAGAAGGAAGGATAGTTCACATACCTCGTTGGCGACTAACCCAAACGACAAGTAGCAATACACTCCAATGTACTTCAACCTTATTGGCTATTCCACAAGCCAAGTAGAATGACGATAACACTTCTATCAATATCATACTTACTAGTATAAGACTTATACCAAATAATGACCCTCTAATTCTACGGAAATTTGGGCAGCACTTCCTTTGTTTCCACGTACTTTTCCACCTTTTCCAAGGCCCGTATTCATCAAGCAACAAGCCACATTTAAGGCACAACCAACAGTTAACCAAAGGGGATTACACGCCTAACTTGACGTGTAAATTTTTTCCCCACAATCACATTAAAACAGTCTATAAAACAGTCCATAATTCTCGGCACAAAACAATCCACAATTCTACAATATTAAGGGTACAATGTGAAGCATTTAACACCCTTTTTATACCCTTATTCTTTAGGACTTTCATTAGCCATTTTACCACATTAATCATGCATATTAGGGGCTGATTTTCCAGCTTATATGCACCCCAAAACAGTACATAAAACAACATCCCAACGTCTAACAGTTTTGGGCAGTTTTCGTCCAACAACAACTACAACAATCCAAAGTCCTTTTCCTTAATTCCTTTTATTCCAATTCAAGTTCCAACATGCTATACAAGTTATATAATCTATCAACTATAATATTTCCTTCATTATATAACATGTACCAAGTGTAAATAAAGACAATAACCAACGAAATCCGAAAACCTCAAAATTAGTCTAGCTCTCGGCCAAGCCTTAAAAAATTGTCCAAACACTTTTTAATCCTCATTATTTTTAGTACAAGTTCATCCATACATTATAACAATAAGTAATATCCAATTACTTTAAAAGAAGAAGGACTTTTACCTCATTTGTGCCCCAAAACGCCCCAAAACAGTCCGGTCTTTATTGGTCCGCAGTTTTCGTTTTGCTCCACTTCTTCAAGATCCAATCACATATATGTATCCCCTACAACCTTAGGAGTAACTTCCCTTCACGTTCCATCACCAAAAAGTCAACGAAAAACCCTAAAATCTCTAACCCTAGCCATGGCCCAAATGGGATTTGAGGTTAATGGTGGTTTATCTTGGCTTAACACTTGGTTAGGGTTCTTAATCTTGTATTATGAACTAAGCTTGGAAGATTTAAGGATCTTGGTCTTCAATAATGGCCCTTGGCCGAAATCTTGAGAGAGAAGAGATAGAACTTGTGTATTGAAAATATTTTCTAAGTGTAGATAAGTCTTGCAAGCTCTCTTGATATATATAAATATCTACAAGTGTAGCAAGACAAGTGGAGTGGGACCCACTTGTCTTCAAAATATCTAAAGTCCAAGTCCAAGTCAAAGTCAAGTGGAGGGGTGACACGTGTCGCCCTCCGATTGATCCAAAATATTATAATTTTTCGAAGGTCCCCGCGAAATTGTGAAATTCTCGGCGGACCCCATATTATCAATTCCAATACCTTATAATCCAATACAAAGTCCATAAATTCAATTAGAAGTATTAAACTTCAAGTTAATATTTTTTCCGTCGTCACATTTTTCCGAAATTTTCCTTTAACAAAATGTAATAATTCTTTCCTTCCAATATTCAAATCTTCTTTCCTTAATCACGTCCTCAAATCAATGTCATGGAATTATGGGGTGTAACATTAAAGTTGAGAAACTTTCCGATGACGAACTTCTTAGAACAAGTAACTTCAGTTTTGTACTTGTTCTCCAATGACTGCCATAACTCGCGTGCTGATCCGAACGTGGAGTATATATCATAGAGAGTATCATCTAAGGCGTTGAGAATGTAGTTCTTGCAAAGAAACTCTTGGATTCACTAAGTCTCAATAGCCTTCAGTCTTTCGGCTCTCTCCGCATCAGTAGGAGCATTCTCCCATTCTCTTTCCGGCAATGTCGTTGGAGCCTCAGCAGTCAATACATTTGCCAAATGAAGAGTGGTCAAATAAAATAACATCTTTTGTTTCCAGCATTTGAAATCAGAACCCTTGAATTTCTCGGGTTTCTCCACATGGTTTTTCACCATTGATGATCTAGATTGATACATTCTTGCAAATCAGGAAATAATATTTCGCTGAAAATTTTGCAAACTCAACAATGTCAGAAAAATGTATTTTCTTTAGATTTTTTTGTCTTAGATTGTTAGTTCCAATCTAGTCTCATCAATGAATAATCACAGTAATATTAAAGTATTTCAATATGAACTTTAAATTAACAACAATAAGTACAACAAATACTTAAACACATACTAACTTGGAGTAGATAGAGGCCTGTTTGATGCAGTGTCCTAAGACAAAAATTCATCCCCTTGTGTTGTAGTTATTCGGACGTCTGCCTTGAGGATACAACTATCTAAGTGAGAGTTCTAGCACAAGAACTTCACTTCTGGCGAATTTACTTTATGTGTTTTTCTAGAAAATATCTCTTAATGAAGAAGATAAAGCTAGAGCAACAATCTTAGATCATTAGTTGTGTTTTAATGATAGATTGTAATGTAATGAGTATTGTGTATCTTCAAACAAGTAGTCCACATGCTTTATAGCATGAATTTTCATCCATGGAAGCTTTTCACTTAAAGGTTGTGACCTTGTGTGAAGAGACACAACTTTTGGTTCAAACTGGATTTTCCCGTTGGATTAGAGTCGCGGCCCTTCGGCATTGGCGCCGCGGCGCTGACACCTGTGCCGCGGCTCTTCCCCATAGCACCGAGGCACTGTAAAATCTTCAAAGCTCTCTGAAGTTTTGGCGCCGTGGCGCTGCTTCTCAGTGTCGTGGCGCTGTCGACGGGATTTTTCCACTGTTTAGGCGCCGCGACCCTGTCCTTGGGTGCCACGGCGCAGTGCCTAAAATTGCAACGTTTTGATAAGATTGACGACTTTTTAAGAGTCAAGGTGGTGGTGTTGGAGGTTCGAGTAATAGTAATCAAACCAACTGGGCTGAAACAAAGAACCAATTCATTGGGTTTATGGCTGCTCAAGAAAATCTGGTTACAAATTCAACCGATTGGTGGATGAAAACGGGTGCTACAAGAAATGTATGTTCAGAAAAGGACATGTTTTCATCTTACCAAGACATCAAGGATGGAGAACCACTCTTCGTGGGAAATGCCGCTGTTGTGAAGGTGGAAGGGAAAGGGAAGGTAACGTTGAGGCTCACTTCTGAAAATGATCTTGTGCTCACAAATGTGTTGCACGTGCCTGAAATTTGTAAGAATCTAATTTCTGGGCCTGTTCTTAGTAATAAAGGCTTCAAAATTGTAACAGAATCTGACAAATTTGTACTCACCAAAGATGGGGTGTATGTAGGAAAAAGTTACCTCAGTGATGGGCTCTTCAAAGTAAGCATTGTACCTACTCAGGAAGTTGTCATTATTGATAAAAATGCAAGAACTAACACTGCTTCTATGTATGTGGTTGATTCCCCTTCTTTATGACATTCTCGATTAAGCCATGTTAATTATCGTTCCTTACAAAGAATGGTAAAGATAGGCAAGTTGCCAAAGTATTCTATGAACAAAATGAGTAAATGTGGGGTTTGCATAGAGTCAAAATATGCAAGTCATCCTCATAAATATTACATATCGCATGGAGGAACACATAAGCACGTAATACTTATGATTTGCTGAAATTAAAACTGGGGATGCCCATAAGTCACCGTGCATGATATCAAATGACATAATAATGTTTGAAGTAGAAAGAGAAAAAGTAATTTAACATGTTTTCCAAAAACGTAAGACTAACAAACATGAGAACCCAAAAGTTATTTACAATCAATAAACGTATTTTCCCTAAGGGAGTTTAACACAGGTGCTCCGGGGTGTTCCAACCGATAATGCCATAAATGAGGTGAAAGAGCAGCAAAAGTTGATGGAGATGTGGCTTGGTTATTATCGGTGGTGGTGATGGGATACAAATCTACAATGCTATCACATCTCATTCGTGTCATTCCCGTCCGTAATCCTTCACAGAAAACCCAAACGGATCAAATTTAACAGAAACATTTTTGTCAGTTGTGAAACGACGCACATATACCAAGTTTTTAATAAGTTTAGGTGCATGTAAGACATTGTTTAACTGTAAAGGTGGGTAAGGGGTGGGATTTTAGATTGCCCAATACCATGAATTGAATTTTCCTATCCACTGGCAACCACAATATTTTTATTAATGCTTATTTTAAAATTAGATGAGAGAGTACCTTGAGATGCCGTCATGTGAGAGGTTTCCCCCGTATCCATGTACCAGTTGTCATCGGAAACATAGAGTGTCATGATCTGTACGGCTTGCTCGATGTCCGTCGGAACATAACTTGAGGGAGATGGTCCATGGGCTGCAAATGCTTGTTATGAATGACTACCAAGAATTCTGGGCTGCCGAGCGAATGGAGGTGTCCTGGCCCATAGAGCGGTAGGGTACGGGCAGGGAGGGGCAACCTATTGTTGTGGCTGCCAGCCCCACGGCAGGTACTTCCCTCACTGACCACCGCCTGGGTGGTTTGGTATTGTCAGTGGGGTCGATTCTGCCCCTGCTGGCTGCGGTTGTTGCCGCCACCGGAATATTTTCCGCCATCACGACCTCGTTCATTTCCACCATTATTTTTTCCTTTGTTATTGTTGCGATTGTGACCCTGTTTTGGTCCATTATTGGTTTGATTTGTACCACTTTCCAAACTAGAATTGTGAGGGCCAAAATCGTCAGTATATGTGTTGGTGGAAAGGACGGCGATGCCAGCATTATTTGCCGACGTCCCCGCCTATTTTTGTTTTCGGGTTTCTTCAAGAATTAATCTCGAACGAGCCTCATATAATGTTGGTAATAGATTATTTTGTTGAATGAACGTAGCAATATCATTATATTATTAATTCAAACCCGCAATTAATTGAAGAACTAACCTTTGATTCATCACCGGTGCACCGACATTTGATAGTTGATCGACAAACATTTTCAACTCTTGACAATATGCGGAGATATTTGGAAAATCATTCAATTTGGTATTGGTGAATTGATTTTCTAGATAAACCGCATGAGAAATTTTGTTATCTTAAAAAATATTTTGCAAACGCTCTCATGCTTGTTGCGACGTCGAATCCGGTTCCAATATAGTGTGCAAAAGATCATTTGATATGGTGTTGTAAATCCTGTTGAAGGATTATAGCATCCAAGAGAGACCATAATGCCATATCAGTGTTTTTCTCCGTGACACCGGGGTGAGGTTTGGGAGGTAGAATATAGTTGATGACTTGGTATGCGCGACAATGAATTTTGAATAACTCCACTCAAGATGAATATTGCCCTTTTTCAATCTCAAGAATCACAAGAACAAAGTTCTTGACGTTGTTAATGACAAGAACGGGATGAAATTTTTGTTGATCGGCCATTGTTGGAGTGTAATGCGAAAAACAATAAGAGAGAGGTAGGGCTTTTTTTGGCAAAGGGAAGAACCCTAATTAGGGTTTTTTGCAAAGAGAAAACCCTAGGGTTTTTGGGAAGGAAAATTGAAAAAGAAAGGTAGGGTTTCAGTGAGGGGGGGTGCGAAGTAGGGTGTTGTTACACCCCGTAATTCCACGACAGGTTTAAGAGAATGTACGTAAGGAAGCAGGACTTTAAAATTTTTGAACGAAAGAAGAATTCGTTATTCTTAAGGAAATTCTTCCGAGCCTCGGGAAGGAAAAATGGTTGTTAATGAGAATTGGGTTCTCAAATTCGTTATTTGAGACTTAAGGAAATTATTAGAATTATGGAAAATTATTTATCGGAATTATGGAAATGTCGGGAAACGAAATATTATGGCGAATGGGAGGGCGACACGTGTCACCCCTACATGGGCTTGGTCGAATTATTGACCAAGGTTAAGTGGTCAAGTGACCTAGGTTAAGTGGTCAAGTGACCAAGGTTAAGTAGTCAAGTGGATGATCAAGCTTGAGACAATTGACCAAGTCAACTAGTCAAGTTGGCACAAGATAATTAATTGTCTTCATCCAAGCCACACAAGTGTATTAATCTTGGCCCTTGGATGTAGTATTTATTCACACTAGTAGCAAGACAAGTTCTCAACACTTAGAGAAATTTCACAATTTTTCTTGCTCAATATTGAGCTCTCGGCATTGGCACTTAACCCACACAAAAATATTTCGTTTGTTGTTCATAATTCACAATACTTAAACCCAAGGTTCCTAGAGGTATTCTAAGGATATCCCCCCACAAAAATCCCGGAAAACTACGTTTTTACGTTAGTCGCAACATGAAAACCTAAGGGGTTTTTCATAGTTGGAGTTGACACTTGAAGAGGAGTTCTTCATAAGCTTCTAAGGGTTGCTTAGAGTGGATTGGAACGTCAAGAAGAGGAGCTAAAGTTGCTAAAGATCGACTTTGAATCTTGGATTAGATTTGGGCTTATTGAGGTAATAATCTTCGTCTTCCTATTGTAATTGAAGATTCCATGTTATTAAAGTGATAGATGATCATGAGATATAGATTATGAAGATTGATAAGTGTTATGGAATATTGGAAGCCTAAAATCCGAAAAGTTCATGTTAGCCTTTAAGATTGTAATTCAATTTAATTGTTAGTTACAATCGTCACATGTTATAGAAGAAAATAATTATAGTTGTTAGAATTGTTATTATGTATATAACATGTTGGAATAACGACTAGGACTAAAAGGGAAATTGAAAGAGAATTAATGTTGTTGTAGCCGAGAATGACCATTGAATTATTGGACTGTTTTATACAATTGTGGGGCAGAAGTTTACACGTCCTGTTAGGCGTGTAATCCCCTTTGATTAGTTGATTGGTTGAGCATTAAATGTGGCATGTTGGTTATTGATTTTCGGGCCTTGAAAAAGGTGGAAAAGTACGTAGAAACAAAGGAAATGCTGGCCAATTTTCCGTAGAATAGGAAGCTTTACACTTATAATATTCTACGTTGGAAAGCTAGAAGTTGATAGACGTATTATGGTCATTATAGGTTGACATTCTACGTGCGGCATATTCAACTTGGCAAGTGGATTAAGTTGGAGAGGTATGTGAACTCTTCCCTATCTCTTGAGCATGAGTATTTACAAAGATATAGTACGGTAGACATACGTATTTTAAGTGAACTTGGTTTCAGTTCGGTATCCTTGCTTTGATTTCAAAAAGTGAGGTAACTCGGCTTTTAAAAGTATATGTTACTTGATGTTACATGTAAAGATTACTTGACTTGAAAAGAATAGAATACTTGATTTGGAAAATTATGGGCTACTTGAACTATTTTAAAGTTAAGAGACTTGATTTCTAAAGTCAAGGAACTTGAAGTATTCTGAAAATTATGAAACTTGATTTGAAAGTATATGATACTTGGTTTCAAAAGTATAAGTCTCTTGGTTTCAAAGAGGAACGCAATTGTCTTGGTTTAGAAAGACATAAAGTGTTATAATGGCTTTATGGGAAGTTAATTATAATGACTTTATGAGAAGTTAAATGAGTGGTTTACTCAAATGATTTAAACAAGGATAAACGACTTGGTTTTAAGAAAGACAACTTGATTTAAAGACATAAGTTGCCTAAGTTTTGAAAGTAGAAGTCACTTGGTTTAAAAGCCTAAAAATGTATTCCTAAAGGTGTAGTGACTTGTTTTGAAAAGTGGACAAGCCTTGATACTACGGGTGTTAGTATCTTGGGGGTTTATACGAGAAAAAGTCATTTTTTTAAAAGGATAAAGGTATGTAGTACTTTGGGTTAAATTTCCGGATTTTTCATGACATGTTAGTGTCTTACGTTATATAAAATGAGAGTGCATACTAATTAAAGTCTAATGAGAAGTTAAGGGATTTCTTAACTTGCTTATGATATTATGATAGCCGGGTGTGCTTATGTTATGATATTTATGGTAGCCTTAAGTGCTAGTGTTATGTAAATTTTGCGGGGTAAATCCCCCGGTTACTACATATTCCGTGGATTTTCTCCCCACGATGCGAGTGCGGCGTTTGTACTCATTGCGGGTCCACCGGGCCCATGCGGGTGAAATAGTACCAGGCGGAGCAAATTGCTCCATTGCGGATCCACATGACCTATGCGGGTGAAATAGTCCCAGGAGTAGGATTGCTTAATGATACTACTGGCGGGTGGCCCTAATTTGATCATGAGCCTCCTATTTTATGCAGTAAAGTGTACTCTTGTTTACTCTCATTATTAGTAAGACACAGTGTACTGTTATTTTGGTTATCATACATGTCTCCAGCTTTATTTTAGACTATATGATTTCATTTCAGTACTTTCAGTTTCACATACTTGGTACATATTTTGTACTGACCCTCACTCTTAGGATCACTGTTCAGCTGTTGAGAAGCTCCATTACTCCGGAGGCTTATCCTTGGTTCAGATCCCTGGTATTGTCGGTTGTTGTACATTCAGGGGTATGACGGGGCCCTGTCCCGTCACAGTTGTTATGTCAAAACTCTTAGAGGTCTGTAGTCATATCTTGTGGGTCAGTTTGTAAAAGAAGGGATGTAACTACTTTTGGATATGTAATTATATATATGTCCAGGGAGGTAGCCTTATCGGCTAGCCTGTGGTTTACTTACTATTGATGTATGTTATGAGTTTCATGTATGTTCCGCTGATTTTCTTTGATGTATACCTGTAAGGGTGCCCAGGTAGGGCACCAGTCGCGGGCCCGGGATCGGGTCGTGACAGGTGTGGCCGGCGGCTCAGGGCTAGGATTTGGGGGTTAATTTTTTACTCTTGATACTATGAAGGAAATATTTTTCATGATCATTTCATTCCTTGAACACATATTATATACATCAATACAAGACCTATTTTAGGCTACATTATGGTAGAATATACTTAAGAATATTTACAAGCTAAATATAAATTATTTGATTGAATTATGGTAATCTAACATAACTAATGCAACTATTATTAATTCTTATACGCCCTACCAAACGACACGACCCCTTAGTAAGTGACTTGATAATGGAACAAACAATCTATCTGCCTTCCAAGGTTGTGAAAATCAGTTTACACACTATCCTCCCTAAACTCTATTCTTGAAACTACACTGAGTATGTATATTTTGACGGGAACCGTCCTTTCATTACTCAGAATGTGGCTATGTAAGGATCTTTTATAGTCAAGCTAATGTTTATGTCAAAAGATTATTGGCATACAACCATGCCCACCAATTCTGCCTCTTCTTCATATTCCATAGTTGGTACTACTTACAAAGAGAATTTAGTAATTGTGATTTGAGATTATTTTGTTAACAATAAGTTGGGTTTTTTATGAGAACACATACAAAGGAATGAGAAAATACAATGATTAGCTCCCAGAGGTTAGCTCAATTGGGGAAGGTTTCGAGCCATGTGCCAAGCAAACTAACTCTAGTATTTAAGTGGAGAAAGATAGAGATTATCGCCGAGTTTACAAGGCTGTGGTTGGCCCAAGGGTGGGATCCAATAATATTTCTCGGTCATAATTTTTTTTTTTTACTATGATTAAACCGCTGAAGGAAAAAAGTTTGTAAATTTACATGGATGCCTATCCCCCCTGCAAAGGCAAAGATCAGTGATAAATATGGTTACATGTGTGCTTATACTATTATGGATAAATTTTCTAATTGTTCTTTCATTTATGTATTGTTTCAACTCAAAAATTAGGAAGGACAAGTGCAATAGTATACTGACAGTGAATTTTCTTCTGTTTTGGGTTGGTCGATGGAACAGGTCAGGAAAATGTCACATAGTTGTATTCGTGATGTCCTGCAAAACTTTCAATCGTCACCTGAGTTTGCTCCTCTATCAACTCCTGCAAGTGAAGCCCTCACAAATCTCTTTGAAAGGTCTCTTCAACTTGCAGAAGGGACAACAGTAAATGCCTCTGAAAGACCCAGAGGAGCGCAAGAAATGTTACACGTGCTGGATGGTCTGAAACTTTGTCTTCCTTTTGTTGGAAATTTACTAAATCTGAAATTAAGTTTATCCCATTATTTATGACTCAAACAATTTGGGGCCGCGCACGTCGGAAACGTCGTTTCCACACACGTGCACACATAGTGTCAAATATCGTAAATTTCGTTAATGAAAGATATATTGGTACGTAAGTAACTTGTTTGAGACATAGAATGATAGACAGTTATTGGTCAAATGACAAGTGTTCCATGTTAGTAAATGAAGGAAGAAGTGTGCGACGTGTAAGATGAAACGAGTCGGAAAAGACCGCGGCGCCAGTGTCGCGGTGCCTCCAGCCAGAGCCAAAACACTAATTGGTTGTACAGCTACCGGAGCTCAGGTGCCGCGGCGCTTTCCAGGCAGTAAGGGTCGACGGGAGCTGAAAGGTTTCTAACTCTTCGGTTGGTTTTAGAGCATTGAATCTCCATTACTTGACACATGAGTTTAGTCATTATTTGGATGATTGTAACCTCTCAATAAGTGTCATTACATGACTATTGAATGCCATTAGTTGACTAGTTGAGAGGTCATCTTTCTTACACTATAAATTGATGACTTGTCTCAATTGGAACACACACTTACAATCAGAAATTTCTGAGTACTTCTGTTACACCTCGTGAGTTTAAGACAATAAGTAAGGACGTAATTAAGGAAAATAAAATTCGAGAATTGGAAATTAATATACTTAAGGATGTGATTATATAATAATTTTTGGTAATGACGAATGCGACGCCGGAAAATTCTTTAGTAATGGTGGTATATATACATATATAATTTCTGTTATGGATTAGTAAGATATATAAGATACGACGATAAGAATTTAAGGCAACGAGTGTTGAGATTAATTGAAGGAGGGGTTAAGATTTATTACTTGGGGTTGTTTTTAACTAAGAGTGCATTAAAGAGGGTCAAAGTGTAAGTCTAACAAGTATTTTCAGATTTCCTTAAAATACCAAAACCCTTCTATTCTAATTTCAATTTCATTCTAAACACCAAGTTCATCTCCTCCTCTCTCAACCCAAATCCGAAAATTGCACCATTATTAGCAAGAATTGAAGTCATTCTATAACCTTCTTCCTAGATTAATCCATCTAACAATTAGAAGCCCAAATAGGAACAAAAAACAGTGGGTTTTTCGGGATGTTGGGCGAGAGAGATTGGGATTTTTCGTCAAGTTTTTGAGAAGAAAAACATGTAAGGTTCCATATAATCGTTGTTACTATTATTAACATCGTCACTAATTGTGTGTTAAAAATTGAAAGAAGCATTTGGTACTTGGTGATGTAATTAGTTATATAAGGTGACGCGAGATGAATTGGAATTTAAGGAACTAAGAAAAGAGTTTTGGAATCTCAGACATTGTTGTAACATTTTAAGGATTGAATGAACATGGTAAATAGGTGCGATAGTCACTTTGATGGTTGAAATTGTTGTCTTTCATAAATAAGGAGAAAAGAGACTGTATGATGGCGTATATGCAGTATATGGGGCCTAATTAGATTACATATTGAAATGGTTGTGATTGTTGGTTGGATTTGGACTGTTGGTTAATTGTGGATACGCACATAAACAGGGGAAGTGCTGCCCGAATTTTTATAAAAATGGGAAGTTGTTATTCAATATAACTTACGTTAGAAGTCCTAGAATTAATGGTCTTATTATTATTATTATAGGCTGACGTACTAGACGAGGCGCATCCTAGTTTTACATTGGTTGAGCGACTAAGAGGTATGTGAGCCTATCCTTCTCTTTTTTGGCATGATTATATGAACTCTTATTCTTTTCATTTGGCATGTGTTTTGTACATAGTGAATGTACGGCGGACGTACATGAGATCTACGCAATCTAAATTCCTAATAACATAAGTTATGAGAAGTACATGTGATTTTCTAGTAAGGAGTCATTTAATGATTTTAATGAGAGTCAAGAAATGATTTAAATTGCATACAATTGCTCATGATATCCACTCATGCTAAGAGTCATTTTTCTACTTCACCGCGTCCCGGGCCGGGCAAATTCGTGCACAGATTTCAGGATGATTCACCGCGTCCCTCCTTAGAGGGCCGGGCAGTTTATGTATACTTATATGATGATTCCACGGACAGGCATCCGTGATGCGGGTACAGATACCCAGGACAGTATATTTCACCGCGTCCCTCACCAAAGGGCCGGGCAGTTTATTCATTTATTTATATATGATGATTTTATGACTAAGCATTCATGAGTACTGGTATGACTCTCATTCTTTTATGACACAGTTGTATCTCTACCTTACAGGACACAGTTATGATCTTATTTACAATATTTCATGCTTCCATACTCAGTACATTATTTCGTACTGACCCCCCTTTCCTCGGGGGGCTGTGTTCATGCCCGCATGTACATGTGATCAGTTAGGTGACCCTTCGTTTAGTATGTCTACCATCTGCTGAGGAGCTCCTTTGTTCCGGAGCCAGCTATTTTGGTACATATCTTTATCTTTCAGATTTATGCAGCTTTTGGGCACGACGGGGTCCTTTCCCGTCATATGTCAGTATTGTACTCTTAGAGGTCTGTAGACAGTTGTGGGTTGGACGTTAGTACCTTATTTTGGTTTTCGATGTTGTTATACTCTGTGTTGGGATGTTCCCGGTTATACCTGTTGTTATCTAGTGGAAGCCTTGTCGGCTTGCCTATTTTGACTGTTCCTTTGTGTATATGATGCTAGTTGGTGGCAGCCTAGTCGGCTAGCCTGTTGTGTTTGTTGATTAGTTGTGTAAGGCAGCCTTGTCGGCTCGTCTATTTTGGGGATAGGTTATAGAAGCAGCGTTGTGCTGCCAAAATTTCTATAGATCTCGGTATTAATTGGATTAAGAGTGACAGGTCAGTAATGACGTCCAATTAGGACGTTTAGTCGCGGCCCGTCGGGTCGGGTCGTGACAAAAGTGGTATCAGAGAAGTTAGTCCTCGGAATGTCTACAGACCGTGTCTAGTAGAGTCTTGTGTATGGGTATGTTGTGCACCATTGATCGGTGTATTTTATATACACTTTTGAGTCATTTTTAGTTAGCCTTTTGCCCATTTTTGTACAAATATGTGTCGTCTTAGGATATATTTTCTTTCTTTTGAGTCATAATGGTTTAAAGTGGCACATTGGCGAAAAGGAGCGAAAAGAGGGCAGAAACAGAGGTTCCAGAGCTCAAAAAGCTAGAAAGTTGGCGACCGGGCGAAAGCAGGCGCGCGACGCCCAACCAAGAAGATCGAGCGCCACGCGCCAAAGTATGTAGAGTCGCAGAGTTTCAGCCAGCGCGCTGGCCAGCAGGCCGCGAGGCGGAATTAAACCAAATCCGAATGGGAATGGGCCAAGGCCAAGAAGGAAAAGTTTGGGACGTTTTTTAGGCTATAAAAAGGACCTTCCTAGGTCAGAATAGGAGTTCCCACTTTTGACAATTCATCACAACTTGGAGATCAAGATTGGAGACTACTTTTGTGTAATTTCTTTGTTCTGTATTTTATTTCTTTTTAGTTTATGTTGGATATTAGTTTAGTTCTTGGCATGCATATGACTAGGAACTAACTTAATTTAGGGCTTTCCATATTGAATCACTTGAAACTCATTCTTATGAATTAATGCATGTTTTGGTTTCTTTTTATTATTGTTGAGATTTATTCAATATTTGTCTTGATTGCTTGGTAATTAATTGATCACTAATTATCATAACCTATATAATTTCTAACGAAAGTCGAAAGGGGAGATTGTGAATATGCTATAGTTGAATAAACATAGGTTAAATCGTGGACGAAAGTACTCCGATACTTGTGTATCTTAATAGGTTATTGCTCTTAATCCTCCTTTATAGTCAATCTTGTCACCGAAAGGTAGAAGGGTTCTATATTGGGGTTGAGTGTTTATATTACATTAACAGGAGTATAAAGCGGCTTAGTTAACCTGCTGTCTCAAAATAGAAGAAGAACCATAATTAATTGCATTAACAAGTAAGATGAGCGGATAGTTGAGGAGATTCGGAAGCCCTATTTCCACCATATCTGAAGTAAAATAAAGTAATTTAGTCAGCATCTATAATTATAGTTATAAACAATTCATCAATTATCGGTTACCAAATAGATACCATAGAATAGAGGTTGATAATTGGACACTAATCCCTGAGGACGATAACTCGGTCTTCTAGACTATATTACTTGTCACGACACGTGCACTTGCGTTTAGTGTGTGCATAAATCGTGCATCAAGTTTTTGGCGCCGTTGCCGGGGATTGGCGTAGTTCAATATCATTCGCTTTTATTCGTGAAACCGTGCGCTGTGATCCGTTTGTTGATTTTGATCTGTTGCAGGCATCTAGTTTATGCGAAGGAGAAGAGGAGCAGATACACTTGTTCCCTTCAACCCGGAGATTGAAAAGACTTGCAAGCAGAACAGGAGAAACAGACGAATTTTGGCCTTAATAGCAATGGGGGGCTTGCAGAACAACAATGAGATGAACGAAGGGTTAGGCGATCATCAACCTAACCAAAGGATGCCCCGGAGGTTGCCAATGGATGTGGAAGAAAGGGTCCAGGTCCAAGCTGAGAGAAGCTTGGGAGATTATGTGCTGCCAAGAGTGAATGGAGCACAAACTTGCATCAGGCTCCCAGTAATAGTAGCAAATAATTTCGAAATCAAGCCTGCGATCCTGAGTATGGTGCAGAATACTGTTCAATTCGGAGGGTTTCCATAGGAAGATCCTCATATGCACATAGCGAACTTCTTGGAATTGTGTGCAACTTTCAAGTACAATGACGTTACTGATGACGCCATCCGATTGAGGCTCTTTACCTTCTCACTCAGGGATAGAGCAAAAGTTTGGTTGAATTCTCTGCCTACATATTCTATATTCACATGGCAGGAGTTGGCACAGAAGTTCTTAGCAAAGTTCTTTCCACCGTCCAAATTCGCTAAGCTGAGAGGGGAGTTGAACATTTTTATCAGGCTGATGGAGAGTCACTCTATGAGGCTTGGGAGAGATTTAAAGATTTACAGAGGAAGTGTCCACATCATAGCATTGAGCTGTGGAATTTGGTCCATATTTTCTACAATGGGCTAAGCAGGACCACAAGAACTATCATTGACGCAGCTGCAGGTGAAACTTTCATGAGGAAGACAGCACATGAAGCCCATGATTTGCTAGAAGACATGGCCAGCAATAATCATGTAACAGAGGACAGAGGGGTGAGTGGAAGAAGAGCAATAAGAGTTCATGAGATTGATGTCATCACAGCGTTAAATGCACAAGTTTCTCTCTTGACCAAGCAACTGCAACAGAACACAGTGTCAGTGAATGCAGTTCAAATGTCGTTGAGTTGTGAGATGTGTGGAGGTCCTCATACCTTTGATAGGTGCCCATCAACAGACCCCAACAACATCTCTATCGAGCAAGCAGAATGTCAAGCATTGGGGAATTACCAAAGGCCCCAGAACAACCCCTATTCAAATACCTACAATCCAGGAAGGAGGAATCACCCTAAATTTTCATGGAGGGGTGACCAAGGGCAGCAGAACCAGTTTCGAGGCCAATATCAAAATCAGCAACCATTCACTCAGGCCTCATCTTCACAACAATTCAGTGCACCTGCTCAACAAGAAAAGTCAGATGAGTTGAGAGCAGCCCTGTTGACACTCACCAACTCACAGACCCAATTCATGGCAGAGACAAGATCCTCTATCAGGAATTTGGAGACGCAGGTGGGACAACTAGCAAAAATGGCAAACAACAGGCCACAGGGCACTCTGCCTAGTAATACAGAGATGAACCCCAGAGAACAGTGCCAAGCGGTGCAGCTGAGAAATGGAAAGCAGCTAGAACAGCTTACGCCCAGCCTGTAGTAGAACAGAGATTAGATGCAGAGAGGGAGAGGGTTACTGAAGACCGCCCTAAGTTAGAGAAAGTTCCCACAGTCCCAGTGAGGGAATACACGGAGAAGATTCCTTACCCTCAGAGGTTGCAAAGGAAAACAGTTGATAAGCAATTCTCCAAGTTCTTGGAGGTATTCAGAAAGCTGCACATTAACATTCCGTTCATTGAGGCATTGGAGCAAATGCCTACTTATTTCAAATTCATGAAGGAAATTCTTTGGAAGAAGAAGAAGCTGGCTGAGTATGAGACAGTGGCATTGACAGAGGAATGCAGTGCCATCTTGCAGAAGAAATTGTCCCCCAAACTCAAGGATCCAGGGAGCTTCACATTGCCTTGCACAGTTGGTAGGGTAACATGTAACAGGGCCCTGTGTGATTTGGGGGCCAGCATAAATCTTATGCCCTTGTCCGTTTTCAAGAGGTTGGGGTTGGGTGAGGCCAAACCAACCACTGTGAGCTTGCAATTAGCGGATAGGACAGTTGTGCACCCCAAGGGAATGATTGAAGATGTTTTAGTTAAGGTGGGAAAATTCTTCTTTCCTGCGGAATTCATCATCCTTGATATGGAGGAAGATGATAAGATCCCAATCATATTGGGAAGACCATTCTTGGCAACTGGGAGAACCCTGATTGATGTGGAGAAGGGCGAGCTGACACACAGAGTGGAGAATGAAGAGATGGTGTTCAAGGTGTTTAAACACATCGTTGAACCCCAGTCATAAGCAAGTGTTTTGCAGTAAGCACTGTCAGCACATCGGTTGAGTCAGCACAAGCCAAAGCAAGGAAAATAAGTCTGCCAGAACAGGTGAGCAACGCTAAACCTTCTCTTGAGAAAAAGGAGGAAAAAAAAATAGAAGGCGGAAGCGAAAAATGTTGATGAAATGGATAGGATGTGGGGTTAATTTACCCCATGCCTCTTGATAAGGAACTTGCGTCCGGCTAAAAGACGTTAAAGGCAACGCTACTTGGGAGGCAAGCCAAGGTTATTTTTTTATGCAATTTAATTTTATTTAGAATAGTCTCACGGAAGGTATTGTTTGCATGTTGTGATGACAGGTACAGAGCCAAAAATTGGAGGACGAAAACGGGAAGAGAAGAGAAAAAAAAGGAAAAGAAATCGGCTCAGCGCCACGGCGCCCAACAGAGGGTCGTGGCGCTGAGAATGAAGAAGGGCGCAGGAAGTTGGGCGCCACGGCGTCAATTGCAGGGCCGCGGCGCCAAACGTCCAGAAGGTCTCTGAAGTTTAAGCGCCGCGACGCCAAATCAGAGCGCCACGGCACTGGAAGTTCAGAAGGTCGCAGAAGTTTGGGCGCCGAGTGTAGGGACGCGGCGCCGCGACGAAAAGTTTGAATTTTAAAGGAGCCCTAATCCGATTTCTTATTCCAAATCAAAAACACAAACCTTTTCTTCCTCCAAAACCCACGAAATCAACCTCCCTTACTCAAAATCTTCCACAAACTAAACTCAATCACAACCAAAGTACTTAAATTCCTTGCACCCTTAGCCTTCTCAAAACAACAACCCTCATTCCATTGCCTCAATCCATCATTAGGAACAAGAAAATCTTGAAGAACACCGTCCAAGGTAAAGGTATCACTTTTCTTGAAATTTTCAAAAACAATCAGGGGAGGTAATAGGTTTGGGGATGTGCTTTATTGGTGGATAGTGTGTGGTGTGTTGAAGTTGGGTGTGAAAATTTCGCGGAAGATTATACGTAGTGAGCGTGGGGTGTTGTACCGGTGCTTTGAGTGAAGTTTGGGGGTTGAATAGTGTTGTAATTGCTGATTACGCTGTGTGTTGATTGGTTTGATTGACAGTTGCTGGGTAATATCACTGAAACAAAGGAAACACTGCCGAATTTATCTAAAAATGTCTGCCAAAAAGAGGAGAGCTTCCACATCCACCTCCGTCCCTCAATATGATACTACTAGGTTTGTCAGTCAAAAAACTGAAGATAGATATTACAAACTTAGTACTAGACCCTTGATCCCTGAGAGAGGAATGAAGTACCAAAGGGAGTCATTTGAGGATGGAGATGCCTATGAGCCTATTCGGGCGATGATAGAAGTCATGGGGTGAAAGAGATTTGTTAACCCAGAAAGAATAACACCACAGAACACTGTAATGGTGAAAGAATTCTATGCTAACTTTCCGGAGAGGGTAAATGGTAGATGCTTTGTGAGAGGACAGTATGTGCCTGTGACGGCCGAAGTGGTGAATAAGATATTAAGAACAACCGACGTTGAAGAAAGAGGCGATGATCGAAGCTATTTCAGAACTTGGTCTAGAGACGCCAACAAGATTGACTGGGATATCGTCGCAAGCACATTATGCTACCCTGGGGCTGAGTATGATATTGCAAGAAATGGATCAAGAGGACTGAGCAGATGTCAGTTCAACAAAACAACCAAGGGTTGGTTATATTTTGTCAGTGCCCGCCTAATTCCATCGACACACTTCACCAGAGTGTCAGCGGATAGAATAAAAATGATATATGGAATCATGGAAGGGAAGACGATTGACGTTGGGAAGGAGATATTGCAAAACATTGGAGAAACCAGTAGGTTGGTAACTACAAGTGGGTTGGTACATGGATCACTTATTTGCAGCTTATGTTCCAGACATGGAGTCCCAACCCTAGCTACTGATACATATGAGAAGGGCCAACCTCCTGTGTCATATGGGATAGTGCATGCCTTCCCAGAACCAGTCCCTCCAGCAGCAGCAAGAAGGAGACCAGCACCAGCAGCAGCAGCAGCAGCAGAGGCTGCCATGGATGAAGATGAGCCTGAGACAGAGGCTCAGCATGAGGCAGGTAGCAGTCGCCTGCAACCCCTGGATTTAGAACCTCCGGTGCCTATAATAGAGGAGTTGTTCATGAACCAGAGGAGGATGATGCAGAGCTTTGACATAATGATACAAGGTCAACAGGACCTGAGGCAAGGACAACAAGAACTAAGGCAGGAGCAACAATAGTTGCACAAGAGATTTGATGAGATGAGTTCCTTGTTCAACCAGTGGTCCATGCATTATCCGCCGCCACCGCCACCACTTTAAACCAAGTCTGTAAGTTATCCCGTTTTTCTTTTATTTTTTTAGTCTTGCACATATTGGGGACAATGTGTGATTTAAGTTTTGGGGGGGGGGGTGTCTTAATGTTTTTGAGTCTTTTTTTATTTGTTTTGTGCGTTTTTGAGTATTTTTGAGTCATTTTTTTATTTTTATTTTTATTATTATTGATCATGCATGTTGTAGTCACTTGAAACGCCTAGTGGAGTAAAGTGGAATAATGTAATGGAATTAGAAGCAATCATCTGAACACTTAGGTTAGATATGCCAAAAATTCATGAAATCGAACTATTTGGGGTATCTTTCTTGATTTGTGCATTGTTAATGATGACAACCTATGTGTCTGCTTGCTTGCTATTTGAGGTGAAATAGTTAGGATATGCATGTTAGAGAGATGATTCAGACATTTATTTGTTAGTCATTTCTTACCATTTTTACCTATCCCTGATATTCAAATTGTATCACTAGTCAGCCCCATTGAGCCAAAAATATGACATTTCTTTGACACCCTATAATTCCATATTTGTGCCATAAGTGAAAAATTGAGATGATTGGAATATAAAGTGTTGAAAAAGAGAAAAAAAAGAGTGAATAATTTTGATGCACCCCAATGAAAAAGTAATAATAAATAGGCAAAAGCCTAAGTTTGGGGGTGTTTGTTATCCATAATACACCTCATTCTCTCAAAACAAAAGAGGGGAAAGATAAGTATGAAGTGAAAAAGAGAATAAAAAAAATGGAAGAATCGAAAGCAAAAAGAGCTTATGGTACGTAAGATTGAGCCGAAATGCCTATTTTTACCTACTCCTACCTAAGTCCACATTACAACCCTGAAAAGCCCTGAAGATCTCTTATATGTATATCCATGATTAGTGAAGAATAGCAAGTAAACATGTCATAGGATTTTGAAATTAACATGCACAATTAGGTATTCTTACTTCCATTGAGCATGATTAAAGTGAATTTGCGAAATGTCTAACTTGATGTGTTTAGAATGCTAAAAATCCATGCTATATGTTCCTGCATATTATTCTACTAACCTTCATGCTTTTCTAAGTGACAATTATGCAGCAAAGTGATCAGTGTTTTTGAGTCAGTCTATTTTCTTTTCTTTCGTGTCTTTATTTCTTTCTTTTGATCTTTGCTCGAGGGCGAGCAAATGTTAAGTTTAGGGGTATTTGATCGGTGTATTTTATATACACTTTTTGAGTCATTTTTAGTTAGTCTTTTGCCCATTTTTGTACAAATATATGTCGTCTTAGGATATATTTTCTTTCTTTTGAGTCATAATGGTTTAAAGTGGCACATTGACGAAAAGGAGCGAAAAAAGGGCAGAAACAGAGGTTCCAGAGCTAAAAAAACTAGAAAGTTGGCGACGCGGCGAAGCAGGCGAGCGCGCGGCCCTCAACCAGCGACATCAGGCGCCACGCGCCCAAAGTACTGCGAAGTTTAGCGCGCTTGTGGCTGCCCGAAGCGCGCCAGGCGAATTCGCCAATCCGAATGGGAATGGGCCAAGGCCAAGAAAGAAAAGTTTGGGAACGTTTTTTAGTCTATAAAAAGGACCTTCCTAGGTCATAATAGGAGTTCCCACTTTTGACAATTCATCACAACTTGGAGATCAAGATTGGAGACTACTTTTGTGTAATTTCTTTGTTCTGTATTTTATTTCTTTTTAGTTTATGTTGGATATTAGTTTAGTTCTTGGCATGCATATGGCTAGGAAGTAACTTAATTTAGGGTTTTCCATATCGAATCACTTGAAACTCATTCTTATGAATTAATGCATGATTTGGTTTCTTCTTATTATTGTTGAGATTTATTCAATATTTGTCTTGATTGCTTGGTAATTAATTGATCACTAATTATCATAACCTATATGATTTCTAATCGAAAGTCGAAAGGGGAGATTGTGAATATGCTATAGTTGAATAAACATAGGTTAAATCGTAGATGAAAGTACCCCGATACTTGTGTAGCTTAATAGGTTATTGCTCTTAATCCTCCTTTATAGTCAATCTTGTCACCGAAAGGTAGAAGGGTTCTATATTGGGGTAGAGTGTTTATATTACCTTAACAGAAGTATAAAACGGCTTAGTTAACCTGCTGTCTCAAAATAATAGAAGAACCATAATTAATTGCATTAACAAGTAAGATGAGCGGATAGTTGATGAGATTTGAAAGCCCTATTTCCACCATATCTGAAGTAAAATAAAGTAATTTAGTCAGCATCTATAATTATAGTTATAAACAATTCATCAATTATCGGTTACCAAATAGATACCATAGAATAGAGGTTGATAATTGGACACTAATCCCTGAGGACGATAACTCGGTCTTCTAGACTATATTACTTGTCACGACACGTGCACTTGCGTTTAGTGTGTGCATAAATCGCGCATCAACCATACCTATACGCAGGAGGCTACTGGACATTTAGGATTGGTTTCTACTCTTTCATCTCGTAGATCATGCAATAGAGCTATGTCATTAGGATAATCTCCCCCCTCTTCCTAATAATTATTGTGGTTGCAGCTATGTCTCGAAAGACAGCGACAGTGGGTCGGAAGGGAAAATCAGAGTTATTCGGACTTGACTTGGTGTGTCAAGCCATAAGGGAAGTGAAAGAATTTGAATAGAAGTATGACGACCAGGTTTGGAGATACTAGGCCAACGTCAGGTAAGGCAACTCTTCAGAATCTTTTACGTACCATATAAGAGAATAAGTTAACAATTAATCACTTAAGGGATTGTATCATGATGGATTGGAACCAGGAGAAATGTCTGAGGTTACGTATGTATACTAGAATATGTTGGAATTATGAAGAGTACGACAAGTAAGAAATGAAGTTGTTTATAATTACGAATAGTGAAGAGATCCCCTTCAGACCATGAATGAGGTGTTGACTTGTGAAATAAATTGCAGTAGTCTCTATCTTACGAATTGGTACTCTGTTATGCTACGTTATCCTCTATAGTTACAGAGATAGAACTTTTCCTTCCAAAGAAAGAAAATGAAGCTTACCTATTTTTTTCTCCTTCATACCTCCAATTAAATTTTGGGCTCTAATTGTTAGAATTTGTGACCGTTTTATGGTATACCATGTTGTTGGACTAGGTGAAGGTAGGAAACTGCAAAAGAATATTGTTCCCATGTAAAAATAAAAGGGGCTATTACTTCTGGAATAATAGGATTAATATAAGAATGAAAGCATTTTCTTATTTTGGACCGAATGCTGGGAAGTATTGGACATAGGGATTAATTGAGTTTCTTTCGCAAATGACTTAGAATTTGGGAATGATAAGCGTCCCATTAGTGAGTAGTTGTGTCAAGCATTTTAAATATCGTAACCTCTGGAGTTCATATTTTCAGCTAAGAAGTTATTTGAAGGATTGATAACCAAGGTATGTATTCATGCACAGTTTCAATGCATTAGTTCACGCAGAATACTAAGATGAGGCTATTTGGTCTCTTGGAACCAAAGGTTAAAAAGGGAAGAAGCTCATAATACCTCGCTTAATTTGCGTAGTGGGTGATCTTTTAAGTACTAATCTTACTGAGCATCCAAATGGAGGAATATGATTATTGTGGAAGCCTCATCTTTATGAAGTAGATATTAAGTTGTACAGAATAATGGATATACTGCGGGGTAACACCTAGGGGTACAAAGAAAAGTTTCCATGTGACCTTGGTGTATGCGTTTAATGATGTGACTCTTAAAAAGAAAACTGTGGTTAGACATTAGAAGAGTGAAGTGTCATGTCGCTAAGACTGTATGTAGCAGATTATGGTGAAATGAGAGGCATGCAGGGTGTATAGCAGCACTTACTAATCAAGAATGAGTTGATAACCTACATGCTTCTAAGGTGCCTTTCAAGAAACCAGGTCTATATGAACATTCTCTTGGGTTAATTGGCTGAGAAGTAGGCATAAAGACTTAGTATAAGTTCAAATACTTTAATAGGTGAAGGTTGAATCCTGAATTTCTACAGACCATAATAGAAGGATGGAAAACAGATAAGAGAGGTGCAAGATATAGATGAATTCAATGAAGTGATAATAGATATTCGAAAATAGAGGAGTATAGCACCGCATGGAGACTCTTTAACTTTGTTCAAGATATTACATAAGATTCAGTTGAATGTTCACAGGTAATTTGGTTCCTTTTTTTGAATTGATGATCAGATGCAGACATGTTACAGGGCATCTGTTGGTTAGTTGGATATAGGTGAATAGACATAGTTACAAAGTTATAACTATGTCTATCCACCTGTATCCAGCAAACCAACAGATGCCTCACAGGGACACAATATAACACACATGCAATTCACCAATTCAAAATAGTTAAGGAACCAAATTACCTGTGAATAGTCAACTAAATCTTATGTAATACCTTGAACAAATTTAAAGAGTCTCTATGCGGTGCTATATTCCTCTATTTTCGAATTTGCCACAATATTTCAGCTGGTACTACCTTGTACACCTGCTTTAATTTGTAAATGGTATGTAATGTTTCCCCCAAATCTGTACTGCATGCTTAATCATGACGACAATTCATGTGTATACCCGCTGCATTGTTAACATAGTTCCATAGAGATTTGACAACTCCCTTGTATGAAACAAGTGATTTCTCATTCCTTGATGTAAGACATTATATCAGCAGTATCTTGATACTATATTAATTCCAATATTATGCAACACTTTATCCACTGGAATTTTAGATTTTCACATCGTCCATAGAAAGAAATATACCTTGAATGACATTCTTTTAACCCACATTTACCTATATACCTCAGAAGGATGGGATCTTTATCTCAACAAATCCCATGCACTTGACACAATAATTTACTTGAACTTCTCATTATCCACCAAGGATTATCCACAGGGTATATACCAAGTATGTAGTGACATGTGAGACAATGTCATCTGACAGATACTTTCCTAGCCTTGACAAACCTCATCAATCCCCACGTAGCAGTTCTTTGACCTCTTCCACTCTTTCTTGAAAACTCTGATAGTATCACATCGTGTAATGTTACCAATTTGGTACGATTATCAATTCAACCACTCTTTGTTTTCCCACCAAATTCCTTGTTTAATATTATCCTTTACCTCAACACCCATTTCCAAGGCCTGAGAATCACTTTCCCGTTGCACATATTGAGGGTAATGCTTCAAAGTAAATGTTCCCTAGAAAGTTAACCCATAGAGAGTTGGTGGTCTTAGATTTCCATCATAGCTTTTTACACAATGCATTTAATATATCCAAAATGAGGTCTGAATTCCAATCCACTATCATCCTTAGGCAAGTACATTTTAACCATGTAAACCAATGCTTAGCCTTAACATCATCCTCACTATACACCAGAAGAAAGTTACAACTATTTGTATGTATATCTTTGATCACACATTTTGCAAGTCTTATAGCAGGCAGTATGCATATAGGCACACTTGTGACACACTAGTAATCAACACTGCTTTACCTCATGGTGACAACAACTTTTCTTCCCAAGCCTGTAACTTGTCTTTAATCTTCTTAATTAATTCAGCATAGTCTATCTTCCTCTTTCTAACATGTAGTACTGGACATCCTAAATACATGAATAGAAATGCTTCACTTGTGAAACCAGTAATACCGTTTCCTTGCTGAATCAAGTTACTAGGAGTCTTAACATGCATATAAATAGAACTCTCATTTTATTGATCAAATGGCCAGAAACTTCTTCATAATCTTTCAAAGTCTGCCTTAACTCCTTGTAAAATCATTCCATTTGCTTATGTTGGAAATTCTTCAAACAACTCCTCTTTAAATCTGACAATATCCTCCCTAAAACTTAGTTTCTTAAAAACATCTCCAAAAGTTTCCTTACTCCATAATAATAGGGCAGTCTTGACATTCTTCAGTTTCGGTATAAAAGAAACGAAATCATCTCAATCAACAACAGTGTGCCAATTTTGATTTAGCGCCTAAAAGAATGCTTCATATTCTGTCCAACCCAAGCTAAAATAAATGTTTGCCAACATCCTATCGAACCTCTTAAAAGTACAGTCACTATCGGCTCTTTCATTCCACTACTTAAAATGACTTCCTTTAAATTCAATTTCAAACATTTCACATGAATTAGTTCAAAATGCAAAAATCCTCATGCTCTGCAGGATATATATGAAGATCGCCTATTGTCTCCCTTCCATTTATAATAACATTGAAATCCCCACTAACTAGCCAAGGATCCCGCATATCATCGACAATATAGTATAAACTATCCCAGAGACAACCTTCCCAATGCATCACTCTTTGCATATACCATAGTATATCTACCTAGTTCATATAACTCATTCACCAGTGAGTCCTTAAGTTTGTCATGTTAACCATCCCTCATATTATCTCTGATTAAGTTTCTCTGCTGATCAATATATTTAGGATAGACATATCCGCTTCCACTGTCATGTTCTGCTCCACATTGGACATCATCATCCCATCTTCCTTTAATATTACTGTGTTACTATTATTAGAGTTGTTACCATTGGTACACACCTCCTGACTCTTGTCAACATTCCGCTCCTCATTAACTTTTGCTGCTACAAAAGCTCATTCAATCTGTTCTTTAGTAGTAAGAGTTGCTTTTGATTCTTCTATCAATTGTGGGTCCTTAATGAGTTGTTTTACTTCTACCACCTTACCATCGTCGTCTTCCTTATTCTATTTATTTCCATATTCTTCCACAGTATCTTTTTGTTCCTCCTTATTTGCATTATTACCGTTTGTCTCCTCAAGTGGCATTTGTTTTATCCTCTCGTTAGTCTTACTAACTCAGTGGTGTCTTTGGCTGTGTCAACATTTGTCATCTTGTCTACATCACACTGAATATCTATTATCACTTCGTTGAATTCATCTATATCTTTGTACCTCTCTTATCTATTTTCCATCCTTCTATTATGGTCTGTAGAAATTCAGGATTCAACCTTCACCTATTAAAGTATCTGAACTTATACTAAGTCTTTATGCCTACTTCTCATCCAATTAACACAAGATAATGTTCATATAGACCTGGTTTCATGAAAGGCACCTTAGAATCATGTAGGTTATCATCTCATTTTTAATTAGTAAGTGTTGTTATACACCCTGCTTGCCACTCATTTCACCATAATCCTCTACCTACTGCTTAAAATCCCTTATCTCAGTCTTAGCGACATGACACTTCACTCTTCTATTCCATTTTAATGCCCAATTGAAATCACTCATTATTGCTTATGGTCCTTGTATCTGGCCATGTAACCTTCCAATATCTATCCACATTTTCCTTTTAAGAGCCACATCATTAAACGCATATACCACAGTCATATGGAAACTTTTCTTTGTACCCCTAAGTGTTACTCCGCAGTGTATCAATTATTCTGTACAGTTTAATATCTACCTCATAGAAATGAGGCCTCCACAATAACCCTATTCCTCCATTTGGATGCTCAGTAAGATTAGTTCTTAAAAGATCACTCACTACACAAGTTAAGCGAGGTATTATTATGAGCTTCTTCCCTTTTTAATCTTTGGTTCCAAGAGACCATATAACCTCATCTTAACATTATGCGTGAACTAATGCATTGAAACTGTGCACGAATACATACCTCGGTTACCAATCCTTCAAATAACTCCTTAACTGAAAATATGAACTCCAGAGGTTATAACATTTAAAATGCTTGACACAACTACACACTAATATGATGCTCATCATTCCCAAGTTCTAAGTTATTCGCGAAAGAAACTCAATTAATCCCTATGTCAAATACTTCCCAACATTCGGTCCAAAGTAAGAAAAATGATTTTATTCCCTTATATCAATCTTATTATTCCGGAAGTAATAGCCTCTTCTTATTCTTACCTGAGAACAATGTTCTTTTGCAGTTTCTTACCTTCACATAGTCCAGCAACATGGTATACCATAAAATCGTCACAGATTCTAACAATTAGAGCTCAACATTTAATTAAATGTATGAAGGAGAAAATAGTAGGTAAGCTTCATTTTCTATCTTTGGAAGGAAAAGTTCAATCTCTGTAACTATAGAGCAGATAACGTAGCATAACGGAATACCAATTCGTAATATAGAGACTACTGCAATTTATTTCACAAGTCGACATCTCATTCATGGTCTGAAAGAGATCTCTTCACTACTCGTAATTGTAAGCAACTCCACTTCTTTTAACACTTATTCACTTATTTCTTACTTGTCGTACTTTTCATAATTCCAACATATTCTACTATACATACGTAACCTTGGACATTGCTCCTGGTCCTAATCCTTGACGATACCATCCCTTATTCAGTATATAGAAGATTCTGAAGAGTTACCTTACCTGACGTGGACCTAGTACCTCCAAACCCGGTCATCATACTTCTCTTCAAACTCTTTCACTTCCCTTATGGCTTGACGCACCAAGTCAAGTACGAATAACTCTGATTTTCCCTTCCGAGCCACTGTTGTTGTCTTTCGATACATAGCTGCAACCACAATAATTATTAGGAAGAGGGGGGGTTATCCTAATGACATAGCTCTATTGAACGATGTACGATATGAAAGAGTAGAAACCAATCCTAAAAGTCTGGCAGCCTCCTGCGTATAGGTATGGTGCACAACATACCCATACACAAGACTCTACTAGACACGGTCTGTAGACATTCTGAGGACTAACTGCTCTGATACCACTTCTATCACGACCCGACCCGACGGGTCGCGACTAAACGTCCTAATTGGACGTCCTTACTGACCTGTCACTCTTAATCTATTTAATACCGAGATCTATAGAAATTTCGGCAGCACAACACTGCTTTTACAACATCTCCCCAAAATGGGCGAGCCGACAAGGCTGCCAAATCAATAACAGAACACTAACAAAACAGGCTAGCCGACTAGGCTGCCACCAACCAACATTAAGGAATAGTCAAAATAAGCAAGCCGACAAGGCTGCCACTAGATACCAACAGGAATAACCGGGAATGCCCCAACACAGAGTATAACAACATTACAACCCAAAACAATGTACAAACGTCCGACCCACAACTTTCTACAGACCTCTAAGAGTACGATATTGACATATGATGGGACAGGGCCCCGTCGTGCCCAAAATATGCATAAGTCTGAAAGATGAAGATATGTACCAAAATAGCTGGCTCCGGAACAAAGGAGCTCTCCAATTGTTGTACAGAAGTCCTAAACTGGAGGGTCACCTATCTAAACACTTGAACTCGCGGCATGAGCAGCCCTGAGAAAGGGGGTCGATTTAAATAATGTACTGAGTATATAAGACATGAAATACTGAAAATGAAATCACAACTGTGTCAAGTAAAGATAGAGAGTCATCAAGCTTAACAAAAATGAGAGTCAAATCAGAAATCATGAATGCTTACTCATATTGTCATTATGTCTATGTCTGTATATCAATCTGTATAACATGTCTCGGCCCTCTAGTGAGGGATCGATGGAAGTCTGTATAAGTGCGCATATCATGTCTCGGCACTCTATGGAGGGACTCGATAAAATTTGTATATATGTATATAACGTGTCTCGGCCCTCTAGTGAGGGACTCGATGAATTCTGTAAAGCTGCGCACGAACATGATCCGGCCCGGGACTCGGTGGAGTGAAACAATAATACTTAGCACGATTAGATATCATGAGCAACCATATGCAATTAAAAATCATCTTTGACTCTCGATAATACCATCATAATAAACTCTTTTACTGAAAATCATAGACACTAATCAACAATTATCCTTTAAAACTGAACTTATAGGAATTACGTACGTCCGCCGTACTTTCATTAAAATCATGCCAAAAAGAAAGAAGGAAGAGTTTTACATACCTCTTAGTCACTCAACCAATGTAAAACTAGGATGCGCCTCGTCTAGCACGTCAACCTATAATAATGATAATAAGACCATTAATTCTAGGACTCCTAGCGTAAGTTATTTGAATAACGGCTTCCTTATTTCTATAAAAATCCGGGCAGCACTTCCCCTATTTATGTGCGTATCCACAATTAACCAACAATCCAAATCAAACCAACAATTACAACTATTTCAATATGTAATCTAATTAGGCCCCATATACTGCATACCCGTCGTCATACAGTCTCCTTTCTCCTTATTTATGAAAGACAACAATTTCACCCATCAAAGTGACTATCGCACTTATTTACCATGTTCATTCAATCCATAAAATGTTACAACAATGTCTGAGATTCCAAAACTCTTTTCTTAGTTCCTTAAATTCCAATTCATCTCGTGTCACCTTATATAACTAATTACAACCCAAAGTACCAATGTTTCTTTCAATCTTACCATACAATTACGAAGATAATAATAATAATAGTAACAATTAATCTTGCACCAAAACAGCCCGTAAAGGTCACATAATGTCCGAGAATTATCCATGAATTTTAGGCCATTAACATGCAACCATTTTAACTCCTTTCTTAACTCTTAATCTTACTGTACATTTCCAACAATTCCATATAATTAACACATCTTAAATCTTCACAAGTTATTCCATTTTTAACACGCAATTAGTAATGGAATTTACAACACAACATACAAATCCAACGCATGCCCAAAATAGTCCAATTTCGGTTCAACATCCAAATTCCACATGCATTGTCTAAATTCAAGATTTCTTCCTAACACAAGTACATTACTTCAACTACAACAATATGCAACTTTTATTATAGCATAGAAAGAAGAATTTGCATACCTTAATTTAATCCCCAAAACAGTCCCGATTTTTAGTCACTGCTTCGTCAGCTGAACTTGTAACGTCGATAACTCTCTACTCCAGTGTCCTATAGACGAGCGGTTTGTTGCGTTGGAAACTAGACTTGATGAACTTCATTTTAGGATTTTGAAACACCCAAAAACTCCTAATAAGATAGGTGATATTCCCTTCCAAAGTTGACTAAAAATCTGTCCAGCAGTCCCGAAAATCTGCTCACTGTCCCAGAGGAAAATGCCACTGTTTTGGTCTTTTTCTTGCCCAATTCTTCATTTTTTAAACTCCAATTCAACATGCAATCATTCCATAATGCCAACCCATCATTTACATGTTTTCCTTCCAACAATTTTGTCCAAAACTTGAAGAAAAACTGCTCAACTTTCGGTCCAGGCAGTCCCAATTTGGGCACTGTTTTGGTTCCAACTTTCACCTCTAATTTGTGGTGAAAACGTAGCCTACGAAGAGGAGAAATAAAAGAAGAAAACCTTGAACTATGCTAAGCAATGGGGTGGGGATTCTCGGTTGGGTTAGAGAAGGAGAAGGGAGAAATTTTTCTTTCTTTGTGTTCTTGGAAGTTTGAATGAACAAATGAGGGTCTTTTAGGTTACTAAAGGAAAAAAATATGATTTGGGGTATTTACACTTTTGTCCCCAAATTCCCCAATTGATAAATCTTGAACCCATTTCATTTAAACCTTAACTCCTGCGTCCTTTAATTCTCGAAAATTTCAATACGCCTCATATTCTCGTTGTCATAACTTATATACATTACTAATCCATAACGGAATATGTATATACATATACTACTATTATTAAGGAAATTTCCGACGTCATACTCGTCGGTGCCAAAATTATTTCGTATTAACATGTAAGAATATACTTAATTTTCAAAATTCGAATCTTTATTCTTAATGACGTTCTTAATTATCATCTTAAAACCACGAGGTGTAACATTTTACATTGGTTGAGCGACTAAGAGGTATGTGAGCCTATCCTTCTCTTTTTTGGCATGATTATATGAACTCTTATTCTTTTCATTTGGCATGTGTCTTGTACATAGTGAATGTACGGCGGACGTACATGAGATCTACGCAGTCTAAATTCCTAATAACATGAGTTATGAGAAGTACATGTGATTTTCTAGTAAGGAGTCATTTAATGATTTTAATGAGAGTCGAGAAATGATTTAAATTGCATACAGTTGCTCATGATATCCACTCGTACTAAGAGTCATTTTTCTACTTCACCGCGTCCCGGGCCGGGCAGATTCGTGCATAGATGTCCGTGGAATCATCATATAAGTATACATAAACTGCTCGGCCCTCTAAGGAGGGACGCGGTTCACCGCGTCCCTCACCAAAGGGCCGGGCAGTTTATTCATTTATTTATATATGATGATTTTATGACTAAGCATTCATGAGTACTGGTATGACTCTCAGTATTTTATGACACAGTTGTATCTCTACCTTACAGGGCACAGTTATGATCTTATTTACAATATTTCATGCTTCCATACTCAGTATATTATTTCGTACTGACCCCCCTTTCCTCGGGGGCTGCGTTCATGCCCGCAGGTACATGTGATCAGTTAGGTGACCCTTCAGTTTAGGACGTCTACCATCTGTTGAGGAGCTCCTTTGTTCCGGAGCCAGCTATTTTGGTACATATCTTTATCTTTCAGACTTATGCAGATTTTGGGCACGACGGGGTCGTGTCCCGTCATATGTTAGTATTGTACTCTTAGAGGTCTGTAGACAGTTGTGGGTTGGACGTTAGTACCTTGTTTTGATTTTTGATGTTGTTATACTCTGTGTTGGGAT
Source organism: Przewalskia tangutica (assembly GCA_029844215.1). Lineage (NCBI taxonomy): Eukaryota > Viridiplantae > Streptophyta > Magnoliopsida > Solanales > Solanaceae > Przewalskia > Przewalskia tangutica. Next base: position 135,594,904 of record CM056722.1, read on the forward strand.
GTTCCCGGTTATACCTGTTGTTATCTAGTGGAATCCTTGTCGTCTTGCCTATTTTGACTGTTCTTTTGTGTATATGATGCTAGTTGGTGGCAGCCTAGTCGGCTAGCCTGTTGTGTTTGTTGATTAGTTGTGTAAGGCAGCCTTGTCGGCTCGCCTATTTTGGGGATAGGTTATAGAAGCAGCGTTGTGCTGCCGAAATTTCTATAGATCTCGGTATTAATTGGATTAAGAGTGACAAGTCAGTATTGACGTTCAATTAGGACGTTTAGTCGCGGCCCGTCGGGTCGGGTCGTGACATCTTCCTCTCTAAGCAATCTCTCACACACTCAAAGGTTCTTCTTTTTAGTAAATATTTAAGTTTCTTTGCTCACTTGTTAGTTGTTGTTTTATCTTGGGAGACAAGTTGTCAATTACCGTAAAATGATATATACGGTGCAATATTGTTTTAAGGACAGAGTAAATATCACTCGACTTAGCAAACCTTGTTTTTGTTCTCATTTCCTGATTGTAATCCTTGTAATAGTTGCTTACTTTCCGTTCATCCAATTATTGTAATTGTTGTACTTACAATTTTAATGAAAGTTGAGAGCAGATGGATCTATAGACAAGTACAAGACCATGTTGGTAGTCAAGGGTTATCGACAAAAGGAGGGTCTTGACTACTTTGACACGTACTCCCCAGTGTCTAGAATTACATCCATATGAGTATTCATAGCTTCGCCGCGTTGCGGGATCTTGAGATACATCAAATCGATGTCAAGACAACCTTCCTAAATAGTGATTTTGAAGAAGAAATCTATATGGACCAACCTGAGGGGTATGTGGTTCCAGGACAAGAGAAGAAAGTCTGTCGGCTTGTCAAATCTACAGGCTGAAACAGGCCCCGAAGCATGAGACGAGAAATTTGATAGTACTCTACTATCAAAAGGGTTTGCCATTAATGAGTGTGATAAATGTGTCTACACGAAAGGAAATGCTGACTTGTTCGTCATGATATGCCTTTACGTAGATGACATATTGATCACATGGAGCAGTCCTGGGTTGATCCTAGAGACTAAGAGCATGTTGAAACAATGTTTTGATAAGAAGTATATGGGTGTTGCAAATGTCATCTTAGGGATCAAGATCTTTAAGACGTCTGGCGTACTGGTCTTATTCAGTCTCACTATATTGAGGATGTGTTGAGAAAATTTGAGATGTTCGACAGTTCGCCGATAACGTCACCACTGGATATAAATCAAAAGATTGATAAAAATTGTGGTGCGCCCGTATGCCAGGAGCGATATGCTCAGGTGATTGGTAGTTTGATGTACATCATAAACTGCACTTGTCCTGATATCGCTTATGCAGTAAACAAGTTGGCTAGGTTCACCCGTAATCTAAGTGACGATAACTGGAAAGATTTGAGTCGGGTACTACGATACCTAAAATACACGCAAAATTACGGGTAGCACTATTCGAGATATCCAGCTGTACTAGAGGGGTACATAGATGCAAACTAGATATCTGATATAGAGAACACCAAGTCCACTAGTGGGTATATATTTACAATTGGTGCTGGGATGTGTCTTGGAGATCCTCTAAGCAAACTTGCATCTCCTGATCCACGATGGAATCAGAGTTTATTGCTTTAGACAAAGCATGAGAAGAAGTTGAGTGGCTTTATGACTTCTTAGAGGATATCCCTTATTGGGATAAACCCGTACCTTCTGTATTGATCCACTACGACAGCCAGTCGGCTCTAGGAAGGGCACAGAGTTCTATGTACAATGACAACTCTCGTCATATATGACGGAGACATAAGACCGTTAGGCAGCTGATCACCACGGGTATTATTTCCATTGATTATATAAAATCAAAGGAAAACATAACAGGCCCTTTAACTAAGGGCATACCCAGAGATCAGATGTTTTGTCTGTCTAGGGGAATGGGCTTAAAACCCAATCAATAAGAACTGATACAGTGGATACCCAACCTTACTGACTGGAGATCCTAGGAATTAGGTTCAATGGGAAAACTAAATCGTAAAGGTTCAGATGAGCGCTTCGGTGGAAGCAAAAGCACTTCAGATGATGATTTCTGTAAAGAAACATGAATCCAAGGTCGTTCTCGTGATAGACATTAAGTGCTATCTGCAGTGTGGGTAGAGGTTAAGTTTCCAAAACCTTTAATGATCCTCAACGGTTGAGGTTAGGTTTGGGGAACTTTTAATGGTTCCTAACACTTGTGAAGTGGGGTATAGCAGGATACCTTGTAGGAGACCACCTATTTAAGTGGGAGGACAGGCCGCCTCAAATGAAAGCACTTAAGAATCCAAGAAGTGTCCACGGTCACAACGGACGAACATTAAAGAAGAACGGAGTAAGAAAAGTTGTTGTGTTGGTACCATTGACTTGGCTTACACTAAACACCGACGGTTCAAAACATCACGTTCACCACGCAGTAAGTAAATCCGATGGTATTCAACTATGGAAGATTCAAAGTTACGGCTACCTATCCATATGCAACATCGGTCCGCTGAAAGATTGCTAGAAAAGACACCTTGTGAGTGCGCCAAAATCTCTTTCAAGAGGGGATTGTTGGAAATTTACTAAATGTGGAATTAAGTTTATCCCATTATTTATAACTCGAACAATTTGGGGCCCTGCACGTCGAAAACGTCGTTTCCACACATGTGCACACGTAGTGCTAAGTATCATAAATTTCGTTAATGAAAGATATATTGGTACATAAGTAACTTGTTTGAGACAAAGAATGATGGACGGTTATTGACCAAATGACAAGTGTTCCACGTTGGTAAATGAAGGAAGAAGTGTGCGATGTGTAAGATGAAACGAGTCGGAAAGGACCGCGGAGCTGTGAAGGGCCGCGACGCCAACCCGTCAGAGCCGCGACTTTAATTGGTTGTCCAACTACTAGATCTGAGGCGCTGCGGCACCTCCCAAGCAGAGTCGCGGAGCTTCCCAGGCGGTAAGGGTCGACGGGAGCTGAAAGGTTTCTGACTCTTGGGCTGGTTTTGGAGCATTCAATCTCCATTACTTGGCACATGAATTCAACATTATTTGGCTTATTGTAACCTCTCAATAAGTGTCATTACATGGCTATTGAGTGTCTTTAGTTGGCTAGTTGAGAGGTCACTTTTCTTACACTATAAATTGAGGACTTGTCTCAATTGGAACACACACTTGCAATAGAAATTTCTGAGTACTTCTTTCTTTCTAAGCAATCTCTCACACACTCAAAGGTTCTTCTTTTTAGTAAAAAATTGAGTTTCCTTTGCTCACTTGTTAGTTGTTGTTTATCTTGGGAGACAAATTGCCAATTACCGTAAAAGGATATATACGGTGCAATATTGTCTTAAGGACAGAGTGAATATCACTCGACTCAGCAAACCTTGTTTTTGTTCTCATTTCCAGATTGTAATCCTTGTAATAGTTACTTACTTCCCGTTCATCCAATTGTTGTAATTGTCGTACTTACAATTTTACTCACACCTTTTATGTCTTCAAAATACATAAATAGCACTTTGAAGTACTTCAGATATCTATTGGAACTGCATCAGTCTCTCGTTAATAGGCGCATTACAAATGGTTTGAATGCTCTTTGTACCCATCCAACAGCAGAAGTATCCCCGGAAGTGCTTATGGACCTCTTGGGTTCATTAGCTACTTCAGTTTCTGCAAATGAGTCATCTGCTGATACTATGACATTCACAGCCCGCTTGCTTGGTGTGGGGATTAGAAGAGTTTATTCGGTTAACATGCAATTATGTGTAGTTAAGCTCCCTGTGGTGGTCAACTCTCTTAGTGGTGTGTCCTATTTTCTTACCTTGCATAGATCTCTTTTTTATAAAATAATAGTAATAATTCAATATGTTTCATGCAACGAAAGAAAAAAACACGCTCTCATTGCACCCACAAGCTCAGTTGTTTCTTTGTTCAGTTCTTATTTTGGTTGTTGTTGTTTGACTATTACTTATTTGTTTTATGGCCTTCAGGCATACTGGGTTCTGAGCATGAGGAGGCTATAAGGGCTGCACTGGAGGCACTCAAGAGCTTAATATATGAATGCATTGATGAAAACTTCATCAAGCAGGGTGTGGATAACATAATGAGTTGGAATACTGATATGAGGAAATCCGCACCAACTATCATTGAGAAAATCTGTGCCACAACAGAGAGCCTGCTTACCTGTCACTATTCAGCAGTCTGGGACATGTCATTTCAAGTAGTGATTGCCATGTTTGATAAGCTAGGTGATTTCAGTTATTATAATATTTTTTTTAAAAACAACTATATCCATCTTTAAGTTCTAAAGTTCAATATTTAGTTTCAAGTTGTAAAATGATCTAGAATATTCTGTTCGTAATTCTTACGTCCTGCGTAAATGACATAGTGTTCATTTCGATAAACATGCTCAGCAATACATTAGATATGCCTTAATGCCAAGAAAGTTGGGGTCGGCTATACATAAACATATATTTTGGTGACACACACGCACAGTACAACTCTTATCTTGAAAATTTTCATGTCAAGATCATTGGATGGAATTTTGTATTGTGAGGATTCATTATAAATTGGCTAGTATTATGCCGGTCCCCGCTTACGACAACCCTCCTCTTTTATTCGGGCTTTGGATTGGCAATGTGAGCAACCTTTCTCCTGTTTCAGTCATGTTAGTACATTTACTTTAGGTCCTACACTTTCTAGTTTTTAGGAGTTCTTTTTAGTTTTGTTAGATATTGATATACCATTAGAAAATATAGATAACTTCTAAGATTTTTTATTTATATTTGTATAATATTGACCAGAGAGATGAGGTTGAATGGAATGACATCATCAGTACGAATTCATATAGTCGATCCAAACTTTAGTTTCGGATTGAGGCATTGTTGTTTACCACGGGATGGGTTTGGTGATATAGGGAGCTAGATTACTTTCCCCGTCTCTGTGTTCCTATGTATCATTTAAGGAATGTGAAGTGAGGTGATATTCCTCATTGATTTCTTTTAGGTCACTATTCTCCTCACCTTCTGAAGGGAACACTTCAGAGTTTGGCTGATATGCAGAAGTTGCCAGATGAAGCCTTCCCTTACCGTAGATAGGTACCTTGCTTTTCGAGCTGCTTAAACATGGAAATGGCTTTTTTCATGTTAACCATGGGGTCCCAAGAGGATCTTTTTTCTTCTTTTTATCTATTTTTCCCCTCGCCTATTTTTTGTTGGCGTTGTTGCTATTTGCAATTCGACCTTTTCCACAACAGTTTCCATTATCTTTTTTTACATTTGATCTCTGATTGACTATGTGAATTAATGATCAAATTTGACTTTTCCGACAATGTGATTCAATGTAATGAATTTGTTTCCATCTGTTTGAGACAACATACAAGTGTCATATGATCTTCATCAAAAGGTGTCATAGTAAGGATGATTTGACTTACATGCCAAGACTTTCTTTGGTGATCAGTATATTGCTCAAAGTAATGTTGATTTCTGAAACATTAATGTCCTTATCTTTCTAATATAGGGTGTGTTTACTTGTGTGTCTTTTAGTACAAGCTTGTTGTATGGATCTTCGTTCTTGCCCGAAACTAGATTCAGTTGGAAATTTAAGCAAGAACCAGGACAATATCTATCCCTGAGACCTGCTTGGCTAGTAACTCAAAAATCTCCCACTTCAAAAAATAATTGGCAGAGATTGACTAGGACCCCTAACCATTACCCATGGAATTATAAGTTGCGTCTTATCTGGGAATCTTTTCCCTTGTGGAGTTTCTGTTTTATAATTCCTTAATGTTCTTTTATCGAGGGTCTTTCGGAAACAACCTCTCTACCTATCAAGGTAGAGGTAAGGTCTGCGTACACTCTACCCTCCCCAGACCTCACGTTATGGGATTTCACTGGGTATGTTGTTGTTGTTGTCCTTAATGTTCTTTAAGATGTGATTTTTGAGCATGTGTTTAGCTATAGCATTCTCTCGTCCGATAGAATATGCTGATGATTTAAGGATTTGTTGATAACAGCTGCACGAATGTGTTGGATCATCTGTTGGTGCAATGGCACCTGATTCTTTTTCTAAGTCTTCTTCCTCTTAAATTGGACAAAGAAAATTTATCAGAGCCCAACCTCTGGCTTTTTCCAATTCTAAAGCAAAACATCATTGTTGCTCATTTAACGTTCTTTAGGAGCTATGAAGCAGACGTCTGCTAGGGTATGATTTTGATTCCATCACACCTCCTATTCACCCTCTCTTTTATTTACACAGTAAGCTCATTCTTATGTTTTGTGCCAGTTTGAGCGCGAGGGAAAGATATATTCTTTAAAACTATTGATGGAATTGTGTATTCATTGTGGTCGTTGTTACCCTCATTTTGCAATTACCCTGTGGACACTGCTGAAAGCTTCAAGGATCTGGAGAAGATATTATGCAAAGCTCTACGTGAAGAGCCTGATGTATGTGGGATAATATGCTTCAGTTTGCAGATCTCATTCAGCAGAACAAGAGCATATTAGAAGAAAAAGTGGATTTATCTGATGCTGAAATAAGCATTCCCAAAGAACGAGCCATTGTGTGTTATAACCAGCAAGTTGCAGGTGATAACTTGAATGCATTGGGGCTTTCTGCTCGTGAACTGCTATCTGTTCACGGTAGAGTCTTCTTGGAATCCTCTAAAGATACTGGTGGATCCTTACAGGTACCTTAAAGAGGATGTTATTACCCCTCGGGATTAATAGTGTCCCAATGTAGAATTGCTAGGATGGATAAATTTCTTTTATTGTATTTTAATTTATACTCATAACTGCATAAGAGAAACACTACAATGGAAAAGAAAAAAAAGCTGCACAGTATATTCTGCATCCTCTCTGTGGCATGTAGTAAACCAAATAAGCTTGTTGGAGATACGTTGTTCGATAATTATTTCTGCGTTCTTGTATTCATTTTGACCACTTTGCTGATATGTATTTAGTGTGTTCCTATGCATGATACTTAATACGAAAGAAAAAGATCACATTTCTTTTCTGTTCCAAAGATTTATCAAGCAATGGCACACTTACCATTTCTCAAAAAAGATTTGTCAAGCAATGGCTCTAAAAGGCCACATCTCTCGATCTGTTCTCCGTATATCTTATAATAGGAATGGAGCTAAAGAAGCTTTGATTTAGTTGCATCAACCTGCTACAATGCTGTGCTGTGTAAACCAAGACTCAGTACTTCAATGGATCTTTTTTCCCAATTGTCTGATTTGTTGTATATTTAGGTGATAGTTTAATTAAATAGAAATTTTATAGATTACTTATTAACATATTTTGTGCTATTTGATCATTTTGCCTTTGTCCGATTTCCTAAATTTACGTTTTTAGCTATCTGTTACATTGCTAATGTTTTCTGCTGAGATCCTTGATACTCTTGTTTCATTAGTCCATAAGAGGTAGTGCTATTTTGGTAGTATTTCGTTTTCTTTTCACAGTAAGCATGTATGTTAGTTATTTTTTATGATAGTGTACATTTTGGTTTTCTTTCTGTGGTTCATTATGTCTTGACTTTTTGAGTTGTGGAAGAAAAAGCATTGGACAAATTTGTGAGCTCATTTTTTGATGGTACATGTATTGCAACCCATTATTGGTGAATTGACCTTTGTCCAAAGCTGTAATGTTTGAAGTTGTAACTTCTAAAATACAGAGCACAATTATCACGACAAAGAGGTAGTAAGCGGGTCCTTTTTGAAAAAGAGAGGTAGTAAGCAGGTTCTTTAAAACTACCATGCGGGAGCTTAAGAAGGCGCAGAATGCCAGAAGTTCCAATTCAATGCAGATTGATGACTCATCCAGTGAAAGTGTTTCGTTCACTAATGAGGTAGAATGAGCAAAATCACATTTGTTTCATTCCTTCTCCATCCTTAAATCCCTTTTTCCTTGTGTTAACTACATCAATATCTCTTGCTTATCATTAGGGCACCGTTATTTGATTTGGCAGTTTCACTCTTGCCTGGTTTAGATGCTATAGAAATAGATGAGCTGTTTGATTACGCGATGGAGCCTGCATTAAAGGTTGGTGCCTGTTATATGTTTGCTGCTGCACCTTTCAGTTTTTTGACGTAGAAGGTTCAATGACTAAATATAAGGCACAGGATGAGGAAGGCTTGATCCAGAAGAAGGCGTATAAAGCTCTTTTCATCATCCTTTCGGTAAGTACTGTCACCAAATATCACGTAAAGGCATTGTTGTAGTTTCTTCTCAGTATTCTTAATCTATGTAGGACTGGACGGTGATGTCCAAAATATTAAAAACAACGTATACAATAAATCGTAACTCGAGTAAGCTATGTGAAAGATCATTGTCATGGTTGAAAAGTTTAGGAAATTGATTCCTTGGTCTATCTCATTCCCATATTTAAAATATATATACAAGTATACAATGCTAATATCATGGAAGATATATCTAATTATCCTAAATGAATTGGTGTCGTTTTGTGCGTTGATTTTGGACAGGATTACCTGATAAGTATATCGCACTCACATTATCACAATAAACCACGGTTGCCTTTTCAATCGGACAATGTAGCTCTAACAGAAGAATACAGAGCCAACATGATTCAGCAACCACATTGGCTACCCCTCGTTATTCTGCCTCAGCACTTGACCGACACAGCGTTGGTTGTCGTTTTGACGACCATGAAATGAGATTGTCCCCCAAGAGCACGAAATACCAGAGGTGTAACGTCGTGTGTCTGGGCAGCCACCCCAATTTGCATCTGTATGAAAGTATATGTATGTCCTAGAGACAATCATTATTAGGACAAATGTACTTTATACACATTCATATTTATATATATTAATGATGATTAATATTATGACATTTGCATTTGTTGAATTATTAGTTGATTGTTTATAATATTCTATAAATGCATCCCTAAGAGATTATGTGGTTATTAATGATGTGATAACTAATATTATAACGTAACTCTTAAATTTCCTCGACTAATGATCATCGAATATCGACGATATGAGATACGTCGACATGTGGTCTGCATCATATCCTTAGGGGATGTAGTATGTCTCACTTGCTACGAGTTATGGCGACTCGTGATGGACGCACGAATACTTGTTGAAGTATTGGTATACCCTGCTGATATATTGTTTGTTTTACATGTCTAAAGTAGGATCAGTGTGTGGGAGATAGAAGTCCTTAGACTTGAGGTCGATACGCACTTTGTTTGCAGAGTAATGTACTTTGATCCTATCTTAAGCTCAAATGCCTTATAAGTTGAGACGCAACTTGTATTGGGTACATTGCGAAGTGGATTAAAGGTGGTAGTTGAGCCAAAATTAGGATTCATTCCTCGAATGTATCTTCGAGAGAACACTCAGATTCTCATATTGTGTTAGGTTGACTAAGTCGTTGGCCAACGCAATGGACAGGTCTTTGATATGGTCTTGTTGTCAACTAATATAAATGAGAAATAATGATCAAGCCATTTGGATAGACACTTGACAAATCCTAAGCTTGATTGAGTGTGTCGTGAATGAAAGGATTTTATCTTCCACATAGAGGTTCAGTTCACAGGTTTCGTGTAACTATACTTCACATAGTTTGTCTTCCGGCGCAGTTTAGGAGTTCCGTGTAGATACTAATGTTATTAGTGTCGATATGTGAAGGTCTGAAGGGTAACACTAAGTCAAGTGTTCCGTCAATTCAAATATGTAATTAGAGAGAGATTATATATGTTCGGTTTATAATCGAGACATTAAAAGAAAATAGAAAACAAGGTAGAAAACGGGACAGGGTCGCGGCGCCACTTACTCAGCATCGCGGCTCTAAGTGTCCCGTGGGTCCAAAATGGCCAGTCTGTTGAGGTTTTCTGGGCTGGCCCATTTGGGGAACACTAGTTGTCCTCTTCAGCTATAAATAAGAGGGTTCCCCTAACATATTTTCTACACCAAATCAAGAGAATAATCTCTTCTGAAACTCTACTGGAATTCCTAGCATTCCAAGAGTTAACATTACATCATAGTCTTTGACTTGCAAATCGGGGAACATTTGCGTGCGCACCCTCGGATTATACAAAGTTTGAAGACTCCGGATTTAACAAACTGTAAGTAATCTTTTAGATGTATTACAGTTTACTTTGTGCTTACATTATATAGTCATACTACAGTTTGACCGTCATGTCGGGTTTGAAACATAAATTTCAAATTTCGTTGCGTGTACGAACCCGACAAAACGCCTACAGTGGTAGCAGAGCCTGGGCTGTTTTGTGTGATTATATGATGAATATTAATGATAATATGGGTTAAGATTTATTTAGATCTATTTTTTTATGTCGTTAAGGAGCTTTAAAATCCTAAATATTTAGAACGCATAGTCCTTGTAACCGGATCTGTTAAAACAATGATGTAGTCGAGGAAGTCATTCCGATCTAACTCTTCCAAGTTGATATGCGTTATTCGGTTCGTTTAGAACATGGTGCATTGAGACGAAGAACGAGAAGAGATTGGATGATGGTCGATGAACGTGTTTGATAGTGAATGAGATATGAGGATGGATCTAGAAATCTGACCCTTAACTAGTTTTAGGGGTTCGGAATTTCAGTATTTACGTTTCTGGGACAGAGGCGCCGCGGCACCTGCTAGGATTTTGAGGCGGCGCCGAGGCTCCACGATGGAGCGCCGCGACTCTGTTCATCCAGAAAGCTTAAAATAAACTTTCGAACTTACGACATCATCTGAGGCGCTGCGGCGCCACCTGTTAGGGCCGCGGTGCTGACGAGAATTTTTTCAGAATCTACTATCTGCTTCTGAGGCGCCACCTGTTAGGGCCGCGGCGCTAACGAACATTTTGCGTAACTGGTTATCGCTTACGAGGTGCCGCGATGCCACGATTAAGCGGCGCACACGGCGATGATTTAAAAAAATCGGAAATAGAAACTGAAGTTTAATAATAGTCTAATTCTGAAGTTTAAAAAATGACAGAATCTGAAAATATAAGTTTTAATTGGACAGATTTGGTCCTTTCGGACAGATTTGTAATTAAATGAAGTTTCTGAAAATTGGTTGTTAAAATATGGAAATTGTAAACAGGTCCCTGAAACCTGAAAATATTTTCTAAGAGTTAAAATTGTATTTTCTTAATTTAATAGGGTTCAAATTGAAATTTTAAATTCTTGAGGGACTGAATTATAAATTTTAAAAGTTTATAGAATTCCTGAAAATTAGAATTTTAAAAACAGAAAATGTTTAGGGACTGTTTGGCATAGACATATATTTTAGAGTTTAGACAAATAGACCCATGATTATCATTAATGGTATATTATTGTATAATATACAAATGTGCTAAGTGTTTTGAATGTGGAGCATTTAAATTATTAGCATAGCGTCCGCAATTATTGCCTGGGTAGGCGGCACCCAGTACTTGTTTACTTAAATGACCGCAATAACTGTCTGGGTAGGCGGCGCCCAGTAGTTGATTAAAACCATCTTATATCATGCCTATTGGGTTGATGGTTTCCCATCTAAATGTGTTTAGAAATTGCATGATAGGATGTCATATGATGTATGACATATTTGTTGATCTTGGTTGAAATCCCCGAAAACTGAAAATGTTTCCCAAACATTAAATACAAGTCTAATTAAAACGTGTCGTCCATTATAATTGTTAGAGTGCAAAATCCTTTTCGGCGATACGAGTATTTATGCCAAAACATTTGCTCTAAGTCTATGAGGACTCAGACCCTTTTATAGATGTGTTAAAAGTAAAAGTAGATGAGAAACTTTTGTGGGTATTACACCAAAGTGTTTGTTCGTAAAGGCCAAATTTACTTAGGTACTTAAACGCAGTCGCGTAATGGGGTTGACTTGTTTAGATGAGTCTTGGCGCTAAAGTGTCAGACTAATCTAAAGACGCATGATTAAAATGAAAGATATTTAATCAAATCAAGAGTTGCAAATAAGCTTTGCAATTGATTGAGGACCTACCAAAATGTGATATTGAAGTTATCAGCCAAAACAAACGCGGATATAGCATATGTTTGGATCTTGGCCCATCATGACCTATAATGATTTTAGGTTCGTATTCTACCTTGGGGTCGTAGAAGTATGCTAAATTAGTGGGAGTTAATTAAACAAAAGGCCATGTTAAATTAGTTTAAAATGAATGTGTATAATAGGGAGAATGAATTTTGATTGCAATTTCCTGTCTATATCTTCAGATCGTCAGAATGTCGAACATATCATTGAAAATGCTAATGGAAACGAACAAATTTACTGGACCAAATTATATCGATTGGCTCAGGAATCTTAGGATCGTCCTGTGGCAAGAGAGAATAAAGTATGTTTTGGATAAAGTATTCCCTACAGTGCCTGCCGAAAACTCTGTTGAGTATGCCACCTTTGACAAAGTTGCTTATGAGAAGCATTTTGATGATGCTACATCGGCACAATGTGTGATGATGTCTTCCATGTCACCTGAATTACAGAGACAGCACGAGAACATGGGTCCCAATGAAATGTTAGAACATTTAAAGAGTATTTATGACTCTCAGTCTCAGACCATGGAGTATGAGCTGCTTATAGAGCTCTTTAAATGTAGACTCAATGAAGGGGGCCAGGTGTCTCCACATGTGCTGAAGATGATTGAGCTGATAGAAAGGTTGACCTCCATTGATATTAAGTTTCATGACAGAGTTGCTTCTACCCTTATCCTATATTCACTTCCACGTTCGTTTGAGAGTTTCATCATAAACTATAATATGAATGGAACTAAAGCGAAGTTGCCAGAGTTGCACAATATGTTGAAGACCTTCGAATCTTCGATCTCCAAGAGTAAATCTGTGCTTATGGTTAGCTCCTCTAGTCATCCCAAACCGAATGGTAAGGGATCTTAGAAGAGGAAGGGCAAAGCTGTCGCTGCGCCCACAGCAATGAAGCCCAAGGGAGGGGCGAAGAAGAAACTCCCGGCTGTGGATGTGTGCATGAACTGCAATATGACACTGGAGGAAAGACTGCACTGCTCCAGGAGGAGGGAATGCACCTGGTGCTTCATCCTCTAGTGGAAGGTATGTTTGTAATTGAAATAAATCTATCTGTTAATGATTCTCATTCCTGGGTACTAGATACCGCTTGTGGCTCACACATTTGTACAAATGTGCAGGGGCTAACTGACAGCAGGAAGGTCGGACCTCGAGAGGTTGACCTGCGCGTTGGAAATGGAGCACGAGTTGATGTTGAGCGCGTGGGAACTTATAGATTAGATTTACCTTCCGACAAAGTTTTAATGTTAAACAATTATTTTTATGTTCCCTCATTGACGAGGAACATTATTTTCATTCCTGTTTTAGACACAGAGGGCTTTTCCTTAAGCATTTCTAATTGCAATATGATTTTGGCTTTTGATGATGTTGTATTTGGAATTGCGCCTCTTGTGAATTGATTGTATACATTAAATTGCAGCCGTGAAATTTTCAATGTACAAAACAAAAGAGCTAAAATAAGTAGAAGAAATTCTACCTACGTGTGACATTGTAGACTTGGTCATATCAATCAAACAATGATAGAACGGTTGAGGAAACTAAGTTACCTTGAATCATTTGACTTACAATCTTATGGTAACTGTGAATCTTGTTTGAAGGGTAAGATGACCATTAAACCTCTTTCTGGAAAGGGAATACGTGCCAAGGAGGTGCTTGAGTTGGTACATACTGATGTATATGGACCATTTTCGACTCAAGCTAGAGAAGGTTTCTCCTACTTTATCATTTTTACAGACGACTTGACAAGGTATGGATAAGTGTATCTTATGAGACACAAGTCCGAGGCCTTCGATAAGTTTAGGGAGTACAAGTGTGACGTAGAGAAAAAACTCTCAAAGAGTATCAAGACTCTTCGATCTGATCGAGGAGGTGAATACTTAAGTAAAGAATTTCTAGATTACTTAAAGCTACATGAAGTTCATTCAGAATGGACACCTCCTGGAACACCTCAAATGAATGGTGTTGTCGAGAAGAGAAACCGAACCTTGCTTGATGTCATTCGATCCATGATGAGCTTTTCAGCTCTACCTACATACCTTTGGGGATACGCTATACAAACCTCGATATATGTTCTGAACAGAGCTTCTTCTAAATCAGTTGAAAAGACGCCATATGAGGTATGGTGTGGCAAGAAGCCATCACTTAGACACATGAGGCCCTGGGGTGTCCTGCATATGTCAAGAAGTTGATCACTGATACGTTGGAGTCAAAGAGTGAGAAATGTTACTTCGTAGGTATCCAAAGGAAACTAAGAGATACTATTTCTATCTTCCTGGAGAACATAAGATAATTATTTCCAGGAATGCAACTTTTCTTGAAGATGAATATATCTACTTGGAAGAAAGTTGCACAGAGGTAGAACTTGAAGAAATTCAAGAACAAAGTAACATAGAAGTTGAACCCTTGTCGAGTGAACAAGACAAGGATTCAGTGGGAGCTTTTGGCGAAGATTGGGTACTTAGGGTACGCCCTTCGGCCAGTGGGAGTGCTACGAGCAATAATGCAGAAATGCAAGATCCTCCTGCACAGACCTTGGGAGCAAGTGCAGTGATTGCACCTCCTCCATTTAGGAAAGAGATGAAAATGATATTCCTGAAAGCTCTAATATTGGTGGATCAACCGACACACAAGACCTTCTCACGGTCAGAACATAGCTAGAACTTAACTGCAAGACACTCAACTCCGTAGGTCTACTAGAACTCATCATCCTCCGGAAAGACTAAATCTACTTGTGGAAACACAAAATGAGTTAGATATTCCCGATGATGATAAGCCTACAACCTACAGCGAAGCAATGCTAGACGTTAATTCGAAGAGATGGCAAGAAGCCATGAAATCCGAGATGGAATCTATGTATATCAATCATCAAGTGTGGAACTTGGTTGATTTTCCAAATGGGGTTAAACCCATAGGATGCAAATGGGTCTTCAAGAAGAAGATTGATGCATTTGGCAAGATTCAGACTTATAAGGCTAGACTAGTGGCTAAAGGTTTTAATTAGCATCCTGGTGTGGATTATGTTTTCACATGTTGCTAAGATTAAGTCTATTCGGATTTTGCTTGCGATAGCTGCACATTATGACTATGATATTTGGCAGATGAACGTCAAAACTGCATTCCTCAATGGTAATCTAATTGAGGAAGTGTATATGAAACAACCCGAGGGTTTTTCATCCGAGTCTAGACCAAATGTTGTGTGCAAGCTACAGAAGTCCATTTATGCACTTAAGCAAGCCTCTAGGAGTTGGAATATTTGCTTTGACAAGGCTATCAAATCTTTTGATTTCGTTAGAAGCAAAGAGGATCCTTGTGTTTATATCAAACGCAAGAATAAGGATATTGTCTTCATTGTTATATATGTTGATGACATAATGATAATGAGAGACAATAAGGCTCTCATGAAGTCAGTTAAAGAATGGTTGTCCAAAACCTTCATGATGAAGGACTTAGGTGAAGTCTGCTACATTCTGGGAATTAGGATCTATAGAGATAGACCTAATAGATTGTTGGGGTTGTCACAGTCGGTCTACATAGACAAAGTGCTTAGACGCTTTTCCATGGAGAATTCCAAGAAAGGCGGTCTTCCAACAGGTCAAGGCATCAAGTTATCTAAGAAGGGTTATCCAAGACTCAGTACTTCAATGGATATTTTTTCCCAATTGTCTGATTTGTTGTATATTTAGGTGATAGTTTAATTAAATAGAAATTTTATAGATTACTTATTAACATATTTTGTGCTATTTGATCCTTTTGCCTTTGTCCGATTTCCTAAATTTACGCTTTTAGCTATCAGTTACATTGCAAATGTTTTCTGCTGAGATCCTTGATACTCTTGTTTCATTTGTCCATAAGAGGTAGTGCTATTTTGGTAGTATTTCGTTTTCTTTTCACAGTAAGCATGTATGTTAGTTATTTTTTATGATAGTGTACAATTTGGTTTTCTTTCTGTGGTTCATTATGTCTTGACTTTTTGAGTTGTGGAAGAAAAAGCATTGGACAAATTTGTGAGCTCATTTTTTGATGGTACATGTATTGCAACCCATTATTGGTGATTTGACATTTGTCCAAAGCTGTAATGTTTGAAGTTGTAACTTCTAAAATATTAGAAAATATTTTGCTAAATCATTTTGTCATAAACGCGTGTTAAATACAGAGCACAGTTAGTAAATTGGCCTACATTGCTTACAAAGAGGTAGTAAGCGGGTCCTTTTTGAAAAAGAGAGGTAGTAAGCAGGTTCTTTAAAACTATTGATGGAATTGTGTATTCATTGTGGTCGTTGTTACCCTCATTTTGCAATTACCCTGTGGACACTGCTGAAAGCTTCAAGGATCTGGAGAAGATATTATGCAAAGCTCTACGTGAAGAGCCTGATGTATGTGGGATAATATGCTTCAGTTTGCAGATCTCATTCAGCAGAACAAGAGCATATTAGAAGAAAAAGTGGATTTATCTGATGCTGAAATAAGCATTCCCAAAGAACGAGCCATTGTGTGTTATAACCAGCAAGTTGCAGGTGATAACTTGAATGCATTGGGGCTTTCTGCTCGTGAACTGCTATCTGTTCACGGTAGAGTCTTCTTGGAATCCTCTAAAGATATCGTGGATCTCAGTACCTTAAAGAGGATGTTATTACCCCTCGGGATTAATAGTGTCCCAATGTAGAGTTGCTAGGATGGATAAATTTCTTTTATTGTATTTTAATTTATACTCATAACTGCATAAGAGAAACACTACAATGGAAAAGAAAAAAGTCGCACAGATATTCTCGCATCCTCTGTGGCATGTAGTAAACCAAATAAGCTTGTTGGAGATACGTTGTTCGATAATTATTTCTGCGTTCTTGTATTCATTTTGACCACTTTGCTGATATGTATTTAGTGCGTTCCTATGCATGATACTTAATACGAAAGAAAAATATCACATTTCTTTTCTGTTCCAAAGATTTATCAAGCAATGGCACACTTACCATTTCTCAAAAAAGATTTGTCAAGCAATGGCTCTAAAAGGCCACATCTCTCGATCTGTTCTCCGTATATCTTATAATAGGAATGGAGCTAAAGAAGCTTTGATTTAGTTGCATCAACCTGCTACAATGATGTGCTGTGTAAACCAAGACTCAGTACTTCAATGGATCTTTTTTCCCAATTGTCTGATTTGTTGTATATTTAGGTGATAGTTTAATTAAATAGAAATTTTATAGATTACTTATTAACATATTTTGTGCTATTTGATCCTTTTGCCTTTGTCCGATTTCCTAAATTTACGCTTTTAGCTATCTGTTACATTGCTAATGTTTTCTGTTGAGATCCTTGATACTCTTGTTTCATTTGTCCATAAGAGGTAGTGCTATTTTGGTAGTATTTCGTTTTCTTTTCACAGTAAGCATGTATGTTAGTTATTTTTTATGATAGTGTACAATTTGGTTTTCTTTCTGTGGTTCATTATGTCTTGACTTTTTGAGTTGTGGAAGAAAAAGCATTGGACAAATTTGTGAGCTCATTTTTTGATGGTACATGTATTGCAACCCATTATTGGTGAATTGACCTTTGTCCAAAGCTGTAATGTTTGAAGTTGTAACTTCTAAAATACAGAGCACAATTATTGCTGACAAAGAGGTAGTAAGCGGGTCCTTTTTGAAAAAGAGAGGTAGTAAGCAGGTTCTTTAAAACTACCATGCGGGAGCTTAAGAAGGCGCAGAATGCCAGAAGTTCCAATTCAATGCAGATTGATGACTCATCCAGTGAAAGTGTTTCGTTCACTAATGAGGTAGAATGAGCAAAATCACATTTGTTTCATTCCTTCTCCATCCTTAAATCCCTTTTTCCTTGTGTTAACTACATCAATATCTCTTGCTTATCATTAGGGCACCGTTATTTGATTTGGCAGTTTCACTCTTGCCTGGTTTAGATGCTATAGAAATAGATGAGCTGTTTGATTACGCGATGGAGCCTGCATTAAAGGTTGGTGCCTGTTATATGTTTGCTGCTGCACCTTTCAGTTTTTTGACGTAGAAGGTTCAATGACTAAATATAAGGCACAGGATGAGGAAGGCTTGATCCAGAAGAAGGCGTATAAAGCTCTTTTCATCATCCTTTCGGTAAGTACTGTCACCAAATATCACGTAAAGGCATTGTTGTAGTTTCTTCTCAGTATTCTTAATCTATGTAGGACTGGACGGTGATGTCCAAAATATTAAAAACAACGTATACAATAAATCGTAACTCGAGTAAGCTATGTGAAAGATCATTGTCATGGTTGAAAAGTTTAGGAAATTGATTCCTTGGTCTATCTCATTCCCATATTTAAAATATATATACAAGTATACAATGCTAATATCATGGAAGATATATCTAATTATCCTAAATGAATTGGTGTCGTTTTGTGCGTTGATGTTGGACAGGATTACCTGATAAGTATATCGCACTCACATTATCACAATAAACCACGGTTGCCTTTTCAATCGGACAATGTAGCTCTAACAGAAGATTACAGAGCCAACATGATTCAGCAACCACATTGGCTACCCCTCGTTATTCTGCCTCAGCACTTGACCGACACAGCGTTGGTTGTCGTTTTGACGACCATGAAATGAGATTGTCCCCCAAGAACACGAAATACCAGAGGTGTAACGTCGTGTGTCTGGGCAGCCACCCCAATTTGCATCTGTATGAAAGTATATTTATGTCCTAGAGACAATCATTATTAGGACAAATGTACTTTATACACATTCATATTTATATATATTAATGATGATTAATATTATGGCATTTGCATTTGTTGAATTATTAGTTGATTGTTTATAATATTCTATAAATGCATCCCTAAGAGATTATGTGGTTATTAATGATGTGATAACTAATATTATAACGTAACTCTTAAATTTCCTCGACTAATGATCATCGAATATCGACGATATGAGATACGTCGACATGTGGTCTGCATCATATCCTTAGGGGATGTAGTATGTCTCACTTGCTACGAGTTATGGCGACTCGTGATGGACGCACGAATACTTGTTGAAGTATTGGTATACCCTGCTGATATATTGTTTGTTTTACATGTCTAAAGTAGGATCAGTGTGTGGGAGATAGAAGTCCTTAGACTTGAGGTCGATACGCACTTTGTTTGCAGAGTAATGTACTTTGATCCTATCTTAAGCTCAAATGCCTTATAAGTTGAGACGCAACTTGTATTGGGTACATTGCGAAGTGGATTAAAGGTGGTAGTTGAGCCAAAATTAGGATTCATTCCTCGAATGTATCTTCGAGAGAACACTCAGATTCTCATATTGTGTTAGGTTGACTAAGTCGTTGGCCAACGCAATGGACATGTCTTTGATATGGTCTTGTTGTCAACTAATATAAATGAGAAATAATGATCAAGCCATTTGGATAGACACTTGACAAATCCTAAGCTTGATTGAGTGTGTCGTGAATGAAAGGATTTTATCTTCCCACATGGAGGTTCAGTTCACAGGTTTCGTGTAATATACTTCACATATTGAGTTCTTCCTCCGGTGAAGTCTAGGAGTTATGTGTAGACCCTAATGTTATTAGTGTCGATATGTGAAGGCCTGAAGGGTAACACTAAGTCAAGTGTTCCGTCGATTCAAGGATGTAATTAGAGAGATATTATATATGTTCGGTTTATAATCGAGACATTAAAAGAAATAGAAAACAAGGCAGAAAATAGGGCGATGGCGGCGCGAGCGCGTCGACTGCCATGGCGCTAAGTGTCGATGGTCGAAATGGCGATCTGTTGAGGTTTTGGTCGCCCATTTGGGGAACCCTAGCTTTCCTCTTCAGCTATAAATAAGAGAGTTCCCCTCACATATTTTCTACACCAAATCAAGAGAATAATCTCTTCTGAAACTCTAATGGAATTCCTAGCATTCCAAGAGTTAAAATTACATCATAGTCTTTGACTTGAAAATCGGGGAACATTTGCGTGCGCACCCTCGTATTACACACAAAGCTTGAAGACTCCGGATTTAACAAACTGTACGTAATCTTTCGATGTATTACAGTTTACTTTGTGCTAACATTATATACCGCCATGTCGGGTTTGAAACATAAATTTTCCAATTCCGCTGCGTGTACGAACCCGACAAAACACCTACACTGTATAGGATGAGAGACTCGAAATGGAGGACTTATACAGATGCAAACCAAAATGAAGAGTACCCTTAACATACCACAGAATTCTATTAACAATAGGTGGACACGTTTGAGAAGTCATCCACTTTAACGTTGGTAAATTGGTGTTCAAAATATACAGCCCTAGAAAGTTTGTTATCTTGAAAAATGTTTTGTAAATGTTCCCACACCTGTTGAGCCGTAGAGTTCAACTCTAATATGGTATACAATAGATCGTTGGAGATAGTGCCATAAATCCATTGAAGGACTATATCATCTAAACGGGACCATAACTTTTTGTCCACCTCAGTGATGTCCGATGATGACTCGGAAGGTATGATATGGTTTATTACCTCATATTCGCGGCAAATGAATTTTGAATAATTCCACCCAAGAGGTGTATTGCCCTTTTTCCATCTCAAGTGTTACGAAAATAAATTTCTTCGATGTTGTTTACGACAAGAGCTGGATGAAATTGTTGTTTTTTGGTCATAGTTTTCCATGAAAAATCAAAACAAATGGAAGGAGAGAAAATTGTTTTGTGTTTGGTGGAAGTGTAGTAGATAACCCTAAGAGTTGGCTAGGGCTTTCGGAGAGAGGAAGAAAGTTGGTAGCCGAGGGGGGTGATTTAGGGTTAGAGTAGTGGTTTTAGGATTTTGTGAGACTACTTCAGCTGAGAGAGGAGGGAAAAAATGAAAGAGAGAAAAAATGAAAGAAAGAAAAAAAAAATCGGCAAAAAATGAAAGAGAGAAAAAAAATCGGCTAAGAGGAGGCCGAAGGGGAGATAGGGTTTAGGGCAAAAAAATTGTGGCTCTTGATACCGTGTAGGAAATTGATTCATTGGTCTATTTCATTCCCATATTGAAAATATATATACAAGTATACAATGCTAATATCATGAAAGACCTATCTAATCATCCTAAATGAATTGATACTAATTTACAATCATATCCTAATCGTGTGATTACAATTGATGTGATTTGATTATGATTTGACATAATTATGGGATGACCCCATAATTATCCTAACAAAAAGATTTGGGGAATTGGTGATACAAGCCTTTAATGTTGATGCATATATCATTTGATGATACCCTATTTAATAAACTTCCAAGGTTGAATTTTGCATGAAGTAATTTATGTCCTTGTCCGAGTTCTGAAGCAAGTAGCATGTATGTACTATATTGTTAAATCACCTCTCATGATTCCTTATTTATATTATTGGCACATTTTATTTCTGGCTAATAAGCTTTAAACTTCTTTGGACAGTATTCTGATGAATTTATTTCTAGGAGGACTGAAAAGTTGTTTAATTTGATGATTGAAGCACTACCAGCATGTCATTTTTCAGCCAAACATCACCAGACTTGGCTGCTTATACTTCTTAATTGTGTATGTTACAAAGGTGAGGATTGTTCACTTGTGGAGAACATTGAGATACCTCAGGTTTGTGCAAATTAATACTGAATTTTGCAGATGTTTTTAATAGTTCATTGCATTCTACAGGATGAATCAGAACAGAGACGGCATGACAGTATTACTCCTTTTATGACAGAAATTCTGCTTGCACTCAAACAGGTATGTCTATCAATTGTGTGGAGTTATGCTCTATAGTTTACCAACATTTATTTTCCCATAGGATTCTATATTGCTATTAATCTGCCTATTTATCCTTCATAATTTTCTCCCATAGTTGTTGGAGTTGTACCAAGAAGCGGGTCTTAACTGGCTAGAAGGAACTCATAGAAACTCCAAATTTGTGTAGCGATAAGCAGTTCATGAGATAAATCTGATGAACTGTTTTGAGTGGGGTTCTCGACTATGAAGGTTAAATCCGGTGAATTTGCATTTGCATAATGGGGGGCATAATGGGATGAATATATGTGATCTCTTAGTATTTAAAATCTTTAGTACTTTTGTTAAGAAAAGAACCCATCATACTGAAAAAGGAGTGAGCAACAAACATCAAGAGCTACATGCCTATAAGTCTAGTATGAAGTATCAACAACATAATCTCTAAGATGATTTCCAATAGAGTTAAGAGGGTATTGTATGGGGTAGTATCTAGTTCTTAAAATTTCTTCATGCCATGAATAGTCTGTGAATTCTCCATTTGATTGGTAACTTAGCAAAATGGTCAAGTTAGTTTCTAAAGCAATTATTTTCTTCTTTCATGATCATTTGCTAGTTTTCACAGCATGACTGGAGGGAGAGTTTATAGAAGCTTGTAATATAATACTCCGTCTGTTCCACTTAATGTAGCACATTACTATTTGGAGAGTCGGGAGATTCTTTTCTTACCGTGATTGTTTCAAATGTAAATATTTTGAATTATTAACTACTATGACTTATAGCATTTTTATGTAGTTTCAAAGTGTGAATTTGAGGGCTCCAAGGGCTTCGGTATAGTAGTAAGACAACTCTAGGGCACGTCATGTTTTCAAACTATGGGTTGAAATGAATGCCTTGTTGGAAATTTATTAAACGTGAAATAAGTTAATCCTATTAAATTATGACTCGAACAATTGGGGGCCCACATGTCGGAGATGTCGTTGATCGGTGTATTTTATTGTTACACCCCGTACTTACAGGACATGTTTTAAGGACGTACGTGAGAACTCACAAGTGTTGAGATTTGAGACTTGTAAAATTTTATCGGAATTATGAAATTGTCGGGAAACGTTTTGTTGTGACGAATGGGAGGGCGACACGTGTCACCCCCCCTAGTGA
The DNA here is from genome assembly GCA_029844215.1 of Przewalskia tangutica. Lineage (NCBI taxonomy): Eukaryota > Viridiplantae > Streptophyta > Magnoliopsida > Solanales > Solanaceae > Przewalskia > Przewalskia tangutica. The sequence continues at coordinate 135,617,792 of CM056722.1, forward strand.
TGCCTTGGTCGAATTAGGCAAGGCCAAAAGGGTCATTTGACCATTAGTGTGATGACCAAGTCTTGCAAATGACTTAGCTTGACATAGTTGACTAAAAGTCCAAGGGCCACATGGGCAAGATCCATGTGAAACGCATCCGAACCACCCATTTGTTCTAATCTTGACCCTCCATGTCCCTATATATTACTACTAGTAGTGAGACAAGTCCACACTTAGCCAAAAATTTGAAGAAATTGAAGAACTCCTAGGCTTTGCTCTCGGGTTCACACACCCAAAGAAGAAGAAAATTTCGTTTCTTGTTCTTTAAGCCCCACACTTTAAACCAAGGTTCATGAGTGTTATGTAAGTGTATCTCAATAGAAAAATCCCGGGAAAAGAGAGTTTTCGTATTAGTCGCAAAGTGAAAACCTAGTGGCTTTCTAGGTTTTGGATTGGAGGTTTGAAGGAAAGTTCTTGGTGTGGCTCTAAGGGTCTCAAGGAGCGGATTGAGGTGTCTTGATGAGGCTCTAGGTTGCTAAGGAGCAACTTCGGTTTTGAAGATTGGATTACAATTCGTTGAGGTATATTCTTGTTCTTTGAAAGTGTTACAAGATTATTTATATTGTTGTTGTTAGCTTTACATGCTGCTAGCATGAAGTTGTTAAGTTGAAGTTTATAAGTATTATGGATTACTTGTAGCTTAAGTTCGAATTGAAAAGTAAGTCATGTTAAGTTGGAATACAAATTGATCGTTTATTAGAAATCGTCGCATGTCACTTACTTAAAGATTATGGTTGTTATAATCAAATGCGACTTGATGTCATGTTATGCTACCAATTTGGGTTGAAATGGAAATTGAATAAGAATTGGTATTGTTGAACTCAAGGTGGCCGAATGTGTACTTGTGGTTTGTAATAGTTTGCTATTCATATGTATTGGACTACCTTCTATATTGTGGTGAGCCAATTGGGGCTGTATAGTTAATTATTTGTATTGGACTACCGTATAGATTGTGGTGAGCCAATTGGGGTTGTTTGGTTATTGTATTCGGCCTTGAAAAAGGTGGCAAAGTAAGTAAAAACAAATGAGGTGATTTCCGATTTTCCGTAGAATTTAGTGACTTAGCACCTAGAATATTCTACGTTTGAAATAAGAGGTTAATGGACGTATTATGGCCAATTTAGGTTGAAGTACCAAGTATAGCGTATTCTACTTGAAGGATGGAATAACTAGCAAGGTTGAAGTACTTTGGAGCTTTTTGCTACTTGTCGATAATCGTCGCGAGGTATGTGAACCTCTTCCTTCCTTTGGCATGATTCTATGTATGAAATATACATGTAGTAGTATTTCATGATTCCGTCTACTCTTAGAAGTTAAGAGGTAGTTATGTTGATTTACTCTATGTAAAAGCTACGTCTAAGAAATCCTAAGTCCTTACCAAGTCTTATGGGGGATGTTGGTAAGAGTCGTTAGGAAGTATTTGAGTCGAGTTGACTTGGCAAATTTACAAAGACGAATGAGAATAAGTATCGAACAAGCCATTGCAGCGTTAATAAAGGAAAATGTAATGACAATTAATTATGTTAAAACAAGTAGAATTCTCCATCTGCATAGAAGCTAAGATAAGACAAAATTGTATTACATTTTCTAGATCATGGCTACTTGAATAAGATCGTTATAAATAAGTATAACTTATTCACAACGCACCAAAGTATATGTTACTTAATTTAAAAGAGTTTACGTATGAAGTTTTCAAGACTTTGAAACTGGTTTTCTTAAAAGTTAAGAGACTTGAAGTATTTTGAAAGCTATGTGATTTGATTTGAAAGTATAAGTCTCTTGGTTATAAAAAGAATGAATTAGTTTAAGGCATAAAGTTAGTATGACGGCTTTATGGGAAGTTGGTTATAATAACTTTATGGGAGGTTAAGAGAATGGTTTTCTTCAGTAACATAAACAAGAAATGATTTGAAATAAAGAAGGGCAATTGTTTTAAAGGTACCAATTGCTTAAAGTTTTAAAGAAAGAAGTCACTTGATTTAGAAGCCGGTAATTGTATTTCTAAAAAGTATTGTGACTGGTCGGGAAAAGTAGATATGACTTGATATTACGGTTATTAGTATCTTGGAAGTTTTTTTTAAAGAGAATCATTTTAAAGGACTAGAGGCACGTAGTACGTTGGGTTAAATTCCCGGATTTTATAATGACATGATTAGTGCCTTAAGTAAACAAAAATGAGAGTGTATATGAACAAGCTAATAAGAAGTTAGGGGATTTCTTAACTTGCTTACGTTATGTATGGTAAGCCGGTGGTGCTTATGTTATGTATGATAAGTCGGTAGTGCTTATGTTATGTATGATAAGCCGGTAGGGCTTATGTTATGTATGATGGCCGGTTGAGTTAGGGTAAGAGTATAAATGAGGGGTAAACCCCCAAGACGTTATACCACCTTCTTCAGGGTAAGAGTATAAATGAGGGGTAAACCCCCAAGACGTTATACCACATTCGTGGATTTGCTACCCATGATGCGAGGAATACCTCATGCGAGTCCTTATGGGCTTATGCGGGTGAAATAGTCCCACGTGCGGTAGTCTGACTATGCGAGGAATACCTCGTGCGGGTCCACGGGATCTATGCGGGTGAAATAGTCCGTGAGTAGGGCGCTTAATGATCTTTGCGGGCGGGTGGCCCCGCGATCATGAGCCTCACATGTTTATGCGATGATACCTTCGTGGGCGGACTTATGTGATTGTATCGCGTCCCAGTTGGGTAAACGGTATAGGCGTTCCTCATAAAGGGACGGATTAGGTTATCAAGATCGTAAGTTATATGTTTATGAATGGATGAGTTTTCTTAAGTATATGCGTAAGAATTTGACTATACTTTTATGGAAAAATGGGAAAAGATAATAAGCTACGATTAGGTTCATAAGTGGTAATGACACGAGGATCGGTATGTATTTTTATACTTGTCCTTGTCATTCTTTTATCTGATTATGATCTGTTTCTTATGCGTTATATTTATGTTCCATATTAAATTTTTGTTATCGACCCCGCGAAGCTGCGTTCATGCCGCAGTTTAGGTACCGATTGTGAATCGCGAGCTTAGGATCCGGTTGCCAAGTCGAGATGGCTCGGTGTTCGGAGTTGTCACGTTTATGTTTATTCGAAGTGCGGCGGGGCCTTGTCATACGCTTGTTATGTTAAAACTCTTAAGTGCAGCCACATATTGTGGGTCGATTTGTAAAGAAAAGGCAAGCGCCGTTTATGTATGCGTCGGAAGGTAGCCTATCGACTAACCCGTTGTTTTATTCTTGTTGTTTTATTTTATAAGTTTCATGTATGTTCGTGATTATCTCGATGTTTACAGTAAGGGTGCCCGTGTAGGGCACGATCGCGAGCTTGGGTCGGGTCGTGACAAAAGTGGTATCAGAGCAGTTAGTCCTCGGAAAGTGTCTACAGACCGTGTCTAGTAGAGTCTTGATTATCGATGTGTTGTGCACCACATCTATAATCAGGAGGCTGCAGGACATTTAGGATTGGTTTCCATTCTTTTCACTCTGAGATCGTGCGATAGAGCTGTGTTGTTAGGGTCGTCTCTCCTTAACGAGTTATGTTGTTTGCAGCTACGAGAAAGGCAGCAGTGACCCAGGAAAGACTATGTGGATTGCGTATCCAGGTTGGTAATGATTGTAGTATAGTTGGTATTGTGACATACATCTATACGGATTTATGTATGAAATTCGACGCGTGTTGCCTAGAATGATGTTAGATTTCTAGGAATTGGTAAAGACTAACTAGATACCGGGAAGGTATGGAATAGTTAATGAATTCTCGCCAAGATCTTATGTTTTATTTGAGATAATTGGGAAAGGATGAGCTGTCTGATAGGGTAGTGAACCCCAGAAGCCATGTTAAGGAACTAGGAATGTCGTGTTAATAGATTAAGGCTGCGTAGTAGGCTTAAGAGAATTGTCTGGATGAGGTCGCATAGAGTGAGTAATGGTTGTTGTGATCCAGACAACCTGGTTTTGGTTTTATGAGATGTTTTTGTACCCGTTTACAGGGGGGGACTGGTAAGGTAGTCTTGGAGCATGGAAATTGCGAGCCTAAGAATATTGATTCTTCTTGAGACCTTAGGTATATAAGGCTTTCTCTGCAATAAGATTTTAAGTCGGACCAAGGATAAGAGTTAAGTGCGTGACGAGTCGGTGGAGGACTCATTCTGAGTCTCCCATGGCACGAAATGGAGTGGGATCAGTTGGTAGTAGTTCCGCTACGTGGTGGTCACGAGGTGCAAGGCCCAAGTCTAGTTAATTGTTTTACGGGTTCGTGGACGCGTTCCACCGTTTCCAGTCGTGGCGGAAATGACCTTATATTGTTTCAAAGAGTGACTCCAAAGATTAGAGGCCGAATAGGTATGGAAGTTATGTATGTATGTTAGAAGGAGTTGGAAATGCGAAAATATAATCTCTTTTGGGCTTATGATGGGCGATTATGCGTGTGCGAGTATTAGGGCCATGTGTGGCATTGTTGGTATGTTGGGGTTGTGAAAAGAAACTATGTCGCTAATTATAAGTTTGACTCAGAAAGAACATTCGGGGCGAATGTTTCTAAGGGGAAGAATGTTACACCCGTACTTACGGGACATGTTTTAAGGGCGTGCGTGAGAACTTCGCAGTGTTGAGATTTGAGACTTGTAAAATTTTATCTAATTATGAAATTATCGGAAACGCGTTTTGTTGTGGCGAATGGGAGGGTGACACGTGTCACCCCTTAGTGATGCCTTGGTCGAATTAGGCAAGGCGAAAGGGTCATTTGACCATTAGTGTGATGACCAAGTCTTGCAAATGACTTAGCGACATAGTTGACTAAAAGTCCAAGGCGCGTGGGCAAGATCCATGTGAAACTCATCCGAACCACCCATTTGTTCTAATCTTGACCCTCCATGTCCCTATATATTACTACTAGTAGTGAGACAAGTCCACACTTAGCCAAAAATTTGAAGAAATTGAAGAACTCCTAGGCTTTGCTCTCGGGTTCACACACCCAAAGAAGAAGAAAATTTCGTTTCTTGTTCTTTAAGCCCCACACTTTAAACCAAGGTTCATGAGTGTTATGTAAGTGTATCTCAATAGAAAAATCCCGGGAAAAGAGAGTTTTCGTATTAGTCGCAAAGTGAAAACCTAGTGGCTTTCTAGGTTTTGGATTGGAGGTTTGAAGGAAAGTTCTTGGTGTGGCTCTAAGGGTCTCAAGGAGCGGATTGAGGTGTCTTGATGAGGCTCTAGGTTGCTAAGGAGCAACTTCGGTTTTGAAGATTGGATTACAATTCGTTGAGGTATAATCTTGTTCTTTGAAAGTGTTACAAGATTATTTATATTGTTGTTAGCTTTACATGCTGCTAGCATGAAGTTGTTAAGTTGAAGTTTATAAGTATTATGGATTACTTGTAGCTTAAGTTCGAATTGAAAAGTAAGTCATGTTAAGTTGGAATACAAATTGATCGTTTATTAGAAATCGTCGCATGTCACTTACTTAAAGATTATGGTTGTTATAATCAAATGCGACTTGATGTCATGTTATGCTATCAATTTGGGTTGAAATGGAAATTGAATAAGAATTGGTATTGTTGAACTCAAGGTGGCCGAATTTGTACTTGTGGTTTATAATAGTTTGCTATTCATATGTATTGGACTACCTTCTATATTGTGGTGAGCCAATTGAAATTTGTATAGTTAATTATTTGTATTGGACTACCTTATAGATTGTGGTGAGCCAATTGGGGCTGTTTGGTTATTGTATTCGGCCTTGAAAAAGGTGGCAAAGTAAGTAAAAACAAAGGAGGTGCTGTCCGATTTTCCGTAGAATTTAGCGACTTAGCACCTAGAATATTCTACGTTTGAAATAAGAGGTTAATGGACGTATTATGGCCAATTTAGGTTGAAGTACCAAGTATAGCGTATTCTACTTGAAGGATGGAATAACTAGCAAGGTTGAAGTACTTTGGAGCTTTTTGCTACTTGTCGATAATCGTCGCGAGGTATGTGAACCTCTTCCTTCCTTTGGCATGATTCTATGTATGAAATATACATGTAGTAGTATTTCATGATTCCGTCTACTCTTAGAAGTTAAGAGGTAGTTATGTTGATTTACTTTATGTAAAATCTACGTCTAAGAAATCCTAAGTCCTTACCAAGTCTTATGGGGGATGTTGGTAAGAGTCGTTAGGAAGTATTTGGAGTCGAGTTGACTTGGCAAATTTACGGCACGAATGAGAATAAGTATCGAACAAGCCATTGCAGCGTTAATAAAGGAAAATGTAATGACAATTAATTATGTTAAAACAAGTAGAATTCTCCATCTGCATAGAAGCTAAGATAAGACAAAATTGTATTACATTTTCTAGATCATGGCTACTTGAATAAGATCGTTATAAATAAGTATAACTTATTCACAACGCACCAAAGTATATGTTACTTAATTTAAAAGAGTTTACGTATGAAGTTTTCAAGACTTTGAAACTGGTTTTCTTAAAAGTTAAGAGACTTGAAGTATTTTGAAAGCTATGTGATTTGATTTGAAAGTATAAGTCTCTTGGTTATAAAAAGAATGAATTAGTTTAAGGCATAAAGTTAGTATGACGGCTTTATGGGAAGTTGGTTATAATAACTTTATGGGAGGTTAAGAGAATGGTTTTCTTCAGTAACATAAACAAGAAATGATTTGAAATAAAGAAGGGCAATTGTTTTAAAGGTACCAATTGCTTAAAGTTTTAAAGAAAGAAGTCACTTGATTTAGAAGCCGGTAATTGTATTTCTAAAAAGTATTGTGACTGGTCGGGAAAAGTAGATATGACTTGATATTACGGTTATTAGTATCTTGGAAGTTTTTTTTAAAGAGAATCATTTTAAAGGACTAGAGGCACGTAGTACGTTGGGTTAAATTCCCGGATTTTATAATGACATGATTAGTGCCTTAAGTAAACAAAAATGAGAGTGTATATGAACAAGCTAATAAGAAGTTAGGGGATTTCTTAACTTGCTTACGTTATGTATGGTAAGCCGGTGGTGCTTATGTTATGTATGATAAGTCGGTAGTGCTTATGTTATGTATGATAAGCCGGTAGGGCTTATGTTATGTATGATGGCCGGTTGAGTTAGGGTAAGAGTATAAATGAGGGTAAACCCCAAGACGTTATACCACCTTCTTGTGGTAAGAGTATAAATGAGGGTAAACCCCAAGACGTTATACCACCGTTAGTGGATTTGCTACCCATGATGCGAAGAATACCTCACGCGAGTCCTTATGGGCTTATGCGGGTGAAATAGTCCACGTCTTTGGCGGTACTGACTATGCGAGGAATACCTCATGCGGGTCCACATGATCTATGCGGGTGAAATAGTCCCGAGTAGGGGCCTTAATGATCTTTGCGGGTGGCCCGCTGATCATGAGCCTCACATGTTTATCTGATACCTTCGCCGTGGGCGGACTTATGTGATTTTATCGCGTCCCAGTTGGGCGACAGTATAGGCGTTGCTCGTAAAGGGGCGGATTAGGTTATGAGATCGTAAGTTATATGTTTATGAATGGATGAGTTTTCTTAAGTATATGCGTAAGAATTTGACTATACTTTTATGGAAAAATGGAAAAGATAATAAGCTACGATTAAGTTCATAAGTGGTAATGACACGGCGAGATCCGTATGTATTTTTATACTTGTCCTTGTCATTCTTTTTATCAGATTATGATGATCATTTCGCATGCGTTATATTTCATTCCATATTCGTAAATTTTGTTATCGACCCGCCCGAAGCTGCGTTCATGCCGCGAGTTTAGGTACGATTGTGATCCGCGAGCTTAGGATCCGGTTCGCCAAGTCGAGATGGCTCCGGTGTTCGGAGTTGTCACATTTATGTTTATTGAAGTGCGGCGGGGCCTTGTCCGCCACGATTGTTATGTTAAAACTCTTGAGTGCAGCCACATATTGTGGGTCGATTTGTAAAGAAAAGAGGCAAGCTGCCGTTTATGTATGTACGTCGGAAAGGTAGCCCTATCGGCTAACTCGTTGTTTTATTCTTGTTGTTTTATTTTATAAGTTTCATGTATGTTCCACTGATTATCTCGATGTTTACCGTAAGTGCGGGTAGGGCACGATCGCGAGCCGGGTCGGTCGTGACATTTATATACACCTTTAGTCGGTTTAGTTAGTCTTTTGTCCGTTTGCACATATAAGTGTCGTATTAGGATAGTTTTCCTTTCTTTTGAGTCAAAGTGGTTAAAATGGCCAAATGGCGGAAAAGGAGCTAAAGAGGGCAAAGAGGAGATTCGAGCTAAAAAGCAGAAAAAGTGGCGAACAGGTGAAACCTGGACCAGCGCCGGCCTCCTGATCGAAGCGGGGCTGATCGGTGTATTTTATATACACCTTTTAGTCGATTTTAGTTAGTCTTTTGTCCCATTTGCACATATAAGTGTCGTATTAGGATAGTTTTTCTTTCTTTTGAGTCAAAATGGTTAAAATGGCCAAATGGCGGAAAAGGAGCAAAAAGAGGGCAAAAGAGGAGATGTCGAGCCGAAACAGAGAAAGAGGCGAACGAGGCTAAAATCGAGACCAGCCATGCGCTCTGCAAAAGCGAGGCCAGCGCCCACTGTGAAGCGAAGACTTCGGCCTGGCGCTTCGAACGGCAGCGAGGCGCGGCGCTAAACATCCGAGGAGCTACTGAAGACTGGCCGCGGCTACCGAGCAGCGAATATCGGGGCGCGGCGCCAAAACACCCGACGGATCGCGAACTTCCGGCCAGCGCGCTATCTGCGAGGCGGCGCCGCGGAAAAATTAGGTCTTTGACGGATTTTTGGGCCAGCCTGCGAGAAAAGAAGGAGGCGTTTTAAACCTATATAAGGAGAACCCTAGGCGGTTTTGAGGTTCCCTTCTGCACAACTCAAGATTTTGGCTTGGAGATTGGATACCATTAACTTAGTACTTTCTTTTCCTTTTTCTTTTCTTTAATTCAGTTTTTGCATGATGAACTTTGAATTAGTTCTTGTCATATTCATGGCTAGGAACTAATTTTCTATGTTGAATTTCTTGAAACCTATGTTATAAATTAATGCATGTTTATGGTTATTTTTCTTATTGAGAGATCTATCCAATAATTGAGTTGAATTCTTGGTAACTAATTGACAACTAGTTATCACAATATGATTTCTAATCAGATTCTGAAAAGGGGGGATTGTGAATATGCTGTAAGTTGGGTAGACAGGCTTGAATTGGGGATGAAAATACCTCAATTAGTTTTGTAGCGTTGATGAGAGGCTTAACAACCCTAATTTTGCGCATTGTGCGTGACGGTCAACTAGGTTTTTGTTCTTAATCCTCCTATAGAGTTACCCTTATCACCGAAAGGTAGGTAAGGAACAATACTGGGGTTGAGTGTTTATATAACCCTAATGGGAGTATAAAACGATTTCGTAAACTTGCTTTCTCCAAAAGAAGAACACCATAAGTAATGCATTAGTAAGTAGCATAAGCGGATAGTGAGGATACATAGAAGCCCTATTCTCATCACATCTGAAGTAATTCTTTATATTTACTTATCTTTAATAATTCTTAGTTATAAACCAAACAATCAATCATTAATTCACCAAATAGATACTAGAAAATAGATAGTTGGTAATTGAACCCTAATCCTAGAGGACGATATTCGGTCTTATCTAAGACTATACTACTTGATACGATAACGTGCACTTGCGTTTAAAAGTGTGTGCATATTACGCGCATCAAGTTTTTGGCGCCGTTGCCGGGGATTAGGCATTAGTTCAATATCAATTTATCTATTTTTAATTTCTAATTTGGTTTTATGTATAGTTTTTTTTTAATTTTGTTTGTTTTATGTATTTATTGTGTGAAAACAAGAGTGTCGTGATTCTTTGTTGGTTTTGATGCATCTCAGGATCCTGAAGATATGGATTACTACTGTCAATATGATCGAGCTCCAACCATAGAGGAAGAGAGGGAGGAATTATGAGAAACTCTACTCAGTCTCACGAGGTCCCAAGCTCAGTTCATGGACGAAATGAGGTTGGGTATAAAGAAGTTGGAAACGCAAATAGCGTAACTTCGCAATCATATTCAACGTGAACAGCAAGTTGAGAGCACGAATCACACCCAACTATTGAGGAATTTGGTGAGATAGTTGGTGTAGAAGGAAAAGATTGCAGTAAATCAATTATTCACCTTCTTGGATTACGTGGAAATTCTTTTTCATGCACCTATCACGGAAGAAACACCACTAGCTATCACGAATGACTCCCGATTAGGAATTTGCATACCATCAAGGGCAACCCCCAGTCAAGAGATGTAGAGAATTTCACGGTTTCCTACAAAATAAGAAGCCTAAAAGATAAACTCATCTTGTGTGCTTGGGGGATACTTGTATGTTTAAGGCCCCTGTTTGAACAAATAGTTATAGGGAAATTGAGACCTATAGCAATAAATTTGTGGATTGCAAGCAGTTCGCAGAAGTATCCAATGGGCACTCAGAAAGGTTAATTGCGTCCGGCTAAAAAGACGTAAAAAACGGCCTTGTTGGGAGGCAACCCAACGTTTTCAATTATGTTATTTTAATTTACATCTTTAGTTTATTTTATTTTGTCTAGAACAATCTCACGGTCGTGGGTCTTGTGTTTGGCCGTGATTGTAGTCTGAGAGAATAAAGCGAAGAAAAGCGGGTAGCGTCGCGGCGCCAAGATGCGACGCGGCGCCAAAAGAACTGAGCAGCCTTTGAAGTTTAAAAGCCGGCGCCAGAGGCGAGCGCGGCGCCAAAATATCTGAAGAGGTACGAAATTTAAGCGCGCGAAATTCGAAAATTTGCAGGGATTTAGCGCGGCTCAGCATGGTCAGCGCGAAAGTCCCGAAGGCGCGATGTTTAGCCGCGCGGCTAAAGCGAACATGGCCGCGGCGGGAATCGAAACTTAAAACGCCCAAAATCAAATTTTCCCAATTCCAACTTCCAAAACCTAACCTTCCTCCAAAACCCACGAAATTCCCGTAATTTGCCCACAAAACCAACACAAATCCCACCCCACCCCTACCTAAACTCTTAAATTCCTAAAAACTCCCAACTATCACGAACAACGGCTCCATTCCACAAACCTCAACCCAATAATTGAAACAAGAAAAGCTTGAATCTTCTCATAAAAGGTAATCCCTTTATTTTGGTGTTCTTGAATCCTTTCTTGAAGTTATAGGAGGTAGTAGTTTGGAAGAGTATTGTAGTTGGAGTAGTTTGGGTACTGAAAAGTTGGTTGTGAAGTTGGAGAAAAGAGTAGAAAAAGAGGTTGTGGGCATTGTTGAAGTTTGGGGGTGTTGTCGCTGCTAGTTATTGAGTGTGTAGGAGACATTGTGCCACAAAAATTAGAAAGGCAGATTTTGTTTAAAAATGGTCACGAGAAAGAAGAGGATCCACATCCACCCCATTTCACAATACGATGAAAATAGATTTGTGAGTTACGTGCCTTCCAAAGATACAAAAGGCTTGATACAGGCCGTAATTCCGAAGGGAATGGATTACCAAAGGGATCATATGGGGAGGAAGACATTTATGAGCCCATCCGGCTATGATAGAGCTAAGGGGTGGAAGAGATTTGTCAATCCGGAGAAGATAACACCGATGAATACAACAATGGTGCGGGAATTTTATGCAAACTTTCCGAGAGGGCAGAAGGGTGCTTTGTAAGGGGAAATTATATGCTGTGGCGGAAGCAATAAATGCGACTCTAAAAGCGATGGATGTTGAAGGAGGAATTGGTGATTGGAACCATTTTAGAACATGGTCTAGGAGCACCGGACATCAATCGATACCGCTGCAAACACCGCCGATACCACAGGCTTTTGAGATTGGAAGAAATGGATCTAGAGCACTGAGTAGGTGCCAATTCAACAAGGCAGCCAAGGCTTGGCGTATTTAAATCGATGCGCATGATTCCATCTACGACTTCACCAGAGTGCGGAAAGCGAGATTAAGTTGATTTATGGAATTATGAGGGGGCTGACAATTGATGTGGGAAAAGAGATAGTGCAGAGCATCGAAGAAATCAGCAGGTTGGTGACAACAGGTGGTTTGGGACACGGCTCGCTTATTACCAGTCTATGCCACATGAGTGCGGTCCCACAACTACCCACAGATACTCATGAAAGAAACCAACTGCCAGTGTCCTATGGGATAGTGCACTCTTTCCCAGACCCCAGCCCCCCAGCAGCCAGACGGAGAGCACCACCAGCAGCAGCAGCAGCAGCAGAGGCCGCCATGGATGAAGATGAGCCTGAAATAGGGGCTCAATGAGCGAGACCCGACCACCGCCAACCACAAGCGAGAACCTTCAGAGCCACAATGGGGCAATTGTACCAACACCGGAGGAGATGATGCAGACCTTGCAAACGATAGTACAAGGGCGGCAAAGCAAGGCAACAAATCGACGAGCTGAGTGCCTTGTTCAACCAATGGTCGATGCATTATCCACCGCCACCACCACTATTTTAACCAAAGTTTGTAAGTGTCTTATTTTCTTTACTGTCTTTGAGTCTACACACATTGGGGACAATGTGTGATTTAAGTTTGGGGGTGTGTTTTTGTGTTTTAGTTTTTATTTGTGTGTCATGTTATGTTTTATTTAAATCTTTTTATTTGTTTTATGTTTATTTTGAGTCACCAAAAATTTTTCTTTCTTGAGTCATAATTGCCTGTCAAAGATCATGTATGCTGTAGTTGCTAGAAACACCTAGTGAAGTAAGGTGGAATAATGTAAAGGAATTGAAGCAACTATCTAAACACTTAGGTTAGATATGCCAAAAGCTCACAGAATCTGTCTATTTGGAGTTTCTTGCTTGAGTTATGCATGCTAAATGATAAATGCTTATGTGTTATGAGTGCTATTTGAGGTGAAATAGTTAGGATATGCATGTTAGGAGATGACTCGGGCATTTCTTTGATAGCCAATTCTTACCATTCTTTTCTATCCGTACTTTAAAAATATCCTAGTCACAATTGAGCCTAAATTTGAAACTTTTTCTTTGACACCCCATATTCCCACAAAATTGTGCCATAAGTGAAAATATGAAATAGTGGAGTACATTGTGTTAAAAAGAAGAAACAAAAAGAGTGAACAAGTTTGATGCACCCCAATGGAAAAGTAATAAGAAAGAGGCAAAAGCCTAAGTTTGGGGGTGCCTATTTGTATAATACACTTCACTCTCCCAAAACAAAAGAAGGGAAGGATAGAATTGAAGTGAAGGAAAGAATCAAAAGAAAAAGGGAAAAATTGAAAAGCCAAAGAGCTTATGGTACAGAAAAATGAGCCTAAATGCCTATCTTTACCAACCCCTACCTAAGCCTACATTACAACCCTCAAAGTCCTGAAGATCTTTTTTTTTGCATATCCAGAATTAGTGGAGAATAGCAAGTAAGCATGCCATAGGAATTCTTGAATTTATATGCATGATTTAGTATATTGACTTCCATTAAGCATGATGAATATGAGTTTGCGAAATATTTAGCTTCATGTGTTTAGTGTCTTTGAAAATTTCATGCTATATGTTCCTGCGTATTATTGCTAACCTTCATGTTTTCAGCTAACATTTATGCGAGAAAAGTGATTAATGACAGGGAGTCTTTTATTTTTCGTTCTTTGAGTCTTGTATTTTATTTCTTTCTATCTTTGCTCGAGGGCGAGCAAAGGTTAAGTTTGGGGGTATTTGATCGGTGTATTTTATATACACCTTTTGAGTCAGTTTTAGTTAGTCTTTTGTCCCATTTTGCACATATAAGTGTCGTATTAGGATAGTTTTTCTTTCTTTTGAGTCAAAATGGTTAAAATGGACAAATGGCGGAAAAAGAGCAAAAAGAGGGCAAAAGAGGAGATGCCAGAGCCGAAAACAGAGAAAGAGGCGAACGAGGCTAAAATCGGACCAGCGGCCGCGGCTCCTGCGAAAGCGAGGGCATGGCGCCACTATTCGTGAGGCGAAGACTGTGGCCGCGGCTACTCGAACAACGACTGCGGCGCGACGCTAAACATCCGAGGAGCTCAGAAGACTCGGTCGGCGCCTACCGAGCAGATATCGGGCGCGGCGCCAAAACACCCGACGGATCGCGAACTTCCGGCGCGCTATCTGCCGAAGGCGCGCCGCGGAAAAATAGGTCTTTTGACGGATTTTGGGCGAACTGCGAGGGAAAGAAGGAGGAGTTTTTAAACCTATATAAGGAGAACCCTCGGAAGTTTTTGAGGGTTCCCCTTCTTGCACAACTCAAGATTTTGACTTGGAGATTGGATACCATTAACTTAGTACTTTCTTTTCCTTTTTCTTTTCTTTAATTCAGTTTTTGCATGATGAACTTTGAATTAGTTCTTGTCATATTCATGGCTAGGAACTAATTTTCTATGTTGAATTTCTTGAAACCTATGTTATAAATTAATGCATGCTTATGGTTATTTTTCTTATTGAGAGATCTATCCAATAATTGAGTTGAATTCTTGGTAACTAATTGACAACTAGTTATCACAATATGATTTCTAATCAGTTACGAAAAGGGGATTGTGAATATCTTTGTAAGTTGGGTAGACAGGCTTGAATTGGGGATGAAAATACCTCAATTAGTTTTGTAAGCGTTGATGAGGCTTAACAACCCTAATTTTGCGCATTGTGCGTGACGGCCAACTAGGTTTTGTTCTTAATCCTCCTATAGAGTTACCCTTATCACCGAAAGGTAGGTAAGGAACAATCTGAGGTTGAGTGTTTATATAACCCTAACGGGAGTATAAAGCGATTTCGTAAACTGCTTTCTCCAAAGAAGAACACCATAAGTAATGCATTAGTAAGTAGCATAAGCGGATAGTGAGGATACATAGAAGCCCTATTCTCATCACATCAAGTAATTCTTTATATTTACTTATCTTTAATAATTCTTAGTTATAAACCAAACAATCAATCATTAATTCACCAAATAGATACTAGAAAATAGATAGTTGGTAATTGAACCTAATCCTGAGGGCGATATTCGGTCTTATCTAAGACTATACTACTTGATACGATAACGTGCACTTGCGTTTAAAAGTGTGTGCATAATACGCATCACCGGCGCCACTATCGAGAGAGGCTGCGAAGACTCGGCGCGGCTCATGTCGGCGAGTGCGGGCGGCGCCTAAACATCCGAGAAGCTATAGAAGTTGCAGCGCCGCGGCTACCGAACAGGAATCGGGGCGCGGCGCCAAATCATCCGGACGGATTGCGGTTCGGCGCCCGGCTATGCGAACGCGGCAGCGCCGAGAAATAAGGTTTCAGACGGATTTTGGGCGAACTGCAGGAAAAGTTGAGGCGGTTTTCACTATAAAGGAGAACCCTAGGCGCTTTTAAGGGTTCCCTTCTGCACAACACAAGGCTTCTTGCTTGGAGATTGGAGACCATAGTTTAGTAATTTCTTTTCCTTTTCTTTTCTTTTATTTCAGTTTTTGTATGATGAACCTTGAATTAGTTCTTGTCATGTCAATGGCTAGGAACTAATTCCTCTATAGGGCTTTCCATGTTGAATCTCTAGAAACTTATGTTATGATTTAATCGTGCTTATAGTTATTCTTCTTGTTGAGATATATCCAATATTTGAATTGAATGCTAGGTAGTTAATTGACAACTAATTATCACTATATGATTTCTAATCAGACTCCGAAAGGAGGGGATTGTGAATATGCTGTAAGTTGGGTAGACATTCTTGGATTGGGGATGAAAATACCTCAATTATTTATGTAGCGTTAATGAGAGGCTTAAAACTCTAATTTTGCGCATGGTGCGTGACGGTTAACTAGGTTTTGTTCTTAATCCTCCTATAGAGTTATCCTTATCACCAAAGGTAGGTAAGGTGCAATCTGAGGTTAGTGTTTATATAACCCTAACGGGAGTATAAAGCGATTTAGTAAACTGCTTTCTCCAAAGAAGAAGACCGTAAGTTATTGCATTAATAAGTAACATAAGCGGATAGAGAGGAGACGTGGAAGCCCTATTCTCATCACCACTGAAGTAAACCCTTATAGTTAAATAGCTTTTATAATTCTTAGTTATCAACAATAAATCCAAATATCAATTTACCAAATAGATACCAAAAGATATATAGTTGGTAATTGAACCCTAATCCTTGAGGACGATATTCGGTCTTATCAAGACTATACTACTTGTCACGATAACGTGCACTTGCGTTAAAGTGTGTGCATCTTACCGCGCATCAAGTTTTTGGCGCCGTTGTCGGGGACTAGGCATAGTTCAATATCAAATTATCTATTTTTAATTTCTAATTTGGTTTTTAATTTTTATTTTAATTTTAATTTTTTTTTTACGTTTTTTTATTATTATTTTTTTTTTCAGAAAATTCAAGGTACCGTGATTGGTTGTTGTTTTTGATCTATTTCAGGAAATCAGTTTATGCGAAGGAGAAGAGGAGCAGACACTCTTGTTCCCTTCAATCCAGAGATTGAGAAAACCTGCAAACAGAACAGAAAGAATCAGCGGATTGCAACTTTGATAGAAATGGGCGGAGGTCAAAACAATAACATGATGAGAGAAGGGTTAGGTGAAAATAAACCTAACCCAGGAGTGCCTCGGCAAATGCCAATAGACGTGGAGGAGAGAGTCCAAATCCATCCGTAGGAGTTTGGGGACTATGTCGCCAAGAGTGAATGGAGCACGACATGCATTAGGCTCCTCTGATAAGCCAACAATTTTGAGATAAAATCGGCGATTACGAGCATGGTACGGACACAGTGCAATTCGAGGATCGCCATGGAGGATCCACGTATACGCATAGCGAATTTCTTGGAGCTATGTGCAACTTTCGATATACGGCGTTCACGATGATCTCGTCAGTTGAGGCTCTTTCCCTTCTCACTCGGGGATAGAGCAAAAGTATGGTTGAATTCCCTGTACGATTCGATTTTTACATGGCACGCAGTGCGTAAATTCCTAGCCAAGTTATTTCCCAGTGTAAAGCGGCCAAAGCGAGAGGAGTTGAACAACTTCTACCGCGGATGGAGAGTCCTTATATGAAGCTTGGGAAAGGTTCAAAGATCTCTGAGAGAAAGTGCCCACACCATTGCATTGAGTTGTGGAACTTGGTCCACATCTTCTACAACGGTGGCGAGCAAGACAAGAACCATTATAGATCACGGCGGTGGAGCATTCATGAGGAAAACGACCCACGACACTCATGAGTTATTAGAAGATATGGCCACTAACAACCATGTCACGAGAAGAGGTCGACAAGTGGGAGAAGAACGTTGGGAGTCCTCGAAATAGATGCTATTCTTGCCTTGAATGCCCAGTGGCCCTTTTAGCGAAAGCGATTGCGAGAACATCTGATGTCGATAAATGCGGTGCAGATGCCTAAAAGGCGTGAGATATGTGGTGGCCCACATACATTTGATAGGTGTCCTTGGTGATCCCAACAATATATCAATGGAGCGGCAGTGTCGGGCCATAGGTAATTATCGAGGCAACAACAACCCTACTCCAACACTTATAATCCGGTGGAGGAATCACCCAAAGTTCATGGAGAGACCGGCGAGCGTGAGAACCAGCACGAGAACCAGCAGAACCAATACGAGGCATCAATACGAGCGTGAGCAATACGAGGCGATGCAGAACCAGCGAACGAATCGCGACCGCCATTCAAGCCCCACGGCCTCAGCGATTCAATACCGGTTCGTGAAGAAAAGCGGACGAGTGGCGGTGTGGCGATGCACCAATGCCTGGACCGATTCGCAGCGAAGCTAGATCCTCATTCAGAACTTGAAAACACAAGTGGGTCGGTAGCAAAGCGAAAACAGCGAGCCGAGGGCATTGCCAAGCAACACGGTAAATCCAAGGAGCAATGCCAGCGGTCAATTGAGAAGCGGCAAGCGTTGGAAGCGGCGATCACTCGGCTAGTAGTTGAGAAGAAAGCGAGTTAGAAAAGAGAAGGTGATTGAGCCCACCAGTAGTAGAAAACTCTGAGAAGGAGTATACAGAGAAGATCCCTTTCCCCGAGACTACAAATAAAGGCGGTTGATAAACAATTCTCCAAATTTTTGGAGACATTCAGGAAGTTGCATATCAACATACCTTTCATAGAAGCTTTAGAGCAGATGCCCTCCTATTTCAAGTTTATGAAGGAAATATTGGGGAAGAAGAAGAAGTTGGCAGAGTATGAAATAGTAGCACTGACAGAGGAGTGTAGTGCTATCTTGCAGAAGAAGTTACCACCAAAACTAAAGGATCCTGGAAGCTTTACACTACATTGCACAGTGGGCAGGGTGACTTGCAACAGAGTTTTATGTGATTTAGGGGCGAGTATAAATCTGATGCCCTTGTCAGTATTTAAAAGATTGGAGTTGGGTGAGGCCAAACCAACCACAGTAAGCCTGCAACTGGCCGACAGGACAGTGGTTCATCCAAGAGGCAAGATTGAGGACGTAATTGTGAAAGTAGGAAAATTCTTCTTTCCTGTAGACTTCCTCATTCTTGATATGGAAGAAGATGAGGAAATCCCTATCATATTGGGGAGGCCATTCCTAGCAACGGGGAGAGCTTTGATTGATGTTGAAAGAGGAGAGTTAACATTAAGAGTGGAGAATGAAGAAATGGTGTTTAAAGTTTTTAAACACGTCATTGAGCCACCAACCATGAGTGGGTGCTTTGCAATCAGCACCATCAAACCCCCCTGCGAGCCAATACAAGTCAACCAAAGAGAGATGAGCCCAAGCGGGCATGGTTTGCGAAATTCCACTAAAGGAGGTATGTGTTCTGAACTCCCTCTTCGATAAAGCTAAGAAGAAAGAAGAAAAGAAAAGCAAAATGTGGAGAAATTGATTAGTTGGGGCTTGATCCACCCCACGGTTATTAAAGCTAAGGAACTTTGCGTCGGCTAAAAGCGTTAAAGACAGCTACTTGGGAGGCAACCCAACGTTTTCAATTATGTTATTTCAATTCTTGTCTTGATTATCTTAATTTCTCTAGAAACGATCTCACGATCTTGGGGTCTTGTGTTTGTGTTATTGGCAGTACATGCATGCAAATAAAGCGGAGGACGAAAAAGTGAGCAGCCGTGATTTCCGAAAAGCGGGTAGCCACGCTGCGAGCAGGCAGCGGAGCGAAAAGAATCGAACAGCGCGAAGTTCAAGCGCGCGCTGTAAGCGAGCGCGGCGAAATCGAGAAAATGTGCCAAGTTTAGCGCGGCACCAGAAGTAGCGCGCAGAAAGTCCCAAGTAGTCAGAAGATTGTGCGCGCTGGCTAAAGCGAGACATGCGCGGCGGAAATCGAAACTTAAAACGCCGAAACGGATCTTTCCCAATTCCAATTTCAAAACCTAACTCTCCCTCTTCAAAAACCCACGAAATTCCAAAAATTTGCCCACAAACCCTCCACAAATCCAACCCAACCACAACCAAAACTCTTAAATTCCTAAAAACTCTTAGCTATCTCAAACAACAAAGCTCCATTCCATAGCCTCAAACCACCCATTAAAACAAGAACAGCTTGAATCTTCTTATAAAAAGGTAATATTTTTACGTTCTTGAGTCCTTTCTTCAAGTCACGAGGTAGTAGTTTGAAGGAGTATTGTAGTTGAAGTAGTTTGGGTCTTGAAAAGTTGATTGTGAAGTTTGGAGAGAAGAGTAGAAAAGGTGTGGGTATTGGGTAGAAGAGTTGAAGTTTGGGGTGTTGTGTTATTGCTAGTTGTTGATTGTGTAGGAAACATTTGTGCCACTAAATTGTAAGCTGCAGAAACTGTTTTAAAAATGTCCACCAGAAAAAGAAGAGCCTCCACATCCACCCCAACCCCACATTACGATAATACTAGGTTTGTAAGCTACGAAGCCTTTCAAAGATACAAAAAGCTTGATACCAGACCCTTAATACTAGAAAGGGGAATGGACTACCAGAGGGAGTCATATGGGGAAGAAGATGTTTATGAGCCCATTCGGGCGATGATTGAGTTAAGGGGGTGGAGGAGATTTGTAAATCCGGAGAACATAGCACCAGTGAACACAACAATAGTGCGTGAATTTTATGCCAACTTTTCGGAGAAGGTGGAAAGGGGATGCTTTGTTAAGGGAGCTTATGTGTCTGTGACAGCAGAGGATGTAAATGCACAATTGAAGATGGTTGATGTTGAAGAAAGAAGTGATTGAAATCACTTTAGAACATGGTCTAGAAGCACCGACCGCATCGACTGGAATGCGCTGGACAGCGTGAGCTACCACGGCTGGTTTTGATAATGGAAGAAATGGATCAAGAACCGAGCAGTGCCAATTCAACAAAGCGACCAAGGTTGGCTATATTTCGTCGGCGCGCGTGATTCCATCCACGCACTTCGCAGTGCGGAGGATAGGATTAAACCGATATATGGAATTATGAGGAATGACGATTGATGTGGGGAAAGAGATAGTGCGAGCATTGAAGAAATCAGCGGGTTGGTGACAACAGTGGATTGGGACGGCTCACTTATCACTAGTCTATGCGCCCGAGAAGGTCCCAACTCTACCACCGACACTCGTGAGAAACCAACTGCCAGGTGTCACGTGGGATAGTGCACTCTTTCCCGCACCCAAGCCCCAAAGTGATCGACGGAGAGTACAACGAAGCGGCGGCAGAGGCGCAATGAGCGAAGATGAGCACGAAATAGGGCTCGATATGCGGCGAGACCTAGCCACCACCCACAGAAGCAGAACCTCCAGTGCCGATGATGGAGCAAGTGCTCCAGAACCAGAGAATGATGATGCAACATTTCGACACATTGATACAAGGACAAAATGAGTTGAGACAGGGACAGCATGAGTTGCGACAAGGGCAACAAGAATTGAGGCACCAGCAGTATGACGAGATGAGTTCCCTGTTCAACCAATGGTCGATGCATTATCTACCGCCACCACCACCATTTTAGCCAAAGTATGTAAGTGTTTTATTTTTTTTTAGTGTCTTTGAGTCTACACACATTGGGGACAATGTGTGATTTAAGTTTGGGGGTGTTTTATGTGTATCTTGTTTATTTGTGTCATGATATGTTTTATTTAAGTCTTTTTTATTGTTTTATGTTTATTTTGAGTCACCAAATTTTTTTCTTTTTGAGTTATAATTGCCTGTCAAAGATCATGTATGCGGTAGTTGCTAGAAACACCTAGTGAAGGAAGGTAGAATAATGTAACGGAATTGAAGCAACTATCTAAACACCTAAGTTAGATATGCCAAAAACTCGCAGAATCTGTCTATTTGGAGTTTCTTGCTTGAGTTATGCATGCTAAATGATAAATACTTATGTGTTATGATTGCTTGCTATTTGAGGCGAAATAGTTAGGATATGCATGTTAGGGAGATGACTCAGGCATTTCTTTGATAGCCAATTCTTACCATTCTTTTCTATCCCGGACTTTAAAAAGATCCCTAGTCAGCCCCATTGAGCCAAATATTGAAACTTCTTCTTTGACACCCTATATTCCCACAAATTGTGCCATAAGTAAAAATATGAATTAGTGGAATACATTGTGTTAAAAAAAGAGACAAAAAGAGTGAATAAGCCTGTTGCACCCCAATAAAAAAAAGTAATAAGAAATAGGCAAAAGCCTAAGTTTGGGGGTGCTTGTCATTTTTATATACTTCACTCTCCCAAAACAAAAGAGGGGAAAGATAGAATTGAAATGAAGAAAAGAACAAAAAGAAAAGGGAAATACTGAAAAGTTGAAGAGCTTATGGTACACGAAATGAGCCAAAAATGCCTATTTTTACCTACCTATACCTAAGCCTACATTACAACCCTTAAAGTCCTGAAGATCTCTTTTATGCATATCCAGAATTAGTGGAGAATAGCAAGTAAGCATGCCATAGGATTTTTGAATTCTCATGCATGATTTAGTATATTGACTTCCGTTAACCATGATGAATATGAGTTTGCGAAATATCTAGCTTAAATGTGCTGAAATGTCATGCTATATGTTCCTGCATATTATTTTGCTAACCTTCATGTTTTTCTAGTTAACACTAATGCAGCAAAAGTAATCAATGGCAGTGAGTCTTTTATTTTCGTTCTTTGAGTCTTTTATTTCTTTCTTTCTATCTTTGCTCGAGGGCGAGCAAAGGTTAAGTTTGGGGGTATTTGATCGGTGTATTTTATATACACCTTTTGAGTCAGTTTTAGTTAGTTTTTGTCGTTTTGCACATATAAGTGTCGTATTAGGATAGTTTTCCTTTCTTTTGAGTCAAAGTGGTTAAAATGACCAAATGACGGAAAAGGAGCTAAAAGAGGGCAAAAGAGGAGATTCCAGAGCTAAAAGCAGAAAGTGGCGAACGAGGTGAAACCGGACCAGCGCGCGGCCTCCTGCAATCGAAGCGAGCGCGACGCCCACTATCCAGAGAGGCTGCAGAAGACTCAGCGCCGCGGCGCCTCATGTCGGCCAGTGCGGGGCGGCGCTAAACATCCGAAGCTACAGAGTTGCAGTGGCGGCGCTCGCATGCCAGAAATCAGGGCCGCGGCGCCAAATCATCCGACGGATTGCAGAAGTTCCGGCGCCGCGGCGCCTGTCTGCAGGGCCGCGGCGCCGACGCGGAAAAATAAGGTTTCCAGACGGATTTTGGGCCAGGCCTGCAGGGAAAAGTTGAGGCGGTTTTCAGCCTATAAAAGGAGAACCCTAGGCAGTTTTTAAGGGTTCCCCTTCTTGCACAACACAAGGCTTCTTGCTTGGAGATTGGAGACCATAGTTTAGTAATTTCTTTTCCTTTTCTTTTCTTTTATTTCAGTTTTTGTATGATGAACCTTGAATTAGTTCTTGTCATGTCAATGGCTAGGAACTAATTCCTCTATAGGGCTTTCCATGTTGAATCTCTAGAAACTTATGTTATGATTTAATGCATGCTTATAGTTATTCTTCTTCTTGTTGAGATCTATCCAATATTTGAATTGAATGCTAGGTAGTTAATTGACAACTAATTATCACTATATGATTTCTAATCAGACTCAAAAGGAGGATTGTGAATATCTTTGTAAGTTGGGTAGACATTCTTGGATTGGGGATGAAAATACCTCAATTATTTATGTAGCGTTAATGAGAGGCTTAAAAACCCTAATTTTGCGCATGGTGCGTGACGGTTAACTAGGTTTTTGTTCTTAATCCTCCTATAGAGTTATCCTTATCACCGAAAGGTAGGTAAGGTGCAATACTGGGGTTGAGTGTTTATATAACCCTAATGGGAGTATAAAACGATTTCGTAAACCTGCTTTCTCCAAAAGAAGAAGACCATAAGTTATTGCATTAATAAGTAACATAAGCGGATAGAGAGGAGACGTGGAAGCCATATTCTCATCACCACTGAAGTAAACCCTTATAGTTAAATAGCTTTTATAATTCTTAGTTATCAACAACAAATCCAAATATCAATTTACCAAATAGATACCAAAAGATAGATAGTTGGTAATTGAACCCTAATCCTTGAGGACGATATTCGGTCTTATCAAGACTATACTACTTGTCACGATAACGTGCACTTGCGTTAAAGTGTGTGCATCTTACCGCGCATCAGTCGTCTCCACACACGTGCACACGTTGTACCAAGGATCGTAAATTTTCTTAATGGAAGAGATATTGGTACGTATACAAAATGTTTGAAACATAAGATGATAGACGGTTATTGGCCAAGTAACAATGGTTTCACGTTTTCACGTTGGTAAATGAAGGAAGAAGTATACAATGTGTAGAAGGTGAATCGAGTCAGAAATCGCCGCGGAGCCGTGAAGGGCCGCGATGCAAGTCAGCTGGGCCGCGACACTTGGAGCGCGGCGCCTCCTCCCAAGTGTTGTGGCGCTTGGAACGGTAATTCACTGTGAGGCTGCTGGAGTTGAAGCGTCGCGGCGCCTCGGCTCCAGTGAGCTACTGGACGTGAGGCGCCGCGACACTCAAGGTCCATAAAGGCCGTTGGATACGAAATGAAACTGATTTTTGGGCTGACTTTGGAGCATTAACTCCCATTATTTGTCTCATAAATTCAGCCATTATTTGGCTAATTGAGAAGACATTTTCATCACACTATAAACTGATGTCATTGGATCAATTGTAATACACACATACACTCCATACTTGTATGATTTCAGATTTTCTGAAATCTCTTCCTCTCTTGCAATCTTTCACACACTCAAAGATCCTTCTTTTCTAGCGAACATGAGTCTTCTTTGATCACTTGTTTGATTGTTGTTTTATCTTGAGAGATAAGTTGCCAACACACCGTTAAAAGATTATACGGGGCAATATTATCTTAAGAAAAGATTGAAAATCAATCGATTCAGCAAGCCATTTTCCTTGTTCTATTTCCAGATTTCTAAACAATGTGTTGTTGCTATCAAGGTCTAGAAGATTGTTACAATTGGAGCAAACATTGAAGACGGATTCAAGAACTACTCAAGAACGCAAATTCAAGACGGATCAATAACCAAACTTTGTTGTGGTTGTCACAACTCTTGTTAGGCTTCAAGTCTATTGTATTGTAATTCATTTTGTTTATCATTTCTAAGTACTAGTAATAGTTGTACACTATTCCCGTACATCCATTGTATAACTCACAATCTTAAGATAATATTGGTACTAGTGCTAGGAAGATGTATGTCAGCAAATCCGATCCTAGTTTTGGGTCTCTCTTTGACGATAGTTACAAATCTGGTTTCGTCAAAAGTGAGATCTATGTTGCTGATCCTAAACTTGAAGACACTGCTGATAGTCATGCTTGTAAGGATCATGGAAGAGTTGTTGTCACCGTTTCCGAGAGTGGTGGAAACAAGTGTCCACCAGAGGTTGCGGATATCAACTGGGACATGAGGAGAAGGCTAAAAGTGACGTTCCATCTTCTAAGAAGAAGCCTCCATTTTATGGTAAAGAGGATTTGGACACGCCAGATTCCAAAGGTATGAATCAATTATTCTTCCTTGTCTAAAATGAGATTAAAAGATAATTTCTGAATAAAAGTGAATAAAGCAAGGCTAGGAATATGAAGTGTTTTTTATTAAAACATATATTCCCTACACTTTAAAATCAGAAATTTAATCTCACTTTCCTTCCCGTTTATAATTGGATTATTATAAACAACGGCCTAAAAGATGTGGACTTAGATTGTAATAAACTGAATTTATGGACAATCCTAAGCAAGGGAAGATGACCAGAGGACTAAAGACAAGGACTAAAGGACTAGAGATAAATATGTCACCGTTCCTGACAGAAGATCCTTATTTTGACAGGATAGTAGTGGACAGATCCGTCACATGACATGACGATGTTGGACACTCAGTCATACGAAGCCTACGGGTAACTGGAGTGAGTCAAAGTTTTCAGATCTTAAATGATTTGAAGGCCAAAAGGAAGGCAGAAAAGAAATTGGACACTTAGTCTGCCAAGGCAACTGGAGTGGGCCAGAGTATCTAGATCTCATACGATCCGGGTACGCCCTAACCACGAGCAAGAGGTTGTTCATGTGAAGCAACACCACCTCCAAAGTAAAAGGAGTTGAAGAGGTTGTCCTCAAAATGACATAAGGGAATGGGATCACTCTACCAAGAGGTGATACATGTCCCAAACTTGGCTTCAAGGACGTTGTTGGTCAAACTGGCTTGTGTCTAGTCCAACAGGTCTATAATAACTAAGAATGGTATAGTAAGATTGTAGCCAAGTGAATGATATATTTGTAATCCGTGCATCTATGCCTTCATAGATTAAGACACGTTAAATAGAAAGTCATTCAAAAGCCAACGAAGTCGAGATTGTTGTCGTCTGTCGACATAAATCCTCAAATGAATGTGAGGTAGGCGAAGAGGAAAAATCACTTTTCCATTTCATCAAAGGAATAGCGAAAGAAGCACCCTCCTCTATAACATAGTCATGCTTATGTGGGTGATTTGAATCTTGTACAAATAGAGGGGGAGACAAGAACGTTGTGATCTTCATCGATGATGGTACAACGTATTGCATCCTTTGTTGGAAAACAAGATGAAACCCCGTCAGAGTGTCGCGGCGCCTCTACCAAGAGCCGCAATGCTTGAAGCCTGGTTGGCTACTGGAATTCAGGCACCGCGGTGCCTCCCAGGCAGGGCCGCGGCGCTTCGGAAGCAGAAGCTGAAAGCCTACGGTTTGAGGAATTCGTAGGGATAGAGGGGGAGAATGTGAAGCATCGTTTATCAAACGACTGCTCCTTACTCACCTCAGTCTAACGATGTTAGCCCAGCGTAGATCCGTACGCCCAAAGTATGTAGGGCAAGACGATCCTTATCGCTAATGCGATTCTCAATAGAACTCCACATAAGGATAAGGATAATACTCCATGTGAAACATGGAAAGAATCCCATATACAGATGTTGTGATACGGGGTAGTGTGACAAGGGTTGAAGTCCCTAAGCCAAAACAGGTCAAGTTGGACCTAAGACTGTAAATTGCTTATCCACTAGATCTGCAAAGAACAGTAGTGCTTATCGCGTCCTGGTGCCAAAGAATGTTGAATTCTTTGAAGATAACTATCCTTGAGAAGGAAAAAGTAGTGGTTGCTCAAGGTTAACAAGAACCCACGAGTGCCTGATTGTCTGAAACTTGACGTTCCAGATCTATAGGACTCGAAAGTTGCTGACTATCCGGAGTCCAATGCTCCAGATCTACATAACTCAGGAATTCTAGATGTTGAACCGAGACCGAGCAAAAAGAGGGGACAATGACTTGTTCGAGGCCTTCTAGCTTATATGGTTGAGAATGAACCATGGACAAATTGAGAATTGTCATCTCCAGAAGCGCTGCTTTGGAAATAAGCTAAAAGAGAGAAATAGACTCCGTCAGATAGAACCACACTTGTGTAATGGTTGATCTTCCTCCAGGAAAAGAACCTCTTGGTTGTAAAAGTGGATACTCAAATTGAGTACAAAGTGGATGGATCTATTGACGAGTATAAGGCCTCAGCTACTTGGACATGTGCTCCTATGTGAATAGCTTAGTATCCAGGGCCACCGCAGTCTTGCGTGACATGGATGTTAAGACATCCTTCCTAACCGGAAAGTTGGTTTGATGAACTGTTGGGCTTCTTCCTGAACTTCCATTATGGTCCCTGAAATGTTTACATTTTGGTCCCGGAAGTTTTTAATAAAATATAAACAATGAATCTGGCTACAGAAAACATTGACTCTGAAGCTAGAAAGCCAACAGTGGGAAAATCAAAAGTCCGAAAGTGGAAGAAGAAAGTGATACGGAACAACCCAAGGGGTATGTGGTTCCAGGGAAGAGAAGAAAGTATGTCGACTTGTCAAATCTCTGTGCGGGCTGAAACAGGCCCCGAAGCAATGGCACGAAAACCTTGATAGTACTCTACTATCTAAGGGCTTCTCCATTAAAGAGTGTGACAAATGTGTCTACATGAAAAGGTAATTCTACTTGGTTAGGATATGCCTTTACGTAGACGATATCTTGATCACAAAAAGTAATCCTAGTTTCATCCTAGAAGTATAGAAGTATGTTGAAATAATAATTCGACATGAATGATATGGGCATTACAAATGACATCTTAGGAATTGGGAATTCCAAGACATCTAACAGACTAGTCTAAACCAAACTCACTTGTGAGATGTTCTGACAGTCTCGTTGAAGTCACCAATGGATATGAATCATAGAATTGATTGTAATCATGGTGCACCCATATATCAGGAGCGATAGACGTAGGTCGCATGTAGTTCAATGTATTTTACACGCTACAACTGACCTGGTATCGGCTTATAAAGAAGATCGGTTGAACTAAGGTTCAATCGATAGAAGGCTTTTTAAATGAGATGTGACGACATCTGAATTATTTGCTTGTCTATGGATTATGATATTCTGGATGTCCAACGGTTCTGGGAGAACACAGTGATGCAAACTGGACATCAGATCTGAAGAACACCAAAATCCACAAGTGGATGTGTGTGGTGTGTCTTTGAAAAATCCTCTAAGCAAATTTGCATCGTCCGATTCGTGATGGAATCGGGGTTTATCGCTTTGTAAAAAGCATGATGAGAAGTTGAGTAACTTCACGACCTCTTAGAGGATGACCTTTATCGGGAGTAACTCGTGCCTTCGACAGTTGTACACTGTAAGGGCACGGATGATAGCGTCTGGACATATTTGTCGCAGATATAAGACTGTATGGCAGTTGATCGGGTGACACATCCTTGATTACTGAATCAAAGGATATACCGGACCCTTTAATTAAGGGAGTACCTAAAGATCAAGAGTTCTGCCGGTCTAGGGGAATGGGCTTAAAACCCAAAATATACGAACTGATACGGTGGATACCCAACCTAACGGACTGGAGATCCCAGGAATTAGGTTCAATGGGAAAACTAAGTCGTAAAAGTTCAGCGGAGCTCTTCGGTGGAAGCAATTCCGCTTCGATGGAAGCAAGAGCACTTCAGATAATGTTTCTACATAGAAACATGAATTCAAGGTCGTTCCCGTGATAGAAATTAAGTGTTATCTGCAGAGTGGGTAAAGGTTAAGCTTCCAAAACCTTTGATGATCCTCAACAGTTAAGGTTAGGTTTGGGAAAACTTTAATGGTTCCTAACATTTGTGTAGTGGGGTATTGCAGGATACCTTGTAGGAGACCACCTATTTAAGTGTGAGGACAGACCGCCTCAAATAAACGCACTTAAGAATCCAAGAGTGTCCACGGCCACGACGGACAAACCTTAAGAAGGATAGAGTAAGGAAAGGTGTTGTATTGGTACCGTTGTCTTGGCTTACACTAAAACTGACGGTTCAAGACATCATGTTCACCGCGCAGTAAGTAAGTCAGATGGTATTCTACTATGGAAGGTTCAAAGCTACGGCTACCTATCCAGATGTAACATCGATCCACCGGATGATTGCTAGAAAGGCACCATGTGCGTGCGCCAAAATCTCTTCCAAGAGGGGATTGTTGGAAATTTATTAAACGTGAAATAAGTTAATCCTATTAAATTATGACTCGAACAATTGGGGCCCCGCACGTCGGAGACGTCGTCTACACACACGTGCACACGTTGTACCAAAAATCGTAAATTTCCTTAATGGAAGAGATATTGGTACGTAGACAAAATGTTTGAGACATAAGATTGATAGACGGTTATTGGCCAAGTAACAATGGTTTCACGTTTTCACGTTGGTAAATGAAGGAAGAAATATACAATGTGTAAAAGGTGAATCGAGTCAGAAATCACCGCGGAGCCGTGAAGGGCCGCGGCGCAAGTCAGCCAGGGCCGCGACGCTCTCCTCCCAAGGGCAGCGGTGCCTCGGCTCCAGTGAGCTACTGGACGTGAGCCGCTGCGGCGCTCAGGGTCCAGAAAGACCGTTGGAGACGAAATGAAACTGATTTTTGGGCTGACTTTGGAGCATTAACTCTCCATTGTTTGGCTCATGAATTCAGCCATTATTTGGCTGAATTGTAACCTCAAATTCATTCTCACTACATGGAATTGAAGGTCATTATTTGTCTAATTGAGAAGACATGTTCATCACACTATAAATTGATGTCATTGGATCAATTGTAATACACACATACACTCCATACTTGTATGATTTCAGATTTCTGAAATCTCTTCCTCTCTTGCAATCTTCCACACACTCAAAGATCCTTCTTTTCTAGCGAACACTTGAGTCTCCTTTGCTCACTTATTTGATTGTTGTTTTATCTTGGGAGATAAGTTGTCAACACACCGTTAAAGGATTATACTGGGCAATATTATCTTAAGAAAAGATTGAAAATCAATGGACTCAGCAAACCATTTTCCTTGTTCTATTTCTAGATTCCTAAACAATGTGTTGTTGCTATCAAGGTCTAGAAGCTTGTTACAATTGGAGCAAACATTGAAGACGGATTCAAGAACTACTCAAGAACGCAAATTCAAGACGGATCAAGAACCAAACTTTGTTGTGGTTGTCACAACTCTTGTTAGGCTTCAAGCCTATTGTATTGTAATTCATTTTGTTTATCATTTCTAAGTAATAGTAATAGTTGTACACTATTCCCGTACATCCATTGTATAACTCACATGCCTGAAGGACAAATAGAATCAGTTCATATTGATCATTATCTGGATTGCAAGAAAGGACAAAAAAAATTCAGTTAGGTATTGTTACAGTCTGTTAACAAAGCAGTCAGGTCAAGATGAGGCTTCTTGGTCATGGAAGATGTTATGGAAGACTAAGGCTCCTATTAAAGTAGCATGCTTTGAGTGGGTTGCTACAAGGGGGCATGTTTAACACAAAATATTCTGGAAAAAGGGGTTTTTTATTATGTAATAGATGCTACTTGTGTCAAGAAGATCTATAATCAGTGGAGCGGCTGTTTATCCATTGCAGAGTTGACAAACAGTGCTGGGAATTATTTCCAAGTATCTGTGGTATTACATGGGTTATGCCTCAGAATGTGAGAGGTTTATTACAAAGTTGGCAACAACAGGTTACTCGTGAAGAGAATAAGCAGATATGGAGGACTATTCCATTGTGCATTTTCTGGACAATATGGCTGGAAAGGAACAAGGCCTGTTTTGAAGGACGTAGATCTCCTAGTTCTAGAGTAAAAGATAGTTGTTTGCAGAATTTGTTCTTCTGGTGTAGAAGTAGTTCAATAGGGAGTCTGAATCAACTAGTGGATTTCCTAGATCTGTTAGGACTAGTAGTTTGTTTTTCTTTCTGGTGCTTTTGTTTGTTTATGTAACCTTTAAGAACCTTCTTGGTACCCTTTTAATAAAAAATTTACCTTATAAAAAATCCTTGTATTTAAATTGACAAAGGTGGAGAGGCACATCCATTATCCAACGAGTTTTGCACCATGAGTCAGCTAGCCCCCGGATATTTCTCGGTTATCAAAACATATGATGATGTGAATTTCTTATTAAAAAATATTTAAGATCCTATTTCGGAATTCACATCGGAATTATGTAGTTTGATCCTTGTATTCCGAATCTTGCCACATGAAGTGAAATGGAGGGAACAATGTTTTCACCATTAACTAGTCTTGGCTGCGCAACTGGAAGAAAAGCTTATAAAAGTTTTTGCAGCAATAGTTATTTGGTTTGTGTGCTGAGTTTTTTAGGATTCCATGTCAGGCTAACAAGAAAACAAGGAACCGAGCATATGAGATTCTTATTCAGATTGGCCATGCTTGTGGAGATGAAGAAAAAGGTGGCAGAAAGGACCTGCAGCAGTTTATTAATATGGTATGATGAATAATAGTTTGATTGATTTACATAACGGAGTGCACTCTTTCTGTTTAACGTAGGTACTATTGTTTTTGACGTTTCTGCTTGCAGGTTGCTGGGGGGTGTTTCACCATATGATCAGTGCAGCAGTGAAAGGGTTAGCTCGACTGGCTTATAAATTTACCGACCTTGTTTCTGCTGCTTGCAGTCTCCTTCCATCAATGTTTCTTCTCCTTAAGAGAGAACAAGGAAATAATTAAGGTATGTTCTAGTCTGTCTGACGACTATCTTGTGGTAAACGGGAGTTCAACTGCCATCTTTTGAAGTTTTTGTCACCTGAAAATTCTTGAATGCAGGCTAATTTAGGGCTGTTGAAGCTACTGGTTACAAAGTCACCGGTTGACGCATTGCAAGAACATTTAAGGAGCATGGTGGAGACCCTTCTTGGTGGGAAAGATAATACCAAGAACAATTTCAAAGCCAAGGTTTTCATTTTTGCTCCTAGATCCTAAACTATTGTGTTTTAAGTTGGTTTTGGTACCTGTATCCAATTAGTTGTTCATCTTCAGTGTTCTTATCTAATTTTAGTTTGTGTAATCCCTTTTCTGTTATAAAATCGCGCACATTGATTGAAAGGCGGTTGGCTACATGTTATCCTCTAGGTTAAGCTGCTTATTGAAATGCTTATGAAGAAGTGTGGTCCAGATGCTGTTAAAGAGGTGATGCCTGAAGAGCACATGAAACTCCTCACTAGCATAAGAAAGGTCAGTGAATTGAAAAAAAAAACTGAAAATTCTTGTGGGATATTCAATGTTCAGATGAGTTATTTATTGAAAAGCAGATCAAGGAACGGAGAGAATGGATACTCGCATCAAATTCTGAGGATAGCAGATCTCATATGTCAAAAGCAACAACATCAAGGTTGTTTTCTTTTCTCCGCATACCTGCATACCGAATTTGAGAAAAATACATGCAAGATTGGATGCTTGAAACACGGTTTTGCGAAAAAAATTATGTATAGCTCTCAGGTATGTATTCTGTATATATGCATAGTAAGATAGTGTTGTAGGCATAAATAAATAAATTTCTCCTCTCTTAAAAAGCTTAAGCTATCAGAGGAAGGATATATATTTATTTATATTAGATCTGAGGCGAGGCCTCGTAGGCCAAGCATGTGCAATGATAATGGGTGGTGGTGAGACTTGAACTTGGACGTATGCTTGCTCTAATACTATGAGAGATATAAGAGACGCGGGGAATATATTTAGAAAGACATATCATTATTATATATGATGCGAGAATTTTCTCAATCACAAGCCTGGAATGGACGAAACAAAGCCATCTAGTTAGGGGTCAACAGATTGTCACAAATGGTTACACGATTGAGCATCAACCATCTCCTGTTGTGCTAAAATCTTACTCATCAAAGTTCACATCTAAAGTTGTCACGGACTCGGATTAACAAACATTGTTCTTCGAACAAAAAGCATCAAATCCAAATTGGTGTAATTATGTAACTCTCCTGGTTACATAAATCTAATCAAAGGGTTATAAATCTAACAAGTTTACTCATCAGGAAAAAAGTGTGCATTTTTTTTTGCTGTTATAGTTGTTAAATGTTCAGGCTTATCACATATAAGGTGGACAATGGCGCTTTGGATCTCTGGTCTTTTTGTCTTTGCATGGATAAGAAGCTTATCATTTCAATGCATTGGCAACTTGTCATGTATTATTTTAACTACTTACAGTATTAACATTTCTGTCCTGTTACAGGCTAAGCAGATGGAATCATACAAAAATCGTTTCTGTGTTCGACGATGAAGAATCTGAGGATAGTGATGCTGAATATATGAATGCAAAGACTATTGCTGGTCGTAAGAGCATGGCTAGGTTGGTATCATACTCCACAGCATCTTCATTACTGTCAGTGGGAATATCTTAATGTGTAATGTTTTACAGTACGTTGGAAGCTAATTAAATTTTTTGTGGAGATTGGTGATCCTTTCTAGTTTAGACTACATTTCACTTGAAAGATGAGTGGGTATGTGCCATATTTCCAGGTCCAAGAAAACACGGAAAGCAGCCAACAGTTTGCAGGATGATTTGTCTGATCAATTAGACGATGAGCCACTTGACTTACTTGACCAGAAGAAGACAAGGTCAGCTCTTAGAGCTTCTGGAAATCTCAAGCGGAAGCTTGAGTCAGAAGATGAGGCAGAAATAGACCCTGAAGGTCGTTTGATTATTCACGAGGGAGATAAGAAGCAAAAACGAGTCAAGCCACTTACTGACTATTCGGATGCAAGGAGCAAAGTAGGAAATAGCTTTTCCGAGATCTCGAGGAAAACTCAGAAACGGAGGAAAACGTCTGATTTAGGATGGGCCTACACTGGAACTGAGTATGCAAGCAAGAAGGCAGGTGGTAATGTCTTGAGGAAAGACAAACTTGAACCATATGCCTACTGGCCCCTTGACCGCAAGATGATGAGCTGCAGAGGCCTGAACATCGGGCAGCAGCAAGAAAGGGAATGACAAGCATTGTGAAGCTAAGAAAGAAGCTTGAAGGCAAGAGTGCATCATCCGTACAGTCCATAAAGGGAGTCGCATAATAAGAAAGCCAGCACAAAAAAGATTAGCTGACGATTTTGTTGATGCTAGATCGAAATGCAGAGCTTTCATTGCAAGAGGATCCAGTTGCTATCTATTTTTACATGTTTCTTAATTGAGGAACATTGGATTCAGTAAATTCACGTTCCTCTCTTATTGCATTACTTATCACAGCTGTTAAAAAACATTCTGCCCAATATCTTTTCTTTCTGAAAATGTTTTTAGCATTTGATAAGTTAATTGAATTCAGCAGGTAAAGACTTCATGGGAACTAGTAATAGCACCACTTCTCTAAGTGAAGACTTGTGCTACTAGAGAGTTCTTCTGACTCAATCCTGGTTTTTTGACAAACATTGCGCAGTTCCAAAAGTATTAGGCCATTCGCTTCTTGCAGAACAAACAATTTGAATATACAACTTTTCATAATGCTGAACCACAGGTGATAAAATGCTCGTTAGCTATCATTTGTTGCACACAATAAAAAAAACTTTGACAAATAATGCCGTGGTTAGTGAATTTCTCTCCATTCACAAAACTTACTCTATTGGTCCAGTGTCACTACACGGATTCATCAGCACGACTTCCATCCCGGCCATCTGCATTTTCTTTGCCTAGCTTTGATTTGGATAGAGAGAATGGAGATCTGGAGGATGTTTTAGATGACTGCTGATGTGAATGCAAGTTAAGGTAAGTGTAGAAAGACATTCCAACGAGAGCGGTCATTACCCCAAGTATGCTAGTTGGACCTGGATTTGAACCAAAGAGAAGAAAACCCCCAAGAAGAATGACACAGGTTTTGAACTGTCCAAGTACCACATGGGTTGTTGCAGATGTAGCCCTAGTGGAAAACAAAGAGCAAAGAAGGCACATAATTAGGAACTTTACAATTTGCAAAGGACTAGGCAATGCATTTCAAGAGATGAATTTAACTTCTTTAAGACCTGAAAGAAAGTCACACTGTAAGGGCAAGCTACAACAATTTTTCATTGTACCAAGAAAGCAACAAAGACTCCCTCTATCCCAATTTATGTGGCACCATTTGACTAGGCACAAAGTTTAAGAAAAAAAAGAAGACTTTGAATGTTGTGGTCTAAAACAAACCTTAGACATTTGTGTGACTATAAATCATTATACTAAGGGTACGGTGACATTCTTTTTAGAACAGACCAAAAAAGAAAGTGTCACATAAATTGGAACAGAGAGAGTAATACTACTACCACAATATTTATCTACAGGTCTATCCACTTTGTAAGATGGCTCTACAGTCAGCATGACTTCATTTACTACTTGCATGAAATGTTAAGCCAGAACTGCTGCAATTGCCTAATATTCGGTACCTGTTATGACCTTTGGAAACTGAAATTCTGGACGGCAAAAGGTTTGATCACCAACCATTTTGAAAGGAGCAAAACTTACAACCCTCAGCCTTTGATCTCTTCTTCTTTTTCACTAGGAGCTAACGAATTGGAGGGCATGAGGTTAACGAGCAGAGAACCAGGGATATTGTGGGATAATATACAAAGACACTGCTTACCCCTATGTGGGAAGAATGCAACATTACATGGTGAAATCACAGAGGATGTGACAAAATGCTCGAGTGTATTTTATAGCAGAATAGATAAAGAAACATAAGGTAATGCATGATCTATATTTTACTACTCCCTCCGTCTCAATTTATGTGACACTCTTTCCTCTTTAGTTGGTCCCTAAAAGAATGATACCTTTCTATATTTAGTAACAAACTTACTATAAAATGTTCATTCTATCCTTAATGAGATGATTTATAGCCACATATATTTATAGCTTATTTTTAGACCACAAGTTCCAAAAGTATTCCTTCCTTTCTTTCTTATACTCCACGCTCAGTCAAACACCATCACATAAATTGGAATTGAGGGAGTAATTAATTTGGCTTCTTTTGTTTATTTGCTTCTCCAAATATAAGACACTAGTTGATAAGTAGAATTCAAAACCCCAAATGTTCAGACAAAACAAAAGACAAGTTCAAAAAGTTAGAGAACTCAGAACTAAGTAAATGCTCCAGAACACATACCCGAGTGCTAGAGCACCTGACCACTGAAGCAAGAAACCAAGAACAGCGGAGGCACCAATGATTGTTGAGTTGTAAAAGTTCCAATTAAATGAAAGGACACCTGGAGGATCAAGTGATGGCATCATCATCACCAGAAAGAACAATGTAATTGGTGTGGTCTTCCACATTAGCCTGTGACCAGAATTGCAAACTTGAGGTTAGGTGCTACAGATGTAATTTCTACCAAAATACAATGAACTGATCTTGATTAGTAATGTTGAGATTAGTGTGTATTAAGTATAAGAATAGTACTGGTACTGCTAATGTGATGGTTTACTATGTATAAGGATAGTACTGAATAGGGTGTATATGTAATGCTAGTATTAGTTGTCCTAGACTTAAATTTGCAACCAAACATTGTATTAAAATTTTATACCAGCATTATTCTACCTAATACACCCTACCAAACAACCCCTAAAAACGATAAAAGAAGCAAATTATTCACAATATTTTTTTTATAAGGAAAATTATCCACAATAGTTTAGGAGCATACGCGAGGGCAGTCCAATTCTCCTGCTGCTGGAGATTGGACCATAGTATTTTATTAACTGCACTTGGTACTATCCAAGCTACCGCAATGCAAGCACCAAAGAAGTGAAACTGCAAATCTGTCACCGTAGCAACACCAACACCTACAGATACAACTGTGAGTGCAAGCACCTGAAACATACCACGGTAAGGATCATTTTTCTTATCAAGGGTTGGACAAACTGACCATAGTGATCAGTTATCATAAAAGACTCACCTATATTAAATGGAGAATAGAGTTCTGTCTTCTGAAAGCAAGATAAACTAACAGTTTAAGCACATCTATAGGTCACAAAACCAAGCAGGTAAATAGATGATGCACAAGATCACTGTCTCAGCTTGTGATAGACTAGGAGCTCTTCTGGTGTTTGTTTTTGCCTATCTTTTCATTGATGAAAATATAACATCAACAACAAGTCTCACCTAGCAGCCTATCCCATCTACTCTAAAATACCAGTCTAACAAATCGTTTGGTTCGAAGACAATTTATGTTGGGATTAGTTATGCTGACATTATTTCTTATCGACCGTTTGATTTGTTGTATTAAAAATAACATGTATTGCATTATCAAGAATAGTACTAAATAGGGTGTATAAGTATAAGAATAGTATTGGTATTGGTAATGTCATGGTTTACTATGTATAAGAATAGTACTGAATAGGGTGTATCAAGTAATACTGTTATTAGTTGTACATAGGTGAGATTTGCAACGAAACATTGTACTAAAATTTTGTACCAGCATTATTCTACCTAATACACCTTACCAAACGATCCCAAAGTATTTAAATGAAATCTTACTCACACATACCAACACAGCCAAAAGATCAATATGCCATGTTCTCATGTAAAGGTGGAGCAATGAATTTTACTTTTTCAAATTAATTTGTGGTACTGAAGGGCCATACAGTGTATGTTGAATATAGTCTTCAATTGTTAACTTCTTAGGAATAAGAAGAAAAAGTGATCGACGAAAAATTCTGAAAAATATTGGTTGGCGCGTGAGTGTCGGTATTTGTCAGCGCCAAAGCGTAAAACTGCGCTCGATAAGTCGAATGGGCCGATCAGAACGGGAATTTCCAGAAACTCAACTCAAACGATGCATCTCTTCATTTAGGGTCATGACCATTAATGAAAGGTTGCATCTGGTCGATTTTGGTGCTATATAAGGCACAATGATCACTTGTTAGAGGTATAAGCAATCTATCTCTTCCAATAAAGAAAACCTTCTTTCTTCCAAGCAATTCAAGTTCATGTTCATGAAGAACGAGTAATTGTTGAAAACTTTGTTCTTAAGATTAAGGAATCCTGGGGGTAAATTAGCAAGTTAATCCCATCAGCATTATAGTGGGGCTAATATTATCCTAAGGACAGAGATTCTTCTCGTCCTAATCTAGTTTCTATAATTCATTCCCTTGCCCTTATACAGATTTTCTAACAATCTTAGGATAATATTATGAAAAACACTATGAAGATGTTTGGTAATGATACGGTGAAACTAGATCGCTTTGATGGAACTAATTTCCTACGCTGGAAGGAGAAGATGTCGTTCGTACTCACTGCTTTGAAAATTTTCTATATTCTAGATCCGAATTTGGGGACATTGGTAGAACCAGCAGACAATGATACTGAAGAAAGGATCGCAGAACGCAAGAAGCGTGTTGAAGATGAAACGTTGTGCAGAGGGTTTATTCTGAATTCCCTCTCTGATCGTCTGTATGATCTCTACACTCCAATTCAATCTGCAAAGGAAATGTGGAAGGCCCTGGAGTTCAAATATGATGCAGAAAAACAAGGGGCAGATAAGTTTGTTACTTTTAAGTTCTTTGAATTTTCTATGGTTGATGGCACTTCTATACTTGATCAAGTGCATGAATTTCTGATATTGATTTCTAAGTTTAAAGACATGGACATAACCATACCAGAAAAGTTAATCGTTGGAGGAATTATTGCCAAATTACCACCTTCCTAGAATAATTACAGGAAGAAGTTGTTCCACACTTCAGATTCAGAAACACTTACGAATTGAAGAGGAAACTCGAAATCGTGAGAAGGTTTTGAATGATGCTTCTAGTTCTAAAGTGAATTATGTTGCTCAGAAGAATCAGGTGGGTAAGAGAAAGGCGAATAATAACTCCAATGATTCTAACCCGAACAAAAAGGGTAAGAAGGACATGTCTGAAATCGTTTGTTACAATTGTGGCAAGAAAGGTCATTTCAAAATTTTCTGCAGGAACCCTAAGAAGGAGCATAGTCAAAACCAGAAAAAAAAAAAACACTGAAGAGAAGGCGATGGCTAATGTTGTTGAACAAAATACCAACGAGATCATTGCCATGCTTTCTGAGATGCATATTGGAATGGTCCAAGAGTTGCACATGGTCGCGATCATTCTGGCGATGATAGTCAAAACCGAAAAAAAACAACGAAGAGGCGCGATGGCTAATGTTGTTGAACAAAATACCAACGAGATCATTGCCATGCTTTCTGAGATGCATATTGGAATGGTCCAAGAGTTGCACATGGCTGCAGTCGCTACAAGCGATGATTGGTGGTATGACTCTGGTGCTACCACTCATGTTTGCAACAATCGCTCACTCTTCAAGGATTATATTGAGGTAGTGAATGGCCATGGAATTCTGTTGGGAGATCATCACACTACCAAGGTTCTTGGAACAGGAAGTGT
The DNA here is from genome assembly GCA_029844215.1 of Przewalskia tangutica. Classification (NCBI taxonomy): domain Eukaryota; kingdom Viridiplantae; phylum Streptophyta; class Magnoliopsida; order Solanales; family Solanaceae; genus Przewalskia; species Przewalskia tangutica. The sequence continues at coordinate 135,656,907 of CM056722.1, forward strand.
GATACTCCAATTCACTTCTGGAAAGAAAGTGGTTTTGACTGGTGTACTACATGTTCCTTCAATTAGGAAGAATTTGGTTTCTGGTTTTGTGCTATGTAAGAAAGGACTCAAAGTTGTAATAGAGTCCAATAAGATTATTCTATCTAAGGCTGGTGCCTTTGTTGGAAAGGGTTATGTATCTGATGGTATGTTTAAACTAAGTATCAATAAAGATGAAAGTTCTAATTATTCTTGTGTGCAATCTTTTGATTTAAGCTTTAATATAGAATGTACAACTTTTAATCTTTGGCATAATCGTTTGGGACATGTTAACTATCAAACAATGAAACTTATGTGCAGAAGCGGAATTATTTCTTATAGCAATGGGCATAAAGAAAAATGTGAAGTTTGTGTCCAAGTGAAAATGAAAAGAAAACCTTTTCCAAAGGTTGATAGACAAACTGAAATCTTAGAACTTGTACATTCTGATATTTGTGAGTTAAATGGTGTTTTAACTAGAGGTGGGAGTAGGTACTTTATTACTTTCATTGATGATTGTTCTAAATTTACCTATGTCTATTTAATGAAATGAAAAGATCAAGCTTATGACATGTTTCAAGTTTATAAATCTATGGTAAAAACACAAAAAGGTAAGAAACTGAAAATCTTAAGAAGTGATAGGGGTGGAGAATATTTCCCTACTGAATTTACCTCATTTTTTGAAGATAATGGCATTGTTCATCAAGTTAGTGCACCCTATAGACCTCAACAAAATGGGGTGGCAGAAAGGAAAAATGGAGTTCTAGTTGATATGGTGAATGCCATGATTGTTTAACTCAAATTTACCTATGAACTTATGGGGTGAAGCTTTACTAACTGCATGTCATGTACATAATAGAATTCCTTCAAAGAAGATGAATTTGTCTCCATATGAAATTTGGAAAGGAAGAAAACCTAATATTAGTTATTTTAGAGTTTGGAGGTGCTTAGCCTATTATAAGGTTTCAGATCCTAAGAAAACTAAATTAGGTCAAAGAGCTTTGAAAAGTGTTTTGGGATATGCAGAAAATTCAAAAGCATATAGGCTTCTGGATTTAGATTCAAATGTTATTGTGGAATCTCGAGATGTAGAGTTCTTTGAAAATAAATTTCGAAGTAACTCCAACAGGAGTAATGAGTCTTTGCAAATACCACAAACAGAAATAAGTTCTAATCCTTACTCTAACAATGATAGGTTAAATCCTAATGCTTCTAATGAACTTAGAAGGAGTGTAAGAGTTAGAAAAGAGAAGAATTTGGGTTCAGATTTCATAAATTCTCAAGCAATTTCCTTTTTTGTGGAAGGAAACAGAGAAGTTGTTACCAATAAAATCCCAATTGTTTTCAATGTTGAGAATGAAAGTGATGATCCAAAAACATTTCAAGAAGCAATGGCATCTAGAAATTCAGCTTTTTGGAAAGAGGCAGTAAACGATGAGATGGAGTCTTTAATGGCTAATAAAACTTGGATTTTGTCAGACTTGTCTCCTGGTTCCAAAGCTATTGGATGTAAGTGGGTTTTTAGGGTAAAATGGAATGTGGATGATGAATCAATTAAAATTTTCAAAGCTAGGCTTGTTGGTCAAGGATTTAGCCAAAGGGAAGGAGTAGATTATTTTGATACTTATGCTCCTGTGGCTAGAATTGCATCTATTAGAATGTTGATAGCTTTAGCCTCTTTACATGATTTGCATATTCATCAAATGGATGTAAAAACTGCTTTTCTAAATGGTGATTTAGATGAAGAGGTGTACATGAAACAACCTGAAGGTTTTGTCCTTCCTGGGTATGAACATAAAGTTTGTAAGCTAGTTAAATCATTGTATGGTTTAAAACAAGCTCCAAAGCAATGGCATGAAAATTTTGATTATGCTGTTTTGTCTAATGGTTTTATACATAACTCTGCTGACATGTGTATATATTCTAAGTTTACAAAAGATTATGGTGTAATCTTGTGCCTTTATGTAGATGATATGTTAATTTTTAGAACTAACATAAATGGCATAAATGAAGTCAAAGCTTATTTAAGTTCCTGTTTCAAGATGAAGGACTTAAATGAGGTTGATACTATATTGGGTATCAAAGTTAAAAGAAATAGTGGGGGTTATTCTTTAAGTCAGTCTCATTATGTTGAGAAGATGTTTAAGAAATTTGAGCATTTGAACTTCAAAGAAGCTAACACTCCATATGATACATCATGCAAACTTAGTGTGAACAGTGGAAGATCTGTGGCTCAGCTAGAGTATGCAAGTGCGATAGGTAGCTTGATGTATGTTACACATTGTACTAGGCCTTATATTGCATTTGCAGTTTGCAAACATTCTAGATTTACTAGTAATCCGGGTACAGAACATTGGCAAGCAATTGGAAGAATTTTTGGTTATTCGAAAAGAACCAAAAGTTATGCTTTGCATTATGGAAATTTTCCAGCTGTACTTGAGGGATATATAGATGCTAGTTGGATATCTAGTGATGGAGATAATAAATCCATAAGTGGTTGGATTTTTATGCTCGGTGTGGTGCTGTTTCTTGGGCCTCAAAGAAACAGACATGTATCACACATTCTACCATGGAAGCTGAATTTTTGGCTTTGGGGGCAGCAGGCAAAGAAGCAGAATGGCTGAGAAATATGTTATTGGATATAAAGTTGTGGCCACAACCGATGCCAGCCATTTCTTTGCACTGTGATAGTGAGGCAACTCTGTCTAGAGCTTACAATAAGATTTATAATGGTAAGTCTAGACGCATCAGTTTGAGACAAGCGTATGTGAGACAGTTAATATCCGACGGGATTGTAACTGTGATTTACGTAAGGTCTTGTAACAATTTGGCAGATCCTTTTACTAAATGACTTCCAAGAGAAATGATTTATGGAACAAGTCGAGAAATGGGCTTGCGACCCGTTTGATTAATCAACAACAATAGAAATTAAAAGGTTCAATGTGGTAATAACAAATTGTTGATGACTGATTAGGTCACACTAGTGTAACTATTGTTCTAGTGTATGTTTGTAGGGTGAGTAATATACTCTTAATGAATTTCAGGTAAATGAAGAATTTCACCTATATAGACATAAGAAGTGGTGCCGCTTCTAAACAAAAGTTTTGCGTCTAACTTTTGTAAATGTCTATGAAACCAAGCCATAATAGTGCTACCTCGATATGAACATGGAAAAGAACAATTGTGTGTTCAGTCTTCCGATTCTAGCATAAGGAATTTTGTCTCAAACGCTTTAAGCCGAAATTAGCCATTAATTTCGTTAGAATTTTGAAGAACTGTGACTAAGTGAAGTTCAAATCGCAAGATACTTTCATCTAAGTACTTTTGTTAAATTGAAGACTAAGTGGGGGATTGTTGAATATAGTATTCAATTGTGAACTTGTTTGGAATAAGAAGGAAAAGTGATCGACGAAAAATTCTGGAAAATATTGGTGGCGCGAGCGCTGTAACCATGGCTGGCGCCGAGCGCTGATAAGCGCCTGGCGCCAAAACTCCTGCGGGCTCTGACAGAAGTCAAGCGCCGCGACGACTGTAACGAAAATTTCCAGAAACTCCAGTTTTTAACTGAAACGATGCATCTCTTCATTTAGGGTCATGACCATTAATGAAAGGTTGCATCTGGTCGGTTTTGGTGCTATATAAGACACAATGATCACTTGTTAGAGGTATAAGCAATCTATCTCTTCCAATAAAAAAAATCTTCTTTCTTCCAAGCAATTCAAGTTCATGTTCATGAAGAATGAGTAATTGCTGAAAACTTTGTTCTTAAGATTAGGGAATCCCTGGGGTAAATTAGCAAGTTAATCTCATCAGCATTATAGTGGGGCTAATATTATCCTAAGGACAGAGATTCTTCTCGTCCTAATCTAGTTTCTATAATTCATTCCCTTACCCTTATACAGATTTTCTAACAGCGCGCACACAGAAAAATGGACGAATTTGTTTACTAACATAGTAGAAGAATGTTGATAGATGGTATTTGAGTTGAGATGTTAACAATTATTATATAATGCCGATGGATGGTATTATTATTATTTAATGATAGTAGTATTAGGAGTGGTGGAGAGGTTTTTCTTGGTTGAATAAAGAAAACAAGCTGACACTACGGCCATATCCTTCATCTAATATCCACAGCAGCCCTTGTCCTTCCAAACAAACTCTAAGACTATATATCAAAAAGAACAAACTTTAAATTGTAAGAAATATAATAGAAGCGTGAAACCTTTCAGAAAGAAAGAGAACCAACTCTAATGCCCATAAATAGCAGCTCTTATGTAGATGTGAAACGATTTTGTCATTTAGATCACATATAGGATACCAATCAATAAATCCTTCCTTTCTATGGTTATTTCTACTCATTGTTGCCAATTCTGCAACTTAACAAGCAAAACTGCTACTGAAATATCCATCTATCATATTAGTAAGCTAATGCATTCAATGCAACACTTGATTTTGGGTAATTTTTTCTCCTCTCCTCTCCTCTCCTCTTTTAATGATGTTCAGTTTACATAAAGTCATCTCCCCGTGATATTCAAATAATGTGCAAATCAAAGGGAAACAATTGTTTGCAAGTCAGATTGTTTTCTAATCAACCACCAAATCCCACTTGGTGGAGGATATTTTATTACTTTCTAAAATCAGAAGAGTACATCAAATCGACAGAAATCCAACAAAAGCTACAGCTAAGAACAAAAACCCAAAATTTTCTCATCAAGCTCGATCTACAGATGGAGAGCATGAATCTCTCTGTCGAGAAGTTGCAGATCCTCATCTTCATCCTTCTCAGCTCATCCAAAATTGCTATCATTAGGCTCTTGTGAGAGCCATGGACACCAAAGAAAACTTAGTTCTTCAGTTTAAAGGTCCAGGAAGAGACATAATACATAAGAAGAAAAATGGTCACGTGAGGTTGGATTGGGGTTCCTAAACAAAGACATATATATGTCTTCAAACCCGTAGGAGAATTGCAAAATAGATGAATATGTAACCCAAACAATTATAGGATGGCTGATGTGGAGAAGTGCTACAACAGTCTTGTACGATAGGAAGACACTTAAATAAGTGAAAGAAAAGTTCTTAAAACCATCAAGTTTTAGGAGTTGTGGTGTGATAATTAGTATGAAAAGTATTGGATGAAATGACTTTTACTGGAATTTCATTTGCATGATTGTGTAGCTATGAATAGGGCTGGTACCCCCTTGGTCCCTTGCCTACATCAATAAAACTCTTCTCAATAAATCAAAAGAAAAAAAAGAATTGTATGTATGGAGCAGAGTTAGATTTCCAAGAATATTAATGGCATATGGAAAGAAAAACAATGCATAAAGCAACTAAACCTAGCTCTCTACTAGGTACCAGCATAAACTGTATATTAGCAGTAAGAAGCAATTACCTTCAGGAAAGAAATTTTCTTCCAAAAGAGAACAAATTCAGCTAAAACGATAGCTGGTGTTACTGCAATCTTTGCCATCTGGTAAAATCCTACACTGGAAATATATTGCACTTGTTAACTATCAAGAAAGAAGACCTCTTAATATTTTAAAGAAGAAAAGATTATTAGGCGACAGAGTAGGTCCCATAGGTCTCACCTATTATAATTCAAGCTCACATTGGCAAGCCCAGTAGAAAGTGACATAACTATACCAAGAGACAACAACGATGAATATTTTGTTGATTTTGATGGCGTAGACAAGGAAAGGATGGAGAGTGCATTAAGAATAGCCAATATCAACCAGCTACAGACATAATGTAGGAAAGAGAGGAAAATTGGATAATTAAATCCAACTGTGACAAGTACCTGGAAGGGAAAAAAGGAAAGCAAATTTTATGATCTCTAAAAGATGTAATATCTAATTCCAGTTAGAGTAAGGTTAAGTAGACTAACCAATTTATTCATCAAGATAATACTAACAGAAACAAAAAAATTGAATGTCAAAGCAACAGTAGGCCCCCATAAGGTAGTTTGTTGGCGCTTTCCACTTCCAAATGCTCGTAACTTGCTAAATAAAGAGGCCCGTACCTCCTCCAATGCTCTTCCTGTATCAAGAAAAGAAACAAAGAAACAAATCCTTGGACAATGGACTAGACCAGCAACATCAAACATCTTGTAGAAAGAGCCTATGTATATCATAAAGTTTAGCATTTGAAGTGCAGAGGAAACCATTCATAAGTATTAGAACAGTTAGCTCAACACCTTGAAGAATTTATGAATACAGTGACTTGACATGAGCAAAACTGAGGTTAAGAAATATTGCCATTTTAACTATTTGTTCCTTTTAAGTAAAAAACCACAGGCCACAGCAAACTGGGAGAATATGTTTTCTGATATATTCTGACAGACGGTCCTTCATTTTGCTGATCAATAAATGCTCACTTATCCAAACAAATGTTTAAAAGAAGAGCATGAAAGGCACAGATGGTCAAAAGAGAGTTTAGTTTAGGTAAGAGCAACACAAGAAAACAACACAAACAACGAATATAAGCAACATAAGAAAATAACAAAAAGATTTTTAAGATTTTTGATAAGGCAACACGAAAAAATATTCACTCTTCATCAAGGGGATATAAGATACTCATACGATATGCAAATTCACGCACTACATCACAATTAATTTGCTTTTTCTCACGCATGTGAGGACATTTTAACTATCTGGGGTAACATAAGTGTTAGAATATTATTAATTACTATTAATAATATAATTATGTAGAATCTTTTGTAAATGGTAAGTAGTATTATGTATTAAATAGAATAGTATTAATATAGGGAATAAGAATATATTATGGGATAGGTAGGAGGATTTTAAGGAAGACTTAATCTTCCTATTAATTGTTACTTAGTGTATATATTGTAACCATTTGGGATGAATGAGAGGAAGGAAGATTTTCCAATTCTAAATATTTCTTACATGGTATCAGAGCGTAATTCAAAGATCCTATTCTAAATAAAATTTTCCTTCCAAATTCGGTCATCTTCCCCATCCTTCCAACCGAATTTGTCTTCTCCATTGTTATACTTTATTTTTTTCTCCATTATTGTTGTCAACCATGTCTGAATCAAAATCTTCGTTTCACTCAGCCCTTACTATTTCCAACATCAAAACACATATTTCTGTCAAACTAGAGATGGAAACTGTTCACTACGCAACATGGGCGGAGTTGTTCAAAATATGTTGTAGGGCTCACAAAGTTCTTCATCATATAATTCCACCAAAAAATGGTACAACAACGGAACAATCGTCTGAAGCAGACAAAGAATTGTGGGATACCGCCGATGCCACGTTCTTGGTTGGATTTATGCAACAATATCCACGAACTTGCATACAATAATGGAACCAGATTCTACTGCCATGGCGGCATGGGAACGCTTGAGAGACATTTTTCAAGATAATCAAAACTCTCGTGCCGTTGCGTTGGAACAAGAATTTTCAACCATTGTTATGGCAGACTTCCCTAACGTTTCAACCTACTGTCAACGTCTCAAAGTGGTGGCGGTCAATTGAAAGCGTGGGTTCACCCGGCTTCGACAACCTGTTAGTTTCTGATTAGTCACGGCCTCACGGATGCTTATAGTGGCGTGGGGACTCTAATCCACAAAGTAATCCCTTATCAAAGTTTTATCAAGCAAGATCCATGCTTGTTCTTGAAGAATCGGGTTTGATTAAGAAGGTTTCAACAAATTCCGCCATGGTTGCCACGTATTCAAATGAAGGTAATTATTTTGACTATTCTTCACAAAATAAGAGTCAAAAAGGACGTGGTAATAATAATAAGAAGGGTGAAAATCGCGGAAATAATAAAGGTGAAGTCACGGAATTAGGTGGCGGCGGAAATAAGCGGCAACACCAACTCGGCGGAGCTATGGCGGCGGCGGCAACTCGGCGGCGCTACGCGGCAACCGCGGGCGGCGTGGCGGCGCCGATGATAATCGGCGGCCAGCTGGCCGCGATGGTCGAGCGGCATCGGGCGAGCAAACCAATCGCCCGATGGCGATGGCGGCAACCCGCCCGGAAGAATCCAGCGGCCACTTTTCAGCGAGCCCGTGCCGATTCGCGAGTCATTCTTGTGGCGAAATGATTACGGCGAGCCCGGTCGGCCGAGTCTCTTGACGTATGACGATAGCGATTTTGGGCCTCGCCGGCCCGATGGCGAGAGGCCCATTCAACCACGACCCATCCTACGGATATTGAGCGAGCTATGCGACTCTTGGACTCAATCCACCGGATTCTAATTGGTATATGGACTCCGGGGCTACGTCACATATGACGGCGTCCCAAGGTACACTCCCTATTATAATTTGAGCAAAGAAAATGGTATTATTGTCGGAAATGGCCATACAATTCCAATAAAAGGTTATGGGTCGAACACACATTTACCACACCCGCCACTAGTTTTAAAAAATGTCTGCGTCTTCCCAAATTAATAAAAATTTGGTTTCATAGGAAGTTTACTAGTGATAATTGGGTTTCATTAAATTTGACCCATTTGGTTTTCCGCATATGACTTTCGGCGGGAAGCTTCTCGTGAGATGTGATAGCGAGGAGCTCTATCGATAAGTTTACCAAATCCACGATCTAAAGTTCCTTCCACTTTTGCGACTTGGCTCCATCACTATGGCATTAACGATTGGGACATCCGGAGTGCGTATTGGCCTCTCTTAAACAAAACAATTTTATTTCTTGTACTCAAACTCATGTTTTGAATAAGTGTCAGGCTTGTGTTCTTGGTAAACATGTTAGGTTGTCATTTACTTCTTCTACTTCATGCACTACTATGCCATTTGATATTTTACATTGTGATATTTGGACATCACTGTTTTGAGTTCCTCAGTCATAGATACTATTCTTGTTTCTTGATGATTACTCTAATTATTTTTGGACATTCCCTTTGTCGAAAAAATCACAAGTGTTTTCCACTTTCCTAAACTTTAGAGCATTTATCAGAACTCAGTTTGAACGAGAGATTAAAAGTATTCAATGTGACAATGGGAGGGAATTTGACAATAATCGATTTTGGAATTTTTCAAAACAAATGGTTTCTGATTTCGTTTATCTTGTCCTCATACATCTTCACGAGAATGGGAAGGCGGAGCAAAATTAGAACCATTAACAATATTGTGAGAACATCCCTTGCTCATGCTTCTATACCCCGTTTTTGGCATCATGCTTCAAATGGCAACCTACATGTTAAATATCTTTCCCACAAAACATGTCTTACCAAGCTCCACTAAAAATACTTTATTTACGAGAGCCCTCATATCATCATTTGAGAGTATTTGGATGTCTTTGCTACCCCTATTTCCATCCACCACAATCACAAAACTTGACCCGGCCTACTCGTGTGTCTTCTTGGGATATCCTACGAATCACCGTAGTTACATGTGTTATGACATTTCTTCCAAACGTATGTTTATATGTCGTGTAATTTTTGATGAGTCACAATTTCCCTTTGCCAAGATACGACACGAGGACAAATACTTATGATTTTTGGATGATGATAGGCCCCGTATCTAACTCATTTCCTCCGGCCGGGACCCACAAAAATACGATCCCAAAGAACCGGGCCATCATTCAAGGCCCGGTGAACGAGAACCCCTACTTTAAACCAGTGCCCGCCCGGTTGGGCGATCTCCAACTCGTGCCCAACTACACACAAAATACTCGGTCGGCCACCAGGTGGAGAAATTAGCAATAATCTGGCGATGGCGTTACCATTTGTCTCACTCCCGGCGATGGTGTCGATTCGCCCACTAAACCGGCGGCCACTCGTAGTCAACATGGAATTACAAAACCCGATGCCAAATCTGGTCTCCACTCAAGTCTCCAAATCACCTTGCGCGTAACCACGTATGCGCTCAAAAGATCCTAATTGGAAAATGGCCATGGATGATGAATATCATGCTCTAATTAAAAATAGGACATGGGAGTTAGTACCTCGTCCATCTAATGCTAATATAATTCGTTACATGTGGATTTTTAGCCATAAAGAAAAATCGATGGTTCTTTTGAGCGGCGTAAGGCCCGACTTGTAGGTGATGGCAAGACTCAGCGGTGGGATTAGATTGCGGCGAGACATTCATCCGATGGTTAAACCGAACCATCGAATTGTTCTCGGTTTAGCCTACCGAAAGGATGGTTACTTCAATTGGATGTCAAGAATGCCTTCTACATGGACATTTGAGTGAAAGCGTATACATCGCCAACCATTGGGGTACAGAGATTCTCGTTATCCCAATCATGTGTGTTTACTTAAAAATCATTATATGGACTCAAAGCAGGCTCCGTGACTTGAGTACAGCGGTTTGCGATTTTGTGTTCAACATGGGTTTCTCAAACAGTCGTTCGGATAATTCACTATTTATTTATCAACAGGGAAATCATACTGCTTATATTCTCTTATATGTAGATGATATTATCCTAACAGCCTCTTCAGACTCTCTTCGCAAGAATATCATGACCCAACTGAGTTCCGAATTTGCTATGAAGGATCTTGGTCCACTTCACTACTTTCTAGGAATTGCGGTGACACGTCATGCAGGTGGTTTATTTCTTTCCCAGAAGAAGTATGCATCAGAGATCGTAGAAGCGGTGGAATGTCATCTTGCAAACCTTACGCAACTCGGTAGATACCAAGTCAAAATTGAGTGCCACATCCAGTAGTCCTTTTGCCAATCCGACACTGTATCGCAGCTTGGCAGGAGCTTTACAATATCTCACATTCACCAGGCCAGATATTACATATGCAGTACAACAAGTGTGTTTGTTCACGCAATCGATGGAAGAACATATGCGCACTCAGCGTATTATGCGATATATTCGAACTCGAATTATGGATTGCATCTGCCGTCTTCCATGACCAAGCTTGTCACCTACTGCGATCTGGTAGGCGGGATGTCAGACACGAACGCTCGCTCACTCGGCTATCGCGTCTTCGCCGGTGATAATTTAATCTCACGGTCCTCCAAGGCAACCACCGTATCACGTTCAGTCTTTGAAAATGAATCTGTCGCGGCCCAATGTTGTGTCGACTCATGCGGATTCGAATCTTTTACTTGAGCTTCATTGTCTATTCCAAGCGGCCGCGTGGTATACTGTGATAACATTAGTGCAATTTATCTCTCCGGAAATCCAATCCATCATCAACGCACTAAGCATATTGAGTTAGATATTCATTTTGTCCGTGAAAAGGTGGCTCGCGGACAGGTGCGAGTGTTACATGCCCCGACGCGACATCAGATTGCAGATATATTCACAAAAGGGCTTCCGCTGATCTTATTTGAAGAATTTCAGGACAGTCTCAGCATTCGCCCTCCTCCGACTTCGACTGCGGGGGAGTGTTAGAATATTATTAATTACTATTAATAATATAATTATGTAGAATCTTTTGTAAATGGTAAGTAGTATTATGTATTAAATAGAATAGTATTAATATAGGGAATAAGAATATATTATGGGATATGTAGGAGGATTTTAAGGAAGACTTAATCTTCCTATTAATTGTTACTTAGTGTATATATTGTAACCATTTGGGATGAATGAGAGGAAGGAAGATTTTCCAATTCTAAATATTTCTTACAATAAGAACTGCTGAATAGCCAGTCACATTTCTTTATTCAGGAGGTCATCACATTATCCGGCAGGAAATTTTGAACAGGGCAAGATTCTCCACTATGACGCTGCCACCTAGCACTCCCCTTTATTCAGCAGTATGAACTGCCTTCAGAATGGTAAATAGACCACACCTCAAACAAAACAAGTACCAGAACAATTAAAATGAATTTCTTTAATTCAAGATTCTTATGGGAGATTGATGAAGATGTCACACATTGGATTGGAGTATCGGATTGGAGTAGGGTGGTTGAGATGGAGACTAGCATCCAGTGTGTGATAAGAAGGTACCACTAAGACTGAAAGGTAAGTTCTACAGAGTAGTGGTTAGATCGACGCTGTTGTACGGAGCGGAATGTTGGGCGGTTAAGAACTCTCATTTCCAGAAGATGAAAGTGTCAGAAATGAGAATGTTGAGGTTAATGCATTAAACTTCTCACGCATGACCGTATTCCAATTTGGGTCAAGTTTGGCTAATTTTGGATTTTTAGAAATGGGCGAGATGGTTTGAGTGGATAGGTTAAAGTGAACTTTTGGTTTGAAAATCCCGTAATGTGCATGGGTTTCTGTGCGGTGTGTGGGGACGATCACGGGTGGGGCAGGGGGGCTGGGAGACGCCGGGCTGGACTGGGCAGTGGGGTCGGTACTGGGCAGTGGTGACGGGCAGTGGGGTTGGGGGGTGGGATGGGCAGGGGCTGGGCATGGGCTGGTTTCCGGGTGGGCAGGGATTGTTTGGGGCAGTGTGCCTGGAGTATTTTCGGGCAGGAACGGGGCATTATTCGGGTAGTTGGGTGGGGTCAACGGGACAGTTGGTGGGACGGCCTGAGGGTGCGGATTTTGTAATACATTTTGGACTAGAGGTGAGGTGTCCGAGTCATCAGGGAATTTGTAATTAGTGATTAGAATTTTTTGGATGTTGTCAAATGGAAAAATGTACCCAACAAGCGTGAGATTATGAGTTTGTCAGTGGATAACTTATAGCACAAGTACCCCCATGGTTCGACGAAAAACCTAGGAAAATGCACGGAGTGGAGCGAGGTGCTAATTTGTGAGGGACCGTTGAGGCAATATTTGGGTAACACAGACAACTGAAATTCAAAGGTGATCATATGAAGGGATCCGACGGAAGAAAATTTCAGTGGGTGTCCTATTTTGGATCGTACGGGTAGGTAAAATGTTAAGAATGTGTTCTGCCATTTTTAATGTATATACCCAAAAGGGAGGGGGAGATACGCATGAAAAAGAAGAGTACGAATCATATTGTTAATGATGTGGATAATTCTTTCGGCGTTACCATTTTGAGGGGAAGTATGGGGGCATGAGAAATGAAAAATCATGCCATTAGCCGCACAAAAATTATGAAAAGGGAGTTATTGAACTCACGATCATTATCATATTGAAACGTTTTGATGTCTTTTTCAAATTGTGTTTTAACCAAGGTACGAAATTCAAGGAATTTAGAGTAAACTTCAGACTTAAGTTTAAGCGGATAGACCCAAAGAAAGTGAGAAAAGTCATCCAAAATACCAAATAATATATATGACTGAGGTTGCTAGCTATAGGGGGCGTCCATAAATCCGTATGAATGATATCAAAGGAAGAGAAAGTAATACTTAAAAAAGACGTAAATGGAAGTCTAACATGTTTTCCTAGATGACAAGAGGAGCAACTATGGGAACGTTTCCCTTTATTACAGTGGATTAAATTACGGTTTTTAAGGGAATAAAAAACATGAGCTTCCGGATGACCAAGTCTACTATGCCACGTTGATGGTGATATTGCAGCTAAAGCGGTGGGTGGAGTGACATGGGCAGTGGACGTGGGTAGGAAATGATAGAGGTCTCCCACACTATTGCATCTCGTAAGAAGTCTCCCCGTACGTAGGTCCTTTACAAAGGAATCAAATGGGTCGAAATCAATGGAGATAAAACTATCAGTGGCAAATTTTCTAACAGAGATTAGGTTTTTGATAATGTTAGGGGCATATAGGACGTTTTTAAGAGAGAAATGGGGATGCGATGGTGGAGTTAGTGTGTGGTCAAACCCTTGAATTGGAATGCGATGACTATTTTTGACCATAATAGATTGAAGAGTATTTAAATTACGTATTTGAGGAAGATTACTAGAATTATTGGTGAGGTGAGGCGTGGCGTCCGTATCCATATACTGTGTATCATTGTCTTCTTCTTTGGGCAGTGTAGTGGTCCCGTGGTTGGGACAGTGGGCGGTGGTGCTAGGCATTTGGATAGTGGCCATGGCGGTGTCTTGAGCCGTGTAGTGGGCTAGTGGCTGAAACAGTGGCCGGTGGTCTTTGGGTCGGCATTGGCGGTGGGCTGGTGGATCGCCCCGATACCCAACGGTTGCGAAGTGGGTTGGCCCAGTAGTCGAATCGGGTGCGCGGATAATTTATGACGCCGGGTGTTGAAGCTACGTGGGTCGCGGGTGACGCCATGAGGGTATCGAAAATTTAGGAGAGAAAGAGAGTGTATACTACCTGTATATTTGATGTATACGTGCTATAAAGAGAGTTGCTTACGTGATATGTGTCTCGGGTGAAGTATACTGTAGTATACTTGATGTATACGGGCAATAAAACATGGAATAGAGGGGTTGGGTGATGTGTATATCGCGGTATATCATTGGTATACAGGCTTGTTTTGAAAAGAAAGGGAGAGTTGGGCGATGTATATCACATTATATCTGGAGTATACAGGTTTGTAGGTAGAGGAGAGGCAGTATATCACTGAGAAGCAGGGTATATCGCGGTATATTAGTGGTATACAGGCTTGTTTGAAAAAGAAGGGAGTATATAGCGGTATATCTGGAGTATACCGGTTTGTAGGTAGAGGAGAGACAGTATATCATTGAGGAGCAGGGTATATGAACTATATATCACGAAGGAGCAGTGGTATACGGAGCGGTATACTGCTGTTTTTCCGCCGGAAGAGGGAGGCAGATGGGAGGGGTACGGCGGCCAAAATAGGGTTTAGGGTAGGAAATTATTTTTGGCTCTTGATACCATGTAAAATAGTGTAAATCTTCTTGAGGGATTTCTCTTATTAATGTAATATATATATATATATATATATATATATATATATATATATATATATATATATATATTATACAATTGTAGTCCTAATAGAATTAGGATATCTATTTTACATTAATTACCTTAATTACACTAAATATTAATTACAGAATATTGAAAGAATTAATCTCTTGATTATTCTTATTGATGAAAGACATATATATACAAGTTACATAGGAAAATATTTTTCCTATTCTACATCTAAAACTCTATTCTATTTGGAGACTAACTATACAATTATGGTAATATTACACTACTAATTAAGGTACAAGACTAAGTCTAATATATACCAAATATACAATAGAAATATATACCAAAACCTTCACTTGGCGTGGTAGTCCATTAAATTTGGGTGACCGTCTTTAGGCCCAACCCTCTTCCTTCTCAGTTTTGGCTAAGTTAATATATTCAATATACATGTATATCGTGGGTATATTGTATGTATATTTAACACACACCTGCAGTCATAGCGGGCGGTCTTCGTACGCTGAGACTATCTCTAAAATCTACAAAAAGGACCGAGGAAAGGCGCTTTGTAAGGATGTCTACAATTTGATATCTTGAAGGGACATGGCAGACGCGTACTTGTCATCGAGCTACATTTTCTTTAACAAAGTGAATGTCCATCTCTAAATGTTTAGTGCGCTGGTGCTGAACTGGATTACCAGGTAGATGGCACTAATATTATCACAATACACCAAGGTAGCTTTTTGAATAGGACAATGAAGCTCTAACAGAAGATTACGTAACCAACATGACTCAGAAGCCACATTGGCTACCCCTCGATACTCGGCCTCTGCACTTGAACGTGATAGCGTGGATTGACGCTTTGCAGACCATGAGACCAAGTTATTACCAAGAAACATACAATATCCAGACGTAGATCGTCTGGTATCTGGACAACCACCTCAATCAACATCTGTAAGTGTAAACGTCGACGAAGAATATAAATGCAAGCCATAATCAAGTGTTCCCTTGATGTACCTAAGCATGCGTTTGAGCGCATTCATGTGCTCAATCCTGGGGTCATGCATAAACAAACACACCTGTTGTACGACATATGTAATATCAGGTCGCGTGAACGTAAGTTACTGAAGGGCCCCTTCCAGACTACGATAGTGGATCGGATCCTCATAGGGGGAGCCAGCTGCAGCGCCCAACTTGGGCTTAGTACCAACTGGAGTGGAAGTGGACTTATAGAATGACATCTCAGCCCTCTCAATGATCTCAGATGCATACTTCATCTATGATAAGAACAGGCCACCTACATAACGAGTGACAGCAATCCCCAAAAAAATAACTCAATGGCCCAAAGTCTTTCATGGCAAACTCAGAACTGAGCATTGTCATAATGGACTTTCGCAAAGCATCAGAGGCAGTCAAGATAATATCATCTACATATAATAGTATATAAGCCATCGAAGAACCCCGACGATAAATGAATAATGAATTATCAGACTGTGGGAGAATCCAATAGTCGAAACATAGTCAGCAAACCTCTTATAACAAGCCCATGGAGACTGCTTAAGCCCATACAAGGACTTTTCAACAATAACATGATGAGGATGTCGAGTATCCCTAAACCCTAAAGGCTGGTGCATATACACTGTCTCCTTGATATCACCATGTAGGAAAGCATTCTTCACATCTAGCTGATGAATGGGTCATGATTTCGAAAGAGCCAAGTTGAGAACCGTGTGAATGGTAGCCGACTTGACCACCGGGCTAAATGTCTCACCACAATCTACACCAACCTGCTGAGTCCTACCATCACCTACAAGACGAGTCTTATGCCTTGAAAAAGAACCGTCAGAATTATCCTTATGAGAAAAAATCTACATAGACCGAATAATATTAACACCAGATGGACAGGGTACCAACTCCCACATTTGATTATCAATAAGAGCGTTATATTCATCGGTCATGGCAATTTTCCAATTTGGGTCATTTAAGGCAGACACAGGATTACGGGGTAAGGGTGATTTAAGAACATTAGAATTCAAATTAAAATGTCTTTTTGGTTTAAAAATACCCCGTTGACCTCGGGTGACTGGACCATGACTCGGGCCTGGAGTGGATGTATTTTGCGAATTTTTGGGAGACGTGACAGTGGCGGCGAGCGATGGGCTCTTGTGCCCAACATGATCGGATTGGGAGGCGTCGGATCAAGACCGGCCTCGATCTTGGGTGAGCAAGCGCGATTGTCGATATTAGCCCAACATTAGTTCGGAAGCGGCGACGATAATGATGAGGCGATGGGACCACGGCCGTGATGGAGTCGCGTTGCGGGACGTATTCGAAAAATGGCGAATAATATATGGTGAGATATCATCATCCAAAAAATTATACGAACTAGGCACGAGAGTTTCTACCTTAGCAAATGGAAATTGGGACTCATAAAAGAGAACATGACGACTAATAATGATTCGATTAGATGACAAATCAAAACATTTATAACCACGATGATTTGACGGATAACCCAAAAACACCTGAGGTAGAGCAGAATTACGAAGTTTGTTAATTGTGGTGGATGGAAAAAGGGGATAACACAAGCAGCCAAAGACCCTAAGATGTGAATACGAAGGAGTCTTATTATATAAAATTTGAAGAGGGGACGAATATGTCAAACCTTTGGAAGGAAGAATGTTAAGGATATCAGTCGCCATTTGTAGAGCATGATGCCAAAAATAGGGGGTACGGAAGCATGAATCAAGAATGTTCGGTTAATGTTATTAATGGTACGAATTTTGCGTTCGGCTTTCCCATTTTGTGAAGACGTATGAGGACAAGAAAAATGAAAATTGATTTCATTTTTAGCACAAAATTCCCGAAATTTCCCATTGTCATACTCTTTGCCATTATCACATTGAATATTTTTTATTTCTCGTTCGAATTGGGTTTTAATGAAAGCTCTAAATTTTTTAAAGATGGAAATTGAAATGTCCATAAAAATTTAGAATAATCATCTAAAACATAGTAACGATGACCCAATAAACTAAGAACATGAGATGTCCATAAATCGCTATGAATAATATCAAATGGCATTGAAGTAGTAGAATTAAAATTCATAAATGGCAACTTAACAATTTTTCTTAAGGAACAAGATTGACAATTTGGAGTACTATGCATACCCTTACAAGAAATAAGTTTATGTTTATCTAAGACAGAGAAAATAGACGGCCCCGGATGACCTAGACGAGCATGCCACAAGGAATGAGCAATAGCTGCAAAAGTGGAAGGCATGGCTTGACGCGAGGAACCAAGACTTGGTGTGATTGGATAAAGATTCCTCCTACTGTCACACCTCATGAGAGGACCCGTCATGAAATCCTTCACAGAAAACCCAAAAGGATTAAAATCAATAGAAACCCAATTATCAATTGTGAATTTACGAACCGACACCAAATTTTTAATTAGTTTTGGGGCATGAAGGGTATTTTTTAAGACAAGTGGTGGATGGGGATGAGACAAAGTTTTATGACCATAACCCTTAATTGAAATTGAATTGTCATTACCAACAATTATACCACGATTACTGCTCAAATTGGAATAAGACGAGAGAGTACCTTGGTCAAATGTCATGTGGGTAGCGGCGCCGGTGTCCATATACCAATTCGGGTCCGGTTGAGTTAATCCAAGCGTGTGCATTGCGGCTTCAATGTCGGTTTGTGTGGGTCCTGTTGTAACATGGGCTTGTGGGGGACGAGGCCCAAGCACCCCAGCTTGCTGCCTTGGCCCAGCTGAAGTACTGAAGCACTACTGCTGACTGCCACCATTGGGCCTGGAAGGGGCCTATCCAGCCCACTGCTGACTGCCGAGATTGTGGACTGCTGGGCGTGAAGGATATGGGTTGTTGGGCCATGGCCCACTGCCCCAGTCCCTGTGGGTCGGGGCCCCACTTTTTTGGCTACCATTCCCATTGTTGCCGCGTTTGCACCCGCGATTTTTCCCGTTGTTTTTACAATTATTTTTGCCGCCACTGTGGATATGATTTTGGCCCGAATGATCATCGAAACTTGGAGAATTTGTGAAGGACGCCATCATGACGACGGGACTAGCCCCTATAGCCGCCTTTTTAGCCAACTCTGCTTCTTCCAACGTGAGCATGGAGCGGGCTTGATAGAATTCCGGAAGGGGTTACTTTGATGAAGGATCGAAGCAACACCGTTATAGGCCTCAGATAAGACTGTAACCATCTGTAGAACGAGACGAGTATTAGTAACCGGAGCCCCCGCGTTGCGAAGTTGATCCGCCAAGTCCTTGAGTCGTTTACAATAAGATGAAACGTTAGGAAAATTCGCCATAGCAACTTGAGAAAATTCATGTTCAATGGTAACAATGCGGGAATGACTGTTATCCTGGAAGATATCACGCAATCGATTCCAAGAAGTCATAGCCGTGGAATTGGGTTCCATAATCCTATGTAAAAGGTCCATGGATATTGTGGCATAAATCCATTGGAGAACATTTGCGTAAGCGGGACCCACAATAGGAAGAACGCTTTTGATGTTAGAAATTGTGAGGTCAGGATGAAAAGTGTTTTTATCAGTCATGGTGAATAGAACGAACTTTGGACAAGATTTTTTAGGGGGGGAGAAGTCTCGGGTTTTGCAGAAACCGAGGGGGCGGGATTTTTGTCACGGAATTCAAGAGAAATTCGAGAAAGAAGTGAGTAGCGGAACCAAGAAAAATAACCTAGACTCTTAATACCATGAAAGAATTAATCCTTTGATTATTCTTATTGATGAAAGACATATATATACAAGTTACATAGGAAAATCATTTTCCTATTCTACATCTAAAACCTTATTCTATTTGGAGACTAACTATACAATTATGGTAATATTACACTACTAATTAAGGTACAAGATTAAGTCTAATATATACCAAATATACAATAGAAATATATACCAAAACCTTACTGCTGGCCGTGACTGGTCCATTGGGCTGGGCTGACCGTGCTAGGCCCAATCCTCTTCCTTCTCGGTTTTGGCTAAGTTAATATATTCAATATACATACAATATACATGTATATCATGTGTATATTGTATGTATATTTAACAAATATATTATGAATATACATGAAATATATTCACTATCAAGAAAGAAGCAGAAAACATAAATCCCCAAAAAGAATCATTCAATTATTAAGGCAGCCCCTCCCAAAATATTTAACCAAAAACACTAAAAAAAACAAGAGAATACTCATTTTAGCAAACTGATACTAAAAAATGCAATGTTAGGTACATAAATGTTCAAAATTAGTACCTTTTTCGCCAGCATCACTGTCCTTCCTCTTCAATATTTTTCTCACATATTTTCCCATCAAATTTTCCCGGAACTCGCGCATAGCGGGAGCTTAATGCACCGTACTGCCTTTTTTATCTTTTCTCATAAAAAACCCCAGCATATCTCTCTCTCTGGCTAATTTTCAACTCATGCACTGTATCAGCATTCACCCAAAAATAAAAGATTTTCAAAAAGAAAGTGGGAAAATATCAAAGAAAAAACAAGACTAGTTAACTGGGAGTATGAGTATTTTTGTGGACACAGAGAAAGAGAGTTTTGTCGGGAAGGCATGTTAAGCAGAGTGATTGAGGTAAAACCCAATGTCATGACAAAGTTGTACTAATAGAATAGGAGTTAAGTACAACTAACCAAGCATACAAGTACAACTGAGATAGTTTCTGTGGAGAATTGTTTTGGAGAAAATCACGGGCATGCACCGACATGATAGTTGAGCACTAATTAAGTGCAAACAAATACGTACTTCCAGTGTCCCATATTATTAAAAATATTTATTCCAAATTACTTGATCATTTTCTAAAACGAAAATAGAATTAATTAAATTTTCTTTTTTTCCTTGATATTAATTATTTTTTAAAGTAATCAATATTATTTAGAGTATAATTAACTGAAGAGATAAAGGTAATGTAATAAAAATAGATTTTTTAAAAGGCCTATAAAAAAGTGGTGAAGAAATATGAAACGGAGGGAGCAAAAGAGAAAGCTAAGGGTCAGGGCCGTTCCTGTACTTTTAAGGGCCCTGTGCGAGAAAAAAAAGGCTTTTTTTATCACATGAAAAATTAAAATTAACTAATTAATAAATATTAAAAAAATTATTGATCAAAACATCAAATTGGGACATGGAATTTGGGGGCTGAACTTTGGC
Source organism: Przewalskia tangutica (assembly GCA_029844215.1). Lineage (NCBI taxonomy): Eukaryota > Viridiplantae > Streptophyta > Magnoliopsida > Solanales > Solanaceae > Przewalskia > Przewalskia tangutica. The sequence goes on from CM056722.1 coordinate 135,677,791, forward strand.
CCAATTCAATTCTTGTGTTTTAAAAAAAAAAATTACTGTTCATTGGATTCGAACACGCAACCTCTCACTTGCTAATGACTTTTGAAGGACCTTCAACTGCTAGGCTACAGTTCACATTGATAAGATTGGAGACATGTTTAATACATATATTAATATTTAAAACTAATAAAATAAAATGAAAATTCTGGGGGGAGTCGCGGAGGCCCAGCCGTAGGGCCACAGGCGGTGGCGCTACTTGCCGCCCAGGACGGCCTGCTAAGGGTGGCCAGTGGGACGGGATGGGACGAGACGGGATTTGGGGGGGACGGGTGGGGGGTCGGGATCGGGATCAGATTTGGCGGGAAAGGGTGGGCCGGGATATGGGGGACAGGAAGAGGTCCCGTCCCATCCCACATCCCACCGACAGAGGGGGCGGGATTTGGGGGAACGGGTCGGGTAGGGTAGGGGGATTTGGGGGGACTTGTGTGTGTGTGTGTGTGTGTGTGAAAAAGATAGTGAAAAAACATCCCAAGACAAATTGTCTGTTATATTATTTAATAGAAATTTGAATTTTTTTGTAATACAATTTCAAAATTGCAACTTTGTTTCGTAGTTCAAAAGTTACAAATCACATAGCTAAATTGTCATTAAAAAAATTAAATATTCAACCATACTTTTTCTAATTTTCTGACAATCTCTTGAGAATCTTCTGTTGGAATTGGAAGTTGTTGGTCAAATTGTTCAACGTCACTTCCTACTCCCTCAGATAAGATTTTGCTGTAGTTGTAGTCGTCTTCTTCATTGATCTCTGGTTGACCGCACCTTCTACGTTCCGCTCTAATCAAATCTCTGAATAAAACTGCAATCTCCAAATTGTCTCCCGTCACTGAGTGTATGTGCTCTCCTATTTGAAACCTTCCAGCAGAAAAATGCTTTCAGAAGTTATTGATGACGCTTGAATATTCAACACATCTACCAGCATCTTTAATAGAGTCGAAAATGTTTTCTCATTCTCCCTTCAGTATTTCAGCAAGTCTTCACGTCCATTTTCGTTGACAATTGATTCGAACGGTACAATACCCTGTAAAACATAAACATCAAACTCGTTTATTTATGAAGAACTGAACCACTATACATTCTATTTCGAAGGCCTTGGATACTTGAAGCAGAAACCACATATTTTTTATAAGGTTGAAGTGAAGTAGAAGAAGATTGATTGATTATTTGCACTTTTCTCTTGGTAATACATATACATATTTTTGCATTGTGTTTGTATGCTAAACATAACTTCTTCTTTAGTTGGTTCTTCAGTTGGGTATGTTGGAAGTATTTCTAAGCATTCATAAATCGTTTCAATAATAGTAGGATTTAATACATCACTAATAAAATAAATAGTGGGAATAGGTAAAAAACATTTTTAAAATTTTACAATTTTTTTTTTTGCAATAGTTGGAGCGTAAGTTGGTTTTTTCATATATTCATTAAATAACAAAACATTAGAGATATATATGTAAGATGATATTAATCTCTCATGGAGAGTCTTTCTCATTAATATCAGTATATATAGTGTATAATGTTCATTCCATATACAAGAGGAATAGTCTCATATATAAGAAGAATCATAGTCTTATCATAATTATATTTACACAATATTTTAATTATGGGTAGAGATTTTATTATACTACTATTCACGTTTACACACACCCTCAGTCGGAGCAGGAGGAGGCCCGACGCTGAGACTGGATCTGAAGTCAAGAAATAATTGTCTAGAAAGTCCTTTGGTAAATATATCTGCATATTGATATGATGAAGGAACATGTAACACTCTGACATGGCCTCACACGAAATGTATGTCCATCTCAACGTGCTTGGTTCGTTGATGTTGAACCGGGTTGTGAGAAAGGTATATTGCATAGAAGTTATCACGATTACCTGATAAAAGTCGTATGAGGACATCAAGTTCTAACAGTAAATTTCTGAGCCAACAAATCTCAGCTACCACATTTGTAACACCTCTGCACTCAGCCTCGACACTGAAACGAGATAGGGTGGTTTGTCGTTTGGCAGACCATGAAATCATATTATCCCCTAAAAAAAACAAAAGCCGGAGGTGGAGCGTCGCGTCCGGACACCCTGCCCAATCTGCATCCGTATACGAGAGCAACTTGTTTCGGACAGAGGGGTAAAAGTGCAAACCATAATCAAGTGTCACTACAAGAAAAACACCCTACGGTAACGGGTAAAAACCGTCATCTAACCCCTAAGATGATGGTTCCTATAAGTGTCATCTTTGCCACAGTCACAAACGGATGACAGTTCTGGAACCGTCACACGACATGTGACGATTTTTACCCGTCACATAAATGTCACACGACATGTGATGGTTCAAACCCGTCACACGACATGTGACGGTTTAAATCCGTCACACAAAAGCCACGTAAATTTAAATTTTAATTCATTTTTTTTAATTTTTTTATTAAATTAATAATTTATTTTAATATGGAGGGGAAATTAAATTTGACATGATTTTTTTTGGCAATTTAATTTCAATATTGCAAATTGAGTGCCCCGATGAAATGAACTAAAAATTTAAATAACACCAAAAATATACATTAAATAGTTAGAATATGTTGTACAAAGTCTTCCCAAAATGGATAATCATTCAAAGTGCTATTAAAGACTAAAACATTGTTAATCAAATATCTTATCAATCTAAAAATTTCACTCATCAGGATTTAAAGTGTTATTAAAGTGTTCAATTAAAGACTAAAACATTGTTAATCAAGTATCTTATCAATCTAAAATTTTCACTCATCAGGATTGGAGTGTCCCTCTTTCCTTCTTGTTTCTGTCAATCATAAAATTCCCCTTGCTTGAAGTTTTCTGAGCCATTTTTTGTCGCATCTTCAACAGATGTCCCTTTGCTAGAAGTTTTAACTATAGCCTTGTGAGCCTGATCTTCAACTTGCTTTACTTTTTGGCTGCATTAGCAACTGAATCTATCACAATTCCAATTGACATCTTTCTAGATTGACTGGATTGGTGGTAATTGCTGCCAAAACTCCAAGCGTCAATTGCAAAGTCCTGACAAGAACAAAATCAAGACAATTCAATATCTCGCTTTCTAAGCATATATATTTTTAAGCACTTCCCGGACTAGCGGCCCTGACGATTTTTTATTTATCGAAAATAAAGATACAGGGGCCCCAGAGGAGAAAAGTAAAGTACATGAAAGAAAATCACCTAACTAGTCCGACTGAGCATATCAACATGAGAGGGAGCTACTTTTTTTGTCGTAAGAAATTTTGAAAATTGAACTCCGCATAACACTGATAAAATTTGAAATTTGAAATTATCGGCAAAGCCAACAGACAATAGGACAGAGCAATGTGCTTCCAGCGAGATGCCATTATAACATTCAAATGAAATCTGCAAATTGATTCAAGTAAATAACCCCAATTCGAACCACTTACATCTCGTAATTTTGGCTTCTTATTGACGTCCATATTAGCAAATTCAGCTGATCCAAAGAGATCGGGTTGCCTGAGTACTGAAAATGAAAGCAGAAAGAGTGATTAATCAAGTTTAAGCACAAATTTCACCGTCATGTTTTTTGTATATTATTGTTTGTCTTCACACACACACACACACTATACACACTTAAAATGGAAGCTCTGTACACCCTAGGTCTCTCTATAACACACACACACACACATGCCAGTAGAGCAGAGAATAGTTGAGAAATTCAACTTGTAATACTTGGTAATCGGTATCTCTAGTATATTAGAGATAAACTTCTAAATTTTTAAATCTTAACCGGAATCACAATTTGCTTAAAATTAATGATTTTTGGTACTAGTACTAATTCGTCTTTCATAAACGAATAGCTAAAGCTCAATTAGAGAAGAAGAGGAAACACAGACAACAAAAAATATTAAAAGCTTCTAAGTTCATGTTAGTACAGATGATGGGTGACACGTAACAATTATAGAGAACCATATGATGCAGGTTCTCTATTTTTTTTGCACCACTTGTATACAGGGCGTTTACCCACATCAATAAATTCGTTACTTATCTAGTAAATAAGTAAATACTCACAATTGAGACCACTTCTAAGGCAACACCCCCACGAAACAACACCATACATATACTCTCATAAATTCTATTTTAAGCCAACACACGTATGAAGCACCAACTAGCATCATTTTCTCTGTCCATCTCACAAACAACTAAGGGAAGCATTTGTATGTATTTTATATGTTCTTCCAATTTGCTTGGGATTGAAACGTAGTTATTTTGTTGTTTATAGGTTGCTCCAACTCTTATAATGAACAGACTGGGGGATGGCTTCTCCGTATGGGGATTGGAAGACGAGACCAAGACCAGATCCCTCAGTGTTTGATGAACCATCCACATCTAAAGTCTACTACGAGTGTTACTTCCAGTGAAACAACGTACAACTAATCTCAAACCCCAGCCACACCCCCTCTAAAATAGCAAAAAGCTTAGAAGTCTAACCAAAAAGAAAAAGATGCTGGCAGCTTTACTATCTCTCTCCTCCTTGCCTGAGGATACATTATTGAGTTGATAAGCCAAAAAAATTCTCTGAATGGAATCCTACTATTTTTTGGCCTTGGTTAAGTCTCCTATCTATATACGCTGAAGTCTACAGAAGAACAGTAAGCTTCATCATCCTCTCAAACATCATAATACATATTGAAAGAACGTCAAAGTTGCAGCTCCATTAAGATGTATATATGCCATTTTATTCCTCTTCTTGTGTGTGCATGTGTGTGTATATGCAACCATTGTGCCCAAGAAAATTATGCCACATTATTTTCCTTTGTTTGGTTCACTACAGGATTCGTGAAAAAAGTCTATACAGAACACATGCATTTATTCGTCTCTCAACTACTCTACAGCCAATAGTGTATAAAGTAAATATCTCAAGAAGTAAATTCAGTACCAGAAGGTGGCCTCATCAACTGTACTTGCATAAGCTCCCCCAGCTATTAGTAGACCAATAGTGGCTCCTGTAAGCAACCTTCCCTACAATTTTAGCAAAGATACTGAATTGAAATACAACAATCATGCAGAAGAAATTACTAACCCTTGCAAAAGCCCAAGTACATTAGAATAAAGCTCCTAAGCTCATAGACGATATTATCATGTGCCACCTTTCAAAACTCGGGCTATCAGTATGTTACACCCCGTATTTCCAACAGTTTGAGATAAGAACGTACGTGAGAAATTGAGATTGAATTTTAGAAAGAATGAAAAATTCCGGAAAAATCTCGGAACCTCGTGAAGGAAAAAGGTTCATTAATTGGAATATGATTCTCAAATTTGGTATGTGGGATTCATAGAATATATTAGAATTATGAAATTTTATTTTCGGATTTGGTCATGTGGGGCCCACCCGGGAAATTTTATAATTTTGTGGGGCCCACAAGTTTTTCGATATTTTGGCCAATTATGGACTTTTTGGAGGGTGAAAATATTTTAGACGAATGGTAGGGTGACACATGGCACACCCCCACCCCCTTGTCTTGGTCTTGGAAGACTTTGACCATTTTAGATATTTTGAAGACAAGTGGAGGTGGGTCCCACTCCACTTGTCTTGCTACACATAAGGCCATACACTTGTCAAGCATCCAACCTAAGAGATATATTATATATACAAGAGAGGAGGTGGAAGACAAGTCTTCCAACACTTAGAACATTTTCAAGAAATATATTTCCCCTCTCTATATTGTTGCTCTCGGTTTTGGCTAAAGATTCTTGGACAAAAAATCTTAAAACTTCCAAGTTAGTTTATTAACACATGATTAGGGTCCCTAACCTAGTTTAGCCAAGATAACACACCACTAACCTCAAATCTTCATTGGGCCGAGAATGGTGATGAAACCCTAGGGGTTTCCGTCGACTTTTGGAAGCGAAGCGTGAAGAGAAGTTGCTCCTAAGGTTGTAGAGGATACATATATGTAATTGGAACTTGAATAAGTGGAACGAAACGAAAATTGCGGACCAAAACATAGCATTCTGCCCGGGACGTTTTTTGGCACAAAAATGAGGTAATGATTCTTCTTTTTCCACAGTAATTGGATATTACTCATTGTTATAGTATATAGTTGAACTTTTATTAAGGAAGATATGGAAAATAAAGTGTGCATGCCCTACTTTGGAAGAGTGGGCCGAGAGTAGCACTTTTGTCGACAATAGATTCGTTGATTTTTATTGTCATTATTTTCACGTATTGCATGTTATATAATGAAGGAAATATTGTTGGATATAGATTATATAACTTATATAACATGTTGGAATGAGAATTGAGTTAAAAGGAATTAAGGAAAAGGATTTTGTATTGTTGTAGTTGTTAGCCGAAAACTGTTAGACGTCGTTGTGTCGTTTTATGGATTGTTTTAGGGTGTTATTATGCTGGAAAATCAGCCCCTAAACATGCATGATTAATGTAGTAGTTGGCTAATGGAAGTCCTAAATAATAAGGGTGTTAAAGGCTTCACATTGTACCCTTAATAATGGATTAATTGTGGACTATTTTACGGACTGTTTTATATAAATTATGAGGCAGCATTTTACACGTCCAGTTAGGCGTGTAATCCCCTTTGTTTAACTGTTGGTTGCGCCTTAAATGTGGCTTGTTGGTTGATGAATACGGACCTTGGAAAAGGTGGAAAAGTACGTAGAAACAAAGGAAGTGCTGCTCAATTTTCCGAAGAATTAGAGGGCTATTAATTGGTACAAGTCTTACAATAGTAAGTAGGATTTTGATAGAAGTACTATGGTCATTTTAGGTTGAAGTACTACGTGTAGCATGGTCTACTTGGCTTAAGGAATAGCCGATGAAGTTGAAGTACTTGGAGCGTTTTTGTCACGCCCCGAACCCCGGGCCCGTGACTGGTGCCCTACCTGGGCACCCTTCTATCTAACTGACACAAGCAAATCACGGAACTAAATAACACCTCGTTTTTAAAAAAAAAAAACCAACGTACATGTCAGGGCAAAGCCGACAAGGCTGCCATATAATATACATAACAAAAAGGCACTACACTGTACACGAGTCCAATCCCACATATGAATACAGACCTCTAAGAGTTTCTTGAACTATGACGACAAGGCCGCGGTACCCATAATCGTACAAAAGCACATCGAAGGATCTATACCAAAATGATAAACTCACGAGCAGATGGAGCTATCCAAAACTTCGGGCGAGTCCTACACTGCAGATCACCAAACGATTATTACCTAAACATGCGACATGAGCGGCCCGAAGGAGGTCGATCTGAAGAATGTACCAAGTATGGGAGGCGAAAAATCAGTAATGAAATCATAACGATCATACAAAGCGAGACATGTATGATAGTCAAACTACAATACACAATACATAAGCAGTCATATCAAGTCAGGGACACATGCCCTCAAAGTCATTACTCAAATGTAACTATGGGTCTCACGCCCATAATATCAATCATGCCCGTGATAATATAACATCAATAAGCACACTGAACCTTGCAATCATGAGAGTAATGCAATTATTTTTATCTTTTAAGTTATGTCTTTAACAATGAGATTAACTGTTCCACTTTAAGTCATAAACACACTGTACCCTTTCATTAATGAAATCACTACCGTTTCAAAACATGAAGGTCGTGCCATTGCCAGGGTCACCACCATCTGTGTTATAATGCAACCTATCATGGGACTATTTCACCCGCTTAGGTCATGTGGACCCGCAATGAGTCATCGGTATACGATACTCGCATCACGGATATCTAATCCATGGCTTATATATATTCCGGGAATTTAACCCGCCCGAGTCAAATCACAGGCCAGCGGTGAGTGTGTACCACTCATCCCACGGGATCTACCCCATGGTATCTTTTGAACGAGTTGTGACCGCTTTATGGAGGGACGCGGAGATGTGGAAATATGACACTTGCACGAATGTCTATATGAGCAACCCATATGCAAGAAAACCAAGACAATACCATGCCTTTACACAAATCAAGACAATTACCATGCATTTCCTTTTTTTCATAAACCAAGACAATACCATGTTTGAAGTATAATTGCATTGTTATTTGGAGTATACGTGACTTGCCTTGTAATTAGGAAGTATTCATGTTATAGATTTTAGGCTAAAATCATGTCTAGAATATTCCTAAGTTCTTACCAAGTCTTATGGGGGATGTTGGTAAGAGTCGTTAGGAAGTATTGGAGTCTAGTTGACCTTGCTAAGTTACTACACTAATGAAACAGGGACCGAACAAGCCATTGCAGCGTTAATGAAAATGTATTGGTAACCAATTATATTGAAATGAGTAGAATCTTCCATCTGCATAGAAACTAAGATAAGACAAAATTGTATTACATTTTCTAGATCATGGCTCAATGGACAAGATCGTTATAAACGTGTATAACCTATTCACGGTTCAATGAGTATTTATTTTGAAAGTTATGAGATTTGATTTTCAATGTTATGAGACTTTATTTTCAAGTTATGGGACTTGATTTTGAAAGAGGAAGTAACTTGATTTAAAGGATTATGTTACTTGATTTTAAAAAGGAGAAGTGACTTGTTTTAAAGGATTCTTTTATAAAGAATAGATGTACATAAAACTTTTGGGTCCAACGCCCTAATACTTCATGAGACGATTCTTCTTATAAAGAATAAAAGTACATAGCTTCTTTGGATTTTAATCCTACGTGATATACGACACTTGGATGTTCTAAAAAGATGTTTTAGAAATAGTACAGGATAACTAGTGCCTTGATTTTCCAAACCATATTTTTAATAGATACTTGATATGATAAGTATTTTAATATTTCAAATGATGGTTTCAAAATAATGCTTATAATGGATCCTAACTCCTAGAGGTACATGTAGTACTTTGGGTTGTCCTAAAATGGAAATTGTGATTATGAAGTGAATGTACGGCGGGCGTACATTGTTGTAATGGATCTTAATCCTTAATGAACTATGTGATAACACCTTAATGATGATTGAAAAGGAAAGATATGATAGTACCTTAATTTCGTAAGAATTGTTATAATGACTTTATGGGAAGTGGTTATAACGGTCTTTATGTAAAGTCTAAAATGGTTGATAAAAATGAACTTGGTTTCATTGTATACATGAAGGAAGTGACTAGTGTACAAAGAGTGTAGGTCGCTTGAGTTGATGAGTAAGTAACTTGATGTTGCAAGGCTAGTGCCTTGGGATTTTTATAAAGGACAGTGTAGACCAGTTGGGTATGGTATATATATACGGCAGCCTTATCGGCTTTGCCTTTGCTTTAAGAAAAAAAATGAGTGTTATTATCTTCCGCGTGTTACTCATGTTGTATGTATAGAACAGTGCCCAGGTAGGGTACCCGTCGTGGGCACAGGGTCGGCGTGTGACAGTGGTATCGAGCGATTAGTCCTCGGAATGTCTATGAGGCGTGTCTAGTAGAGTCACGGTATGGGTATGTGTGCACCATACTTATACATAGGAGGCTCTGGAATATTTAGGATTGGTTTCTATTCTTACTCTGGAGTCGTGCGATAGAGCTGTGTTGTTAGGATGGTCTTTCCCTAACAGTTATTGTGATTGCAGCTTTGAGAAAGGCAACAGTGGCCCAAAACAGATTTTATGGATTGCGTATCCAGGTTGGTAAAAATTGTCGTATAGTAGGTATATTTAGGAAGTATATTTGTACGAATGTATTTATTTGGAGTCGTATGTATGTTACCTAGAATGGTTATGCTTTAGTAGGAGTTGGTTAAGCCTTAGTAATTACTTGGAAGGTGTGAAACATTTTATTGAACCCACACATAGGCTTTATTTATGTACTGATTTGGAATGGTCAGAAGGTAATGAACGGTCTGATATTGTGATAGACTCTTAAAAGAGATCATGTTTTATTGATTTGATAACATACCATGTTGTTAGATTAAGTTGTGTTATACGCTTAAGTGATTGTGTGAATAATATTCGTATGGAGTTAATAGAGTTGTTGTGAGTAAGACAATAAGACTTTGAGATATTAAGAAGCTACATTTTCTGTATTGTGGGGATTGAAAATGTAGGCTCGGGACATAGAAAAATTGTGAACCTTAGAATATTGATAACCGTTGAGACCTTAGATACAAGGTCGTCTTGAGTAAAAGATTTTACAGTTGATCTTCGTCGAAGTACATAATATACGTGGAGTATATTAGTGTGATAATTCCATGGGTTGTGTGAAATGAAAGTGGGTAGTTAAGCTAAGAAGACCACTAGGCTTTCATGACTGGAATAGTGAGATTTGTTTTGGACCAGGAATGAGAATTTAGTGCGATTATGGGTCGGGTTGAGGACCAATCGCGGGTCAACCCACAACCCGGAATGGAGTGGGGTCAGTTTGAGGTGGTCCCGCTAAGTGATAGGGTCACGATGGTGCAAGGCCCTAGTCTAGTTAATCGTTGTACGGGTTCGTGGACGCGTTCCACCAGGACCGGGTCGTGAGGGCCGAGAATGGCCTTAAAAGAAATTGAATTTAGTATTATGACCTTAAATTGTTGGATGTAGTAATTCCAAGGTTTGGAAAACAGAAGCAGTGTTTGAAATTATGTGTACTAGGAAGAGTTTGGAGGCACGAGAGAAATGCGGCGATGAAAAGAAGCGAACATGTGTTAAAAGATTGAAGTGTTTATAGTATGGGAAGTGAAGGTACGAAGAGAGTATCCTTGTAGGCCATGAAGGGGAGTTAATAGTGATGTTATACACGTTAGATTTAATTTCTCGGTTGGCTTATGATTTATGTATATGCAGGTGTGATGCATTAGGGCCATATGTGGCATGATTGGTTTCAGAGGGTGTAGTTCCAAGGAGACTATACCTATATCTGTTTAGATTGAACCTAGTATGAACATTCGGGACGAATGTTTCTAAGGGGGGAAGAATGTTACACCCCGTATATCCAACAGTTTGAGATAAGAACGTACGTGAGAAATTGAGATTTGAATTTTAGAAAGAATGAAAAATTACGAAAAAATCTCGGAACCTCGTGAAGGAAAAAGGTTCATTAATTGGAATATGATTCTCAAATTTGGTATGTGGGATTCATAGAATATATTAGAATTATGAAATTTTATTTTCGGATTTGGTCATGTGGGGCCCACCCGGGAAATTTTATAATTTTGTGGGGCCCATAAGTTTTTCGATATTTTGGCCAGTTATGGACTTTTTGGAGGGTGAAAATATTTTAGACGAATGGTTAGGTGACACGTGGCACATCCCCACCCCCTTTTCTTGGTCTTGGAAGACTTTGACCATTTTAGATATTTTGGAGACAAGTGGAGGTGGGTCCCACTACCCACCTCCATTTGTCTTGCTACACATAAGGTCATACACTTGTCAAGCATCCAACCTTAGAGATATATTATATATACAAGAGAGGAGGTGGAAGACAAGTCTTCCAACACTTGGAACATTTTCAAGAAATATATTTCCCCTCTCTATATTGTTGCTCTCGGTTTTGGCTAAGATTCTTGGACAAAAATTCTTAAACCTTCCAAGTTAGTTTATTAACACATGATTAGGGTCCCTAACCTAGTTTAGCCAAGATAACACACCACTAACCTCAATTCTTCATTGGGTCGAGAATGGTGATGAAACCCTAGGGGTTTCCGTCGACTTTTTAGAAGCGAAACGTGAAGAGAAGTTTCTCCTAAGGTTGTATAGGATACATATATGTGATTGGAACTTGAAGAAGTGGAGCGAAAGCAGCTAACGGACCAAAAGAAGCATTACGACCGACGTTTTGGGCACAAAAATGAGGTAATGATTCTTCTTTTTCCGCAGTAATTGGATATTTGTTATAGTATATAGATGAACTTGTATTAAGGAAGATATGAAAAATAAAGTGTGCATGCTCTACTTTGGAAGAGTGGGCCGAGAGTAGCACTTTTGTCGACAATAGATTCGTTGATTTTTATTGTCGTTATTTTCACGTATTGCATGTGTTACACCTCGTGGTTTTAAGACGATAATTAAGAACGTCATTAAGAATAAAGATTCGAATTTTGGAAATTAAGTATATTCTTACATGTTAATACGGAATAATTTTGGCAACGACGAGTGTGACGTCAGATATTTCCTTAATAATAGTAGTATATGTATATACATATTCCGTTATGGATTAGAAATGTATATAAGTTACGACAACGAGAATACGAGGCATATTGGAATTTTCGGAAATTAAAGGACGCGGGAGTTAAGATTTAAATGAAATGGGTTCAAGATTTATCAATTGGGGAACTTGGGGACAAAAGTGTAAATACCCCAAATCAGATTTTTTTTTCTTTAGTAACCTAAAAGACCCTCATTTGTTCATTCAAACTTCCAAGAACACAAAGAAAGGAAAATTTCTCCCTTCTCCTTCTCTAACCCAGCCGAGAATCCCCACCCCATTGCCTTTCTTTCTCCTCTTCGTAGGCTACGTTTTCACCACAAATTAGAGGCGAAAGTTGGAACCAAAACAGTGCCCAAATCGGGACTGCCTGGGCCGAAAGTTGAGCAGTTTTTCTTCAAGTTTTGGACAAAATTGTTGGAAGGAAAACATATATATATGATGGGTTGACATTATGGAATGATTGCATGTTGAATTGGAGTTTAAAAAAAAAAGAATTGGGCAAGAAAAGGACCAAAACAGTGGCATTTTTCGCTGGGACAGTGAGCAGATTTCGGGACTGCTGGACAGACTTTTAGTCAAATTTGGAAGGTAATATCTTCTAGAATATTAGGAGTCTTTGGGTGTTTCAAAAGCCTAAAATGAATTTAATCGATTCTAGTTTCCAACGCAACAAACCGCTCGTCGATAGGACACTGTAGTAGAGAGTTATCGATGTTACAAGTTCAAATTGACGGCGATGGCTAAAAATCGTGATCGTTTGGGGATAAAATTAAGGTATGAAAATTCTTCTTTATATGCTATAATCAAAGTTGCATATTGTTGTAGTTGAAGTAATGGACTTGTGTTAGGAAGAAATCTTGAATTTAGACAATGCATGTGGAATTTGGATGTTGAACCGAAATTGGACTATTTTGGACATGCGTTGGATTTGTATGTTATGTTGTAAATTCCATTACTAATTGCGTGTTAAAATGGAATAAATTGTGAAGATTTAAGATGTGTTCATTATATGGATTTGTTGGAAAATAAGTTGGATTATTAATTAAGGAAAGAGTAAATGGTTGCATGTTAAATGACCTAAAACTCATGAATAACTTTCGGACATTGTGCGACTCTTTACGGGCTGTTTTGGTGCCATATAATCGTTGTTGCTATTATTGACATCGCCACTAATTGTGTGTTAACAATTGAAAGAAGCATTGGTATTTGGTGATGTAATTAGTTATATAAGGTGACGCACGACGAAATGGATTTAATAAACCAAGAAAGGAATTATGAAATCTTTTTAGACATTGTCGTAACATTTTAAGTATTGAATGAATATGGTAAATAGGTGCGATAATCACCTTGATGATTTAAATTATTGTCTTTCATAAGTAACGATAAAGGAGGTATATGCAGTATATGAGCCTAATTAGATTACATATTGAAATAGTTGTGATTGTTGGTCTGATTTGGACTGTTGGTTAATTGTGGATACACACATAAACAGGGGAAGTGTTGCCCGAATTTTTATAGAAATATGGAAGCCGTTATTCAAATAACTTACGCTAGGAGTCCTAGAATTAATGGTTTTATTATCATTATTATAGGCTGACGTGTTAGACGAGACACATCCTAGTTTTACATTGGTTGAGCGACTAAGAGGTATGTAAAACTATTCTTTCATTCTTTTTGGCATGATTTTAATGAAAGTACGGCGGACGTACGTAATTCCTATAAGTTCAGTTTAACAGGATAATTGTTGATTAGTGTCTATGATTTTCAGTAAAAAAGTTTATTATGATGAAATTATCGAGAGTCAAAGATGATTTTTAATTGCATAAGGTTGCTCATGATATCTACTCGTGCTAAGTATTATTGTTTCACTCCACTGAGTCCCGGGCCGGATCATGTTCGTGCGTAGCTTTAGAATTCATCGAGTCTCTCACTAGAGGGCCGAGACACGTTATATACATATATACAAATTTTATCGAGTCCCTCCATAGAGGGCCGAGACATGATATGTGCACATATACGGACTTCCATCGAGTCCCTCACTAGAGGGCCGAGACATGTTATACAGATTGATATACAGACATAGACCTAGTGACAGTATGAGTAAGCATTCATGATTTCTGATATGACTCTCATTTTTGTTAAGCTTGATGACTCTCTATCTTTACTTGACACAGTTGTGATTTCAATTTCAGTATTTCATGTCTTATATACTTAGTACATTATTTCGCATCGACCCCCTTTCCTGGGTCGTTAAATGCCCGCAGTTCAGTGTTCGAATAGTGACCTCCGCTTTAGGACTTCTATACAGCAGTTGGAGAGCTCCTTGTTTCGGAGCCAGCTATTTTGGTACAGATCTTCATCTTTCAGACTTATGCATATTTTGGGCACGACGGGGCCCTGTCCCGTCATATGTCAGTATCGTACTCTTAGAGGTCTGTAGACAGTTGTGCGTTGGACGTTTGTACTTTGTTTTGGGTTGTAATGTTGTTGTACTCTGTGTTGGGGCGTTCCCGGTTATTCCTGTTGTTATCTAGCGCGGCTTTCACGCTTGCTTATTTTGACTATTCCTTTGTGTATATAATGTTGGTTGGTGGCAGCCTAGTCGGCTAGCCTGTTTTGTTTGTTGTTCTGTTATTGATTTGGCAGCCTTGTCGGCTCGCCCATTTTGGAGAGATGTTGTAAAAGCAGCGTTGTGCTGCCGAAATTTCTATAGATCTCGGTATTAAATGGATTAAGAGTGACAGGTCAGTAATGACGTCCAATTAGGACGTTTAGTCGCGCCCGCCTGCCCGGGTCATGTAAGTGGTATCGAGCGATTAGTCCTCGGAATGTCTACGCATCGTGTCTAGTAGTCTTGTGTATGGGTATGTTGTGCACCATACTTATACACGCGAGGTCACGGACATTTAGGATTGGTTTCTACTCTTTCCTCTCATAGATCGTGCAATAGAGCTATGTCAATAGGATAATCCCCCCTCTTCCTAATAATTATTGTGGTTGCAGTTATGTTCCAAAAGACAGCGACAGTGGCTCGGAAGGGAAAATCAGAGTAAATCGGACTTGACCTGGTGTGTCAAGCCATAAGGGAAGTGGAAGAGTTTGAATAGAAGTATGATGACCAGGTTTGGAGGTACTAGGTCCACATCAGGTAAGGTAACTCTTCAGAGTCTTTTACTTACCAAATAAGAGAATAAGTTAACAATTCATCACTTAAGGGGATGGTATCATCAGGGATTGGAACCATGAGCAATGTCTGAGATTACGTATGTATACTAGAATATGTTGAAATTATGAAAAGTACGACAAGTAAGAAATGAAGTTGTTTATAATTACGAATAGTAAAGAGATCCCTTTTCAGACCATGAATGAGGTGTTGACTTGTGAAATAAATTGCAGTAGTCTATATCTTACGAATTGGTACTCTATTATGCTACGTTATCTGCTCTATAGTTACAGAGATTGAACTTTTCCTTCCAAAGATAGAAAATTAAGCTTACCTATTCTTTTCTCCTCCATACCTCTAATTAAATTTTGAGCGCTAATTGTTAGAATTTGTGACTGTTTTATGGTATACCATGTTGTTGGACAATGTGAAAGTAGGAAATTGCAAAAGAACATTATTCTCATGTAAGGATAAGTAGGGGCTATTACTTCTGGAATAATAAGATTGATATAAAAGAATGAAAGCATTTTTCTTACTTTGGACCGAATGTTGGGAAGTATTGGACATAGGGATTAATTGAGTTTTTTTCACAAATGACTTAGAACTTGGGAATGATGAGCATCCTATTAGTGTATAGTTGTGTCAAGCATTTTAAATATCAGAACCTCCGAGTTCATATTTTCAGTTAAGAAGTTATTTGAAGGATTGGTAATCGAGGTATGTATTTGTGCACAGTTTCAACGCATTAGTTCACGCAGAATGCTAAGATGAGGCTATTTGGTCTCGTGGAACCAAATGTTAAAAGATAGAAGAAGCTCATAATACCTCGCCTAATTTGTGTAGGGGTGATCTTCTAAGTACTAATCTTACCGAGCATCCAAATGGAGGAATATGGTTATGGTGGAAGCCTCATCTCTATGAAGTAGATATTAAGTTGTACAAAATAATTGATAAAATGCGGGGTAACACATAGGGGTACAAAGAAAAGTTTTCATGTGATCTTGGTGTAGGCGTTTAATGATGTGTCTTTTAAAAGAAAAGAGTGGTTAGATATTGGAAGGTTACATGGCCAGATACAAGGACCATAGGCAATAATGAGTGATTTCAACTGGGCATTAAAATGGAATAGAAGAGTGAAGTGTCATGTCGCTAAGACTGAGATAAGGGATTTTAAGCAGTAGGTAGAGGATTAGGGTGAAATGAGTGGCAAGCAGGGTGTATAACAACACTTACTAATTAAAAATGAGATGATAACCTACATGTTTCTAAGGTGCCTTTCATGAAACCAGGCCTATATGGACATTCTCTTGGGTTAATTGGATGAGAAGTAGGCATAAAGACTTAGTATAAGTTCAGATATTTTAATAGGTGAAGGTTGAATCCTGAATTTCTACGGACCATAATAGAAGGATGGAAAATAGATAAGAGAGGTACAAAGATATAGATGAATTCAACGAAGTGATAATAGATATTCAGTGTGATGTAGCCAAGATGACAAATGTTGACACAACCAAAGACACCACCGAGTTAGTAAGACCAACGAGAGGATAAAACAAATGCCACTTGAGGAGACAAACGGTAATAATGCAAATAAGGAGGAACAAAAAGATATTGTGGAAGAATATGGAATAAATAGAATAAGAAAGACGACGATGGTAAGGTGGTAGAAGTAAAATAACTCATTAATGACCCATAATTGATAAAAGAATCAAAATCAACTCTTACTACTAAAGAACAGGTTGAATGAGCTTTTGTAGCAGCAAAAGTTAATGAGGAGCAGAATGTTGACAAGAGTCAGGATGTGTGTACCAATGGTAACAACTCTAATAATAGTAACGCAGTGATATTAAAGGAAGATGGGGTAATGATGTACAATGTGGAGCAGAACAGGGCAATGGAAGCGGATATGTCTATCCTAAATTTATTGATCAGCAGAGAAACTTAATCAGAGATAATATGAGGGATGATTAACATGATAAACTTAAGGACTCACTGGTGAAAAAGTTACATGAACTAGGTAGATATACTATGGTATATGCAAAGAGTGATGCATTGGGAAGGTTGTCTCTGGGATAGTTTATACTATATTGTCGACGATATGCGGGATCCTTGGCTAGTTAGTGGGGATTTCAATGTTATTATAAATGGAAGGGAGACAATAGGCGATCTTCATATATATCCTGCAGAGCGTGAGGATTTTTGCATTTTGAACTAATTCATGTGAAATGTTTGAAATTGAATTTAAAGGAAGTCATTTTAAGTAGTGAAATGAAAGAGCCGATAATGACTGTACTTTTAAGAAGTTCGATAGAATGTTGGAAAACATTTATTTTAGCTTGGTATGGACAAGTGGAAGTGGAACATGTAATAAGAACAAGTTTAGATCATGCCCCTAGTTATTAACTTAGGGTGGTCAATCTATGCATGTGAGTAGACCATTTAGATTCCTCAAGTTTTGGATAGAATATGAAGCATTCTTTTAGGCGCTAAATTAAAAAAATTGGCACACTGTTGTTGATTAAGATGATTTCGTTTCTTTTTTACCAAAACTGAAGAATGTCAAGACTGCCCTATTAGTATGGAGTAAGGAAACCTTTGGAGATATTTTTAAGAAACTAAGTTTAGTGAGGATATTGCTAGATTTAAAGAGGAGTTGTTTGAAGAATTTCCAACAGAAGCAAATAGAATGATTTTACAAAGAGTTAAGACAGACTTTGAAAGAGTATGAAGAAACTTCTGGCCATTTGATCAATAAAAAGAGAATTCTGTTTATATGCATGGTAAGACTCCTAGTAACTTGATTCAGCAAGAAAAATGTATTACTGTTTTCACTAGGGGAACATTTCCATTCATGTATTTAGGATGTCCAGTATTACATGTTAGAAAGAGGAAGATAGATTATGCTGAATTAATTAAGAAGATTAAAGACAAGTTACATGCTTGGGAAGAAAAATTGTTGTCACCATGAGGTAAAGCAGCGTTGATTACTAGTGTGTCACAAGTGTGCCTATACGCATACTGCCTGCTATAAGACTTGCAAAATGTGTGATCAAAGATATACATACAAATAGTTGTAATTTTCTTCTGGTGTATAGTGAGGATGATGTTAAGGCTAAGCATTGGTTTACATGGTTAAAATGTACTTGCCTAAGGATGATAGTGGATTGGGATTCCGACCTCATTTTGGATATATTAAATGCATTGCGTAAAAAGCTATGATGGAAATCTAAGACCACCAACTCTCTATGGGTTAACTTTCTAGGGAACTTGTACTTTAAAGCATTACCCTCAATATGTGCAACGGGAAGGTGATTCTCAGGCCTTGGAAATGGGTGTTGAGGTAAAGGATAACATTAAACAAGGAATTCGGTGGGAAAACAAAGAGTGGTTGAATTGATAATCGTACCAAATTGATAACATTACACGATGTAATACTATCAGAGTTTTCAAGAAAGAGTGGAAGAGGTCAAAGAACTGCTACGTGGGGATTGATGAGGTTTGTCAAGGCTAGGGAAGTATCTGCCAGATGACATTGTCTCACATGTCACTACATACTTGGTATATACCCTGTGGATAATCCTTGGTGGATAATGAGAAGTTCTAGTAAATTATTGTGTCAAATGCATGGGATTTGTTGAGATAAAGATCCTATCCTTCTGAGGTATATAGGTAAATGTGGGTTAAAAGAATGTCATTCAAGGTATATTTTTTTCTATGGACGATGTGAAAATCTAAAATTTCAGTGGATTAAGTGTTGCATAATATTGGAATTAATATAGTATCAAGAATGATATAATGTCTTACATCAAGGAATGAGAGATCACTTGTTTCATACAAGGGAGTTGTCAAATCTCTATGGAACTATGTTAACAATGCAGCGGGTATACACATGAATTGTCGTCATGATTAAGCATGCAGTACAAATTTGGGGGAAACATTACATACCATTTACAAATTAAAGCAGGTGTACAAGGTAGTACCAGCTGGAATATTGTGGCAAATTCGAAAATAGAGGAATATAGCACCGCATAGTGACTCTTTAACTTTGTTTAAGGTATTAAATAAGATTTAGTTGAATATTCACAGGTAATTTGGTTCCTTAACTATTTTGAATTGGTGAATTCCTTGTGTGTTATATTGTGGCCCTGTGAGGCATCTGTTGGTTTGCTGGATACAGGTGGATAGACATAGTTATAAAGGAGACTCTGCCGAAATGTTTCTCGCATAAGACTTGTAATGAACATTCGAGGACGAATGTTTCTAAGGGAGGAAGAATGTTACACCTCGTGGTTTTAAGACGATAATTAAGAACGTCATTAAGAATAAAGATTCGAATTTTGGAAATTAAGTATATTCTTACATGTTAATACAGAATAATTTTGGCAACGACGAGTGTGACGTCAGATATTTCCTTAATAATAGTAGTATATGTATATACATATTCCATTATGGATTAGAAATGTATATAAGTTACGACAACGAGAATACGAGGCATATTGGAATTTTCGGAAATTAAAGGACGCGGGAGTTAAGATTTAAATGAAATGGGTTCAAGATTTATCAATTGGGGAACTTGGGGACAAAAGTGTAAATACCCCAAATCAGATTTTTTTTTCTTTAGTAACCTAAAAGACCCTCATTTGTTCATTCAAACTTCCAAGAACACAAAGAAAGGAAAATTTCTCCCTTCTCCTTCTCTAACCCAGCCGAGAATCCCCACCCCATTGCCTAGCATAGTTCAAGGTTTTCTTCTTTTCTTTCTCCTCTTCGTAGGCTACGTTTTCACCACAAATTAGAGGCGAAAGTTGGAACCAAAACAGTGCCCAAATCGGGACTGCCTGGACCGAAAGTTGAGCAGTTTTTCTTCAAGTTTTGGACAAATTTGTTGGAAGGAAAACATATATATATGATGGTTGACATTATGGAATGATTGCATGTTGAATTGGAGTTTAAAAAAAAAGAATTGGGCAAGAAAAGGACCAAAACAGTGGCATTTTTCGCTGGGACAGTGAGCAGATTTTCGGGACTGCTGGACAGATTTTTAGTCAAATTTGGAAGGGAATATATCCTAGAATATTAGGAGTTTTTGGATGTTTCAAAATCTAAAATGAAGTTCGTCGAGTCTAGTTTCCAACGCAATAAACCTCTCGTTGATAGAACACTGTAGTAGAGAGTTATCGACGTTACAAGTTCAGCTGACGAAGCAGTGACTAAAAATTGGGACTGTTTTGGGGATTAAATTAAGGTATGTAAATTCTTCTTTATATGCTATAATCAAAGTTGCATATTGTTGTAGTTGACGTAATGGACTTGTGTTAGGAAGAAATCTTGAATTTAGACAGTGCATGTGGAATTTGGATGTTGAACCGAAATTGGACTATTTTGGGCATGCGTTGGATTTGTATGTTGTGTTGTAAATTTCATTACTAATTGCGTGTTAAAAATGGAATAACTTGTGAAGATTTAAGATGTGTTCATTATATGGAATTGTTGGAAAATAAGTTGGATTATTAATTAAGGAAAGAGTATATGGTTGCATGTTAAATGGCCTAAAACTTATGAATACCTTTCGGACATTATGCGACCCTTTACGGGCTGTTTTGGTGCCATATAATCGTTGTTGCTATTATTGACATCGTCACTAATTGTGTGTTAACAATTGAAAGAAGCATTGGTACTTAGTGATGTAATTAGTTATATAAGGTGACGCAAGACGAAATGGATTTAAGAAACCAAGAAAGGAATTATGAAATCTTTTTAGACATTGTCGTAACATTTTAAGTATTGCATGAATATGGTAAATAGGTGCGATAATCATCTTGATGATTTAAATTATTGTCTTTCATAAGTAACGAGAAAGGAGACTGTATGACGGCGTATATGCAGTATATGGGGCCTAATTAGATTACATATTGAAATAGTTGTGATTGTTGGTTTGATTTGGATTGTTGGTTAATTGTGGTTACGCACATAAACAGGGGAAGTGCTGCCCGAATTTTTATAAAAATAAGGAAGCCGTTATTCAAATAACTTACGCTAGGAGTCCTAGAATTAATGGTCTTATTATCATTATTTGTTACACCCCGTATTTACAGGACATGTTTTACGAACGTACGTGAGAATCCCAAATGTTAAGATTAGAGACTTGTAAAAAGAATTATCGGAATTATGGAATTGTCGGAAAACGTAAAATTGTGACGAATGGGAGGGCGACACGTGTCACCCCCCCTTATGTTGCCTTGGACGAATTAAGGCATGGCCAAAAGGGTCATTGACCTTGTTAGGATGACTAAGTCTTGCAACTTGAAGAGCTTGAGAAAATTGACTTGGTCAATGGGACCACAAGTCTTGATATTTCAAAGAACTTCATCCAAGCCACACATTTGGGCACATCTTGACCCTCCATTGAACTAAATAGTAGTACTAGTAGCAAGACTAAGTTCCACACTTAGAAAAAATTTCAAGAATTTGAAGAACCTAAAATGTTGCTCTCGGGTTCACTCCCTTCCAACATGAAAAAAATTTGTTTGTTGTCTATTAAGCTCCACACTTTAAATCAAGGTTCATGAGTGTATTGTAAGGATATCTCAATAGAAAAATTCCGGAAAAAGATAGTTTTCGTATTAGTCGCAAGGTGAAAACCTAGTTGCTTTTCTAGGTTTTGTTTGGAAGATTGAAGGAAATTTGTTGGTGTTGTTCTAAGGGTCTCAAGTAGCGGATTGAAGTGTCTAGAAGAGGCTCTAAGTTGCTAAGGAGCGACTTCGGAATTGGAGTTGGACTAAGAATCGTTGAGGTAATAATCTTGTCTCTTAAGTGTTACAAGATTATATATTGTTGTTAGTCTTACATGTTTGTTAGCATAAAGTATATGTGTTGAAGTTTCATAAGTGTTATGGATTGATTGTAACCTAAAAAAATCGAAATGTCATTAAGCCATGTGAAGTTGGATTACAATTTGGTCGTTTATTAGAATCGTCGCATGTTACTTACTAGAAGATTATAGTAGTTATAATCGATTGCGACTTGATATCATGTTATGCTAACAACTTGGATTGAAAAGGAAATTGGATAAGAATTGGTATTGTTGTATCTCAATGTGGCCGAATTGGCCTAGTAGTTTGTATTAGTTTGATATCTTTTGTGGGGCGGAATTTTACACGTCTAGTAGGCGTGTAATCCCCTATTGTTAATTGCATTGATTGGGCCTTAAATGTGGCGTGTTTGGTTATTGAATTCGGCCTTGAAAAAGGTGTCAAAGTAAGTAGAAACAAAGGAGGTGCTGTCCGATTTTCCGTAGAATTTAGTGACTTTACACTTGTAATATTCTACGTTTGAAGTAAGACGTTAATAGACGTATTGTGGACATTATAAGTTGAAATACTACGGGCGGAATATTGTACTTAGCAAGTGGATTGGCCCAAAGAGGTATGTAGAACTTTCCTATCTTTTGAGCATGAATAGTTGCACGTATATAGTACGGTAGACGTACACGACCTTGACATCCTTTACTAGTTTTATGAATAGCCAAGTTGGGTGAGTTAGGAGATTAACTCTCTTCTTTAAAAGTATTAAGGATGTCTTAAGTTTTTAAAGTTAAGGGACTTGAAAAGTTTTAAAGTACATGATACTTGTTTCGTTTTAAACGTATAAGTCCCTTGGATAGGAAATTGTAATTGGCTAAGGTATAAAGTTAATATAACGACTTTATGGGAAGTTGGTTATATTAGCTTTATGGAAAGATAAATGAGGATAAATGACTTGTTTTAATGAAAGGCAATTTGGTTTTAAGGCATCAATTGCCTAAGGTTTTATGAGAAAAGAAGTCACTTGATTTAGAAGCCTAATTTTATTTCTAAAAGTATTGTGACTTGTCTTGAAAAGTAATTGTGACTTGATACTATGGTTATTAGTATCTTGGAAGTTTTATACGAAAAAAAGTCATTTTTAAAAGAGTGGAAGTATGTAGTACTTGGGTTAAATTCCCGGATTTTTATAAAAGACATGTTAGTGCCTTAAGTAAACTAAAATGAGAGTGTATATGAACAAGAATAATAAGAAGTTAGGGGATTTCTTAACTTGCTTATATATTGTATGATAAGCCGGTAGTGCTTATGTTATGTATGATAGCCGGTTTGTGCTAGTGGTATATTATTCATTATGGGGTCATTCCCCGGGTTTGTGGAATTTGCATATTCCGTGAATTTGCTACCCACGATGCGAGGAATACCTCATGCGAGTCCGTAAGGGCTTATGCGGGTGAAATAGTCCCATGCGGGCGGGTACAGCCTATGCGAGGAATACCTCATGCGAGTCCGTAAGGGCTTATGCGGGTGAAATAGTCTCATGCGAGGAATACCTCATGCGGGTCCACACGACCTATGCGGGTGAAATAGTCCCAGGAGTAGGATTGTTTAATGATACTGCGGGCGGGTGGTCCTGCTTTGATCGTGAGCTTCCTATTTTTTATGTTATAAGTATACTCCTATTTACTCTCATTGTTAGTAAGGCACAGTGTACTGTAATTTGATTATCATACATGTCTCCGGCTTTGTTTTAAACTTATGATATAATTACAGTATTTTCCAGTTTTACATACTTAATTATATTGTGTACTGACCCCCTTCCTCGGGGGCTGCGTTAAATCTGCATGGTAAGGAGTAGCGGTGGTGGATCCTCATTCTTATGATCACTTATCAGACGTCAGAAGCTCCATTTCTCCGGAGGCTTGTCTTTTGGTACAGTCTTTCCCTGATGTTGTAGATTTATGTACATTCAGGGGTATGGTGGGGCCCTGTCCCGCCACAGTTGTTATTCTGAAGTGCAGTAGTCACGTGTTGTGGTTTGAAATGTAAGAATAGAGTTGTCTGATTTGCTTTTGAGTATGCATATTTTATGGAAGCGGCACTTATCGGCCAGCGTGTGATGTTATTGTCTAAACATATTGTATGTTGTGTATGTTCATTGCTATTCTCGATGTATACGAGCAGGGTGCCCGGGTAGGGCACGATCGCGCCCGGTCGGTCGTGACATTATTATAAGGTGACGTGCTAGGCGAAGCGCGTCTAGTTTTACATTGGTTGGCGACTAAGAGGTATGTAAAACTCTTCCTTCATTCTTTTGGCATGATTTTAATGAAATACGGCGGATGTCGTAATTCTATAAGTTGATTTCTGAGGATAATTGTTGTTTAGTATACATGATTTTTCAAGAAAAGAGTTTATTATGATGAAATTATCGAAGTCAAAGATGATTTTTAATTGCATATGGTTGCTCATGATATCTACTCGTGCTAAGTATTATTGTTTCACTCCACCGAGTCGGGCCGATCATGTTAAATCGTGACTTCTGAGAATTCATCGAGTCCCTCACTAGAGGGCTGAGACACGTTATATACATATATACAGATTTTATCGAGTCCCTCCATAGAGGGCCGAGACATAATATACGCACATATACAGACTTCCATCGAGTCCCTCACTAGAGCGTTGAAACATGTTATACAGATTGATATACAGACATAGACCTAGTGACAGTATGAGTAAGAATTCATGATTTCTGATATGACTCTCATTTCTGTTAAGCTTGATGATTCTCTATCTTTACTTGACACAGTTGTGATTTCATTTTCTGTATTCCATGTCTTATATACTCAGTACATTATTTCAGATCGACCTCCTCGCTCCTCGAAATTTGCGTTAAATGCCGCAGTTCAGTGTTGAATAGGTGACCTCAGGTTTAGGACTTCAGATGCAGCTGGAGAGCTCCTTGTTCCGAAGCCAGCTATTTTGGTACAGATCTTCATCTTTCAGACTTATGCATATTTTGGGCACGACGGGGCCCTATCCCGTCATATGTCAGTATCGTACTCTTAGAGGTCTGTAGACAGTTGTGGATTGGACGTTTGTACCTTATTTTGGGTTGTAATTTTGTTGTACTCTGTGTTGGGGCGTTCCCGGTTATTCCTGTTGGTATCTAGTGGCAGCCTTGCCGGCTTGCTTATTTTGACTATTCCTTTGTGTATATAATGTTGGTTGGTGGCGGCTAGTCGCTTTGTTTTGTTTGTTGTTCTATTATTGATTTGGCAGCCTTGTCGGCTCGCCCATTTTGGGGAGATGTTGTAAAAGTAGTGTTGTGCTACCGAAATTTCTATAGATCTAAGTATTAAATGGATTAAGAGTGACAGGTCAGTAATGACGTCCAATTAGGACGTTTAGTCGCGGCCCATCGGGTCGAGTCGTGATAACATGTTATATAATGAAGGAAATATTGTTGGATATAGATTATATGACTTATATAACATGTTGGAATGAGAATTGGGTTAAAAGGAATTAAGGAAAATGACTTTGTATTGTTGTAGTTGTTGTTAGCCTAAAACTGTTAGACGTCGTTGTGTCATTTTATGGACTGTTTTGGGGTGTTATTATGCTAGAAAATCAGCCCCTAAACATGCATGATTAATGTAGTAGTTGGCTAATGGAAGTCCTAAAGAATAAGGGTGTTAAAGGCTTCACATTGTACCCTTAATAATGGATTAATTGTGGAATGTTTTATATAAATTGTGGGGCAGAATTTTACACGTCCAGTTAGGCGTGTAATCCCCTTTGGTTAACTGTTGGTTGCGCCTTAAATGTGGTTTGTTGGTTGATGAATACGGACCTTGTAAAAGGTGGAAAAGTATGTAGAAACAAAGGAAGTGTTGCCCGATTTTTCGTAGAATTAGAGGGCTATTAATTGGTATAACTCTTACAATAGTAAGTAGGATTTTGATAGAAGTACTATGGCCATTTTAGGTTGAAGTACTATGTGTAGCATGGTCTACTTGGCTTAAGGAATAGCCGATGAAGTTGAAGTACTTGGAGCGTTTTGCTACGTGTCGAAATGGTTAGTCTTCGTCACGAGGTATGTGGACTTCCTCTTCTATAAGACATGAGTATTTTTTTGGTATACTTGCCTTGTTGTTAGGAGTATACATGACTTTACATTTGAGTATACTTGCCTTGTTGTTGGGAGTATACATGACTTGTTGTTTGAAGTATAATTGTCTTGTTATTTGGAGTATACGTGACTTGCCTTGTAATTAGGAAGTATTCATGTTATAGATTTTAGGCTAAAATCATGTCTAGAATATTCCTAAGTTCTTACCAAGTCTTATGGGGGATGTTGGTAAGAGTCGTTAGGAAGTATTGGAGTCTAGTTGACCTTGCTAAGTTACTACACTAATGAAACAGGGACCGAACAAGCCATTGCATCGTTAATGAAAATGTATTGGTAACCAATTATATTGAAATGAGTAGAATCTTCCATCTGCATAGAAACTAAGATAAGACAAAATTGTATTACATTTTCTAGATCATGGCTCAATGGAAAAGATCGTTATAAACGTGTATAACCTATTCACGGTTCAATGAGTATTTATTTTGAAAGTTATGAGATTTGATTTTCAATGTTATGAGACTTTATTTTCAAGTTATGGGACTTGATTTTGAAAGAGGAAGTAACTAGATTTAAAGGATTAGGTTACTTGATTTTAAAAAGGAGAAGTGACTTGTTTTAAAGGATTCTTTTATAAAGAATAGATGTACGTAGAACTTTTGGGTCCAACGCCCTAATACTTCATGAGACGATTCTTCTTATAAAGAATAAAGGTACATAGCTTCTTTGGATTTTAATCCTACGCGATATACGACACTTTGATTTTCTAAAAAGATGTTTTAGAAATAGTACATGATAACTAGTGCCTTGATTTTCCAAACCATGTTTTTAATAGATACTTGATATGATAAGTATCTTATATTTCAAATGATGGTTTCAAAATAATGCTTATAATGGATCCTAACTCCTAGAGGTACATGTAGTACTTTGGGTTGTCCTAAAATGGAAATTGTGATTATGAAGTGAATGTACGGCGGGCGGGCGGGCGTACATTGTTGTAATGGATCTTAATCCTTAATGAACTATGTGATAACGCCTTAATGATGATTGAAAAGGAAAGATATGATAGTACCTTAGTATAATGACTTTATGGGAAGTGGTTATAACGGTCTTTATGTAAAGTCTAAAATGGTTGATAAAAATGAACTTGGTTTCATTGTAGTACATGAAGGAAGTGACTAGAGTACAAAGAGTGTAGGTCGCTTGAGTTGATAAGTAAGTAACTTGATGTTGCAAGGCTAGTGCCTAGGAATTTTTATAAAGGAACCGGACGTGCGGTGGACGTACGTAGTACTTTGACTTGTGTAAATGATAGTTATACTATTTTTGCCTTGATAGTACTTTGGCTTGCTAAAATGGAAATTGTCTTGGTGTAAAGGAAAGACATGGTATTGTCTTGGTTTAAAGGAAAGGAAGGGTATTGTCTTGGTTTTGCTAAAATGATGGTTTATTCATTTTAGGATAACGAGAGTCAAAGCTTATCTTAACTTGCCTATGTTGTTTACGATAGCCGGTTGCGCTTGTATTTTATGATTTATTGTGGGGTCAACCCGCAGCGTATTCGTTGTTCATATTCGCGGGTTTGCTCCCCGTCGCGAGTACCTCATGTGAGTCCAAGGGGCTCATGCGGGACAGGGTCCTATGCGTTACATTTTGCGGGTTTGCTCCCCCGATGCGAGGAGTACCTCATGCAAGTCCAAGAGGCTTATGCGGGACAGGGTCCTATGCGTTACATTCCGCGGGTTTGCTCCCCCCGATGCGAGGAGTACCTCATGCGGGTCCACGCGACCTATGCGGACTAGAGAGTCCAGGAACAGGATTTGCACCATGATACTATGGGCGAATAACCCTAGTTTGATCATCGGCTTCCTATTTTTGAACCGGCGAAGTCGACTTTTATTGCTCTCATTGTTTGTAAAGTTCAGTGTACTGGTGATGTGGTTATCATACTTGTCTCCTGCTTTATATTTGGGTTGTGTGATATTATATCCTTGAAGGGAACAGTCGACTCTTGGAGTTATTATAGTCTGATGATACGAGTGCGATTGGCTTTTAGGTTATGTGACACGGTAGAATCACGGTATTTGATTTTCATACTTGCCACTGTAATTCTTGTACCACGGCCATGATTTTAATCGTACTTTATTTCGGTTCCATACTTAGTACTCGTTATCTTGACCTCGCCCGGGTGTGTTAGTCCGCAGTCTAGGTACCTGATTGTGGATCCGTGAGCTTAGGATCCTTGTTCAAGATTTGGGATAGCTCGATGTTCGGAGCTTGTCATTATGGATAGGTATATTCGAGAGTGCAGTGGTCTTGTCCCGTCATAGTATTTGTCCAAAATCTTAAAGGTCTGTATTCATATGTGGGCTGGACTGGCTAGAGTTGTATTTACATTGTTGGACAGTGTAGACCCAATTGGGTATGGTATATATATACGGCAGCCTTATCGGCTTTGTCTTTGCTTTAAGAAAAAAAATTAGTGTTATTATCTTCCGCATGTTACTCATGTTGTATGTATAGAAGGGTGCCCAGGTAGGGTACCAGTCGCGGGCCCGGGGTCCGGGGCGTGACACTGTATTTATTAAAAAATATTTCAACAAAAAATATTAAAAGCTCAATTAGGCAAGTAAGCAACATTAGGAGTCTTAGCTAAAGTCCCAGCAATTTCTTTAGAAGCTTCAATCCTTCTAAGTTTAATCAATCTCATACCAGCAGCAGCAGTAGCATCTGAAATCATCTTTAACTTTAACTAAACCAAACGTCAATCTTAAATATAATTCTTAAGACTAATATTTTTAAGCTAATCGAATCGGGAAACTAAAGTATCCCTTAACAATCAAATTAACAATACTCTGGATTGAACCTAAAGCATAACTAAGCCTCTAATTTAAAACTGGAACAAGAAGTAACCATATTAAACATACATATATTGAACTGATCTACTCAAGGCAAACATATAATCGAAAATAATCCTAATGTTGAAGTTAATAACAGAGAAGTAAAATGAAAAGGATATTACCTTTTGTCGAGCAGCCATGAGGGTGACAAGAGTTGAGTTGATCACCTTTCACCTTCGAATTTATAACATAAATTCTAATCGAAACTCAAATTTAAAACATAAAGGAATTCAAGAACTGGGAGGCATTTTTTGAAGAAAACCCGAGGCCTTAGTATCTAAATCCTAATCGGCCAAATTAATTCGTTATCCTCTTTCCAGGTCTCAAATTTGTGGTTGGCAAGTGAGAAATGGATGGGGTACCCAATTGCTAGGGTTTCAGCATGTGAATTTGATGTGGCACTGACCCAAATTCTAATCAAAATACCTATACATGAGCTTGATTTTGTAATTCTAATCGAAGATTATGTGATACGCGATAACTGTGGATTTGGAACAGAGTGTTTCTTCTTGTTCCTTGTTGAGGACTTTGCCTTTCTAGACGGATTCTTCCATTTGGAGGATTCAGTTTTGTTTTTTGCGAAGAGAACGAAGGCGTTTGTTGATAAGGTTCAGTATTGGTCCGTCGGGGAGTTCTGATGCCGGCGTAGATGCCATTGCCGCCATGGACGGCGGTGGATGAACAAGGGTTTGGGGAGGGATTGTGGAGTAGGGAAGTAGAGGAATCGACTATGTGGAGTGGATTACCTTTCCCAAGTTATAAATGAAAAAATATATTTTGCTTTCTTCTTCTTTTTTTCTTGCAAGGTAATTTGGTGCATCTACTAGGTTCCTACTAGTACTGGAAAGTAAAATGCAAATTTATAAGGTGAATACTTTTAAATTTATTAATCCAAACATCCAACTAAAAGTTTAGATTTTTAAATTGGATTGTCTTTGAATTCAGTCTCACTTTCACGAATTGGAAGTATAATTGATTTGTTTTTCCAGATTAATAGATAAGATAAAATAAGAAAAATTAAACTAACGAGAGTCAGTGAAGTGGGGGAAGCAAAACCTAACAGTGTGAGCGTGAAGACACTTAATATTTTTATAGAGTTTTTGATCTTTTATTTTTTATAATGTTAAAACGACAATGTTTAGTTTGGATACAGTACCATAAATTAAAAAAGTGCTAAATAAATAATAAAAATGATGTCGTTTTAATCAGTCACACGCGTTATTTTTGGTCAATTTAAAACACAAGTCACTTATTTATGTGACATTTCACAAAATCGTCACACAAGTATCACAAATAAATTACACTTAAAAAACCTGTCACACAAACGTCATAAATAAATGACACTTAAAAATTCATCACACAAATGTCATAATTATATGACACTTAAAAAACGTCACATGAATGTCAAGAAAAAGCATAAATTCTATAAAAATATGTGACACTTGTATTTCTGTCACATGTGAACTGTCACCGTAGCCTGTTTTTCTTGTAGTGTGTGCCCTTAATGTATCAGATGATACGTTTAAGGGAAGTGAAATAAGAATCTCTGGGGGCATGCATAAATAGGCATACCTGCTGAACAACATAAGCAATGTCTGGCCTTATAAATGTGAGATACTGAAGTGCACCTGCAAGACTTCTATACAGAGTAGGATCAGAAATCGGAGCACCATCAATTGCACTGAGCTTAGATTTTGAATCAACTGGAGTAGGCATAACTTTTAATTAAATCGTCTCACTACATACCAATCTCCTCTGATACTTATCTTGTGAGAATATGTGGTTGGCAGACCTAGTCACTGATATCCCAAGAAATAACTCAATTTACCCAAATCAGTCATTGCAAATTAGGTCTTGAGCAAAGTAATAATCTCATTTTTAACCCATCGGAGGAGGCAGTAAGAACAATATCATCCACGTACAATAATAAGTAAGCAATGCTACTACCCCGATAAAAAATGAAGAGTGATGTATCACTTTTGCTGCATACAAATCCAATCTGTAAAATATACCTGGCAAATCGATCATACCACGCACAGGGGCCTGCTTTAGGCTGTATAGTGACTTACGGAGACGACACACATAGTGAGGGAATGATGGATGGGTGAACCCACGCGGCTGATGCATGTAGACTGTTTCTCTCAAGTCCCCATGTAAAAATGTATTTTTCACATCAAGTTGATGTATCGGCCAGTGTTTGCCCATGGCTATGCTCAGAACTATACGAATGGTAGCCGATTTGACAACCGAACTGAATGTCTCACCACAGTCAATGCCCTCCTGCTGATTTGTGTCATTAGCCACAAGTCGTGTCTTATACCTTTCAAGATCTCCATTGTATCTGAAATTGTGACGAAAAAGCCACATACAACAGATCACATTCACCCCCTCTGGCCTAGGTACTAGATCTCAAGTGTGCTTCTTAGTTAAAGCATTGAACTCCTCATACATTACCGCATTCCAATTAGGGTCTTGTTTGGCCAATTTGGAATTCTTAGGAAGTGGAGAGATGGTTTGGGCAGACAAGTTAAATTGGACTTAGGGTTTGAAGATCCTGTGTTTGGCACGAGTTTCTATATGGTGAGTGGGGACAGTGGGTGTCTGTGGTGGCTGAGTAGTGGGATCTGATACAGAGGGTAAGGTCGGATAAGGAGAGGGTGGAGGAAATGTCGTCGAAGGCGCCGCAGCGCCGTGATCAAGGGTCGCGGGGCTTGAATTACAGTCCTCTTTGAAGTTTTGGCACAGCGGCGCCTCATCACTGAGTCGTAGCGCTGACGACGGTGTGAAATTACAGTCCTCTCTGAAGTTTTGGCGCCGCGGTGCCTCATCACTGGGTCGCGGCGCTAACGATGGGACAGAGACATCTTGGTCACTGGAAGACTGGCACCGCGGTGCCTCCATGATGGGCCGCGACGCTGATGACAGTGATGACTGTATTTGACTGAGAATGGTGGGAGAAATGATAGGCTTTTCAAGAAAGCAGTAATTCGGTTTTTGGAATTTTTGAAGATTCAAAAACGGGAATATGGTCTCGTCGAATGTGACGTGACGAGAGATGTTGATTTGATGAGTGGACAAGTCATAGCATAGATAGGCCCTATAGTTTGGCGGGAAGCCTAGGTAGACACATGGAGTGGATCGGGGAGCTAGCTTGTGAGGGGCGGTAGAGGCAAGGTTAGGATAGCATAGACAGCCGAAGATCCGTAGATGATCATAAAAGGGGACTCTATGATAGAGGATTTCGGTAGGGGTCATATTGTGAAGGGTGCTAGTTGGGAGAATATTTAGAATGTATTCTGACATTTTAGCAGCATATACCCAGAAGGACGGAAGGAGGGAGGCATGAATAAATAGAGTGTGAATCATATTGTTAATGGTGCGGATGATTCTTTTAGATTTACCATTTTGTGGGGAGGTGTGAGAGCAGGGAAGCGAAAGACCATGCCATTATTAGTACAAAAACTGTGAAACATAGAGTTGTTGAATTCACGACCATTATCGCACTGAAACGATTTAATACCTTTTTTCAAATTGTGTTTGAATGAATGTTTGAAACTCAAGAAATTTGGCAAACACTTTCGATTTAAACTTGAGAGGATATAACCAAATATAGTGGGAAAAATCATCTAGCAAGACAAGATAATATTTATGACCGAGGGAACTAGCAATAGGTGATGTCCATAAATCGGCATGTATAATATCAAATGGTGCAAAGGTAACACTAGTAGATGATTTAAATGGAAGAGGAGTATGTTTGCCTAAAGAACAAGAAACACAATTTTGGGCAAGTTTCCCATTATTACAAGGAATGAAATTATTGCCTCTAAGAAAGTTAAAAACGGGAGCTCCTGGATGACCAAGCCTATTATGCCACGTGGATAGAGAGATAACCGCTAGAGAGATGGGAGAGCAAGATCCGACAGCGGGGGTGGATGGGAAAAGATAGAGATCCCCCGTGCTATTGCATCTCATAAGAGGTGTCCCCGTATACAGATCTTTCATAGTGAAACCAAATGGGTCAAAGTCAACAGAGACAGAGTTATTACATATGGGGCATATAGGACATTTTTAAGGGAAAAGGGTGGATGAGGAGGTTGTGTGTAGGATGTACCATAGCCCTTTATTGGAATGCGGTGGCCATTGCCAACTATAATAAACTGAGGATGCTTTAAACTAAATATTTTAGGAATATTACCTGCAGACCGAGTGAGGTGAGATGTGGCACCTGAGTCCATGATCTATTTGTTGTCCGGTTGTTGCAGGTTGAGGCTGCTGAAAGCCTGACCCAAGTCAGTGGGGGGCCATGCCGGAAGCGGGCTTCTGGAATTGACTTTGCATGAAGTGGGCCTGCTGCGGGTGTTGGTCTAGCCGAGGGACCGGAGCTGGACCAAACAACCCGTGTTGAGAATAC
This sequence comes from Przewalskia tangutica, assembly GCA_029844215.1. NCBI lineage: Eukaryota > Viridiplantae > Streptophyta > Magnoliopsida > Solanales > Solanaceae > Przewalskia > Przewalskia tangutica. Next base: position 135,711,355 of record CM056722.1, read on the forward strand.
TGAGAAGGATCGCTGAAATCTGGGCCCAGGAATTGATCGGAGCGCGCGGCTGCTGGCGGTACTATTGAGGCGTCACGGCCCGGTGGTCCTACGGGCCCTGTTGTTGTTGTTGTTGTTGCTAGTTCTGCTGACCACGATCCTTTCCACGACCATGTCCCCCTTTCCTGCCGCGACCATTGCCACCCCTGCCGCGGTTGGGAATTTTCCGGCGGGGTTTGGCCGGCGGGAAACTGTTGTTGAGGTTGTGTTTTGACAGTGAGCTCCTTCTGATGGTGCTCATCCTGCTTAGCACGATGAGTTTATTCTAGTAGTAGTTTAGAGCGATCTTTGTTGAAGCTCGGTAGAGGGTCAGCCTGCTGAATCATCGTGGCTAGGGTGTCATATTCCCCTTTAGGGAGGCCTGCAATTAGTTGTTACACCATCTTTGTTTCGGACACGGGCGTACCAACATTGGACAATTGATATGCCACAAGTTTCAACTGTCGACAATATTCAGACATATTAGAATAATTTTTCAGACGTGTGTTGTTGAATTGCTCCTCCAAGTACACCGCGCGAGTGTTCTTGTTGTCTTGGAAAATTTCCTCCAATCTTGTCCATAATTCGCGGGCAGAAGCCCCCGTTTTCATGATGGTAAGAAGTAGGTATTTGGATACAGTGCCATAGATCCATTGTTTAACTATGACAGACGCTGCCAAATTGTGTCATCAATCTCCGGGGGACGAGGAATAGACTCGTCAATGTGGTCAAGCACATTGTAGACGCATGCATAAATTTTAAAGAGTTCGACCCACGATCAGTATTGACCATCTTCCTGATCAAGAATGATAGGGATGAAATTCTTGACGTTTGTAACGGCGAGAGCCCGGATGGAAAGATGGTGAGGAATTGGTGGTGGGAGGAGGTGTGGAAGCGGAAACATCAGAATGTGTGGGAGAGGCAGAAGGATCCATTTAGAGAAGAGAGGAAATGAGAAATTTGGGGAGGGAGTCGCGGCGCTGGGGGGGGGGGGGGTTGGCGGCGACGGCTGATCTGAAAAATTTCTAGGGTTCTTTTGTTTTGGTTCTTGATATCATGTAAGATGATATTAATCTCCCTTGGGGAGTCTTTCTCATTAATATTAATATATAGTGTATAATGTTCATCCCATATATAAGAGGAATCCTAGTCCCATATACTAGAGGAATCCTAGTCTTACCATAATTATATTTACACAATATTCTAATTATGGGTAGGGATTTTATTATACTACTATACACGTTTACAATATAAAATAATATAGATGAATAAGTAGGATAATAAATAACAGAAAATTGTTTAGTAACTAGAATTTTTTTTCTAAGAATACAATAAGTCCAAAATTTTATCTCAATCACCATCTACAAGCATATCAGTTGGATTTGATTATGGATGTTAAATAATAAAGTTATAGGTCTTCTATACTCGTTAGTGATCGGTGTATTTTTATACACCTTTTGAGTCAATTCGAGTTAGTTTTTTGCCTATTTTTGTACAAATATGTGTCGTGTTATGATATATTTTCTTTCTTTTGAGTCACAGTGGTTTAAAGTGGCACATTGGTGAGAAGGAGCGAAAAGAGGGTAGAAACAGAGGTTCCAGAGCTCAAAAAAGCTGAAAAGTTGGCAACCCGGCGAAAGCGAGGCGTGCGCGGCTGCTGCACCATCACAAAGCGGCAGAGCCACGGCCTAAAAGCGGACTAGCGAAGTTTGTGCGCCAAGGCGACGCGAAATTTGACAAATCCGAATAGGATTGGGCCAAAGCCAAAGAGAAAAAGGTTTTGCACGTTTTTTGGGATATAAAAGAACCTTTTAGGTCAGATTTGAGGGAGAACACACCTTACCATTCATCACAACATTAGATCAAGATTGGAGACTTATTTTTGAGTAATTTCTTGTTCTTTACTTTATTTCTTTCTAGTATATGTTGGATACTATTTTAGTTTTTGGCATGTCTATGGCTAGGAACTAACTTAATTTAGGGTTTTTCATGTCGAATCGTTTGAACCTCGTTTTATGAATTAATGCAAGATTTTGGTTTCTTCTTATTATTGTTGAGATTTATTCAATAATTGTTTTGATTGCTTGGTAATTAATTGATCACTAATTATCATCACTTATATGATTTCTAATCGAAATCCGAAAGCGGAGATTGTGAATATGCTATAGTTGAATAAACATAGGTTTAAATCGTGGACGAAAGTACCCCGATACTTGTGTAGCTTAATAGGTTATTGCTCTTAATCCTCTTTTGTGGTCAATATTGTCATCGAAAGATAGAAGGGTTCTACATTGGGGTTGAGTGTTTATATTACCTTAACAGGAGTATAAAACGGCTTAGTTAACCTGCTATCTCAACATAGAAGGAGAACCTTAATTATTTGCATTAACGAGTAAAGCGAGCGGATAGTCGAGGAGATTTGGAAGCCCTATTTCCACCATATCTGAAGTAAAGTAAAATAATTTAGTTAGCATCTATAATCATAGCTATAAACAAATCATCAAATTATTGGTCACCAAATAGATACTACAGAATAGAGGTTGGTAATTGGACACTAATCCCTGAGGACGATAACTCGGTCTTCTAGACTATATTACTTGTCACGATACGTGCACTTGCGTTTAGCGTGTGTATACATCGCACGTCAACTTTTTGGCGTCGTTGCCGGGGATTGGCGTAGTTCAATATCAATCTTTCTATTCTTAATTTCTAATTTGGTTTTTAATTTTATTTTATTTTATTTTATTTTGGAACCGTGCGCCGTGATCCGTTTGTTGATTTTGATCTGTTGCAGGCATCTAGTTTATGCGAAGGAGAAGAGGAGCAGATACACTTGTTACCTTCAATCCAGAGATTGAAAAGACTTGCAAGCAGAACCGGAGAAACAAACGAATCTTGGCCTTAATAGCAATGGGAGGCGTGCAGAATAACAATGAGATGAACGAAGGGTTAGGTGATCATCAACCTAATCAGAGGGTGCCCCAGAGGTTACTAATGGATGTGGAAGAAAGGGTATATGTCCAAGCTGAGAGAAGCTTTGGAGATTATGTACTGCCAAAGGTGAATGAAGCACAGACTTGCATCAGACTCCCAGCAATAGGAGCAAATAATTTCGAAATCAAGCCTGAGATCCTGAGTATGGTGCAGAATACAGTTCAATTTGGAGAGTTTCCATATGAAGACCCTCATATGCACATAGCAAATTTCTTGGAGTTGTGTGCAACTTTAAAGTATAATGGCGTTACTGACGACATCCGATTGAGGCTCTTTCCCTTCTCACTCAGGGATAGAGCAAACGTTTGGTTGAATTCCCTGCCTACAGATTCTATATTCACATGGCATGAGTTGGCACAGAAGTTCTTGGCAAAGTTCTTTCCACTGTCCAAAGCAGCTAAGCTGAGAGGAGAGCTGAATAATTTTTACCAGGCTGATGGAGAGTCACTTTATGAGGCGTGGGAGAGATTTAAAGATCTGCAGAGAAAGTGTCCACATCATAGCATTGAGCCGTGGAATTTGGTCCATATTTTCTACAATGGGCTAAGTGGGACCACAAGAACCATCATTGATGCATTGCAGTGGAACGCCGTGAAGAAGGCGGACATAAGGCCCATGATTTGCTAGAAGACATGGCCACCAATAACCATGTGACAGATGATAGAGGGGTAAGTGGAAGGAGAGCGATAGGAGTTCATGAGATCGATGCCATTACAGCGCTAAATGCACAGGTTGCTCTCTTGACCAAGTAACTACAGCAGAACACATTGTCAGTGAATGCAGTTCAGATGCCAATGAATTGTGAGATGTGTGGGGGTCCTCATACTTTTGATAGGTGCCCATCAATAGACCCCAACAACATCCCTATTGAACAAGAAGAATGCCAGGCAGGCAGTGGGGAATTACCAAAGGCCCCAGAACAACCCCTATTCAAATACTTACAATCCAGGGTGGAGGAATCACCCTAACTTTTCATGGAGGGGTGATCAAGGGAAACAGAACCAGTTCAGAGGCCAATATCAGAATCAGCAACCATTTAACCAAGCCTCATCTTCCCAACAATTCGACACACGCTCGCAAGAGCATCCGCAGTGCGGCGAGCCTTTGTCACGACCCGACCCGGCGCGACTAGTGCCTGCAGGGCACCTGTTCGGGTATACATCAGAGAATAGCAGCGGAACATACATAACACATAAACATGTAAACAATAAACATCACCGGCTAGCCGACAAGGCCGTCTTCCATAGAATATACTTAACCAAAAGTAAAACAGTACAACCTTGTTCTTACAGCCCAAACCACAAACGTGACTACAAACCTCTAGGAATAAAAGCGTAGCGGAGAGGGCCGCCATACCACGAATGTACCTAATATTTACAACATCAGGGTAAAACTGTAACAACAAAACAGACTCCGGAGTAATGGTGCTTCTGACACCAGACCAGTGATCCTAAGAATGAGGATCCACCGCTACTTTACCACCTGCGGCGTGAGCGGCCAGGAAGAATTCGATTACAATATGTACTAAGTATGCGGCTCGAAAATACCAAAATACCTCATAAGTCTAAAATAAATTGAGACATGTATGATAATCAATTTACAGTACACTGTGTCTTACTAATAATGAGAATATCAAGCATATACTATACTGCATGAAAATAGGAGGCTCATGATCAAAGTAAGGTCACCCACCCGCAGTATCATTAAGCAATCCTACTCCTGGGACTATTTCACCCGCATGAGTCGTGTGGACCCGCATGAGGTATTCCTCGCATAGGCTGTACCCGCCCGCATGGGACTATTTCACCCGCATAAGCCCTAACGGACTCGCATGAGTTATTCCTCGCATCATGGGTAACAAATCCACGGAATATGCAAATGCCACAACCCGGGGAATGACCCCGTAATGAATAATATATCACTAGCACAAACCGGCTATCATACATAATATAAGCAAGTTAAGAAATCCCCTAACTACTTATTAGTCTTGTTCATATACATTCTCATTTTAGTTTACTTAAGGCACTAACATGTCTTTATGAAATCCGGGAATTTAACCCAAAGTACTATGTACTTCTACTCTTTTAAAACCTTAGGCAATTGATGCCTTAAAATCAATTTTCCTTTCATTAATTCTCGTCATTTATCCTTACTTATTTTACTTGGAGTAAATCTCTCTTTTAACTTTCCATAAAGCTAATATAACCAACTTCCCATAAAGTCATTATATTAACTTCATACTATAAGTAAATTACATTTTCCTATAACCAAGGGACTTGTAGATTTAAAACGGAACAAGTATCATATACTTAGAACACGTCAAGTCCCTTAACCTTGAAAACTTAAGACATGCTTACTACTTTGAAACAAGTGGATTCTTGTACGTCTACCGTACTATATAGGTAAAACTATTCATGCTCAAGAGATAGGAAAGTTCCACATACCTCTTCGGGTCAATCCACTTGCTAAGTCCAATATACCGCACGCAGTACGTCAACCTATAATGACCATAATATATTTATTAGCCTCTATCTACAACGTAGAACATTCTAATTGAAACGTTCCTTATTCTACGGAAAATTGGGCAGCACTTCCTTTGTTTCTATATACTTTGCCACCTTTTTCAAGGCCGAATTCAATAACCAAACACACCACTTTTAAGGCTCAACAATCCAATCAACACAAAGGGGATTACACGCCTAACTTGGACGTGTAAAATTCTGCCCCACAATACATAACAACTAATACAAACTACAAAGTCCAACTTGGCAATTTTGAGGTATAACAACATAACCTTTTTATCCAATTCCTACATGCCATACTTCTAAAGGTAATATTGACAATTATAGGTCATTTCTTCCCCACATGCAATATAATTTACAAGCAAAAGAGAAAGGATTGTTACCTTAGAGCTTACCCAAATTAATCCAACAATTCTCACTTGTCTTCCTTCCACAATCACCTCCACAAAACTCCTACAAGCTTGCCAACAAGTTTTCATCTTGCCACTTTTCTGAAATTTTCCTCTAGGCCTTGGTTTCTTCTTGAATTTCTAGAGAGAAGGGAGAGGAATTTTGGAGAGAAGGAAGAGCTTTTTAGAGAGAAGAAAGAGCTTTCAAGAATGACCAAGTCTTCAAGACTTGGTCAATAAATAGGACATGCAAAAATCAGATGGGGGGGGACACTTGTCACCCTCCCATGGCCTTTTTAAAAGAAAATATCTGATTTTCCCTCAGTTTTCCGCAAAAACTCCGCCTCGGCGCGCAGCCCGCGCCAGCTACTGAAACCTCCGAACTTTCGTAACTTCCGCGCGCCCTGGCTTCGCGCTGCGGCCTCGCCCGAAAATGTTTTTACGCCATTGCGCCTGCGTAACTTGTAACTCCCATAACTTTCTACTCTGATGTCCTATCGACGAACGGTTGGTTGCGTTGGAGACTAGACTTAATGAACTACGTACTAGGCCTTTGAAACACCTAGAAACTCTCAATGAAACGGGACATAAACCGCCTCAAAGTTGACTAACAACCTGTCCGAAACATTCCGTCAACCCATCATTCTAAAATTTAAGTCTCAATTCCTTTCGTAGGTTCTCAAAAGCATGACCTGAACTACGGGGTGTAACAGCCTTGTTGACACTTACGAATTCACAAACCCAGTTCATGGAAGAGACAAGGTCCTCTATAAGGAACTTGGAAACTCAGGTGGGACAGCTGGCGAAGATGGCAAATAACAGGCCGCAGGGCACTCTTTCTAGTAATACAGAGATAAATCCCAGAGAGCAGTGTCAGGCAGTAAAGTTGAGAAGTGGGAAGCAGCTCACCTCATCCTGTGGTAGAACAGAGAGTTGAGCAGAGAGTATATACAGAAAAGGAGGGGGTTACCGAGGGCCTCTATTTTAGAAAACTCAGCAATTCGGTGAGGAATACAGAGAAGATTCCTTACCCTCAGAGGTTGCAAAGGAAAGCAGTTGATAAGCAATTCTCCAAGTTCTTGGAGGTATTTAGAAAGTTGCACATTAACATCCCCTTCATTGAGGTGTTGGAGCAAATACCTACTTATTTCAAATTCATGAAGGAAATTCTTGGGAAGAAGAGGAAGTTAGCTGAGTATGAGACAGTGACATTGACAGAGGAATGCAGTGCCATCTTGTAGAAGAAACTGCCTCCCAAGCTTAAGAATCCAGGGAACTTCACACTGCCTTGCACAATTGATAGGGTGACGTATGCAGACCACTGTGTGATTTGGGGCGGCGTAAATCTCGTGCCTTGTCCGCTTTCAAGAGGTTGGGTTTGGGTGAAGCGAATCAACCACAAGAACTTGCGGTTGGCGAATGGGGCGATGAAGTGCACCCTGCGGAATAATTGAAGACGTATTGGTTAAGGTGGGAAAATTCTTCTTTCCTACAGACTTCCTCATCCTTGATATAGAGGAAGATGATGAAATCTCTATCATCTTGGGAAGACCATTCTTGGTGTCACGACCCGACCCCGGGGCCGCGAATGGTACCCTACCGGGGTACCCTATCAGGTAAACATCAGAGAATAGCAGCGGAACATACATAACACATAACTTATAAAAAGGTAAACATTACTGGTCAGCCGATAAGGCTGCCTTCCATAAAAACATACTAAATCGAGAGTATAGCAGTACAACTTGTTCTTTACAGCCCAAAAGACATACGTGACCACAGACCTCAAAGGATAACAACTGTGGAGGGACAGGGCCCCGCCATATCTCTGAATGTACAAAATACCTATAGCATCAGGGAATATCCGTACCAACAAACAAGCTTCCGGCAGTGATCCTAAGAACGAGGATCCACCACCTGCTTACCCTTACCTGCGGCATGAACGCAGCCCCCGAAGAATTCGATGCATGATATGTACCAAGTATGTAAAGGCTGGAAAATCAGTAATAATGATATCATAAGTCTAAAAGTAAACCGAGTCATGGAAGACAATCAAAATACATTCTCGTGCCTTACTAACAATGAGAGTGACAAGTATATATATATAATACTGCATAAAATAGGGGTCTCATGATCAAAACAGGGTACCTCGCCCGTAGTATCAATAAGCACCCCTACTCTTGGGACTATTTCACCCGCATAGGTCCTGTGGACCCGCATGAGGTATTCCTCGCATAGGCTGTACCCGCCCGCATGGGACTATTTCACCCGCATAAGCCCATAAGGACTCGCATGAGGTATTCCTCGCATCGTGGGTAGCAAATCCACGGAACAGGTGGTATAACGATCTTGGGGACTTACCCCTCAGATATACTCTTACCCTGGAGCAGATGGCATAACGATCTTGGGGATTTACCCCTCAGATATACTCTTACACTGGAGAAGGTGGTATGACGATCTTGGGGCTTACCCCTCATTCATACTCTTACCCTGGAGGAGGTGGTATAACGATCTTGGGGCTTGCCCCTCAGATATACTCTTACCCTAGCTCAAACGGTCATCATATCATAATCATAAATAAGTTAAGAAAACTTATAACTTCTTATTAGTCTTGTTCATATACCCTCTCATTTTAGTTTACTTAAGGCACTTAATCATATCTTTAATAAAAGGAAACCGGGAATTTAACCCAAGTACTACATACTTCAACTCTTTCAAAAGTGACTCTTTTTCATACATAAAACCTTTGGGCAATTCATGCCTTAAAATCAATTTTCCTTTCATAACTCAAGTCATTTGTCCTTACTTATCTTACTTAGAGTAAATTTCTTCTCATTAACCTTTTATAAAGCTAATAAACCAATTTCCCATAAAGTTGTTATATTAGCCCTTCACTTTAGTAAAATTATACTTTTCCCCTAACCAAGGGACTTATACATTCTTAAAACGAAACAAGTCTTTATATACTTAAAACAAGTAAGAATACCAAATCTTGTACGTCTACCGTACTACATAGTTACATCTATTCATGCTCAAGAGATAGGAAAGCTCCACATACCTCTTCGGTTAATCCACTTGCTAATTCCAAACACCGCACGTAATATGTCAACCTATAATGACCATGATACGTTTATTAACCTCTAATTTCAATGTACAAATAATCTAAGCTCAAAGCCACTAAATTCTATGGAAAATTTGGGCAGCATTTCCTTCGTTTCTACATACTTTGCCACTTTTCTCAAGGCCGAATTTCAACATCCAAACGCCACATTCAAGGCTCAACAATCCAAACATTTCAAAGGGGATTACACACCTAAACTTGGGTGTGTAAAATTCTGCCCCATAAGGTACAACAATTCACTTAACAATTCTAAGGTAATTTTTAGGCTACAACATGCTCATAATATCTTCTTAACCAATTCTTTCATATCCAAACCACATTTTTACATGCAAGGACTCTAATTGCATTATTTACTACTACACATCCCTTCATCTTCACATGCAACATTAATAACTAACCACAAGAGAAGAAATGTTACCTTAAAGCTTTAGCCAAACTAATTCAAACAACTTTGCTAGCCTCCTTTCCAAGAACACCACCACAATAACTCCTACAAGCTAGCCACAAGCTTCCTTCTTGTCCTTAACTTTTCAGATTTTTCCTTAGGCTTGAATTCCTCTTGGAATTTTAGAGAGAAGTGGGAGCTTAAGCTTAGAGAGAGAAAGGGATTTGAAAGATAACCAAGTCTTCAAGACTTGGTCAATATAAGGCATGCAAGAAATCAGCTGGGGACACTTGTCACCCTTCCAAGGTCTTTTAAGAGAAATCTGATGTTCCTAAGTTTTTCCGCCAGGATCCGCGCTTGGCGCGGCCAGCGGCGCCGGCGCTGAAACCTCTGCGGACTCGGAACTTCCGCTGCGCCCTGCATCCTGGCGCTGCGCTGCAAATTCAGCGACCCCTCAGAATATCCGGCCCGCGCCGCATCCGCGCCGGCGCCGCTTCGCCGAAACGCATTTCTGTCCGTCTGCGCACTGAACTTGTAACTCCCATAACTTTCTACTCCGATGTCCTATCGACGAACGGTTGGTTGCGTTGGAAACTAGACTCAACGAACTACGCCCTAGGCCTTTGAAACACTTAGGAACTCTCAATGTACCGGGTCATAACCCGCCTCAAAGTTGACTAAAACCCGTCCGAACAATCCGTCAACTTATCTTTCGAAAATTTTAAGTCTTACTCCCTTTCGCACGCTCTCACACGTGTGGCCAGAACTACGGGGTATAATATTTTCCCCCCCTTAGAAACATTCGTCCCGAATGTTCCTTCTAGGCTTACTCAAATCATAACCTTAACGTAGACCCTCTTAACTATTCTTTTGCAAATAAAACGCTCCACATAGCCACAACATTACTCAAGCATAATTGCTAAATCAAACTAATAAGCAAGGAAGTAAGTTACCTGGAGGTATAGGAAATAGGTGAGAATATTTCTTCATCATGTCATCCTCTGCTTCCCACGTCATCTCTTCCCTGTTCTCGTTCCGCCATAAGACTTTGACGGAAGTCACATCCTTCGTCCGAAGTCGCCTAACCTGACGATCGAGTATCGCTATGGGACTCTCCTCATACGATAACTCCTCTGTCACATGGACATCATGAATCGGGTGCACTCTAGAAGGATCTCCAATACATTTCCGTAACATGGACACGTGGAAAACTGGATGTACCGCCTCCAAATCGGACGTCAGATCTAACTCATAGGCAACCTTGCCTACCCTACGGACAATCTGATACTGCCCAATGTACCTTGGGCTAAGTTTCCCTTTCTTTCCAAACCTCATCACGCCCTTCATGGGCGATACCCTTAGGAAAACCCAATCATCTATCTCAAATTCCAAGTGTCGACGCCGATGATCTGCATACGACTTCTGCCGACTCTGAGCTGCCAACAACCGCTCCTGGATAAGCTTCACCTTATTCACTGCCTGCTGAACCAAGTCTGGCCCGACTAACTGAACTTCTCCCACTTCAAACCAACCTATCGGTGACCTGCACTTCCTCTCATATAAGGCCTCATAAGGCGCCATCTGGATACTAGAATGGTAGATGTTGTTATAAGCAAACTCCACAAGAGGCAAATGATCCTCCCAGCTACCCCTGAAATCAATAACACAAGCCCGCAGCATATCCTCGCGGTGCGGATAGTGCTTTCGGCTTTGTCCGTCGATGCGAGGATGAAACGTCGTACTGAGACTCACATGGGTCCCTAATCCCTTCTGGAAAGACCTCCAGAAATTAGCTGTAAACTGTGCTCCTCTGTCTGAGATAATCGATATAGGAACTCCGTGCAGTCTCACAATCTCCCTGATATATAGTCTAGCATAATCCTCGGCCGAAAAAGTCGTCCGATGGAAGAAAATGGGCTGATTTAAATCGACGATAACCCAAATGGAATCATGCTTCCTCTGAGTGGAAGGTAACCCTGTAATAAAATCCACATTTACCACCTCCCACTTCTAAGTCGGAATATCAATAGCCTGCAACAGCCCACCGGGCTTCTGGTGCTCAACTTTGACCTGCTGACAATTCGGGCACTGCGCCACGAACTCCGCAACGTCCCTCTTCGTGCCATCCGCATACACACATCCGAGGTCATGGTACATCTTAGTCGACCCGGATGAATGGAATAACGAAAGCCGTGTGCCTCGCCGAAATCTGCGACGAAGTCTCTGTCACATCGGAACACCTGGCCGGCCCTCGAATCTTAGCACCTCGTGACGCCTACCTCAAATAGACTCTTCTCTCATGCGGAAGGCTGCATCTCGATGCCGTGCAAAATCGGATCCTCATATCGTCGCTTTTCACCTCGCCGACGATGGAAGACTCGGCAACCTCTCGAACCGAATTCCATCACTATCGAATCAACCAAACGAACCCCAGGCTCGCTAGGCGATGTAACTCTCGGACTATATCCCTTTTTCTGCAGTACATCGCACGGACTACCCATCGATCTGCGACTAAGGCATCTGCAACTACATCGCCTTCCCGGGTGGTATAGAATATCAACATCGTAATCCTTAGCGGCTCAACCACCGTCTGCCGCAAGTTCGGCTCCTGCGGTGAAGATATCTGGAGACTCTTGTGGTGCGTGTAAATATCCACATGAACTCCATATAAATAATGTCTCCGCATCTTGAGGCATGAATCATCTGCGCGACTCAAGTCATGTGTGGGATAGTTCTTCTCATGCTTCCTAAGCCGTCGAGATCATAAGCTATAACCTTGCCGTCTTTGCGTCAAGCAGCATCCAAGCCCGACACTGGCATCACAATAAACCTCATATCCATCTAAACCTGCGGAAGAAGTAAGAAGCTGAGCGGTCGTCAATTTCTCTTTTAGCAATCAAAATCGTCCTCACAAGTATCCGCCCACGGAACATGCGCCTTACGAGTCGGCTTAGTCAAAGTCTTTGAAATAGAAGCAAATTCCTCCACAAACCTCCGATAATAACTGCAGGCCCAAAGCTGCGCACTCCGTCGGTGAAGTGGAGTGCAGGCAAGTCTTATGCCTCAATCTTGTTGTATCAACACGAATACCATCGCCCCGATAACATGTCTAAGAAAGCCACGACGCTAACTGAACTTCGCGAGAACTTGGCATACAATCGCCGGTCTCGGAGGACTCCAATACCGTCGCCAAATGGTGCGTATGCTCCTGCTTTGTCTGCGAATAAACCAAGATATCATCAATGAAAACTATAACGAACATATCAAGAATGGCTTCAACACGCTCATCAAATCCATGAATACTGCTGGGGCGTTGGTCAACCCGAAAGATATCACCCTAAACTCATAGTGCCCATACCAGGTCCTGAATGCAGTCTTTGGGATATCTGTCTCTCTAACTCGCACCTGATGATAACCAGACCGCAGGTCTATCTTGGAAAAACACCTTGCACCCTGCAACTGGTCAAACAAATCGTCAATCTTGGGGAGGGGATATCTGTTCTTGATAGTTACCTTGTTCAGCTGCCTGTAATCAATACACATACGTAGAGTCCCATCCTTCTTCTTTACGAATAACACGGGCGCTCCCCAGGGAGAAATACTGGGCCTGATAAAGCCTTTCTCCAGCAAGTCCTTTAGCTGGTCTTTCAATTCCTTCAACTCGGCAGGCGCCATCCTGTATGGCGGAATAGATATCGGTCGAGTGTCTGGTGCCAAGTCAATGCAAAACTCAATCTCCTCGGGAGGATACGGAGCTTCGTGCGGGAATACATCCGAAACTCTCTAACGGCCGGGCCGGAAGGTCAGGTATCTCACCTCGATGTCGAATACCCGAACCATATGGTAGATATACCCTTTCTGCACCATCTTCCTAGCCTTGAGGTAAGAAATAAACTTACCCCTCGGCGATGCAGTATTCCCCTTCCACTCGATAACCGGCTCACCAGGAAACTGGAACCGAACTAATCTCCCTCTACAGTCCATATTGGCATAGCAAGATGCTAGCCAATCCATACCCATAATCACATCAAAGTCTGTCATATCCAACTCTATCAAGTCGGCTAGAGTCGGCGGTAATATAGTCACTGGGCAAGCCTTATATACCCGCTCGGCTACCACCGAATCACCCACTGGCGTAGCCACTTCAAAAGATTTTATGGACTCGGGCTCTATCCCTATTCTACCAGCAATATGAGGAGATATATAGGATAAGGTAGAACCTGGGTCTATCAAAGCATATACATCACAGCAAGAAACCAATAATGTACACGGCGATATCCGTGACGCCTCGCACGGTCACGGCGGGGACATAGCATATATGCGGTTACGAGGACCGCGAATCTGGGACCCTACCACGACCTGCGCGTCCCCTGGCGGCCATAAGTACCACGCCTCCGGCGTCGACCATCGAGACGAAGATCCAAAGAATGACCGTCGGTGAGCAATGCGCTCGCCGCCTGGGGCGGACAATCGCTTCGGATGGCCTGCCTGCGCCACAAGAGTAACACGCTCCGAACCCATCTGGCGCTCGCCGGATGAGACCTACCGCGTCGAACGCACCGAGATGTGGGTGGTCTCGATTGGTGGCGATCCTGCCTCGCGAAACCACGAAGTCACGGAGCCACGACTGCTCACGAATAACGGTGATCGGACCTCCTGCCGGAAAACTGAGTAGGAGCACTCTGTGCTGGCTGAAATGTGGACCTAGTCTGCTGCGAGGCCGCCTCGAAATCGCCACGAGACCTCGTCACGGCCTCTTGGTGGCCTAAATATAGCCGATCCTGCTCTCTGTCGCCGATCCTGGCGTGCGCTGCGTCTGGCGATATCCATCCTGGTGAAGAGCCACCCCAACATCACGGTGATCATATGACGGTCTAACCCCATCACATATCGATGAACCACATGCATCATGTCATTACAATGGTGAGCGCATACCTGGCCAAGGAGTCAAACTCCAGGTTGTACTCTCTGATAGTCCTCCCGTCATGCCTCAAGGTCAAGAACCTATCTACGCGGGCTCTCCTCATCTCAGGAGGCAAGAAGTGATGCAGGAAAGCCTCTGTGAACTCCTCCCAAGCAGCTGGAAGAGCATCCTCACCTCTCGACAACACCCATGACTCAAACCAGTTCAACGCAATATCGCGTAACCGGTAAGAAACTAGTATAACAGACTCAGTCTCCGATGCCCTAAGCACCTGCATGGTCCGCTGTAACTGCCGGACAAACTCCTGCGGATCCTCATCGAATCTCGAGCCGTAGAACTCGGGTGGATGACAACCTAGGAAATCCCGAATTAAATGGCCCCGGCTCTGGGTTGGTTCGCTCGCTCGGCGGTGTCCGCCACTATCTTTGGTCGATGTCGGATCTGTTCCCCGTAATCTCTATACTCGGCCATCGTGGGTGGAGGCTCGTATCGCGATCTCGATGGCGCGTCCGTGCCTCGAACTCTCTTGGTGGCGGCGTCGTGGAACTGCCGCCTAAACATCATCTCTGGTAGGGCGGGCACTGTGCCTCATGACTCTCCGCGTCCACTAGCGGCTCCGCCATTGCCTTGCCGCCACGGGCGCGGTTGCCTTGCGTGGAGGCATAACTGATACATAAGGGAAAATATCAGAGGAGGTTCAACCTATAACACATCTCTATTGCACGATCTTAGAGTGAAAGAATGGAAACCAATCTTAAATGTCCTGCAGCCTCCTGATTATAGATGTGGTGCACGACACACCGATAATCAAGACTCTACTAGACACGGTCGTAGACACGTTCCGAGGACTAACTGCTCTGATACCACTTTTGTCACGACCCGAGCCGGGCGCGACTAGTACCTGCAGGGTACCTGTCAGTAAACATCGAGAATAGCAATGAACATACATAACACATAACTTATAAAAGGTAAACATTCTTGACCCGGTAGATAAAATTTGTCTTATAAAACATACTAAATCGAGAGTATAGCGGACAACTTGTTCTTCTGACCCAAAAGACATACGTGACCACGCACTTAAAGATAACAACTGTGGCGGGACAGGGCCCCGCCATACCCCTGAATGTACAAAATACCTATAGCATCAGGGAATATCCGTACCAACAAACAAGCTTCCGGCAGTGATCCTAAGAACGATGATCCACCGCTCTTTACCGCTTACTGCGGCATGAGCGGCCAGGAAGAAGTCGATTGATATGTACCAAGTATGTAAAGCTGGAAAATACTGTAATAACGATATCATAAGTCTAAAAGTAAGCTGGAGTCATGGAAGACAATCAAAATACCTGTTACTGTGCCTCACTAACAATGAGAGTGACAAGTATATATATATAATACTGCATAAAATAGGGGTCTCATGATCAAAACAGGGTACCTCGCCCGTAGTATCAATAAGCACCCCTACTCGCGGACTATTTCACCATGAGAGGTCTGTGGACCGCGTGAGGTATTCCTCGCATAAAGGTACCACGCCGCGTGGGACTATTTCACCCGCATAAGCCCATAAGGACTCGCATGAGGTATTCCTCGCATCATGGGTAGCAAATCCACGGAACAGGTGGTATAACGATCTTGGGGACTTACCCCTCAGATATACTCTTACACTGGAGCAGATGGTATAACGATCTTGGGGATTTACCCCTCAGATATACTCTTACACTGGAGAAGGTGGTATGACGATCTTGGGGCTTACCCTTCATTCATACTCTTACCCTGGAGGCAACCCAAGGTTTTTAAATTTATGCAATTTAGTTTTAGTTAGAACAATCTCACAGAATGTATTGTTTACATGTTGTGATGACAGGTACAGGGCTAAAAAGTGGAGGACGAAAAACGTGAGAGAGGAAGGAAATCGACTCGGCGCCACGGCGCCCAGCAGAGGGTCATGGCGCCGAGAATACAGAAAGCCGCAGGAAGTTGGGTGCTACGGCGCTGAATCAGAGCGCCACGGCGCCAAAAGTCCAGAAGGTCTCTAAAGTTTGGGCGCCACGGTGCCAAATCAGAGCGCCACGGCACCGAAAGTTCAGAGGGTCGCAGATGTTTGGGCGCCATGGCGCCGATCTCAGGGCCGTGGCACCGCGACGGAAAAACTGAAATTAAAATAGCCCTAATTCGATTTCCCCTCTCCAAATCAAAACCCAAAACCCTTCCTCTCTCCAAAACCCACGAAATCAACCTCCATTACTCAAAATCTTCCACAAACTAAACTCAATCACAACCAAAGTACTTCAATTCCTTGCACCCTTAACCATTTCAAACAACAACCCTCATTCCATTGCCTCAATCCATCACTAGGAACAAGAAAAGTTTGAAGAACACCTTCCAAGGTAACTTTCATCATTTTTCTTGAAATTTTCAAAGCAATTAAGGGAGGTAATTCATAAGTTTGGGAATGTGCTTTATTGGTGGATATTGTGGGGTGTGTTGAAGTTTGGTGTTGGAAATTTTGCGATAAGATTGTATGTAGTGATGTGGGGTGTTATACCTGTGATTTGAGTGAAGTTTGGGGGTTGAATGGTGTTGTATTTTGCTGATTACGCTGTGTGTTAATTGGTGTGATTGAAAGTTGCTGGGTAATCTCACTAAAACAGAGGAAACTCTGCTGAAAATTTTCTAAAATGTCTGCCAGAAAAAGGAGAGTCTCCACATCCGCCTCCATTCCACAATATGACACTACTAGGTTTGTTAGTCAAAAAACAGAAGACAAATATGACAAAATTAGTACTAGACCCTTGATACCTGAGCGAGGAATGAAGTACCAAAGGGAGCCATTTGAGGATGACGATGTCTATGAGCCTATTCGGGCAATGATAGAGGCAATTGGGTGGAAGAGATTTTAATTCAGAGAGAATAGTACCACAGAACACTGTAATGGTAAAAGAATTCTATGCTAACTTTCCGGAACGGGTAAATGGTAGATATTTTGTGAGAGGGGCGGTATGTACTGTGGTGAGGTGGTGAATGAGCTATTAAGAACAGCTGATGTTGAAGAAAGAGACGATGATCGAAGCTATTTCAGAACTTGGTCTAGTGATGCCAAAAACATCGATTGGGATATCGTCGCAAGCACATTATGCTAACCTGGGGCTGAGTATGATATTGCACGAAATTGATCAAGAGGACTGAGCATATGTCAGTTTAACAAAACAGTCAAGGGTTGGTTATATTTCGTCAGTGCCCGCCTGATTCCATCGACGCACTCACCAGAGTGTCAGCTGATAGAATAAATATGGTATATGGAATTATGGAAGGGAAGACGATTGATATTGGGAAGGAGATATTGCAGAATATGGGAGAAACCAGTAGGTTGGTCACTACAGGTGGGTTGGGACACAGATCACTTATTTGCAGTTTATGTTCTAGACATGGAGTCCCAACCCTAGCTACCGATACATATGTGAAGGGCCAACCTCTTGTGACATATGGGATAGTGCATGCCTTCCCAGAACTAGTCCCTTCAGCAGCAGCAAGAAGGAGACCAGCAGCAGCAGCAGAGGCTGCCATGGATGAGGATGAGCCTGAGACAGAGGCTCGGCGTAGAAGCGGTAGCGGCCGCCGGCCTGCAGGTGGAACCTCCGGTGCCTATGATGGAGCAGTTGCTCATGAACCAGCGGAGGAGGATGCAGAGCTTTGACACGATGATACAAGGTCAACAGGACATGAGGCAAGGACAGCAAGCAATAAGGCAGGAGCAACAACAGTTGAACCAGATATTTGATGAGATGAGTTCCTTGTTCAACTAGTGGTACATGCATTGTCCGCCACCACCGCCACCATTTTAAACCAAGTCTGTAAGGTGTCCCGTCTTTCTTTTATTTTTGAGTCTTGCACACATTAGGGACAATGTGTGATTTAAGTTTGGGGGGAGTTCTTAGTTTATTTTTGATGTGTTTTTGAGTCTTTTTGTGTTATTTTCTATATTTATTTGAGTCTAAATTTTTTAGTGAGATGATCATGCATGTTGTAGTTACTTGAAACGACTAGTGAAGTAAAACTGAATAATGTAATAGAATTAGAAGCAACCATCTGGACACTTAGGTTAGATATGCCAATAATTCATGAAGTCAAACTATTTGGGGTATCTTACTTGATTTATGCATTGTTAGTGATTAAACACATGTGTCTGCTTGCTTGCTATTTGAGGCGAAATAGTTAGGATATGCATGTTAGGGAGATGACTCAGGCATTTCTGTGTTAGCCCTTTCTTACCATTCTTTTTCTATCCCTGACATTAAAATTGTATCCCTAGTCAGCCCCTTTGAGCCTAAAAATAAGATCTTTCTTTGACACCCTATAATTCCATACTTGTGCCATAAGTGAAGAAATTGATGTGTTTGGAAAATAAAGTGTTGAAAATAGATCAAAAGGAGAGTGAACAATTTTGATGCACCCCAATGAAAAGTAATCATAAATAGGCAAAAGCCTAAGTTTGGGGGTGCTTACTATTCATCAAACACTTCATTCTCTCAAAACAAAAGAGGGGAAAGATAGGTATGAGGTTAAAATGAAAATCAAAAGAAAAGGGAAGAATCAAAATCAAAAAGAGCTTATGGTACGTAAGATTGAGCCTAAAAGCCTATTTTTACCTACCTCTGCCTAAGCCTACATTACAACCCTGAAAAGCCCTGAAGATCTCTAATGTGTGTATCCATGATTAGTGGAGAATAGTAAATGAACAGGCCATAAGATTTTGAAATTAACATGCATAGTTAGGTATTCTTACTTCCATTGAGCATGATTAAATTGAATTTGCGAAATATCTGACTTGATGTGTTTATAATGCTAAAAATCCATTTTATATGTTCTTGCATATTAGTCTACTGACCTTCATGTTTTTCTAAGTAACAATGATGCAGCAAATTGATCAATGTTTTTGAGTCATTTTATTTTCTTTTCTTTCGTGTCTTTGTTTCTATTTTTGATCTTTACTCGAGGGCGAGGAAAGGTTAAGTTTGGGGGTGTTTGATCGGTGTATTTTTTATACACCTTTTGAGTCATTTTAGTTAGTCTTTTGCCCATTTTTGTACAAATATGTGTCGTGTTAGGATAGATTTTATTTCTTTTGAGTCACATTGGTTTAAAGTGGCACATTGGTGAGAAGGAGCGAAAAGAGGGCAGAAACAGAGGTTCCAGAGCTCAAAAAAGCTGAAAAGTTGACAACCCGGGCGAGAAACAGGGCGGCGCCGCGGCGCCAGACCATCAGCAGCAGCAGAGCCACGCCGCCCAAGAAGTAGACCAGCCGCAGAAGTTTTGGCACCGTGGCGCCGACGCGGGAAATTTGACAATCCGAATAGGATTGGGGCAAAGCCAAAGAGAAAAAGGTTTTGCACGTTTTTTGGGATATAAAAGGACCTTTTAGGTCAGATTTGAGGGAGAACACACCTTACCATTCATCACAACATTAGATCAAGATTGAAGACTTATTTTTGAGTAATTTCTTGTTCTTTACTTTATTTCTTTCTAGTATATGTTGGATACTATTTTAGTTCTTGGCATGTCTATGGCTAGGAACTAAATTAATTTAGGGTTTTCCATGTCGAATCGCTTGAACCTCGTTTTATGAATTAATGCAAGATTTTGGTTTCTTCTTATTATTGTTGAGATTTATTCAATAATTGTTTTGATTGCTTGGTAATTAATTGATCACTAACTATCATCACTTATATGATTTTTAATCGAAATCCGAAAGGGGAGATTGTGAATATGCTATAGTTGAATAAACATAGGTTTAAATCGTGGACGAAAGTACTCCGATACTTGTGTAGCTTAATAGGTTATTTGTCACGACCCGACTGACGCGATCGTGCCCTACCCGCACCCTCTCGTATACATCGAGAATAGCAATGAACATACACAACACATAAACATGTTTAGACAAAAAAAACATCACAGGCTAGCCGACAAGGCCGTCTTCCATAAAATATACTTAACCAAAAGTAAAATAGTACAACTTTGTTCTTACAGCCCAAACCACAAATGTGACTATGCACTTGGAATAACAACGATGGCGGGACGGTTCGCCATACCCCTGAATGTACATAATATCTACAACATCAGGGAAAAACCGTACCAACAAAACAAGCCTCCGGAGAAATGGAGCCTCTGACACCAGACCAGTGATCCTAAGAATGAGGATCCACCACCTGCTTACCCTTACCTGCGGCATGAACGCAGCCTCGAGAAGCGGGTCGCATAATAATATGTACTAAGTATGCGAAACTGGAAAAATACTGAAAATACCTCATAAGTCTAAAATAACTGGAGACATGTATGATAATCAAATTATAGTACAATGTGCCTTACTAATAATAAGAATATCAAGCATATACTTTACTGCATAAAAATAGGAGGCTCATGGTCAAAGCAGGGTCATCCGCCCGCAGTATCATTAAGCAATCCTACTCCTGGGACTATTTCACCCGCATGGGTCGTGTGGACCCGCATGAGGTATTCCTCGCATAGACTGTATCCGCCCGCATAGGTCGTGTAGACCCGCATGAGGTATTCCTCGCATAGGACTGGTCCGCCCCGCATGGGACTATTTCACCCGCATAAGCCCTTACGGACTCGCATGAGGTATTCCTTGCATCATGGGTAGCAAATCCACGGAATATGCAAATGCCACAAACCCGGGGAATGACCCCGTAATGAATAATATATCACTAGCACAAACCGGCTATCATACATAATACAAGCAAGTTAAGAAATCCCCTAACTTCTTATTAGTCTTGTTCATATACATTCTCATTTTAGTTTACTTAAGGCACTAACATGTCTTTATGAAATCCGGGAATTTAACCCAAAGTACTACGTACTTCACTCTTTTAAAAATGACTTTTTTTTTTTTATATAAAACTTCCAAGATACCAATACCAGTAGTATCTATTCACAACTACTTTTCAAGACAAGTCACAATGCCTTCTAGTAATATAATTAGGCTTCTAAATCAAGTGACTTCTTTTCTTTTAAAACGTTAGGCAATTGATGCCTTAAAATCAAATTGCCTTTCATTAATTCAAGTCATTTATCCTTACTTATTTTACTTAGAGTAAATCTCTCTTTTTAACTTTCCATAAGGCTAACCAACTTCCCATAAAGTCGTTATATTAACTTTATACTATATGTAAATTACATTTTCCTATATCCAAGGGACTTATACGTTTAAAACGAAACAAGTATCATATACTTTAAAACGCTTCAAGTCCCTTAACTTTGAAAACTAAGACATCCTTACTACTTTGAAACAAGTGAGTAAATCCCCTAACTCTGCCGACTTGGACACTCTTAAAACGAGTAAAGGATACCAAAGTGTCACGACCCGACCCCGGGCCCGCGACTGGTGCCCTACCTGGGCACCCTTACAGGTATACATCAGAGATAATCAGCGGAACATACATGAAACTTATAAAATAAAACAACGAAAATTTAAACAACAGGTTAGCCGATAAGGCTACCTCCATGGACACATATACATAAACAACAACAGTTATATCCTTTTTTTTTTTACAAACCGACCCACAAAGACGTGACTACGCACTTAAGAATTACAATCGTGGACAGGGCCCCGCCATACCCCTGAATGTACATAAATCTACAACATCAGGGAAACCGTACCAAAAAGATAAGCCTCCGGAGTGAATAGAGCTTCTTCCCAAAACTGAACAGAGATCCTAAGAGCAAGGATCACCAACCTGTGTACCTAACATCCATGGAATGAACGCACTTCGAAAAGTGGGTCGATAACAGTGAATTTAGTATGGAACAGAAATAAGGTGCAACAACCAAATCATAACTGTATAAAAGAATGTCATTTTTTAACTCCTGAAATCAATCGTATATTAACCGTTCCTTTCCTTCTTTCAATAAGAATTAACATCATATTCTTACATACATACTTAAGAATTCAATAAAGTTTTTCCACATAACTTACATATCTTTCATAACATAATCTGGCCCTTTATGGAGGGACTTCTTATTTGGAAGCTTACTTGATTATCCATACGTGATAACGTAATCCGGCCCATTTGCGGGACACGGTGTATTGATAAATCATGTGGCATAATCCGGCCCGCCGCGGGCTCGGTGTCTCGTGGAATCATGTAGCATAATACGGCCCGCTGTGGAGCTCTGCATCGTGGAATCATGTAGCATAATCCGCCCGCTGTGAGCTCGGTCTTCGTGGAATCATGTAGCATAATCCGCCCGCTGGAGCTCGGTGTAAGATGACGTAACCCGCCATGCGAGGCTCGGGGTAATATGGCGTAATCCGCCTATGTGTAGGCTCGGTGTATCTCATAACGTAATCCGCCTATTTGTAGGCTCTGTATTTCATAACGTAATCCGGCCTATTTGTAGGCTCGGTGTGATTTTCCTTACATAACATTTTTAAACCATCTTTTCACTTCTTCTTAAGTCGTCATAACAACTTCCCATAAAGCTATTATAACAACCTTTCATTTTAGAGAACTTAAGGCACTTTATTCTTGCAACATTAGGGAAACTAAACCCAAAAATACTACGTACATACATACTTAAAAGAATCATAAAACTTCTTTCTTTTAAAAGCTCAAGTCACATACTCTTTTGGAAACCACCTTCTTAACTTTTGAAATAAATTAAGAAGCCATACTTTTTAAAGTTTAGTCATTTCCACTCATAAAATCAAGGCCTATAGTATTAACCTCTCGTAGCATACACTCTTTAAAATCATATCGCTTAAAACTTCATAATCCTTAAAAGACAATCAAAGTTCATAGTCTTAAAACTTCATAACATACATTCTTTAAAGTCCATTTACTTATACTTATAAAAAAATATAAAGTTCCATACACTTCCAAAACCAAGTAACTTATTCTCTTAAAATCATATAACTTCCACTTTTAAAATCAATCCCCTTTTCACATATAAATTCAAGTCATTTTCGAACATAAAATCCACTTACTTACTTTAAATAAATCAAGACACGTAGCTTTAAATCAAATCTCATAATTTCCTAACCATTCTTACCAACATCTCCCATAAGACTTGGTAAGGACTTAGGACAATCTAACATACTTTTAATTTAGACTCAACAATGTGAATACTTCTTAACTTCTAAGAGTAGAAGGAATCATGAAATACTATCACATGGATATTTCATACGTAGGATCATGCCAATGAAAGAAGAGGTTCACATACCTTGCGGCGACTAGCGACAAGTTGCAAAATGCTCCAAAGTACTATAACCTTGCTAGCCTTTCCACCCTTCAAGTAGAATACGCTACTCGTAGTACTTCAACCTATAATAGTCATAACACGTCCATTAACCTCTAGCTTCAATCGTAGAATATTCTAAGTGCAAGGTCACTAAATTCTACCAAAATCTCAAAGACTTCCTTTGTTTCTACATACTTTGCCACCTTTTTCAAGGCCGAATTCAATAACCAAACGCCACATTTAAGGCTCAATCAATTCAGCAAATACAAAGGGGATTACACGCCCTACAATACGTGTAAAATTCCGCCCCACAATTGACATCAAATCTAGTCCACAAAAATACAATGTCTATTCGGCAACTTGAGATACAACAACACCAATTCTTATCCAACTTAAGTTCTTGGGTCAAACATGTTATATAGTCATAAACAACTTCCACAACTACAATTTCCTTCCTTATATAACATGTGATAACTAAACTAGTAACCAAATTGAACTACAATCTTAAGGGCTAACATACTGGTTTTCGGATTAGGGTTCTAATAGTCAATACACTTATCAAATTTCACAATATATACCTCATGCTTGCTAATATCCAAAGCTACAACAATAAGTAATCTTGATTACTAAAACGACAAGAATTATACCTTTACAAGCCCTTAAAATTTCCAAGATTCAAAGTCGCTCCTTAGCAATTCTTAGCTCCTTTCCTTATGTTTCAATCCGCTCCAAGCACTCCTGTGCTCTATGAAGAACTCATCTTCAAGTCCCAACTTCAAAGTTGAAGAACTCTTAAGTTTCCGCCATGACTAATACAAAACGCCACTTTTCCGAAATCTTTCTATTGAGATATCCTTACAATACCCTTAGGGACCTTGGGTTTAAGTCTTGTGAATAATGGAACAAAACTACAAATTTTTCTTGTGGATCGAGGTGAACCCGTGAGATATCTAGTGAAGAACAAGAAAGTGTGAAATAATTCTAAGTGTTGAAGAACTAGTCTTGCACTAGTTGGGTATATATAACACAACGGCGGTCGAGATTATAACAAATGTGTGGCTAGGATGGAGAACATGGATAATAGCCAAGTGGATGTTTGACTTGGTCAATATTCTCGCTCAAGACTTATCATCCACAATGGTCAAATGACCATTCTATCCTTGCATATTTCGTCCATGACCAATGGGGTGCCACGTGTCGCCTCTCATTCGTCCATAAAATTCAGAACCTCGGGCCCCACAAAATGTAAAATTCCTTGGGTGGGCCCCACATGACCAAATCCGTAAAAATAAATTTTCATAACGTTAATAAGTTCCATACTCATCCAATAATGCATTTTGAGAATCCAATTCTCATCAACGAACATTTTTCCTTCCCGACGTTCGGAAGATTTTCCGTCGGAAAAACAATTCTTCCTTTCGTACAAATTTTCAAGCCTTGATTCCTTACGTACAATCTCTTATACATGTCCTGGACTTACGGGGTGTAACACAAAGTCTTGTACGTCTACCGTACTATATAGGTAAAACTATTCATGCTCAAGAGATAGGAAAGTTCCACATACCTCTTCGGGTCAATCCACTCGCAAGTCCAATATACCGCACGTAGTATGTCAACCTATAATGACCATAATACGTCCATTAGCTTCTATCTTCAACGTAGAACATTCTAATTGAAAAGTCCCTTATTCTACGGAATATTGGACATCACTTCCTTTGTTTCTACATACTTTGCCACCTTTTTCAAGGCCGAATTCAATAACCAAACACGCCACATTTAAGGCTCAACAATGTAGTTAACAATAAGGGATTACACGCCTACTAGACGTGTAAAATTCCGCCCCACAATTGATATCAAACTAGTACAAACTACAAGGTCCAATTCGACAATTTTGAGGTATAACAACACAAATTCTTATCCAATTCCTTTTCAATCCAAATTGTTATCTCCTACATGCAATGTACCTAAAAGCAACATTGACAACTACAAGTCTTTTCTTCCTCACATGCAACACAATTTACTAGCAAAAAGAGAAATGATTGTTACCTTAGAGTTTACCCAAATTAGTCCAACAAATTCCACTTGCCTTCCTTCCACAATCACCTCCACAAACCTCCTACAAGCTTGTCAACATGTTTCCTTCTTGCCACCTTTCCGAAATTCCTCTAGGCCTTGGTTTCTCCTTGAATTTTTAGAGATAAGGGAGAGGAAATTTTTAGAGAGAAGGAGGAGGGATTTTTAGAGAGAAGGAGGTTTCTTGAAGAATGACCAAGTCTTCAAGACTTGGTCAATAAATAGGACTTCCTAAAAATCAAATGGGAGGGACACTTGTCACCCTCCCATGGCCTTTTTTTAAAAAAACTCTTCTGATTTTTCCCCCAGATTTCGCAGAAACCAGCATCGGCGCCGCGGCCCTGCTTTCCGGCGCCGCGGCCCTGTATCCGGCGCTGTGGCTCCTGACCGCAAATTCCTTTCTGCTCGATCGCGCACTGAACTTGTAACTTTCATAACTTTCTACTCCGATGTCCTATCGACGAACGGTTTGTTGCGTTGGGAACTAGACTCCACGAACTACGTACTAGGCCTTTGAAACACCTAGGAACTCCTAATGCAACTGGACATAAACCGCCTCAAAGTTGACTAAAACCCGTCCGAAATATTCTGTCAACCTATCTTTCTAAAATTTAAATCTTAATTCCTTTCGTACGTTCTCATAAGCATAACCTGAATTACGGGGTGTAACATTCTCCCCCCCTTAAAAACATTCGTCCCGAATGTTCCTTCTATGTACAACAATACTTAAGCATAATTGCCAAATTAAAAACTAACAAGCAGGAAAGCGGGTTACCTGGAGGTGTAGGGAATAAATGAGGATACTTCTTCATCATGTCCTCTTCTGCTTCCCATGTCATTTCCTCTCTGTTCTCATTCCGCCATAAGACCTTGACGGAAGCCACATCCTTTGTCCGCAGTTGCCTAACCTGACGATCGAGAATCGCTATGGGACTCTCCTCATATGATAACCCCTCTGTCACCTAGATATCACAAATCGGGTGCACTCTAGATGGATCTCCGATACACTTTCGCAACAAAGATATATGAAAAACTGGATGTACTGCCTCCAGATCGGACGGCAGATCCAACTCATAGGCAACCTTGCCTACCCTACGGACAATCTGGTAAAGCCCAATGTACCTTGGGCTAAGTTTCCCCTTCTTCCCAAATCTCATCACGCCCTTCATGGGTGATACCTTCAGGAAGACCCAATCATCCCCCTCAAACTCCAAGTGTCGACGCCGATGATCTGCATACGACTTCTGTCGATTCTGAGCTGATAATAACCGCTCCTGGATAAGCTTCACCTTATCCACCGCCTGCTGAATTAAGTCCAGCCCGACTAACTGAACTTCTCCCACATCAAACCAGCCTATCGGTGACCTGCACTTCCGCCCGTATAAGGCCTCATAAGGCGCCATCTGGATACTAGAATGGTAGCTGTTGTTATATGCAAACTTTACAAGAGGTAAATGATCCTCCTAGATACCCCTGAAATCAATAACACAGGCCCTCAACATATCCTCAAGTTTCTGGATAGTACGCTCGGCCTGTCCGTCGGTCTGAGGATGAAACGCAGTTCTGAGACTCACCTGTGTCCCTAACCCCTTCTGGAAAGACCTCCAGAAGTTAGCCGTGAACTGGGATCCTCTATCTGAAATAATCGATATAGGAACTCCGTGCAGTCTCACAATCTCTCTGATATACAATCTAGCATAATCCTCGGCCGAAAAAGTCGTCCTGACTGGAAGAAAGTGGGCTGATTTCGTCAGCCTGTCGACAATAACCCAGATGGAATCATGCTTACTCTGAGTGTGAGGTAACCCTGTAATAAAGTCCTTATTGATCACCTCCCACTTCCATGTCGGAATATCAATAGCCTGCAATAGCCCACCGGGCTTCTGGTGCTCAACCTTGACCACGACAATTAGGACATCAGGCGACAAAACCCGCCACGCCCTCTTCGTGCCATCCCACCAATACGCATATCCGAGGTCATGGTACATCTTAGTCGACCGGATGGATATAATAACGAGCACCGCGTGTGTCTCCCGAAATCTGACGAAGTCCTGTCACATCGGGAACACACAACCGGCCCTCAAATCTTAGCACCCCATCAGGCGCTACCTCAAATAGACTCTTCTCCTCCCGAAGAGCTGCATCTCGATACCGTACCAACACTGGTACTCATACTGTCGCCTCTTCACCTCATCAACGATGGAAGACTCGGAAATCTCACGAACCCGTACCCCACTATCATCGGTATCGATCAATCGAACCCCAAGGCTCGCTAGCTGATGTAACTCGCGGACCATGCCCCTTTTCTCTGGCTGCACATCCGACAGACTACTCATCGATCTGCGACTAAGGGAATCTGCAACTACATTGCCTTCCCTGGGTGGTATATGATATCGACATCATAATCCTTAAGTAGCTCTAACCACCGTCTCTGCCGCAAGTCCAACTCCCTCTGGCTGAAGATATACTGGAGGCTTTTGTGGTCTGGTAAATATCCACATGAACTCCATATAAATAATGTCTCCAGATCTTCAAGGCATGAATCATTGCTGCCAATTCTAAGTCATGTGTGGGGTAGTTCTTCTCATGCTTCATGAGCTGTCGAGATGCGTAAGCTATAACTTTACCATGCTGCATCAGCACGCACCCAAGCCCGACACCCGACGCATCACAATAAACCACATATCCGTCTAAACCATCAGGAAGAGTAAGAACTGGGGCGGTCATCAATTTCTCCTTCAGTAACTGGAAGCTCTCCTCACAAGCATCCGTCCACCGGAACATAGCTTCTTTCTGGGTCAGCCTAGTCAAATATGCTGAAATGGAAGCAAACTTCTCCACAAATCTCCGATAATAACCCGCAAGGCCCAGTGCGCGCGCACTCGGTGTAGTGGTCTAGGCCAAGCCTCGATCGCCTCAATCTTTGTCAGACAACCCAATACCATCTACCGATAACATGCCCTAAGAAAGCCACGACGCCAACCAAAACTCGCGTTTCGAGAACTTGGTATACAATCGCCGGTCGAGGACTCGATCTGCCTCAAATGATTTGTATGGTCCTGTTCTGTGCGCGAATAAACCAGGATATCATCAATGAATACTATAACGAACATATCCAAGAATGGCTTGAACACCCGGTTCATCAAATCCATGAATACTGTTGGGGCGTTGGTCAACCCGAAAGACATCACCCTGAACTCATAGTGCCCATATCGGGTCCTGAATGCAGTCTATGGGATGTCTGCCTCTCTAACTCGCACCTGATGATAACCAGACCGCAGGTCTATCTTGGAGAAGCACCTCTCACCCTGCAACTGGTCAAACAAATCATCAATCCTGGGGAGGGGGTATCTGTTCTTGATAGTTACCTTATTCAGCTGCCTGTAATAAACACACATACGCAGCGTCCCATCCTTCTTCTTTATAAATAAAACCGGCGCTCCCCAGGGAGAAACACTAGGCCTGATAAAGCCCTTTTCCAGCAAATCCTTCAGCTGGTCTTTCAACTCCCTCAACTCAGCAGGTTCCATCATGTATGGTGGAATATATATAGGTCGAGTGTCTGGCGACATATCAATGCAAAACTCAATCTCCCTCTCAGGAGGGATACCCGGGAGATCGTCTGGGAATACGTCTGGAAACTCTCTAACAACCGGAACTGACTGAAGGTCTGGTATCTCGGCCTCGGTATCGAATACCCAAACCATATGGTAGATATACCCCTTCCGCACCATCTTCCTAGCCTTTAGGTAAGAAATAAACCTTCCCCTCGGCGACGCAGTATTCCCCTTCCACTCGATAACCGGCTCTCAGAAAGCGAACTGCATCAATCTCTCATACCCACATTGGCATAGCAAGACGCTAGCCAATCCATACCCATAATCACATCAAAGTCCGCGTATCCAACTCTATCAAGTCGGCCAGGTCTCGATGATCAGTATATAGTCACTGGGCAAGCCTTATATACCCGCTCAGCTACCACCAAATCACCTACTGGCGTAGCCACCTCAAAAGGTTTTATGGGCTCGGGCTCTATCCCTATTCTACCAGCAATATGAAGAGATATATAGGACAAGGTAGAATATGGATCTATCAAAGCATATACATCACAACATGAAACCAATAATGTATTGGCGACATCCGTGGCGCCTCCCAGTCTGGCGGTGGACATAACATAAATACGGTTCTGAGGACCGCTGGAACTGGGACCCCCACCACGACCCCTGCCGCGGCCTGTTGGTCCGTGATCACCGCCCGGGCGCATAATCGCCAAGACGAAGATCCAAAGAATCGACTTCGCTGAACCATAACACTCTCGCCGCCTCTGGTCGGACAATCTCTCTTCAAATAGCCCTGCTGGCCACAAGATTCCGAAGCCATACGACACTCGCCCGGGTGAGACCTACTGCATCGAACACACCGAGATGTGGGTGGCCTCGATCGATGACGGTCTCTGCCTTCCTGAAACCCCAAAACCCGAGCCACGACCGCCGCAGATGCCCGGTGATCAACCTCCCGCCAAAAATCGGAAGGGCACTGCTGTGGTGAAATGTGGATCTAGTCTGCCTGAGGTTGTCGCCTCAGCGCCTCGAGACCTCGCTGCCCGCCTCTTGGGCTGTCCTGAGTCAAGCTGATCCTCCCTCTCTCCATCCTCTATCCCCTGTGCATACGCCTGCATCCTGGAAATATCCATACCTGGCTGAAGGGCCACCCCCAAGCATGCAGTAATCATATGACGGTCTAGCCCCATCACATAGCGATGAACTGCATGCTCGCCGTACATTCTGATGGTGTGCGCATACCGCCAATGAGTCAAACTCGTGTACTCACGATAGTCCTCCCATTCTGCCTCAAGGTCAAGAATCTATCCACGCGGGCTCTCCTCATCTCAGGAGGCAAAAAGTGATCCAGGAAGGCCTCTGTGAACTCCTCCCAAACAGCTGGAAGAGCACCCTCACCTCTAGACAGCTCCCATGACTCAAACCAGTTTAACGCAATATCGTGTAACCGGTAAGAGGCTAGCATGACTGACTCTGTCTCCAAGGCCCTAAGCACCTGCATAGTCCGCTGTAACTGCCGAATAAACTCCTAAGGATCCTCCTCAGATCTCGAACCATAGAACTCGGGTGGATGACAACCCATAAAATCCTGAATCCGTAAATTTTCGGCTCTAGGGTTGGCTACCTGCTCATGTCGGCGCTGCCCTGCTACTATGCTGGTCAATAACCGTATCTGCTCCCCGTAATCTCTATACTCAGCCCCTGGTTGTAGAACTGGAGGCTCAGGTACCGCGGTCTCAGTAGCCGCTGCTGCTGCCCCGAACTCTGCTGGGGCTGGCGATGTCGTGGAACTCGCCGGCCGAAGCATCCCCTCAGGTAAAGATTGGGCTTGTGCCTCTCAAGGCCCTACTTGCAGCCTCCTCACCGCTTGCCTTCTGGGCCGCGGTTTCCTTGCGTGGAGGCATAACTGATACATAAAAATATGTCAGAGGGAGTTCAACCTATAACACAACTCTATTGCACGATCTTAGAGTGAAAGAATGGAAACCAATCCTAAATATCTTGCAGCCTCCTGATTATAGATGTGGTGCACAACACACCGATAACCAAGACTCTACTAGACACGGTCTGTAGACACTTTCCGAGGACTAAGCGCTCACGATACTTTTGTCACGACGGCCACGCGACGCGATTACAGGCACCCTTCAGTATACGTCGAGAGAATAGCGGTGAACATACACAACACATAAACATGTTTGTTCCGCTGCTATTCTCTGATGTATACCTGAGAGGGGTGCCCAGGTAGGGCACCAGTCGCGTCCCAGGGTCGAGTCGTGACATTATTGCTCTTAATCCTCCTTTGTAGTCAATCTTGTTATCGAAAGATAGAAGGGTTCTACATTGGGGTTGAGTGTTTATATTACCTTAACAGGAGTATAAAACGACTTAGTTAACTTGCTATCTCAACATAGAAGATGAACCTTAATTATTTGCATTAACGAGTAAAGCGAGCGGATAGTCGAGGAGATTTGGAAGCCCTATTTCCACCATATCTGAAGTAAAGTAAAATAATTTAGTTAGAATCTATAATCATAGCTATAAACAAATCATCAAATTATCGGTCACAAAATAGATACTACAGAATAGAGGTTGGTAATTGGACACTAATCCCTGAGGACGATAACTCGGTCTTCTAGACTATATAACTTGTCACGATACGTGCACTTGCGTTTAGCGTGTGTATACATCACACATCAGTGAGCAACAAGTAATTGTTCATGCAAATAATTCTACCTAGTCGCAACTTCTTCTTAAAGTTTCCTATAAGGTAATCCACAATCATGACAAGTTTTTTTGCTCTTTGCGTCTTTATATTTTATTATCTTTAAAAATAAAGTTGATAGCAAATTATACTTTATCAAGAAATTTTTTAAAATGTTTTAGGTCGTCCTTTACAACTAAGTTATAAATATGACATGCACATCTAACATGAAAAATATGGGAAAAGGATGGAGCCAATCGAGTTTTTAAAATGTTTACAACATAATCGTTAGAAGTAACATTATCTAATGTAATAGTCATAATTTTATCAGTAATTCATAATATTCACTAATTTCATGAATATTTTTTAAAATAAAAACTCTATCGTGTCTTTCATCAATATATATATATGTTAATATACGTTTTTGCATAGACTAATTGTGATCTATCCAATGACATGTTACAGTTAAATAATCATTAACGATAGTACTACGACCTATGTCAGAAGTGATAGTCACTTTGCCATTAAAATGATACAACGCATAGCGTAAATATTGTTGATATTCACGCGCAAATTTAAAAACATATCTTCTAATTGTTGATCTAGGAAAAACATTAAAAGCAGGATTATATGTTTCTCGAATGTAATGAATAAAATCAGGAGATGAAGAAAATGAAAAAGGCAAACCCTCTACATAAACTAATTTTGCTAAATTTTTCTGATCTTTGTGTTTATCATATTTCGGACCTATAACTCCCCCTGTCATTGGGTTAATTCAACCCTATACTTGGTCGGGGATACTATGTAAACCTTGTCCCGACTAAGAAGACATTTGCACACTTATTTTTTCAGCCAATTATTGGTTATACCTTGCTTTGTGAGAGTTTTCTACATGTCTCATTAAAACCTCATGTCCCACCTTGACCTTTTTCAATTTTAAATTTATAATCTTTGCGATAAATTTTACAAATAGCTAGTTGATTAGGAATGTCCCTTTCAAAAAAATATCATGCATGTCATTTTAATTTTTGTTGTTTTTGTCCTTTTCTCATAATATGGGGAATATGAGAGATTTCAATTTCAGTCTGAGACTCAGTATGATCCTGAGGTGGAGGTGCACTAGTGGATGTATTATCTAAATTATCTTCTAATCCATTTTCTAAATCAAAATCTGGTTCAGATGCAGAATATACCTCATGATCTAATGATATATTAATATTAACATTAAAAAGATCAATTTCATCTACATGAGTCAAATCATCGTAATTAGGATTTCTAGAAGATGCACCTTATCCCTGTTACCCTAATACCTCTACCAGAAAAAATGTCCACCTCGTTCCATTATAATTATGCAAATAAATAATTAAAGTTATTGAAATTAAGTACGATAATTAAAATTAAGTAACAATAATAATTTAAATAAAAGAAGAAACGAAGGTACCAAACGCCGACGTGTAATCGATGTTGAAAATGGAAACTTTACTCGATGATCCTCAAGCTAGTTGTCAACTTCACTCTCTTTTTTGAACTTTAATAGAAATTAGCAAATGAAATATAATATCTAGTGTGCAATTTAGACTTGTAGAGAGAGAGAGATTAGAGAGATGATAGGAAGATTTGTGAAAAAAATGAAGAGGAAAATGATGTATTTATAGTTGAGAAATAAAGTTAACGTGTAAATATACTAACTTAGGGGTTAAAAGTAAATATTAAGAGGGTAGGAGGTTTATGGGGTGTGGGGGCCAAAATGGTCGTTACTAGTCGTTGCCAACGGCTAAAATTGAAAGTTGTCGTTTGTGCAACGATAGTTTATGCAACGATAGTTTATGCAAAGGGGGTGGGATGGGTTGGGTCGGATCGGGATGGGGTGGGACGGGTTGGGTCGGATAGGGATGGGGCGGGACGAGTCATAGTCCTGTCCCGAGTTTGAACCTGTTACCGACATTTTTTATCAAGTATTTTTAAAAGGAGGTCGGGTCGAGACGGAACGGGTACCTAGATAGGTCGGGGCGGGATCGGGCCGTCTCGGCCCACTGGACAACCTTAGAGAAAGCCATTTAGATTTAAAGCTAAGTAATGGGATCACTATGTTTAAGAGATTAGGTCAAGTTAATGCGACCACCTTTAGTATTTAATTGGAAATGAGGTTTTAGGTTCAAATATCGTGTGAGGCGTTTGGTTCAAATTTTTAAATCTTCTTTTTGTTGTAAAAACTGTTTTAAAAACATTTATCATCATAACTTGGCATTTCAAAACATAATAATAAAATAGATCATTTAGACAGACAAGTGTAGACTCACGGTCAAACCAAGTCTACACTTGACTAAAGAAGTAACTTATTAGAACCACAAAAGTATAATAAAGATATATATTAAAATTTAACGGGATTTAATATACCTACATTTGAAAGGTGAGAGCAAAAAACATGTGATTATAACAACAGGAAACATTCACTAATTGGGGGACTAACTTTGGTATAGAAACTGAAATGATGCAACTTCAAAATGGACATAACTATATTCATCTCATTTTACAATGTTACACCTTTACAGGGCACTGCTACATTTGGTGCACATATTGTATAACCATCCTCTTTTATATGTGCGTCTATTGAACACTGTTCCCCAACTAGCTTGGGATTTGATGGAGCTGTTGTACTGAACACTGTATGATCAGTCCGCGATGTCCCCCTTCGAAGAGTTTTGCTCACCTGCTTACTTAAGAATCAACAACAACAACATATCACAAGTGGGGTCTGGGGATGATGGGGTGTACGCATATCTTACTCCTATCTTGAGAGAGGTTGTTTCTGATAGACCTCGACTCGAGAAAAATGTTTTTTAAAAAAAAGAAACTCACTGTTGCAAGACCAAAGTGGCATAGATTAGCTCATTCCATGCATCGGGGACTCCCGGTAGACACCAATGGCTACAACCTTTCTTTGCCCTTCTACCACCAGTAGCAACCTTCCCATAAACTGATGGGTGCCCATCCTTGCGGAAATTTGTTGACTGTGTTATGTTTAAAAGGACTACTGGCCGCTGCATTTCCTTAATCACCTCCTCCACTATTTTCATTTTCAAAGGGTAGTTTCCAAGGATGGCCCCGGTCGAAACAGGTTCAGAGTCTCTTTACTACAACTTCCACCTGAATCCCAATCTCCGCCTCTGTATACAAAGATTTAAACATTAAGGGGTTGTTGAGTTGTTGGCTAGGAAGGAGTTATACATGTATTAAAACCAGCATAACTAATAGTATCATGTTTGGTAGCTTTTTACTTGTTGTACGGCGTTGGTTACCAATTTACAATCCCGCATAGCTAATACATGTATAAGTTATGAGGGACTCTATGTATTATTTATGTCGTAGAGTAGAAGATGAAATAACTAATACATGAATAATTAAACCCTGCATATTTAATCCCTACATATCTAATTCCTGCATTACTAATACCTCATACCTGCATAACTCTAACCAGCAACCAAACAACCCGTAAGCAAATTTAAACCATGTTTGACAAATTTGTAGAATACCATTTCCTGATTGGCATAAAATTACACAGAACATGCACACCAATCAATTTTATATCATACAACCAAATGGAAAAGCTATTTAAGGCCAATCTTGATGAGTATAGCTATAAATGTAACGAGACGAGCTTTTGGTTTCAAAATTTTCTATTGTGAAAGCAACAGTAAGTACCTGTAGTGAGCTGAAGAGTAGCCACGATATATAATCAACTTTTCATGACTCATATTTTCATCAATTCACTTAGCCCAGGTCTTCAATGCTCTCCTATAAGCTTCAACATCATCAAATTTAGGGTATATACGGTCACCTTCTTTATAATAATTTTCCTGCACCAACAAAACCCTTATTTTAGATGCCCCTGCAGCTCCATCTAGTCAAAGTAGAAAAACAAAAGAACTGAGAATAATGTATTTTTAGCTAGCTGTGAGTTACATATACAATGGAAAATTAATGTAAGAGATTGTGTCACAGAAACCGGTTAGTTTATAAGGATTATAGCCTTGAAGTAAGCTATAATGCTCAGATCACTATAGAATGATAAGTCAAATGATCTTCCTACTCAAAAAACAAGTGAGGAAAGATAAAGAGAAGATAATTCTTATGTTCTAATGACAATAATTGCATATATGTTGCATCTCAGCAGAGATATTGTAAGGGGGGAAAAACACACCCTCTGGCAGTCTTTCCGTGAGTCCACCAATGCCCCGTATTGAAGATAAGAATGTCAGCTCCTTTCCAACGATTAGATGTTTTGTCGATGCGATCTATTGATAGAGTTGGATTTGAGCTTCCTTGAGGATTGATAATAATGGATTCTCTTTCGGATAGGAAGGCTGGAATGCCAACAGGCGTCTATTATTGAATTCACCCGACCAGAAGTACTCCTTCTCTAACAAGGAAGTGTGAGCGCACAAATTCAACTGTGCAGTTATAATCCTGCAAAACATAATATATTATTCCTCGCTGGTAGAAGCTTTTGCATCATTTAATCATTTTAAGTTACAGAAATATACCAGACAGAACGGTCACTCAATTTTCTTGCCTTCAAATAATCGACCACAAAAATAACAACTGATTCAAGTATACACACATAATACATAAAAAGAAGAGATCTTCAATTGATACAAGTGGTGTCAGTTTAGCTAGAATGTAATCTTAATAAATGTATACGCAAAATCACCTCAAATTTGAAAACATAGTAGCCTCTTCCTTTTGTTATCTTATATCCATGGATCTCGTACATTTTACTCTTATTAGTGAGGCCTTCACGAAAAAGGCAAAGGAGAGATTCAAACTGGTTCCGGTTCATTGAGTCTCCAACCAGCATCAGCCGCTTTCCTTTCAATCTCTCCAAAAAATCTGATGCACTAAACCTACAAAAATATAACAGGTTTAAGGATAAAATTTCTATAAGTAGTCCCCTGAATTAGCAAATGACCGGCAATTATAAATGAGATGGAAAAGTTTTATCATCGCATGATTCAGCAGAATAGTTGATGGTAAGTCAAACCTATAGGTATATATTACAAGAGATTAGTGAGACTGTCATACCTTCTCCAGTTGCAAGAAACAAATATATCAACATTAGACAACATTTGTTTATGAAGATGATACTAAGACACCTTGAACACAGGAAAAAGAAATTGTCTGGTGACTCTTAGTTCAGGTTGAAATGTAGAGCACACCATTTGACACACGCAACTTGTACTAAGTCGAACTCCATCCTAAGTATTTTTAACTAAAACTATTATTTAGTCTTACAACATGAAGAGAAGAGGTTTATTACACAAACAGGATTATAGCACTGGCAACACAACATAAAAACAAGAGTACATCCTTTAGAAATAGTCAACCAAATGTCAAGTGTAGATACTCATCTATACGTTCCAATTTCCTCTAACAGTCGAAACCTATAACAATTATTAACTCTTTATCTTAACTGTTTATCTATTATAGTAGCAAGTTTACCCTTTACTAATTTGAAAAAAGAAATATATTTATAGTGGTAGAACATTTGCATTAATTATCTTCCAATTAAAAGAATTGCAGACATTACAACTTTTTGGGGGAATTTACCCAAGTTATCTTTCGTTCCTGACCTCCTTCCATTTGTATTATCCTCTACATATCAGACACACTTCCAGCAGTTGGTTCAAATATGATTTCCACTAGAATGGTAAAAAGCCAAGCTATTCATGGGTTTCTTATTAAAACAGCACAAGCAGAAGTTCCAAACTTGGACTACAAAACCGTCTCTTTCTTCAAGAGTTGAAATCTTCCTTTGACCACAGACCTCAACCATCTCTTTCTTTGAAAAATTGCAAATCTTCATTGACAACCGGCCTCACAATAAGACAGAATATAATATTTTGTGGAAACCAGAAACTTTTGGTCCAGCTTAGGAGGAAGAATTCATTCTGTCAAATGATAATTAGAATTTGTCCCAGAGAACTTACATTGCACTTCACTCTCCATTAAGACTATGGACCCTACTCAAACACAGAGCTACGATCGAAAATATTCAAATATATGATCTCCCTTTTACTTTACAAATATTTTAATAATAATAATGATGATCATTATCAGCATCAGCATCTCGTTTGTTGTTCTTCTAATAGGGTACTTGGGTTGGTATAAAACTATAGACCGTGATCAAGTTGGTAACTAAGCACAATGTAGGAAATCAATATGAAAAGTATAACAACCTCCTTGACTATACTAGAAATGGAAGCACAAATGTGGAAAACATCATGGAGCTGTCAATGATGTCCCTTTCACCAGAGAGAAAAAATAGAATATTACTGTTTCTCTTTATCAATGCACATGATCCAAAAACGAGAAACGTTACACCTATCTTTGATTCCCTAGTGGGTTGCACTCAATGTCCTTCAACAGTGGAAATTTACAGCAACTTAGGTTTAGGAAGGTGCTATAAATGCTATCGTATCACATCTCAATATTGCTACTCCCTCTGTCCTTTTTAATCGGTCACAAAAAGAATGTCACATTTCTATAATTAGAAACAATTTAACTTTGAAATTCCTCAATTATCCTTAATGAAATGATTTATAGGCACACGATTGTCTTAGGTTTGTTTCAAACCACATATTTCAAAAGTCAAACATTTCTTTTTTAAACTTTGTGTCAAGTCAAATGTTGTCACATAAATTTGGACGGAAGGAGTATTATTTAAGGAAGAACTCCGAAGCAAAGCTTGTAAAGTTTCATGGACACAGATTTAATGCCACATCTTCAAACATTATGGTACAAAAATCTAGTTGGAGTATAAAAGCACTAGTAAAGAATTTGAAAATGTTGCAGGCATCCATTTGATAGCCCCTTATCGGGTTTAACCGGTTTCGGACCGGTTCACCTGACTACCGGGCCAACCGGTCCGGTTCATTATCGGATTTCAAGTCGGCCCGTGCGGGTCCGGGTCTGAACGGGGCCTACCAGTCCTGTTTTTTTTTTAAAATTTTCTAGTATTTATTTTCTACAATGTAAACTAAATTCAATTTAAATATGTAATATAATAATATAATATATAATATAGTTTTATATATTAAAATTAAAACTTTAAAGTTAACTTTCTATTTTATAATTTATAACTTTTTACTTTATACTTTATAGTTTATAACTTTATACTTTATCTTTATTTTATAGTTTACTTTATATTACTGTTATAGTTATATTTTATAGTTTATAACTTTATATTGTAATTATACTTTTATTAATTTATTAGATTAGTAGATATAAGTTAACAAATAAGTTGTTATACCCCGTATTTCCAGAGTATGTACGTAAGGGAATACGTACAAAAAGTTTGGCCTTAAAGTTTAGGCCTTGGACGTTTTTTTGGGCACAACTCACAAAACAAATAGTTTTCCGACGAAACGTTTCCACAGCTTTCGTAGGGTAAATTCCGGCTATGCCATTTCTAATTTTTGCGGATTTTTCCGAGAGACGTAACACTTTGGACCAACGAGAGGGCGACACTTGTCACCCTCTCATTGATGGATGTTACACGGCAATAGGGCCGAATGGATGGCCATCCTTGTCATGTAGTTGGTAGGATATTTTGTGTGCAAGTTGGCCAATGACACTTGCCCTAATCTTGACCTTACACTTGCCTAGCACTTGGCTAAATCTTGGCCATTGGTTGGCCATGTCTTGACCTATAAATACCCCTTAAGATGAAGAGTTCTTCATCCACAAATTCCTTTCCAAGTCTTGAAAATCCTCTCCTCTCCTCTGTAGCCTTTTTCGCCCAACACCCCTTTGAGTGAGCTTGCCGAGGCAACCCTCCCTAGCCTAGCCGAAATCTACCCCCTCCCTCGTAGAAAAGTTGCCTTCTAGTATTGTTATAATGCCCAAAATACCCTAGCCCAAATCCCTTAGTACTTAGTAGAAGTTGTAAAGAACTTCTAAGGTTTCTCGAGCTACCAG
Source organism: Przewalskia tangutica (assembly GCA_029844215.1). Lineage (NCBI taxonomy): Eukaryota > Viridiplantae > Streptophyta > Magnoliopsida > Solanales > Solanaceae > Przewalskia > Przewalskia tangutica. The sequence goes on from CM056722.1 coordinate 135,751,271, forward strand.
AGCGCATAACTTAGAGCTAAACCTTGCTCAGCGCGACTTTTATCTAGGATATTATTGGGCTTACCGAGGTAATAAACTTGTCCTTCTTTGTAATTAGAGAATACATCTTGTAGAAGTATAGAGATAAGTATAAATACTTAGAAGGATATTAAAGAATAGAATTGAATTATCACAGTAGAAGGGTTTTAAAAGAAGAATAATCGAATCAGATTTTACATGGGACTGTTTTCACATGAGACTTGAGTAGCTCACGGGTAGGAAGTCTGCCCAATTTTCCGTAGGATATAGAACCTCTGCTTAGAATCGTTTACAAAGTAGTCAACGCGTTGATAGGCGTGTTCGACTATTATAGTGATTCTCTGCGCGACATATTCGACTTGGCGGTGGTTTTCACTGAGAAGGTATGTGATTCTTCCTAAAGCATGATATTTTACAATATATATGTAGTACGGTAGACGCGTACGTGTTAATCGAATAATAACTACGGCAATGTCTTTGACTTAAGCACGAATAATACTTACGAATGCCTCACTGCTTAAGCCCGAATAATAAAGATCCAAAGCATTTCAAAAGAATATCAATCATTTTTAATGTAAGAGAACTAATTGGTTTTTAAAAGCGAAGCTTAAGAGTTATACTAGCTTTATGGGAAGTTAAGTATAACCACTTAAGAATGATAAAAGAAACAGCTTTGCCTATGTTTATAACGGACTTATATTGAATTGTGAAAAGAATAATAAGATGATTTGATAAGTAGACATGATATGATGCTATGTGTGTGTTAGTCTTTGTAACGCTTGTATAAGAAAGTATTTTGTTGTGCTTATGTTGTTTAACGATGTTGTTATGTTAGTGTAATATCACTCACCTCTTGACATATTACAGGGGTTAAGTCGCCTCCACGCGGGGTAGACTCGGTGCAGGACCATGATTCGAGAATACCTCATGCGGTCCAGGGACCTATGCGCGAGCTACGGAGTTCCGTGTTAGTGATGCGGGGTTATACCTCACGCGGTCTACGTGGCCACGGACTACGAGTCGGGGCGACGCCGAGGAGTAGCTACCCTCGACGCGGGGTTATGTACTTACGCGCCTATGTGAGTGGCCTATGCGACTACGAGTCCGTGATTAGGCTTGCATGGTGATACTACGCAATTGGCCCGCTCGATCATTCGCAGCCTAGAAAAGACATGTTACGCTTACCTATTGTTGCTCTTGTTTGTGATGTGGCACTATGCGGTTTCTCGTTGTTTCATACATATTTGTAAACCGGTTTTAAAATGATATGTTTTCATTTAAGTACTTTACGCTGCATACTTAGTACTGTTGTGATCGACTCTCTTCGGCCGCGTTCATGCCGCAGTAAGGGCAGCAGTGCTAGATCCGCATCCTTAGGATCTTTGCGTTGGTGTCGTGAGCTCCATCTTCTCCGAGGCTCTACCGCTGGGTATGCTCTCCCGTTGTAATTAGTTTTGTTCGCCAGGTATGGCGGCCCCGCCCCGCCATAGTTGTTTACTTCCTGCAGGTCTGTAGTCTGTACTGGGATGTAATCGCAAAAACTTGGGTTATATATATACGCCGAAAGGCAAGCTTTTCATCGATAAATTGTGTCTCATTTTACAAATCGTTTCATGTCTTGTTTTATATTTCCGCTGATTTTCTCTCGATGTATGATCGCCGTGCGGGTAAGGCACGATCCACGCCCGAACGGTCGTGACAAAAGTGGTATCGAGCGCTTAATCCTCGGAAAGTGTCTGCATCGTATCTAGTAAGTCTTAATTATCGGTGTGTGCACCACACCAATAATCGTGAGGCTATAGGATATTTAGGATTGGTTTCCATTCTTCATTCGAGATCGTGCCTTAGTCGTGTTATAAGTCGGACCCTTCTAACATATCCCTTTTTCTCAGAATGCTTATGCCCACGTAAGGCAACCCGCCCGTGGCGGCAAGGCGTGGAGATGCTAGTGGGACACCTAGAGTCACGAGGGCTCGCCCGCCTATACCAGACGGCGAGTTCTACGACGCCGCCCCAAAGAGACCACAGACCCACACCTCCCGCCCCACACCGCGGAGGAGTTAGGGTACAAGGAGATGGCCCCATCGGCCAGATCGTGGCTGCATACGAAGACAGTGGATGCGCAGTTCAGCCTGGGCCCCAGTCGTACCGTGGTTCACCCGAGGCAGAGTTTGAGGCTACGAGACTTCGAGTTGTAGCCCGCCGTAGTTTTACTGTCGAGGCCGGAGGATGATCCGCAGGAGTTCATCCGTCTACACATGAGGATTTTGAGAGTGATCGGGCGTCGAGACCGAGTCCGTGATCTTTGGTTCACATAGGCCGCGTGATACCGCGATCGATTGGTTTGATTCATGGAGTTATCCCGGGAGAGCACGCGTCCCACTACTGGGATGAGTTCTCGAGGCTTTCTCACTCACTTCTTGCCTCCACGATGAGGAGCGCGGCCGATAGATTTTTACCGCCGAGGCGAGGACGACCGCCGTGAGTACAATGTCGAGTTTGATTCATTGGCTCGATATGTCCCAGCGTTGGTAGCAGATATGGAGGATAGGTGCACCGCCACGCCACCGGGCCGATGATTATATGGCCGAGTCATATGCGGGTGTTTCTTCACCGTATGGACATTACCCGCATGCAGCTCATGCTCTTGGATGTGAGCGTAGACCGACGGGTTGACAGCAGCAGGTTAAGACCAGACGGCAGGTCTTTTGGTGGCTATCGTGGTGGCGGCCTCGCAGCTAGCCTAGATTTGCACCACACCACTCAGAGCACTCGCACCATCCTCAAGACAACCAGATATTCGAGGCGCATCAGGCCCCGGGACTTGACGCCCGAGCGAGGCTTCGCCGACGGACCACCCTCAGTGTGCCGATGCGGTAGATCCCACTTCGAGCTATGGCGCTACGGGAGCTTGTTTCGCCAGGGCCAGCAGGTCACTATCGAGGAATCTGTCAGGCCAAGGCGATCGATAGTAGGGTCACCTACAGTTCTTTCGTCGTCTTCTTCATCCCCGACAGCTACTCGCCCCGAGGCAAGGTACTCATGGACCAGCAGTCGCGGCAGAGGTCATGGCGCGGGTCCAGTTCTAGCGGTCCTCAGAACTGCATTTATGCTTTATCCAGCCGACAGGATCAGGAGGCCTCACCTGATGTCGCCATGTACCTTATCGCTCGGGTTTGATGTATGCTTTGATAGATCCGGGTTCTACTCGCCCCATATATCTCCCTTGTTGCTAGTAGGATAGGGATAGAGCACGAGTCCATAGACCCTTTCGAGGTAGCTACGCGATGGTTATTCGGTGGTAGCTCGGCGGGTATATAGAGCTTGTCTGTGACCATTTACGCCGTCGCACCTAGCCGACTTGATAGAGTTGGATATGATTGATTTCGACGTGATCATGGGTATGGATTGGCTAGCTTCTGCTACGCCAATGTAGACCGCAGGGAGAGAGTAGTACGTTCCGCTTTCTGAGGAGCGGTTGTTGAGTGGGAGGAGCACGGTATCGCCGAGGGTAGGTTTATTTCCTACCTCAAGGCTAGGAAGATGGTGCGAAGGGGTATATCTACCATCTCGTCGGGTGTTTGATCTCAAGGCTGGTACCAGATTTTCCGCGGGCCCAGTGGTCGAGAGTTCCAGACGTGTTTCCAGACGACCTCGGGTATCCTCCCGAGAGGAGATTGAGTTTTGTATAGACATATTGCGGACACTCGACCTATTTCCATTCCGCCATACGTAATGGCACCGCCGAGTTGAGAGAGTTGAAGGATCGGCTTAGGGATTTCTTTGGAGAAGCGGCTTCATCGCCTAGTGTTTCTCGGGAGCCGGTATTGTTCGTGAAGAAGAAGGACGGGACGCGCACGCGTGTGTTGACAGCGGTGAACAAGGTGACCATTAAGAACGATACCCCCTTCCCGTGATTGATGATTTGTTCGACCAGTTGCGTGGCGAGATGTTTCTCCAAGATTGATCTGCGATCGGGCTATCATCAGTGCGAGTCGAGAGGTGGATGTCCTCAGATCGCATTCGGACCCTGACGCATTATGAGTTCGTGGTCATGTCTTTTGGGTTGACCAATGCTCGCGGTATTCATGGATTTGATGAACCGAGTGTTCAAATCATTTTTGGACACGCTTGTGATAGTGTTCATTGATGATATCTTGGTTTATTCTCGCCAGAGCGAGCACGCGGAGCATTTGGCGACTGTGGCCGATGCTTCTCAGACTGAAATGCACGCCAAGTTTTCCAAATGTGAGTTTTGGTTGACTTCGTGGCTTTTCTTGGGCATATTGTCGGGCTGATGGCATCCGAGTGGATACGCCAAGATCGGCGATCGAGGACTTGCAGACTTACTACTCCGACAGAGGTTCGCAGTTTACGGGCCTTGCAGATATTATCGCGGTTCGTGGAGAAGTTTGCTTATCTCGCACCATTGACTAGGTGACTCGTAAGGCAACCAAGTTTGATGGATCGATGCTTGTGGCGAGGTTTCGATTCTTGAAAGAGACCGACGACCGCCCGCTTCTTACTCTTCCGCAGGTCCAGACGATTATGTTGTGTATTGCGATCGTCGGGCATCGGGTTGGGATGTGTTGATGCGGCATGGAAAGGTTATAGCGTATGCATCCCGACAGTGAAGAAACACGAGAGAACTACCCCACCCACGATTTGGAATCGGCGGTGATTCACGCCAAGATCTGGAGGCACTACTTGTATGGGGTTCATGTGGATATTTATACGCACCACAAGAGCCTCCAGATATCTTCACGAGGAGCCGAACTTACGACAGACGGTGGTTAGAGTTGCTTAAGGATTACGATGTTGATATCCTGTACCACCCGGGAAGGCCAATGTTGTGGCGGATGCTTAGTCGTGGTCGATGGGAGCCTATCGATGTGCAACTAGAGGAGGGGCATGGTTCGTGATTTGCATCGATTAGCGAGCCTTGGTGTCCGCTTGATTGATTACGATAGCGGTGGGGTTAGAGTTCGTGAGGTTGCCGAGTCTTCCATCGCCGGCGAGGTGAAGAGGCAACGATTCAAGGATCCACTTTGATTCGATATCGTGATACAACTCTTCGTGAGGCAAGCGGTCCTTTTGAGGTAGCACCGACGGGTGCTAAGGTTCGAGGGCGAGTTGTGTGTTCCGGATGTTTCAGACTTCGCAGCGAGTTCTTGGGAAGCACACGCAAGCGTTACTCTATCCATCCGTGGTCGACCAAGATGTACCACGACCTTAGATCCGTATTGGTGGGATGGCTTGAAGAGGACGTTGCGAGTTCGTAGCTCGGTGCGTGTTGTCGCCAGTGAAGGTAGAGCACCGAGGCACGGTGGTTTGTTGCGACGATTGAGATCCCGACCGGAAGTGGGAGGTAATCAACATGGATTTTATCACGGGATTACCTCGCACTCGGAGGAGACATGATTCTATATGGGTTATCGTCGACAGTCGACGAAATCAGCCCACTTTCTTCCCGTCAGACGACTTTTTCAGTGAGGATTATGCCGCACTTTACATCCAGAGATTGTCGATCGCATGGAGTCCCTATTTCGATCATATCGCATGAGGAGCCCATTACGCTAACTTCGAGGTCTTTCCAGAGGTTTAGGACGCAGTGAGCACGAGTAATCGCATTCCATCCACGCATGCATCGGACAGCCGAGCGCACTATCCGGACTTCGAGGATATCTGCGAGCTGTGTTATTGATTTCGAGGTAGTGGGAGGATCATTTGCCTCTAGTTGAGTTTGCATACAATAATAGCTACCACCCAAGATTCGATGGCGCCATGAGGCCTTGTATGGGAGGAAGTGCATCGCCTATAGGTTGGTTCGATGTGGGCGAGGTGCGGCTGGTAGGACGATTTGGTGCAGTGCGTGGATAAGGTGAAGCTTATCCAGAGAGGTTCTTGGCGATACCGTAGTCGGCAAGTCATACGCAGATCATCGTCGTCGGCATCCGAGTTCGAGGTTCATGATTGGGTTTTCCTAAAGGTGTCACCATGAAGGTGTGATGAGATTCGGAAGAAGAAACTCACCAAGGTATATTGGGCCGTTTCAGATTGTCCGCAGGTAGGCAAGGTTGCCTACGAGTTGAATCTGCCGTCCGATCCGGAGGCGGTCATCCGGTGTTTCATGTTTCTATCTTTGAGAGATGTATCGGGATCCATCTAGGTACACCGATTGACGATGTCCAGTGACCGAGGTTATCGTATGAGGAGATTCCCATAGCGATAGTCGATCGTCGAGTTAGGCGTCTGCGACCAAGGACGCGTGGCTTCCACAAAGTCTTGTGGCGGAACGAGCTCGGGGAGGAGATGACGCGTAAGTCGGCGAGGACATGAGGCGAAGTATCCTCACCTATTCCCCACACCTCCAGGTAATTCACTTTCCTACTTGTAAATTTTCATTATCGTTTATGCCTAAGTGTTGTTTTGTGGCCGTGTGTGGCGTTTGCAAACTGTAAAGTTATGAAGAACCTTATCGTTATCTGTCTTGGGAAGGAACATTCGGGACGAATGTTTCTAAGGAGGGGAGAATGTTATACCCCGTATTTCCAGAGTATGTACGTAAGGGAATACGTCAAAAGTTTGGGCTTAAAGTTTATGCCTTGGACGTTTTGGGCACAACTCACAAAACAAATAGTTTTCGACAAACGCGTTTCCACGACTTCGTAGGGTAAATTCCGGCTATGCCATTTCTAATTTTTGCGGATTTTTCCGAGAGACGTAACACTTTGGACCAACGAGAGGGCGACACTTGTCACCCTCTCATTGATGGATGTTACACGGCAATAGGGCCGAATGGATGGCCATCCTTGTCATGTAGTTGGTAGGATATTTTGTGTGCAAGTTGGCCAAGGACACTTGCCCTAATCTTGACCTTACACTTGCCTAGCACTTGGCTAAATCTTGGCCATTGGTTGGCCATGTCTTGACCTATAAATACCCCCTTAAGATGAAGAGTTCTTCATCCACAAATTCCTTTCCAAGTCTTGAAAATCCTCTCCTCTCCTTGTAGCCTTTTTCCCAACACCCCTTTGAGTGAGCTTGGCCGAGGCAACCCCTCCCCCTAGCCTAGCCGAAATCTACCCCCCCTCCCTTGGTAGAAAAGTTGCCTTCTAGTATTGTTATAATGCCCAAAATACCCTAGCCCAAATCCCTTAGTACTTAGTAGAAGTTGTAAAGAACTTCTAAGGTTTCCTTGGAGCTACCAGAGCGTCTGACTTAGAGCTAAACCTTGCTCGCGCGACTTTATCTAGGATATTATTGGGCTTACCGAGGTAATAAACTTGTCCTTCTTTTGTAATTAGAGAATACATACTGTAGAAGTATAGAGATAAGTATAAATACTTAGAAGGATATTAAAGAATATAATTGAACTGTTATCACAGTAGAAGGGTTTTAAAAGAAGAATAATCGAATCAGACTTACATGGGATTGTTTTCACAATGAGACTTGAGTAGTTCACCTGTAGGGAAGTGCTGCCCAATTTTCCGTAGGATATAGAACCCTCTGTTTAGAATCGTTTACAAAGTAGTCTGAGCGTTGATAGGCGTGTTCGACTATTATAAGTGATTCTCTGCGCGACATATTCGACTTGGCGGTGGTTTTCAAGGTATGTGATTCTTCCTAAAGCATGATATTTTACAATATATATGTAGTCGGTAGACGCATACGTGTTAATCGAATAATAAATACGGCAATGTCTTTGACTTAAGCTGAATAATACTTACGAATGCCTCACGCTTAAGCCCGAATAATAAAGATCTGAAAGCATTTCAAAAGAATACTGAATCATTTTTAACAGAAGAGAACTAATTGGTTTTTAAAACAAAAGCTTAAGAGTTATACTAGCTTTATGGGAAGTTAAGTATAACCACTTAAGAATGATAAAAGAAACAGTTTGCCTATGTGTTTATAATGCACTTATATTGAATTGTGAAAAGAATAATAAGATGGTTTGATAAGTAGACATGATATGATGCTGTGTTAGTGTCTTGTAACGTTTGTATAAGAAAGTATTCTTGTTGTGCTTATGTTGTTTAACGATAAGCTGTTATGTTAGTGTAATATCACTCACCTCTTGACATATTACCGGGGGTTAAGCTGCCCTCCGATGCGGGGTAGACTCGATGCAGGACCATGATTCGAGAATACCTCATGCGGGTCCAGGGACCTATGCGAGCTACGGAGTTCGAGGTTAGTGATGCGGGTTATACCTCATGCGGTGCATGTGGCCATGCGGACTACGAGTCGGGGCGATGCCGAGGAGTAGCTACCCTCGATGCGGGGTTATGTACCTACGCGGGCCTATGTGAGTGGCCTATGCGACTACGGAGTCCGAGATTAGGCTTGCATGGTGATACTACGCAATTGGCCTGCTTGATCATTCGCACCTAGAAAAGACACATTACAGTTTACCTATTGTTGCTCTTGTTTGTGATGTGCACTATGCGGTTTCCTTCGTTGTTTCATACATATTTGTAAACTGGTTTTAAAATGATATGTTTTCATTTAAGTACTTTATAGTTTCGCATACTTACCTGTGCTCGACTCCTTCGGGGCCGCTTTCATGCCGCAGGGCAAGCAGGTGCTAGATCCGCATCCTTAGGATCTTTTGCGTTGGTGTCAGGAGCTCCATCTTCTCCGGAGGCTCTACTGTTGGGTATGCTCTCCCTGTTGTAATTAGTGTTGTTCGATCGAGGTATGGCGGGGCCCCCCCGCCATAGTTGTTACTTCCTTAGAGGTCAGTAGTCTGTTATGCATTGGGATGTAATCGCAAAACTTGGGTTATATATATATGCCGAAAGGCAAGCTTTTCATCAGATAAATTGTGTCTCATTTTACAACTGTTTCATGCCTTGTTTTATATTTCCGCTGATTTTCTCTGATGTATGACTGCTTGGGTGCCCGGGTAAGGCACCAGTCACGGGCCCCGGAACGGGTCGTGACATAAGTAATAACAAATTAACAACTAAATAGATAGTAAAATTAAAACTAATGATAAGATGTAAACTTTTGAACTTTCATAATGTTAATAAGAGTACATAATGAAGTAATAATAATTTTATTTACATATTATGCATCTTTCTTCCAAGTTCTTCGTAATCTATAGGTTGATTGAATTGGTTATGCTCCATAGCCTCTAAATCTGGAGTATTACTTCCAGTCCCTCCTCCGCTCCCGCCTCCGCTCCCGCCTTCCAAAATATTGTCTATTTCTTCATCTTCCGGAGAATTAACGTCTACACATCCTTGATTTCTTCTCTCTGATCTGATTCAATCCCTTAAGCAGACTAACACTTCTAATGTGCTTCCACCCAATGAGTGACGTGTGTCTCCTATTTGATCTCGTGCTTGGCTAAATGCACTTTCAGAAGTCACTGTTGAGATCGACACATTAAGAACATCTCGTGCCATCGCTGCAAGTATCGGGTATTGCCTTTTGTTATCCTGTCACCATTGTAAAGGGTCAAAACTTTTCTTCGGCTCCGCTGGCTTTTACAAATAAAATTGCATCTCATCGCAAGATCGACTTGTGGTTCCTTGTGTTGTAAAAGTTCTCCATATATCTAAAGATTCTTCATCGTCATCTTCATTGAATCCTGAAGGTGTAGACACAGAAGCAGAACTAGAAGGAATATTAGTAGCAGAGTTGTTGTTATCATGTAATGTAGCATAATATTCATATAATGTAGTTAAATTAGTATCAAGTTTACTTATGCAATCAAATGAAGACAGAGTTTCTGTTGTACCTACTTCCATATAAGTATATAAACTACATATTAAATTATGACAATCTACTTTTTTAATAGAAGGATTTAAGACTGCACCAATACAATAAATATCAGGAATAGGGAAAAAATATTTTTTAAAATTTTCAAACATAAGTGTAACTGCATCTTTATATTTCACATTTGATTTTAAACCATAAAGTAAATATGAAATTTCAGCTATATGAGCTAAAGCATTACAAACTGTTGGGTAATAAGATCCTGAAAATTCAACAGTTGCAGTGTAAAATTTACGTAAATTTTTTAAAAGTTCACCAATTGATTTTCAATGTTCGTCGGTTAACATATACATCACGTTCTTACAATGCGCATTTGCAACATGTGTTATGGGGTCTTTATACTTATAACATTCTTTTAACAATAAATAAGTATAATTCTACCGTGTAATAATCTCCTCTGGCATGAATTTAAGTCTCAAATTAAATTGTTTACATTTTTCTTTAAATTCTATAATTCTATTTTTCCTATTATTACCCTGAATAACTCCAACAGCTCTTTTGACAAGTTTTATTTCAGGTGAAAATAAATCAAGACCACTTTTAACAATTAAATTATAAATATGACAAGCACAACGAACATGAAATATATGAGGAAGTGGTGGTTGTACTTCCGCTTTTAAAAGATCTACGACAACAGTATTATTAGATGCATTATCAAATGATACACAAAATATTTTATTATAAAGATTATTTCTTTGGGCATAAGAACAAATAGTTTCGCTTATATATTTTCCAGTATGACTTTGATCCTCGTCATACGCAAAAGCAATAATACGTTTTTCCATTCTAAAATTTTCATCAATCCAATGACAAGTAATTGTTAAATAATCATAACCGTATAAAGCATGTCCAATATCTGAAGTAAAACTAACTAGGCATGGAAGGTTAACAAACAAATATTGTAAAAAAATAACATAATCATTATGAAGTCTAAAAATATCGGCTCTAGTAGTACTACGAGGAACACCTTTAAAAAAATGATTATATACTCTTTGAATATATGTAATTAAATATGAATAAGAAGGAAAAGAAAAAGGTAAACAACCTCCGACAATCATTTTTGCTAATTCAATGCGATCCTTTTTTGGATTGTACTTAGTCACCCCCCCAGTTAATGGATTAAGTTGTTGTTGACCGGGTTCTAAATCAAAGACAACATTCCATTGTGTCGTATGATCGATTTTTATATGTCTACCTTCAGTGTTCGTCCCCCCGTCACCACCCCCTGTCTTATGTTTATAAGTTCTCCCACAAATATTACATCTAACTTTATCAGTGTCCACAACTTTATCATAAAAGAGCCACACTTTACTCCTTTTTTTTCTTACTTCTGGTTCTGGTAAAGGAGGTCTACGACTACCACTAGCAGTACCAACATTGACAGAAGGAACACTAGTAGGTGTAGGAGGTTCATTTTCTTCAAGTTCAACAATATTATCTAATTGAACGTTATCATATTCATTATCTTCTATTCCAAAATCTTCTTGCATTTGATCATAATCTATATTTTGATTAGATGATGAAGAACCTATAGATTTTTTACCCCTTGAACTAGATTTACGGCGTAGTCCCGATAAATTTGCCCTTATCGAAGACATTATAAAATATTTAAATAATAAATAAATAAATATGACAATTTAATAAAATAATTAGAGAATGAAACGAATGTACCAAACTTCGGGATTCATAATTCAATTGAAACTCGAAGTCTTGCGTCTTGCTACTTTGAATTTGAAAACTAATAATAATAATAACTTGAAAATTGATAATAAAGATAATTAAGAGAGTATGAAAAATTGAGAATAAGAGAATTGAGAGAATTGTTGTGTGATAAAAATGAAAAAAATGTAGAGAAGTTATAGATTTTTTAAAGGGTAAAAATGTAATTAAAAAAATAATAAACAAAACAAAAAACAAATGAAAAAACGGTCGAAATGACCGTTGGAACCCCCCACCCCCCTCCCCAACGGTAACATTACCGTTTGTTTTTTTTTAATTTTTTTTTTGTGTTACCGGTCCGGTTAACCGGTTTCCGTTACCGGGTCTAATCGGTCCGGGCCTTACCGAGTATTAACATAACCCGTGCGGGTTGGGGTTGGGGGCCAACCCAACCCCCAACCCGGTAATCCCTTAACGGTCCGGTCCGGATCAGATTTTCTACCGGGTCAACCAGTCCGGTTCCGGGTCAACCCGGACCGTTAGACAGGTTTAGTATACACTCTACCCTCCTCCTCATACTCACTCCATGTGTGTGTCACAATTCCAATTTATTAAATATGCACAATTTCCTTCTTAATTAATATTAGTACAAGTTAGTTCTCTAAATTTATTTTAGTACTTTGTAGTAATTGTAACTCTAGCCCTTGTCTATAAAGAGAACATTGTAACGATCGTTTGGTCATTCAAAAATATTAAAAACCTAATTCTCTCTTTCTCCTCTCTTTCTTTCCCTTCTTCTCTATCGAATCCCTAGTAGCAGACTACCGATTCTGTTATAAATGGTATCAAAGCTCAGTTCGACGACGGAAGTAGGCATCTCACCGGAGATGCAAAACATCTAGGACATCTCACCGGAGATGCAAAACGTCCAAGATGAGATTCAAATGCTCAATCATGAATCAAATCGAATGTTCGAGAACATTATGGCAAGATTGAACACCATTCAGGCGAGGGGGTCAGCACCGGCTACTCCAGCAGCAAAAACAGCAACGACGACGAACTCGAATCCTAGTTCTCCGGCGATACTAGGAACCACAACGACAATAAGGGCATTAACAGAGGGAATACTACCAGTTCCAAGTCACAGTGAAGTAGAGAAGCAGAGGCAATCGGTCCTCAGAGAAATACACCGGAAGTTAGATCTATTATTGATGAGAATGATTCAGCGACAGTCTGGTGAACCACATGCGACACCAGCGGTGAATCAGGTGAACATCACACTCGGTTCTATTCCAAATCACAAGCCGGTTCTACAACCAAGCTACAACGTCGACCAAGTTTCAGGTAGCAAAACCCCTAAATCTGCTGCCATGTTCAACGTATCATCGGGAATGGAGAATTTGTTCACTCCGCTGGACGTCCAGCAGTCGTTTGGTTCGTATGAAGCACAAGGAGGGTACGACGAGCAGCAATTTGCTTATCATCATTCTTACGCCCATCAATTTGCTTATCATCATTCTTACGCCCATCAATTGTATAGTGTCGATCCCAATTTCAGTCCAAATCCGTATGGTTTGGGGTATTACTATGTCGCTACTCCTGCTCCTGCACACAGATATGAGCATACAGTGACGACAAGATTTAAGAAGAACAAAAAGAAGAAAGGGTACGTCAATGCTTGTCAGGACCGAATCGAAAAACATCCTCGAGGTAGAGGAAATGTCGACAGAAGGTACAAACGCATAATCCTCTTTAATATATACCATCGAGGTTACGTTGGGAAAGTGGGTATGATGTATTTTGATTCTGATGATCGTGATGAATGCTCACATGTGAAAATTGAAGATAATAAAGAAGTAAAACCAGTTGTTGGGGTTGAGAATGGGCTAATGGAAGTTCAACATGAAGATATCGAGATAAAGTCAGAAATTAAAGAGTACCAGGTGGTTGATATAAGTTTCCTTAATGACGAAGATGAGGATCAAAATGACGAACAAGTGCAAGTAGTTGAATTCTCACTCGTAAATCCAATCTCTCTCTCTCAAAATATGGTTCCCAATGATATGGTGTTAATGTCACTACCCGACCCCGGGCCCGCGACTGGTGCTCTACTTGGGCACCCTTACAGGTATACATCAGAGATAATCAGCGGAACATACATAAACTTAACAGGAAATAAATAACAGGCTAGCCGATAAGGCCACCTTCCAAAAATATACACGTAACCCAAAAAGCAGTTACCTTTTTTTTTCTTTACACAACTCAATCCACAAGATATAACTACAGACCCCTAAGAATTCTTGACATAACAACTGTGACGGGACAGGGCCCCGCCATACCCCTGAATGTACATAAATCTACAACCTCAGGGAACTGTACCAAAATACAAAGCCTCCGAAATAATGGAGCTTTCAACCACCAACAGTGATCCTAAGAATGAGGATCAGCCAGCTATGTACCTCAACTCGCGACATGAACGCAGCCTCAAGGAGGTCGATGAAATATGTACCAAGTATGTGAAATCAAAATATCGTAATAAAATCATAACGATATAATAAAGCCGAGACATGTATGATAACCAAAATAACGATGCATTGTGCCTTGTCGGTGAAAGTAATGAAAGTCGCTTTACTGCATGCACTATTTCAACACATGAACAATAGTCACACCAGGGCTATGGACACAAGCCCTCAAATATCATCACACAATCCAACAAGGGTCTCAAGCCCACAAATATCAAAGCGTGCCCGTGGAATCCCCCATCACTGCCGACAGCTGTAAGTGTAAAATATAACCATGTGACGCGCCCGTGGCATCCTACCTCACTGTCGGCGTACACACATACAATACATATATATATATATATATCCCCTGCCCGTGGAATCCCCCATCACTGCCGACAGTCGTAAGTGTAAAATATAACCATGTGACGCGCCCGTGGCATCCTACCTCACTGTTGGTGTACACACATATGCAATATATATATATCTCATGCCCGTGGAATCCCTCATCTCGGGTACATGACTTCATGGAGAGCTAATCCATGGGGTAATAATCGTATATAACATGCCCGTGGAATCCCTCATCTCGGGTACATGTCTTCATGGGGAGCTAGTCCATGGAGTAATAATCGTATATAACATGCCCGTGGAATCCCTCATCTCGGGTACATGTCTTCATTGAGAGCTAGTCCATGGAGTAATAATCGAATATAACATGGTCGCATGCCCCGGAATCCCTCATCGTATAAGCATGGCCATGGGGTAATAAAACAAATTCGGGAATCTAACCCGGCTCCTGGTTGCATGCCCCGGAATCCCACATCGTATAAGCATGTCCAAGGAGTAATAAAAACAATCCGGGAATCTAACCCGCATCCTGGTCGCATGCCCCGGAATCCCACATCGTATAAGCATGCCCAAGGATCAATCTCAATGGAAGCATACCCGTGGAAGCCTCTGTCACCGCTTCAGACGCCCAAGTAAATTATTAATAAGACACCACCTCCAACTGAGAGTCACGGCAGCGTAAACATATAATACTTGCACTCAAGGCTATCACAAGCAAGCATAGACAAGTTCATAAAATCTTTAGACTTTCATTTTATATACTCAAGACACTTTTCGTTTCACATAAAAATCCGGAAATTTAACTCAAAGTACTACGTACTTCCATTCTTTTCAAAAGACTCATTTTCATATAAAACCCCAAGATACTAACGCCCGTAGTATCAAGGCATGTCTACATTTCAAACAAGTCACTACATTTTTAGAAATACATTTCTAGGCTTCTAAATCAAGTGACCCTTACTTTAAACTTTAAGCAATTGATACCGTTAAATCAAATTGCCCTTCTTTATTTCAAGTCATTTCTTTGTTTACATTACTAGAGAGAACCATTCCTTTAACCTTCCATAAAGTTGTTATAACCAACTTCCCATAAAGCTGTTATACTAACTTTATGCTTTAGAAACTAGGACATCTTTAACCTTTCATAAAACCGTTATAACTAACTTCCCATAAAGCCGTTATAACTCTTTATGTCTTAGACTAATCCATTCTTTTTATAACCAAGAGACTTATACTTTCAAATCAAGTTACATAACTTTCAAAATACTTCAAGTCTCTTAACTTTAGAAATCTAGTTTCTTAACTTAGAATATCAAGTCTCTTTAACTTAGAATATCAAGTCTCTTAACCTTTTAAGAATTCAAGGTTCATAGTCTTAAAACTTCATAACGTAAACTATTAAGTAACATATACTTTTATGCGTTGTGAATAGGTTATACTCATTTATAACGATCTTATTAAAGCAGCCATGATCTAGAAAATGTAATACAATTTTGTCTTATCTTAGTTTCTATGCAGATGGAGAATTCTACTCATTTTAATATAATTGATTGTCGATACATTTTCTTTTATTAACGCTGCAATGGTTTGTTCGATACTTATTCTCATTCGTGCAGTAAATTAGCAAAGTCTACTCGACTCCAAATACTTCCTAACGACTCTTACCAACATCCCCCATAAGTTGTTATTCCAATATGTTATATACATAATAACAATTATAACAACTATAAATCCTTTCTTCCTTAACATGCGACGATTGTAACTATCGACCAAATTGATTACAACATTAATGGCTAACTTGTCCATTTTAGGTTTTAACATGTCGACATGATCCAAATCTTTTCAAACTTCATTCTATATACCACATGCTCATTTCTTAACTACTATAACATGTAATCTTCAATTACATTAAGAAGACGAAGATTTTACCTCAATAAGCCCTGATAATGTCCAAGCGTAAAAGTCGATCCTTAGCAACTTTTAGCTCCTCTTCTTATGTTCCAATCCGCTCCAAGCACTCCTTAGAAGCTCATGAAGAACTCATCTTCAAGTTCCATCTTCAAAGTTGAAGAACACCTTAGGTTTTCTCCTTGCGACTAACGTAAAAACGTCGTTTTTCCGAGATCTTTCTATTGAGATATCCTTACAATACCCCTAGGGACCTTGGGTTAAAGTATTGTGAATAATGAACCACAAACTAAAAAAATTTGTGTGGGAAAATAGCACAAAGCCGAGAGCACAAGAAGTGTGCAAGAACATGTGAAATTTTTCTAAGTTTTGGGAGCTTGTCTTGCTACTAGTGTAGTATATATAAAACAATGGAGGGTCAATATTATAACACTTGTGGGGTTTGGATGAAGAGGATTAAATATCTAGTCAAGTGGCCTTATTTGACTTAGTCAATTATCTCAAGCTAGACTTGTCAAGACTTGATCATCCACTTGACTACTAACCTTGGTCACTTGACCACTTAACCATGGTCCAATTCGAGCAAGCCCATGTGGGGGTGACACGTGTCGCCCTCCCATTCGTCCATAAAATTTCGTAACCCTAGTGGGCCCCACAAAATGTAAAATTTCTCGGGTGGGCCCTACGTGACCAAATCCGTAAAATACATTTCCACAATGATAATAAATTTCATACTCCTCAAATAATGTATTTTGAGAATCTAATTCTCATCAACGAACATTTTTCCTTTCCGAAGTTCGGAAGATTTTCCTTCGGAAAAACAATTCTTTCGTTCGTACCAATTTTCAAGTCTTGTGTTCTCGCGTCTATTCTCTTATTCATGTCCTGGAATTACGTGGTGTAACAGTTAACTTGTGAAGAGGTTAAAAATATGGACATTACTTTCAAATATGAAATACAAAATGTAAGTGTAGAGCCTGTTTTGATTACCTTTAATTGCCAGAACTTTCGAGGGCCTAAGAAAATTGCCCAGACCGAGAATTTCACCACTATTGATAGATATCAACATGGTGATTTTGTTGTAGCAGTTTTTGAATCAACAGTTGGTACTGCTAGCGTAAAAGAGATCAAGAAATATCCTATCATTTGTCACTATGTAATTAATGATGTCTCTGATATGAAACTCAAGTTGTTGAGGATGATAGAAATCTCATTCTAACTGGGAAGAAATTGAAGAGGACCCATGTGAGCATCAACAACAGGTTGGCTCTTGTTAGGAAGAGTGGAAAATACACTCTTGGTTACAAGACTGTTCTCAAGGAATTGCTAGAAAAGATCACAGTAAGATGGGATATAATTGTGGGTTGTGCTTCCCATGCTTGTAGTAGTTCTGATATGGTGCAGACTGTTTCGCCAATTGAACATGTGAGAAAGAAGGGAATTGTGTATTTGGTGAATCGTACTCTCTCCAAGAACTGCTACTTGGTTCGAAAGCTAATAATTATAGATATAAGGTTGTGCTTTCCTGGCTAGTCTCACCAAATGGCTTGAAGATCATACTCTCCCAATGGTTTTCGATTTTTATGAAGTAATGGATCTTCAAAACCTCGCTATTATTTGTCGTGGTGCTAGTAGCCCCAATCCAGATGAACGGGAAGTTGTTGAAGATAGTCTCAATCAGTTTCAGCATACTTTGCAACATCTTGTAAGATTGGTGCAAATCATAGTAGATGGGTCTTGCGACACGGCAGACTGACAGATAGATAGCATTGATTTTAAGAGCTTCGTCACAAAGAACTGGTGCTCTCATGATCCTGCTAAGCAATCCAAAATTATGATTGTTAATCCAAAAGTTGTGTCTACTCTAGAGATCAAAGGGTTCCCTACTTTGTTTTTTTATTGTTAATGACACTTCTCAATCTTACACTAGTGGATTCTCCGCGGAAGAACTTGTTATTTGGGCAAGAAAGAAGACATGTGTACCTATTATTAGAATTTGCCCAGATGCTGAAGCAAGCCACTTTCTCAGGAATCATTCGATGTTTGTAGTTGGTCTGTTCGAGAAATTTGCGGGACCTGATTATGATGAATTTACAAAAGCAACCAAAATGGACAACGAAATCCAGTTTGTGGAAACTAGCAATGCTGAAACTGCCAAACACCTTTTCCTCAATATTAAGCCAACCAATCTTTTCCTTAGTCTTGTTAAAAGTGAGCCAGGGAATGATGCGCGAAAAGATGCACACACTTAAACGCAAGTGCACGTTATCGTGACAAGTAATATAGTCTTAGCAAGACCGAATATCGTCCACAAGGATTAGGGTTCAAGTACCAACTATCTATCTTTTGGTATCTATTTGGTAAATTGATATTTGATATTTGTGGTTTATAACTACGAATTATAAAGACTAATTTAACTAATGAGTTTACTTCAGTTGTGATGAGAATAGGGCTTCCATGTCTCCTCACTATCCGCTTATGTTACTTATTAATGCAATAACTTATGGTCTTCTTCTTTTGGAGAAAGCAGGTTCACTAAATCGTTTTATACTCCCGTTAGGGTTATATAAACACTCAACCCCAGTATTGCACCTTACCTACCTTTCGGTGATAAGGATAACTCTATAGGAGGATTAAGACTAAGAACCTAGTTAACCGTCACAGACAATGCGTAAAATTAGGGTTGTTAAGCCTCTCGTTAACGCTACATAAATAATTGAGGTATTTTCATCCGCAATCCAAGAATGTCTACCCAACTTACAGCATATTCACAATCCCCTCCTTTCGGAGTCTGATTAGAAATCATATAGTGATAATTAGTTGTCAATTAACTATCAAGCATTCAATTTAATTATTGGATAGATCTCAAAAAGAAGAAGAATAACCATAAGCGTCATTAAATCATAACATAAGTTTCTAGAGATTCAACATGGAAAGCCTTATAGGAATTAGTTCTAGCCATTGACATGACAAGAACTAATTCCATGTTCTTCATAAAACTGAAATAAAAACAAGAAAAGGAAAGGAAATTTACTAAACTATGGTCTCCAATCTCCAA
This sequence comes from Przewalskia tangutica, assembly GCA_029844215.1. Taxonomy (NCBI): domain Eukaryota; kingdom Viridiplantae; phylum Streptophyta; class Magnoliopsida; order Solanales; family Solanaceae; genus Przewalskia; species Przewalskia tangutica. The sequence continues at coordinate 135,770,552 of CM056722.1, forward strand.
GCAAGAAAGCCTTGTGTTGTGCAAGAAGGGGAACCCTTAAAAACTGCCTAGGGTTCTCCTTTTATAGGCTCCTAACCGCCTCAACTTTTCCCTGCAGGCCTGGCCCAAAATCCGTCTGAAAACCTTATTTTTCCGCGTGGCGCCATGGGGCCAGCGGCGCGGAAATTTCGCAATCCTTCGGGTGATTTGGAGCCGCGACCCTGATCTCTGCGTGGCGCCGGCGCACACTGCAACTCAGCCTCTCGGATGTTTAGGCGCCGCGACCCTGCACCTGCTGACATGAGGCCGCGCGCTGGTCTTCGCAACCTCTTCGATAGTGGCGCCGCGCCCCGCTTCGATCGCAGGAGGCCGCGCTGTGCAGGTTTCACTCGTTCGCCACTTTCTCTGCTTTAGCTCGAATCTCTCTTTGCCCTCTTTTAGCTCCTTTTCCGCCATTTGGCCATTTTAACCACTTTGACTCAAAAGAAAGGAAAACTATCCTAATACGACACTTATTTGTACAAAAAGGAACAAAAGACTAACTAAAACTGACTCAAAAAGTGTATATAAAATACGCCGATCAAATACCCCCAAACTTAACCTTTGCTCGCCCTCGAGCAAAGATAGAAAGAAAGAAATAAAAGACTCAAGAAACGAAAATAAAAGACTCACTGACATTGATCACTTTTGCTGCATTAGTGTTATCTAGAAAAACATGAAGGTTAGCAGAATAATATGCAGGAACATATAGCATGAAATTTCAGCACACTGAACACATTACGCTAGATATTTCGCAAACTCATATTTATCATGCTTAATGGAAGTCAATATACTTAATCATGCATGAAAATTCAAAAATCCTATGGCATGCTTACTTGCTATTCTCCACTAATTCTGGATATGCATAAAAGAGATCTTCAGGACTTTAAGGGTTGTAATGTAGGCTTAGGTATAGGTAGGTAAAAATAGGCATTTAGACTCATTCTGCGTACCATAAGCTCTTTAGCTTTTCAGTATTTCCCTTTTCTTTTTGTTCTTTCCTTCACTTTGATTCTATCTTTTCCCTCTTTTGTTTTGGGAGAGTGAAGTATATAATAATGATAAGCACCCCCAAACTTAGGCTTTTGCCTATTCCTTATTACTTTTTTTTTAATTGGGGTGCAACAAGCTCATTCACTTTTTTTGTCTCTTTTTTAACACAATTTATTCCACTATTTCATATTTTTACTTATGGCACAATTTGTGGGAATATAGGGTGTCAAAGAAGAAGTTTCAACGTTTAAGCTCAATGGGGCTGACTAGGGATATTTTTAAAGTCCGGGATAGAAAAAGAATGGTAAGAATTGACTATCAAAGAAATGCCTGAGTCATCTCCCTAACATGCACATCCTAACTATTTCGCCTCAAATAGCAAGCAATCATAACACATAAGTATTTATCATTTATCATGCATAATTCAATCAAGAAACTCCAAATAGACAGATTTTGTGAGTTTTTGACATATCTAACCTAAGTGTTTAGAGAGTTGCTTCAATTCCGTTACATTATTCCACCTTACTTCACTAGGTGTTTCTAGCAACTATATCATACATGATCTTTGACAGGCAATTATGACTCAAAAAAAAATAATTGTGACTCAAAAATACATAAAAACAATCAAAAGACTTAAATAAAACGTAACATGACACAAATAAAACACCCCCAAACTTAAATCACACATTGTCCTCAATGTGTGTAGACTCACATACAATAAAAGAAATAAGACACTTACCGACTTTGACTAAAATGGTGGTGGTGGCGGTGGCATGGGATAGTGCATGGACCACTGACTGAACAATGAACTCATCTCGTTGATTTGTTGCCTCGTTTCTTGTTGTTCGTGGATCACTGTGTCCAAACTCTGCATCATCCTCATCTGATTCTGAAGCAATTGCTCCATCATGGGCACTGGAGGTTCTGCTTCTGTGGTTGGCTGGTGGCTAGGTCCTGCCGCATATTGAGCCCCTATTTCAGGCTCATCTTCGCTCATGCGCTTCACTGCCGCCGTTGGTTGTACTCTTCGTCCGCTTTGAGGGCTTGGGTGCAGGAAAGAGTGCACTATCCCACAGGATACCGGCAGTTGGTTTCTCTCATGAGTGTCAGTGGGTAGGGTTGGGACCCCTCGGAAGGCGCATAGATTAGTGATAAGTGAGCCGTGTCCCAATCCACTTATTGTCACCAACCTGCTGATTTCTTCAATGCTCTGCACTATCTCTTTCCCCACATCAATCGTCATTCCCCTCATAATTCCATATATCAGTTTAATCTTATCCTCTGGCACTCTGGTGAAGTGCGTGGATGGAATCATGCGGGCGCTGACGAAATATAGCCAACCTTTGGTTGCTTTGTTGAATTGGCACATGTTCAGTGCTATTGACCCATTTCTTACAATGTCAAAAGCAGCCCCATGGTAGCTCACGGTGTTTGCAACGACATTCCAGTCGATGTGGTCGGTGCTTCTAGACCATGTTCTAAAGTGATTCCAATCACTTCTTTCTTCAACATCAACCGTCTTCAATTGTGCATTTACATTCTCTGCTGTCACAGGCACATAAACTCCCCTTACAAAGCATCCCCTTTCCACCTTCTCCGGAAAGCTGGCATAGAATTCACGCACCATTGTTTTGTTCATTAGTGCTATCTTCTCCGGATTTACAAATCTCATCCACCCCCTTAACTCAATCATTGCCCGAATGGGATCATAAACATCTTCTTCCCTATATGACTCCCTCTGGTAGTCCATTCCCCTTTCCGGTATTAAGGGTCTGGTATCAAGCTTTTTGTATCTTTGGAAGGCTTGGTAGCTCACAAACCTAGTATCATCGTATTGTGGGGTTGAGGTGGATGTGGAAGCTCTTCTCTTTCTGGTGGACATTTTTAAAACAGTTTCTGCAGCTTACAATTTAGTGGCACAAATGTTTCCTACACAATCAACAACTAGCAGCGAACACAACACCCCCAAACTTCAACTCTTCTACCCAATACCCACACCCTCATTTTCTACTCTTTCTCCAAACTTCACAATCAACTTTTTAGCACCCAAACTACTTCACAACTACAATACTCCCTCAAACTACTACCTCCTGTGACTTCAGTAAAGAACTCAAGAACAAAAAAAGATTACCTTTTTATGAGAGGATTCAAGCTGTTCTTGTTTCAAATGGTGGTTTGAGGCTATGGAATGGAGCTTTGTTGGTTGAGATAGCTAAGGGTTTTTAGGAATTTAAGAGTTTTGGTTGTGGTTTGGTTGGATTTGTGGAGGAATTGTGGGTAGATTTTTGGATTTTTCGTGTGTTTTTGGAGAAGAAGGGTTAGGTTTTTGAAATTGGAATTGGGGGAAAATCTGATTTCTGGGCGTTTTAAGTTTCTGGATTTCCGCTTCGGCGCCGCGGCCCTGCTTTTGGCGCCGCGGCGCCCAATCTTCTGCACTCCTTCGGGACTTTCTGCGCATGTTCTGGCAGCATGGCGCTAAGCTTGGCAAATTTTACGAATTGCCGCGCGCGCTTTAAACTTCAAAGACTTACGCTTTTTCGCGCCGCGCCTGTTTCAGCCGCAGCGCTTAACCCGCTTTTTCTCGAAATCCCGGCTTTTTTTCCGCTTTTCGCCCTTCGCTTTATTGCTCAGACTGTCGTCAATCACAGCACAAACGCTACAACCCAAGATCGTGAGACTGTTCTAGATAAATAAAATAAACTAAAGACAGGAATTAAAATCACATAATTGAAAACGTTGGGTTGCCTCCCACTTAGCGCTGTCTTTAATGTCACGACCCGACCGGTCGCGATCGTACCTACCAGGGTACTGCCGTATATGTCGAGAATAGCAATAACATACATAACACATAACTTATAAAAAGGTAAACATTACCGGCCAGCCGATAAGGCTGCCTTCCATAAAACATTCTTTAAAACAAAAGTATAGTAGTACAACGGGTTCTTATAGCCCAAAACACATAGGTGACCACAGACCTCTAAAGATAACAACTGTGGCGGGACAGGGCCCCGCCATACCCCTGAATGTACAAAATACCTATAGCATCAGGGAATATCCGTACCAATAGACAAGCTTCCGGAGGGATGGAGCTTCTGACACCGGAATAGTGATCCTAAGAACGAGGATCCTCAATCTACTTACCCTTACCGCAGATTGAACGCAGCCCCCGAGGAAGGGGGTCAGTACACAATATGTACCAAGTATGTAAAGCTGGAAAATACTGTAATAATGATATCATAAGTCTAAGAGTAAGCTGGAGTCATGAAAGACAATAAAATACCTTTTACTGTGCCTTACTAACAATGAGAGTGACAAGTATGTAAATATAATACTGCATAAAATAGGGGCCTTAGGATCAAAACAGGGTACCTCGCCCGTAGTATCAATAAGCACCCCTACTCCTGGGACTATTTCACCCGCATAGGTCCTGTGGACCCGCATGAGGTATTCCTCGCATAGTCAGACTACCGCATTTGAGACTATTTCACCCGCATAAGCCCATAAGGACTCGCATGAGGTATTCCTCGCATCGTGGGTAGCAAATCCACTAACAGTGGTATAACGATCTTGGGGACTTTCCTCGATATATACTCTACCCCAAGCGGATGGTATAACGATCTGGGCTTGCCCATCGATATACTCTACATCAAGCAATGGTATAACGATCTGGGGATTGCCTCGATATACTCTACATGCTGAAGGTGGTATGACGATCTTGGGGCTTGCCCCTCAAACATACTCTTACCCTGGAGTAGGTGGTATAACGATCTTGGGGCTTGCCCCTCAGAAATACTCTTACCCTAGCTCAAACTGTCATCATATCATAATCATAAATAAGTTAAGAAAACTTATAACTTCTTATTAGTCTTGTTCATATACCCTCTCATTTTAGTTTACTTAAGACACTTGATCATATCTTTAATAAAAGAAAACCAGGAATTTAACTCAAGTACTACATACTTCAATTCTTTTAAAAGTGACTCTTTTTCATACATAAAGCTCTTGGGCAATTGATGCCTTAAAATCAATTGCCTTTCATTAATCAAATCACTTGTCCTTACTTGTCTTACTTAGAGTAAATCTCTTCTCATTAATATTTTTATAAAGCTAATAAACCAACTTCCCATAAAGTTGTTATATTAACCCTTCACTTTAGTAAAATTACACTTTTCCCCTAACTAAGGGACTTATACATTCTTAAAACGACACAAGTCTTTATATACTTAAAACAAGTAAGAATACCAAATCTTGTCGCTCACCGTACTACATAGTTACATCTATTCATGCTCAAGAGATAGGAAAGCTTCACATACCTCTTTGGTCAATCCACTTGCTAAGTCCAAACTACCGCAAGTAATATGTCAACCTAAAATAACCATGATACGTTTATTAACCTCTAATCTTAATGTAGAACAATCCAAGTTCAAAGTCACTAAATTCTATGGAAAATTGGGCAGCATTTACTTTGTTTCTACTCACTTTGCCACCTTTCTCAAGGCCGAATTTATCATCCAATTGCCACATTTAAGGCTCAATCAATCCAACAATTCAAAGGGGATTACACACCTAAACTTGGGTGTGTAAAATTCTACCCCATAAGTTACAACAATTCACTTAACAATTCTAAGGTAGTTTTTAGGCTACAACATGCTCATAATCTCTTCTTAACCCATTTTTCATATCCAAACCACATTTCTAGCATGCAATGACTCTAAGAGCATTATTTACTACCACAAGTTCTTTCTTCTTAACATGCAACACTATAAACTAAATCTAAAGGAAGAATCATTACCTTAAAGTTTTAGCCAAACTTATTCCAAATGTTTTGCTAGCTTCCTTGCTAAGAACACCACCACAAGCTAGCTACAAGCTTCCTTTTCTTGTTCTTAACTTTCAGATTTTTCCTTAGGCTTGGATTTCCTTTGGAAATGTAGAGAGAAGGAGGAGCTGATTTTTAGAGAGAGGGAGAGAAATTGGAAGATGACCAAGTCTTCAAGACTTGGTCAATATATTGCATGCAAGAAATCAGATGGGGGAGGACACTTGTCACCCTCCCAAGGTCTTTTAAAAGAAAAATCTGACTTTTCTAAGTTTTTCCGCCCAAAAATCCCGCCTCGGCGCTGAAACCTCCGCAGCCTCTCTGAACTTTCGGCGTCGCGGCCCTGCTGTCTCAGCGGCGCTGCAATCTCAGCGACTCGCATTTCGGCGCCATGCCTCAGATCCGGCGCGCCTGCCGCTTTGCCCGAAACACATTTCGTCCGATCACGCCGAACTTGTAACTCTCATAACTTTCTACTCCGACGTCCTATCGACGAACGGTTGGTTGTGTTGGAATCTAGACTCCACAAACTATGCCCTAGGCCTTTGAAACACTTAAGAACTCTCAATGTACCGGGTCATAACCCGCCTCAAAGTTGACTAAAACCCGTCCGGAATAATCCGTCAACCTATCTTTTGGAAATTTTAAGTCTTACATGCTTTCGTACGCTCTCATACGCAGGGTCAGAACTACGGGGTATAACATTCTCCCCCCGTTAGAAACATTCTTCCCGAATGTTCCTTCTAGGCTTACTCAAATCCCAACATCGACATAGACCCTTTTAACTGTTCTTTTGCAAATAAAGAAGCTCCGCGAGCCACAACATACTGAAGCGTAAATGCTAAATGAAAACTAACAAGCAGGAAAGTGGGTTACCTGGAGGTATAGGAAATAGGTGAGGGTACTTCTTCATCATGTCATCCTCTGCTTCCCACGTCATTTCCTCCTGCTCGCTCCGCCATAGACCTTGACTAAGCCACGCGTCTTCGTCCTAAGTCGTCTAACCTGACGATCGAGTATCGCTATGGGACTCTCCTCATACGATAACTCTTCTGTCACTTGGACATCATGAACCGGGTGCACTCTAGATGGATCTTCAATACATTTCCGCAACATGGACACATGGAAAACTGGATGTACCGCCTCCAAATCGAACGGCAGATCTAACTCATAGGCAACCCTGCCTACCCTACGGACAATCTGATACGGCCCAATGTACCTTGGGCTAAGGTTCCCCTTCTTTCCAAATATCATCACGCCCTTCATGGGCGATACCTTTAGGAAAACCCAATCATCTATCTCAAATTCTAAGTGTCGACGCCGATGATCTTGATATGACTTCTGCCGACTCTGAGCTACCAACAACCGCTCCTGGATAAGCTTCACCTTATCCACTGCCTGCTGAACTAAGTCTGGCCCGACTAACTGAACTTCTCCCACCTCGAACCAGCCTATCGGTGACCTACACTTCCTCCCGTATAAGGCCTCATAAGGCGCCATCTGAATGCTGGAATGGTAGCTGTTGTTGTAAGCAAACTCCACAAGAGGCAAATGATCCTCCCAGCTACCCCTGAAGTCAATAACACAAGCCCCCAGATATCCTCGTTGTCTAGATAGTGCGCTCGCCCGTCCGTCTGCTCGAGGATGAAACGTCGTCATCGAGACTCACCGTGTCCCTAATCCTTCGAAAAGACCTCCGGTTAGCCGAGAACCGGGCTCTCTATCTGATATAATCGACACCGACTCGTGCAATCTCACAATCTCTAATATATAATCGCATAGTCTCACCGAGAACGTCGTTCGATCGGAAGAAAATGGGCTGATTTCACACTGTCGACAATCACCCAAATGGAATCATGCTTCCTCCGAGTGGTAGGTAGCCCCGTAATAAAATCCATATTTATCACCTCCCACTTCCAAGTCGGAATATCAATAGCTGCAATAGCCCACCGGCTTCGTGCTCAATCTTAACTCACGACAATTCGCATCGTACACGAACTCCGCAACGCCCTCTTAGGCCATCCCACCAATATACGATTCGAGGTCATGATACATCTTAGTCGACCCGGATGAATAGAATAACGAGCACCGCAGTGCTCTCCCTGAACTGGCCGACGAAGTCCTGCTCACATCGGGAACACACAACCGCCGAATCTTAGCACCCTCAGCGCTACCTCAAATAGACTCCTCTCTTCTCGAACAGCATCTCTGCCGTACCAAAATCGGATCCTCATCGCCGCTCTTCACCTCCTCGACGATAGAAGACTCGCAACCTCTCGAACCCGAATTCCGGACTATCGAATCAACCAAACGAACCCCAAAGCTCGCTGGCGATGTAACTCTCGGACCATATCCTCTTCTGCGCCAACATCGCATGGACTACCCATCGATCTGCGACTAAGGGCATCCGCAACTACATTGGCCTTCCCGGTGGTATAGGATATCAACATCGTAATCCTTAAGTAGCTCCAACCACCGCCTCGCCGCAAGTTCACTCCTCTGCTGAAAATATACCGAGACTTCGCGTGCGTAAATGTCCACATGAACTCCATATAAATAATGTCTCCGATCTTCAAGGCATGAATCACACCGCCAACTCCAAGTCATGTGTGGGATAGTTCTTCTCATGCTTCCTAAGTCGCCGAGATGCATAAGCTATAACTCGCTGCGTCCGCATCAAGACGCACTCCAAGCCCAACACCGACGCTACAATAAACCACGTATCCATCTAAGCCCTCGGAAGAGTAAGAATCGGGTCGTCAACTTCTCCTTTAGCAATCGGAAACTTTCTCACAAGTATCCGCCCATCGAACATAGCCGCTTCGAGTCGGCTTAGTCAAAGGCCAAATAGAAGCAAACTTCTACAAACCTCCGATAATATCCTGCAAGGCCCAAAGTCGCGCACCTCCATCTGTAGTGGAGTGCGCCAAGTCTTGATCGCCTCAATCTTAGTCAGACAACCCAATACCGCTTCCCCGATAACATGTCCTAAGAAAGCCACCGACGCCAACCGAACTCGCGACTTCGAGAACTTGGCATACAATCGCGGTTTCGAGGACTCCCAATACCGTCCTCAAATGATCAGATGCTCTCGCTCGTGCGCGAATACACCAAGATATCATCAATAAACACTATAACGAACATATCCAAGAATGGCTCAACACCCTATTCATCAAATCCATGAATACCGCTGGGCGTTGTCAACCCGAAAGACATCACCTGAACTCATAGTGCCCATACCGGTCCTGAATGCGATCTTTGGGATATCTGTCTCTAACTCGCACTTTGATGATAACCGCATCGCAGTCTATCTTGAAAAACACTTTGCACCCCGCAACTGGTCAAACAAATCGTCAATCCCGGGAGGGATATCTGCTTCGATAGTTACCTTGTTTAGTCAGTAATCAATACACATACGCAGCGCCCCATCCTTCTTCTTTACAAATAACATCGTGCTCCCTGCGGAGAAACACTTGGCCTAATAAAGCCTTTCTCCAAAGAAATATTTCACTGGTCCTTCAATTCCTTCAACTCGGTGCCGTCCTGTATGGCGGAATAGATATCGGTCGAGTGTCCGCGCCAAATCAATACAAAACTCAATCTCCTCGAGGGATACCCTAAGCTCGCCTGGGAATACGTGCGAAACTCTCTAACAACCGGATCGATCAAGGTCCTAGACTCACCTCGATGTCGAATACGAACCGGATGGTAGATATACCCTTCCGCACCATCTTCCTAGCCTTGAGGTAAGAAATAAACTTACCCTCGATGCAAGATTCCCTTCCACTCGATAACCGGCTCACCAGGAAACTAGAACCGAACTAATCTCTCTCTACAGTCCACGTTGGCATAGCAAGATGCTAGCCAATCCATACCCATAATCACATCAAAGTCTGTCATGTCCAACTCTATCAAGTCGGCTATCTATAGTCACAGGGCAAGCCTTATACACCCGCTCAGCTACCACTGAATCACCTACTGGCGTAGCCACCTCAAAAGGTCTTATGGACTCGGGCTCTATCCCTATTCTACTGGCAATATGAGGAGATATGTAGGACAAGGTAGAACCTGGATCTATCAAAGCATATACATCACAACAGGAAACCAGTAATGTACCAGTGACGACATCTGGGGACGCCTCCTGGTCCTGTCGACTGGACATAGCATATATGCGGTTTTGAGGACCGCTAGAACTGGAACCCCTACCACGACCTCTGTCGCGGCCTGCTGGCCCGTAAGTATCCTGCCCTCCGGGGCGTCTAACCATCGAAGATGAAGATCCGAATGCACCCGTCGGTGAACCGTAATGCTCCGCCGCCTGGGACGCACAACTTCTTCGATGGCCTCGCCGCCACAAGAGTAGCACGCCTCAACCCATACGGCACTTCGCCGGATGAGACCTACCGCATCGAACGCACCGAGAGGTAGGTGGTCTCGATTAGTCTTTGTATCTCGCCTCTCGAAACTGAAGTCCCGAGCCCCGACTGCCTCGAATAACCTCGCTGATCGACTCCCGCCGAAAATCGAGAAGGAGCACTGCATGGCCGGAATGTGACCTAGTTCGCTGCCGAGGCCGCCTCGAAATCGCCTCGAGAACTCGCTGCCTCGCCTTTGGCTGGCCCAAATCTAGCTGATCCCGCTCTCGCTCAATCTCGAGCGTATGCTCGTCTCCGAAATATCCATCTCGTGAAGAGCCACCCCAAGCATGCAGAATCATATGACGGTCTAACCCCATCACATATCGATGAACCACGCTCGCCATGTCGCCACTATGGTGTCGCGATATTCGCCAAGCGAGTCGAACTCGGTGTACTCACGATAGTCCTCCCGCCCCGCCTCAAGGTCAAGAACCTATCTACACGGGCTCTCCTCACCTCGGGAGGCAAGAAGTGGTCTAGAACGCCTCAGTGAACTCCTCCCAATCACCGGAAGAGCATCCTCACCTCGACAATACCCATGACTCAAACCGGTTCAACGCAATATCGCGTAACGGTAAGCTAGTATAATGCACTCACCCCCGATGCCCTAAGGACTGCATGGTCCGGCCAGAATCGCCGGACAAACTCCTGCGGATCCTCCTCAAATCTCGAACCATAGAACTTCGGGTGGTGACAACCCGAAATCCGAATCAGAATCCCATCGCTCAGGGTTGGCCGCTCGCTTGCACTGCCCCGCCACTATGCCGTCGAATCGAATTTGTTCCCGTAATCTGTACTCGATCGACCGGATCGAGGCTCGGCATCGCGGTCTCGTGAGCCGCGTCCGCCGCCTCGAACTCTGAGGCGGCGACGACGTGGAACTCGCCGCCCTAAACATCATCTCTCGTAAGGACTTGGCACAGGCCTCGTGACTCTCCGCCCCACTAGCGACTCACCGCTTGCCTTCTGGGCCGCGGTTGCCTTGCGTGAGGCATAATCGATACATAAAGGAAAACATCAGAGGAGGTTCAACCTATAACTCAGCTCTATTGCACGATCTTCGAGTGAAAGAATGGAAACCAATCCTAAATATCCTGCAGCCTCCTGATTATAGATGTGGTGCACAACACACCGATAATCAAGACTCTACTAGACACGGTCTGTGGACACTTTCCGAGGACTAACTGCTCTGATACCACTTTTGTCACGACTCGACCCCGGGGCCACGACTGGTACCCTACCGGGGTACCCTGTCAGGTATATGTCAGAGAATAGCAGCGGAACATACATAACACATAACTTATAAAAAGGTAAACATCACTGGCCAGCCGATAAGGCTGCCTTCCATAAAATATTCTTTAAAACAAAAGTATAGTAGTACAACGGGTTCTTATAGCCCAAAACACATAGGTGACCATGCACTTAAAGATAATAATCGTATGGACAGGCCCCGCCATACCCCTGAATGTACAAAATACCTATAGCATTAGGGAATATCTGTACCAATAGACAAGCTTCCGGAGGGATGGAGCTTCTGACACCGGAATAGTGATCCTAAGAATGAGGATCCTCAATCTGCTTACCCTTACCTGCGGCATGAACGCAGCCCCTGAGGAAGGGGGTCAGTACACAATATGTACCACGTATGTAAAGCTGGAAAATACTGTAATAATGATATCATAAGTCTAAGAGTAAGCTGGAGTCATGGAAGACAATAAAATACCTTTTACTGTGCCTTACTAACAATGAGAGTGACAAGTATGTAAATATAATACTGCATAAAATAGGGGCCTTAGGATCAAAACAGGGTACCTCGCCCGTAGTATCAATAAGCACCCCTACTCCTGGGACTATTTCACCCGCATAGGTCCTGTGGACCCGCATGAGGTATTCCTCGCATAGGCTGTACCCGCCCGCATGGGACTATTTCACCCGCATAAGCCCATAAGGACTCGCATGAGGTATTCCTCGCATCGTGGGTAGCAAATCCACGGAACATGTGGTATAACAATCTTGAGGACTTTCCCCTCAGATATACTCTTACCCTGAAGCAGATGGTATAACGATCTTGGGGCTTACCCATCAGATATACTCTTACACTGAAGCAGCTGGTATAACGATCTTGGGGCTTGCCCCTCAGATATACTCTTACACTGAAGAAGGTGGTATGACGATCTTGGGGCTTGCCCCTCAGACATACTCTTACCCTGGAGTAGGTGATATAACGATCTTGGGGCTTGCCCCTCAGATATACTCTTACCCTAGCTCAAACTGTCATCATATCATAATCATAAATAAGTTAAGAAAACTTATAACTTCTTATTAGTCTTGTTCATATACCCTCTCATTTTAGTTTACTTAAGGCACTTGATCATATCTTTAATAAAAGAAAACCGGGAATTTAACCCAAGTACTACATACTTCAATTCTTTTAAAAGTGACTCTTTTTCATACATAAAGCTCTTGGGAAATTGATGCCTTAAAATCAATTACCTTTCATTAATCAAATCATTTGTCCTTACTTGTCTTACTTAGGGTAAATCTCTTCTCATTAATCTTTTTATAAAGCTAATAAACCAACTTCCCATAAAGTTGTTATATTAACCCTTCACTTTAGTAAAATTACACTTTTCCCCTAACTAAGGGACTTATACATTCTTAAAACGACACAAGTCTTTATATACTTAAAACAAGTAAGAATACCAAATCTTGTACGTCTACCGTACTACATAGTTACATCTATTCATGCTCAAGAGATAGGAAAGATTCACATACCTCTTTGGTCAATCCACTTGCTAAGTCCAAACTACCGCAAGTAATATGTCAACCTAAAATAACCATGATACGTTTATTAACCTCTAATCTTAATGTAGAACAATCCAAGTTCAAAGTCACTAAATTCGATGGAAAATTGGGCAGCATTTCCTTTGTTTCTACTCACTTTGCCACCTTTCTCAAGGCCGAATTTATCATCCAATTGCCACATTTAAGGCTCAATCAATCCAACAATTCAAAGGGGATTACACACCTAAACTTGGGTGTGTAAAATTCTGCCCCATAAGTTACAACAATTCACTTAACAATTCTAAGGTAGTTTTTAGGCTACAACATGCTCATAATCTCTTCTTAACCCATTTTTCATATCCAAACCACATTTCTAGCATGCAATGACTCTAAGAGCATTATTTACTACCACAAGTTCTTTCTTCTTAACCTGCAACACTATAAACTAAATCTAAAGGAAGAATCATTACCTTAAAGTTTTAGCCAAACTTATTCCAAATGTTTTGCTAGCTTCCTTGCTAAGAACACCACCACAAGCTAGCTACAAGCTTCCTTTTCTTGTTCTTAACTTTCAGATTTTTCCTTAGGCTTGGATTTCCTTTGGAAATGTAGAGAGAAGGAGGAGCTGATTTTTAGAGAGAGGGAGAGAAATTGGAAGATGACCAAGTCTTGAAGACCTGGTCAATATATTGCATGCAAGAAATCAGATGGGGGAGGACACTTGTCACCCTCCCAAGGTCTTTTAAAAGAAAAATCTGACTTTTCTAAGTTTTTCCGCCCAAAAATCCCGCCTCGGCGCTGAAACCTCCGCAGCCTCTACAACTTTCATGTGCGTACTGCAACTTCAGCGACCCTCGATTTCTCGCCATGCCCGCATCCGGCCGCGTCTGCCGCTTTGCCCGAAACACATTTCTGTCCGACTGCGCACTGAACTTGTAACTCTCATAACTTTCTACTCTGATGTCCTATCGACGAACGGTTGGTTGCATTGGAATCTAGACTCCACGAACTATGCCCTAGGCCTTTGAAACACTTAAGAACTCTCAATGTACCGGGTCATAACCCGCCTCAAAGTTGACTAAAACCCGTCCGGAATAATCCGTCAACCTATCTTTTGGAAATTTTAAGTCTTACATGCTTTCGTACGCTCTCATACGTAGGGTCAGAACTACGGGGTATAACATTTAACGTCTTTTAGCCGGACGCAAGTTCCTTAGTTTAATAAATGTGAGGTGTATTAACCCCACAACAAATCCATTTTTTCCACATTGTTCGTTTTCTTTTTCTTCTTCCCTTCTTAGCATTATCATCAAGCGAAGTTTCAGGAACACATACCTCCTTTAGTGGAATTTCGGCAAACCACGCCTGCTTTCTTGGGCTCATCTCCCTTTGGTTGACTTGTATTGGCTCGCAGGGGGGTTTGATGGTGCTGATTGCAAAGCACTCACTCATGGTTGGTGGCTCAATGACGTGTTTAAAAACTTTAAACACCATTTCTTCATTCTCCACCCTTAATGTTAACTCTCCTCTTTCAACATCAATCAAAGCTCTTACCGTTGCTAGGAATGGTCTCCCCAATATGATAGGGATTTCCGCATCTTCTTCCATATCAAGAATGAGGAAGTCTGCAGGAAAGAAGAATTTTCCTACTTTCACAATCACGTCCTCAATCTTGCCTCTTGGATGAACCATCGCCTGTCGGCTTCACCACTGCTTGTGGTTGGTTTGGCCTTACCCAACTCCAATCTTTTGAATCTCGATAAGGCATCGATTTATACTTGCCCCTAAATCACACTGAGCTCATTGCGTGTCACCCCGCCCATCTGTAAGGTAGTGTAAAGCTCCCCGGATCTTTTAGCTTTGGTGGCAACTTTTACGCAAGATAGCACTACACTCTTCTCGCTGCTACTATTTCATATTCTCGCCAACCTTCTTCTTATTCCCCAAGATCTCCTTCATGAACTTGAAATAGGAAGGCATCTGCTCCAAAGCCTCTATAAAGGTATGTTGATATGCAACTTCAATGTCTCCAAAAATTTGGAGAATTGTTTATCAACCGCCTTATTGTAATCTCTGGGGAAAAGGGATCTTCTCTGTATACTCCTTCTCCGGAGTTTTCTATCTTTGGGCTAGGCTCAATCACCTTCTTTTTCTATCTCTCGCCTTCTTCTCACTTATCGGGCCGAGGTGATGCTTCCAATCGGTCTTCCACTTCTCAACCGCATCGCCGACATCGCTTCCTGATTTACCTCTGTATTGCTTGACAATGTACCATGCGGCTTGCTTGCTGCTTTGCTACCGACCACTTGTGTTTCCAAGTTCTGAGCGAGGATCTAACTTCGTCATGAATCGCTGGCGTTGGCAAGTCTTGTCGCCACTGCCACTGCTCTCGCTTTTCTTGCTCGGCGTATCAATCGCTGAGGCCGTGGGGCTTGAATGAAGAGCGGTCGATTCTGCTCGTTGGTTCGATGCATCGCCTGTATTGATTCTGCTGCCCCTGGTATTGATTCTGCTGCCCCTGGTCTTCTCTCCATGAGAAATTTGGGTGATTCCTCCACCCTGGATTATAAGTGTTGGAGTAGGGGTTGTTCTGTTGCCTCTGATAATTACCTACTGCCTGACACTCTGCCTGCTCCATTGGTATATTGTTGGGATCAGCTGAAGGACACCTATCGAATGTATGTGGGCCACCACATATCTCACAACTTTTAGGCATCTGTACCGCATTCACTGACACTGTATGTTGCTACAACTGTTTCGCCAAAAGGGCCACTTGGGCATTCAAGGCAGCAATAGCATCTATTTCGTGGACTCCCACTGTTCTCCTCCCACTTGTCGACCTTTCTTCTGTGACATGGTTGTTAGTGGCCATATCTTCTAATAACTCATGAGCGTCGTGGGATGTTTTCTGTCACGACCCGAACCCGGGCCCGTGACTGGTGCCTTACCCCGGGCACCCTAGTGATACAACATCAGAGAAATCAGCGGAACATAACACAACAACATGAAATAACAAGAAGCGTACAACAATTATCTTTAGAAAACTTGCCCTTCGGCATAAATAATAATAACAACTCTTTCAAAATGAACAGTTTAATCCTTTCTTTACAAACCCTGCCCACAACAGTACTACAGACCTCTAAGAAAAGACACGACAGCAATGGCGGGACAGGGCCCCGCCAAACCCCTGAATGTAAACACCTATTACGACAGGGGAATATACCACTGATAAGCCTCCGGAGAAACGGGGCTTCCCATACGCTGAACTGTGACCCTGAAAGCTAGGATCAACGATCGTGTACCTCAACTGCGGCATGAACGCGGCCCGAAGGAGGTCGATAACAGTACCAAGTATGTGGCCAAAATACGTAAATGAAATCATAGTAGTCTTTATAAAGCAGGAGACATGTATGATAACAAAACTACAGTTCACAATAAACAAGCAGTCATATCAAGTCAGGGACTCACGCCCTCAAAGTCATTACTCAAATATAATAATGGGTCTCACGCCCACAACATCAATCATGCCCGTGGAATACCTTCTCATCGCCAGCGGTTTATGATATAAAAGCACCAAGGAACACACATGAACACCGAGTCCCACTGTGCCATAATAATAACACCGTGCGGTAAGTACGAAGGCATAGCCGACTACTAACACCTACGCACCAACAAGGTCATGAATCAGATCATAAGATCTATCTAGACTCACATGATCAAAGCGGCCACTTGCCCGCAGATCTAATGCGCGTCAAGCCCTGGAACTTCCCGCAGCTCCGCATAGGCCAATCTCATCGGCCCGCATGAGGTATTCCCCGCATCGAGGGTAGCTACTCCCCGGCATCGTCCTGGACTTCGCAGTCCGCATGGCCACATGGACCGCATGCCCATAAAGGACGACACTAACACGGAACTCGTCGAGCTCGCGTAGGCCCACAGGACTGCGTGAGGTATTCTCGAATCATAGGTCCATCGACCGCTGAGTCTACCCGCGTCGGAGGCGACAACCGGAATCATCTCGAGATGAGTGATGTAAAATACTAACATAACAGCTTATCGTTAAACAACATAAGCACAACAAAGGAAAAACCCCTTTACACAAACATCACAAGATACTAACACACGTAGCATCCTAGCATGTTTACTTATCAATCAACAAGAAAGTATTACAAGGCTATCACAAACCAACACAATCAAGTTATACACACGAGGTACTTTCTACTATATGCCAACAAGTTCGGGGTTTTATCCCCAAAGTACTTCATACATTAACTCTTTAAAAGATACGTTACTTTCACAATGTCACACAATACCCGTAGTATAAAAAATAGAGTGACTATCTTTTTAAAGTAAATCAATTACTTCTCTTTGTAAAATCAAGTAGCAACATTCTTTTCCACTGTTCAAGTTTGCCTAATTTCCAATGTTCAAGTTTGCCTAATTTCCAATGTTCACGGTTCTTATTTTAGAAAGGTTTCGTAGTTCATAGTCTTATTCATTTAAGAATATAATTCTCCTTTAAACAATCTGAGAAACATAAGCCTTATATGTGAGTAGGTTATTCTTGTTTATAACAATCTTATTACAATGACCATGATCTAGGAAATATCATTTTGTCTCATCTTAGCTTCTATGCAGATGGAAGTTTCTACTGGTTTTAATAATACTTAATTAGTCAAAACATTTCCTTTTATTAACGCTGCAGTGGTTTGTCGATACCCATTCTGATTTCAAATCAAAAAACATTCTTAAGTCGTTATACCTAACTTCCCATAAAGCTAGTATAACTCTTAAGTTTTCAAAACCAAGTATTACTTCAAGTTCTTTATTAACACATAACAAGCCGCTTATAGTTCAAATCGATTACCTTTTAAAACCACAAGTATTTTCTTACCAACATAAAGTCGTTATAACCAACTTCCCATAAAGCCGTTATAACACTTTATGTTTTAAACCAATCAAATACATTTAGCACATGTATGCGTCTACCGTACTACATAGTTCACACATATCATGCTAGAAGAGATAGGAAGAGGTTCACATACCTCGCGAGTATCGACTAATAGCAAAACGCTCCAAGTACTTCAAACCGTCGCTACTCCTTAGCCATGAGATCGCGCCACGTAGTACTTCAACCTATAAGGCCACAAGGCGCTTTATTAACATTTAGATCCCTTCAGAGAACATTCTACGTAAAATTCGCAGACCTCCCGCAATGCAGCGTAAATCTCCTCCTCATCTGGGCCGCTATCAAGCCAACCGGGGGTTCATACATCTAACCGGACGTGCACAATTCTACCTCACGTAAAAGCTACACAAGGTCTCTTGTATACACCCTATGTAAAAACGATTCGATTATTCTTCAAAAGGTTTCTAATTATTCGCTTAAGTCCAAAGACATCACGACAACAACGTTCAGTTCTATATATAGTATACTTCAACTATATAGTCTAACAATCATGTAATTTCCAATTACAATAGAGGACAAGATATTTACCTCGATAAGCCCATAATTATCCAAGTATAAAGTCGATCCGGGCAATCGTTTAGCTCGACTCCGAGCGCTCCAACCCGCTCTAAACCACCCTTAGAAGTACGCACCAACTTCTACACAATACTCCAACGGACGAGGGAGATTTTCGGAGGGTTTCCGGATTGTGACAGACGGGAAGGATAATAGTATTTCTGGGCTTTTCAGATAGGTATAACCTTAGAATACTACAAGGTATACGGCTAAGGTAATTTGGGCATTATAACAATACTTTTGAGAGTATTTCTACACCACAAAGGGGGGTATTATACGAAAACAACTAGGCTAGGGGGGGGGGGGTACACTCTCGGCTAGCACCCCTAGAGGGGGGGGGTGCTCTCGGCCACAAGGGAGGCCTCGGCCGAACTCAACACAAAGTGAGGAGGAGAAGGAGAGCTTTCAAGACTAAGGCAAATTTGTGGATGAATTTGTCTTCCAAAGTGGTATTTATAGGTCAAGTGAAGGCCAACCAATGGCCAAGATCATGCCAAGTGCAAGGCAAGTGTAGGGCCAAGATCTTGCCAAGTGCCCCTTAACCAACTAACACACAAATATCCTACCTACTCCATGACAAAAATGACCAACTTTCGGCCAAGCTTGACCGCCCAAGGTGTTCCAATGAGAGGGTGACAAGTGTCTCCCTCTTGTTGGTCCAAAATGTTTCGTCTCTCGGAAAAATCCGCAAAAATAAAATATGGCATAGCCGGAAATTCCCCTACGAAAGCTGTGAAAACGTTTCGCCGAAAAACGACTCTAACCGGGTGTTGTGCACAAAATTAAATCGGCCAAGCCTACTTGAAGTTCGAAATTTCCTACGTACGTCCCTGCGTACATACTCTGGAAATACGGGGTATAACATTTTCCTCATAAATGCTCCACCTGCTGCTGCATCTATAATGGTTCTGGTTGTACTGCTCAGCCCGTTGTAGAAGATGTGGATCAAGTTCCACAACTCAATGCAATGGTGTGGGCATTTTCTCTGCAAGTCTTTGAACCTTTCCCAAGCTTCATATAAGGACTCTCCATCTGCTTGGTAAAAGTTGTTCAACTCCCCTCTCAGTTTTGCTGCTTTGCACGGGGGAAAGAACTTGGCTAGGAATTTCTGTGCCAGCTCGTGCCATGTGAAAATCGAATCGGCCGGCAGGGAATTCAACCATACTTTTGCTCTATCCCTGAGTGAGAAGGGAAAGAGCCTCAATCTGACGGCATCATCAGTAACGCCGTTATATCTGAAAGTTGCACATAGATCCAAGAAATTCGCTATGTGCATATGTGGATCCTCCGATGGCAGTCCTCCGAATTGCAATGTGTGTTGTACCATGCTCAGAATCGCTGGTTTTATCTCGAAGTTGTTGGCTCCTATTGCAGGGAGCCTAATGCATGTCTGTGCTCCATTCACTCTGGACAGCACATAGTCTCCCAAACTTCTTTCTGGCTGGATTTGGACTCTCTCCTCCACGTCTATTGGCACTTGCCGAGGCATTCCTGGGTTATGTTGATTTTCACCTAACCCTTCTCTCATCATGTTATTGTTTTGAGCACCGTCCATCTCTATCAAAGTTGCAATCCGTTGATTCTTTCTGTTCTGCTTACAGGTTTTCTCAATTTCTGGATTGAAGGGAACAAGAGTGTCTGCTCCTCTTCTCCTTCGCATAAACTGATTTCCTGAAATAGATCAAAAACAAACAACCAATCACGGTACCTCAAATTTTCTGAAAATAAAAAAAAAACGTAAAAATTTAAAATAAAAAACGTAAAAATTAAAAACCAAATTAGAGAAAAAAAATAGATAAATTTGATATTGAACTATGCCTAATCCCCGGCAACGGCGCCAAAAACTTGATGCGCGAAAAGATGCACACACTTAAACGCAAGTGCACGTTATCGTGACAAGTAATATAGTCTTAGCAAGACCGAATATCGTCCACAAGGATTAGGGTTCAAGTACCAACTATCTATCTTTTGGTATCTATTTGGTAAATTGATATTTGATTTTGTGGTTTATAACTACGAATTATAAAGACTAATTTAACTAATGAGTTTACTTCAGTTGTGATGAGAATAGGGCTTCCACGTCTTCTCACTATCCGTTTATGTTACTTATTAATGCAATAACTTATGGTCTTCTTCTTTTGGAGAAAGCAGGTTCACTAAATCGTTTTATACTCCCGTTAGGGTTATATAAACACTCAACCCCAGTATTGCACCTTACCTACCTTTCGGTGATAAGGATAACTCTATAGGAGGATTAAGACTAAGAACCTAGTTAACCGTCACGCACAATGCGTAAAATTAGGGTTGTTAAGCCTCTCGTTAACGCTACATAAATAATTGAGGTATTTTCATCCCCAATCCAAGAATGTCTACCCAACTTACAAAGATATTCACAATCCCCTCCTTTCGGAGTCTGATTAGAAATCATATAGTGATAATTAGTTGTCAATTAACTATCAAGCATTCAATTTAATTATTGGATAGATCTCAAAAAGAAGAAGAATAACCATAAGCATGCATTAAATCATAACATAAGTTTCTAGAGATTCAACATGGAAAGTTTATGAGGAATTAGTTCCTAGCCATTGACAGGACAATAACAAATTCCATGTTATTCAAAAAACTGAAATAAAAACAAGAAAATGAAAGGAAATTTACTAAACTATGGTCTCCAATCTCCAAGCAAGAAAGCCTTGTGTTGTGCCAGAAGGGGAACCCTTAAAAACTGCCTAGGCTTCTCCTTTTATAGGCTCCTAAACGCCTCAACTTTTCCCTGCACGCCTGGCCCAAAATCCGTCTGAAAACCTTATTTTTCCGCGTCGGCGCCGGCTCTGCGAGCAGCGCGCGTAAATTCTGCAATCCTTCGGGTGATTTGGTGTCGCGCCCGATCTCTGTATGCAGTCGGCCATGCGCAGCAATCTCAGCCTCTCGGATGTTTAGCGCGGCTGCGCACTGCCGACATGAGCCAGCGCTGGGTCTTCTGACCTCTGCGGATAGTGGGCGCCGCGCCCGCTTCGATCGCAGGAGCGGCGCTTGTCTGGGTTTCAGCCTCGTTCGCCACTTTCTCTGTTTTTAGCTCTGGAATCTCCTCTTTTGCCCTCTTTTAGCTCCTTTTCCGCCATTTGGCCATTTTAACCACTTTGACTCAAAAGAAAGGAAAACTATCCTAATACGACACTTATTTGTACAAAAAGGAACAAAAGACTAACTAAAACTGACTCAAAAAGTGTATATAAAATACGCCGATCACGGAAATACACTGAATATGAAGGATCATTCAGTATAGATGAAATCGTGCAGGTTTTGGATGATAATAAGTTCCCCTTAGTTACAGTACTTACTGAATTTAACGATGCTAGAGTTTACTCCAGCACAAACAAACTTCAGGTGTTGATAATTTCTGAGTCAGATGACTCCAACAAACTTGTGGACCCTTTACAATATGTTGAAAGAAAGTTCAAATCAGGGATAATGCTCATATTTGTAGACATTAGGGGGGACAATCTTGCCAATCCATTCGTAACTAGGTTTGGTCTAGAAGAATTAGAAGACTCTGTGGTAATATCTTTCAACTACAGTAGTGTAGATGTTCATGTTTTAGCTGGTGTGCCGATAGGGTATGTGACTTATTTGATTGTCAGTTCGTGCATTTTATTCATTTTCTTGCTTTGAAAATGGAGTTTGAATTGGCTGAGATGTTTTGGAAAAATTCTATGACGGATAAGTACTCTTTTACTATTTGATAGAGGTCGTGAAGGGAATGTTTTCAAGAGGAAGCATCGCGAAATGCATTTTGGTTGTACAAAAAAGTTGATAAGATATCCGGGACCACTTCTGAAGTCGCAAATGGAAAGCTTTTTAGAAAGAGCATATCCATATTTTAGTCACCCAAAGAAAGCAATATTGTTAATTAGAAAGATGGGAAAAATGAGCAGTTATCAACTAGTATTGTTGTTTGTCGTCTCAGTCATTATGTGTTAATTCAAGCAAGAAAAGTATATTGCTTTGTCCAGAAGGGTCCAAGATGGATATGTGCTCTTATATTTGTCAAAAGGGATAGTAAAGCAATAACAGATTTTGAACTTGTTAAAGAAAGAGCATTGTTAGTGGAGATTGTTATTCTGCAAAGTTGGACACTTCTAGGAATCACACATGGATTTGAATGGATTGTTTCTCAAGGAGTACCACTTCATCTGATACAAATTCAGAGAAGGACTCATTTACTACTCTTCGTAATCCTTCCAATTGTTGAGATCAATTCACAGTTGGAGGACAATATTGTAGTAGTACTGGTTTTGGTAGCTGTCTGTCTCAAGATAGTAACTGATGAGTACTTGAAAATGATATTTACCACTGATGCACTGGAGAACTTAGTAGCTAGTAGTATTCTCTTAGTGGCCCTTGGGATTGAAGCAAGTGGAAGCATTGAACCCAACAAACAGATGAAAGTTTTCACTCCTGGTTGTAAAAGGATTATGAATGATAAGAGTTGCTTTCTGGTGCCTTATATGACTCACAAGTTGATTATTCTTGAGATCAATCAACTGATAGTAGAAAAGGTATTTGAAGAGGTTTGGAGATAGTTTCACATATGACAATTTTTTTTGCCAACAATATCCATGGAAATGTGGAGTCTTTGGCCATTGATGATGAAGGCGATTGTAGACTGGGACTGGGCTATTGACTTATTTTCAAATATATTGGTTCCTTTAGACAACTGTATATGTACTGCTCACTTCCTGACTTGTAAGTACATATATTATCAACAAAGCCTTTGGAATATGATATCATCTGTCATGGGAGATAAAATTTTGGAGGATGGTGACATTGAGCCAACACCTAAGCTTATTCAAGTTATATTCCAGCATTGCAAGGGACATATTGCTACAGAGGTGTTTGATCTCTGGTTCCAGACTTCGTCCCTCCCATCAAACCTTTGTTGTCACTTTCCATTCGCTGAGAACAAGACAACCACCAATAACTTCGATAAAGCACAATTTGTAAGTCACTGGTCCAAAAGAATGGCAACAGGGAAGACACTCAAATTCCTATTCAATGGGCAAACTTACTACCCGAGGAGACAACCTAGAAAGATTACAACTTCATCAATCCGCAATTTCCGGAAATTGTCGAGTTTTAAGCCAGTTGCAGAATTCAGAAAATTCAAGAAAGATTAAGTAGTTTTTTCAAGAGGAGTGGAATGTCACAATTCATTAATTGTGACCAGTTTATTAAATATGCACAATTTCCTTCTTAGTTAGTATTAGTACAAATTAGTCCTCTAAGTTTATTTTAGTACTTTGTAGTAATTGCAACTTTAGCCCTTGGCTATAAAGAGAACATTATAACGATCGTTTGGTCATTCAGAAATATTAAAAACCTAATTCTCTCTTTCTCCTTTCTCTCTCCCTTTCCCTTCTTCTCTATCGAATCCCTAGTAGCAGACCGAGTCTGTTACAGTGTGGGATGTTTTTGTTGGTATCCTCAATGAGAGTTACAAGAATATCAGATTTTGTGTGAGATGTTGGAGAAAGGAGTAGAGAAGAAATTAGTTGTCTGTGTAAAAAGCTCTTTGTTGAAAAAGAAGACTTGAAAGGAAGAAAAAGACAAGGCAAATAGTATAACGGCGATTAGATGCCATCTCTATGGTGTTTTCTTCTTTCCATCTCTTCTCTTTTTTAGATAAACATGAATTCCCTATTGTAATCTTGCAACCCTTCTTTGATTGTTTTTACTTGGTTTGGTCACATTTATTATACCCTAGTATCCTACTCACCCATCTCCATCACACCTAAACCCCATAACCACCAACCCCTTCCATCTCGCCGGATTAATATAATATATTCAAATATTATATTCATAATATAATATAATATAATATGATATTATATTCATAATACAATATAATATAATATGATATTATATTCATAATACAATATAATATGATATTATACGATATATTGTGAAATCATGTTTAACCCCATCAAAACGGAGTGTAAGTATAATGACATTAAAAAATACACCTTTAGTGTAATTGCACTGATTGATGAGTTCAAAAAAATTAAGTTTAGTAATTTGACTTTAATTTATACTATCTTCCATTAGGTAAACTTTTGTTCTACCATTTCAATTCTGAAATTAAAAAATGTAATACTTACTTTTATCTTTTAAATATTCATCTCTCAAATCATGTCCTCATCTTTCATTAATAGAGAGGTTAATTTAGTTAATATTAAACAAGAGTAAAGTATCTTTTACAAAAGTAAGCGTTAAAAATGGATTTATATTATGTAATTGCCAATCATGTGGAACAGTCAAAGGCAAAGGAATTAGTTTTAACTAATTCGAATGATGGCAACGTTATGAAAAGCGCTACAGTTAACAATGCCACTAATTTAATCGATCCATCGAATTGGGGCAGCAAATCAGAGGCGTTACAACTGAGAAAAATGTTTTGGTGATCAGGTTATCGATGTAGTTGTGTCGCAAGTCACTGTATGAAAAATTGGTGTATCCGAAATGTTAAACAAAATGAAACAAGGCTGAGTCGAGAGATGACTCTCTGTCTTTAAGATAAAATTGTCCCGTATATATGCTTTTACGGTAATGGGCAATAGTCTCCCAAGATAAAACAACAACTATCAACAAAGCAAAACAAAGTAAACTGTGTTGATTCTAGCGAAGAAATACATATAGAACAGATTGCTGATTGTGTTTCTGTTTCTGTGTGTTGAACATAACCAAAAAATAAGAGTTTGTGTTGTGTGTATTTTGTATATTCTCTTCTGTGTGTTTTCAGTTATGTGTTTGTTGTTCGAACTGAACTGAAGAATATATAGGGAAGAAGATGAGGTGAATTGTTGCAACGCTTTAGAATCGTTGCAACATTTTGAAACTTTCAGATCCAAAATGTAAATAAGAAACATTTCAGGGATCAAAAGAAAAATTCCGGAAAACTGCCTGTGGCTCGAGCCGGACGGGCGGCGGCGCGCGTGTGGGGCTTAGCCCCGAACCCAACCTCACCTAGGTCCTCCCCCTTCTAAACACATGGGTCACCCCTTGGGGGCCCAAACCCTTACTCAAACTTAGAGTTTATATATTGTACAATACTTTCATCTTCTATCAATGAGGGAGATTTTTTGGTAAAAAACACTCCATCTTTTCATGTCTCAAACATTTTACTTTGTGTACCAATATCTCTTTCATTTCTTAGCGAAATTTGACGATACTTGGCACTAACATCATCTACTCACTTAGTAGATTAGTCGTATGCGAAGAAACGTTGTTTTCGACATGCGGGGCCCATGTATTCAGGTCATTAAATATGGGATAAAGTCAATCTCACATTAGTAAATTTTCAACAATCCCCTATTGAAAGAGAATTGGTGCACACGATGTGTCAAAGTCCAGCAATCTTTTAGCGAAAAGATATTGCATCAGGAAAGGTAGCTTTCGGCTTTGAACCTTCCTTAGTTGATTACCATCAGATTTACTTATTGTGCGGTGAACGTGTTGTCTTGAACCATCAGTGTTTGGTGTAAACCAAGACAATGGTATCAACAAAATAACTCTCCTTATTCATTTCTTCTTATTATTTTGTCCGTTGTGGACATGGACAACTCTTGGATTCTTAAGTGTGTACATTTGAAGCGACATATCTTTGCACTTAAATAGGTGATCTCCTATAAGGTATATTGCTCTACCCCACTCGCAAGTGTTAGGAATCATTAAAAGTTTCAAAACTTATCCTTTAGCCATTATGCGGGTAGCACTTAATGTCTATCGCGGGAACGACTTTGGAGTTATACGATAATCTGAAGTGCTCTTACTTCAAGTGAAGCGCTAAACTGAACCTCTATGTTTAGTCCCATTGAACCAAATTTCTGGGATCTCCAGTCAGTAAGGTTGGGTTACCACCATAAAGATTCTTATTGTTTGCGTTTTAAGCCCATTCCCCTAGACAATCAGAATATTTGATCTTTGGGTAGGCCTTTAGTTAATGAATCTGCTAAGTTATCCTTTGATTTGACGTAATCAATGGATAAGCGATATCGGGTCGGGTGCAGTTTGTAATGTACATTAAACTACCAATGACCTGCGCATATCGCTCTTGGGATATGGGTGTACCACGATTCTTATCAATTATGTGATTCATATTCATTGGTGACTTCATAGGGGGATTGTCAATTGCATCAAATTTTCTCAAAACATCTTCAATGTAATGAGATTGAGATAAGACCAGCCCGTCCGATGTCTTAGAAATTTTAATTCACATTACATCTGCAATACCCATATCTTTCATATCAAAACATTATTTCAACATATTCTTGATTAGGATCAAGTTTAGACTACTTCTGGTGATTAACATGTCATCTACGTAAAGACATATCATGACAAATGAGTCAGAGTTCCCTTTGATATAGATACATTTATCACATTCATTTATGGAGAAATCTTTTGATAATAAAGTATTATCAAACTCTTCATGCCATTATTTTGGGGCTTGTTTGAGTCCGTACAAATACTTAACAAGTCGACACACTTTCTTTTTTTATTCTGGAATTACATACCCCTCGGGTTGTTTCATGTATATTTCATCTTCCAACTCTCAGTTTAGGAAGGATGTCTTAACATCCATTTGATGTATCTCAATGTCACACAAAGTTTCAATGGCTATGAATACCCTTATGGACGTTAATCTAGACACAGGGAATATGTGTTGAAGTAATCGAGGCATTCCTTTTGTCTGTAGCCTTTGACTACTAATTTGGACTTATACTTATCAATAGTTCAATTTGTTTTGTACTTTCTTTGAGTATCCACTTACAACCCAAAGGTTTGCTTCCCGGAGGAAGATCAACCATTTCCCAAGTATGATTTTGCATGATGGAATCTATTTCGCTTTCTATAGCTTTTTTCCAAAGCGGTGCTTTTGGAGTTGACAATGCTTCCATAATTGTCCTCGGTTCAGTTTCAACCATATAGGTTAGAAAATCTGAACCAAAGATTTTACCTTTTTTGGCCATTTTGCTCCGTCTTGGTTCAACCTCTGGAACCCCTAAGTTCTGTAGGTCTGAAACATTAAGTTCCGGATAGTCAGTAACTTCTGAGTCATGTAGATCTGAAACGTCTTGTTCCGGATAATCAAAAACTCTCGGGTCTTGTTGATCTTGAGCATTTTGTTAATAACTTCATTTGTGTGAAATTGTTTCTTTTTTCTTTTTAGAAAAGATTTGTT
This sequence comes from Przewalskia tangutica, assembly GCA_029844215.1. Taxonomy (NCBI): domain Eukaryota; kingdom Viridiplantae; phylum Streptophyta; class Magnoliopsida; order Solanales; family Solanaceae; genus Przewalskia; species Przewalskia tangutica. Next base: position 135,798,346 of record CM056722.1, read on the forward strand.
CAAAGAATTCAGCATTTCTTGATTCCATAATTGTACCCTCGTGAATATCAAGTATCTCCGACTTATACACTAAGAAGCAATAAACACTACTGTTATTTTCATATCCGGTGAATATGCAATCTACATTCTTAGGTCCAATTTTGACCTGTTTTGGTTTAGGTACTTCGACCTTTGCCAAACAGCCCCCATTTTTAAATACTTGTAAAGTGTGTTTCTTTCTTTTCCATAATTCATATGGAGTTTTATCATTGCGCTTATACGGAACTCTATTGATAATAATATTAGCGGTAAGAATTGCTTCGCCCTACATGTTTTGGGTTATACCGGAATTGATAAGTAAAATATTCATCATTTCCTTTAACGTATGATTTTTGTGCTCGTCAATACGGTTAGACTGAGGTGAGTAAGGATCGGTCGTTTGATAAACAATGTCGAATTGAGCACAGTTTTCTTCAAACGATGCTATTTGGGGTTAGAGTTGCGGCGCCTGGCTGAAGAGTCGCAGTGCCACACTGGAAGAAAATTCCCAGGGGGTCGGCACCGCGGCGCCTGGCTGAAGAGTCGCGACGCCGACGACGGAATAATGTGAAAAATCTAAAATCCTACGAGGGTGAAATGGTCTATTTGGGTAATTTTTGTGGTATAAAACCCTAGGAGACATATTTTAGGGAGAGGGGCATCTCATCTCATATCATATTTTTGGAGGAAAGAACGGAGGCAGAAACAATTAGTGACATCGATTGTTCAAATTCTTTTTCTCTTCTTTACTTTATTTCAGTTTATGTTGGATATTGAGTTGATTAGTTCTTAGCATGTCTATGAGCTAATTACTTTTATTAAGGTTTTCCATCAAATCGCTTGAAACTCTTTCATAATTTAATGCATTGCTAGTGTTTCTTCTTCGTCTATTAAGATATATTCAACTTGTGTTTATTAAATGATAATTAACTGACCATTAGTTTTCATTACTTATATGATTTTAAATCGAGATCTGAAAAAGGAGATTTAATATGCTATAGTTGATTATACATAGGTTTAATCTTGAACGGCAGTATCACGGTTTCATGTGTAGCGTTTATGTTATTGATCTTAATCCTCCTATGTGGTAGAATTTATCATAGAAATATAAAAAATTCCCACTTATGTTGAGTTATATGTCCTAACCGGAATATAGAACATCTCTGTTAACCTGCTATCTTGATAAGAAGAACAATCATTAGTCTTGCGTTAACGAGTGATAGAGTGGATAGTTGAAGTTATTGAAAGCCCTAATCACCTTCATAACTGATTTAAACTCCAAGTATTATCATTCTTTATTTATTCATGATTATTGATTAGTTGTTAGTTCTTAGTTTAGAAACCAACACTCATTAATGTTTGTCAAATAGAAACTAAAGTTTCGCTAATTGGTACTTGATAATACAGTCTATGTGGACGATATTCGGTCTTACCAAATTTTATTACTACTTGTGATATGTACACTTGCGTAAGCATATAGAAAAATTCAACAAGTTTTTGGCGCCGTGGCCGGGGATTGAAGTCTTATCAATATCGAAGTAACTAATATTATTTCTAATTTATTTTTTATTTTTTATTTTTTATTTTCTCTTTAGAACACATTTTTGCCTTGATCTGTGTGTGTATTTTTTTAACAATTTCAGGGAGCTTTGTTTTATGCGAAGCAGAAGAGGAGCATACAACCCTGTCCCTCTAAATCCGAAAATTTAGAAGGCGTGTAAGCAGAACATGAAAAACAAGAGAATAGTTTATTCAACCGCGATGGAAAATCAACAGAATGATAATGGGTTGAATGGAGGCGCACCGGCAGACATGATAGAACAAATCCACAATCCCGCCAAAAGTTGTTTAAGGGATTACATCCTGCCAACTGTTATTAGTGTGCATACATGCATAAGGCTACCAGTTGTGGGAGCCAATAATTTTGAGATCAAGTCGGCGATCTTGCATATGGTATAGAGCACAGTTCAATTTGGTGGGTTGCCTTCTGAAGATCCGCACATGCATTTAGCAAACTTCTTGGAATTATGTGCGACCTTTAAATATAATGGTGTTACTGATGATGCAATTCGATTGAGGCTCTTCCCCTTCTCTCTCAGGGATAGAGGCAAGATCTGGTTGAACTCCCTGCAGGCGAACTCCATCACCACTTGGCAAGATTTGGCACATAAATTTCTTGCCAAATTCTTTCCTCCATCAAAGGCTGCGAAGCTCAGAGGACAACTAAATAACTTTTATCATCTTGATGGAGAATCTTTATATGATGCATGGGAGAGGTTCAAGGATTTGCAAAGGAAGTGTCTGCATCACGAACTTGAGCAATGAATGTTAGTCCATAATTTTTATAATGGTTTGTGTGGTACTACTCGTACCATAATTGATGCTGCTGCTGGGGGGACATTCATGAGCAAGAGTGCTAATGAGGCACATGAGTTATTGGAATACATGGCCATAAATAACCACCAATGGTCCGATGAGAGATCGGCTAATAGTAGGAAGGTGGCTGGTGTTCATGAATTGGATGTTATCACTGCGTTGACTACTCAGGTTGCCACTTTGACAAAGCAATTGTAGAAGAGTACTATGACTGCAAATGTTGTTCAAACGCAGGTTAGATGTGAAATTTGTGGGTTACCACATACTTTTGATCATTGCACAGCAGTGGATCCCAACAATATACCTATGGAGCAAGCACACGTTCAGGCTGTATTAAATTTTCAGAGGCCCTACAACAATCCTTTCTCCAACACTTTTAATCCGGGATGGAGGAATCACCCTAACTTTTATGGAGAAATGACCAAGACCAGCAACCGCAGTTTTAGGGGCAGTATCCACAGGGCAGTCAGCAACATCAGAATAATCAAGCTATATATTCTCAATAGCCCAGACCACCAGTTCAACAAGCAAAGCCTAATGAATTACAAACAGCCTTGTTGACTCTCACAAATTCTCAGATCCAGTTCATGACAGAGACTAGATCATCTATCATGAATTTGGAGACGCAAGTGGGACAACTGGATAGTATATTGAACAACAGAACACAGGGGAATCTCCCTATCAATACTGTTTAAACCCAATGGAGCAATGTCATGCCATCTCCTTGAGAAGTGGTAAGCTAGTTGAACTGATTGCACCTCTACCATCTGCATAGAATACAGATAAATTAGGTGAAATATCAGATTCAGACAAGAAAGTGGTTACTGAAGACCAGTCCACACCAAAAGAAGCACCACCAGCGGTTAGTATTGATCCTCATGTCAGAATTTCATACCCCCAGAGGCTCAGAAAGAATTCTCTTGACAAATAATCTTCTACGTTTTTGAAGGTTTTCAAGAAACTGCACATCAACATCCCTTTTGTTGAATCTCTAGAACATATGCCCAACTATGTCAAGTTTATGAAGAAAATCCTCTTTAAAAAGAGGAAGCAAGAAGAGTATGAGACAATGGCATTAACTGAAGAATACAATGCTGTTTTTGTAGAGGAAGCTGCCACAGAAGTTGAAAGATCCAGGAAGCTTCACTATCGCATGCACTATAGGGAATTTTGAGTGCCAACATGCTTTATGCGATTTGGGGTGTAACATCTCATTTTAACCGGAGTCGAAACGGGAGTACTACGTATTGTTGATTCCTATATTGTATTTTAAGGAGTCGCCACCTAATTATTTCTAGTGAATTAGGACACTTATTAAATTGCATAAAAATGCTACAAATGATCTGTATTTTTAAAGTCTGCAAAATTTAATGAGATTCTAGGTAAAAGTTCTTTATTATCCTAAAGGGAAGGGGTCAGACACCCTATAGGATCCGTTAACTTGCGGTTGTCCGGTCAAACTTAGGTTGGTATTATTGTGCTAAAATGTGTTATGTAATTCTAAGTTGTTCTACAATTATTAAACTAAGAGATATTTTGTCACGACCCAACCCCGGGCCCACGACTGGTGCCCTACCTGGGCACCCTTACAGGTATACATCAGAGATAATCAGCGGAACATACATAAACTTAACAATGAAGTAATTAATAGGTTAGCCGATAAGGCTACCTTCCCGGATATAAACAAATCCAAAAGCAGTTACCTCTAATTTTAATTTTTTTTTTTTTTTTTTATAAAGTGACCCACAAGATATGACTACAGACCTCTAAGAGTTTACATAACAACTGTGACGGGACAGGGCCCCGCCATACCCCTGAATGTACAAAAGTCAACGACTTCAGGGAACCATACCCAAAAACAAATCCTCCGGAGAAATGGAGCTTCCAGAACTGAACAGTGATCCTAAGAGCGCGGATCAGCAAGCTATGTACCTCAACGTGCGGCATGAACGCAGCCCCCCGAAGGAGGTCAGTACAAAATATGTACCAAGTATGCAAAGCGAAATCGTAATTTAAATCATAATAGTCAAAAATACAGCTGAAGACATATATGATAACCAAATTAACAGTACATTGTGCCTTACTGAAGTGGAAGTAATGAAAGTCAGATTTTTACCTTATACAGCCTGTCTCAACATATGATCCATAGTCACACCAGGGCTATGAACACCAGCCCTCAAATATCCAAGCGCGCTCGTGGGATTCCCCATCACTACCGACCGCTAGGTGTAAAATCTAACTCTGTGACGCGTGGCATCGCCCTCACCGCTTCGCATACACAAATCTAACCATGTGACGCTCGTGGTATCCTACCTCACCGTCGGCGTACACACAAATCTAACCATGTGGCCTTTCGTGGTATCCTACCTCACCGTCGGCGTACACATACAACACGTATATACCTATATCTTACGCGTGGAATCCCGTCGCTGGCGACCATAAAAATAAATACAACCGTGTGGCCGCGCGTGGCATCCTACCTCATTGTCGGCGTACACATACACAATACATACATATATATATATCATGCGTGGAATCCTCATCTCGTACATGACTTCACGAGGTGTCCTCGCGTCGTGGGTAGCAAATCCACGAACCGGTGGTATAACGATCTTGGGGTTTACCCGCCATTTATACTCTTACCACGAAGAAGGTGGTATAACGATCTTGAGGTGTACCGCCATTTATACTCTTACCCTCAAACTACATGCCTCGGAATCCTCATCGTAAGCGTGTCCCGGTGCATACCCGTGGAATCCCACATCACCGACGGTATGTCGGTAACTCATACTAAGACCATGGAAGCATACCCGTGGAATCCCACATCACCGTCGGTACGTCCAAGTAAACTCATACTATGACCAGGGAAGCATACCCGTTGAATCTCACATCACTGCCGGTACGTCGCGGTAGACTCATAAGGAGGCAATGGAGGCATACCCGTGGCATCCTCCATCACCGACAGTACGTCCAAGTAAACTCCTAACTTCTTTAGACTTTCACTAACATACAAAATGGATCTCATTTTATGACCTTAAGGCACTTTCCATATCACTTAACAAGTCCTGGGAATTTCAACCCAAAGTACTATGTATCTCTCTTCTTTCCAAGATCCCTTTTCCACATAAGACCCCAAGATACTAATACCCGTAGTATCAAGGCTTATCTACATTTCAAACTAGTCACTATACTATTAGAAATATGCTTCGGCTTCTAACTCAAGTGACCCTCATTTTAAACTTTAAGCAATTGATGCCTTTAAATCGAATTGCCTTTCTTAGTATCCATTCTTTTATCTAGGCTTACCTTATTCGAGAAAAACCATTTCTTTAAGCTTCCATAAAGTTATTATAACCAACTTCCCATAAAGCCGTTATACTAACTTTATGCTTTAGAAACCAAGACATCCTTATCCTCTCATAAAGCCGTCATAACTAACTTCCCATAAAGCCGTTATAACTCTTTATGTTTTAGACCACTTTGCTCTCTCTAAAACCAAGAGGCTTGTACTTCAATTCAAGTTACACTACTTTCAAATACCTCAAAATATCTTAACTTTAGAAAACAAGTTTCTTACTTAGAAATCAGATCTCTTATCTTTAGAATAGTTCAAGAATCAATACTTCCCAAATCCGAAGATTCTATACTTATTCATGTCAAGAAATCCTTGCCTACCTTATTAGGATAAGCCATTCTTATAACTCTTCCTTAAGGACACGTGAGTTAATTCTCTAACTCAACCAACTAGACATCCTTAAAACAAGTAAAATATATCAAATGACTTCACTTCAATTAAATCACGTCGTCACTGCCTACCATACTGATTATAACTACTCATGCTCAAGAGATAAGTAAGTTTCCACATACCTATTATGTTCAGTCCACTTGCCAAGTCCAATATGCCGTCCGTAGATGTCAACCTATAATGACCATAATTCGTCTATTAGCTTCTAGCTTCTAAGTAGAATATTCTAATGTAAAGTCCCTTGTTTTACGGGAAAAATTGGACAACATTTCCTTTGTTTCTACTTACTTTTCCACCTTTTTCAAGGTCCGAATTCAATAACCAAACGCCGCATTTAAGGCACAACAATTCAGCTAACCAAAAGGGGATTACACGCCTTTACAGGACGCGTAAAATTCTGCCCCACAATAATACAAAACAACCCAATAATTCCAAGCCCCATTCGGCTACAATATCACTTTCCTTTCAATTTCCTTTCTAATCCAAATCTCGTTATTCCAACATGTTATATAAGTCATAACCAATTATATACCCTCCTATTTATAACATGCAACGATTTTTAGCTAACAATGAATTGATTACAACATGAGTGGCTAACATGCCCCTTTTCGGTTTTCAACAAGACAACAAGATCCAAATCTTTTCAAACTTTAATATAACAGCCTCAGGCTCATTTCTTGACTACTAAAACTTGAAACTTCATTTACACAAGAAGGTAAAGATTTTACCTCAAGAAGCCCTCTTTCCGAAATCTTCTTCACTTTAAAATTACCCACACGAACCCTCTACAAGCTTGCCAACACTTTTCCTTCTTGAAGCCTTTCCAAAAATCTCACCGGGGTTCATCAATTTGAGAGAGAGAAGAGGGATTTTTTTCTTTGGGAAACCCTTGCAAATGGTCAAGTCTTGAAGACTTGGCCCTAAAAATAAGACCCTCCTTTGGTCAAAAGATGGGAGGGACACTTGTCACCCTCCCATAGGCCTTTTATCAAAACATCCCCTGTTTTTCGCCCCTTACCGCGTCAAAAATCCCGCCTTGGCGCCGCGGCGCTGCAACCTCAGAGGACTTTCGGAAATATCGGCGCCGCGGCGCTGCGGCCGCTATTTGGGAAGCTTGTCCTGCGTCGACCTCTGAACTTCTAACGCGTAACCCTATCCCGATGTCGATCGGCGAGTGGTTTGTTGCGTTGGAAACTAGACTCAACAACCTTCATACTAATCTTTTAAAACTCCTCAAAACTCCTAAGGAACTAGGAGATATACTGCTCAAAGTTGGTGAAAGTCTGCCCACAACCTTTTGCCAACCCAACTTTCCAAATTCAAATCTTATTTTCTTTCATACGTTCTTAACTTAACCTCTTGAATTTACGGGGTGTAACATATTTAAACTAGGCATGCAAATATAAGATATGCATTTAACAAGAAAGCAAAAATCATATAAGGAGGGAGTGAAGAGAACTTAGTGGTATTTCACTTTTATTTTATTTTCTCTGCACCGACTTTCTTTGGGATGTGCCTCCGGGTACCTACAAAAGACACTTAGTAAAAGAATTAGTAAATAATAAAATAAATTATCAAATAAACACAACGTATGTGTGTGTATATATATATAGAGATATATGTATGTAAAAGATATATTTTTATATAGTGTGGGCTCATCTAGGGTTATGCCAAGGATACTAAGACATGAGAAGCCAATATCGCTTCGGTTGTGGTCGACTCACCTACCGGTGAACGATACTATGCATTCTCATCTAATCTTTTCACTTTCCTCCTCGTCCACATATTCCGTCTCGCTTACCATGGAGACATCCAGATCGACAGATAAATCCTTCTTCGGCCAGTGTAGTATCAAGTTCAAAATCAGTAAAATACCAAGTGCAGTATCTTATTCAAAATTAATTTAATAAAGTAATAAAAAGGGCCAAATTGTCCCAAGTTCAACACGGACAACGAAAAATAGTATAGCACTAACCAAACAATGGACAAAATGGCCCTTGAAAAATGGAAAATGCAGCCAATGCGAAACAGTAGTGCAGCCGACAATGTCATCGGAAAACAGAAATTCGTCGGAGTCTAAAACTCTGGCCAAAATACCAGTATCGTGCCAAATCGAACAGCAAGCAGAAAAAACCCGATGAAATCCCTCAAAAATATCAGGCGAAAAAATCGTCGGAGTTTTAATTCCAGGCAGCCACCAAAATAAATTAAAAATTAGTCCGGCGACAACAGATTCCAAGAAATAAAACCAAACAAACGTCTCCCGAATTTTAAGAAACTCCGGCAAAAAATCAGAGAATCGTGTCAAAATAATCCAGCAAACCAATATACATAATAGTAGAAAAGCGAACCAAATAGTGTAGTCGCTAGATTTCAACTTCGGCTAGATTCGAACACCAATATAAAGGCGGTGGCATCGCTTTCATGGCGAAGTCGCCGGAGCGACGCCACCACAGTGGTGGGTTCGCCTAGCAGAAGGGTGAAGTTGCGAACAGTGGTCGAAGGTTCACAGTGGGGTTCCCTGGTTCGATGGGTTTCGGGCTAACAATGGTGGTTTGATGGGTTTCGCCGGTGTCTAAACTCCAGCGGCGTCAGTTCGCCGGAGAAGGCACAAAAGGGCAGAGATGCGGGAGTGTGCGGTGGTAGGGGTGTCGATTGAAACAAAAGAGAAGTGGGGTGTATTTGTGATGCTGGTGATGGAATGATAAAGTGAAGAAAATGATATTTTTGTATATGTTGCGGCTGCTGAATGTTATTGTGCGGCTACCCTCCCTTTAAAATAAAGGGGAAGTGTTTAATTTATAGAGATATTTAGGTTTAGGATTTAGGTTTGGTCTGTTTTTGGGGGGGGGGGGGGGGGGAATTGGTGTTTGAAATTTAAAAATGGTAGTTGGACTCATGACATGGGTCAGTAAAAATATAATTGGGCTTGAAAAATATGAGCTTAATTTCGCGAGTGTTTTGGGGTTGAAAATTAAAATAAAATTATGTTTAAATTAAAATAAAACTAAAAATAAAAACAAAGATTGGGCGTCCTTTTATTGCAAAATTTGGAAAATTCTGGTCAAAATTGAGTGTCAACAACAGCCCCTGTTTGATCGGATACGTTGGAAGTGTTCGGGCAAACACGTTGACTTGTAGTCAATTTTGACCCGATCAGAAGAATAGGAGACGCATAAGAGCGAAAGGAGTCCCGAAGAAAAGGAATTGCGATGCTAAGAAGCAAGATTGATGCAAGTTCAAAATGTGTTGCCTTAGTGTAGAATTTTGATGACACTGGGGCCATAGGTGATGTGGGAGGCTAGAGGAGATAGTTTCATGTTGTGCTCCTTTTTCGGTAAATTAAGGTACCTGCAGTTTAAAATTTTAAAAAGTTAGTGCATAACTGTTAAGATAAGATGATAAAGCATGTATATATGAAAAATGTGATCCTCTGAGTTGAAATGTTGTCTTTGCGCAGATGTAATGTGTTGAAAGTGTCGTAGTTGCAGATGCATGATTAAGATGTTGGTGACGTCATTGTGTTGACGCGTTGTTAGTTTAGCTTCTGCACGCTAAGACAAAGACAAAAGTTAGCTTATAAATAACAAATTGGCATATAAAAAATATGACTTTCATGACACGAATGATGTACTTGCATAGATGCGACGTGAATGACGCCGGTGCTCAGACGTTGTGCATATGACGCCGGTGCTCAGCCATTGACTTAAATAACGACGGTGCTCAGACGTGATTTAGATGATGTCGGTGCTCAGACATTGATGCAGATAATGTCGATGCTCAGGCATTGATGCAGATGATGTCGATGCTCAGTCATGATTTAGATGATGACGGTGCTCAGGCATTGATGCAGATGACGCCGGTGCTCAGACGTTGACTTAAATAACGCCGGTGCTCAGGTGTGATTTAGATGATGTCGGTGCTCAGGCATTGATGTAGATGACGTCGATGCTTAGGCGTGATGCAGATGCTGAGATGTCGTCCTTGCACGGACATGCTGAAACTGCTCTTGTAAATTGAGGAACATGTAGGCTAAAACTTAAAAAGTTAGTGCATAATTATTAAGACGATAGAACATGATAAAACATTAATATAAGAAATGTGATCCCGTGAGTAGGAATATTGTCTTGCGTAAAAATCATGTGTTGGAACCGTTGCATTGGCGTAATGAAATAACATCATTTCTGGACGTAATGCCGATAGCGTCGTTTCTGAACGTACATCAGATATTCATCGTTTCCGGGCGCAATGTATATGACGTCGTTTTCGGATGTTACCTTCGTGTATGGATGAAATCAAATGACGTCTTGTATGGACGTTGTCGTCTTGTATAGACGAAATGCAAATGGCGCCTTGTATGGGCATTACCGTCTTGTATGGATGGAAATGCAAATGACGCCTTGTAGGGGCGTTGTCGTCTTGTATGGACGAAATGCAAATGACGTCTTGTATGGGCGTTACCGTCTTGTATGGACGGAAATGCAAATGACGTCTTGTATGGACGTTGTCGTCTTGTATGGACGAAATACAAATGACGCCTTGTATGGGCGTTACCGTCTTGTATGGATAGAAATGCAAATGACGTCTTGTATGGGCGTCGTCGTCTTGTATGGAAGGAATGCAAATGACGTCTTGTATGGGGGTTACCATCTTGTATGGACGAAAATGCAAATGATTCCTTGTATGGACATTGTCGTCTTATATGGACGGAAATGCAAATGATCAAAACTAGATGAAGTAATTAATGCATAAAATGTAAATGAGGTAACATGGGTGAGAATGATGTGATTGAGCGACCTTTGATATAGACTTGTTATGACTTTATTCCGTGGGTGAATCCACCGTGCTGGAATGTTGTTGCAGAATATAATGTCGATGTGACATCCTTGTCTAGATATATGGTGATGAAGGCGTCATTGCATAGACACGTTGTGGATAATGTCATTGCAGAATATAATATTGATGTGACATCGTTTTTTGGACACGTTGTAGATGTCGTCGAAATATACGAGGATGTTGTATATGCATGATAAAATAATATCGTTGAGCAGACGCGATGTAGATGTCGTCTGTTGTATAGACGAAATGTAGATAAGGACGTTGCACAGGCGTAATAAGATGGCGTCGTTGAGTGGACGCGATATAGAGGTCGTCGTTGTATAGACGAAATGTAGATAAGGTCGTTCCACAAGTGTAATAAGATGGCGCGTTGAGTGGACGCGATATAGAGGTCGTCGTTGCATAGAAGAAATGTAGATAAGGTCGTCACACTGGCGTAATAAGATGGCGTCATTGAGTGGATGCGATATAGAGGTCGTCATTGCATAGACAAAATGTAGATAAAGTTGTTGCACAAGCGTAATAAGATGGCGTCATTGAGTGGATGCGATATAGAAGTCGTCGTTGCATAGACGAAATGTAGATAAGACCGTTGCACATGCGTAATAAGATGACGTCGTTGATTGGACGCGATATAGAGGTCATCGTTGCATAGATGAAATGTAGATAAGACCGTTGCACAGGCGTAATAAGATGGCGTCATTGAGTGGACGCGATATAGAGGTCGTCGTTGCGTAGACGAAATGTAGATAAGATCGTCGCACAGGCGTAATAAGGTGGCGTCGTTGAGTGGACGCGATATAGAGGTCGTCGTTGCATAGACGGAATATAGATAAGGTCGTTGCACAGGCGCAATAAGATGGCTTCGTTGAGTGGACGCGATGTAGAGGTCGTTGTGGAGACGTATTTGATGAACGTCATTGAATAGATGTAATAAAAGAAACATCATCGTGGGGATGTATTTGATGAACGCCGTTGAATAGACGTAATAAGAGAAACGTCGTTGTGGGGACGTATTTGATGAACGTCATTGAATAGACGTAATAAGAGTGATTTGGACACATTAGGCGAGGTTACTTATGCTGAAATTACCTGCAATATATAAACCAAATAAATTAGTTAGTGTCATAAAGTGATTGAGAAATGAGGTGAGAATGCGGCCCTATAAGCCGGAACTGGTGTCTTAATAGACGCGTTCGATTATGGTCTTGCGAGATGAGCTGCTATGCGAAACTTTCTACAAAACCAAAAATAGATGAAACAGTTAGTGCAGGGATATATAGATATGTGAAATGAATGGACTCAGATGAGAATGTGGCCCTGTGAACGGCGGTATCACGAAAATCCCTTCAGCGTTACCAACTTTTCATTGATTATCGGTATTTAAAAGAAAATATGTGAGATTTGAAAAGGGGCGGCTGATTTGCGCCGACTGTGTAGCTTTAACCCTGACCACTCGTATGCCCGATCTGTTCGGACTTGTAACCGTTGTCTGGTTTTAAGTATTTTCTACAAGAACGCAATCGATAATATGTTCTTCGGTATTGTCGACCTCTTCTCGCTGCGAAGCTTTTGAAAGCATCCCCAGTTTTGGCATAAGCGGATGCCGAATGGACGAGACCGAATTTGATATGGAAACCGACCTATCCTATAGCGGAGATTGGATGTAGTGTGCTTTGCAACCGGTAGAGAAGGCGAAAGAGTTTAGAAATAGTTGAACAGAGTCCGATGAGGCCACCTACGTATCTCGCCATAAAGATAAAGTAGATACATAGTCCAGGAGCATAGCCCCAGTTGAAGTTAGGTTCGTCGATTAGACTTCGAAATATGAGACCAAAGCCGACATGGCCGCCCACATATTTTGCCAAAAGAACCAGGTCAACCTGTAGTTTGCCCGAAAGAGGGGAGAATGAGATGTCCAAAAGGTGGGACCGGGGCCGATATGAATGCCTACGTATCCCGCAGAGGGAATAAAGTCACGCGTAGTTCGCCGGTGACGGAGAATAAGGAGATTCTTAAGAGATGGAAAATTAGGATTTTCTAAAAGGTGGGACCGAGGCCGAAATGGCCGCCTACGTATCCCGCCATGGAAATCAGGTCACACGTAGTTCCGATTACAAAAACGAAATGATAGAATCTTCTGAGAGTGGGACCTAAGCCAATGTGGCCGCCTACGTATCCCGCCGAGGGAATCAGGTCATAACGTAGTTCCAATTACAAAAACGGAATGATAAAATTTTCTGAGAGTGGGACCGAAACCGATGTGCCGCCTACGTATCCCGCCGAGGGAATCAGGTCATAACGTAGTTCCAATTACAAAAACGGAATGATAGAATTTTCTGAGAGTGGGACCGAAACCGATGTGGCTGCCTACGTATCCCGCCGAGGGAATCAGGTCATAACGTAGTTCCAAGTAGGTGACAAAATATTGAGAAAATTATTGTTTGGGACATGAGCTTTCCGCGTATCACGCCAATAACACAAGGAATGACGCAGCCCTAGAAAACCAAGCTAGTATAGCTCGAAATCAATGCTAAGCGCATGCACAAAGTTGAAGTAGCAAAATACTGTACGAAAGTGCACATAGCTGAAAGCAACAAACATTACAATAGCAAGCGGACTATATAGATATCAAATGTGTGTTTTAGAATGTTTGGGACCTCTTTTAATGCCAGAGGTGGGCCTTAACGCCAAATATGCGAGATTATGATAAATAGGTCCAAGCCGTTAAACTGCAATATTTTGTTGGTAATGGTGACCAAATGACGGTGCACTTTTTTCCATTTCGGCATGTCATGATTAGGCTTGGATTCGTCTATCATTATCACGCTACACATAGTATGTTTATTGGTCGTTGGGTTATCAAAACCCGTCGATACCAACGATCGACCAACCTATGGTTTATGCATGCATGACTTAATGCAGAAGGGTGATATAGCTCTATCTTAAGTTGGCTAGATTTGGCTTACTGGATGCAAGGTTCCCGAGTGGACTACTCTAGCGAGAAGGATACGCGGCCACCGGTTGGACTAGATTCTCCGCATAAAACGCCAACTCTCCTAAATTTGGATATTTGAAATAAATTTGCGGGTGTGCAAAGCACACCTCGCGTGTAGTGTGTGATAGTGTGAATTTTCCGTAAGGGAAGAAATATGAGCGGAATGTCAATTTAAGGAAAGTAGTAAAAGAAAGTAGCAATTAAAACAATTGAGTATACAAAATTAAAGCAAGCAATTTTAAGGCATTTAAAGCAAATAAAAGCAAATAAAGCCAAACAATAATAAACCTAAGTTTGTGTCACGCCCCGACTTTTCCTAAGTCTTTACTTAGGGCGTGATGGCACCTGGACAATTATTTTCCACCAGGAGTACCATTTAATTCTCTTTATTTAGAAATTTAAACTTATATTCAAATACGGAGCTATTAATAAAAATAACAATAAAGAAATTTGTTTATGACTTTATTGAAAATATAACGCGAGCCCATGCTCGTGCAAATATTGTTTCTACATAGACATACTGACAAATATTATTCTAAGTTGGAAGGGGGACCATTCCACACGGGCATTTCGAGACACCGGCGATATTACGAACTTGACGAGTACGGCCGAAGCAATGGACTTGGTATGACAAGAGGCTGCGGACGATCGCTAGCCTTGGCGTGGAGCCTTTCCTCTATCACGCTTTCAAACATGTTAAATAAAAAGTCATACCATCCAGGGTGGTGAGAATCTGACCCTGCAATTCAAAGTAACACCACAATATTCCAAATGCAATCACATTATAACGTAATAAGCATATTGCAAAAACATATCAGGTTACAACATTTTTAAATATGCAACAACTCCTCATAGGAAATTCTCGGTTTAACTAACACTTCATTTTATCTCGTATTATACGTTAAGACATCCCCCTGCATTTCCACATGTTTATTACATTTATATATTTGTGAACGCGTATTCACTTTTCATATTTATATATAGGTGAACATGTATTCATCTTTCATATTTGTTGCGGCGTGCAACCCGATCCATTATATTTACGTATTTGTGAACACGTATTCACTTTACGTTTTGTTGCGGCGTGCAACCCGATCTATTATGTTTACGTATTTGTGAACGTGTATTCACTTTACGTTTTGTTGCGGCGTGCAACCCGATCCATTATGCTTACGTATTTGTGAACGCGTATTCACTTTACGTTTTGTTGCGGCGTGCAACCCGACCCATTATATTTACGTATTTGTGAACGCGTATTCACTTTACGTTTTGTTGCGGCGTGCAACCCGATCCATTATATTTACGTATTTGTGAACACATATTCACTTTACGTTTTGTTGCGGCGTGCAACCCGATCCATTATGTTTACGTATTTGTGAACACGTATTCACTTTACGTTTTGTTGCGGCGTGCAACCCGATCCATTATATATTTATATATTTACGTGAACACGTATTCACTTTTTATATTTTTCAGAAGATCAAATAAATACTATTCTCTTTTCTAACATTCTGTCATTCATACTTGTAACGATTATAACTTTTAACCATAACTCCAACTAAGGTGTTTATCAAGCGGAAACTAAGGTAAGACGGGGATCTTTCACTGTACCAAATTTCATTTAAAACTACTTTGGGTAACTAACACAAATTTATCCTCAAAACAGCCACATAAAATTTGTTTCGGCAGAATTTTTATTAAACAAAGACCCAATCTTATAATAGTCATAACTCCTAATCTGTAAACCCGTTCAAGTCCCATAAATTCTCAAAACGACGAGAACAGAGAGCTACACGTCTCCATATGAACCATTCTTTCATATTCTATACCATTTGGTACAGTTTTACACTTTTATTCGCTGCCCTTCCTGGATCTCGATAGATCCGAGGCAGACACTTTAAACAGCGATAACTCTCAATCCGTAAGTCGGATAAACCCCCGTAAGGTCTCACAATGTCCACAACAAATAGATCTAGAACTTTTATTTAGCAACAATTTTCATATTCCCCACATATTAGTACAGTTTTACGTTTCAACGTCCTGCCCTTCTGGATTCCGACGAATCCGAGGCAGCAACTTCAAACTACAATAACTCTCAACTCGTAAGTACGTTTTAATAAATCTTTATATATATCTGTCCGTAACAGAGAGATTTACAACCATGTAAATTTTCATATAATTCTAATAAGTAAAACTCAATAAAAACAGTCCGTAATTATGCCCTTTCCGAATTTCGACCAAATCTAAGGCATGAACTTTGAACTATGATAACTTTCAAACCGTACGTCCATTTTACCTCATTTTTGGTTCTATATGATCATATTAGAGAGGTGTACAATTCTTCCGAATTTCATCAAATTCTAACAATTATAACTCAGTGAGAACAGTTCGTAAAGTTCATGACGCAACTAGTTGTCTAAACAATCAAAAGTTCAATATTTCTTTTCAACACTCAATTCTTATTCCAACATGTATTGAACTAAAAATAAAGGATGTTACCAAGAATTTCTGAGTGAGAAAACTCACCTTGTAAGCGTAAAAATAATTGTTGTTCGGTTGCTAAAAGTGACCCTTGCTCCCTAATATTTTTTATTCTTGTTCTTCATGCCCTCTTGATATTTTTCCAGGTTTGTTTTCTTCTTGTTCACTTATTTTTTTTTCTGATTTTCTATCCTTTGTGGTAGGTACTTTGTTTGTGTATAAGTAAGGGTGTTTGTATAACTTATGGGAGGTAGAAGACCAAAACTTGAGGGGAGTTAAAGGGAGGAAATGAAAAGGGGGAAGGGGAAAGGGAAGGGTAGACGTATTGCATGCATTTTTTTTGTTTTTTTTTTGTTTTTCTTTTGTTTGTTTTTTTTCTTTTCTTATTTTCATTTAATCTATCTATTTATCCAACTTTAACACTAACTCTATCCCATGCAATTTATTCTTTGTTTTCTTATATATATATATATATATTTATTAACCCAACCACAACTATATATATATTTTTTTCCGGATTTCACATTCTCTCCTCCTTAAGCAACATTCGTCCTCGAATGTGAATAAGGTCGTAACATAATCACATAGACACAATAATGTTTATTGTTATTGTAACACTAATTTGGGGCTTCACATTCTCCCTTCCTTAAGAAGCATTCGTCCTCGAATGAGAATAAGGTTGTAACACATGCATATAGACACGCAAATGGCACACATATGAAGTACTATGTAATGCAATTTTTTTTTATTACCTTAGTCAAATAGGAATGGATATTTGACTTTCATCGCCTCTTCCGCTTCCCAGGTGGCTTCCTCTGTGAAGTGATTCTTCCATAGGACTTTCACGGAAGCAATATCTTTATTTCTAAGGCGTTGGACCTTTCTATCAAGTATTTCTACCAGAGCCTCTTCATATTGAAGCTCTTTATTAAGAACTATCTCCTGGGTAAGGATGACGTGACTTGGATCGTGCAAGTATTTTCGTAACATTGACACATGAAATACCGGATGCACTGCTTCCAGCTCTTGTGGAAGTGCTAATTCGTAAGCCACATTCCCCACTCTTCGCAAGATCTCATATGGCCCAATAAACCTTGGGCTCAATTTCCCTTTCTTACCAAAACGCATCACTCCCTTCATTGGGGACACTTTTAAAAATATTTTCTCCCCCTCTTGTAATTCAAGATCTCTTTTCCGATGATCCGCATAAGACTTATGACGGCTATGAGCTGTTTTGATCCGCTCCCGAATCATCTGTACCTTATCATTTGTTTCTTGAATGACTTCAGGTCCGAATTGCGTCTCACCCACCTCGAACCATCCAAGTGGAGACCTACATTTCGTCCATATAATGCTTCAAACGGCCATTTGTATGCTAGAGTGAAAACTATTGTGTGGCGAACTCAATTAGACAAAGATGGTCCAACCATCTTTCCCTGAAAATCTAACACACAAGATCGCAACATGTCCTCAAGTGTTTGAATTGTTCGCTCAGCTTGCCCATCTGTTTGCGGGTGGAAAGCCGTGCTTAACTTAACTTTTGTCCCGAGACCCTGCTGGAAACTTTGCCAAAAGTGTGAGGTGAACTGGGAACCCTATCCTAAATAATTTGTAAGGGAATCCTGTAACCGCACAATCTCCTTCAAATAAATCGTGTGTCTTGTGGTGCGCGATACGTAGTCTTGACCGGTAAGAAATGGGCTGACTTTGTAAGTCGATCAACAATCACCCAAATAGAATCATACCCTTCTCGAGTTTTCGGTAGACCAGTTACGAAATCCATATGAATCGCCTCCCATTTCCACATGGGGACTCCAATGTCCTGAAGTAATCCGCCAGGTTTTTGATGTTCAGCTTTCACCTGCTGACATATAAGACACCTCCCGACAAACTCCGCAACGTCCTTCTTCATCCCGTCCCACCAGTAATTTACCTTGAGGTCCTGATACATTTTTGTTGACCCTGGATGAATGGAATATCTTGTGTTGTGACCCTCATCTAAGATCTTCCTCCTTAGATCCTTTACCTTAGGAACACATAACCTACCCTTATACCGAAGGGTTCCGTCATTATCTCCCAATGTAAACTGTGAAGGTTTTCCCTGTTGGATCCTCTCCCGAAATCCAACAAACTCTGTATCCTCAAACTGACTTTCTTTTATTTATGAAGCTAAAGCGCATCATGAGGTATCATGTACCACCACCCTACCTTCACCGATCTCGCTTAAGCTAACCCCGAGGTTTCCCAATCTTTGTACCTCGAACAATACCTCTTGTGTATTGCCAAATGGGCCAAGCTGCCCATTGATCTCCTACTGAGTGCGTCAGCCACCACGTTGGCTTTCCCAGGATGGTAAAGAATACTAAGGTCATAATCCTTAAGCAACTCTAACCATCTTCTTTGTCGGAGATTCAAATCCTTCGCGTGGTTATGTAACGCAAACTCTTATGATCTGTAAATATGTCCACATGCACACCATACAAATAATGTCTCCATATTCGTAAGGCAAACACCACCGCGGTGATTCCAAGTCATGAGTTGGGTAATTCTTCTCATGTATCTTCAATCGTCTAGATGCATACGTGATGACCTTTCCAAATGCGTGAAGACACATCCTAACCCAACTCTGAGGCATCACAAAAGATCGAACCCTTCTGTCCCGATGGTAAGGTTAGGATCGTGCGATGAGTCAACAATTCTTTTAGTTTCGAGAACTTGCTTCACATGCTTCGACCATCGGTACTTAACCGCTTTTGAGTCAACTGGTCAAAGGAGCAGCAAGACTAGAAAACCTTTACGAGTCTTCTATAATACCCACCAAACCGAAACTTCTAACCTCCGTCTGAGTGGTCGGTTTGGCGATCCTTCATCGCTTCTATCTTCCGGGTCTACCATAATTCCATCCTCGACACAACATGGCCCAAAAAGGCTACCTTTTCCAACCAAAATTCACACTTTGAAAATTTAGCATATAGTTTCTCCTGTTTCAAGACTTGAAGCACTACCCTCAGATGCTCTTCATGTTCTTCAACACTCTTACTGTAAATTAGGATATCATCTATGAACACGATCACGAACAAATCTAGGAAATGGTTTGAAGATTCTGTTCATTAAATCTATAAAAACTGCTGGGGCATTGGTTAACTCAAAAGACATGACCAAGAACTCATAATGGTCGTATCGGGTTCTAAAGGTTGTTTTGGATATATCATCCGATTTATTTTCACCGTGATATCCCGAACGAGATCAATCTTGGAAAAATAGCTAGCTCACGAAGTTAGTCAAAGATCATCGATTCTTGGTAATGGGTATCGGTTCTTGATCGTGACCTTATTGAGTCGATAATCGATGTATATTCGAGCGATCCGCCTTTCTTTTTCACAAACAGATCGTGCACCCTGGGAAACGCTAGGCCTTATAAAGCCTTTATCCAGAAGATCCTTCAATTGTTCTTTTAACTCCCTCAATTCAGCTGGGGCCATTCGATATGGATGGATAGAAATGGGTCTTGTACCCGGAATTAACTCTATAGCAAACTCCACTTCTCGATCCGGAGGAAGACCTGAAAGATCTTCAGGAAAAATCTCCGGAAAATTTCGAACAATAGGGACATCATTCACCGAGGATTCTTTTGGGTATCCACTATATTAGCCGATATGCGTGCTCCACTGTGACTTCTCAATAACGTTTGAGCCCCAAGGTAGGAAATAAACTGACCTGAGGATATTCCAATCCTACCCCTTATAACAACTTCTGGTTCTCCGGGAAAAGTTAATCTCACTATCTTTCGCCGACAATCTAACATGGCATTACATGCCGACAACCAATCCATACCCAAAATGACGTCGAAGTCTACCATATCAAGTAGTACTAGGTTCACCATTGTTCCCCTGCCATTCACTTATAATGAGAAACTATTTACCACCCGAGAGGCCCAAATTGAGGCCCCTACTGGTGTCATAACCTCAAAAGGTTCACTTAAATAAGAAGGTTCTACGTGTAAATTCTTAGCAAAGCCCATTGACACATATGAAAATGTAGAGTCGGGATCGTATAATACAAATGCAGGAATACTCGAGACTAGCAAAATACCTGTGACCACCGCATTAGATGCTTCTGTCTCATTCCTCTGGGGCAAAGCGTAGAGCCGATTAGAATTGTTGGGTTCCCTGACTCTGGCGGGGTTGGTTTCCCTGATTTCCCCTGTAGGCAGTTGTGGTTGCTTCTGACCTCCCCTGAATAGATTGTATTTGAGTCCTCTTTTTGCAATCCCTGACATAGTGGCCTGATTATCCACGCTATAACATGACTTCAAGTAAGAGCCGACATTCTCCAACAGATTTCCTTTAACAAATCTTACAAACCGGTTTGTCCTCACGTGTTAGGATTGGTGGCCTTGTCCTTGCTCACTCGGTGATTAAACCAACTGCTCTCTTAGGCTTGAAATAAGATCGCCCATAGATTGGTTCGGTCTTGAAGATCCCTTACTAAACTCCCCGCTTCGATTTTGACTGACTAAATGATCCTCGACGTCCAAACCTTTTCTGCGAATACTTTTTTCCTTTAGCAAAACCTTCTATCCTCATTGTCATACCGACGATCCAAGGTATGCCCGATAATGGGCTAATGTCACTACCTTCTCTTCCAAGTTTGGGTTTAAACCCTTAACAACTCTTTGACCTTCTCCCTTCTCGTAGGAATAATATGCGGCGCCAGATGTCGACAATCGATGAATTAGGTATTGTATTCTATCACATTGCGGCCTCCTTGTTTCAATAGTTCAAACTCACGCCGAGCGCATCTTTCGGAGTTAGGCATGTACTTTTCATCGAATGCGCTCAACTCCCCACGCCATCGGTGGTGACATCGAAAATGATTTCTTCTAAAATTTCTCCACCACACCCGTGTCGCCCACTAACCGCAAGCGACACCAAATTGACGCTACGCGTCTCCACACATCCTCGTGTAAACAGAGGTTTTCTACCTCATCGAGAAATACTATCAAGTTAGACTTGTAGTCATTCCTCAGTATAGATATGTTCCCTTCTTCTCACAAAATTTGCCCCATAGTCTATCTCGTACCTCTCCTACCTTTTCTGGCCGGTGCATTCACATCTGGTTATTTTATCGTTGTACACTCCCTTCCACAATCCTTTGAAGGATGTAGTACGAGAACCAAGTCTTTGAAAAGACTCAAGATAGGCACGAGAAGAGTATGAAAGAAGTGAAACTTTAGGATGTTATTCCGTTTACTTATTACTAAGGTGGCGCGCACACCGTCGCAATAAGTAACCGTTCAAACACCCAACTCGAAGAAACTTCCTAGAATCTCCTAACCTGGTTTAGCTTTGATACCAACTTGTCACGCCCCGACTTTTCCTAAGTCTTTACTTAGGGCGTGATGGCACCTGGACAATTATTTTCCACCAGGAGTACCATTTAATTCTCTTTATTTAGAAATTTAAACTTATATTCAAATACGGAGCTATTAATAAAAATAACAATAAAGAAATTTGTTTATGACTTTATTGAAAATATAACGCGAGCCCATGCTCGTGCAAATATTGTTTCTACATAGACATACTGACAAATATTATTCTAAGTTGGAAGGGGGACCATTCCACACGGGCATTTCCCGAGACACTGGAACTGATATTCTGAACCTGACGAGTACCAAGCCCGAAGCAATGGACTTGGTATGACAAGAGGTCATGACGATCGCTAGCCTTGGCGTGGAGCCTTTCCTCTATCACGCTTTCCTGAAACATGTTAAATAAAGAGTCAGCCCTACCATCTGGGGCTGAGTGAGAATCTTACCCTGCAATTCAAAGTAACACCACAATATTCCAAATGCAATCACATTATAACGTAATAAGCATATTGCAAAAACATATCAGGTTACAACATTTTTAAATATGCAACAACTCCTCATAGGAAATTCTCGGTTTAACTAACACTTCATTTTATCTCGTATTATACGTTAAGACATCCCCCTGCATTTCCACATGTTTATTACATTTATATATTTGTGAACGCGTATTCACTTTTCATATTTATATATAGGTGAACATGTATTCATCTTTCATATTTGTTGCGGCGTGCAACCCGATCCATTATATTTACGTATTTGTGAACACGTATTCACTTTACGTTTTGTTGCGGCGTGCAACCCGATCCATTATGTTTACGTATTTGTGAACGTGTATTCACTTTACGTTTTGTTGCGGCGTGCAACCCGATCCATTATGCTTACGTATTTGTGAACGCGTATTCACTTTACGTTTTGTTGCGGCGTGCAACCCGACCCATTATATTTACGTATTTGTGAACTCGTATTCACTTTACGATTTGTTGCGGCGTGCAACCCGATCCATTATATTTACGTATTTGTGAACACATATTCACTTTACGTTTTGTTGCGGCGTGCAACCCGATCCATTATGTTTACGTATTAGTGAACGCAGATTCACTTTACGTTTTGTTGCGGCGTGCAACCCGATCCATTATATATTTATATATTTACGTGAACACGTATTCACTTTTCATATTTTTCAGAAGATCAAATAAATACTATTCTCTTTTCTAACATTCTGTCATTCATACTTGTAACGATTATAACTTTTAACCATAACTCCAACTAAGGTGTTTATCAAGCGGAAACTAAGGTAAGACGGGGATCTTTCACTGTACCAAATTTCATTTAAAACTACTTTGGGTAACTAACACAAATTTATCCTCAAAACAGCCACATAAAATTTGTTTCGGCAGAATTTTTATTAAACAGCACCCAATCTTATAATAGTCATAACTCCTAATCTGTAAACCCGTTCAAGTCCCATAAATTCTCAAAACGACGAGAACAGAGAGCTACACGTCTCCATATGAACCATTCTTTCATATTCTGTACCATTTGGTACAGTTTTACACTTTATTCGCTGCCCTTCCTGGATCTCGATAGATCCGAGGCAGACACTTTAAACAGCGATAACTCTCAATCCGTAAGTCGGATAAACCCCCGTAAGGTCTCAAAATGTCCACAACAAAGAGATCTAGAACTTTTATTTAGCAACAATTTTCATATTCCCCACATATTAGTACAGTTTTACGTTTCAACGTCCTGCCCTTCTGGATTCCGACGAATCCGAGGCAGCAACTTCAAACTACAATAACTCTCAACTCGTAAGTACGTTTTAATAAATCTTTATATATATCTGTCCGTAACAGAGAGATTTACAACCATGTAAATTTTCATATAATTCTAATAAGTAAAACTCAATAAAAACAGTCCGTAATTATGCCCTTTCCGAATTTCGACCAAATCTAAGGCATGAACTTTGAACTATGATAACTTTCAAACCGTACGTCCATTTTACCTCATTTTTGGTTCTATATGATCATATTAGAGAGGTGTACAATTCTTCCGAATTTCATCAAATTCTAACAATTATAACTCAGTGAGAACAGTTCGTAAAGTTCATGACGCAACTAGTTGTCTAAACAATCAAAAGTTCAATATTTCTTTTCAACACTCAATTCTTATTCCAACATGTATTGAACTAAAAATAAAGGATGTTACCAAGAATTTCTGAGTGAGAAAACTCACCTTGTAAGCGTAAAAATAATTGTTGTTCGGTTGCTAAAAGTGACCCTTGCTCCCTAATATTTTTTTATTCTTGTTCTTCATGCCCTCTTGATATTTTTCCAGGTTTGTTTTCTTCTTGTTCACTTATTTTTTTTCCTGATTTTCTATCCTTTGTGGTAGGTACTTTGTTTGTGTATAAGTAAGGGTGTTTGTATAACTTATGGGAGGTAGAAGACCAAAACTTGAGGGGAGTTAAAGGGAGGGGAAATGAAAAGGGGGGAAGGGGTAAAGGGAAGGGTAGACGTATTGCATGCATTTTTTTTGTTTTTTTTTTGTTTTTCTTTTGTTTGTTTTTTTTCTTTTCTTATTTTCATTTAATCTATCTATTTATCCAACTTTAACACTAACTCTATCCCATGCAATTTATTCTTTGTTTTCTTATATATATATATATATTTTTATTAACCCAACCACAACTATATATATATTTTTTTCCGGATTTCACAGTTTGTTATGGTTAAGAACCTAAAGTTCCCCAGCGGAGTCGCCATGCTGTAACATCCCATTATAACCGGAGTCGAAACGGGAGTACTACGTATTGTTGATTCATATATTGTATTTTAAGGAGTCGCCACCTAATTATTTCTAGTGAATTATGAAACTTATTAAATAGCAAAAAAATGCTACAAATAATCTCCATTTTTAAAGTCTGCAAAATTTAATGAGATTCTAGGTAAGGGTTCTTTATTATCCTAAAGGGAATGGGTCAGACACCCTATAGGATGCGCTAACTTGCGGTCGTCCGGTCAAACTTAGATTGGTATTATTGTGCTAAAATGTATTATGTAATTCTAAGGTGTTCTACAATTATTAAACTAAGAGATATTTAAACTAGACATGCAAATATAAGATATGCATTTAACAGGAAAGAAAAAATCATATAAGGAGGGAGTGAAGAGAACTTAGTGGTATTTCGCTTTTATTTTATTTTTTCTGCACCGGCTTTCTTTGGGATGTGCATCCGGGTACCTGCAAAAGACACTTAGTAAAAGAATTAGTAAATAATAAAATAAATTATCAAATAAACACAACGTATGTATATATATATGTAAAATATATATTTTTATATAGTGTGGGCTCAGCTAGTGTTATGCCAAGGATACTAAGACATGAGAAGCCAATATCGCTTCGACTGCGGTCGACTCACCTCCCGGTGAACGATACTATGCATTCTCGTCTAATCTTTTCACTTTTCTCCTCTCCCACATATTCTGTCTCGCTTACCATGGAGGCCTCCAGATCGACGGATAAATCCTTCTTCGGCGAGTGTAGTATCAAGTTCAAAATCAGTAAAATACCAAGTGTAGTATCTTCTTCAAAATCAATTTAATAAAGTAATAAAAAGGGCCAAATTATCCAAAGTTCAACACGGACAACGAAAAATAGTATAGCACTAACCAAACAGTGGACAAAATGGCCCTTGAAACAATGGAAAATGCAGCCAACGCGAAACAGTAGTGCAGCCGATAATGTCATCGGAAAACAGAAATCCGCTGGAGTTTACAACTCCGGCCAAATATCAGTATCGTGCCAAATCGAACAACAAGCAGAAACAAACCGATGAATCTCTCAAAAATATCAGGCGAACAAATCGCCGGAGTTTTAATTCCAGTCAGCCACCAAAATAAATTAAAATCAATCCGGAGACAACAGATTCCAAGAAATAAAACCAAACAAACATCGCCCGAATTTTAAGAAACTCCGGCAAAAAATCAGAGAATCGTGTCAAAATAATCCAGCAAACCAATATACATAATAGTAGAAAAGCGAACCTAACAGTGTAGTCGCCGGATTTCAACTCCGGCCCGATTCGAACACCAATATAAAGGCGGTGGCGTCGCTTTCATGGCGAGGTCGCCGAAGCGACGCCACCATAGTGGTGGGTTCGCCGAGCAGAAGGGTGAAGTTGCGAACAGTGGTCGACGATTCACAGTGGGGTTCCCTGGTTCGATGGGTTTCGAGCTAACAATAGTGGTTTGATGGGTTTTGCCGCGGTGTGCATGAGAGGTTTGTCGGAGAAGGCACAGAAGGGCAGAGATGCGGGAGTGTGCGGTGGTAGGGGTGTCGATTGAAACAAAAGGGAAGTGGGGTGTATTTGTGATGTTGGTGATGAAATGATAAAGTGAAGAAGATGATATGGGATTTTCGTATATGCTGCGGCTGCTGAATGTTATTGTGCGGCTATCCTCTCTTTAAAATAAAGGGGGTGTGTTTAATTTATAGAGATATTTAGGTTTGGTTTTATTTTTGGGGAAAAAATTGGTGTTTGAAATTTAAAAATGGGTAGTTGGACTCATGGCATGGGTCAATAAAAATATAATTGGGCTTGGAGAAGAAGAGCTTAATTTCGGAAGTGTTTTTGGGATTGAAAATTAAAATAAAATTACGTTTAAATTGAAATAAAATTGAAAATAAAAATAAAGATTGGGCGCCCTTTTATTGCAAAATTTGGAAAATCCGGATCTAAATTGAGTGTCAACATGGGGGCAAGTATTAATTTGATACCCTATTCTATATTTTGTAGACTTGGAGCGGGGAAGAAAAGCCTACAACCATAACCTTGAAGCTAGCAGACCGTTCAATCAAGCATCCTCGAGGTATAATTGAAGATGTGCTGATAAAAGTAGGCAAATTCATCTTTCCGGTTGACTTTATTATCCTTGATATGAAAGAAGATGAGAATATGCCTATAATCCTTGGAAGACCCTTCTTATCCACAGGGAGAACACTCATTAATGTCGAGAAGAGAGCGTTAAAACTCCGAGTTCAGGAAGATGAGGTGACCTTCAACGTCTTCAGGGCAACAACCGATCCAAGAGCAAGTGACAAATGCTTTTCCATTTGGGTAATTGAAAAAGTCATTTCTGAGGAAATTTTCAAGAGTACTGATGCTCTTGAAGTGACATTAGAGCAATGCGAAGAAAATGACAGTAAGGATACTGATTTTGTGGATGATGCTAATGAGGTGAACACCTCTGAACTCCTCTAAGGAAAAAGAAAAAGAGAAAGGTCCTGAAATGGCTATGTTGCAATGGTAAATTACCCCTCTTGAATGAGGAAGAAATTTGCTTCGGGCTAAATGACGTTAACGACATCGCTATTGGAAGGCAACCCAACATTTTTATTTTATTTTATTTTGTTTTGTTTTGTTTTGAACAATCTCAATGCTTTGATGTCTCTTGATCTAAGTTTTTTATGTTAGGTAAATTAGGACGCCAACTCCGAGGGAAAAAGGACCGAAATGCTGAAAGTTGAAGAAAACTTTTTCTACGGGGAATCGTCACGGTGCCTAAGGGGCAGTGAGCACTTAATTTTTTTTTAAAGGTAAAGCGTCGCGACGCCCAGATGAATGGTCGCGACTCTTGATTAACAGAGTGCCTGAACCGATTTTTGGGTTAAAATGAGCCACTGCCACCGCCATACTGAATCACTATTTGGTTTTGTAAGTCTTCGTTCCTTTGCTTTACCTTTTCACATTGGGGACAATGTGTTGAATAAGTTTGGGGGGAAGTCTTATTATTTTGTGTCAGTTGTGTTATTGTTTTGAGTTAGTAGTTTTTAAATTGTTTATGTTTAGTTGTTTGTTTATTTTCCGTGTCTTTGTTTTAGTGTCTTGTGTCGATGAATCAAGCCAATAATAATAGCCCATGAGATTAAGTGAATGCATATGATAGAATTGGATGTTATTGATAGCCATGAAATGCATAAATCTGTGTGGTGACGTTGGATAGTTTTTGAGTTTGCTTTTGATTATTAATAATGATGAAAACTTGATCAGACTTTCTTGAACTCAATTGTTCGGGTTATGCATGATTGGATTTTGGTTTGAGGAAAGATGGTGGGAAATTCTAGAACTTGCTTGCTTGTCACTTGAGACGAAATCCTAGATAATGCATGCTCAGGAAAAATGATTTAGGCCATCTTTGGAACATTTGAGCCTTTCAAGACACCCTTGTTACATTAATCTCTAGTTACCCCTTTTGAGCCTAAAAATAACTCTTTGTTGATTGACATCTATCTTGAGCCTATTAGAAACATTTTACTATTATTACATTCCCTTGAATTACCATAAGTATAGAAGTATATGAGTGGGGATTGAATTGTTGTAATTGATATTGGAGATTGGTGCTATCAATAGTGGAACAAAAAGATTGAGAGAATAATCATCTAAAAATAAACTACACACCTCTTGTTCATACAATGAAAAATAAGTTTGGGGGAGTGTTGCGGTTCAAAAAAAATATATGAATGAAATGAGTGAAAAATAAATAAAATACACTCCCCTCATATATACATCAACATATAAGTTTGGGGGAGTGTAACTTGAAGTGTGAATTCTCTCAATCTAGAAAAAAAAAGGGATGGTGGTGCATTGTAATGTGAAATCAAGTTTGGATTGGTTGGTTCCTATACTTATGGTAATCTTGAGCTAAATGACATTTTATCTGCCCATGCCTAAGTCTAACGATACAACCTATAAAATTCCTAATGATTTTTAAGCATGTGTGTCTACATTAGGGGAGAGTAGCAAGTTAACAAGCTTATATAATTTTGGCCTGATGGACTGTTGGTAAGAATTCATTTGTGAATAAATTGATATTGAATACATGTTTGAGTTAGTAATCATGGTTGAGTAATCATGTGTCTTAATAACCTTAAGCAAGCTTGATGATTATCTGACTTGAAATTCTAGATAGCAAATTAGTGGCTAGAATGTTTCTGAAAATGATATTGCATGTGTTCATGATCTTCGAGGCATAATCTACTGTAGTTGACTTGATTTATTTTTAGAGTCTTTGTGTGTTTTTCTTTTTAGGGTGTCTAGAGTTCTTTACTCGAGGACGAGTAAAGTTTAAGTTTGGGGGTGTTTGTTAAGTCTATTTTAGTATTGTTTTAGAGTATGTTTTAGGGTGTCGTTTATGTGTCATTTAGTTTTTTTGTACAATATTATGCATTTTGTTTTGTGTTTTCATATTTTAAGCGATTAAGATAGGATAAGGCGAATTGAAGAGAGAATATGCGTTTATGGAGCCCAAAAATGCACAACCGAATCCCAAGCAAGCGGTTAAAGAAGTTCTGAGAAGCATAGAAGCAATCTGGCAAATATTCGGACGAAAATGAGAAAGAGCCGCGGCGCCATACTGGCAGAAAATTCCTAGGGGGTTAGAGTTGCGGCGCCTGGCTGAAGAGCCGCGGTGCCACACTGGAAGAAAATTCCCAGGGGGTCGGCACCGCGGCGCCTGGCTGAAGAGTCGCGACGCCGACGACGAAAAAATGTGAAAAATCTAAAATCGTACGAGGGTGAAATGGTCTATTTGGGTAATTTTTGTGGTATAAAACCCTAGGAGACATATTTTAGGGAGAGGGGCATCTCATCTCATATCATATTTTTGAAGGCAAGAACGGAGGCAGAAACAATTAGTGACATCGATTGTTCAAGTTCTTTTTCTCTTCTTTACTTTATTTCAGTTTATGTTGGATATTGAGTTGATTAGTTCTTAGCATGTCTATGAGCTAATTACTTTTGTTAAGGTTTTCCATCAAATCGCTTGAAACTCTTTCATAATTTAATGCATTGCTAGTGTTTCTTCTTCGTCTATTAAGATATATTCAACTTGTGTTTATTAAATGATAATTAACTGACCATTAGTTTTCATTACTTATATGATTTTAAATCGATATCTGAAAAGGGAGATTTGAATATGCTATAGTTGATTATACATAGGTTTAATCTTGAACGGCAGTATCACGGTTTCCTGTGTAGCGTTTATGTTATTGATCTTAATCCTCATATGTGGTAGAATTTATCATAGAAATATAGAAAATTCCCACTTATGTTGAGTTATATGTCCTAACCGGAATATAGAACATCTCCGTTAACCTGCTATCTTGATAAGAAGAACAATCATTAGTCTTGCGTTAACGAGTGATAGAGTGGATAGTTGAAGATATTGAAAGCCCTAATCACCTTCATAACTGATTTAAACTCCAAGTATTATCATTCTTTATTTATTCATGATTATTGATTAGCTGTTAGTTCTTAGTTTAGAAACCAACACTCATTAATGTTTGCCAAATAGAAACTAAAGTTTCGCTAATCGGTACTTGATAATACAGTCTCTGTGGACGATATTCGGTCTTACCGAATTTTATTACTACTTGTGATACGTACACTTGCGTAAGAATGTAGAAAAATCACAACAGTATTTACACCCCATTGTTTGCTCTATGAAGGCAAAACTCACTTAGATACGTAATTGCAATCGCATAATGGGATTGACTTGCTAGGTTGTCTTTGCGCCACAGTGTCAGACAAGCCGAGGGACACATATCGTTTGTTTAGAACATTCGGTCAACCAAGAGTTACAAATTGTTCGTAATTGGTTTATAGACCTACCAGATCATGTTGTTAAAGTTATCAGTCTCAGAAAATGCGGAGATAGCATGAACCTGGATCTTGGCCCATTATGACCATATTTGATATGAGTCTGTATTCTTTCATGGGGTAAAAGAGTATGTTAAAATAATGGGAGCTAATTAAACTAAAGGCCATGCTAATTAGTTAACGAACGTGTTCAATAGAAATTATATTAGAATGTTAATTTCAAGTCTATCTTTTCTTCAGTATACAATGTCGAATCTATCACTTAAAATGTTGGTTGAAACAAACAAGCTAACAAGAGCAAACTTCCTTGACTGGCTAAGAAATCTGCGTCTAGTGTTGTTATTGGAAAGGATTGAATATGTATTAGATAAATTATTCATCACAGTCCCTTCTGAAGATTCTGAAGAGTATGCCCTGTTTGACAAGGCAAACTATCAAAAACATCTTGATGACGCTACCTCGACACAATATGTTATGTTATCTTCTATGACTCCAGAGTTACAAAGACAACATGAGAACATGGGCCCCAACGAGATGTTGAAATATTTGAAGAGTCTCTATGACTCACAGTCTCAAACAATGGAGTATGAACTGCTGAGAGACCTCTTCAAATGTAAGTTGAACGAAGGGGGTCAGGTGTCACAATATGTTTTGAAGATGATTGGGTTAATAGAGAGGTTGACTTCGATTGGAACGAAGCTGCCTGTGAATATTTTTGTCAACCTAATCTTGAACTCGCTTCTTGATTTGTTTGAGAACTTTATTGTAAATTTCAGCATGAATGGAACCAAGGCGAGTCTCCCAGAGCTTCACAACATGTTTAGGACCTTCGAATTATCCACCTCCAAAGGTAAGGTTATGCTCATGGTGGGCTCCTCTAGCAAGTTCAAGCCTAAGGGTAAGAACGTGCAGAAGAAGAAGGGTAAGGCGGTTGTTGTCGTACCCACAGTTTTGAAACCTTGAGGAGTTGTTCAGAAGAAGGTGAAGGTAGCTGCAGACGTTTGCCTCAACTGTAAAAGAAAGGGGCATTGGAAGAAGGACTGCACAACTTCAGGGGGAGACAAAACACAAGGTGTTCCTGGCCCTGCTGTACAAGGTATGTTTGTTATTGAAATAAATATGTCTATAACTAATTCTCATTGTTGGGTATTATATACCGCTTGTGGCTTACACATTTGTAACAATGTGCAGGGGCTAATTGACAGGATAAAGGTTGGACCATGGGAAGTAGATCTACACGTTGAAAATGGAGCACGAGTTGATGCTAAACGCGTGGGAACTTATAGACTAGATTTACCTTCTGACTGTTGTTTAGAACTCAATAATTCTTATTTTGTTCCCTCATTAATGAGGAATATTATTTCTGTCCCAATATTAGACATTGAGGGGTTTTCCTCATTTATTACAAATGGCAATTATGTGCTATCTTTTAATGGTTTTATTTGTGAAAATGCACCACTGGTGGATGGATTGTATGTTCTAAACTGTAGTCGTGAAATTTTCAATGTACAAAATAAACGAGTTAAAATAAGTAATTCAAGAAACCCCACCTACTTATGGCACTGTAGACTTGGTCACATCAATGAATCAAGGAGAGTAAGATTAATGAAGTTAGACTACCTAGAATCATTTGACTTAGAATCATATGGTAATTGTGAATCTTGCTTGAGAGGAAAGATGACCATCAAGTCACTTTCTGGAAAGGGTGTGCGTGCCAAAGAGGTGCTTGAGTTAGTCCATACCGATGTATGAAGGCCATTTTCAACTCAAGTTAAGGGAGGCTTCCCTTACTTCATCACTTTTACAGATGATTTCACAAGGTTTGGTCATGTGTATCTTATGAAACACAAGTCCGAAGCTTTTGAGAAATTCAAGGAGTACAAGTCAGAAGTAGAGAAACAACTTAAAACAAGTATCAAGACTCTTCAATCAGATCGAGGAGGTGAATACTTAAGTAAATAATTTCTAGATTACTTGAAACTTCATGGGGTCCAATCACAATGGACACCTCCCGGAACTCCACACATGAATGATGTTGCTGAAAGGAGAAATCGAACCCTATTAGATATGGTTAGATCCATGATACGCTTCTCAGCTCTACCAACATACCTTTGGGGATATGCATTATAAAGCTCAATCTATATTTTGAACAGAGTTCCTTCAAAGTCAGTAGAGAAAACTCCATATGAGATATGGAATGACAAGAAGTCAGCACCTAAACACATGTGACTTGGGGGTGCCCTGCATATGTAAAGAAGTTTCTTACTGACAAGTTGGAATCCAAAAATGAGAAGTATTATTTTGTGGGGTATCCAAAGGAAACTAGGAGATACTATTTCTATCTTCCTGGAGAACATAAGGTCATTGTTTCCAGAAATGCAACTTTTCTTGAAGAAGACTATGTCTACAAGGAACAGAGTTACCATAAGATAAAACTTGAAGAAATTCAAGAAGCACAAGATAATACAGAGGTTGAACCCTTGTCGAATGACCTAGGCAAGAATTCAGTGAGAGTATTTAGTGAAGATTGGGTACTTAGAGTGCGCCCTTCAGCCATTGGGAGTGTTGTGAGAGATGATAAAGAAATGCAAGACTCTCACACACAACCAATGGAAGATGATACAGTAGTTGTACATCATCTCATTCAGGAAAAACATGAAAATAACATTCCTAAAAGCTCTCAAAGTGGTGGATTGTCCAACACACAAACACCTTCTAACAATCAGAATACAATAAATACTGAAACACATAATACTCAACTCCGTAGGACCACTAGAACTCATCGTCCGTCTGAAAGACTTAATCTCCTTGTTGAAACACACAATGAGATAGATATTCTTGATGACGATAAACCTACAACCTACAATGAAGCTATGTTAGACATTGATTCGCAGAGATGACAAGAATTCATGAAATCCGAGATGGAATTGATGTACATCAATCAAGTATGGAACTTGGTCGATTTGCCAACAGGAGTTAGACCCATAGGATGCAAATGGGTCTTCAAGAAGAAGATTGCTGCATATGGCAAGGTACAAGCTTATAAGGCGAGATTGGTGGCTAAAGGTTATAATCAATGGCCTGGGATTGATTATGATAAAACATTTTCACCTGTTGCGAGATTAAGTCCATTCGAATTTTGCTTGCAATAGTTGCATAATATGATTATGATATTTAGAAAATGGATGTTAAAACTGCTTTCCTTAATGGTAATCTAATTGAGAAGGTGTATATGATACAGTCAGAGAGTTTTACATATGAGACTCAGCCCAAAGCAGTATACAAGCTACGTAAGTCCATTTATGGACTTAAGCAAGCCTCAAGGAGTTGAAATATTTGTTTTGACAAAGCAGTCAAATCATTTGACTTTGTTAGAATCAAAGAAGATCTATGCTTTTATAGTAAATGCATGGATGTGAGTATTGCATTCATTGTAATATATGTAGATGACATATTAATAATGAGAGATAATAAGACTCTCATGCAGTCAGTCAAGGAGTGGTTGTCCAACACCTTCATGATGAAGAACTTAGGTGAAGCTTGCTACAATCTTGGAATTATAATCTATATAGATAAACCTAATAGATTGTTGGGGCTGTCACAGTCCGTATACATAGACAAAGTGCTAAGATGATTCTCTATGTAGTATTCCAAGAAGGGAGATCTTCCTATAGGTCAGGGCATCAAGTTATCAAATAAGGATAGTCCTTTTACTGTAGCAGAACTTGAACACATGAAGAGGATCCCATATGCCTCAGCTATATGATCAATCATGTATTGCCATGACCTGTACGAGGCCAGATATGGCTGTTGAGTGTATTTTATATACACTTTTTAGTCTTTTTTAATTAGTATTTTACTCGTTTCTTTTGTGTTTAGTATAGTATTAGGTTTGTTTTTATTTCTTTTGAGTCACAACGGTCATAAAAGAGAGAATACTACTTTTGAGGATGAAATTGCATAATAAAAGGGCCAATAAATCAAACTAAAGAAGTCCCAGGAAGAATAAAAGAAATCAGACGAAATTCGGACAAAAACAAATACATTGTCAACCGCACGGGGTCTACAGGAATAAAGCGCCGCGACACCAGAAGTCCAGAGAGCCTCCGATGTTTTAGCGCTGAGGCGCCGACGCGGGATTTCCAGATTCTGGGCCAAATTTCAGAAGGGTAAAATGGTCCGAAACACAGTTTTTCTGAGATATAAAACCCTGAAACCCTCTTATTATTCATAGATACTTTGGAGGCTAGTAAAGGAGGCAAAATCGACAAGATTTGAGACTACTCTTGTTCAAGTTCTTTCTTTTTTCTTTTATATAATTCAGTTTATGTTGGATATTAAATTAGTTCTTGGCATGACAATGTTTATGAGCTAATTTCTTTATTAGGGTTTTCCATTTAATCGCTTGAAACTCTTTTCATACAGTTAATGCATAGTTATTGATTTTTTTCTTCAGCTATATTAAGATCTATTCAACATTGCTATGATTGTTTGAAAATTAACTGATCACTAATTTTCATAACTTATATGATTTCGAATCAAAATTCTAAAAGGTGAGATTTGAATATATTGTAGTTGTCTAGACATAGGTTAAAATCGCGGATGAAAGTACCCCGATACTTGTGTAGTGTTTAAGGTTTTTGTTCTTAATCCTCCTGTGTGGTAAAATCTATCATAGAAATATAGAAAGTTTCTGCATAAGGTTGAGTTTCGATATGTCCTAACCAGAATATAAAACAGATTAGTTAACCTGCTATCTTAATAAGAAGAATAGTCATTAGCATTGCATTAACAAGTGAAAGAGTGGATAGTTGAGGAGATTGGAAACCTCAATGCCCATCATAACTATTTTAAACTCGAAGTATCATCACTTTAGTTTATCTTCTGCACTTTTCTTAGTATTAATTCTTAGTTTAAAATCTCAAACAAAAGAACGTTAACCAAATAGATATCATAGATTAGATAGTCGATACTTGACAAATCAGTCTCTGTGGATGATAACTCGGTCTTACATACTATATTACTTGAACGATACGTACACTTGCATAAGTATAGAGAAATATCGCAACAGTGGCGTATACACTTAGTATGACTTGCAAATTCCAGCAGAATCCTGGGGAAGAACACTGGAAAGAAATCAAGAGTATTCTTAAGTATATTATACGGACTAAAGAATATTTATTAGTCTATGATGGAAAAGAAAAGCTAGCAGCTACTGGGTATACTGATGATAGCTTCCAGATAGATCTTGATGACTTCAAATCTCAATCTGGTTATGCCTTTATTTTAAATGGTGGAGTGAGTTGGAAAAGTTCCAAGCAAGCTACAACTACTGATTCGACAACTGAAGCCGAGTACATTGCTGGATCGAAAGTTGGTAAGAAAGCTATCGCGATATCTGAGTTCCTGAAGGAACTAGGGATTGTTCCAAGTGCCACTTGTCCAATAATGATTTATTGTGACAACACTGGTGCGATTGCTCAAGCTAAGGAACTAAGATCAACAAACAGAAACAAACATGTACCAAGGAAATACCACATACTCAAGGAGATGGTGGAGACTGAAGAAATAAGATTAGACTATGTTCCCACAAATGAAAATCTAGTTGACCCATTTACTAAACCATTAAGCTTAGTCAAACATAATGGTCATTTTGAAAATATGGGCATTAGATACGTTGAAGATTGACTCTAGGCCAAGTGGGAGATTGAAAGTATGTATGTCCTAGAGACGATCATTTTAGGGAAAAATGTACTTGAACACGTTCGTATTATTAATAAGATTAATATATTTTGGCATTTGCAATTATTGAATTATTATTTGATTGCTTGTGATTATTCATTAATATGCATCTCTTGAGCTTACGTTGCCATTAATAAAGTGAGATATTAATGATAGAGCGTGACACTCAAAATAACCTCGACTGATGATCATTGAGAATGAAATATCAATGATATGTTATAAGTCGACATGTGGTCTGCATCATATTCTTAGAGAATGTATAGTATGTCTCACTTACTACTAGTAATGGTTACTAGTGATGGACACGTGAATGCTCTTAGAGGGTATTGGTATACCCTACTGATAAACTTTTTGTTAAACATGTCTAGAGTGTTATCAGCATGTGAGAGATAGATGGCATTTGACTTAAGGCTAATACACACCTGATTTACAGAGTAATGTACTTTGACCCTGTCTGAAGCTTAAATTCCTTATAAGATAATACATGGCTTGTGTTGGGTACATTGCGATGTAAACTAAGGTGGTAGTTGAGCCAAGAATATGATTCATTCCTCGATTGGTTATTCGAGAGAGAACACTCTGCTTCTCAGTGATATTAAGTCGACCAAGTCATTGACCAATGCAAGAGTCATATTTAGGATATGGTCTGAATGTCGACTAATATAGATGAGATAAAGTGATCGAGCCATTTGGATAGACACATGACAAATCCTAAACTTGATTGAGTGTGTCGCGAATGAAAGGAATTTATCATCTCACATAAAGGTTTGTTTACTGGGACCATGTAAACGTACTTCACATATTGAGTTCGTCATACGACGCAGTCTAGGAGTTCCATATGAACCTTAATTTGATTAGTGTCGATGTGTGAAGGCCTAAAGGGTCACACTAAGTCGAGTGTCTTTTCGGTATAAGGGTATATTGAGAGAATATAAAAAAATCGATTTAGAATCGAGATATTTACACCAATAATAAATTGTGGGATAATTTCTATTCGATGGAAATTATTTAATTAAGTCAAAATTGGATTTTGGATTTAAAATTAAAATGTGCTGAATATTAAACGATGGAAGGGCCGCGACGCTGACATGGTAGTGGGCTCAGTTCGACTAGCCCACTGCATCTCGGGATTTGGGTCAGGCTTAGAGCATAACCCTAATCCAAAAATTAACATAAATCACTGCTATATAATCAACACTTATCCCCATAATTTTATATACTTAATTCTTACTTTCTGAACTCAGAGTTCTGAAAATAAAATTCTCTCGAACCTCTGTCAATTTTTTTTGGCTTTTCTGACATATGTGTATATCATAGCTAGGCTTACGGTCGAAAGGATAATCGTGTGCTCTCCCTATAGTAAAGATTCCAGATAACGCAAACTGTAAGTTTATGTTCATGTCTTTACAAATTTCAATTGTAATGTAATCATACCAGACATAATTGTTGGGGGTAAGTAAGTTGAATAAAATTTTAAACTTTTTATGCGCCTTACTTACGTGTTTTAGACGCAATGTCAGGCTGGATGAAAAGTATGGAAGACTTTTTACGAAGAAAACGAATGTTCCACAACTGGTTCTCAAACTTCAGAGGTGGCCTTACTTTCTTTTTAAAGCAAACATGTGGACATAAAAAATAATTTCATTGATAGAATAGAGGAAGATTAATGTGCAGTTGATTCTATACCAGTCGATTCAATTGTTCAGCTACTTCAAATTTGAGAAGTTTAAAGATCGGCTCACAAATGGGGTTGTTCACCTTTGGAAACTTAGCTAGACCGGTCACGACATGTTGTTTGTTGATATTTATTGAGGAGTTTAGCTGACTGAATCCATAAACCATCAAAGTCACCGTTATTGGTACTTTTGTAACTCTATTCTATAGGTAGGTCAAAAGGTACCATCTCTTGGTCAACATCCCTGTACTCCCGGAAACCCGTTATCCTAACAAATTCCCCCCTTAACCTTAAGTAGAAGGACAAGAAAGAGATTATTGGTTTTCTTGCAACAAGCAGCGGACAAAATCCTACAACTACAACTTATGATATTGACTTGGGCGATGACATGTTCGATGGGAATGATGAGGAAGATATGTCGGACTTATGCTTTGAAAAGGTATCCAAGGATGGGGATCTCGCACGGTAACATTCCATAAATCTGAATCAAATGTGAATGAATTAAATGAGTGTTAATGTGTCAGTTTAGTTATGTGAATCCCTTCGGGTTGAATTCGAGTGATAGATGGTCATTTAGGGAGTTCATAAAAGTTCTTAAATTTGTCCAAGTCTGAGTTAATTTTTACTTATTCCTGATTCAAGTAGTTACGTTGGAAATATGAGAAAACTCAAAACATCAAAGTTGTATATCTTTGAAATACATTTCCAACCATATCTTTTGGAGATCAATCGGAGCTCTGTATTAGAAGTTATGACCGTTTTACCGAACATCATAGCCCTCATGCGTCGCGCTAGCATCGTGCCGAAAACGTGTTTTTGAATCTCACTGTCAGAGGCACGTGCGATGGGTATGCGACACAAAAACATATAAATACCACCATTTGTTCTATGGACGTGGGATGCACAGCCATGGCATGTCTTGTTTTGCTGGTTCTGAATTTTAAAAGTTTAAAACCTCGTGATAACTTTTCCCCACTTCATTTTGGACAAACGTTTTGAGGAAAATAACCCTAGATACCTCTCTCAATCCCTAAGGTGAGTTCCTAATCCATCCATATATGCCGAATTCAATCTTGTTTGATACTAGTTCATCTTTTCAAACCCTAGATTCTTGAAAACTCAAGGAAGGAGGAGAATGGGTGTGTGGGATTCCGTCTAAAAGATAAGACCTCTGATTTTCCAGATATTACTGAAGATTATTAGGCAATTATAAAGTATATTACGGGATTAGGATCCACGAATATCTTATGAGGTTCAAGAACAAGTTCTAATACTTGGAAAAAACTCATAGTTTTCGAATTAGTGAGAACACTCGTAGAATTGAATAAATTTTTAATCTTTGTCATCTAAATCCATTGTAGAGTGATTGTTTGACCTTGTATATTTCGTTTGGTGGCATTGTAGCGGGATTAGAGGTATGTCTCTTTTTAAAATCCTTTTGACTATAAAGATTTGTCTCTTTTTGAACATACTCTCCAACCTTTAAAAATGATTTCTTTGGGAAGGTTTCATGTGCGTGAGGGACAAGCCCTCATGTAACCTTAGGTGTATCATACTATATATACGTATTCGTGATTTTTCCTATCAAAGTATTGTTGAAACTGATTTATAAAGCTTTGGACTTTGAACATGATTTACCCTGTAATGGATATTTTAAACTTGATTTCGAAAGCTTGGATATTTCCTGTGTTTTACCATGTGAACGGGTTATGTTAAATTTGAAACTTATTAAATGACTTGAACATGGTTTCTCAATCTATTAATGACTTGACATACCCCTATTAACGGATGATGAACATAATCCATAGTGAGTGATTCAGCTTCTATGCTATGATTGTGATTCAGATGACTTTCCATGATTCCTATTATTTGTGTTTGGCCTAGCTACTCAGGAGGAAGGGTAGTCACTATGGATCCTAGTGTGGTTTTCCTAGCCATTCGGAAGGAAGAGTGGCCACTGACGGTCAATAATCTCGGTATGATTTTGTCTAGCCATACGGAAGGAAGAATGGTCATCGAGGGTTCATGACCTCGATATGGTTTTACCTAGCTATTCTGGAGAAATGATAGCCATCGAATGTGACAATTTCGATGTACCTAGATATTCTAGAGGAAGGATAGCCATCGAGGGTGACAACCTCGATGTGGTGTTTATATGCGGTTTTAGGGAACCTTAATGGGTATCCCTTCATTTCATTGACTTAGCTTGTATTTACATAATTGTGGTTGTTCGTTAGTGACTTGGTATTGATATTAAGTCCACAAATGGAAGACTTGATCTTGAAATGGTATAATAGATTGAAAGTGATTTAATTCTCTCTTAATGGATTCGACTAATGGTTTCTCTAAGTTTGGTGAACTATTTTTGTCACGCCCCGAACCCCGGGCCCGTGACTGGTGCCCTATCTGGGCACCCTCCTACCTTAACAATCCAATTAAACTGCGGAATTTAAATAACACCTCGTTTTTTTAAAAACCAACGTACATGCAAGGGCAAAGCCGACAAGGCTGCCATATAATATACATAATCAAAAGACACTACACTGTACACGAGTCCAATCCCACATATGAATACAGACCTCTAAGAGTTTTACTGAACTATGATGGGACAAGGCCCCGCCGTACCATAATCGCATAAAGCTCATGATCAAGGATCTATACCAAAATGATAAACTCCTGAACAGATAGAGCTAACCAAAAACTCAGAGCAGGGTCCTACACCTGCAGATCACCAAACTACGTACCTAAACCTGTGGCATGAACGCAGTCCCCGAAGGAGGTCAGTACGAAGAATGTACCAAGTATGTGAAACAGTAAATACCGTAACGAAATCATAACGCCATACAAAGCGAGACATGTATGATAGCCAAACTACAGTACACAATACATAAGCAGTCATATCAAGTCAGGGACGCATGCCCTGGAAGTCATTACTCAAATATAACCATGGGTCTCACGCCCATAATATCAATCATGCCCGTGGAATCCTTCCTCACTGCCGGCAGTCCATGATATAATATAACAGCAATAAGCACACTGAACCTTGCAAACATGAGAGTAATGCAATCATTTTTACCTTTTTAGTTATACTTTTAACAATGAGACCAGTTGTTCCACTTTAAGTCATACACACACTGCACCCTTTCATTAATGAAATCACTACCGTTTCAAAACATGAAGCGTCGCTCCGGTCGTGGTCAACCACCCTCTGTGTTATAATGCAACCTATCATAGGACTATTTCACCCGCAAGGGACTATTTCACCCGCATAGGTCATGTGGACCCGCAATGAGTCATCGGTACACGATACTCGCATCACGGATAGCTAATCCATGGCTTATATATATATCCCGAGAATTTAACCCGCCCGATTCAAATACCGACCCGCCGTGAGTGTGTACCACTCACCCCCATGGGGAGCTATCCCATGGTATCCTTGAAACAAGTTGCCGGCCCTTTATGGAGGGGCGCGGAGATGTGGAAATATGCCACTTGCACGAATGTCTATATGAGCAACCCATATGCAAGCAAACCAAGACAATACCATGCCTTTACACAAATCAAGATAATTACCATGCCTTCTTTTTACATATACCAAGAAAAAATCCTTATTTAAGCAAGCCAAAGTACTATCAAGACACAAATAGAATAATTCTCATTTAACAAGCCAAAGTACTATCAAGGCACAAATAGAATAATTCTCATTTAACAAGCCAAAGTACTATCAAGGCACAAATAGAATAATTCTCATTTAACAAGCCAAAGTACTATCAAGGCACAAATAGAATAATTCTCATTTAACAAGCCAAAGTACTATCAAGGCACAAATAGAATAATTCTCTTTTAACAAGCCATAGTACTACGTACGTCCATTCTTTTCAAAAGACTCATTTTTATACAAAGCCCCAAGATACTAACACCCGTAGTATCAAGGCATGTCTATTTTTTCAAAATAAGTTACTACACCTTTAGAAATTCATTTCAAGGCTTTGAAACTAAGTAACTTTAAATTTCACAACCTAGGAAACTCATGCTTATGAATCAAAATAGACAATTTTCTTAACCTTCCATAAAGCCGTTATAACTAACTTCCCATAAAACCGTTATAACCCTTTATGGTTTTAGACAAATTCATTATTTTTATATCCAAGAGACTTATACTTTTAAAACCAAGTATCACATACTTTCAAATCAAGTTTCTTAACTTTCAAAATACTTCAAGTCTCTTAATCTTTAGAAATCAAGTTTCTTAACTTTAGAAATCAAGTTTCTTCTACCTTTAAATCTCAAGTAACTCACACCTTTAAAACAAGTTACTTCTCTTTAAGTCATGTCATTTCTCCTCCTTTAATTCAATTAAGTAAATCACTCATTTGACTCCCCCAAAGTCATTATAACAACCTTTAGGTTTTGGAACTGAGGCACTAGCCAAAAGATTTGGAAACCACTTCCTTTTCAAGACTCTATGTACTTCAAGTAAAATACTTTTACTTTTGAAAATCCAAACTTCATTAAGGTAATGGATTATAACAACTTCCAATTTAAACATCCAAAGTAAAATCAAGGAAGTATATAGAACAACTTCTATATTAGGCAATCCAAGTACAATCAAGGAGTGGATCATTTAAGGAGTAGGACTTACTTACTTTACCATAAGGAATCATGCTAGAAGAAGAGGAGATGGTTCACATACCTTTTCGGCTAAATCCACAAGCTAAGTCGAATACGCCGCACGTAGAATTGTCAACCTATAATGGCCACAACATGACTATCAACTTCTAGTTTCTAACGTAGAATAATACTAAGTATACGGTCTCTTATTCTACGGAAAATTGGGCATCACCTCCTTTGTTTCTACATACTTTTCCACCTTTTTCAAGGCCCGATAATCAATAACCAACATGCCACATTTAAGGCTCAATACACCAACCAATCAAAGGGGATTACACGCCTTACAATACGTGTAAAATTTTGCCCACAATATAATACCAAGTAACTTCAATATTCAAAGCCATTCTCGGCTAACATGTACAACAACACAAGTCCTTTCCAATTATTTTTCAATCCAAGTTCTTAGGTCAAACATGTTATATAGTCATACACAACTTCAAAAACTACAATTCCTTCTTTATATAACATGTGACGACTTAAACTAATAATCAAATTGAATTGTAATCTTAAGGGCTAAACATGCTAGTTTCGGATTAGGGTTCCAAAATCCAGTAAACTTATCAAACTTCATACTATTTACCTCATGCTTGCTAATATCCATAGTTACAACAATAAGTAATCTTAATTACTAAAACAACAAGATTGTTACCTTTATAAGCCCTTATAAATTCCAAGATTCAAAGTCGCTCCTTCAAAATTCTTAGCTCATTTCCTTTACGCTCCAATCCGCTATTTGAAGCCTTTAGAAGTTCACAACCAACTTTTCTTCCATTTTCAATCCAAAACT
The DNA here is from genome assembly GCA_029844215.1 of Przewalskia tangutica. NCBI lineage: Eukaryota > Viridiplantae > Streptophyta > Magnoliopsida > Solanales > Solanaceae > Przewalskia > Przewalskia tangutica. Next base: position 135,841,705 of record CM056722.1, read on the forward strand.
ATGAAAACGACTTAGGTTTTCGCCTTGCGACTAACGTGAAAACGTCGTTTTTCCGAGATCTTTCTATTGAGATATCCTTACAATACCCTTAGGTACCTTGGGTTAAATTCTTGTGAATAATGAACCAAAATTGCAAAATTTTCTTGTGAGAAAATCCACAAAGCCGAGAGCAACTCATGCTAGCACAAATATTCTCTAATTTTTTCTAAGTGTTGAAGACTTGGTCTTGCATCTAGTTTGTATATATAATACAATGGAGGGTCAAGATAATAACATATGGGTGTCTAGGATGAAGAGTAATTAATATTTATCCAAGTGGGCAAGTTGACTAAGCCAATAATCTCAAGCTTGAAGACTTGATCATCTACATTGGTCAATGACCATTTCACCCTTGTCCAATTTCGTCCAAGACCATGTGTGGGGGGGGGGGGCATGTGTCGCCCTCCCATTCGTCCATAAAATTTCGTAACCCTCGTGGGCCCCACAAAATGTAAAATTCCTCGGGTGGGCCCCACGTGACCAAAATCCGAAAAAATAAATTTCGAACTGCTTTACTTACATTGTGTTACTGTTTATTATTATATTATGTTTCAATTAACTATTATCCGTAAGACGCTCACTGAGTACCTGGTACTCAGGTATACCATTATTGTTTTGATGGTATGTTAGGTAACAAAGAATAGCAGGTTCATGATAGGCATTCGAAGTAGGAGAACTTGCTGCTTCCCAGATTTATTGGTGAGCCCATACCCTTGTTCATGGGACACCGCTCTATGTTTTATTTATTTATTTTAGTTTTCGGGATGTGCCCCGAAGTTACTCTACTATGTATGTCTCTTAGAAGCTCCATATATAGTTGTCAGATTTTTGTGTAGATGTGGAAAGTCTTGTATGATTTATTGGGCGTTTTCCACGTTTTACTACTGGTTATTTATATTAGACTTTCGATGATTTCTTTTATAAGAGTGCTCATGATTTCATTTAGCTATTTATGACTTGTATAAATTAATAATGAAAGATTATCAAAAGATATTAGACGTTTATTGATTTTATAAGGTGCTTTCAGTGTTGTTCATAACATCGGATGTATGTCGCGTCCAGGGTGAGTTTTGGGGCATGACACTCACCTAGACAACAAAGAAGTGGAAGCAACAAAAGCAAAAAAGAAGACACATGAAAGGCATCATAGTTGAGATGGTAAAGTTACTGAGGAGTTTGTTACAAAGCACCTACCAATGTGACTGACAAAGCAGAATCACATAACAATGTCAACAACTTCAACAAGATTTAATAAATACAAGAAGAGAAGAAATATCAAGTGTTGTTAGACAGATTTGACGAAGAAGAAAATACTTCATATTACTTTAGACAGGCATGCTATTTTTTTTAGTTCATACATATACGAAATGAAGTTTGAGGTTGACAACTCAACTTTATTCTTGGCTTTTATATTTTTGCATTACTTAAACATCATCATTTGTAATATCATCATAGAGTGTATTATAAACTTTGTGATGATCATAGAATACCTAGTTTTCTCTAGCTCTTATTTTCTTTATGCTTGTTAATTAGTAGAGGTTTGTACCTCTCATTAAGATTAGTAAGGTAAGACCTAGTCCCCCCTTTCTTATACTCTTCTCTTTGAGGTTGCGTTTATTTATTAATAGAAAAACTAGCCTCGGCACCCGCCTAGAGGATTCTCTTAAAAAGTGTTTAATAACACATGATTTCTCTAATAGCTTAAGCTTTTAGATGAGGCAGTCATACATCTCAACATGATATTAGAGTAAGCAGAGATTCTGGAATCGAATCTCACTGCCACACATTATCAAAAAGAATTTTCACTGTTGAGAAGATAATTATAAATAAAGTGTGTTTTCTCTAATAGCTTAAGATTTTTTAGATGAGATGATCAGAAACGGTTAGAGTCTGATTCACATATTTTGTAAGTAGTTAGTCTAGTGGTGGTATTTAGATCTACAATATCGGCAGTGGCGGATCCAGGAGACAAAATTTGGTGGTGCAAATTTTTTTTTTTTAATTTTTTATGCCTAGAAGATTTTTTTTTATTTTTTATGCCTAGAAGGCAAATTTTTTAAAAAAATCTGGTGGTGCAACTGCACCACCATGTTGCTAATGGATCCGCCAGTGAATATCGGGTGTGGATACCAGGAAAGTCAATAACTTTTGTCCGTATCTACAATGTGAAACTCGTCGAATATATAAATATTTTGAGCTAGGATCCAATGGCAAGATATATTAATTTGAGATCATGGAGAACTCATAAGCTTCAAATCTTAGATTAGCCTCTGCATATTGATTGTAGTTATGGTAATGTTCACAATGTATTACCAAAATAAATAAATAAAAATAGATTTACGCGTTTAGTGCACATTTTCTCATAGTTTTTTCAGTAAGCATAATTATTTTAATTAGACGTAAGGATAATTATATATGTGCGCATCTCAAGTCACGTTTATTATAGTTTGAACTAGACATTCATTACCAAAGACGAAAAATGGAAGTAATAAGTGTTTGCAATTTATTCGCAGTTCCTAATACATCGTCAAGATCTCTTTTTCTATCAAGATTCAAGAATGTCGAGTGCTTTCTTATTCAGTACCAAGAGATCAATTCCTAGATTTTGTGAATGAAATACATAAGTTGTATCTAGGAAAACAAGTATTTTCTAGCAACGTACAGTTCTATGGTGTTTATCAAGCAACCTAACATTACTAGTCTACGTGGCTGATTCTTATAGAGAAGATTGTTTGTGCTATTTTTATTCTACTTTTCAGCAATTGGTATACATGTGTTATTGTCTATATATTTCCAGCAATTTGTTATACATGTGTTATTGTCATGTGTATAGTCTATATATTTCCAGCATTTTGATCTGTGTTCGATGTTTTATATTATGTTTGGAGCATGTTTTTTAGAAGTAGATTCGAGTATGAAGAGAGTTCTAGCTCAGTTGGGACCAACAATCAAGTCAAAGTTGTAGAAAATCTTTCTATTGGCATTGAGACTATTTCTACCAATTTAGAAAAAATATCTAACCTAATGGAGAAAAGAGAATGAAACAGAGAGAGGAATATTTGGGATGCTATAAAAGAGATATCAAATTTGGATGGCAATACTCGTTACATGGCGGGTGAATTGCTTAGTAATTATAAAGCAAAGAAGGACTTGTTCTTGAAGATGTCATTGGACGAGCGCTCATCTTGGATAAAATTCAAGTTAGGATGATTTTAATATTTTGATCATCTTGAGTTTTGTTGAACTATATTTTTGTTTCTTCTATTTTTATTCTATTTTAGTTGAACTATTTGGGTTATAATTTGATTGAACTATTTGGTACTTTGGTTAAAGTGACATTAGGTGCTCTTATTTAGTGCCTTTTGCTATGCGTCTAAAGTGACATTAGCTGCTCTTATGGTGTTATTTCAAGTTGCACGCCCCGTAATGACTTGACTTCGTGACTCTGCTAAGATGATTGCTTCAGAAAATTAATACATGTGATGGACGACACCTTGCGAGGGTGATTCAGTTAAGAACAGGAAAAAGAGAATTGTCTTTCATTCAAAATTTGTGTACTCACTAAATGTTTGGCATATGATAAATAAGAGCAAGATTTAAAAGAGAGATACATGACCTTACATCATAAAATAAGGTCTAAAGAAGATTGTTCCTCCGGCAATTCATCAAACGGCGCCATAAAGATTCACTTTTCTAACACTGGATACACCATAACGGTGATGACCTAAGGTGCTACGTTGGACATACTGAGTGAACTAGGACCAGCATTTCCAGCGGAGCAAAAAATTAATAGCATCATAAAAGTAAAAAATCTACGTGATCTTTTTAAATCTTTATAAATTTTATGATAAATCTTTTAAATTCAAACGTAAACATTTGATTATAATTTTAAAAAAAATATATTTTAAGTCATTATATTCCTAAATAGTCTTTTAAAATTCACTGAACTTATTTATCTATAAATAATCTTTTAAAATATCAATTGAATACACCCCCCTTAGAACAATTTCTCAGAAGTTCAACCAACTTTTGCCTCACATTCATTACTACAATTGTACCTTGTTGCAGCCTCCGTACCTTCCGATGAGATAAGTTCTATGTACACTCTAATTCTCGAGGCCTACATGCCCTACCTATGGAATTACACGAGATATGTTATTATTGTTGTACACTAAAAAAAATTGTCCAAATATTTGTCAATCATAATTAGTGCATATAATACTTTTAATATTTGTCCAAATATCCTTAATATTGTGTTTAAGTTGTTTTTTCAATCTAATTTTTTATATATTTATATGTTTATTATTTTTGTGTGTTAATGACAAATAATATTTCAAAAGTTTATATTATATGCACTAATTATGATGAATTGGATCCTAAATAAATTTAAATATTGATTTTAATTTCTTAATTATTTTTATTTTTAAAAATTTGTAGTTGTCACGTCATTAAATAGGTACCGGAAATTATATTTTCGGCTAAACTTCACCATTCCTTTCGTGGAATACAATTCGAGATGAAAAATTTCAAGAAACTTATTTTCTAAATGACCGTGAAAGCTAACTAGACAAAGTTGAGTGGCTTTTAGAATACAAAATAAAGTTATTATGGTGGCCAATTATCCAAAGTTGAGCGACCATCCAAGGTTCTAATTCACTTTTCTCGTATTTTTCGCTTATAATTAATAGATACGACTGTTTTAAATATTTCGACGCAAAATAAATTATATTACAACAAAAGAAAAAAATATAGGGTTTATATTATGTAATAGGAGACCAGTATGGCTATAATTGTAAAGAGAGAAGATGTTATAAAGAAAACTTTGGCCGATTTGCACAAAAGAAACACCTTTGCAATACTTTTGATATTTGTGTAAAAATGATCTTTTTAAGTTTACTGATCAGATTAAAATACTTTTTTTACGTTTAGCAGCAAAATTGACGGGACGACGAATTGACTAGTGTTGCTTTCATGAGTTTAATGGTGAAATTATAGGGTTTTGTCGGGTTCGTACACGCAGCGTAATTTGAAAATTTATGTTTCAAACCCGATAATACGGTCATGGATGATTATATAATGATAAACACATAGAAACTGTAATGCATCGATAGAACATTTACAGTTTGCAAAATCTGGAATCTTCAAGTTTGTAAGCCGAGGGTGAGCACGCAACCGTTCATCGATTTGCAAGTCAAAACTCCAATGTAATTACTCTTTCGGAAAGCTAGGAAATCCGACAGAGTTTCAGCAGAGAATAATTCTAGTAAATTGGGTGTGTCAAAATAATGATTGAACCCTCTATTTATAGTCAGAAATCGCTAGGGTTCTCCGCGCCGTGCCCAAACCGAGGCAAATTTGGTCGACGGATCCATCGACAAGAGTGTCGCGCCACGGGTCAAAGAGCCACGACCCTTAGTCCATTTTGCCTCGTTTCTATTTTAATTAAATCCGAAATTCAATCTCGACTTAATTAAATGATCATTATTCTTTTCAAATGTCTCGATCATAAATCGAACATTTATATTCTCTCTGATTACATCCTTGAATCGACAGAACAATTGACTTAGTGTTACCCTACATGTCTTCACATATCGACACTAATTATATTAGGGTCTACACGGAACTCCTAGACGGCGCTGGAAGACAAACTCAATATGTGTACAGTTACACGAAACCTATGAACTGAACCTCTATGTGGGAAGATAAAATCCTTTCATTCACGACACACTCGATCAAGCCTAGGATCTGCCAAGTGTCTATCTAAATGGTTTGATCATTATATCTCATCTATATTAGCTTACAACAAGACCATATCATAGATCATTCTAATGCGTTGACCAACGACTTAGTCAACCTAATACCATATGAGAATATGAGTGTTCTCTCGAAGATACATTCGTGGAATGAATCCTAATCTTGACTCGACTATCACCTTTAATCTACGTCGCAATATACCCAATGCAAGTCGCGTCTCAACCTATAAAGCATTTGAGCTTAGGACAGGATCAAAGTACATTACTCTGTAAACAAGGCGTGTATCGACCTCAAGTCTAAGAACTTCTATCTCCCACACGCTGATGATATTTTAGACATGTATAACATACAGTACATCAGCATGTTATACCAATACTTTCAAAATTATCCATGTGTCCATCACGAGTTGCCATAACTCGTAGCAGGTGAGATATACTACATCCCCAAAGGATATGATGCAGACCACATGTCGACGTATCACATATCATCGATATCTCATTCTCGATGATCATTAGTCGATGCAGTTTAAGAGTTACGTTATAATATTAATCTCTCACATTATTAATAACGACGTAACCTCTAGGGATGCATTTAATGAATATTATAGATAATCAACCAATAATTCAATAACTGCAAATGTCATAATATATCCATTAATATAAATATGAATGTGTATAAAGTACATTTGTCCTAATACAGATTGTCTCTAGGACATAAATATACTTTCAATCTCCCACTTGGCCTAGAGCCAATCACCAACATATCTAATACTCATGTTCTCAAAATGATCATTATGCTTAACTAAGCTTAATGGTTTAGTAAATAGGTCTGCTAGTGTCACGACCCGACCCGGTACCGCGACTAGTACCCTACCGGGGTACCCTGCCAGGTATACATCAGAGAATAGCAGCGGAACATACATAACACATAACTTATAAAAAAAGGGAAACATCACTGGCCAGCCGATAAGGCTGCCTTCCATAAAACATACTTAATCAAAAGTATAGCAGTACAACTTGTTCTTATAGCCCAAAACACATATGTGACACGCACTTAAGGATAACAATCGTATGACAGGGCCCCGCCATACCCCGAATGTACAAAATACCTATAGCATCGTGAGTAACTGCATCAACAAAACAAGCTTCCGAGGATGGAGCTTCGACACCGAATGTTGATCCTAAGAACGAGGATCCACACCGCTACCCTTACCGCTGCAGATAACGCAGCCCCAGGAAGGGGGTCGACACAATATGTACCAAGTATGTAAAGTCGAAAATACCGTAATAATGTTATCATAAGTCTAAAAGTAAGCCTGAGTCATGGAAGACAATCAAAATACCTTTATTGTGCCTTACTAACAACGAGTGACAAGTATATATATAATATCGCATAAAATAGGGGCCTCGTGATCAAAACAGGTACCTCGCCCGTAGTATCAATAAGCACCCCTACTCGCGAACTATTTCACCCGTGATAGTCTTTCGGACCCGCACAGGTATTCCTCGCATAGTCAGACTACCGCACGGGACTATTTCACCCGCGTAAGCCCATAAGGACTCGCATGAGGTATTCCTCGATCGTGGGTAGCAAATCCACTAACAGGTATAACGATCTTGGGACTTACCCGCCGATATATACTCTTACCCTAAAGCAAATGGTATAACGATCTTGGGACTTACCCTCGGATATACTCTACACCGGATGGTATAACGATCTTGGGGACTTACCCCTCAGATATACTCTTACACTGGAGAAGGTGGTATGACGATCTTGGGGCTTGCCCCTCAGACATACTCTTACCCTGGAGAAGGTGGTATAACGATCTTGGGGCTTGCCCCTCAGATATACTCTTACCCTAGCTCAAACTGTCATCATATCATAGTCATAAAAAAGTTAAGAAAACTTATAACTTCTTATTAGTCTTGTTCATATACCCTCTCATTTTAGTTTACTTAAGGCACTTAATCATATCTTTAATAAAAGAAAACCGGGAATTTAACCCAAGTACTACATACTTCAACTCTTTTAAAAGTGACTCTTTTTCATACATAGAATCTTTTGGCAATTGATGCCTTAAAATCAATTTGCCTTTCATAAATCAAATCATTTGTCCTTACTTGTCTTACTTAGAGTAAACCTCTTCTCATTAACCTTTTATAAAGCTAATAAACCAACTTCCCATAAAATTGTTATATTAACCCTACACTTTAGTAAAATTACACTTTTCCCCTAACCAAGGGACTTATACATTCTTAAAACGAAACAAGTCTTTATATACTTAAAACAAGTAAGAATACCAAATCTCAGACGCTCACCGTACTACATAGTTACATCTATTCATGCTCAAGAGATAGGAAAGCTCCACATACCTCTTCGGTCAATCCACTTGCTAAGTCCAACTACCGCAAGTAATATGTCAACCTATAATAACCATAATGCGTTTATTAACCTCTAATTTCAATGTAGAAATAATCTAAGTTCAAAGCCCCTAATTCTATGGAAAATCAAGCATTTCCTTTGTTTCTACATACTTTGCCACCTTTCTCAAGGCCGAATTCAACATCCAAATGTCACATTTAAGGCTCAACAATCCAAACATTTCAAAGGGGATTACACACCTAAACTTGGGTGTGTAAAATTCTGCCCCAAAAGGTACAACAATTCACTTAACAATTCTAAAGTAGTTTTTAGGCTACAACATGCTCATAATATCTTTTTAGCCAATTCTTTCATATCCAAACAACATTTCTTACATGCAAGGATTCTAAGTGCATTATTTACTACTACACATCCCTTCTTCTTCACATGCAACATTAATAACTAACCACAAGAGAAGAAATGTTACCTTAAAGCTTTAGCCAAACTTATTCCAACAACTTTGCTAGCCTCCTTTTCAAGAACACCACCACAATAACACCAACAAGCTAGCCACAAGCTTCCTTCTTGTTCTTAACTTTTCAGATTTTTCTTAGGCTTGAATTCCTCTTTGAATTTTAGAGAGAAGTGGGAGCTTAAGCTTAGAGAGAGAGGATTTGAAGATGACCAAGTCTTCAAGACTTGGTCAATATAAGGTATGCAAGAAATCAGATGGGGACACTTGTCACCTCCCAAGGTCTTTAAAGAAAAATCTGATTTTTCCTATGTTTTTCCGCCAGAATCATACTGGCGCCTCGACGCGGCGCGCGCTAAAACCTCATGACTTGAACTTCCGCGCGCCCGCTGCTGTCTGCCGCGCGGCGTTACAACTTCAGCGACTCGCATATCCGGCGCGCCCTCGGGCGCTTCGCTCAAACGCATTTCCGGCCCGATCACAAGACCGAACTTGTAACTCCCATAACTTCCTACTCTGACGTCCTATCGATGAACGGTTGGTTGCGTTGGAAACTAGACTCAACGAACTACGCGCTAGGCCTTTAAACCACTTAAGAACTCTCAATGTACCGGGTCATAACCCGCCTCAAAGTTGACTAAAACTCATCCGGAACAATCCGTCAACCTATCCTTTGAAAATTTTAAGTCTTACATGCTTTCGTACGCTCTCATACGTAGGGTCAGACTACGGGGTATAACATTCTCCCCCCCTTAGAAACATTCGTCTCGAATGTTCCTTCTAGGCTTACTCAAATCACAGTATCGACATAGACCCTCTTAACTATTCTTTGGCAAATAAAGAAGCTCCACGCGCCACAACAATACTCAAGCAAAATTTCCAATTAAAACTATCAAGCAAGAAAGTAGGCTACCTGGAGGTATAGGAAATAAGTGAGGATACTTCTTCATCATGTCATCCTCTGCCTCCCATGTCATCTCCTCCCTGTTCTCGTTCCGCCATAAGACTTTGACGGAAGCCACGTCCTTCGTCCGGTCTCTAACTCGACGATCGAGTATCGCTATGGGACTCTCCTCATACGATAACTCCTTCACACCGGACATCATGAATCGTGCACTCTAGATGGATCTCCAATACATTTCCGTAACATGGACACATGGAAAATCGATGTACCGCCCAAATCGGACGACAGATCTAACTCATAGCAACATTGCCTACCCTACGACATCTGATATGGCCCAATGTACCTTGGGCTAAGTTTCCCTTTCTTCCCAAACCTCATCACGCCCTTCATGGGCGATACCTTTAGGAAAACCCACTCATCTATCTCAAATTCCAAGTGTCGACGCCGATGATCTGCATACGACTTCGCCGACTCAGCCGCCAACAACCGCTTCCCGGATAAGCTTCACCTTATCCATCGTCACAACCAAATCTGGCCCGACTAACTGCACTTCTCCCACTTCAAACCAACCTATGGGTGACCTGCACTTCCTCTCATATAAGGCCTCATAAGGCGCCATCTGAATACTAGAATGGTAGCCGTTGTTGTAAGCAAACTCCACAAGAGGTAAATGATCCTCCCAGCCTACCTCGAATCAATAACACAAGCCCGCAGATATCCTCGTTGTGCGGATAGTGCGCTCGCCTCGTCCGTCGGCACGAGGATGAAACGTCGTGATCGAGACTCACCGTCCCTAATCCCTTCCGAAAGACCTCCGAAATTAGCCGTAACCGGGCTCCTCATCGAGATAATCGATATAGAACTCCGCGCCTCACAATCTCCCCGATATACATTCTAGTATAATCTCTACGAGAAGGTCGCCCCGATCGAAGAAAATGGATCGATTTCGTCACCGCCGATGATAACCCAAATGGAATCACGCTTCCTCTAAGTGGAAGGTAACCACGTAATAAAATCCATATTTACCACCTCCCACTTCCAAGTCGAAATATCAATAGCACCGTAATGCCCACCGCTTCGTGCTCAATCTTAACTCTGAAAAGTTCGCATCGCGCCACGAACTCCGCAACGCCCTCTTAAGGCCATCCCACCAATACACGACCGAGGTCATGATACATCTTAGTCGACCGGATGAATAGAATAACGAGCACCGCGTGCCTCCGAAATCTGGCGACGGTCTCGCTACATCGGGAACACACAACCGCCCTCGAATCTTAGCACCCATCAGCGCTACCTCAAATAGACTTCTCCTTCTCGAGAGTCGCATCTCGATCGCATCAAAATCGGATCCTCATCGCCGCCTCTTCACCTCCTCGACGATGGGAGACTGCAACCTCTCGAACCCGACTCCGCCACTATCGAATCAACCAAACGAACCCCAAGGCTCGCTAGGCGATGTAATTCTCGACCATATCCCTTTTCTCCGGTCAACATCGCATGCACTACCCATCGATCTGCGACTAAGGGCATCTGCAACTACATTGGTCTTCCCTGGGTGGTATAGAATATCAACATCGTAATCCTTAAGTAGCTCCAACCACCGTCTCTGCCGCAAGTTCAGCTCCCTCTGGCTGAAGATGTACTGGAGACTCTTGTGGTCTGTGTAAATGTCCACATGAACTCCATATAAATAATGTCTCCGGATCTTCAAGGCATGAATCATCACGCTAACTCCAAGTCATGTGTGGGATAGTTCTTCTCATGCTTCCTAAGCTGTAGAGATGCATAAACTATAACTCTACCGTGCTGCATCAGCACGCACCCAAGCCCGACACCTGACGCGTCACAATAAACCACATATCCATCTAAACCCTCTCGAAGAGTAAGAACTGGGGCGGTCGTCAACTTCTCCTTTAGCAATCGAAACTTTCTCACAAGTATCCGCTCACGGAACATAGCCGCTCGAGTCGGCTTAGTCAAAGGTCTTTGAAATAGAAGCAAACTTCTCCACAAACCTCCGATAATATCTCGCAAGGCCCAAAAGCTGCGCACTCCAGTGTAGTGGAGTCCGCCAAGTCTTGACCGCCTCAATCTTCGCTGTATCAACCCGAATACCATCGGCCCCGATAACATGTCCCAAGAAAGCCACTGACGCTAACCAGAACTCGCACTTCGAGAACTTGGCATACAACTGTCGGTCCCGGAGGACTCCCAATACCGTCCTCAAATGGTCCGTGTGCTCTTGCTCTGTGCGCGAATAAACCAAGATATCATCAATGAAAACTATAACGAACATGTCCAAGAATGGCTTGAACACCCTGTTCATCAAATCCATGAATCACTTTGGGCGTTGTCAACCCGGAAAGACATCACCTGAACTCATGCCCATACCGGTCTGAATGCATCTTTGGGATATCTATCTCTCTAACTCACACTGATGATAACTGCACCGCAGTCTATCTTGGAAAAAACACCTTGCACCTGCAATCGGTCAAACAAATCGTCAATCACGGGAGGATATCTGTTCTTGATAGTTACCTTATTCAGCTGCTTGTAATCAATACACATACGCAGCGTCCCATCCTTCTTCTTTACAAATAACACTGGCGCTCCCCAAGGAGAAACACTTGGCCTGATAAAGCCCTTCTCCAGCAAGTCCTTCAGCTGGTCCTTCAATTCCTTCAATTCGGCAGGTGTCATCCTGTATGGCGGAATAGATATCGGTCGAGTGTCCGCGCCAAATCAATGCAAAACTCAATCTCCTCTCGGGAGGATACCCGAGCTCGTGCGGGAATACGTCCGAAACTCTCTAACGATCTTCGATCAAGGTCCGTACCTCACCTCGATTTAATACCGAACCATATGGTAGATATACCCTTTCCGCACCATCTTCCTAGCCTTGAGGTAAGAAATAAACTTACCCCTCGGCGATGCAGTATTCCCCTTCCACTCGATAACCGTCTTGCCGGGAAACTGGAACCGAACTAATCTCTCTCTACAGTCTACATGGGCATACCAAGACGCTAGCCAATCCATACCCATAATCACATCAAAGTCTGTCATATTCAACTCTATCAAGTCGGCTAGAGTCTGACGACTGTCTATAGTCACTGGGCAAGCCTTATATACCCGCTCGGCTATCATCAATCACTCATCGCGTAGCCACCTCAAAAGGTCTTATGGACTCGGGCTCTATCCCTATTCTACTGGCAATATGAGGAGATATATAGGACAAGGTAGAACCTGGATCTATCAAAGCATATACATCACAAGTGAAACCAATAATGTACTGCGGCGACATCCGTGACGCCTCTCACGGTCTGTCGGCTGGACATAACATAGATGCGGTTCTGAGGACCGCTAGAACTGGGACCCCTACCACGACCTCTGTCGCGGCCTGTTGGCCCATAAGTACCCTGCCTTCCGGGGCGTCTGACCATCGAAGATGAAGATCAAGAATTGACCGTCGGTGAACCGATGCGCTCCCGCCGCTGAGACGGACAATCTCTTCTTCGGATGGCCTGCCGCCACAAGAGTAACACGTTGCCGAACCCATACGGCACTCGCCCGGATGAGATCTACCGCATCGAACGCACCGAGAGGTATGTGGTCTCAATTGGTGACGGTCTCTACCTCCCTGAAACCATGAAGTCCTGGAGCCACAACGCTCTGAATAACCGGTGATCGGACCTCTCCCGAAAAATCGAGAAGGAGCACTCTACTTTGGTGGAATGTGGACCTAGTCTCGCTGAGGCCGCCTGCCTCAAATCGCCACGAGACCCTGCGTCCCGGCCTCGGGCTGGCCTAAATCTAGCTGATCCTGTCTTTCTCTGTCCTCAATCCCCTGCGCGTACGCCTGCATCCTGGAAATATCCATCCTCGGCTGAAGAGCCACCCCCAAGCATACAGTAATCATATGACGGTCTAATCCCATCACATACCGATGAACCGCATGCGCCATATCGCCTATAATGGTGTGCGCATATCTGGCCAAGGAGTCAAACTCCAGGCTGTACTCTCTGATAGTCCTCCCATCCTGCCTCAAGGTCAAGAATCTATCTACGCGGGCTCTCCTCATCTCAGAAGGCAAGAAGTGATCCAGGAAAGCCTCTGTGAACTCCTCCCAAACAGCTGGAAGAGCATCCTCACCTCTCGACAACACCCATGACTCAAACCAGTTCAACGCAATATCGCGTAACCGGTAAGAATCTAGTATAACGACTCGGTCTCCGATGCCCTAGCACCCGCATGGTCGCAGAATCGCCGGACAAACTCCCGTGGATCCTCCTCAAATCTCGAACCATAGAACTCGGGTGGGTGACAACCCAAGAAATCCGACGTAAAACCGCTCTAGGGTTGGGCGCTGCTCACATGCTCGCCGCCACTATATCTTTGGTCGAGAATCGACCTTCCCGTAATCTCTATACTCGGACCACAGTGGCGATCGAGGCTCGGCATCATGGTCTCGATGGCCGCTGCCTCGAAATCTGCGAGGTGGCGGCGATGGAACTCTCGCCCTAAACATCATCTCGTAAGGATGGGCTGTGCCTCGTGACTCTCGCGTCCACTAGCGGCACTCTCACCGCCTTGCCGCCACGGGCGCGGTTGCCTTGCGTGGAGGCATAAGCGATACATAAAGGAAAACATCGTAGGAGGTTCAACCTATAACTCGGCTCTATTGCACGATCTTAGAGTGAAAGAATGAAACCAATCCTAAATATCCTGCGACCTCACGATTATAGATGTGGTGCACGACACCGATAATCAAGACTACTGACACGATGCGTAGACACTTTCCTAGACTAATCGCTCGATACCACTTTTGTCACGACCGGGCCGGGCGCGACTAGTACCTCAAGGGTACCAGCGGTATACATCAGAGAATAGCAGGGGAACATACATAACACATAACTTATAAAAAAAAAGGAACATCATCGGTAGATAAAGGTCGCTTTCCATAAAACATACTTAATCAAAAGTATAGCGGTACAACTTGTTCTTATAGCCCAAAACACATATGTGACCACGGACCTAAGGATAACAATCGTGGCGGGCGGGGCCGCCATACCCCGAATGTACAAAATACCTATAGCATCGTGAGTAATCGTACCAACAAAACAAGCTTCGGAGGATGGAGCTTCGACACGGAGCAGTGATCCTAGAACGAGGATCCACAATCGCTTACCCTACTGCGGCATGAACGCAGCCCTCAGGAAGAGGGTCGTTACCTGATATGTATCAAGTATGTAAAGCTGGAAAATCCGTAATAATGATATCATAAGTCTAAAAGTAAATTTGGAGTCATGGAAGACAATTAAAATACCTTTGTTGTGCCTTACTAACAATGAGAGTGACAAGTATATATATAATCTGCGCATAAAATATGGGCCTCATGATCAAAAGCAGGTACCTCGCCGTAGTTTCAATAAGCACCCCTACTCACGGGACTATTTCACCCGTAGGTCTTGCGGACCGCGTGAGGTATTCCTCGCATAGGTTGTACCGCCCGCGTGGGACTATTTCACCGCGTAAGCCCATAAGAACTCGCGTGAGGTATTCCTCGCATCGTGGGTAGCAAATCCACTGAGCAGTGGTATAACGATCTTGGGGACTTACCCGCCGGATATACTCTTACCCCAGGCGGATGGTATAACGATCTTGGGGACTTACCCGCCGGATATACTCTTTGCTGGCGGATGGTATAACGATCTTGGGGACTTACCCGCCGGATATACTCTTACACTGGAGAAAGTGGTATGACGATCTTGGGGCTTGCCCCTCAGACATACTCTTACCCTGGAGAAGGTGGTATAACGATCTTGGGGCTTGCCCCTCAGATATACTCTTACCCTAGCTCAAACTGTCATCATATCATAGTCATAAAAAAGTTAAGAAAACTTATAACTTCTTATTAGTCTTGTTCATATACCCTCTCATTTTAGTTTACTTAAGGCACTTAATCATATCTTTAATAAAAGAAAACCTGAATTTAACCTAAGTACTACATACTTCAACTCTTTTAAAAGTGACTCTTTTTCATACATAGAATCTTTGGGCAATTGATGCCTTAAAATCAATTTGCCTTTCATAAATCAAATCATTTGTCCTTACTTGTCTTACTTAGAGTAAACCTCTTCTCATTAACCTTTTATAAAGCTAATAAACCAACTTCCCATAAAATTGTTATATTAACCCTACACTTTAGTAAAATTACACTTTTCCCACAACGAGGGACTTATACATTCTTAAAACGAAACAAGTCTTTATATACTTAAAACAAGTAAGAATACCAAATCTTGTACATCTACCGTACTACATAGTTACATCTATTCATGCTCAAGAGATAGAAAAGCTCCACATACCTCTTCGGTCAATCCACTTGCTAAGTCCAACTACCGCAAGTAATATGTCAACCTATAATAACCATAATGCGTTTATTAACCTCTAATTTCAATGTAGAAATAATCTAAGTTCAAAGCCCCTAATTCTATGGAAAATTGGGCAGCATTTCCTTTGTTTCTACATACTTTTCCACCTTTCTCAAGGCCGAATTCAACATCCAAATGTCACATTTAAGGCTCAACAATCCAAACATTTCAAAGGGGATTACACACCTAAACTTGGGTGTGTAAAATTCTGCCCCAAAAGGTACACCAATTCACTTAACAATTCTAAAGTAGTTTTTAGGCTACAACATGCTCATAATATCTTTTTAGCCAATTCTTTCATATCCAAACCACATTTCTTACATGCAAGGATTCTAAGTGCATTATTTACTACTACACATCCCTTCTTCTTCACATGCAACATTAATAACTAACCACAAGAGAAGAAATATTACCTTAAAGCTTTAACCAAACTTATTCCAACAACTTTGCTAGCCTCCTTTTCAAGAACACCACCACAATAACACCAACAAGCTAGCCACAAGCTTCCTTCTTGTTCTTAACTTTTCAGATTTTTCTTAGGCTTGAATTCCTCTTGGAATTTTAGAGAGAAGTGGGAGCTTAAGCTTAGAGAGAGAGAGGGATTTGAAAGATGACCAAGTCTTCAAGACTTGGTCAATATAAGGCATGCAAGAAATCAGATGGGGGGGACACTTGTCACCCTCCCAAGGTCTTTTAAAGAAAAATCTGATTTTTCCTATGTTTTTCGCCAGAATCCGCCTTAGCGCGCGGCCAGCGTCGCGCGCGGCGCTGAAACCTCTGCGGACTCTCGGAACTTCCGGCGCCACGGCGCTGCAACTTCAGCGACCCCTCAGTATATCCGGCGCGCGTGCATCCGCCGCGGCCAGCGCTTGCCGAAACGCATTTCCGTCCGACTGCGCACTGAACTTGTAACTCCCATAACTTCCTACTCCGACGTCCTATCGACGAATGGTTGGTTTCGTTGGAAACTAGACTCAACGAACTACGCGCTAGGCCTTTAAACCACTTAAGAACTTTCAATGTACCGGGTTATAACCCGCCTCAAAGTTGACTAAAACCCGTCCGGAACAATCCGTCAACCTATCCTTTGAAAATTTTAAGTCTTACATGCTTTCGTACGCTCTCATACGTAGGGTCAGACTACGGGGTATAACAGCTAGATTATTGTCTGTGGGAACAAAATATAATCTAATATCTTCAGTCTCCACCATCTCTTTGAGTATGTGGTACTTCCTTGGTACATGCTTGTTTCTGTTTGTTGATCTTGATTCTTTTGCCTATGCAATTGAACCAATGTTGTCACAATAAATAGTTATTGGACAACTATCACTTAGAACAACCGCTAGTTTCTTCAGGAACTCAAAAATCACGACAACCTCTTTACCAGCTTCCGATCCAGCAATGTACTCAGCTCCAGTTGTCGAATCAGCAGTTGTAGCTTGTTTGAAACTCTTCTATCTCACTGCTCCAAAATTGAAAATGAACGTATAACCAGACTGAGATTTGAAGTCATCAATATCTGTCTGGAAGCTAGCATCAGTGTATTCAGTAGCAACTAGATTTTCGTCTCCACCATAGACCAAGAAGTAATCTTTAGTACGTCTGAGATACTTAAAAATACCTTTGACTGTCTTCCAGTGTTTATCACTAGGATTCTGCTGGAACTTGCAATTCATACTAAGTGCAAATGCCACATCTGGCCTAGTACAAGTCATGGCATACAAGATTGATCCTATAGCTAAAACATATGAGATCCTCTTCATGCGCTCAAGTTCTACAGCACTAGAAGGGCAATCATTCTTAGATAACTTGATGCCTTGACCCATTGGAAGACCACCTTTCTTGGAATTTTCCATAGAAAAACGTCTAAGCACTTTATCTATGTAGATCGACTGTGACAACCCCAATAATCTATTAGGTATATCTCTATAGATCCTAATTTTCAGAAAGTAGCAGGCTTCACCTAAGTACTTCATCATGAAGGTATTAGACAACCACTCTTTGACTGAGTGCATGAGAGTCTTACTGTCTCCCATTATCAATATGTCATCAACATATATAACAATCAAGACAATACCCTCATCCCTGCGTTTGCTATAAACACAAGGATCTTCTTTGCTTCTGATGAAATCAAATGACTTGATAGCATTGTCAAAACATATGTTCCAACTCCTCGAG
Source organism: Przewalskia tangutica (assembly GCA_029844215.1). Classification (NCBI taxonomy): domain Eukaryota; kingdom Viridiplantae; phylum Streptophyta; class Magnoliopsida; order Solanales; family Solanaceae; genus Przewalskia; species Przewalskia tangutica. The sequence continues at coordinate 135,859,841 of CM056722.1, forward strand.
GTTTGCTTAAGTCCATAAATGGACTTCTGTAGCTTGCACACAATATTTGGTTTGGACTCGGATGAAAAACCATCGGGTTGTTTCATATACACTTCCTCAATTAGATTATCATTGAGGAAAGTGGTTTTGATGTTCATATGTCAAATGTCGTAATCATTATATGCAGCTATCACAAGCAAAATCCGAATGGACTTAATCTTAGCAACAAGTGAAAATGTGTCACGATCCAAACTGGAGAGCCGCAACGGGCACCCGGATCCCACCCACCGGGTACCGCTAATCACGCAATCAACACCCAATCTTAAATAAGCACGGATTAAGCCAAAAAGGTTATGAAAACTTTTAACCAGAAAATTGACTTATACATATATACATACTCATGCTATGGCCGACAAGGTCATATAAAACTATTATACATGGGACACATGTCTACAAGCCTCTAAAGAGTATACAACATCAACAGGTCGGGACAAGGCCCCGCCATACCCATATACACATGCAAAAATGTAACATACCAAAGTTATACCGACACTCCGGAAAGAGATGAGTACTTCCAAAAGTCAACTGAAATCTGCAACATATTCATGTGGGCCGCCGTTCTTCCTATGTGAACATGTGGGCATGAAATCAGCATCCCCCGACAAAGAGAACGGCAGTACGACTGATGTACTGAGTATGTCAGGCCTAAAATAACATAACAGAGATGTATCATGATCTGAAACAGAAACACTAACCAATAATACATGCCTCTGAGGGCCCTAGTACATATATCTAAATGTTATGCAATACCAATGCAGTATACTGATGGTCACACAAGCGTCTTTCTTTTCATAACAGCCTCTGTGGGCATGATATACATAAATGTCATGCATGATGCACATGCGGTATATTACGGCCACACATGCATCTTAGCCATAACCGCCTTTGTGGGCATTTGGTTATATTGGCCACACAAGCATTCATCTCATATCGTCTTGGCCACATAGGCACAATATGTGGTCTCTTAGAGCTCTTTTGTGTATACCAGTTGCAGCTGGTGTGCGTATATAATGTCTTTTTCCCTTTTTCCATTCCCCTACATATATATACAATATTTACCATATAGTAATGTGCACAACATAAGTGGTCCAGGGTAATATGCAAATGAAATTACATGAATGACAACACCATATTCGAATCTCAACATGTGACATATTTCTCTTGTACCTTTGACGACACTATAAATATCGTTATCATCTTTTTCATATGCCTCATTAAGGACTTGGAAACAATTTAGACATGCTTTCAGCATAAGAGTCAATAACATGATTATTCTTAACTTCTAGGAGTAGAATAAATTATGGAACAATACCACAGTTATATTTCATAACATGGAACATGCCAAAAGAAAGAAATAATTTTGTTACACCCCGTAATTCCAGGACATGGTTATAAGAACGTACGTAAGAACTCAAAAATATTAAGATTTGAGACTAGTAAAAATTTATCGAAATTATGGAAATGTCGAGAAACGAAATATTGCGACGAATGGGAGGACGACACGTGTCACCCCCCTTGGTTGGTCTTGGTCGAAATTGACCATGGGTATAATGGCCATTTGACCAATGTAAAGATGACCAAGTCTTGCAAGCTAAGAGCTTGAGTTAATTGACCAAGTCAAAGAGCCCACTTGGCTTGATCTTTTAGTGAAATGCATCCAAGCCACCCATTTGTTCTAATCTTGACCCTCCGTGTTGTTATATAATAACACTAGTAGCAAGACAAGGCTTTCTACACTTAGAAAATTTTCATGAAACTTGTTCTTGTCTTAGAGAGCTCTCGGGTTAGGGTCAATTAGCAAGACAAAATTTTTCGTTTGTTGTTCAATAATCTCAATACTTTAAACCAAGGTTCCTAAGGGTATTGTAAGCGTATCTCAATAGAAAGATCCTGGAAAAGTGTCACTTTTGCATTAGTCGCAAGGTGAAAACCTAAGTCGCTTTCATAGGTTTGGATTGGAAATTGAAGGAAAGTTGTTTGTGAACTTCTAAGGGCTTCAAGTAGTGGATTGGAGTGTCAAGGAGAGGAGCTAAGTTGCTAAGGGGCGACTTCGGATCTTGAAGTTGGATTAAGGCTTATCAAGGTAACAATCTTGTTCTCTTAGTGTTATAATATTACATGTTGTTGTAGTTATACATTTTATCAAGCATGAGATATATGTATTGGAGATTTATAAGTGTTACGGATATTGGAAGCCTAAATCCGAAATGACCTTGTTAGCCATTTGAAATTGAAATACGATTTGGTCGATAGTTAGAATCGTCGCATGTTATCTAATTGAAGATTGTAGTTGTTATAATCGATTGCGGCTATATAACATGTTAGACTAAACAACTTGAATTGAAAAAGAATTGGAAAAGACTTTGTGTTGTTGTACCACATACTGCCGAAAATGACATTGTCTTTTGGACTAGTTTGATATCATTTGTGGGGCAGAATTTTACACGTCTTGTTAGGCGTGTAATCCCCTTTTGTTAGCTACATTGTTGAGCCTTAAATGTGACATGTTTGGTTATTGAATTCGGGCCTTCAAAAAGGTGGAAAAGTATGTAGAAACAAAGGAAGTGTTGTCCGATTTTCCGTAGAATTTGGTGACTTTACACTTAGAATATTCTACGTTTGAAGCTAGTTGTTAATAGACGTATTATGGTCATTATAGGTTGACATACTACGTATGACATATTGGACGTAGCAAGTGGATTGAATCGAAGAGGTGTGTGGAACTTTCTTATCTCTTGAGCATGAGTAGTTGTAAATGTATAAGCAGTGAGCGTCTGAGATTTAAATGAATTTAGTTTCATTGATATCCTTGACTTGTTTTAAGAATGTCCAAGTTGGTTGAGTTAGAGAATTAACTCACTTATTTTAAAGGTTAAAGTTATCCTAGTTTCTAAAGTTAAGAAACTTGATTTTTCTAAAGTTAAGAGACTTGAAGTATTTTGAAAGTATGCGATACTTGGTTTTTGAAAGCATAAGTCTCTTGGTTATAAAAAGAACGTAAGTGTCTAAAGCATAAAGTTAGTATAACGACTTTATGGGAAGTTGGTTATAATAACTTTATGGAAAGTTAAAAGAATGGTTTACTCTAGTGATGTAAATAAAGATAAAAGACTTGAAATTAAGAAAGGCAAATTGATTTAAAGGCATCAATTGCGTAAAGTTTTAAAGTAAAAAGTCACTTGGTTTAGAAGCCTATAAATGTATTTCTAAAAGGTATTGTGACTTGTCTTGAAAGGTAGATATGACTTGATACTACGGTTATTAGTATCTTGGAGTCTTATATGAAAAAGAGTCATTTTAAAAGAATAGAAGTACATAGTACTTTGGGTTAAATTCCCGTATTTTATAATGACATGTTAGTGTCTTAAGTAAACTAAAATGAGAGTGTATATAAATAAAGCTAATAAGAAGTTAGGGTATTTCTTAACTTGCTTATGTTATGTACGATAAGTCGGTGGTGCTTATGTTATGTATGATAAGTCGGTAGTGCTTATATTATGTGTGATAACCGGTTGTGCTAGGTTATGTTATTCTTGCGGGGTAAACCCCCGAGTTACTACTTATTCCATGGATTTGCTACCAATGATGCGAGTGCGGCGTTTGTACTCATTGCGGGCCCACCGAGCCCATGCGGGTGAAATAGTCCTATGCGGGTGAAATAGTCTCATGCGAGGCGGATGACCTCATTGTGGGTCCACAGGACCTATGCGGGTGAAATAGTCCCAAGAGTATGATTGCTTAATGATACTACGGGCGAGTGACCCTACTTTGATCATGAGCCTCCTATTTTTATGTAGTAAAGTATACTCTTGTTTACTCTCATTGTTAGTAAGACACAGTGTACTGTTATTTGAGTTATCATACATGTCTCCAACTTTATTTTTAGACTTTATGATTTCATTTCTGACTTTCGCTTACATACTTGTGCATTTGTTATCTTGACCCTTTCCTCGGGGGTTGTGTTCATGCCGTAGGTAGGGGTAAGCAGGTGGTGGATCCTCATTCTTAGGATCACTGATCAGTTGTCAGAAGCTCCATTTCTCCGGAGGCTTGTCTTTTGGTACTGTTTCCCTGATGTTGTAGATTTATGTACATTCAGGGGTATAGCGGGGCCCTGTCCCGTCACAATTGTTATTCTTAGAGGTCTGTAGTCATTTCTTGTGGATTGGGTTGTAAGAACAAAAATTGTAACTGTTTTATTTTTGGATTATTTATATATCACGGAAGATTGCCTTATCGGCTAGCTTGTTGATATTTTTACTGTCTAAGTATTTTATGAGTTATGTATGTTCCGCTGCTATTCTCTGATGTATACCTGTAAGGGGTGCCAAGGTAGGGCATCAGTCGCGGGCCCGGGGTCGGGTCGTGACAAAAGTGGTATTAGAGCAGTTAGTCCTCGGAAAGTGTCTACAGACCGTGTCTAGTAGAGTCTTGATTATCGGTGTGTTGTGCACCACATCTATAATCATGAGGCTGCATGACATTTAGGATTGGTTTCCATTCTTCTCTCTCTGAGATCGTGCGAGAGCCGTCTTATTAGGTTGAATCCTCTCCGACCTATTCTTATGTATCGATTATGCCTCCACGGAAGGCGGCCGGGGCCCGAAGAGGCATGGCGGCAGAGTCGCTAGTGGTACACAGAGGGTTACTAGGACTCAGGCCCAGACTATGCCTGAGGTTGTGGGCGGGTCGGCGAGTTCAGCCACGCCGACATTATTAGAGGAACCGAGAGCGGTCGTAGCTCCAGAGGTTCCGATACCTGAGCCTCGATTCGCCTGGGCGAGTATAGATATTATGAGAAGCGGTCAGGTTATTGACTAGCATAGTGGCGAGGCGCCAACAAGCGAGTAGCTAACCCAGAGCCAACTTGAGGATTCGGGATTTTCGGTTGTAATCCACCCGAGTTCTATGGTTCGAGATCCGAGAGGATCCCTGAGTTTATTCGGCAGATACAACGGACTATGCAGGTGCTTAGGGCCTCGGAGACAGAGTCAGTTGTGTTAGCTTCTTACCGGTTACGCGATATTGCGTTGAACTGGTTTGAGTCGTGGGAGCTGTCTAGAGGTGTGGATGCTCTTCCAGTTGTTTGGGATGAGTTCACAGAGGCTTTCCTTGATCACTTTTTGCCTCCTGGGATGAGGACAGCCCGCGTGGATAGATTTTTGACATTGAGACAGAATGGGATGACTATCAGAGAGTACAACCTGGAGTTTGACTCATTGTCCAGGTATGCGCTCACTATTGTGGCTGACATGGCGGATAGAGTTCATCGCTATGTGATGGGGCTAGACCGTTATATGATTATTGCATGCACAGGAGTAGCCGCCCGATCGGTATGGATATTGCCGGGATGCAGCTTATGCACGGGGATGAGGACGAGAGAAAGAGGATCAACTGCAGACTGCCACCCAAGAGGCCGGGGCAGAGGTTTGTGGTAATTTTCGAGGCGCATACCTCGGAGCAGCCAGTCCACATTTCAGCAGGCACAAAGTGCTCCTTCTCGGTTTCCTGGCAGGAGGTTTGATCGTTCGGGTTATTCAGGGGCAGGCCAGGGCTCCAGGGCTTCGGGTTCCCAGAGGAATCGGGATTCCAGTCAGATGAGGCCACCTTTACCTCGGTGTGGTCGATGTGGTGGTTCCCATCGTGGGGGGTTTCGTATTCCTCCATGAGCTTGTTACTCTTGCGGCTAGCAGGGCCATTGGAAGAGAGATTGTCCGACCAGAGGCAGCATGGGTGGTATGGTTCAGCCGACAGTGGTGTGCAGTCTTCATCTTACGGTTATGCGCCGAGGCGTGGTGTTCACAGACCAAGCCGCGCGGCAGGTCGTGGTGGAGGTCCTAGTTCTAGCGATCCACAGAATCGCATATATTCCTTAGCCAGCCGACAAGACCAGGAGGCTTCCCCGGATGTCGCCACAAGTATATTATTGATTTCATGCTGTGACGTTTATGCTTTGATAGATCCAGGTTCTACCTTGTCCTATGTGTCCCCTCTTATTGCTGGTAGAATAGGGATAGAGCCGGTGTCGATAGAGCCTTTTGAGGTAGCTACGCCAGTGGGTGATTCTTGTTAGCCGAAGGTGTACAAAGATTGCCCTGTTTATATATCGTCGGACCAGCAGACTTGATAGAGTTAGAGATGTGATTTTGACGTCATTATGGGTATGGGACCGTTGGCTTCTTGTTATGCCAAACGTTATCGTAGATACGAGTTGGTCCGATTCGATTTCTGGTGAGCCGCTTATCGAGTGGAAGGGCAACACAAATACGCCGGAGGTAGGTTTATTTCTTACCTCAAGGCCGGGAAGATGGTGCAAAAAGTGGTACATCTATCATCCGGTTCGGTATTCGTCATGAGGATGAGGTGCCGATTCTTCATCGATTCGGTGGTTAGAGAGTTTCGGATGTATTCCCGCACGATCTTCTCGTATCCTCCGCAGAGGAGATTGAGTTTTGTATTGATATGTTGCGACACTCGGCTATATCTATTCCGCCGCATGTGACGGCACTCCGAGTTGAGGGAGTTGAAGGACCAGATGAAAGATTTGCTGGAAAAGGGCTTTATTAGGCCTAGTATTTCTCCCTGGGAGCGTCGGTTTTGTTTGTAAAGAAGAAGGATGGGACGCTGCGTATGTGTGTTGATTAAAGGCAGCTGAATAAGGTAACCATCAAGAACAGATACCCCCTCCCCAGGATTGATGATTTGTTTGACCAGTTGCAGGGTGCGAGGTGTTTCTCCAAGATAGACCTGCGGTCTGGTTATCATCAGGTGCGAGTTAGAGAGGCAGATATCCCAAAGACTGCATTCAGGACCCGGTATGGACACTATGAGTTCAGGGTGATGTCTTTCGGTTTGACCAACGCTCCAGCGGTATTTATGGACTTGATGAACCGGGTGTTCAAGCCATTTTTGGATACGTTTGTTATAGTATTCATTGATAACATCCTGGTTTATTCGCGCACGGAGCAAGAGCATGCAGATCACTTGAGGACGGTACTTGGGGTCCTCCGGAGTCGGCAGTTGTTCGCCAAGTTCTCCAAGTGTGAGTTTTGGTTGGCCTCAGTGGCATTCTTAGGGCACATTATTGGGGCTGATGGTGTTCAGGTTGATACGACAAAGATTGATGCGGTCAAGTCTTGACCGAGACCTACTACTCCGACGGAGGTGCGCAGCTTCTTGAGGCTTGCAGGTTATTATCGTAGGTTTGTGGAGCAGTTCGCTTCGATATCATCACCATTGACCAGGCTGACTCAGAAAGCAGCTAAGTTTCAGTGGACAGAAGCTTATGAGAAGGGCTTCCAGTTACTGAAGGAAAAGTTGACGACGACTCCAGTTCTTACTCTTCCCGAGTGGTTAGGGGGCTACGTGATTTATTGTGATGCCTCGAGTATCGGGCTAGGGTGCGTATTGATGCAGCACGACAAGGTAATAGCATATGCATCCCGTCAGCTATGGAAGCATGAGAGGAATTACCCTACTCACGACTTAGAGTTGGCCGCGGTTATTCATGCCTTGAAGATTTGGAGACATTATTTATACGGGGTTCATGTGGATATTTATACAGACCACAAGAGGCTCCAGACATCTTCAGCGAGGAGTGAACTTACAGCAGGCGGTGGTTAGAGTTGCTGAAGGATTATGATGTTGATATCCTATACCATCCGGGAAAAGCCAACGTGGTTGCAGATGTTTTGAGTCGCAGATCGATGGGGAGTCTGTCAGAGGTACAACCAGATAGACAGGACATGGTCCGTCAGATCCATCAGCTAGCGAGCCTTGGGGTTCGGTTGGTCGATACCGATGATAGTGGGGTACGGGTTCGTGAGGTTGCCGAGTCTTCCATCGCTGAGTAGGTGAAGAGGCGACATTATGAGGATCCAGTTATGATACGGTATAGAGATACGACTCTTCGAGAGGAGAAGAGTTTATTTGAGGTAGCGCCTGATGGGGTGCTAAGATTCGAGGGCAGATTGTGTGTTCCCGATATTGCAAGACTTCGTCAGCAAATTCTGGGGGAGGCACACAGTGCTCGTTACTCTATTCATCCGGGGTTGACTAAGATGTACCATGAACTCAGATGTATGTATTGGTGGGATGGCCTGAAGAGGGACGTGGCAGGGTTTGTTGCTCAGTGTCCGAATTATCGAGTCAGGTGGAGCACCGAAGCATGGTGGGCTATTGCGAGCGATTGATATTCGACATGGAAGTGGGAGGTGATCAACGAGGATTTTGTTACGTGGTTACCTCGCATCGGAGGAAGTGTGATTCCATCCGGTTATCAGAGACATGATGACGAAATCAGCCCACTTTCTTCCATCAGACTACGTATTCTACCGAGGATTATGCTAGATTGTATATCGGGAGATTGTGAGACCGCATCGAGTCCCTATATCTATTATATCGCAGAGGAGCCCGATTTCGGCTAACTTCGAGGTCTTTCCGGAAGGGTTAGGGACACAGTGAGTCTCGATCGCGTTTCATCCTCAGACCGATGGGCAGGCAGAGCGTACTATCCAGACACTTGAGGATATGTTGCGGGCCTGTGTTATTGATTTCAGGGGTAGCTGAGAGGATCATTTGCCTCTTGTGGAGTTTGCTTATAACAACAGCTACCACTCTAGTATTCAGATGGCGCTATATGAGGCTTTGTATGGGCGGAAGTGTAGGTCATCGATTGGTTGGTTCGACGTGGGCGAGGTGCAGTTAATTGGCCCAGACTTGATTCAGCAGGCTGTGGATAAGATGAAGCTTATCCAGGAGAGATTGTTAGCTGCTCAGAGTCGGCAGAAGTCTTATGCAGATAATCGGCGTCGACATTTGGAGTTTCAGGTAGACGATTGGGTCTTCTTGAAGGTATCACCCATGAAGGGTGTGATGAGATTCGGAAAGAAGGGTAAAATTAGCCCAAGGTACATTGTACCTTACCAGATCATCCGTAGAGTAGGCAAGGTTGCCTATGAGTTGGATCTGCCATCGGATTTAGAGGCAGTACATCCGGTCTTCCATGTTTCTATGTTACGGAAGTGTATCGGAGATCCATCGAGAGTTTTCCCAGCTAGCGAGGTCCAGGCGACAGAGGGGTTATCGTATGAGGAGAGTCCCATAGCGATACTCGATCGCCAGGTTAGGCGACTGCGGACCAAGGATGTGGCTTCCGTCAAGGTCTTGTGGCGGAACGATAATAGGAAGGAGATGACTTGGTAAGCGGAGGAGGACATGTTGAATAAGTATCCTCACTTATTCTATACACCTTCAGGTAATTCATTTCCCTTACTTGTCAAGTTTTAATTGAAGTATTTGCTTAAGTGTTATTATGTGGCCACGTGTGACATTATTGGTATGTAGGGGTTGTAAAAGGAGACTATATCGCTATTTATAAGATTGACTCTGAAAGAACATACGGGGACGAATGTTTCTAAGGGGGGAATAATGTTACACCCCGTAATTCCAGGATATGGTTATAAGAACGTATGTAAGAACTCAAAAATGTTAAGATTTGAGACTAGTAAAAATTTATCGGAATTATGGAAATGTCGGAAAACAAAATATTGCGACGAATGGTTGGGCGACACGTGTCACCCCCTTGGTTGGTCTTGGTCGAAATTGACCATGGGTATAATGACCATTTGACCAATGTAAAGATGACCAAGTCTTGCAAGCTAAGAGTTTGAGTTAATTGACCAAGTCAAAGAGCCCACATGGCTTGATCTTTTAGTGAAATGTATCCAAACCACCCATTTGTTCTAATCTTGGCCCTTCATGTTGTTATATAATAACACTAGTAGCAAGACAAGGCTTTCTACACTTAGAAAATTTTCATGAAACTTGTTCTTGTCTTAGAGAGCCCTCGGGTTGGGGTCAATTAGCAAGACAAAAAATTTTGTTTGTTGTTCAATAATCTCAAACTTTAAACCAAGGTTCCTAATGGTAATGTAAGGGTATATCAATAGAAAGATCCCGGAAAAGTGTCGTTTTTGCATTAGTCGCAAGGTGAAAACATAAGTCGCTTTCATAGGTTTGGATTGGAAATTGAAGGAAAGTTGTTTGTGAACTTCTAAGGACTTCAAGTGGCGGATTGAAGTGTCAAGGAGAGGAGCTAAGTTTCTAAGGGGCGACTTCGGATCTTGAAGTTGGATTAAGGCTTGTCAAGGTAACAATCTTGTTCTCTTAGTGTTATAAGATTACATGTTGTTGTAGTTATACATTTTATCAAGCATGAGATATATGTATTGGAGATTTATAAGTGTTATGGATATTGGAAGCCTAAATCCGAAATGACCTTGTTAGCCATTTGAAATTGAAATACGATTTGGTCGATAGTTAGAATCGTCGCATGTTATCTAATTGAAGATTGTAGTTGTTATAATAGATTACGGCTATATAACATGTTAGACTAAACAACTTGGATTGAAAAAGAATTGGAAAAGACTTTGTGTTGTTGTACCACATATTGCCGAGAATGACATTGTCTTTTGGACTAGTTTGATATCATTTGTGGGGCAGAATTTTACACGTCTTGTTAGGCGTGTAATACCCTTTTGTTAGCTACATTGTTGAGCCTTAAATGTGGCATGTTTGATTATTGAATTCAGGCCTTGAAAAAGGTGGAAAAGTATGTAGAAACAAAGGAAATGTTGTCCGATTTTCTGTAGAATTTGGTGACTTTACACTTAGAATATTCTACGTTTGAAGCTCGAAGTTAATAGACGTATTATGTTCATTATAGGTTGACATACTACGTACGGAATATTGGACGTAGCAAGTGGATTGAACCTAAGAGGTATGTGGAACTTTCTTATCTCTTGAGCATGAGTAGTTGTAAATGTATAGTACGGTAGACGTACGAGATTTAAATGAATTTAGTTTCATTGATATCCTTGACTTGTTTTAAGAATGTCCAAGTTGGTTGAGTTAGAGAATTAACTCACTTATTTTAAAGGTTAAAGATATCCTAGTTTCTAAAGTTAAGAAACTTGATTTTCTAAAGTTAAGAGACTTGAAGTATTTTGAAAGTATGCGATACTTGGTTTTCGAAAGCATAAGTCTCTTGGTTATAAAAAGAACGTAAGTGTCTAAAGCATAAATTTAGTATAACGGCTTTATGGGAATTTGGTTATAATAACTTTATGGAAAGTTAAAAGAATGGTTTACTCTAGTGATGCAAATAAAGATAAAGGACTTGAAATGAAGAAAGACAAATTGATTTAAAGGCATCAATTGCGTAAAGTTTTAAAGTAAAAAGTCACTTGGTTTAGAAGCCTATAAATGTATTTCTAAAAGGTATTGTGACTTGTCTTGAAAGGTAGATATGACTTGATACTACGGTTATTAGTATCTTGGAGTCTTATATGAAAAAGAGTCATTTTAAAAGAATAGAAGTACATAGTACTTTGGGTTGAATTCCCGGATTTTATAATAACATGTTAGTGTCTTAAGTAAACTAAAATGATAGTGTATATAAATACAGCTAATAAGAAGTTAGGGGATTTCTTAACTTGCTTATGTTAGGTACGATAAGCCGGTAGTGCTTATATTATGTGTGATAGTCGATTGTGCAAGGTTATGTTATTCTTGCGGGGTAAACCCCCGGGTTACTACTTATTCCATGGATTTGCTACCCATGATGCGAGTGGGGCGTTTGTACTCATTGCGGGCCCACCGGACCCATGCGGGTAAAATAGTCATATGCGGGTGAAATAGTCCCATGCGAGGCGGATGACCTCATTGCGGGTCCACAGGACTTATGCGGGTGAAATAGTCTCAGGAGTAGGATTGCTTAATGATACTACGGGCGAGTGGCCCTACTTTGATCATGAGCCTCCTATTTTTATGCAGTAAAGTATACTCTTGTTTACTCTCATTGTTAGTAAGGCACAATGTACTGTTATTTGAGTTATCATACATGTCTCCAGCTTTATTTTTAGACTTTATGATTTCATTTCGGTACTTTCAGTTTTACATACTTGGTACATCTGTTGTACTGACCCCCTTTCCTCGGGGGATGCGTTCATGCCGCAGGTAGGCGTAAGTAGGTGGTGGATCCTCATTCTTAGGATCACTGATCAGTTGTCAGAAGCTCCATTTCTCCGGAGGCTTGTCTTTTGGTACGGTTTCCCTGATGTTGTAGATTTATGTACATTCAGGGGTATGGCGGAGCCCTGTCCCGTCACAGTTGTTATTCTTAGAGGTCTGTAGTCATATCTTGTGGATTGGGTTGTAAGAACAAAGGTTGTAACTGTTTTATTTTTGGATTATGTATATTTCACGGAAGGTGGCCTTATCGGCTAGCCTGTTGATATTTTTACTGTCTAAGTATTTTATGAGTTATGTATGTTCCGCTGCTATTCTCTGATGTATACCTGTAAGGGGTGCCAAGGTAGGACACCAGTCGTGGGCCCGGGGTCGGGTCATGACAAATTTGTCTTAACATACCTTGTTTTTACTTAATAGTTCGAAGGAAAATCAATGCTAATCAGAGAAAAGGACGTTGCTTCTTGAACAATTGGGTCTCAAAAATCAACTGTTCTCAACTTATAGAGCTAACTTGAGAAAGAAGATTTAGAATATTTAACTTATAGAGCTAACTTGAGAAAAGGATATTGTTGCCTCCATATCCAACTTATAATATCAATGGTAAGGAAATTTAGAATAGAAAAGAGACTTGTTCTTCATTCTTTATTAAAAAGAACTAACTTGTGATTGTTTTTAAAAATGAAACGGTGGAACATTAGTTGTTCCTGCAAGAGTGTATTTAACTGGGTAATCCCACGTACGCAGGTACACCATCGTGTAAGCTGTCAATTATTCCACGATATACCATCACGTAATAATCCAAAAAAATGGTATCCTCCCTCCGTTAATAATTAATCAATCCCACAATTAATCAAATATACACATAATTAATTCTAGATCTCACTTCATTTAAATTCTAATAAATCATAAGACCTTCATATACTTGATGTCATAATTTGTAATATGACATTAGTCCATCACCTCTTTTGGGGATATACCACCATTACTATTAATCTCCATCATCACACTTGGTACATCCAAAATTATTTTGGGATCACATCCTTTTATATACTAATCTCCTATTAGCATATGTAAATATAACAAAAAATTCCCAACGCTCAGGTCTATTTTCTTCATTTAGGTGCCTAAAGTTACGAGACGTTACATCTTTCCCCCCTCAGAAACATTCATCCTCGAATGGTTGGGTGATATATAACATACATCACTACATCAGACCTCTCATGGTCTTCAAGCATTGATTACAATCTTAGGAATTTGAATTTACCTCATGCTTCTCCTGGAAGCTCAGCATTGGTATGGAATAAGTGCGGATATTTGTGCATTATTTCTTCTTCCGCCTCCCACAACATCTCTTCCACATTTCTATTTCGCCATAAGACCTTCACAAAAGCTATTTCCTTAGTCCTCAGCTTGCGGACTTGTCGATCTCTTCATATGATAGATTCTCTGTCACCTGCACATCCTCTATTGGTACAATCCGAGAAGGATCTCCAACACATGCTCTCAACATGGAAACATGGAATATGAGATGAACAAACTCTAATTCTGAAGGTAAGTCCAATTCATAAGCTACTTGACCAATACGTTGAATTATGCAGTATGGTCCAATATATCTTGTACTAAGATTTTCATTCTTTCTGAATCACATTACTCCCTTCATAGGTGAAATCTTCAAGAATACCCAATCATCTACCTGGAAATCTAAGTCTCGTCGTTGTACATCTGAATATGACTTCTGACGACTCTGAGCCGTTAACAGTCACTCTTGGATAATCTTTACTTTTTATATAGCTTGTTTCACTAAGTCAGGTCCAAATAACTCTGATTTGCCTACCTCGAATAATCCAATAGAAGATCTACACTTTCGTCTGTATAAAGCCTCAAATAGAGCCATTTTAATACTGTCGTGATAATTGTTATTGTATGCAAACTCAATAAGAGGTAAGTGATTTTCCAAACTTCCCTTAAAGTCCAACACACAAGCTCGTAACATGTCCTCGAGCATTTGAATCGTCCGCTCGACTTGACCTTCTGTCTGCGGATGGAAAGTCGTACTTAAATCAACTCGGGTGCCTAACCCTTTCTGAAATGACTTCCACAAGTTAGTTGTAAATTGAGAACCTCAATCAGATATAATAGAAATAGGCACACCATGAAGTCGAACAATTTCCTTAATATATAACTTCACGTAGTCCTCGGCTGTGTAGGTAACTTTCACCGGTAAGAAATGAGTTGATTTGGTCAGTCTGTCACGGATCACCCAAATGGAATCAAATTTAAGGAAATAACGAGGTAATCAAGTAATGAAATTCATATTAATCATTTCCCACTTCCATATCGGAATTTCGATGTTCTGAGTCAAGCCGTCGGGCTTTTGGTGCTCTATTTTTACCTGCTGACAATTGGGACACTGAGCTACGAACTCCGCCATGCTCCTCTTCATGTCGTTCCACCAATAGATACTCTTGAGATCATGATACATTTTAGTTGATCCTGGATGAATTGAGTATCGTGAACAATGAATCTCTGTCATAATTCTATACCATAATCCTTCTACATTTGGAACATATAGACGACCCTGGTGCCTGAGAGTTTCATGTTCATCAATCTCAAAAGTCGTGGTTTTCTTCTGCGGAATGCCTTCTCTTATCTTCTTCAAACTAGGGTCTTCCCCTTGACATTCCTTAATTTCTGATATGAGGGGTGATTCTGATATGAGGGGTGATTCTGACATGTTCTGAATCATAAAACCACCATCCTCTGAGTCCATTAGTCGGACTCCCAAACTAGCTAACTGATGAAGTTCTCTCACCAATTCCTTTCTTTTGACTTGCGCTTCCATCGAGATGACCATTGATTTACGGCTAAGTGCGTATGTTACCACATTAGCTTTACCAGGGTGATATAAGATGTCCATATCATAATCCTTCAATAACTCAAGTCATCTTCTTTGTCTCAAGTTCAACTCCTTTTGTTTGAATATGTATTGTAGGCTCTTATGATCCGTAAAAATGTCGAAATGAACAATATATAAATAGTGCCGCCAAATTTTCAGTGCATATACTACCACGGCTAATTCTAAATCATGTGTCGGATAGTTCTTCTCGTGTTTCCTCAATTGCCTTGAAGCATAGGCAATCACTTTACCATGCTGCATCAACACGCATCCTAAACCTGCTCCTGAGGCATCACAATACACAACATAACCTTCTGGTCCCTCTGGGAAAGTAAGGACTGGTGCCGATGTTAACTTATCCTTCAGCTCCTGAAAACTCCGCTCACAAACATCGGACCATTGGAATTTTATAGCCTTTTGTGTCAACTTCGTCAATGGTGCTGATGTGGTAGAAAACCCTTCCACGAACCTTTTATAATAGCCAGCTAGGCCTAGAAAGTTGTGAACCTCTGTTGGAGTCGTAGGCCTCGGCCAATTCTTTACCGCTTCAATCTTCTGAGTGTCAACTCTTATACCCTCGTCTGACACTATATGACCAAGAAAAGCTACTGACTTCAGACAAAACTCATACTTGGAGAACTTTGCATACAACTTGTGATCCCAGAGCGTCTGTAGTATTATCCACAAATTCTCCTCATGCTCTGTTTCCGAGTGAGAATAAACTAGAATATCATCTATAAATACTATTACAAATACGTCCAGGAATGGGCAGAACATGTTGTTCATTAGATCCATAAATGTTGTTGGTGCATTCGTGAGCCCGAATGACATTACTAGGAACTCGAAATGCCCACACCTCGTCCTGAAAGCCGTCTTTGGAATATCATTTTCCTTAACCCTCAACTGATGGTACCCTGACCTTAGGTCGATCTTTGAAAAAACATCTTGTACCTTGTAACTGGTCAAACAAGTCGTCAATTCTGGGAAGAGTATACTTATTCTTGATAGTAACTTTAATCAGCTGTCGATAGTCGATACACATCCGCAATGAACCATATTCTTTCGTACGAACAATACGGGCGCGCCCCAAGGGGATATGCTAGGCCTAATAAAGCCTTTATCGAGCAGATCCTTTAATTGCTCCTTCAATTCTTTCAATTCTTTCAATTCATTCAATTCAGTTGGAGCCATCTATAAGGATGAATAGATATCGGCTGAGTGTCTGACAACACATTAATACCGAACTCAATTTTCCTTTTTGGGGGAAGACCTGGAAGTTCATCTGGAAATACGTCAAGAAATTCATTGACCACCAAAATTGATTGAGATGTAGGTGGTTCGACATCGACATCCCTTGCCCGAACTAGGTGGTATATACAACCTTTGAAGATCATCTTTCTTGCCTTAAGGTATGAAATAAACCTACATTTTGGAGTTGTCGTATTACCCTTCCATTCCAGGATTGGCTCGCCTGGGAACTGGAACCTAACAATCTTCATTTGGTAATCAACATTAGCATATCATGACACTAGCCAATCCATTCCCATAATAACATCGAAGTCAACCATTTCTAATTCCACCAAGTCAGCTAGGGTATGATGACAACAAACTAATATTACACAATTTCGATAAACCCGTCTAGCGACTACCGATTCTCCAACCTACCACAAATGGATCCCTAATCAACTCAGGATCCATACCAAATTTATAGGCAACGAAAGAGGTAATATATGATAAATTTGAGCTTGGATCTAATAATGTGTCACATTATGTGAAAGGACCGATAATGTACATGTAATGACATTAGGTGAGGATTCATGATCTTGTCGTTCCATCAGTGCATAGGTACGGTTTTGGCCACTTCCTCTGCCTCGACCAGATAACATCTACTGACTTTGCCCTAACGGGCATACTGATTGAGATGAAGTTGCTGCAGATCCGACCGACTGGGCTCTAATACCTTCACCTCCTATTGGATAGTCTCTCCTAAAATGATCGCGTTCACCACAAGAATAACATATCTTTGTTCCTGGTTGGCACGACCCTGTATGAGTCCTATCACATTGCCTGGATCGAGCCATTGGCGGCCTCATCTACATGGAATTCCCTCTATAATAAGATCCTGGTGCTCGTGAACTCTACCCTGGTCCTGACTGAATATATTGATTAGCCCTCGATCCTGAAAATGGCAATAACGCGCTAGCTGCTGGGTAAGTTGGTCGCCTATAAGGCTGTGGCCTGGGCCCTCCTTCAAAATCTCTCCTATTACCGACGGATCGGGCCTTCTTAGGTTGGCCCCTGTCACATTCTCGATCGATCTGTTGTTGCCTTTTGCGATTCTCCAGGTTCTGTGCGTAAGCCTGGATGCGAGAAATATCCATATTTAGATTCAAAGAAGTTGTAGTACACTCATTGACCAAGTGTGGCCCCAAGATTGTAACTAACTTGTGTACCCGGTCGCTCATTTCTGCTATGACTGTAGGAGCATATCGAGCCAAGGAATTAAACTGAAAACTATATTCTCGAACCCTCATACTGCCCTGATCAAGACGTAAGAACATGTCTTGTCTAGCCTGTCAAAGCTCGACTGGTAGAAAATGACATAAGAAGGCCTCTGAAAACTCTCCTAATCCTGCTGGTGTAGCACGAGGTCCCCTGGACTACTCCCATGTTTCATACTAGGTTACTGCGACATCCCGCAATCTATAAGAAGTAAACTTCACCGACTCAGCATCGGAAGCGTCCATCACCCGCAGAGTACAATGTACCTGATCTAGAAAGTTTTGCTGGTCCACGTGCAAGTCAGACCCCGTAAATACCAGAGGGTCTAGATTAATAAAATCCCGAACTCTTGCACTATAGGCTCTGTCCGAAGGACTGGGAACCTGACGTTGGGCCTGAGCGGCTACCAATTGTGTCAATAACTGGACCGCACTTCGCATCTCAAGATCTACAACTGGAGTATCAAGTGGAGGTACTGGGGATACTACAGCTCCACTACCCTCTTCTGATGATGGAGAACTAGGAGCATCGTGCGAAGAGGTCATACCGAGGGTCTCACTCTGTCCCTCGCTAGCAGATGGCAGTCGGCTGGAACCGTCACCCGTAGTCGTATCTAATGTCCTCATACTCTTGAATTTCTTATTTGTTATATGCATCACTGGAATTATAAATGTGAAATGGATTAGCGGTAAAATATTTATAACTCAGTTCTACTGCACTATTTACGAAATGAAAGAATGGAAACCATCCCTAAATGTCAGGCAGCCTTCTGTGTATAAGTATGGTGCACAACATACCCATACACAAGACTCTACTAGACAGGACTTGTAGACTCCCTAGAACAGACATGCTCTGATACCAAGTTTATCACGACCCAAATTGGAGGGTCGCGACGGGCACCCGGATCCCACCCACTGGGTACCGATAATCATGCAATCAACACCCAACGATAAATAAGCACGGATTAAGCCGAAAAGGTTATGAAAACTTTTAATCAGAAAATTGACATATACATATATACATACCCATGACATGGCCGACAAGGCCATACAAAACTACTATACACAGGACACATGTCTACAAACCTCTAAAGAGTATACAACATCAACAGGTCGGGACAAGGCCCCTCCATACCCATATAGACACGCAAAATGTAACATTTACACCGACACTCCGAAAAGAGAGGAGTGCTTCCAAAAGTCCGCTAAAATCTGCAACCTATTCATATGGACCGTCATTCTGCCTGTGCGAACCTACGGGCATGAAACGCAACATCCTCCGACAAAGAGAACGTCAGTACGACTGATGTACTGAGTATGTCAGACATAAAATAACATAACAGAGATGTATCATGATCTGAAATAGAACACTGACCAACAGTAGATGTCTCTGAGGGCCCTATTACATATGTCTAAATGTTATGCAATACCAATGCAGTATACTGATAGCGACACATGTTTCTTTCTTTTCATAACAGCCTCTGTGGGCATGATATACATAAATGTCATGCATGATGCACATGCGGTATACTATGGCCACACAGGCATCTTACCCATAACCGCCTCTGTGGGCATTTGGTTATTGGCCACACAAATATTCATCTCATATCGTCTTGGCCACACAAATATTCATCTCATATCGTCTTGGCCACACATGAATGATATGTGGTCTCTTAGGGCTCTTTTGTGATAATATGTACAAGCTGCATGTGGTGGGAATATATAACACCTTTTTCCCTTTTTTTCCATTCTCCTGCATATATATACAATATTTACCATATAGTAATGTGCACAACACAAGTGGTTCATGGTAATATGCAAATGCAATGCAAATGAAATTGCATGAATGACAACACCATATTCCAATCTCAACAGGTGACATATTACTCTTGTACCTTTGACGACACTGTAAATATCGTTATCATCTTTTTTATATGCCTCATTAAGGACTTAGAAACAATTTAGACATGCTTTCAGCATAGGAATCAATAACATGATTATTCTTAACTTCTAGGAGTATAATAAATTATGGAACAATACCACGGTTATATTTCATAACATGGAACATGCCAAAATTAAGAAATAATTTGTCGTAACATACCTTGTTTTTACTTAATAGTTCGAAGGGAAATTACTCCTAATCAGAGAAAATGATGTTGCTGCTTGAACAATTGGGTCTCAAAAATCAATTGTTCTCAACTTATAGAGCTACCTTGAGAAAAGAGATTTAGAATATTTAACTTATAGAGCTAACTTGAGAAAAGGATGTTGATGCTTCCATATCCAACTTATAATATCAATGGTAAGGAAATTTAAAATAGAAAGGAGACTTGTTCTTCATTCTTTATTAAAAAGAACTAACTTGTGATTGTTTTTAAAAAAGGAAACGGTGGAACATTAGTTGTTCCTGCAAGAGTGTATTTAACTGGGTAATCCCACGTACGCACGTACATCATCGTGTAAGCTGTCAATTATTACACGATATACCATCACGTAATAATCCAAAAAAATGTTATTCTCTCTCCGTTAATAATTAATCAATCCCACAATTAATCAATTATACACATAATTAATTCTAGATCTCACTTCATTTAAATTCTAATAAATCATAAGACCTTCATATACTTGATGTCATAATTTGTAATATGACATTAGTCTATCACCTCTTTTGGCGATATACCACCATTACTATTAATCTCCATCATCACACTTGGTACATCCAAAATTATTTTGGGATCACATCCTTTTATATACTAATCTCCTATTAGCATATGCAAATATAACAAAAATTTCCCAACGCTCAGGTATATTTTCTTCATTTAGGTGCCCAAAGTTACGAGACGTTACATCTTTCCCCCCTCAGAAATATTCGTCCTCGAATGGTTGGGTGATATATAACATACATCACTATATCAGACCTCTCATGGTCTTCAAACATTGATTACAATCTTAGGAATTGGAATTTACCTCATGCTTCTCCTGGAACCTCAGCGTTGGTATGGAATAAGTGCGGATATTTGTGCATTATTTCTTCTTCCGCCTCCCACATCATCTCTTTCACATTCCTATTTCGCCAAAGGATCTTCACAAAAGCTATATCCTTAGTCCTCAGCTTGCGGACTTGTCGATCTCTTCATATAATAGATTCTCTGTCACCTGCACATCCTCTATTGGTACAATCCGAGAAGGATCTCCAACACATGCTCTCAACATGGAAATATGGAATACGGGATGAACAAACTCTAATTCTGAAGGTAAGTTCAATTCATAAGCTACTTGACCAATACGCCGAATTATGCATTATGGTCCAATATATCTTGTACTAAGCTTTCCATTCTTTCTGAATCACATTACTCCCTTCATAGGTGAAATCTTCAGGAATACCCAATCATCTACCTGGAACTCTAAGTTTCGTTGTTGTACATCTGAATATGACTTCTGACGACTTTGAGCCGTTAACAGTCGCTCTTGGATAATCTTTACTTTTTATATAGCTTGTTGCACTAAGTCAGGTCCAAATAACTCTGATTTGCCTACCTCGAATCATCCAATAGAAGATCTACACTTTCGTCCGTATAAAGCCTCAAATAGAGCCATTTTAATACTGGCGTGATAATTGTTATTGTATGCAAACTCAATAAGAGGTAAGTGATTTTCTCAACTTCCCTTAAAGTCCAACACACAAGCTCGTAACATGTCCTCGAGCATTTGAATCGTCCACTCGGATTGATCGTCTGTCTGTGGATGGAAAGTCGTAATTTAAATTAACTCGGGTGCCTAACCCTTTCTGAAATGACTTCCAGAAGCTAGCTGTAAACTGAGAACCTCAATCAGATATAATAGAAACAGGCACACCATGAAGTCGAACAATTTCCTTAATATATAACTTCACGTAGTCCTCGGCTGTGTAGGTAACTTTCACTGGTAAGAAATGAGTGGATTTGGTCAGTCTGTCACGGATCACCCAAATGGAATCAAATTTACGGAAATAACGAGGTAATCCCGTAATGAAATTCATATTAATCATTTCCCACTTTCACATCAGAATTTTGATGTTCTGAGTCAAGCCGTCGGGCTTTTGGTGCTCTATTTTTACCTGCTGACAATTGGGACACTGAGCTACGAACTCCGTCACGCTCATCTTCATGTCGTTCCACCAATAGATACTTTTGAGATCATGATACATTTTAGTTGATCCTGGATGAATTGAGTATCGTGAACAATGAATCTCTGTCATAATTCTATTCCATAATCCTTCTACATTTGGAACACATAGACGACCCTGGTGCCTGAGAGTTTCATGTTCATCAATCTCAAAAGTTGTGGTTTTCTTCTGCGGAATGCCTTCTCTTATCTTCTTCAAACTAGGGTCTTCCCCTTGACGTTCCTTAATTTCTGATATGAGGGGTGATTCTGATATGAGGGGTGATTCTGACATGTTCTGAATCATAAAACCACCATCCTCTGAGTCCATTAGTCGGACTCCCAAACTAGCTAACTGATGAAGTTCTCTCACCAATTCCTTTCTTTTGACTTGCGATGTCATCGAGATGACCATTGATTTACGTCTAAGTGTGTCTGTTACCACATTAGCTTTACCAGGGTGATATAAGATATCCATATCATAATCCTTCAATAACTCAAGTCATCTTCTTTGTCTCAAGTTCAACTCATTTTGTTTGAATATGTATTGTAGGCTCTTGTGATCCGTAAAAATGTCGAAATGAACAATATATAAATAGTGCCGCCAAATTTTCAGTGCATATACTACCGCGGCCAATTCTAAATCATGTGTCGGATAGTTTCTCATGTTTCCTCAATTGCCTTGAAGCATAGGCAATCACTTTACCATGCTGCATCAACACACATCCTAAACCTGCTCCTGAGGCATCACAATACACAACATAACCTTCTGGTCCCTCTGGGAAAGTAAGGACTGGTGCCGATGTTAACTTATCCTTCAGCTCCCGAAAACTTCGCTCACAAGCATCGGACCATTGGAATTTTATAGCCTTTTGTGTCAACTTCGTCAATAGTGCTGATGTGGTAGAAAACCCTTCCACGAACCTTTTATAATAGCCAGCTAGGCCTAGAAAGTTGTGAACCTCTGTTGGAGTCGTAGGCCTCGGCCAATTCTTTACCGCTTCAATCTTCTGAGTGTCAACTATTATACCCTCGTCTGACACTATATGACCAAGAAAAGCTACTGACTTCAGACAAAACTCATACTTGGAGAGCTTTGCATACAACTTGTGATCCCAGAGCATCTGTAGTATTATCCACAAATTCTCCTCATGCTCTGTTTCCGAGTGAGAATAAACTAGAATATCATTTATAAATACTATTACAAATACGTCCAGGAATGGGCAGAACATGTTGTTCATTAGATCCATAAATGTTGTTGGTGCATTCGTGAGCCCGAATGACATTACTAGGAACTCGAAATGCCCACACCTCGTCCTGAAAGCCGTCTTTGGAATATCATTTTCCTTAACCCTCAACTGATGGTACCCTGACCTTAGGTCGATCTTTTAAAAAACATCTTGTACCTTGTAACTGGTCAAACAAGTCGTCAATTCTGGGAAGAGGATACTTATTCTTGATAGTAACTTTATCAGCTGTCGATAGTCGATACACATCCGCAATGAACCATATTCTTTCATACGAACAATACGAGCGCGCCCCAAGGGGATATGCTAGGCCTAATAAAGCCTTTATCGAGCAGATCCTTTAATTGTTCCTTCAATTCTTTCAATTCAGCTGGAGCCATCTATAAGGATGAATAGATATCGGCTGAGTGTCTGACAACACATCAATACCAAACTCAATTTTCCTTTCCGGGGGAAGCCCTGAAAGTTCATCTGGAAATACGTCAAGAAATTCATTGACCACCAAAATTGATTGAGATGTAGGTGGTTCGACATCCCTTGCCCGAACTAGGTGGTATATACAACCTTTGGATATCATTTTTCTTGCCTTAAGGTATGAAATAAACCTACCTTTTGGAGTTGTCGTATTACCCTTCCGTTCCAGGATTGGCTCGCCTGGGAACTGGAACCTAACAATCTTCATTTGGTAATCAACATTAGCATATCATGACGATAGCCAATCCATTCCCATAATAACATCGAAGTCAACCATTTCTAATTCCACCAAGTCAGCTAGGGTATGATGACAACAAACTAATACTACACAATTTTGATAGACCCGTCTAGCGACTACCGATTCTCCAACCGGTGTAGATACCACAAATGGATCCCTAATCAACTCAGGATCCATACCAAATTTACAGGCAACGAAAGGGGTAATATATGATAAATTTGAGCTTGGATCTAATAATGCGTCACATTATGTGAAAGGACTGATAATGTACATGTAATGACATTAGGTGAGGATTCCTGATCTTGTCGTCCCATCAGTGCATAGGTACGGTTTTGGCCACTTCTTCTGCCTCGACCAGATAACATCTACTGACTTTGCCCTAACGGGCATACTGATTGAGATGAAGCTGCTGCAGATCCGACCGACTGGGCTCTAATACCTTCACCTCCTATTGGATAGTCTAGCCTAAAATGATCGCGTTCACCACAAGAATAACATATCTTTGTTCCTGGTTGGCACGACCATGTATGAGTCCTATCACATTGCCTGCATCGAGCCATTGGCGGCCTCATCTACATGGAATTCCCTCTATAATAAGATTCTGGTGCTCGTGAACTCTACCCTGGTCCTGACTGAATATATCGATTAGCCCTCGATCCTGAAAATAGCAATAACGCGCTAGCTGCTGGGTAAGTTGGTCGCCTATAAGGCTGTGGCCTGGGCCCTCCTCCAAAATCTCTTCTATTACCGACGGATCGGGCCCTCTTAGGTTGGCCCCTGTCACGTTCTCGATCGATCTGTTGTTACCTTTTGCGATCCTCCAGGTTCTGTGCGTAAGCCTGGATGTGAGCAATATCCATATTTAGATTCAAAGAAGTTGTAGTACACTCATTGACCAAGTGTGGCCCCAAGATTGTAACTAACCTGTGTACCCGGTAGCTCATTTCCGTTATGACTGTAGGAGCATATCGAGCCAAGGAATTAAACTGCAAACTATATTCTCGAACGCTCATACTGCCCTGATCAAGACGTAAGAACATGTCTTGTCTAGCTCGACTGGTATAAAATGACATAAGAAGGCCTCCGAAAACTCTCCTCATCCTGCTGGTGTAGCACGATGTCCCCTGGACTACTCCCATGTTTCATACCAGGTTATTGCGACATCCCGCAATCTATATGAAGTAAACTTTACCGACTCAGCATCGGCAGCGTCCATCACCCGCAGAGTACGTTGTACCTGATCTAGAAAGTTTTGTTGGTCCACGTGCAAGTCAGACCCCATAAATACCAGAGGGTCTAGATTAATAAAATCTCGAACTCTTGCACTATAGGCTCTGTCCGAAGGATTGGGAACCTGACGTTGGGCCTGAGCGGCTACCAATTGTGTCAATAACTGGACCGCACTTCGCATCTCAAGATCTACAACTGGAGTATCAAGTGGAGTCGGGGATACTACTGACTCACTACCCTCTTCTGATGATGGAGAACTAGGAGCATCGTGCGAAGAGGTCATACCGAGGGTCTCACTCTGTCTCTCGCTAGCAGATGGCAGTCGGCTGGAACCTTCACCCGCAGTCGTATCTAATGTCCTCACACTCTTGAATTTCTTCTTTGCTATATGCATCACTGGAATTATAAATGTGAAATGGATAAGAGGTAAAATACTTATAACTCAGTTCTACTGCACTATTTACGAAATGAAAGAATGGAAACCATCCCTAAATGTCAGGCAACCTCCTGTGTATAAGTATGGTGCACAACATACCAATACACAAGACTCTACTAGACACGACTTGTAGACTCCCTAGAACAGACATGCTCTGATATCAAGTTTATCACGACCCAAATTGAATGGCCGCGACGGGCACCCGAATCCCACCCACTGGGTACCGATACATGCAATCAACACCCAACTATAAATAAGCACGGATTAAGCCGAAAAGGTTATGAAAACTTTTAATCAGAAAATTGACATATACATATATACATACCCATTACATGATCGACAAGGCCATACAAAACTACTATACACAGGACACATGTCTACAAATCTCTAAAGAGTATACAACATCAACAGGTCGGGACAAGGCCCTTCCATACCCATATAGACACGCAAAAATGTAACATACCAAAGTTATACCGACACTCCAGAAAGAGAGGAGTGCTTCCAAAAGTCCGCTAAAATCTGCAACCTATTCATGTGGACTGTCGTTCTGCCTGTGCGAACCTACGGGCATGAAACGCAGCATCCTCCGACAAAGGGAACGTCAGTACGACTGATGTACTGAATATGTCAGGCATCAGTATGTACTGAGATGTATCATGATCTGAAATAGAACACTGACCAACAGTAGATGTCTCTGAGGGCCCTAGTACATATGTCTAAATGTTATGCAATACCAATGCAGTATACTGATAGCCACACATGTTTCTTTCTTTTCATAACAGTCTCTGTAGGCATGATATACATAAATGACATGCATGATGCACATGCGGTATACTATGGCCACACAGGCATCTTACCCATAACCGCCTCTGTGGGCATTTGGTTATATTGGCCACACAAATATTCATCTCATATCGTCTTGGCCACACATGAATGATATGTGGCCTCTTAGGGCTCTTTTGTGATAATATGTACCAGCTGCAGGTGGTGGGGATATATAACACCTTTTCCCCTTTTTTTCCATTCTCCTGCATATATATACAATATTTACCATATAGTAATGTGCACAACACAAGTGGTTCAGGGTAATATGCAAATGCAATGCAAATGAAATTGCATGAATGACAACACCATATTCCAATCTCAACATGTGACATATTACTCTTGTACCTTTGACGACACTGTAAATATCGTTATCATCTTTTTTATATGCCTCATTAAGGACTTAGAAACAATTTAGACATGCTTTCTGCATAGGAATCAATAACATGATTATTCTTAACTTCTAGGAGTATAATAAATTATGGAACAATACCACGGTTAAATTTCATAACATGGAACATGCCAAAATGAAGAAATAATTTGTCTTAACATACCTTGTTTTTACTTAATAGTTCGAAGGGAAATCACTCCTAATCAGAGAAAATGATGTTGCTGCTTGAACAATTGGGTCTCAAAAATCAATTGTTCTCAACTTATAGAGCTACCTTGAGAAAGGAGATTTAGAATATTTAACTTATAGAGCTAACTTGAGAAAAGGATGTTGATGCTTCCATATCCAACTTATAATATCAATGGTAAGGAAATTTAAAATAGAAAGGAGACTTGTTCTTCATTCTTTATTAAAAAGAACTAACTTGTGATTGTTTTTAAAAAAAGGAAACGGTGGAACATTAGTTGTTCCTGCAAGAGTGTATTTAACTGGGTAATCCCACGTATGCAGGTACACCATCGTGTAAGCTGTCAATTATTCCACGATATGTCATCACGTAATAATCCAAAAACAATGTTATCCTCCATCCGTTAATGATTAATCAATCCCACAATTAATTAATTATACACACAATTAATTCTAGATCCCACTTCATTTAAATTCTAATAACTCATAAGACCTTATGTTGAGAAATATGAATACACATACATAGTGATATTAGGAGAGTTAGTTACAAAAGTAGTTAAAGTGATAGTTATAAGAGGAGCCTTCTTATGTAACTATAAATACATGAAGGAAGATTGTAATCACTCATACTTTCTAATCAATGAAATCTGAATCTCTAAGCTTCTACTCTCTTCTTCTTTAATCTTCTTCTTCTTTACTATTTCTATCGAGTATATACCTCATCAGATATCGTATGTACACTGATATCTGAGCCTTGAATGTGTGTGTATGAAGATCTTAAACACCAACATGGTATCAAAGCCACTGGGCATTTCCGCGATATGAAGTCTGGATCAAATATGAAGTCTGGATCAAATTCAGTCTCTGAAAGTTCTCTGTGGAATCTGTTGAGTTTTTGTGGTTCTGGAAATTCTCTACTGTTTCTGGTATTACTTCTCTTCTTCTTGCTCAGGAATTGAACTCTTCCGCAATCAATCTTAAATGATATTGGTTCAATTCTAATCTCTCATACTCTTTCTTTTCTTCTGATTCATTGTCTGGTTTCTGATATTTCTTCTCTTCTGTCTCACTTCTTTCATCTCTAATATCTTGCTGACCATAATTCAGTTATTATAATTGATAAGTCATTCTGTTTTGGAAAACTCTGGTCAAGATTGTTGATAGAAAACTGGCCAGTAACTGATTCTTGAGTACAAATTCTGTAATTCCTTATAATCTTCTTCTTCGTGTTCTTGTCTATATCAAGAAAACCTTTGATCTCCCTTCTAATCTCATTTCTGTCTATGTCTATTCTGAAGGATCTGCATTCTTGATCCTTATTCTTGATGAGTTCATATTGAATACACATATTTTTTCTCCTACTGATTCATTGATCTTCTTCGTCACTACATCTCCTTTCTCTTCTACAAGCTTGTGATTAACAAGGTCTCTAATGGAGTCTTGATTCTGTTATCTTCTTGCTTCTGAATCATAAAATGGATTCTGAGTTACTTCCTTCTGGTTTACGCATTGAAGTCTTTCTTTTTGTTCTTCTTACAAGTTCCAGTTCAAGAACTGATCAGATTTTTTAAGTGTTACATTGAGCTGAAGAAAAAGATTGTAAATGGTTAATTTGTATGTAAAAGCAGTGCCTCCTGCGGATCTGAACAGGAACAGTTGGTTCGTACTGGAGTATGGACCACTTACATACTCATCCTCTTCTTCTGATGGCTTCTTGTTCTTTCCCTTTTTGAATGCTCTGCTGGCATGGCTTGGACTGTTGTCAATCTATCTCACTTTCTTGTCACATATCACTTCTTCCATTGGAAGAAAAGAACTCCATTTGCTGATGATCAGGAAATGTACAATCAATTGACTTGGTGGGAGCAAATAGACAATGGGGAGCAGCTCACTCGAAACAGAAAAATTCTTAATGGTTGTGCCTGTGGTTCTGTACTTGATAGCCTCACATACTACTGGAAAAAAAAAAAAAACCACCGAAAGTCTGGCTAATGGAGGGAATTCTTCAACTCAACAGTAATCTGCAACATCAATACTTACATTCCAAGTTAGGTGTAATGAATATCTTCACCACACCTAACTTGAGGAGGAGTGTTGAGAAATATGAATACACATACATAGTGATATTAGGAGAGTTAGTTACAAAAGTAGTTAAAGTGGTAGTTATAAGAGGAGCCTTCTTATGTAACTATAAATACATGAAGGAAGATTGTAATCACTCATACTTTCTAATCAATGAAATCTGAATCTCTAAGCTTCTACTCTCTTCTTCTTTAATCTTCTTCTTCTTCTTCTTTACTATTTCTATCGAGTATATACCTCACTGTATACTGTATGTACACTACAATATACAGAGCCTTGAATGTGTGTGTATGAAGATCTTAAACACCAACACCTTCGTATACTTGATGTCATAATTTGTAATATGACATTAGTCCATCACCTCTTTTGAGGATATACCACCATTACTATTAATCTCCATCGTCACACTTGGTACATTTAAAATTATTTCGGGATCACATCCTTTTATATACTAATCTCCTATTAGCATATGTAAATATAACAAAAGTTTCTCAATGCTCTGGTCTATTTTCTTCATTTAGGTGCTCAAATTGTTTCCTAAAATTATGAGATGTTACAAAAGGTTTCATCATAATCGACACCAGGTCGTTGATTATAACATTTAGCCACCAGTCTAGCTTTATAAGTATGTACCTTGCCAAATGCATCAATCTTTTTCTTGAAGACTCATTTGCATCCTATGGGTTTAACCCCACTTATAAAATCAACCAAGTTCCACACTTCATTGATGTACATGGATTCCATTTCAGATTTTATGGCTTCTTGCCATCTCTTTGAATCAATGTTCATCATTGCTTCGATGTAGGTTGTAGGCTCATCATCATCGGGAAAATATATCTCATTATGTGTTTCCACAAGAAGATTTCAGAATTACAACATTGTAGTGTACTGTTGTTGAAAAAAATTGCAAAAGACATAGAAAAAATTAAAACAAATACTAAAATTGCAATGAAATATATTACCAATTTGAAAATACTTTTTCTAATTTCTTTAAATTTCGTGTGGTTCTTCGGTTGGAATTGGTATATCTTGGTCAAATTGTTCCACGTCGCTACTCATGCCTTCAGATAAGATGTCGTTGTAGTTTTCGTCTTCTTCTTCGTTAATCTCTGGGTGACCACACCTTCGCCCGCTCACGTATCCAATCTCTGAATAATGCGTAAATCTCAGTGTCTCCGCTAATGAGTGTCTGTGCTCTTCTATTTGAAATCTGCCTGCAGAAAAAGCGCTTTCAGAAGCGATTGATGACGCTTGAATGTTCAAATATCTCGGGCCATCATTGAAAGTGTCTGAAATGTCTTCTCATTCTGCATCCAATATTTCAGCAAGTCTTCATTTCCGTCTTCATTAACAACTGCTTGGTAAGGTAAAGTTCTCTGCAAAACAAAAAACATCGAACTCGCTAATTTGGTTAGCAGTGCTACCACCGCACATTCTATTTCTGAGGCTTTCAATACTGTCCGCAGAAACATCATGTCTTTTTTTAGGCTGTGTTGAAGCAGAAGAAGATGGTACGAAAGCCGGTTGGTTACTAGAACTTTCTTGTTGGTAATGCCGATATACTTTTTTGCATTCATCTTCTACGCTATCCAACACTTCTTCTAGCGTTTATTCAATAGGTGACTCAACATTTAAATTTTTGGAAGTTGGAGGTGGTAGTACGTCCATACAGTTATAAATATTTTCAATAAGACTTTTACAACCGTCTACTTTAATAGTCGAGTTTAATACAACACCAATAATATAAATAGGGGGAATAAGAATAAAATATTTCTTTAATTTCATAAACATTTTTTAATAGCTGCCTTATAAGCAGGTTTTTTCATATATTCTTTAAGAAGTAAAAATATTATAGCTATATAAAACAACATAGTTGAAATAGTAGGATAATATAAAATAGAAAATTCTTTTGTTGCTCGTTGAAAATTCTCTAGAAATACAATAAGTTCTTTAATTTTGTCCCAATCATTATCCACAATCATATCATTTGGATTTTGATTATGGGCGTTAAAAAATAAAGTGATAGATTTTCTATAGTCATAAGCAACAACTAGTTGGTCATATAAAGAATTTCACCTAGTTGGTACTTCTTCGGGAATTTTTCTGTAAGATAGTCCACAATCGTGACAAATTTTTTTATATTATTTTCTCTGTTGAATTCTATTATTTTTAAAAATGAAGTTTATAGCAAATTGTATTTTTTAAGAATATCTTGAAAAAGTGAAAGACCATCCTTTACAACTAAGTTATAAATATGGCACGCACATTTGATAGGAATATGTTTTGAAAAAGACGAAGTTAAAACTTCTTTTAAAACATAAATAGCAGAATTGTTAGAAGCTGCATTATCTAATGTAATACTCATAACTTTATCAGTTATTCCGTAATAATTGCAGACTAAATAAATATTTTGTGAAATAAACTCACCAGTGTGTCTACTATCTATATATTTATATGCTAAAATACGTTTTTGCATAGACCATTTATAATATATCCAATGACAGGTTACCGTTAAATAATCATGGTCGTTAGTACTACGACCTATATCAGAAGTTAGAGCGACTTTGCAATTTAAATGATATAATGAATAACGCAAATATTGTTGATATTCGTGTGCAAATTTAAACACGTCTCTCTTAACCGTTGATCTAGGAAAACCTTTATAAGCAGGATTATACATATCTCTAATACAATGAATAAAAGCAGGCGATTCAGGAAATGAAAAAGGCAAACCCTCCACAGCAACTAATTTTGCTAGTGCTTCCCTATCTTTATGTTTATCGTATTTAGGGCCTCTGACTCCCGTCATAGGGTTAATTTGACCCTGTACTTTATCCGGGACAGTATGTGAACCTTGTCCCGATTGAGAGGACGCTTGCTCACCATCTTTTTCAATAAAGTATTGGGCATGCAAGGCTTTGTGTTTTTGCAATAGATGTCTTGCTAAACCCCCCGTCCCACCATGACCTTGTCCAGTTTTAAAAGTATAAACAATTTACAAGTTTTACATATAGCTACTTGATTCGGTACGTCCCTGTTAAAATATTTCCATACAGCTGATGTTAATGGTCGTTTTGTCGGACCTCGTCTCATACTAGGGGGGATAGGAGACATTTCACTAGTGGGTGTATCATCATCTACATTAGTAGGTGTATCATCATCTAGAGTGTCATCTAAATTAAAATCTTCTTCATTTTGAGGATAAACATTTGTGTCAAGATCATATGGTATTTCAGGAAACAGTTCAGGATCTATAAAATCATCTTGTATAGGAATACTAGAAGAAGTACCCTTTCCCTTGCCCTTGATACCCAAGATCTTGCCCAAAATATTTTTTGTTCTTTTCATTTTAATTATGGTAATAAATAGTTAAAGACTTAAAAAGTTAAAGATAATGAAATTAAATGTGCTAAATGAAATAAAAACAAAATAATAATTTAATGAGAGAACGAATGTACCAAACGCCGACGTAGAGTCGATGTGTAATCGAGAGAGGTTGAAAATTGAAACTTTGCTCGATAGATTAATCCTCAAGCTAGTTGCAACTCTCAATTCTCAAATTAATAAATAGAGTGAATATGTAGTAGACGATGTTGTATAGAAATAGATTGATTGAGATTTGAGAGATTAGAGATTGTAGGAAGATTTGTGAGAAATAAGAAGAGAAAATGAGATATTTATAGTTGGAAAATTGGGTTAAAGTGTAAATATAATAACTTAGGGGTTAAAAATAAATATAAAGGGGGTAGGGGGTTGGGGGAGTGGGGGAAGCAAAAAATGGTCGTTGCAATAACGACCAAAATGTAAAATGGTCGTTGCAATAACGACCAAAATGTAAAATGGTCGTTATTGCAACGGTTATTTTTGGTAAGTGGCGGGACTGGGGCGGGACGGGACCGGGACGGGTCAGGTCCTAGCGGGACCGGGTCGGGCGGGACCATACCATGTCCCGTCCCAGTTTGAGCCCCGGACCCGCTAATTTTCTTTTTTTTTTAATTTAAACGGGGCCGGTACGGGACCGGGTCGGGTCGGGTCGGCCCATTGGCCAACCCTAGTTTCAGGAATAGCCAGGTGAGAACACAAGTTAAATAAGAGACTCCCAGAAAAAAAGAACCCGTGAAAATTAAAATGACAAGCAGACAAATGGGTATTCATAAGACGGATATTCATTTTTTAGTGGATAATATGGATAACATCCATTTTTAGAAAGGCCGCTTTCCAGCCGATGTCAAAATGGGTCGGGTGGATGGTTGTTTTTTCTAAACCATTTTGCCAGCCGCTATGACAAACCTTTAGTGAGAGTGAAGGGCAGCCTTTCATTAGAGTTGGTACAATTTTGGTTGTAGTTTGGGCATGTCAATTAGCTACAACAATAAATAATTCCTTGTTATTTGAAGAGAATGGTACAGTTTTGGTTGTAGTTTGGGCATGTCAATTCTCTTTCTTTGCTCTTGCTTTGCTTGTGCTTTGTCTTGATTCGAGTCACTCTGAAGCAATGCATTCTCTACTGAGGTAAAAGTAAGGTCTGCGACACTCTACATCTGCACTTGGCGTTGTGGGATTTCAGTAACTATGTTGTTGTTGTTATTTGAAGAGAATGTTCGTCTTTCCATTGTCCTTTTTTTTAAAACTTTTTACACATTGTTGTAATGCAGGGCTGTTTTTTTGCTATACTAGGTGGAGTTCTGTTTATACCAGGATTTTACTATACGCGGATTGCGTACTATGCTTACAAGGGTTATAAAGGTTTCTCTTTCTCCAATATACCTCCCCGTATAGAGTTATGAATGGTGTCGATTCATTGTACAGCTAGGCCATTTCCTGTGTTTTAAACTTGTGCTCTACCTAGATAAGTTGTAAACAAAGTGAATCTGATAAAAAATAGTGTTGCTTCTTTTAATGCTAATAGGTTACCTGGGAATGAGAATGATGTTATCCAGCCATCTGATTTGGACATTGAACCATTACTTGCTTAACTATGTACTCCTTAACTCAACCTCACTGTGGACGGTGTAATAATATGAGTCCTTGTTAGTTTTTGATATTTTTCAATATAATCACGACTTTTTCTTCCAATCTTTGGCAGAGAGGTTTGCCTGCATAGTTTAGCAGATATGACTATTTTGTTGTCTAACTGATTGGAGAAATAGCACAAAGCATTTTAGTCAAATGCTGGTCTATATTTTATGCATCGACTGGGACACAAAAGAATTTTGCTTTGTTGTTCGGGTGGGTAAGCGATATTATTCCTATAATTTAATATACCATTGTTGAAATTAGCCCCTCAAAATAAAACAACAAAAAATTGGAAGGCGTATCTGGAAATTTTTAGTGTTGTATGGGTAGTGTAGTCTTTAAAGGGCGTGACGCTGTGGTAGGTCATCTATTTGCTCCATTCAGAAGCCCATCATACAGTAATAAGATGGATAAAAGATTGTACATCTACTTCTAGAGCAATATATATCAAGACCCTCATAGAAATGTCAATGTGTAGGCTATGATTGTGCTAGACTGTATGTTTTGTGATTTACCTATCTGCAATTTCTTTTCAAACTGTCATGCCATCCAAGTGTAGCATTCAGTTGTTTCAACTACTATAAAAAACTATATGCTCCAGTCTTCATATACTCGTATCTAAGCCAGTAATTCCTCACTTCTCAGCTTCAATCTTATGAAACTATGAGAACATACTTCTGCATGTCTTTGAGTGAGTTTCTTGTTTGCTTTCTTGGGTGATAAAAATCATGTACACCCTAGCGGCTCTTAGTACAATAACCATCCCTCTTGATTCCTGGGAATGAACGAACCAAAATGAAAATAGTTGTGTGGGCTATAGCAATGATCGTTTGTGTAGGTTTTGTACTCTGAAGGGTTCATATGACTTGTTGTAACCATGTTTTACCCTGCTATCATGATGGCAAATGTAGGGTATAGGTGAAGAGAGAAAATCAGTTTACCTTGACAATAGAGATTTGTCAAACAACACCTTAGAGGGTTGAAGGTAGCAGGTACCCATTGGAATGGCCAAGTGCGGGTAAGCTAGGCCAGACTGTCATAAAAAAAATCTTACCTTAGAGTGCTTTTTATGTAAGTCTAACCTTGAGGTTTCATGTTCAAATCCCAATGGAGGCAAAAGCATTAATTGATTTATTCACATCTGTTCAAGTTTGTGTTGGTGGGAGGTAGCAGGTAACTCGTGTAATTAATCGAGGTGCCCGCAGGCTGGCTTAGACTGGAAGTTGGCCAAGTTATAATAAGGTATGGCCAAACGGGTCACACATTATGTTAAGCTGATCTCGTAAGCCTAGTGTGAAGCTCGTCGCTCGAAACATTACCTGTACAGTGCTGGATAAAGCACTACTCTGACTGCGTTTCCTAGACAAGTTTGTCTATTAGAGCCTGTTAGATTGATTAACTAGCCCTTAGAGGATCTGGAGTTTCTTCTAATAATTAGGTGTCATTTGGTATATGCAAAATGACAAGACTGAGTGGTTGTTTGGTGCGATGATATTATGATACGGTGGTAGTGCAGCTAAAGAATTAAATACCACGGGGTTATGAAGTGTGACTATGTAATTTGCAGTTTTTGTGTGTGTGTGTGTGTCAATGAAACTATACAGAGACTATACGGTAGTGATATTGGCAATAAGCTATCAACTATGATGCGAAGTTTGATACTGAACGTTGAGCTATGTGAAATTTGACGTTTGTTCCTCAATGCTGCTAGCACCCTATGGAAATTGCAATTTGTTTAGGTTAGCGAGTACTCCCTCTGTCCCATATTATATTAGGTTAGCGACATTTTACTCGTTTTTTTCTTTGCATGTGTTAATATGTTAGCTATTGATCATTCAATCTAAAATTTGATAGGATGTGCTCCGATCAAGTTAATTCTTCTACAGGTATTTTAGTATTTACTTGCACACCACTAATATTGTACGTACGGGTAAATTAAAAACTTCACACCTAAACAAGTTAGTACTATTACGCAGTGCTTCTTCAGTTCTATATTATTTGATATAAATTGACTTACATAAAATTTAAGATATTACTTTGATATAGGAAGAGGAAGAAAGATTTACATAAGGTTTTCATCGACCTCGAGAAGGCATACGATAAAGTCCTTAGGAAGGTTCTATGGAGACGTTTGGAGGTTAGAGGTGTACATGTGGCGTATACTAGGACGATTAAAGATATGTATGATGAAGCCAAGACTAGGGTACGATCAGTAGGAGGAGACTCGAAGCATTAGTGCTTTATAGTCCCCTTGTAGTTTGATTCATGCTACTATGTGTTATTTAGTGTAAATTGTTTATCTTATTTATCTGTGCTAACTACTGCTTCCTGTTGTTAAAATGCATTACCATGGCGTATGCGATTTTATTATATGTATGTTCATGATGCTTTAATTTCTCGTTTGAGTCTGACCATTTCTCTTGCTTTGTTTTGCATGTGATTATGTTTTGTCTTGAGCCGAGAGTCTCCCGGAAACAACCGCTCTACCTAGTAAGATCTGTGTACACTTTACCCTCCCCAGACCCCCACATTGTGAGATTTCACTGGGTATGTTATTGTACTTTGATATACGTAAATCAAATTGAAAGAAAATGCATGCATTTGATGAAAGATTATTGGCTAGCCTGTGTTTACAAGCGGATGACATTCAAGCAGTTGTGTGCAATGAGGAATTGCGTACCTTGTAGAAGCTACAGTTATGCAGAAAGCATTTGGACCGGTGATGGGGTAAAATTTATTCACATAGGTGTTTACGGTACATTAAACATCAACAAACAGATGCATGACACATGTTTGTATATATATTTTTATCACTTGACTATTGTTAATTAATATGTATTCTTACAAGGACGCCTCAATCCAAATGTGTTCTTACATCATTAAAAAAACTATGGTAAGTAGATATGATTTTATGTAAATATCGGTAACAGTTTTTACCAAAGGTTATCTCTGCTGGTGCTATTTAGCTTCTAATCACGTTTCCAAATGAAATAAGTTGAATTAGTGTGACACACCGAGAGAAATAGTTTTTTTTAGTTTTATGACCCTTTTCTACTAGATTACTCATTTATCAAAAGGAAAACGAAATTGGTTGCACATTCACTCAATTCGACAAGCACTAAATTTATGCAAGATCGTCTATTTTAAGAGCATTTATCTTCATATGGGCTTTATAAATATTGTACCATAGATGTATCGTTGGTACTCCACTCCAAATTGCTCGCGATCATTGCCTCAAACATTTTTTGAAGTTAATTTTACATTATAATATAAATATTTTAATAAAAAAAAGTAGAAATAAAAAAAAGAAAAAAATGGTCCCTAAATTTTTTATTTTTCGATAGCCCTGTGCGGTAGCACATCTCCCACGGACCCAAAGACGACCATGTCTATCAGTTGCTTTTAGTGGATAGGACACCAAAATTAGAACTAGAAACTAGAAATCCCTTATTTGAAATAAACTTTATACCAGTTGTCCAGTAACAAAAGTACATAGATATATCAGATATATTGTAAAGATAACAACAGAAAGCTTTAGCATCACATCAATAACTTCAGAAGACTACATGGGGAGAGGCCTACAACGCAGCATTAATGTGTTACGATCACATTCCGATACATTCAAAAAAAAATCCAATGCATCAGTACTTCTTGTCTATATTACATATATATATGGCGACATTCCTGCACGGTGTTTCTGACCGTCAACAAATAGCACTAGATTTCTGGCGACAAGAGAGAAAAATAGCACATCCCGAAAAGATTTTACCTTCTCTCCTTTGGCATATCATACATTCTCTAATTTGCTAGCTACAGCTTTTGCTTTTTCTTCGGCCTGGTTCTGTGAACAAAACATTTAATAAGTATACAACAAAAAAGCCAAAAGTAAACATCTCATGTAGCAATTAAAAGTGATCTAACAATGCGTAGGTAGGAGTTACAAATACACCAAAAAGTATAGCCATGGTATTGCGTGGGTCTTAAATTTGCAGGTACGATTTAAATCGGAACCAACCTTTTACCTTTGCCTCATCTTGATTTATACTAGCATTCATTATTTATTTTTGTGCTAGTCATTTTGGCACACCACCAGATTCAAGCCACAAGTTATCCAATTTTTAGTTGCTAGAGAATGAAAAGATAGCTTTCTTTTTTGGGAAGAAAAACTACTTTGCCTAGTTAAGTTCTGAACTTACTATTTGTGATTCTGTATAGAGAAATCAATCAAACGTTGAATTAGAAGGAAATGTAAGCGGACACCAATATCAGAACTCTCCCTGGCATGCTCTCAATGTAGAGCATGCTGTATTCATCTAAACATTAGGAAGTTTTCAGACAATTAATGATTCATGTAGAAAATTCCTACCAATTAAATGTCAATTTCTAAACGAAAAGAGGCAATCTTGATCCTTCATTAAACAAAACCCAATAAATGCTAAAGAAAACAAAAGCAATCCACTTCCAATTACAGTTATTTGTTTGAGAAAGGAAGTAGTTTCTTAGACCTAATACCTTCCGTCTAGCATTTCATGCTCTCTCTTCTCTGCCTCATTGAATCGCTGTTAACTTGAGCATCAAAAGCAGAAGGCAAATAGTAATTTCTGGTTTTCATTCAAAAGACCATGCCTTGAGAATGCACGAGCCGATGCTTCTCTGATAACATCAAGCCTTGCGCAGAAGAGACCAGGCACTAAAACCATGGAAGGAAAGACGAGAAAACCATGGGGGAAATCAGAAAACAGCAGACAAGTCATCCATCCTTCACCATCCCCCTCTAACCCCTAATTCACATTTAAAAGAATCTACAAACCAAGATAGTTTTTATATTGTTCTCTTTCTCTCCTCCTTTCTATTTTTAGTTGTCAAACTCAACCTTTTTGACAACTATGATCGATGATAGAATGTTTGCTTTCTACGCATGGTACAATAATATAATCTACTTTCTCATCTGCGTATTAGTCTTTGAGACATCTAAGTTAAGACATTTCCAGTTTCACCACGCATGTTATGAATTTTAGCTAGGGGTCATCTTTAAACTTTAGCAGTTGCAGAAATATTGCCAAACTTGCTTTAGGTCTAAAACCGACCAAATAAGTATAATATTCTTTTCCAAAATGCAGAGGCCTAATATTATTGGATTTGGAATATTCATTTGGATGCCTAGAATAAATATCAGAATTCCTCTAATCAATTTTACATGATAATTTTAATTGGTAAGGAGTGTATAATTTGAATTGACTTGTAATATACTGGAAGTTGTCAGAGTAATAACAAAGTAGTAGTTGAAAGATGGAAAATATCATATCAATGTTTACGTCAAGCTGGAGGTTTGGAGACAGACTCTGGAGTCTAAAGGATTCAGGTTGAGTAGGACCAAGACAAAATATCTGGAGTGCAAGTTCAGCAACGGGAGCGACCCTGAGACAGGTGTGAAGGTAAGGCTTGGTACGCGGGTCATTCCAAAGAAAGGAAGCTTCAAGTACCTAGGGTCTATTATCCAAGGGAATTGAGAGATTGATGACGATGTCACATCGTATTGGGGCAGAGTGGATGAAATGGAGGCTCGCATCTTGAGTCTTGTGCGACAAAAAGATGCCACAAAAACTTAAAGGCAAGTTCTATAGGGTGGTGGTTAGACGATTATGTTATATGAGGCGGAGTGTTGGTCAGTCAAGACTTCGCACATACAAAAGATGAAAGTTGCGGAGATGAGGATGATGAGATAGATGTGTGGGCATACAAGGAGTGATAGGATTAGAAATGATGATATCCGGCAGAAAATAGGAGTGGCCTCGGTGGATGATAGATGCGGGAGCGAGGTTGAGATGGTTCGGACATGTGTAGATGAGAGACACAGATGCCCCAGTGCGGAGGTGTGAGAGGTTGGCTATGGACGGGTTCAGAAGGGGTAGAGATAGGCCGAAGAAGTATTGAAGAGAGGTGATTAGACAGGATATGACACAGGTGCAACTTATTGAGGACATGACCTTAAATAGGGGGTTGTGGAGGACACGGATTAGGGTAGAAGAGTAGTAGGTACTCAAGCGTAGTCCTACTTATGCTTACAAATTAATAGTTGTAGTGTTATTATTATAGGCCGATTAGTCTATCATACTTATAGGCACATTATTGTTTTATCATCCATGATAATCTGATTTCTGTTGTTAGGTGTATTTTGTTTAGCTTATTTAGTTGTGTTAGCTACTGCTCCCTTTTATTCGAATGCACTCTATACTGCTTTAATTCCTTATCTGAGTCTGACTGTTTCTCTTGCTTTACTCTTGCTTTGTTTTGATCGCCCTGCATGTGAT
Organism: Przewalskia tangutica; assembly: GCA_029844215.1. Lineage (NCBI taxonomy): Eukaryota > Viridiplantae > Streptophyta > Magnoliopsida > Solanales > Solanaceae > Przewalskia > Przewalskia tangutica. The sequence goes on from CM056722.1 coordinate 135,899,886, forward strand.
TATGCTTTGTCTTGAGCCGAGGGTCACCTGGAAACAATCGCTCTACCTACCAAGGTGGAGGTAAGGTATGTGTACACTCTACCCTCCCCAGACCCCACGGTGTGGGATTACATTGGGTATGTTGTTGTTTAAATGAATTAGAAATTTTGAAAGATGTGAAAGCAAAATGTTGTTATTTGTAAATGTATGTCAAACATTTGGGATCTCCCAAAAATACAAACCTTGATCCCAAGCTAGTTGGAGTAGGTGGAATGAATCCTATTATCATATATGTTTTGTTTGGGTCCAGAGAAAGATTATTTATAATACTAGTGGTTTTCTCACATACTAAGAGCCTTCTAATAAGCACTAGTCTTCTAGTTGGTATCACCTACACGGGTTTTCAACTTCATTGTTTTTTTAACCATACGGATGCCCCGATGCAGAGGTGTGAGAGGTAACTATGGATGGTTTAGCAAGTCGAAAAAGTATTGGGAGAGGTGATTAGATAGGACATGACGCAGTTCCAGATTACCGAGGACATGATCTTAGATAGGAAGTTGTGGAGGACCCAGATTAGGGTAGAAGTATAGAGCCCTGTAGTTCCTTGTCTTTCAATTTATGTTATTATCTGTTGCTGCTTGTACTTCGATTATCGTATTATTTTGTTGTAGTTACTGTTCAAAATGCTTTGTCATTCTTTCTATCATATTTTTTCATGACTTCTTCATTCCGGTTATTTCCTTTCCAAATTGCTTTTGAGTTGTTTCTCTCGAGTCTATCAAATACAACCTCTCTACTTTTAAGGTATGCGTACGTTCTACCCTCCCCAGACCTCACTTTATGGGATTACACTGAGTATATTTTTTTTATCTTTGCTAGATCAGAAACAACCTATCAGAAACAACCTCTCTACATCCACAAGAGGATGGGGTAGGGGTTGTCTACACTGTACCCTCCCCACACCCTACTTGCGGGACCACACTAGGTATGTTGTTATTGTAGATCTGCCTAGATTCCAAGATATTCTAAATCTTTTGAGATAACTTTCTTTGATGTAATTTTAGGTCTACCTCTTGTAACACTTTGAGTTATCACGTTTTTACAACTAAGCACCACAATCCATTTCTCCTGTCAGTTGCCCTTGTTAATCATTAGAAAACAATTTACACTAAACACCCCTAATGTTGTCCAAGCTTAAAATAAACCCATTCCTGTTGCAAATTTATCTCGCCTCATGCTCTATGCAATAAAGCTTGTAACTCATTTAATAAAAAAAACATTTTCACGTGACATCTCGAATATGTTAGACTTCCAAAACATGATGCGAGAATATAAATGAGAACACATAATTTTGTAGCATTTGCTTCAAGCAGGCTAAATGGGACTGAAAGTTGTGTAAAGATCTTTGACCTCTTGTAATGGGTCATTTTCTCCTTATAGATCAAACTAGTAATACATATTCGCTCTATTCCTTTTTATATGACACTTTTTCTTTTAGTTTGGTCCAAAAATGGCACCTTTTTATATTTAACGGTAAACATCGCATTAACCCATAATAACATGCTTTATAGCCACAAAAATATCATGACATGCAGAGGCGGATCCAAAATTAGAAGTTCATGGGTTCTTAATGATCACAAATTAAAAAGACAAAAAAGGACAACATAAAGGCTTGCATGATTTTTCGTTTAAAAAAAGAGCAAAAATCAGGTTAAATATGGTACCAGGGGATTTGAACCCTTGTCAAGGAGGGCGCAACAAAGCTTAATTGGGTTCCACCTTTGCCGCTGAACCAACAACCCACTTTTTTACTGGCTTCTCAACTAGAAATTTGTTATATGTATAATGGATTCCCAATATAAATACAGCGCCCGAGCAAACATTACTGGGTTCCCGGAGCCCACACCTTATAAACTAAATTTGCCCCGAATGACATGTTTCAGACCACAAGTTCAAAGGTTACTTTTGTATGTGCCAGAAGCCGTTTTTTCTTAAACTCTGTACACAACCATATAAACTAAAATGAAGGTAGTACAACATAAGAAGCATAACTTTACCTTACCTTACCAAAATACACATAAGAGGCATAACTTCTTAAATCTGTGCTCCCAACTGGAATGCCCACGTCGACCCCCCACCCCACCTCTAAACTTCCCAAAATTCAGCATCATCCTCCCCTCATCACGCCCCCAAAAGAAAAGAATATGAAGATCGAAGAGGCATGGTATCTTAACCATTTGGAATAAATTTCAGTGGCTGGAGTAAAACGAAATATCAACACTTTGAAGCAAAAACAAACCTTGTGAGCTGAAGAAAAACATGCATGAAATGGAGGTGGAATGAGCTCCTAGCAAATACAATCACTGGTGCAAAACTTACACTAATTATGTTCTTGGTGAAAGTTATTAGCGTCTGCAATCAATCTTTCCTAACTACCCATCCCCAATTTTCTCTACCATGACAGTAGGTACCAATTTCCACATTAATCTCTTAGCTATGTTTCACGGAGTTGCTTACAAGTATGCATGTGATACAGGTACGAGATAGTATCAGGTACAAAATCGAGCTCCTCTTTGCTAAATTTCCAATTTTGAAGAATCCACACACATTGCACAACGGTTGTCACAGATCCCACAAGACAACTGAAGGATACTATATAACTTAGATCAATTGGATGTCAGACTTAAAAGAGTTCATGAACAATACAACGCCCAAGAACATATATGTCCTTTAGACTGTTTGTTGGAAGCTTACCACATTTATCCACAACACAAGTTATTCTTCACGGCCCTGTAATACCTCAAGCAAACATTTCATTATCTACCATTTTCTTCTTGAAAAGAGGGGATATAATAGAATGATTAATGTTTGTGGTCTCTAGATGTTAGATTCCACTATAACATAGGTCGGCTAGCAACAGTTTGCACAACTGCATGGAAGGTCTCAACCATTTACTTAAACTTTTTACATGAAGTGTTACAGAAAAGAAAGAAAGAAAGAAAGAACAGTATTTTTATCATATTACATTCTCAGTTTTCTTTAAGAACTGCATTGGGTTGCAAAGTGTTTCAAATTTAAGGAGTAGAAAAGCCATGAAAGTTTGCTCGGTAAAGTCAAGGCACTGGGCGCCAGTCACAGCTCGACCAGAAATTGGGTCGTGACAACTTTCAAGAGGTTTAAGTAGGAGATTGTAACTGGAAAGCACCAGCAAGGACTTCATCCTAAATAAAATCTTTCTAGTTGCAGCAAGAGACTGCACCAACACGTTGTATTAATTAGGACATTTTTTGCTCATCATTCCTAAGAACAAACTAAAATCTGAGATCATAACCTGCAGCTACATGACCCTAGACAGGAAATGACATGAAGGAGACAACTGCAGAGACTAGCGAAGAGAAGAATCAATTTTTTTATCAAGAAAAAAAATGGTAATGAGAAGACTCAATTTAAAGTTCATATATACTTGATCCACATCTGTAAATAATTGTCGTTGCAATGATTAACATAATCTGCACCAAGTAGGAGCACAGTAAGAGGTAAAGTTAAAGGTCATGACTAAAAAAGATGCATCCGCAGGTAAGAGCAAGTGGATGTTTTCTGTGGTACAAACTATAGAATACAAAACTTAACCTTAAAGAGTACTTGATCAGAAAGTAGAAATCAGATAAATACCACTTAGGGGTCGTTTGGTAGAGTGCATAAAAATAGTGATGAATAGGTTGTATTAGTTATGCTGACACTAGTTATGTTGAGATTATTTCTTATTCTTTGATTTGGTGAATTGAATTTGAGCTGAGGGTCTATCAGAAACAGCCTCTCTACCCCCACAAAGGTAGAGGTAAGGTATGCGTACATCTTATTTTCCCCGTGGGATTAGGTATGTTGTTGTTGTTGGTTTGGTGTATTAAATATAACATGCATTGCATAGTTTTTTTAATAATGTTTGTTTACAAATGCTTTAGCTTTGTACATTTGTTGATATCTAAAAATCTTATCAATAACCAATCCACCACTTTATTTTTTTAAAGAAAGCATATGTTGCGGATGTACTTTTCGTCCTTGACACAAATTATTTAAATGTGTAAAAAAAATTATGAATCCTAACAAAGTAGAACAATATTGACTGGATGCAGTTCTACTATTTTAGCAATTTTGCAACGCCAATAGCATCAAAATACACAATGACAACCTGATGAGAAACTGAAATAAGAATCATCGGTTCCAACAAAATAAAGAATTTGGTCTTTGAGCTTCCTGTTTTTTCTTTGGCTCTTCCATTTCAGCTTACTACTCATAAAAAGTATTTAAATCAGATCTAATGGTTAATGCCTAATTAACTTGTAATGCTCACATATTTAGGATTTTGGTACAGTCCTTTCTGTTTTGGAATTAGTCATCACAAGTATATAGAAATTCCTAACTATTTTCTGCTTGAACTTTGTGCATGTGTTTCCTATTAATTGTTATCTAACGAATTCTCTTTTTCTCCTTCAGTTTTCAGATATTTATTTTAGATGTAATACTTTGTGAAAATTCTTTAGAATAATTAAGTATCAAACTTGCATTAATATAATAGCATATTTTAATCAAGCATAAACTTCAAACGGCAATTTTGTCTTTAACAAAGCTTATGCATGTATTAATAACCTTGGTATTGCTAATATCATGGTTTGTTATGTATTAGTTATACATAGGATAAGAGTTTATAACTAATACTTGCATTAGTTATACATAGATTGAAAAAGTGTACCAAACAAGGGATTAGTAATACCAAAAGCGAGTGCATGTATTATTTTTTTTAATGCATCCTACCAAACACCCCCTTAGAATCAAATAAACTTATAACTTTGGGACATCATATACACCCAAACCTTACCCCAACAATACAACAACAACAACATATCTAGTGAAATCTCACAACGTGTGATATGAGAATAGAGTGTACGCATATCTTCCCTCTACCTTGGTAGATAGAGCGGTTATTTCTTAGAGACCCTCGACTCAAGACAAAGCATAAGAACAGGCAAAACAAGAGAAACGGTCAGACCCGGACAAGAAATTTAAAGCAGTATGAAAATACTGATATCAAAAGTGAATAAGCAATGCTAGCGCATTCTGAGAAAAGAAGCAGTAACTAACGCAAGTAAATAGGATAAACAAAGTATACTAAATAACACACAGCAGCAGAAATCAAATGATACTATAAAGCAATACTGCGCCTACTAGTGTGATAGGCTAAGCGGGCCTACAATAATAGCACTACACTACCCGTTTGTAAGCGTAAATAGGAATACGCTCGACTACCTACTACCCTTCTACCCTAATCCGTGTCTTCCCCAACCCCCTATCTAAGGTCATGTCCTCAGTAAATTGCACATGCGATGTATCCCGTCTAATCACCTCTTCCCAATATTTATTTGGCCTACCTCTACCCCTGAACCCGTCCATAGTCAACCTCTCACACCTCCGCACTGGGTCATTTGTGTCTCTCCTCAGCACATGTCCGAACCATCTCAACCTCGCTTCCCCCACCTTTTCCTCCACCGAGATCACTCTCACTCTGTCCCGGATATTATCATTTCTAATCTTATCGCTCCTTGTATGCCCATACATCCATCTCAACATCCTCATCTCCGCAACTTTCATCTTTTGGATGTGCGAAGTCTTGACTGGTCAACACTCCGCCCATACAACATAGACGGTCTAACCACCACCCTATAGAACTTGTCTTTAAATTTGGTGGCACATTTTTATCGCACAAGACTCTAAATGCGAGCCTCCATTTCATCCATAATGCCCTAATAAGATGTGTGACATCGACATCAATCTCTCAATTCAATTGGATAATAGACCCGAGGTACTTACCCCCAACAATACCAAACAAGAAATTCAAAAACAAATAAGAAAGAAACTTTAGACTTACAATTGTTTTGGCCTCATAGTAATCATCTAATGCCCACTGATACTTTGACTGATTCAAGCCAAACCAGTATGCCACTTGTTCATCCAAACTCGCATGGGCTATAAAGATCCATCCATATACATATTCACAAAAAATAATTCCAGCAATCAAAATTGAGTAACATAAAGTGGAAAAAACAACATTTTGGGCTAATCAAGATTTGAAAAAGGAAAACGAAAATCTAGAATTTTTTGAAAAATGCAATAAAGTTCGCATTTTGTTCGTCACACTCTCTGCGGAATAGTCTTATCAAAGCGAAAATCTAGATTTTTTTTTTAAAATGCAATAAAGTTCGCATCTTTTTCCCAACAACAACATAATCAGTGTAATTCCATGAGTAGGGTCTGGGGAGGTAGGCTTAACTCTACTTTGGGGTAGAAAGACTGTTTCCGATAGACCGTTCAAAGTTAGCATCTTTTTTCCCTTTAATAAAAAGAAATGAAAGAATGGGATACGAAAGAGAGAGAGAGGGCAAAAAGGTACCATTTTGAAGTTTAGCGAGAGCGTTCCACAGAAACCCGAAAGACGAGTGAGAGGGTTTATCATACTGCATTGGGGGAGACCAAACCGGACATGACTTCTCCACCTGAACCGGCTGAACTGATGGATTGAAATCTTCCGGTTTTTTGGGTGACTCAGCAGAACCGGAGTTGGGTGTGGCTGGAGGGGTCATGAAAACCGTATATGGCCCGATCTTACCGATCCGAGGAGGAGGAGTGCATTCACTGTTAATGGCCATTCGTGAAATCAAAGTGACCTCTTATGGGGATTTTGGAGTAATTTCAAGAGTGTTGGGAATGTGCGACTGACAACACTATAATGTGGACTTAAGAGTAAGAGATAATTAAAGGAAGTGACTGAGAGTACGAGATAATAAAAGGAAAATGAAGGGTCTTACGAGTTTTCACGGCAACATTGGGGTTTTGTTGGGTGTGTGGGGCTCCTGATTTAATGATGCTGTGAGAATCTGCGTGTCTTTTTTCTATTTAGTAATAGTAAAAAATTTATTATGTTTTTATTTTATTTTCTTGATTGTTATCCACTGGAAAATGATATAGTCATACCTATTTATAAGAATATCTTTAGAGTGTGTTTGGTTCGAGTTAATAGAATTAAAATAAGGTAATGAAATCTTTGATTCTCTTTGAAGTTATTTGTTTGGCTTATTTTTCCATTCTCTTTACCTTTTCTTTTTCCATTCTCTTACCCACCTCTCCTAGGTATTTTCATTCTCTTTCCCCAATTCATTACCCGGACCTCGGACCGCCTCAGACCACCTCGGATCTTGTTTTCATTCCGTTTTTTAAACAGACTCAAACATGTAGGGACAATCAGGTAATTTCTTTCCTTTTCATTCTCTTACTGGATTTCATTTCGTTTACCCTGCGCGAACCAAAAGCACCCTTATATGATTGATCTGTGCACATGACAAGACAAAAGAAATTTTTTTCTCACTATACACCTAGCATGAAAAAAATATGAAATTTGTGTTGAATAAAAGAAGTCTCACTCCGATGTAGCAAAAAAAAAGATAAATTATGATACGAAGATATTATAGGAACACAACCAAAAATCCAGGGACTGTCTTGATATAGTTCTTTTTTAAGACAGCATCTTCCATCTTTTTTTTTTGGTGGAACGGTAAAAAATATATAAAGGACCAACACCAACCGAAGGCTAACCCGCGGATAAAATAATATGGATGGCAGTAGGAATATCGAGCATATCCCACATATCGGGTAGTCACAATATTCATTAACGCCATGCATAAAACTCAAGCTTATCCCACAGGCCGGGAAGTCTAGAGAGCCTATATAGGCGAAATGATGTTGGGAATCAGAATGCACAGCCCACAATCCGGGTGGTCATTTGATTCTTTTGCGTCATAACCAAAAACTCAAGCAAGTCCCACAGGTCGGGGAGTCATGAGGGCCTATACAGGTAGCCCTTGTCAATCCCTTATGTCAGAGGAGTCTGACATAAGGTTGCAGCCGCAGCCTCCGTAAACCTTCATCATGGTAAACTCAATGGGACAAACCTACGATGAGGGAAGGTCCAAGTGTTCAAAACATGACATAAATTGCGGAAATAAAGAGAACAAAATAGAATAGACACTAGTCTTGATTTTGAAGATGAGGGCCTCTCTGTCAAGTCTCTTGCCATCAAAAGTAACACTGTTACGCACAGTTCAGATATGGTAGACCGTGATTGCAAGGGCAACCCTTTTAGCCTTGGTCTGCCAATTCGTGCCACGCCCCTCCTTGACATCATCTTCCATCTTTCTAGGTGAAAATAGTATCTATTGTTTGCAATGTTAGTATTGCAGGATATAACCAAAATTTTAATTGATGTCAAATGTGGCACCCTAATCTCAGGTGAAGGAAAAGTATATGTAATGTGATTTATCAGCGGTTTTAGATTCTTATTCTGAAGCTAAGATAAAAATCCATGTCCATGCCTTAACCGGTAAATATAGACTTGTTGAAAACAACCTACAAATAAATACAATTTGGTCTACTTCACTTGAACAACTAAATATGTTATAGGCTAGTATATACCCCTCTGAAATCTCATCATTTTTCTCTCTTCAGATGACTGTGATCACTATAGAAAAATAATGTTGGAAAATTTACCTAGTGGGATTGAGTTTATCCCATCCTTAATGACTTGAACATATGGGGCCCGCATGTCAGAAATACGATTTCCACACACATGCATACGTCGTACAATGTCTAGCTAAATTTCACGAAGTAAAAGAGATGTTGGTACACATGTTAAAGTGTTCTTAAGTTAGGTAAGGATGGATAATTAATTGGCCAAATTAATGTGTCTCCCACCACGATATAAGAAAATAAGAAATGTGCAAAATACGAAAAATGGGGCGAAGTCACGATGGACCAGCGCCATGGCGCTGCCTGGCGCTACGGCGCCATGGCCCTGCAGTCAGGCGCCATGACGCCAAACTCCTGCGACTCAAGATTTTTCTGACAGGTCACGCCATCGCGCGCCAAAGGGCCATGGCACTCGTGTTTAGAAGAACGAAAAATCATCGAATCTTCTGATTTATGGACTAACTTGAAAGGCCAAAGATCACCCAACACTTGGCATGATCAAGGTGTCCTTTGGTGAAATCTAGGCACCCCATTCAAGGCATTCACATGGTATGTGAATGATCATTTTACAACTATAAAATGAGCATCAAATTTTCAGATTTAAATAATTCATTTCACAATACAAAAATCTGAAATTTGTTGAGAGTTCTTCTTCTATTTCTAGCAATCTTTTGTTCTTGTTTCTTCTGCAAGGGTTCTCAAGCATTTGGCTTGTATTTGAGAAAGTACTATCGTTTTATCTTGGGAGACTATTACCCATCTACCGTAAGCCATAATATACGTGGGTAATTTTGTCTTAAGGAAAGAGTGCTAACACTCGACTCGACAACATTACAATTAGCTTTCTTTGTTCATTTTTTCAGTTCTTCATTCCCGTTCACACCCACAAGTTTTTAACAACAATTTAAGACAAAATAATTATTACGAAGAATTGAAGATGGTGAATGAAAAGGAATAAGTCTCTGCTTCCAACAACGCCACATCCTCTGGCACTGCTACCGCCGCTGGTATCACTTTCGGTACCATTGGGACTACTATGATTCCTCCTAATTTCCAAGCCGAAAGACCCAAAAAGCTTGTTGGCACCAACTTCAAAAGATGGCAGGAAAAGATGTTATTTTATCTCACTGTACTAGGTATGACAAACTACTCATCTGAGGATACTCCTACTGTTGGAGATGATATGGACGCCAAACCGATAACACGCTTCGACGGGCGAGATACCAAAGCTCATGGTGGCACGATAATGAAATTGACCCACAGTCAAAATGAATACATGTCGAGAACTACATCCGAATTGTGCATGCGACCACTCTACACGGTATATTGCACTACAAATACCGCAAAGGAGTTATGGGATCTGTTGTCGAAGAAGTACAACACTCATGATGTGGGTGCTAAGAAGTTCATAGTCGGAAAGTTTCTGAAGTACCAAATGGTGAATGACAAATTAGTCATGTCACAGGTACAAGAGTTCTAATTGATTATCCATGATCTGGATCTAGAGGGGATGAAGCCAAATGAATCATTCTTGGTCGCTTCACTTATTAAGAAACTGCCTCCATCGTAGGGTGAGTTCACTAGTTATCTGAAACTCAAATCCAAGGAGATAAGTTTTGAAGAGCTGGGCATCAAGCTTCATATCCATGAAGACAACAAAAGGACCTTGATCAAAGGCAAGGCAACAACTGATGACAGGGCTAACTTGGTTGAGACCAAAAGAAACCCGAGTAAGAAACGCAAGTTTCTGAAAGATGAAAAGACTCCGGCCGTTGAGAAATTCAAAGGCAACTATCACCACTGTGGCAAAGCTGGCCACATGGTCAAAGACCATCGCCAGTTGAAGCGCGGACAACAGGAGAAGTCCAAAGGAAAGAAGAAGGCCAAAGCCAACATGGTTGAAGACAAGATCCTTAATGATCTCTATGAATACTTCTCGGTCGTCGTGCTAGAAGCAAATTTGGTGGAAAATCCAAAACAGTGGTGGTTGGATACGGGCGCAACCCGTCACATATGCTCCGACCGAAACACTTTCTCTGCCTATGCAATTGTTGACGGTAAGAAGCTATACATGGAAAACAATGTTACCTCATATGCGATTGGGAAAGGTATTGCAGTACTCAAGATGTCGTCTGGCAAAGACCTCAAGTTGAAGAACGTCATGCATGTTCCGGACATCCGGAAGAATTTAATTTCTGTTAATGTTCTAGTCCAGGTCGGATTTCGAGTTGTGTTAGAATCTGGTAAGTTTGTTATTACTAAGAATGGTGTGTTTGTTGGAAGGGTGTTCGCCTGTGAAGTCCTCTTCAAATTAAAACGCCATATATGTAATTCACAACATTAATGAAACCGCATCTTCTTATTTGCTTGAGTCGCCAAGTCTATGGCATCATAGACTGGGACACGTAAACTATTAGTCAATTAAACGATTGGTAAAGTTAGAGTTATTGTCGTCTGACACTGTAAACCCTCAATCCAAATGTGAGGTATGTGTAGAGGCAAAACATACCAAGTTGGCTTTCCGTTCCGTAGAACGAGATACCGCTCCTCTAGAACTTATACACACGAACATATGTGGTTTAAAGTTCGCTCAAAATAGAGGGGGAATAAGTACTTTGTGACTTTCATATATGATAGTACAAGGTACTGCTACCTTTACTTACTCAAAAGTAAGGACTAGGGATGTCAGTGGGGCCGGTAAATGCGGGTACCGCCCCGCATCCGCTCCAGTTGGGGCTTGTATGGGGATGGTTTGGTGGGTGGTGGGGGCGGGTATGGGTATCAAAAGTGCTACCCGCCATGGGTAGTGGGGCGGGGGTGAATTTCATATAAGACCCGCACCGTACCGCACCGTACCCCCCCTACCCGCACTGTACCCGCACCGCCTATTAATTTAATTAGGCTATTTACTAGTTTATTTGTCCATTTCTTGATTTAAAATGTGACTTCACTGACTTGGGCCATTCCCTTTTTAATAAATCAGTCGAGCGAGTCCAGGCCCAACTCAACTCAGCAAAAAGGAAAAGTAACCCTACATCTCATTACTCATATTCTCATTATAATCTTCGTCGCAGTAGCTAGTAGGGTGCCTTAAGCTAAAAAAAGCTCCAAACTAGTTGAGTCCTCTAAAGCAAATCGACGAATCTTCGTTTTGAGTTGACGGTGGGATGGATCTGGGGTTTAAATCTACGATCACATGAATTATTTTCAATGGTTTGTAAGTGAAGAGATGGCATCGTAGTGGTGGTCAGCCATGGTGGCTTCGCCGTCGGTGGAATTTCGAATTGATTATTTAGTCATATTATGTTTATATCATTTCAGGGAGAGGAATAAACAATGCAATGATAATGGAATAAATTTATTGTCACGACCCGATGGGCCGCGACCCGGAGTCCTAATTGGACACCATTACTGACTTGTCACACTTAATCCAATCGACGCCAAGATCAATAAAAAAATCGGCAGCATAACGATGCATCTATAACATATGCTCAAAGTAGGCAAGCCGACAAGGCTGCCTTACATAAGGGTGTATCTGTCTCCTATGGAGTCACAACTAACAAACATGTCATAACAGGCTAGCCGACAAGACTGCCACCAAATAGTATCACATGTACGCGGGAACACCCCAACACAGAATATAACATCATGACTAACTAAAACAAGTTTACATACGTTCAACCCACAATTGTCTACAGACCTCTAGGAGTACAATAATGACATATGAACGAACGTAGGTCCAAGATTAAAGATATGTACCAAACTGATTAAGCTCCGAATCAATGGAGCCCTCTCAAACAACTGAGTGGAAACTCTAGACTGGCGGATCACCAACCTGAGAACCTGTACATGTGGACATGAAACGCAACCCCCCGAGGAAAGGGGGGTCATTACGAAATAATGTACTGAGTATGTAAAACATATAGAACTGTAAAGCAGAGCATAACTGGCCAATAGATAACAAGAGGCATATAAGATTATCAGATACCAATCCCAACTGTACCATGGAAGACAGAGAATCAACCGTGCCTTACCAAAATGAGAGTCGACTGCGCCTTATGAAATGAGAGTCAATGTGCCTTATTAAATGAGAATCAAGTATACCTTTCAAAAATGGGATCACCTGCGTCATTTTTAAAAAGGGAATTCTACTGTACCTTTTCAAAGTATGAAAATCATGTCAAAATCAGGGACACCTGCCCATGGACTCGTTACGCACATCCTATTACATAAACATATATATCACCAATATCACAGAAGCATGCACGTGGAATACCACATCACCGTCAGCATGTACATGGTATGATGTATAATCAATATCAAAGGAGCATATCTGTGGAATTCCAACATCATTGTCGGCACGTCTATAGAGTCATGTCAAAATCATGAACTCATACCCTCAGAATATAATAGCACGGGACTCGAACCCGTCTAGGTACATATATATCATGGGACTCGAACCCAAGTAAGTATATATATCGTGGGACTCGAACCCACGTAAGTATATAGAATAATATAATGTCATGGGACTCGAACCCGCATCATGGAGAGCTAATACATGGAATAATAATAAACCGGGAGTTGAACCCGCTTAGGACTCGAACCCAAGTAATATAATAATAATAGCCGGGACTCGAACCCGGATCATACAATATATTGTCGGCCCGCTATGTAAGGGAATCGGTGAAGTGAAATACAACACTTGCACGAATAACTATCATGAGAAACCATATGCAAGAAGAGACCATCTTATTACTTTATTAGAAGGTATAGCTCGTCTTCTACTTTAGAAAGCCTAAGGCATCATTAAGTCATGAAAGATTAAGGATAGAAGGAATAACACACCTTCTACTCTAAAAAGCTCAACTTTACAACATACGTCCGTCGTATGTCCATTCTCTTATAACACCCGAGACACTAACACTTGTAGTCTCAACCACTTTCACTTTCCAACATCAAGCAACTTACAATGTAAAGCTAAGTTACTCATACTCATCAAATCAATTCACTTTCACCTATAGAATCATGTCACTTATCCTCCTTAATCAAGTAATTCCTTTCATATACAATAATGAATCTGATTTACGATAACAGATCCTAATTGCCTAGTTAAACCATTAAAAGTCGTTAGTAGTTTATATCTTTTATAACGATCTTATCAAATCAGCCGTGATCTAGAAATGTAAAACAATTTTGTCTTATCTTAGTTTCTATGCAGATGGAAGTCTAATCATTTCAATATAGTTGATTGTCGATACATTATTCACGTAATGCTGCAATGGCTTATTTTAACATGTTTATTAAAAATATACATTCTTATTTATTAAATCAGTTCCAGCGTTTAATACTTATTGGTTACTTTGAATTTGCAGAGTCAAATTGGCTTCAGTGCTTACTAAAGACTTTCAGGAATACCAACCTATTTCCTATGTGCCTTGATAAGGACTTAGGAATAACTTTAGACATGCTTTTAGCAAAGAATCAATAATATAAATACTCCTTAACTTCTAAGAGTAGAATAACTTATGGAATAACATCATAGTTATCTTCATACGCAGAACATGCCAAAAGAAAGAAAGAAAGAGTTGTCTTAACATACCTTTTAGTCGAACTAGCCAACTCAATATCAAGATACGTCCCGTCTCGTACATCAATCTATAATAAATGGTAACACGCCCGTTAATTCTACGATTTCTAGCGTAAGTTGTATCGAAAGACGACTTCCTTTTCTTTAGAAATTCGGGCAGCACTTTCTCTGTTTATGTGTGTATCCACAATTAACCAACAAGCCAACAATACCAATAACCAACCACCATTCCAAGGTGTAACCAAAACAATCTCAAATACTTCTTTTACGCCATAGTGTACATTCCTTCTCTTTTACACTTATACAATTCAACAACTTCAATAACCAAGACGATTACGTCTTATAAGCATAGAACACCTTTTCCATTTTAATTCTTTTAGGACATGTATTAGTGATTACCATAATGTGTACGTATATGCATAACACATATTTCCGTCACCATAATTTCACCAAAACAGCCCCTTAAATTACAATACAACATGTCCACTAATTTCCATACAAATTCGGCCAACAACATTACCAATTTCATATTTTCTTTCTTAACTTCTTATAATACAATTCATGTTGCAATAATTCCTTATGAACACTATAATCTAATTATCAAGATTTCTTCTTCAATTCTCACATGCAATTTGTGATAATGATAACAACACAACCATTGAACACAACAACTCTAAAATTGATAGAATTAGCTTCAAAATCGGTCCAACACATTTCAACAATCACATGCATGTTTTAATTCTAATTTTCTCTTAATATAATTTCATATCTTAACACAAGTTTATTTCCTTAATCTACAACAACATGCAACTACAATTATAGCATAGAAAAAAGAATTTTCATACCTTAATTTAACCCCCAAAACAGTCCCGATTTTTAGCCACTACTTTGTCAGCTGAACTTGTAACGTCCGTATTTATCTACTCAGATGTCCTATCGACGAGAAGTTTATTGAGTTGGAAACTAGACTCAACGAGGTTCATCTTAGGCTTTTGAAACACCTAAAAACTCCTAATATACTAGGAGATATACCCCTCCAAAGTTTTGACTAAAAATCTGCCAGCAAATCCCGATTTCTATCCAAATTTTCCCTAATTTTTGGCTTCTAATGCTTCACTTCTTCAACTCCAATTCAACATGCAACCATTCAATAATGTTAACCCATCATTCTAACATATTTTCCTTCCAAATTTCTTGTTCAAAACTTGAAGAAAACCCCCTCAAATTTTCGGTCCAGTGGATTGAAAAATACCCACTGTTTTGGGCTAAAGAAAATCTCCAATCTTGGCTTCAATTGAGTAGGATAATTAGTCTAAGAAGATGAAGTAATAAACTAAATTTTTGCTACAAAGTCACCAGGTCATGTCGGTGCTATGGGGGCTTTGTCGAGGATGAGGAACGACGAGAGCAATGTGAGTCAACTTGTGACTTTGCAATTCATATCTTCTGCCACCCTTGTGCTCTTTACTAGGAAGGTCGTGAACTTCTTCTCAGGATTCCTCATCCTAGGTTCAATGCCAAACCGGTCCTCTTTATGATGCCCCTGGGGACCAGACCAGGGGTCGCTAATAGCAACTACTGTGCCACTGATAACCATTTTCTACTTGGTTCTATTTGTTACAATGTTCTCTAATATTATACTTGGAACTTTTTTCCTTAATCGCTGGAAAGTTGACATGTAAAACTTGTCTATGTAGGTGATAATATGTAGTAATGTATCATAAAAAAGAGATGGATTTGCAATTTGTATGAAATCAGGATTAATCATACAAGAAGTTTGTGTTGATGAATCTGATCGACTTGTGTATTGTAAAAGAGATTTGAACTAGGTGCATGGTAGATTAGTTGAGGTACACGTTAACTGTCCCAGAAATTAGCCTTAAGGGGAGTGAAGATTAGTTATTTGTTTCTTTTAAGTTTTTAGAATAAGAATAAGGAATTACCTCTTTTATATTAGCGCAGCAACACAATTTTATTTTAAGCTGAGCATATACTTTAAAAGTAAAAGAACCATGAAGAAATATTTAACAAGTCCATTCAGGCGCACAACAATTGTTCTCTTTCAAGGAGTAGAAGGATGCAACCATAAAAACAACACTAACCATTAACCTTGCCAGAATTTTGGATATAACTTGAAGGTGAGGAAGAGCAATAGTTCCGGCAGAAGAGTTAATGGAAATGAGTAGCTTACAAGAAAACAACGTCGACTCACTACGAAAATGGTAAGATCTACCTATGATGATAGGAAATTGGTAACATTATAAAGTCCAACCATCTGTTGACTATGAAACCAGACATTCTATCAGAATGAACCATATGCCGGTGTGTCCAGGATATCTATTCACCAGGTGCTGAAACACCTTGCTTCACTCTCTCCCTCTTCAGTTTCTTCTTGGAGACAGGCTTCTTTTTCTTTGGAGGGAGAGTCTTCTGTGCATATATGTAAAGTAAATAATTCCCAACAAGGAACGCCAGTAAGAGCCCGCCAACACCAATTAAGACGATCAATCCTGGGTTGAATTCTTTAACTTTAACATCTTTGGCCATATTTTCTGCAGAATGAATATATAGAAAGTGTTAATTAATGTTAAACTAACACTGCAAAGTTCAGTGCAAAAATACAGGGAAAAAAGGTTCTACTAAGCCCAAAATGTGTAGAATGACAACAAGTAATGATTTGCCATTGAACTCCTACTGCAAAGTAAAGAGTACATATAAAAGGGAAAAAAGGTTCTACTAACCTCAAAATGGTGCAGCTAATGTCTTGGGAAAACAATGAAAAACAAATATCATGAAAATTGTTGAAGAATAAAAGGGAAGGCAATGGCTTCAGACTCTACAGTGAAAAGCAAGAATCCAGTGAAACAGTTCTTCCTATCTGCCTAAGCCGCAGTGTGACCAAAGTTACATGGTTTTAAGTTGCAACCTATGATTCATAAATAATAAAAAGAAAATAAAAATGACTTAGTAGACATGAAGAAACAATCAAGCAAGATGTCTACGTCAGATGCAATCATTAGAGATTGTTTGGTATGCGAACTAAATCATTCAGGGATTTTAATTCTAGAATTATAGTCCTGTGATTAATTTAGGGGAAATGACCCATATATACAACCCACACATCTAGTTTACAACCATGTAGGTATCGTATAGATAATGTATAGTTATATATAAATTGCTCAACTTTTTTTTGTAACTTTATATATACAATCTTATACACCATTATACATTACATATATATTCTTATACACTATATACAACAACAACAATATATCCGGTATAATCTCACAAGGTGGGGTCTGGAGAGAGTAGAGTGTACGCATATCTTGCCTCTTCCTTTTGACGGGTAGAAAAGTTATTTCTGATAGATCCCCGGCTCAAGTAGAAATGAAAATCAAAAGTAATCATAAGTAGTAATAGCAGTGATAAAATATGATAACAAAGTGAAAGAAATAAGCAGTTAATAGATCAAGAAGCAATCCGCAAAAGAAACAAAGCCACAACCAAAATACTAGATAAAACATGACAAAATATTTTAAAAAGAAAAAATAACAATACTGTAACTACCACCAAATCATACGACCATGAAGTGCAAGACACAATAACTAATAAAGTAAATCTAAAGACAAGAGCCTAAAGGAGTACTACGACGAGCAGCAATGCTCAACTACCAACTACCCTTCTATCCTGATTCGTGCCCTCCATGATCCCATATCTACGATCATGTCCTCGGTGAGTTATAACTGCGTAATGTCCTATCTAATCAACTCTCTCCAGTACTTCTTCAACCTACCTCTACGTCTCCTGAAACCATCCATAACTAATCGCGCACACCTCCGCACAGGGGCATCCGTGCATCTCCTCTTCACATGACTGAACCATCTCAACCTCGCTTCCCTCATCTTGTCCTCCACCGAGGCCACACCCACCTTGTCCAAGATATCTTCATTTTTAATTCTATCTCTCCTCGTATGTCCACACATTCACCGTAATATCCTCATTACGCCAGATTCATCTTCTGAATGTGAGAGGTCTTGACTGAACAACACTCTGCCCTATAAAACATAGTTGGTCTAACAATCACACTATAAAACTTTCCTTTAAGTTTTGGTGGCATCCTCTTATCACAAGACTCTGGATGTAAGTCTCAATTTCATCCACCATGCATCAATACGATTCTCTCTTTTGAATGACCTAGGTATCAAGCCTCACTTTCATGTAGTCCTCACGCGTATGCTTCACTAAACTTGCACATTAAGTATTCGATCTTGGTCCTACTCAACATGAACTCTTTAGATTCTAGGGTCTGTCTCGTCTCATCGATCAAAACATCATTCCTTTGCTGGCTTGAATTCCATCTCTTTTCTTCTTTGTTTGCGAGAGTCTATGTCATTCGCGAATAACATAAACCATGTAACCTCTACTTGAATGTGTCGCATCAAAACATTCATCACTAAGGCAAATAAAAATAGACTAAGAGCTGACCCCTGGTGCAACCCCATCATAAATGGGAAGTGCTCTGAGTGCCCTCCCACTATCCATACCCTAGTCTTTGCTCCATCATACATGTCCTTGATCTCTCTCGTGTATGCCATAGGTACACCACTAGTCTCCAAGCATCTCCATAGAACCTCCCCCGGGACTTTGCTGTATGTCTTTTCAAGGTCGATGAACACCATATGCAAGTCCTTTTTCCTCTTTCTATATAACTCCACTAGTCTTCGTACCAAATGAATGGCTTATGTAGTCGAGCGCTCCGACATGAGTTTAAATTAGTTCTTAGAGATAGACACACACCTCATTAACCTCATCTCGACCACTCTCTCCCGAACTTACATCATGTGGCTTTTTTACACACTATATATATAAAGTATAAATAATAAATATGCTTTGTATAACAATGTATTCGTTGGGGACTCAAATTTTAGATCAAGCCAAAAGTTCACTTTAGAAATAACCAAATCCACCAGCCCTATATCTTTTCCGTCTCTTTCCAACTCCGAAGTCTCCTCCCACCTCTGATTCTCCGGTGAAAATGGGGCTTTTCATTTTTAGAAAACTAATTTATTGACACGTGTGTTTTACGTGTGTCCCTTATCAATTTATACAGATTTTTAAAATAGTATAAATAATATTAAAACATGTAACTAATGAGTAATAATTCTTCTAATATTGCAAATATTCATATTGATTCTTATTAGGACATCTCAACAGTGAGCTTATCCTCACATTTTTAGGTGTATTTAATTAGATTCATATGTATTGTTTATCTAGAGAAAGGATAATACCAAGTATATTTTATCTCTTGGAGAGTTTGTATTCAACTACACTTTGTGTAGCATCCTGTATAAATAGTGGAAGAACTCCTCATGAAATACACACCGATTATATCAGCTTCATTAAACTTTTTCATGTTATCAGGCCCATACACGATCTGATGTGGGCTCCAGAAAAAAGGGGGACCGAATGTTCCCCGTACCAATAGGGGGTGAAAATGCCTTCGGTCAATGAAAGTGCACGCTCTAGATTGGATGATGGACTCTGGATAAAAAAAAATGTATGTATCTGAGTGTGATGGGGGGTGAAGAGAAATGTACCACATCGGTGTGGAATGATATTCCTGGACTCCTTATAAGGCTTGAGAAATCCTCCTTCCTTTGAGCTAGATTATGGGGCATGAGTTAGGCCCATTCTTCTTCCCTCTAAATTTCCGTCTCTTCTTAATTTCAACATGTTTCACCCTCATTTTTGTCTTGTGAAGGATCAGGCAACTGTATTGCGCAGGACTTTTGAGTATGGCCTTTATCATCTTCTTGTTGCCCAGTTACTCAACCAACCCTCTCCCTCAAATAAATCATAGGTGTTCCATGTATCCAAGAAATCATTTGATTTATGGCATAGTCATTTAAGTCACTCGTCTGTACGAGCAGCCAAGAGTATTATTAGGACTATTTCTTTACCAGTCACACTTCTAAGACTAATGTTTGTTTTTCTTGCCAATATGGCAAGAGTCACAAGTTGTCATTTTTAATTTCTAATTCTAGTGCTACTTGCCCTCTTGAATTGATCCACAATGATATTGGCATCCTGCTCCGCAGTTGGCTAGTAATAAATTTTGTTATTATGTTTCTTTCATTAATGACTTTAGCAAATTTGCATGGTTATTTCCTAGGAGTTCCAAAAATGAGGTTTATCACTACAAGAAAAAAGATGTTTTGGTGATGAAATGGTAGACACGCGAGACTAAATACTTACAATGACGGTTTAAAAATGTCATCTGAATGAGTGGATGATGATTTTTGTAAGTGTCATTGTAGCCACTGTCACAAATAGATGACGGTTTCACCAACTGTCATAACATATGTGAATGAGCATAAACCGTCACAGATTTGCTCGTTGACTTTGACTATATTTCGGCAATTGCTCATTGACTTTGACTATTTTCCACTTTTATACAAAAAAATCTCGGGTATTTAAAAATTATGGCGGTAAAATATTTGAATTTTATTAATTTGATATTTAATTTAATTAATTAATTTTTTAATTTTTCAATAATAGTTAAATTGGTGGAAAATAGCATATTGTAACTAAATGTAACTAATTAATCAAATCATTTTAATACACAATATTGAAACATTTACGAATTGTTTTACAAAACAAAAAGTTCCCAAATGTAACCAAAACAAAATATTCCCATAAACGGCCAAAGTACAAATATTATCCAACCATCATGAAGGTGGCACAACTTTTGTACTACAGACAATCTTTGAAAAATGATGGGCCCACTCAATCCGATCCTCATCAAGTTCATGCTGTGAAAATAATTCTTTTCCATTGTACTGTTAAACACAATAGAGATTAATTAAAATTTCTAATCATAATTAGGTCATTCTAATGTAACTACATTCAAATATAATTCAACAAGTTACATCAATTATAATACACAATAAAGGTCAATTAAAGTATATATATAGACAAGTACATAAACAAGAAATAATGTTAGATACTTACATTTTTTGCAGCAGAGATAAATTATTCATGAGGTCTTTAATGAAATGCAACATATAGTAACCACACTCGTCTTCATATTCAAGCTTTGGTATTGATAACAACATATCCTCAACAAGATCACTGCCTCAAACATTGCACAATGTATGAAGCATACAGGTCCCTACGATCAACAACCATGGAGATGAAATTATTAACTTAGGCTTTCTGGTAACACGAAAAGAATAAACAATCCCATAACATGAGAGAACAGAAAAACACTTACATGGAATACTTGATGACATCAACAACTGCTTCAGCAGGAAGGAAATCCTCCACAACTACCGACTTGTTCTCATTCTTTTTGTCTGTTGATAGAGTCAATGATGTATAGAAATAAATAGTAGAACATAACAAAGGTTGTCAAACATAACGATATGCATACATTATTTTACTCAAGTATATTCTTGACGGTTACAAGAAATTGAAACCCATTGGGGAAGGAAGCATATGAAGCCAGAATCTCCATCCGCATCCAGTAGGCTCGGAAACCTACTAGGATGAATATGGAGAATTCTCTTCTCTATTTAACTAATAATTACACGACCAAATGAAATATCAGAGGATACAGTCTTCAAAAAAGCGACGAATTTCAGCAAGACGGAGGAGGAAGCTCATTGATGTCTATGTAGTGGCGAAACTCGGGATCATTAGCACACACCACTATTATCTTGTCATCTTTCTCACCTTGTAACAACCTTGTAACAGAGAAAAACATCAATCAATTATTTCATATGTTTCATTGTTCCCTTTGGCAGTTTTCTATCAAATGCAGATGAGAAGTTATCATTCTCATTAAAGTTGACAAAGGGCAAACTTATCAATGATATTTTATGACTCAAGTATTATTGAGCTCTCCAGCTTCAAAATAAGTACGCAATATAACTTAAGGAAACAAAAAAAATTAAAACATTATAAGCAATTCCCCCCAGCAATTTTCACCATGTCCTAAGTACATGTGGCAGAAAGTTCATATTTATTGAATAACATTACCTGATCAATCATATGCATCAATCCAATTGCACGAGCATGAAGAAAAGTACTAGGTAGCACACATTCATATACAACATACAAGATGGATGTAAGAGTAACATGGACAGGTTAGATGTTTGTATTTTCATTGATTATGATCTAAGTGAATTTGCGAAATATCTAACTTGAAATTCTAAATTGCTTATTCATGCTATGTATGTTCTAACATATTATCCCAACTTTCATTCATGATTTTGAGGCAACACTCTATAGCTACTTGATCCATTTCATAGAGTATTTGTTTTTGTTTAGTGCTTTACTCGAGGGCGAGTAAAGTGTAATTTTGGGGGTGTTTGTTGAGTGTATTTTATACACTCTTTTGAGTCCATTTTAGTTAGTATTTTACTATTTTATTTTGCGTTTAGTATAGTGTTAGGTATGTTTTTCTTTCGTTTATGTCACATCGGTTATAAATGAGAAGATACTACTTTTGAGGATGTAATTGCACAAGAAGCCTAAGAAGTTCCGGGAAGCACAAAAGAAATCTGACAAAATCCGGACGAAAACTGGTAAATCACGTCACCGGCACCGCGGCGCCAGCCAGCAGGGCCATGGCGCCGGAACTCCTGGGAGCCGCAGTACCTTTGGCGCCGCGGCGCCGAGGCGGAATTTATGATTTTTGGGCCGAATTTTGACAGGGTTAAAAGGTTCCGAAATGCAATTTTTCTCAGCTATAAAATCCCTAAACCCTTTCATTATCAGATATCATACTTTGGAGAGGAGAACGACGGCTACAAGCTACACAATTGGAGATTCTCGTTCAAGTTCTTTTTCTTTCCTTTATTTTAATTTCAGTTTATGTTGGATTGTAAATTAGTTCTTGACATGACAATGTTTAGGAGCTAATTACTTTAGTAGGGTTTTTCGTCAAATCTTCTTGAAACTCTTTCATATAGTTAATGCATTGTTATTGATTTCTTCTTCAATTATATTAAGATCTATTCAATAGTGTTTTGATTGCTTGATAATTAACTGATCACTAATTGTCATCACTTATATGATTTTGAATCGAGATCCAAAAGGGGAGATTTGAATATGCTGTAGTTGTCTAGACATTGGTTAAAATCGTGGACGAAAGTACCCCGATACTTGTGTAGTATTTAAGGTTATTGTTCTTAATCCTCCTGTGTGGTAAAATCTATCATAGAAATATAAAAGATTTTTGCATAAGGTTGAGTTTTTATATGTCCTAACCGGAATATAAGACAGATTAGTTAACCTACTATCTTAATAAGAAGAAGAATCATTAGCATTGCATTAACAAGTGCAAGAGTGGATAGTTGAGGAGATTGGAAGCCCTATTTTCTTCATAGCTGTTTTAAACCAACGTATTATCATTCTTGGTTTAAATTTCTGCACTTTACTTAGTTATAATTCTTAGTTTAAAAACCAAACAAAATAACGGTTACAAAATAGATACCATAGAATAGATAATCGGTACTTGATAAACCAGTCTCTGTGGACGATAACTCGATCTTACAGATCTTTATTACTTGAACGATACATACACTTGCGTAAGCATCTAGAAATATCGCAACAATAGTTTGCAAGATGCCATGCTTGCATGGTCAATGATCTATTCAGTGTACTTCTTTTGACACATAAATAGGCTGCCAGAATGTCGAGTGATAGAGATGCCCAAGAAATAACTCAAGAGGTATAGATCATTTATAACAAACTTAGAGAAAATGAGAGACATAATGGATCGGCAGAGAACATCAAATGTTGTGGTGAGGATGATGTCATCAACATATAATAATAGGTAAGTCATGTATGTACCCTTGTTGTAGATGAACATGAAATGATCAGATCTGTTGTGTAAAAAACTGATAGAGGATATATAATCGGTGAACCGCTAGCACCATGCTCGAAGAGCCTATTTTAGTCTATAGAGCAATTTCCGCAATAGACACACATAATCCTGATGAATAGGATCCTTGAAACTCATAGACTGATGCACATATATTAATTTATGAAGATCCCCATGTAAGAATGCGTTCTTGACATCAAGGTGATGAATGGGCCAAGACTTGGATAGAACAATGCTAGGGATGACCCGAATGTTTGCGGGCTTTACGGCCTAGCTAAACGTTTCATAACAGTCCACTTCCACATGTTGAGACATGCCATCACCTACAAGATGAGCCTTGTACCTCTCAAAAGAACCATCAAATTTCTTTTTATGTTTTAAAATGAGCATAGAACAAATAATGTTAGCATCAGGTAGACGGGGTACTAGGTCCCACATCGTATTATAAATAAGAACATTATATTTGTCAATCCTTATGCTTTCTCATTTGGGTCGGACAAGGCATCTTTCAAATTTTGACGGATAAAGGAAGGGACAATTGAAACGAATAGGTTATACAATCGTTTATGTTTATGAATTCTGTGCATGTTCTATAGTTCGAGAGCGTGCCTCAGGACGCAATATAGGAGGGGTGTGTGTGCCGTGGGACTTTTAGGAAGAGGATGAAGGGCAGGGGTTGCGGGACCAACTGGCTGATGCATAGTTTTACAAGAGGTGGCTGTGGAATCACCCTGAGGCAGGTTGTTCTGGGCCACTATCGACAAAATTAGCTGGGCAGTATGTCCTAGACTGTCCGAGGTGGGGCGGTTGTCGGGGTTTGGGACAACAAACTATATAAATGATGAATTAGAAGAAAAGGGTTCAGGCCATCATCTAAGAAGGTATATGAATGCTGAAGTGGCGAGTTTAGAGAGGCAAAGCAGAATTGAGACTCATCAAATAGGATATGGCGTGAAATAATAATTTTACGGCTTGATAAGTCATAACACGAATGTGATTAGCGGGGTAACCCAAAATTACACACGGGAAGACCAGGGTTGGAGTTTGTGAGTGGTTGGATGGATAGGATAACAGAGACATCCAAAGATATGCAAGTTTTGGTAGGAGGGGTTCCTACAAAATAGAACTTGAGTGAGCGACCGTTGAGCTAGAGACTTATTTGAGATTATGTTTAGGAGATAAATGGTCATGGCTAGTGTGTAATGATAGAATTAACGGGGAATTGAGGCGTGAACAAGTAGAGCATGCATTAAGTTGTTTATGGTTCGAATTTTCCGTTCGGCCTTACCATTTTGGGAGGAGGTGTGAGGGCAAGAAAAATGAATGGGAAGACCGTTATTGGAGCAAAACTGTTTGAATTGATTATTATTGAATTCCATGCCATTGTCACATTAAAAACATTCAATGCTCTTTTCAAATTATATTTTTACGAGAGCACTAAATGAGAAAAAAATGAGGTAGACCTGGGATTTATTGCCAATTGGAAATGTCCATAGAAAGTTAGAATAATCGTACAAAAAAAATATAATATCGATGGTGAGCCATACTTAAAATATGGAACGTCCACAAATCACTATGTATGATATCGAAAGATAGTAAAGTACAATTTGTGGATGCAAAAATAATAATTTAACATGTTTCTCATAAATACAGGATTCACATATAGTATTCCTAGAAATACGGTTGCAATTAATAAAATTATTTTTCTAATGGAGCGTAAGATAGAATCTCCCAAATGTCCTAATCTAGGGTGACATAAGGAAGTTGAAGGAGCAACAAATGTTGATGGAACTGAGGCTGTATTATTGACGGCATTTAAAATATGGTAGGAATCTTCGATGATGTCATATCTCATTATTCGTCTCTCTGTAATAAAATACTTCACAGAAAAATTAAAAGGATCAAAGTCAAGGGAAACAATATTATCAGTTGGGAAACATTTCATAAAGATTAGATTCTTAATGAGTTTAGAAGCATGAAGGACATTTTTAAGATTAGTGATGGATGTGGTGGGGATAAGGATGAATGACCAAAATCGCGAATGGGAATGCCTTGTCCACTACCAATAATAATATTCCGATATAAATTACTCAAATTAGAATAAGATGAGAGAGTACATTATGATGTCGTCATGTGAGATGTGGCGTCTGTGTGCATATACTAATTTTCATCTGGAGCGTTGAGTGACATTGTGTTCATAGCTACCTCAATGTTAGTTGTTGCATAAGTTAAGGGCGGGTGGGGGGCTGTGCTATGTAGTCCTATTGGGGACGTGAGCCGAGTATGCTAAGATGGACATGTCAGTTTTTAGGTGGAGTCCACGAGGATGTCGAATATGTGCTAGAAGGAGATGGCCATGATGGTAGGGCCCATACGGCCTATGATAGAGGATGCTGCCACTGTGACGATCGCTGATGGTTGTTTCTCACCGGAAGAGACTACCCCTTCCCGCCGCCATTGTTACCGAAATTCCATCTGTTGTGGCCCTTGCTGGACTGACTGCTTGGGCAGTTGTTGCATGTGGATGCGGGCTATTGTGGGTCCTCGGGCTGGCAGTTCTGGTTGCCAGAGTTAGGGGACCTTCTGTCGGCAGAGGTTCCTATGATAATATTGAGGACGGCGTCGACAATGTTGGCCTGAGTGGTGCTGCGCGTAGGTTTCCAAAAAAATTAGCTTCAAACGGGCCTCATCAAATGGAGGTAACAACATGCATTGCTGAAGAATGGTGGCAACACCGTCATATAATTCGTTCAAGCCTGCAATAAGTTGCATGATCAATCGCTGATTAGTGACTGGTGCGCTGACATTGGAGAGTTGGTCGACAAACATCTTGAGTTCTTGACAATATGCAGAAACATTTGAAAAATCGTCCTGATGAACGTCCTTGAACTAATTTTCATGATATAACACTCGTTGAGTTTTGTTGTCGTGGAAAATACTTTTCAAATGTTTCCACGTTTGGCGGGCAGTGGTGTTGGTATCAATGATGATGTGCAACATATCATTAGATATTGTGTCATAAATCTACTAGAGGACGGTTGTGTCCAAACGAGACTAGAGTGTATCATCAGATGTCAAAGCCGAGGGCAGGTTTGTGGACTTTGGTGTAGGAGATATGATGTGGTCGATAACTTCGTAAACACAATAATGAATCTTAAAAAGCTCCGCCCACATGGAGTATTGACCCTTTTCCATCTCAATTGTGATAAGGATGATGTTTTTGATGTTGTTTACTTCAAGTTCAGTATGAAATTTGGTTTTGTCAGCCATGGAAGATGAAATTTAGGAGGAGAAGGGAGAGATAATGGCTGAAAACAATACTAGGGTTCCATAGGGGTGGCAGCCGAGAGCTATGGTCGGTGGCGGTGGAGGTAATTTTAGGCTACTGATACCATAAAGGAATATGTTTCTTGATTGTGTTCATCAATATTGTACAATATATATAGTATTACAAAAATATGTAAACTAGGTAACTAATCAACCTAATTACAATAGAAAATAAAATTCTACTCAAAATAGGAGACCTAATTACAATAGGGATACAATTCTACCTAAAATAAGCGATATACAATTAATGAAATATTCAGAAAATATTCTATTATAATACAAAGCTCATTTAGTGTCAAAGGGATTTAGCCAAGAGTCTAGAGTGGACATCATGATACATTCAATCCGGTGATGAAGCGTACAACAATTCGAGTGGTTTTGTCTCTAGCTTTGTCAAAAGGGTGGTCGCTACGGCAACTCAACGTCAAAAATGTATTTCTACATAGGCAACTACATGAAGAGGTATACATGTATCAACCCTCTAAATTTACTGATCCAAAATATTCAAACAATGTGTGCAAGCTTCACAAATCTCTTTATGGCCTTAAATAAGCACATCAGGCATGGTTTGAGAAGGTCAACTCAAAATGCTTGAACTCAATTTTTTGCCTTCTAAATCTGATACGTCTTTGTTTATCCGCAATTTTAAAGGTCACATTATAATTATCTTGGTCTATTTATATGATCTTATTATTACAGGAAGTTCTAATGAGTTCATTGCAAGTCTTGTTCTTCAACTGTCTAATGCCTTTGCTACAATGGATCTTGGTAAGCTACACTACTTTCTTGGTGTTGCGGTACATTATCAGGCCACTAGATTGACCCTTAATCAATCCAAATATATTAGAGAACTCCTCGCTTATGCCAATATGGATGGTGTGAAGCAATTGCCACACCTATGGTAACATGACTTCAATTGTCTCAACATGGGAGTTCACCATTTTTTGATCCGTCATTGTATCGCAGCTTGATAGGAGCTCTTCGATATATAACCATCACGCGTCCAGATGTGTCGTATACTGTGAATAAATTATGTCAACTCATGAATAAACCTATGAAATCTTATTTCATTGCCATGAAGTGCTTGTTGCGTATTTAAAGGCTATCATAGACCTCGGCTTGCACTTGCGCTCAACTAGCTCCTTAGCCCTTCAAGCCTTCTCAGATGCGGACTGAGATGGCTGCCTAGATGATCGGCGATCTAGCAATGATTATTGTATTTTTATTGGACCCAACTTAGTGTCTTGGAGCTCAAAGAAGCAGTGAGTGGTTGTACGATCCAGTAGGTAGGCTGAATATCAGACCTTAGCTGCGGCTACTGCTGAAGTTACCTGGATGTAGTATTTTCTTCAAAAGCTTCGTGTCTCTATTCCTCAAGATCCCACACTATAGTGTGATAATATGTCAGCGACCTATCTCACTTCCAGTCCTATTTTTCATGCACGAACCAAGCATATTGAATTGAATTTTCATTTTGTCTAAAGATAAGGTGGCCTTTAAAGACCTGGACGTCGCTACATCAATTCATTGGATCAGTTAGCAGACATCTTCAACAAGAGCCTTCCTTCCCGTCGGTTTCATATCCTCTGTTCCAAGCTTACAGTTGCACAATCACTGCTCAGCTTGCGGGGGAATGCTAGGACATCTCAATAGTGAGCTAATCCTCACATTTGTTTAGATGTATTTAATTAGAAATCATATGTATTGTTTATCTAGAGGAAGGATAATACTAAGTATAGTTTATCTCTCGGAGAGTTTGCACTCAAGTACACTTTGTGTAGCATCCTGTATATATAGAGGAAGAACTCCTCCATGAACTACATCGATTTTATCAGCTTTATTAAACCTTTTCAATTTTAAACCTATAAAAATGACTTTTCTTCATTACCTCTTTTTTTATTTACTCCTTCTCTTCCAATTTATGTGGCACTATTTTCTTTTTGGTATGTCTCAATATGAATGTCACATTTTTATATTTAGAAACAATTTAACTTTATGCGATGATTTACAGTCATACATTTATATGACTTATTTTGAAACACATATTTTAAAAGTTTTTTTTTTTCTTAAACTCTGTGCCAAGTCAAATAGTGTCACATAAATTGAGACAGATAGGGTACCATTTCTTTTACTGTTTAGACTTTTTAAATGTTAATATATGCAATTGATTGCTAAAATTTCTTCTAAAAGCAAATCTTCCATAATATGACATGTGCAACTTTAAGAGTTCTTTCCTGTTAATTGACAAATATGAAGTCGAGCATCATATAATATGAGGTAATATAAACTTGAAGAAATATCGAAATAAAACAAACTCTTGAAATTGAAAAAAATAATCTCTTTTCCAACATAGCGTCTTCGTGTAATTTTCTTGTTTTCATATGTGCGCGTAGGGGGAATGGCATAATAGGCTCTTGAAAACAAAAATCAAGAGAGTCAGACACCGGTATCTTAATATATCAACATCAATTCAGAAATGAAAATAATATAATATGCATATAAATTTCAAACAACACTTAATACTGTTATTTTTTGTACCATGTACTCTGGATAAGAACTCATTTAACAATTTAAATAAAAAATTATAAATTATATCCAATAGTTTAACAAAAAATTGATATCATAGTACATGTTACCCTATAAATATAAGCTCTTAAACAGGAAAGAAAAAAGAATACATGGCCAGGTAGTATAATCAATTCATACCTCCAGTGATTAAAGTGATTGATCCTCATGGGGAAGTATTTAGATAAGAAGTAAGGTATGACTGGAAGCCTCAATACTGCTATGTCTGTTGCCAGATAGGGAACTTGTGTCAATCTCCTCCTCCAAAAAGGTTGTTGAGAGACTGAGGTGCCAAAGAGAGACAATGGTAAACAAACTGCTGTAACAAAAAAAGGGCATGATCAGCAGAGGGCTGCTCAAAGGAAAGGACATGAGAAGCAAGCACAATTATGACAGTCCAAAGATGGGTATGAACAAGAGAAGTAGCATGTGGCTAATAATGATACAGTAGAGGCTGAAACTGGTATAGAAGAAGGAGAATGAAAGAAATCAATTGGAAATATTAGAGCCTCACCAACTACAAGAGATGATACATAAACTTTTAATGGTTTCAATCCCTTGGTGAGGATGCATTACAGCGGATGATACATGCTACTTTCAACAAAGCTGATATGGGTCAAAGTAGTAGAGGGTGAATGATTCGTAGTGCTACACCCCCCTACATATCCAAATGCATTGCAACATGGAATGTTAGGGGGTTCAATATGATCTTTAAGCATAAAGTATATTTGAAGGTCAAGAATAAAGAACATTTTGATATTATTGGTATCGTTGAACATAGAGTGAGTATGAAGAATGCTAGTAGTATAATAAAGAGACTGCCTTTAGGTGGGAATGGAAACACAATTACAATAATGTTTGGTAGATGTGGATTTGGTTGCTATGGAATTCTGTAACTGTCAATGTTAATGCATTGCATACAGATGATCAATTTATCCATTGCATGGCTGAAAAGACTAATGGATGCCTTAAGGTTGAGTATACTGATGCGTATTGTCACAACCTAAATCGGAGGATCGCGACGGGCACCCGGATCCTCCCCCTGCGGGTACCCCAAATCACACTTTCAACGTCTAACAACAAATAAACACGTACTAAGACGAAAAGACCATGAAAACCCTTAACCAGAAAACCGACCTATACATATATACATATATACATACACACACCAAGGCATACAAGGCCATACAAACTACTATACACAGGACACCTGTGTACAAGCCTCTAAAGAGTATACAACATCAACAGATCGGAACAAGGCACCGCCATACCCATATAGACACGCAAAAATGTATCATACCAAAATTAGACGACACTCCATAAAGATAAGAGTGCTTACAAAAATCCGCTGAAATCCACAACCTATTCACATGTACCGTCGCCTTGCCTATGCAAACTCAAGGCATGAAATGCAAAGATCCCCGATAAAGGGACGCCAAGATAACTAATGTCTCGAGTATGTCGCATATATAATAAAGATACAGGATATAACAATAACTGAAACAAAATAGTAGACCAACAGTAAACGCATCTGAGGGTCCTAATACATTTGCCTAAATATTATGCGAATGCGGTCTACATATAATTCTTGGCCACACAAGGGTATCTTTCTTCCCATAATCGCCACTGTGGGAATCACATCATATTGGCCACACAAGGGCATCACATCACATCATCACATCATATTGGCCTATTTGAACACTTTTGTGATAGTCTATACCAGCTGCAGGTGGTGTGCGTATATAACACCATTACTTTTCCCCATGTCCCCTATATATATATATATACACACACACACACACACACACACACACATATATATATATTAAAATTATTTTGCAGTGTCAAAAGTATTTTAAATTGCAAATAAATAATATGAAGAGGGGACAAAATTGGGTGTCAACAAGCTTTCCAAAGGAATCAGAGTCAAGAGCCAACAAGCCACTCGAGCTCATCCATACTGACGTGTGTGGTCCGCTCAAGCCTAGCTCTCTCGGTAACAGTAACTATTTTCTTCTCTTCATTGATGATTTTTTAAGAAAAACCTCAGTATATTTCTTGAACACAAGTCAGAAGTTTTTGAAGTTTTCAAGAAGTTCAAAGCTACAGTGAAGAGAGAAAGCGGTAGAAAGATCAAAGCCATGAGATCCGACCGAGGTGGAGAATTTACTTTCAGGGAGTTTCAAGAACTCTGTGAAGCAAATAGAATTTGTCGACCAATGACATTTCCTAGATCCCCCATCAAAATGGTATGGTAGAAAGATACCTTAGTGAAAACAGTTCGTAAAGTTTTACCTTCTCGAGTTTCAGTCAAGCCGAGGTAAAAACTTTAAACTACGATAACTCTTAAACCGTAAATGGGATTTATCCCTGTAAAGTCTCAAACTGACGAGAACAGAGAAATCTAGAACATTTATTAAGTACAAACTTTCAGATTCTTTACCTATTTGTACAGTATTTACGTTATACATTCTGCCATTCCAGATTTTGGTTGATCCGAGGAAAAAACTTTAAACAGTGATAACTATCAAACCGTTAGTCGGATTTATCCCCGTAAAGTCTCAATATGACCGTAACATAAAGATGTACAACTCTATAAAACTTCATCCAATTCTAACATGTAAAATCCAGCATAACAGATTATAATTGCACAATCCAAACTAGTTATTAAACAATCATAATTTCATGCTCATTCTTTCAGTATCCGGATTATATTATAACATGTATTGTAACTTAAAAATAAAAGATTTTACTAAGAATTTTGAGTGAGAAAACTCACATTTTTTTGCTTCGTACTGCAAGTGAATTTTCAAACTCCAACCAATCCTCTCCCTTTTTGCTCTTGGTATTTTTTGATTTCTTTGTTCTTTGTATTTTTTTTATTCTTTGTGCTAAGTTATTTATTTTGTGCTATGTAGGATATATATGGAGGTGTGTGTATGTAACTTATGGGAGGTGGAAAGACAAGGGGTTGAGGGAGATGAGAAAGGGAAGGGGAATGAGTTTTATATTAAGGTCGTAACACATGCACATAGACATGCAACTGCACACACATGAAGCACAACATAATACATTTTATTACCTTACTCAAACAGGAATGGATATTTGACTTTTATCGCGTCTTCGTCTTCCCAGGTTGCTTCTTTTGTAGAATAATTTCTCCATAGGACTTTCACGGAAATAATATCTTTATTCATAAGACACTTAATCTATCTTTCATTATTTCTATCAGAATTTATTCAT
The DNA here is from genome assembly GCA_029844215.1 of Przewalskia tangutica. Lineage (NCBI taxonomy): Eukaryota > Viridiplantae > Streptophyta > Magnoliopsida > Solanales > Solanaceae > Przewalskia > Przewalskia tangutica. The sequence goes on from CM056722.1 coordinate 135,933,053, forward strand.
ATTGAAGCTCTTCGTTCAGGACTATATCTTGGTGTCGAATGACGTGACTCGGATCGTACAAGTATTTTCTTAACATTGACACATGGAATACCGGATGCACCGCTTCAAATTCTTGTGGAAGGACTAATTCGTAAGCCACATTCCCCACTCTTCGTAAGATCTCATATGGTCCAATAAATCTTAGGCTCAACTTCCCTTTCTTGCCAAATCGCATCACTCCCTTCATTGGAGAGACTTTTAAAAAACACTTTCTCCCCTATTCGAGATATCTTTTGCGATGATCTGCATAAGATTTATGGCGGCTATGAGCTGTTTTGATTCGCTCCCGAATTATCTGCACTTTGTCATTTGCTTCTTGAATGGCTTCGGGCTCGAACAATTGCGTCTCACCCACTTCGACCCATCTAAGTGGAGACTAATTTTCTCTCATACAAGGCTTCGAATGGAGACATTTGTATGCTCGAATGAAAACTGTTGTTGTAGGTAAACTCAATTAGACATAGATGGTCCAACCAATTGGCCCAAAAGTACATCACACAAGACCACAATATGTCCTCTAATGTTTTAATTTTTCATTCAGCTTGTCCACCTGTTTGTGGATGGAAAGCCGTGCTCAACTTAACCTTTGCCCCAAGGCCCTGTTGAAAAATTTGCCAAAAGTATGAGGTGAACTGGGAACCTCTATCCGAAATAATTTGTAATGAAATCCCATGTAACCTCACTATTTCTTTCAAATAAATTTGTGCATACTGCAGTGCCCGATATGTAGTCTTGACTAGTAGGAAATGAGCTGACTTTGTAAGACGATCTACAATCACCCAGATAGAATTATACCCTTCACGAGTTTTCGATAGACCAGTCACAAAATTCATATGAATCGCCTCCCATTTCCATATGGGAACACGGTTTTTTGGTGTTCAACTTTCACTTGTTGACACGTAAGACACCTTCCGACAAACTCTGCAACGTCTTTCTTCATTACGTCCCATCAGTAATTTGCCTTGAGGTCTTGATACATTTTTGTTGACCCTGACTGAATGGAATACCTTGTGTTGTGACCCTTATCTAAGATCTTCCTTCTTATATCCCTTACCTTAGGAACACATAACCTACCATTATACCGAAGGGTACCGTCATTTTCTCCTAATGTAAACTGTGAAGGTTTCCCTGTTGAATCCTCTCTCAAAACTTAACAAACTTTGTATCCTCAAACTGACTTTCTTTTATTTCTGAAGCTAAGGCAGACTGGGAGGTATCGTGCACCGCCACCCTGCCTTCACCGATCTCGGTTAAACTAACCCTGAGGTTTCCCAATTTCTGTACCTCACAAATAATACCTCTCTTTTGTATTGTCAAGTGGGACAAACTGCCCATTGACCTCCTACTGAGTGTGTCAGCCACAACATTAGCTTTTCCAGGATGGTAAAGAATTCTAAGGTCATAATCCTTAAGCAACTCTAACTATCTTCTTTGTCGGAGATTTAAATCCTTTTGTGTGGTTATGTATTGTAAACTCTTATGATCTGTAAATATATCTACATGCACCTCATACAAATAATGTCTCCATATTCGTAAGGCAAACACCATTGCGGCCAATTCCAAGTCATGAGTTGGATAATTCTTCTCATGTATCTTCAATTGTCAAGATGCATACACAATCACTTTCCAAAATGCATCAAGACACATCCTAACCCAACCCTAGAGGCATCACAATAGACTGTGAACCCTTCTTGTCTCGATGGTAATGTTAGAACTGGTGTAGTTGTCAATAATTCCTTTACTTTCTGAAACTCACTTCACATGCTTCTGACCACTGGTACTTAACCGATTTCTAAGTCAATCGGGACAAGTGAGCAGCAAGACTAGAGAAACCTTCTACAAATCTTCTATAATACCCAGCCAAATCCAAGAAACTTCTAACTTCTGTTGGAGTGGTAGGTCTTGGCCAGTTCTTCACAGCTTCTATCTTTTGAGGGTCTACCATAATTTCATCCTTTGACACAACATGACCCAACAAGACTACCTTTTCCAACCAAAATTCACACTTTGAAAAAGCATACAATTCAACACTCTTGCTGTAAATTAGAATATCATCGATGAATACAATCATGAACAAATCTAAAAATAGTTTAAAGATTTTGTTCATGAGATCCATAAAAGCTGCTGGGGCATTGGTTAACCCGAAAGACATGACCAAGAACTCATAATGACCATATCAGGTTCTAAAGGTTGTTTTGGATATATCATCCGGATTTATTTTCAGCTGATGATATCCCAAACGGAGGTCAATCTTGGAAAAATAGCTAGCTCCATGAAGTTGGTCAAAAAGATCATTGATTCTTGGTAACGGGTATTGGTTCTTGATCATTACCTTATTGAGTTGTTGATAATCGATGCACATTCAGAGCGATTCGTCTTTCTTCTTCATAAAAAGGACTGATGCACCCCATGGGGAAACACTAGGTCTTATAAAGCCTTTATCCATAAGATCCTTCAACTGTTCTTTTAACTATCTCAATTCAGTTGGGGCCATTCATTATGGAGGAATAGAAATGGGTCTTGTACCCATAATTAATTCTATAGTTGTATGCTCTTTATTTTGCGATAAGTAGCACGCCATAGTAGACGTTGTGGTTTGAATTACAGCCATCAATTATTTTTGCTGTCTTTTTGCATCCATTGTTGACACTTAACTTTTGCTGTTGCAGAGGAAGCTGATATTGAAGTACACCCACAAATATAGGCTGGGACTTTGGAGGCCTGTAATGAGCCTGTGAAAGCATAATTAACTCATTTTGTTGGTGGTCCTTTTCTGAAGAAAAACTCTGTTATGATGCTCATGCTTTGTACTTCTTATCCTTGAATATTCCCCCGGCAAAGAAAAGGGACAGTCATTCGACTTAGCAGAAAGTTATATGATGCTCATGCTTTCTGACTTTCTGTTAGGAACTGTGTTTGAAGTAAAGTGTGAATTAGGGATTTGCATTACATCATTAACGAATGCCTTCTTTATTTTCAATTCTATCGAGAATGTCAATTGATTAGTTATGTAAAGCTCGATATGTAAAAGGTAGCTTTAGAATAAAAGTAGATAATATAACATTGGGATATAACAGGAAAATATGGACTATGCCTTTGTTTCTAAAAATATTGCAAAAATTAAAAACTTCTCTTCAATGACGTTTGGTTGAACAAAAATTTCTGAAAAATCTCTTCACCTGCTTTTGAAACAGACGCCACGATCTCTTTTTTCTTTAGGAAATCTTGTAATATGATGTTAAAAGTCTGATGTCCGACTCACCAAATTAGTCGATAGAGGAAAGGAGCTATACTTGCACGAAGAGTTAATATGACCAAAGTAGTAACAACGTAGATGTAATAACTCTATTCCGCAAGTGAAGCTCAGAATGGCCCCTTTTCTAAACTTCTTGTTTCCTAGAGTACAACACCAAAATCATGCCTGCTCCCTGTGGCATGTAATCGTAGTACCTTTTCCTAGCTACTTAAGAGCACCTACAAATATCGTGAGCTCTTTACAAAATCCATAGTAGTTGTTACATTTCTGCACAATAAGCACCACTATTTGCCAAAAGATTCAAGATGATTTTGCTTGTTTAAGGCAGTTCCTCCGTGATTCCAAATCCACAAACTCGATCCGCAATGGTGCAAGAAGAAAATAGTTATTAAATGATCACTTTCTAGTATCGATATCATTGTTTTCTCTCAACTCATCCGACTTGACATCTTTTTTTGCATTACCCTTTTTGGCCTGAGAATATCCGAGGATAAGAAAGCACACTCATTAGTTTACATGTTAAATCTACAAGCAAGACTTTTGTATAGGCACTTTACATCAAATGCAGACTAAGCTAACATTCTTGACTGCAGAAAGCTTGGTTGTCGCATGGTAAAGTTCCTGTCTATAAAGAGGAAAACAATTCTCATGTAGAAAGATAATGTCATGGTCCAAGAATTGTTTAAGTGCCTAATAAATCATGCTTCTTTTCAGCCATTTGTGCATGCTCGCTCTATTTCGAGGAAGAAGCACACTACCAACATATTTGTACGTAAAAACGGAAGAGGAAAAGTTAAAATATGAGATTTGAATAGTTAGGGATGGAAATCTCCGCCACTCCTCTAAAATTGCCTGGCTGATTATTGAGCTGACAAGAGTATCTAAAGTGAATGCCGACTTTGCAAGGATAAAAGGGTAGAATGAGAACCGCTTGAGATGCCACAAGATAGACCAATGAGCGTAAAAGTTAAAAGAAATTGTGTGAACCTACCATCAATTTAAAGGCGACATACAATGTCATACATGAGTGTCTAAAACACTTGTAAATTTAAAAAACACATAATCATGATAACAAAAAGTATACGATGTACAATTGTACTGCAACAATATTTTGATTCTCCCCCATCAATGTTGAGCTAAGTTCATAGTAACTCCTCAGATACACTATCATTTTTTACCCCATATTGATAGCAAATGTGCTTAGAATTTCATTCTTCCGTGTTTTGATATTTTCTTCCACTGTTTCCACCAAGGAGTGAATATTAGCAGATGAAGTTTAACAAGTTTTTAACAGATAATGATCACTCTCAAGGAAGTTAAGCTCCAAATCATGCAATTTTTTTATTTTCTAATTCATTTGTACATGTATCAGCCAAGCCAAACCCGTTCAAGTTGCTCTATGCATTTGCAATGCAGATGTAACACCCTATTTTCAACCGGAGTCGGAAACGGGATTACTGCTACATGGTTGGATTCCTAGAATGTATTTTAAGGAGTCGCCACCTAATTATTATAGTGAATTAGGACACTAAAAGTGTAGCATAAAATACTACGAATGATCTCCATTTTTAAGGTCTGCGAAACTATGTGAGATTCTAGGTAAGAGTTCTTTATTATCCTAAAGGGAAGGGGTTAGGCATCCTAAAGGATCCGCTAACTTGCGGTTATCCGTTCAAACTTAGGTTTAATATTATTGTGCTAACGTGTAATCCTTTATAAATGTTAAATAAAAGACATTGCAAGTTTTTAATAACAAAAGACGCATTCTTGACAACATAAAAGAGTTGTAAGACTTGTTTATAAAAATACATGTATATGTAAAAATATGCATTTATTTTTATTTGTAAAATACTTATGTTTTGGCAATTGAAAGTAAAGAGAAAAACAATTTTATTTATAATACCAAGAGACGATTTTTTTGTGAAAGTTTATTTTTTAGCAAATTAGGTAAAAGTAAAACCTTATTTTTTCCTATGATTAATCATACAAATAAAAGGTGACCAAATTGTTTTGAAAGCTTAGACATGTATAACGAGCCTAAAATAATCTAGCGTTGGGTTTCCGATTTTATAACTACTCTTTAAATTGTTAATCTAGCCTAACTATTCTAAGCATTTTCAATAATCGTATAAGGTTAGTTAACAAAAATACAAATAAAAGTAAAGTGACAGAGTTAAAGAAAGGAGATAAAATGGCTAGGGCAGGTGAAGATATTATCCTGCCCTATTAGTTTCGAAGGTCCCGAGATTGGAGGATGCAAGGAATGTGGAATACAGATGTGGATCTCGTCGCGAGTCTCGTAATGAGACTCTTTGTTGCTTTCCGATGTATTTCATGTAAAACAAAGAAAAGAAAAGGATTAGTATCGGAATACGAAAATAAGATGAAAATCTAAATAGCATTCTAAATAACGAATGTTTCCACTGACCACTATTCGTCATCATTTTAATCTTTAATGTGCAAACTTGTTATTAAATTAACATAAAAGACCTACCTCTAAACAGGTTTTTTATAAAACATTAGCATTACTAGCACCCAACTTAAGGAAAGTTGACCTAATGGGGAAATAAAGTGATGTTGCACTAATTATGGAGACAATTTTACACTTAGACGGTATGGCAAGCATGTAATCAATTCAACAGTATAAGACACAGACATAAATGACTAGACAACCACTTGCGTAAAATATTTTAAACTATGCAAGGGCCATCTAGACCAAGACGATCGTAATCATATTTATATTGCATCTAGACACAATAACCTTTTTAGGATAAGGCTCCACAACACATTATAAGTAAAATAACTACATATAATAGTTAACAACAACTACAGTAATGAGCCGATTGAAAGAACTTAGTCAAGCTAGGCAAGTTTCACATCTTTAACCTATAGCTAAACAAACAAGGATCTAAGAGACCCGAACATACACAAAACTTTCCCATTAATCATGATGTCTATCAGACAAGTACTAAAATAACATGTATATCACACGACTCTAAATATAGACCTAATATAACATACTTAAGCATCAACATTAAACTAAACAGTGTGTCCTAAGGCATTTAACCAATCGTAATCCTCAGAACATACTAGAAACCTAGTTAATACAATATCATAGTTTCTACTATAAATCTTAAAACAACGGGCATATTACACAATCCTAAGTGTGAACTCAACACATCTTTTTTAAGCATTAACAAATAATAGACTAACAAACAACCATTTATTTTAATCAACAGTAGGCATTATGATATAATCAAACTAATTCACATCTTAAACCTTCTAACAGACACTAATTAACGTCATATCATATAGTCGAACATCAATCTAATAGCCTAAGGACAATATTGCTACACATTATTTAACTGAAACACACTAACATACTTGTACATTAAGCACAACCATTATCTCCTTACTTAATTAGCAGCAAAAATATATAAAAACACAAAGGAAGTAAAAGGATTGAGGTGAGTTTGAGTTTACTGGCACAATAGATATGTGATTAAACAGGTTCCCCAATTTAACATGAAAGCATTTTTTTTACACCTATCAGTCAATAATAGTGAATAAATTCCACATGAAATCAGATTACTACGAGCAAACCAGAGACAAATTATACAACCTTTAAGGAGCTTCCCCTGTTTAAATTATCTTAGACTAACGTAATGAATACTTAATCTAACTAAACAGGTTAATGAACATTCTAGTAAGTAAACAAACAGTGGCTAAAACTCATTTTAAACATGCCGAAAATACTAACGTTGTTTAGACATGATTAACAATCCTTCCAATAAGCTTCGACAATCATAACAGTAAGCATTAACAACACATAATAAGACCATATACTGGATATCTCACACCAAACACCCAACAAAGAGCTTAACATGTTTATCGGTTATAATCAAGATATGCTAGCATTTAAATTTAATAATCATAATCCAATAATCTTGCTGTTTTTATTTAAATAAACGTAAACCATATCTAATCACGCTTAATAGTCACACTAGTTAAACACGAATAAACATCTAACTTAACCCAATATGTTCAAAATTAATTTAATGATTCAAATAACCAACCAACACGTCTGAATAAATACATAACACAAATTGCAATAGGCTAGTTAAATGGAAAAATTAAAAGGGGAAGAGGTTACCTTCTCCGAGTGACGAACCGAAGCGCTGTCTCGACTCGTTGATTCCGCTCGGACAGTATACGTGTGTGCGACTAACGCGAGGAAAGACTTAGTGTTTTTTTTTTTTTTTTTTTGAATCAATACTAGGAAAAAAGATTTTGAGATCTGCTTTTAGGAGTAAAGAATCGATTTTTTTTTCGTAAAAGGATCCTAAACACAACCTGCAGAGGTCGATTTATAGCCAAGATATTGGTCTCCACAGCCTTCTTCAAGAAGCTTGATTTCGAAATTCAAATTCAAATGACAGGGAAAGTATTAGTGACATTTTGACAAAACCGAGGTGATGAAAGAGTGAAAAATCCCCCTCTTTCAGTCTGATTTAGGGGAAGAAAACGTTGGGACAGAGATGTGGGTTTGTTCCTCCGACTAAACTTTGAACGACTTTAAATTGTGTTTTATCCATTGAATCGAAGAGAGGAAGGTCCAAAGAAACCGCGCACCTTCACATTCCTCGATTCGGTGGTTAAACGAACTCTCATGGTTCAGAGCGATTCAGAAAAATGGAGACGGGACTGCAGGTGCTGGGTTTGGTTTATGTGATGGGATGGCGGGAGGGGTATGGTTTGTCCGGCGGGTAAAGGGGAGGTGTGGCGGTGGACCGTGGTTCGTCGATGGGAGGGTAGGGTTCTTCGATTTTTGTGGTACGTTGGGAGAGGATTAAAGAAATGGTGGGGTGTTTGGATGATGGGTGTTTAAAGGACGATTTGGCCGTGTCGGACGGGAATTGGACCGGGCGTTTGATTAGGAAAAGAAGGGTGGGCTGGACGAAAAATGAATGGGGGTTTAGTGGGATGTTTGGGCCACGGGTAGCTTAATTTGTTTGGGCTGATTAGTTTTGGGCTGAGAGATGGACGAAAATGTCTGGCTTTGGTTTAGTTTGGGTATTGAAGAAAAGGGGTTGGCGGTTTCGATGGCAATTGAAATGTGGGAATGAATTAAAAGTGGGCTCAATCTGAGGAAAAAGAAAAATATGTGTTGTGGGTAGATTTAGTTATTTAATTTAGGGAATGAGAATTGGGTAAAAATATGTGTTTTATTGTTGGGAGATTAATAGATAATTAGTCCAAATCTCCCAATTAATTAAAATATGCTTCCTTCAACTTAATTAATTTAAAAAATGCACACGCATAAAACACGATACAAAAGATTTAATACATGTATTAAATTTTGAATATAATATTCATAAAAATGATTAATTTAGTAATCAAGAACATATTAAGAGGAAATCGATCATCAATAATTTGACGATTTAGATATTAAAATTGTTTTGCTTATATTTTAATTATAAAAATGTAATACTCGATATTGTAAAATTATGCGATAATTAGTGAAGAATATTAAAACTACTTATTTTTCGATGATTTTCAAGACTGAGAAGCATAGTAAAATTAATTGGAGATAAAAGGACGATCTAAATGAAATGTTCAGTAAAGATGGGACAAAATTGGGTGTCAACAGCTTGTCCCTCTTTGACTGAAGACGATGAAAGAGTTTTTGGACAAAGACGTTGACTCGTAGCCAATTTTGTCTTACTCGTCAAAAATCAGGAAATGCAAGGGCAAAAGGAAATTTTCAGGAAGAAAGGGGATCTTTGATGCTAGGAACTTGAGCGTAAAGCTGATGCTGATTCAATATTTGTCCCAGTGTCGAATTATGATGACACTGGGTTGCTTGTGATGCTAGAAAATTAAGGCGGGCAGACGTAGATTCAAAATTTTGTCCCAGTGTCGAATTATGATGACACCGGTTCTCGCGACGCTAGAAAATTAAAACCAAAGCGGAAGCAGATTTAAAATTTGTCCCAGTGTCGAATTATGATGACACTGGGTACTGTGTCGCGGGATGCGGGAAAATTAAGGCAGGGCGGATGCGAATTCAAAATTTTGTCCCAGTGTCGAATTATGATGACACTGGGTTCTGTGACGCTAGAAAATTAAAACCAAAGCGGAAGCAGATTTAAAATTTGTCCCAGTGTCGAATTATGATGACACTGGCTTCTGTGATAATAGAAAAAAACTAAACCAAGGATAACACGGATTTAAAATTTATTCCAGTGTCGAATTATGATGACACTGGGGTCATTGGTGTTGCAAGATGCTGGGGGAGAGCGAATCGACGTTCGAGGTACAAATTGCTTCGGTTCGCCGTAAGAGGTAGTTCCACGTTGTGCTCTAGTTCCTGTATGCTAAGACTTAAACAAACGGTTAGTGCATAACTGCTAAGGCAAAATGATAACGCATGAATTTATAAGCAATGTAACTGTGCGAGTAGAAAATGCTATCCTACAAAAATGCGACGCAGTACGCAAATGTTGTGATTTCCTCGCACGCACGTGTTGCGATTGTGAACGCGGATATGTTGTCTTTGCTGCAATTGCCCCTGTAGACTAAAGCTCAAGAAAGAGTTAGTGCATAACTGCTAAGACAGAATAATAAAGCATGAATGAGAAAAAATGCAATTTTGAGAATAGAGAAGTCGTCCCTGCGTAGATGTGATATGCTGATGATGGCGTCGTTTGGTGTCGTTTTCGAACTTGTCGTCGTTTTCGGACTTGTCGTCGTTTCGGACTTGTCGTCGCCGACTTGTCGCCGGACTTGGCGTCGTTTCGGACTTGGCGTCGTTTCGGACTTGGCGTCGCTTTCGGACTTGGCGTCGTTTCGACTTGGCGTCGTTTTGGACTAAGCGTCATTTTGGCGTCGTTTCGGACTTGGCGTCGTTTGGACTTGGCGTCGTTTCTGACTGGCGTCGTTTTGACTTTGGCGTCGTTTGGACTTTGGCGTCGTTTGGACTTACGTCGTTTTCGGACTTGGCGTCGTTTTCGGACTTGGCGTCGTTTTCGGACTTGGCGTCGTTTTCGGACTTTGGCGTCGTTTTCGGACTTGGCGTCGTTTTCGGACTTGGCGTCGCTTGGCGTCGTTTGACTTTGGCGTCGTTTGGACTTTACGTCGTTTCGGACTTGGCGTCGTTTCGGACTTGGCGCCGTTTGGACTTGGCGTCGTTTGGACTTGGCGTCGCTTTCCGGACTTGGCGTCGTTTCGGACTTTGGCGTCGTTTTGGACTTATTCTCCCCGTAGAATAATGCTCGCAAGCTAAGCTTGAGAAAAGTTAGTGTATAATCACAAAGCAGAATGATAAATATGAGAAATGCAATTTTATGGGTAGAGATGTCGTCCCTGATATATGAATGCTGAGATGTTGTTGTAATGCATTTTTTGTGAACCGTACGGATTGTCATGATGTCTTTGTTGTGTGTTTGTGCACTGCATGGATTGCAATTTGACTCTAGCCTGAGCTGATGTGTTAGACTTAGTTGTGGATTTTGAACTTTGATTGTTGATCGTCGATGTCCCTTTCGCTTCATTGCGTTCTTTCGCCTCGCTAATCTGAAGAAACCTTTGCCGTATTTTCTCGCTATTGCACTTTCTCGCTTCATTACTATGAAAAGACTGCGCCAAAGAAAATTTGTGAGTTTTGGGGGTCGATTCGTATTTGACTTCGCCTTGTCCGCTCGATATCCGCGTGCGGCTGTTTGGACTTGCAATCCATGCAGTTTCCTACATTGTCCCGTTTTGAAAAGCGGTGTCGGGCTAAAGTGTGTCTCAATGTAGCCAGACATGCGTTATGTGTATTCTTGTTATTTTGAACGGCGGAAAGTTTCCTAATGGTGACCGGCCGATTTAGGCCGTCACGTATCCCCACGAGGAATCAGTCATGACGTAGTTCATTACAAGCAAATTTTGGGGTGAAATTAAAATTTCTAAATGTGGGACCGAGGCCGATATGGCCGCCTACGTATCCGCCAAGGGAATCAGGTCGAACGTAGTTCATTTAAGCAAAACAAAAGAAAACATTATTAAAGCTTAAATATGAGTTTTTAAATTATTCTGCTAAACTAAATCGCTTTTCTTATCCAGGCTCTAGGCGGACCAAGACAAGGGTGCAAATCCACCAATACGCCTTCATGCTCGTGGATGGCCGGGTCTTCATGCTCGCTATCGCACCTTCTTTTCGCTTCGCGCGCACGCTTGGATAAACGATCGATTCGAGGTGGAATGGGCATGGCGCAGGAGTGTATTCCTCATCTAAGGTTATCAGGTGCACATTGACGTGGCCGTGGTTTGGCAAGGGGTTATCATGCACATTTGGGCGGACTTTCACCGGATTACCCTTCTCCGATCAACGCCGATTCTCGTCACGAGCGGCAACCTTCGTCATGTCCCGGCTATCGGAGTGATATGCGCAGCGTTTGTTCTCATCATACCATCTTGGGATAGGGTCGAATCCTTCCCGAATTGGATCGAGCTGCGCAACCTTCCATATATTCGGGGTATGGGTTCAGCTAGTGGGGTGCGAACTTTGGGTGGTTTTCCTTCAAAATTCGTGTGTGGTCTGGGTGCATTGGGTGCTCTATTTTGTTGGCGGGTTTGATGGGTGGATCTACGGCGGCGTGATAAAAGGTTGATTCAGCGGGCGTTCTAGCCAGGAACACCTCTCTTCCTTTCGGGTTCATCAGACTATCATTGTGGGAGGCCTCCTCCATCTGAATGACTCCCTCTTTGATTAGCTCCTCTATTTTGTCCTTGAGCGTATAGCAATTTTCGATGTCGTGCCCCTCAACACCGGAGTGGTATGCACAATGTTTGGTTTTATCATGCCCTCGGGAAGTAGGCCTGGGGATATTTTGGGGGATTGGCTGGAGTATTCCTGCGGCTTTCAGCTCCTCATACACTTGGGTTATGGGTTTGGTTAAAGGTGTATAGGTTCTGGTTGGTTTTCTCTTAGCACCTATGCGGGGTTTGAAGGTGTTTAGTGAACGGGCATCTGGCTGTGGCGTATGCACAGATGGGTATCGTAAGGGGTTGTCGTATGCATTGCAAAAGTGGGTTTGTGGTGGCCTTTGGTTTGTGTTTGGCTGGAGTGTGGTAGGCATTTGTGTGGGATATACGGTGCATCAGATATTGGCTGAATGGGATATGTGGTAAGAGGGTATTGGTAACAATTTGGAGAATTTTGACTGTTTTGGTTATTTGCAGTGACGAGTACTTCAGTGATATTTCTTAGCCTTTTGATTTCGGCCTGCAGGGTTGCCATTTGTTGCGGTAATCGGCGAGCCGCCAGGATCTATCTTGCCTTTCTCTCGAGACCCTGCTGCCTATAGGAACCAAGACAGGTTCCAACTCGTTCCGCTCAGATGCCCTTGAATCAGTCATGTCGCTGGACCGTGCCTTTGATCTTGTGAGATATCGATGTTCTGCCATTGTTTAGTCAAATACAAACCGACCTTTGGGGGAGATGATAAATCCTTTAGATAACATGTAGCAAACTGCGTTAGTGTAAAGCACCTGATTTAGCGAAAGTGCAAATAGCTTTTAGTAAGTATATGTTGCACATAAATTGTTATATTGCAAGCGAGTCCTAGCATGCGTGGGGACCCTTTTATGCCAGAGGTAGGCCTAAACGTCACATATGCGAGGTCATGATGGATTTGTCCAAGCCGTCCAACTGTAATGCTTTTGTTGGAAATGGCGACCAAATGACGGTGCACTTTTCCCAATTTCCGCATGTCATAATTAGGCTTGGATTTGTCTATCATTGTCACGCTACACATAATATGTTGGTTGGTCGTTGGGTTGAGAAACCCGTTGACAAGTTTGGTGTCTTCCTAACTGTGGCGTCGATACCAAGGACCGACCCACCTAAGGTAAATGCATGCATGCCTTAAAATAAAGGGTGGTATAGCTCATCACGAAGTTTCTAAGATTTGGCTTTACTAGACGCAAGGTTTCCGAGCGGACAACTCGAGTGAGAAGGCTACGCGGCTGATCAGACGAACCGATCTAACTCCGCGCAGGCGCCAACTCTCTTAAAACTTGGACATTTGAAGAAATTTGCGGGTGCGCAAGACACCAACGCTGAGCGTGAGTGTGATAGTGTTAATTTTCCGTAATGGAGGAAATATGAGCGGAATGTCAATTTAGGAAAAACATTAACATATAGCAATTTAAGACAGCATGCAAATATTCATATGTAAAGAAGAACAGTTTAGACAAAGTAAAAATAAAAGCAAATAAGTATAAAACACAAAAGAAGCAATTTAAGTAAATAAAGAAAAAATAAAGCACAAAAATTAATCTAAGTCTGTTATGGTTAAGAACCTAGTCATCCCCAGCGGAGTCGCCATGCTGTAACACCCTATTTTCAACCGGAGTCGGAAACGGGATTACTGCTACATGGTTGGATTCCTAGAATGTATTTTAAGGAGTCACCACCTAATTATTATAGTGAATTAGGATACTAAAAGTGTAGCATAAAATACTACGAATGATCTCCATTTTTAAGGTCTGCGAAACTATGTGAGATTCTAGGTAAGGGTTCTTTATTATCCTAAAGGGAAGGGGTTAGACATCCTAAAGGATCCGCTAACTTGCGGTTATCCGTTCAAACTTAGGTTTAATATTATTGTGCTAACGTGTAATCCTTTATAAATGTTAAATAAAAGACGTTGCAAGTTTTTAATAACAAAAGACGCATTCTTGACAACATAAAAGAGTTGTAAGACTTGTTTATAAAAATACATGTATATGTAAAAATATGCATTTATTTTTATTTGTAAAATACTTATGTTTTGGCAATTGAAAGTAAAGAGAAAAACAATTTTATTTATAATACCAAGAGACGATTTTTTTGTGAAAGTTTATTTTTTAGCAAATTAGGTAAAAGTAAAACCTTATTTTTTCCTATGATTAATCATACAAATAAAAGGTGACCAAATTGTTTTGAAAGCTTAGACATGTATAACGAGCCTAAAATAATCTAGCGTTGGGTTTCCGATTTTATAACTACCCCCTTTTAAATTGTTAATCTAGGCCTAACTATTCTAAGCATTTTCAATAATCGTATAAGGTTAGTTAACAAAAATACAAATAAAAGTAAAGTGACAGAGTTAAAGAAAGGAGATAAAATGGCTAGGGCAGGTGAAGATATTATCCTGCCCTATTAGTTTCGAAGGTCCCGAGATTGGAGGATGCAAGGAATGTGGAATACAGATGTGGATCTCGTCGCGAGTCTCGTAATGAGACTCTTTGTTGCTTTCCGATGTATTTCATGTAAAACAAAGAAAAGAAAAGGATTAGTATCGGAATACGAAAATAAGATGAAAATCTAAATAGCATTCTAAATAACGAATGTTTCCACTGACCACTATTCGTCATCATTTTAATCTTTAATGTGCAAACTTGTTATTAAATTAACATAAAAGACCTACCTCTAAACAGGTTTTTTATAAAACATTAGTATTACTAGCACCCAACTTAAGGAAAGTTGACCTAATGGGGAAATAAAGTGATGTTGCACTAATTATGGAGACAATTTTACACTTAGACGAGAAGGGCAAGCATGTAATCAATTCAACAGGTATAAGACACAGACATAAATGACTAGACAACCACTTGCAGAAAATATTTTAAACTATGCAAGGGCCATCTAGACCAAGACGCATCAGAATCATATTTATATTGCATCTAGACACAATAACCTTTTTAGGATAAGGCTCCACAACACATTATAAGTAAAATAACTACATATAATAGTTAACAACAACTACAGTAATGAGCCGATTGAAAGAACTTAGTCAAGCTAGGCAAGTTTCACATCTTTAACCTATAGCTAAACAAACAAGGATCTAAGAGACCCGAACATACACAAAACTTTCCCATTAATCATGATGTCTATCAGACAAGTACTAAAATAACATGTATATCACACGACTCTAAATATAGACCTAATATAACATACTTAAGCATCAACATTAAACTAAACAGGCAGGTGTCCTAAGGCATTTAACCAATCAGAATCCCTTGTAACATACTAGAAACCTAGTTAATACAATATCATAGTTTCTACTATAAATCTTAAAACAACTGCATATCACACAATCCTAAGTGTGAACTCAACACATCTTTTTAAGCATTAACAAATAATAGACTAACAAACAACCATTTATTTTAATCAACGAGGCATTATGATATAATCAAACTAATTCACATCTTAAACCTTCTAATGCATACTAATTAACGCTATATCATATAGTCGAACATCAATCTAATAGCCTAAGGACAACATTGCTACACATTATTTAATCAAACACACTAACATACTTGTACATTAAGCACAACCATTATCTCCTTACTTAATTAGCAAAGAAAATATATAAAAACACAAAGGAAGTAAAAGGATTGAGGTGAGTTTGAGTTTATCGCACAATAGATATGTGATTAAACAGTTCCCCAATTTAACATGAAAGCATTTTTTTACACCTATCACCAATAATAGTGAATAAATTCCACATGAAATCGACACTACGAGCAAACCAGAGACAAATTATACAACCTTTATGAGCTTCCTGCTTAAATTATCTTAGACTAACGTAATGAATACTTAATCTAACTAAACAGTTAATGAACATTCTAGTAAATAAACAAACGATGGCTAAAACTCATTTTAAACATGCCAAAATACTAACGTTGTTTAGACATGAACAATCCTTCCAATAAGCTTCACAATCATAACAAGAAGCATTAACAACACATAATAAGACCATATATCGATATCTCACACCAAACACCCAACAAGAGCTTAACATGTTTATCGGTTATAATCAAGATATGCTAGCATTTAAATTTAATAATCATAATCACCAATAATCTTGCCTGTTTTTATTTAAATAAACGTAAACCATATCTAATCACGTTTAATAGTCACACTAGTTAAACACGAATAAACATCTAACTTAACCCAATATGTTCAAAATTAATTTAACAGATTCAAATAACCAACCAACACGTCTGAATAAATACATAACACAAATTGCAATAGGCTAGTTAAATGGAAAAATTAAAAGGGGAAGAGGTTACCTTCTCCGAGTGACGAACCGAAGCGCTGTCTCGACTCGTTGATTCCGCTCGGACAGTATACGTGTGTGCGACTAAAGCGAGGAAAGACTTAGTGTTTTCGGATTTTTTTTTTTTTTTTTTGAATCAATACTAGGAAAAAAAGATTTTGAGATCTGTTTTTAGGAGTAAAGAATCGATTTTTTTTTTCAGAAAAGGGGATCCTAAACACAACCCAGAGAGGTCGTATTTATAGCCAAGATATGGGTCTCCACAGCTTCTTCAAGAAGCTTGATTTCGAAATTCAAATTCAAATGACAGGGAAAGTATTAGTGACGTTTTTTGACAAAACCGAGGTGATGAAAGAGTGAAAAATCCCCCTCTTTCAGTCTGATTTAGGGGAAGAAAACGTTGGGACAGAGATGTGGGTTTGTTCCTCTGGACTAAACTTTGAACGACTTTAAATTGTGTTTTATCCATTGAATCGAAGAGAGGAAGGTCCAGCAAACCGCCAGACCTTCATGCATTCCTCGATTCAGTGGTTAAAACGAACTCTCATGGTTCAGAGCGATTCAGAAAAATGGAGACGGGACTGCAGGTGATGGGTTTGGTTTATGTGATGGGATGGCGGTAGTGGTATGGTTTGTCCGGCGGGTAAGCGGACCTGGTTCGTCGACGGTAGGTTCTTCGATTTTTGTGGTATGTTGGGGAGAGGGATTAAAGAAATGGGCTGGGGGTGTTTGGATGATGGGTGTTTAAAGGACGATTGGGCCGGGTCGGACGGGAATTGGACCGGGCGGTTGATTAGGAAAAGGAGGGTGGGCTGGACGAAAAATGAATGGGGGTTTAATGGGATGTTTGGGCCGCGGGTAGCTTAATTTGTTTGGGCTGATTAGTTTTGGGCTGAGAGATGGACGAAAATGTCTGGCTTTGGTTTAGTTTGGGTATTGAAGAAAAGGGGTCACGGTTTCACGGCAATTGGGCCGGGGAATGAATTAAAATTGGGCTCAATCTGAGGAAAAAAAAAAATATGTGTTGTGGGTAGATTTAGTTATTTAATTTAGGGAATGAGAATTGGGTAAAAATATGTGTTTTATTGTTGGGAGATTAATAGATAATTAGTCCAAATCTCCCAATTAATTAAAATATGCTTCCTTCAACTTAATTAATTTAAAAAATGCACACGCATAAAACACGATACAAAAGATTTAATACATGTATTAAATTTTGAATATAATATTCATAAAAATGATTAATTTAGTAATTGAAGAACATATTAAGAGGAAATCGATCATCAATACTGACGACGAGATATTAAAATTGTTTTGCTTATATTTTAATTATAAAAATGTAATACTCGATATTGTAAAATTATGCGATAATTAGTGAAGAATATTAAAACTACTTATTTTTCGACGATTTTCAAGACTGAGAAGCATAGTAAAATTAATTGTAGATAAAAGGACGATCTAAATGAAATGTTCAGTAAAGATGGGACAAAATTGGGTGTCAACAGCTTGTCCCTCTTTGACTGAAGACGATGAAAGAGTTTTTGGACAAAGACGTTGACTCGTAGCCAATTTTGTCTTACTCGTCAAAAATCAGGAAATGCAAGGGCAAAAGGAAATTTTCAGGAAGAAAGGGGATCTCTGATGCTAGGAACTTGAGCGTAAAGCTGATGCTGATTCAATATTTGTCCCAGTGTCGAATTATGATGACACTGGGTTGCTTGTGATGCTAGAAAATTAAGGCGGGCAGACGTAGATTCAAAATTTTGTCCCAGTGTCGAATTATGATGACACTGGGTTCTGTGACGCTAGAAAATTAAAACCAAAGCGGAAGCAGATTTAAAATTTGTCCCAGTGTCGAATTATGATGACACTGGGTACTGTGTCGCGGGATGCGGGAAAATTAAGGCAGGGCGGATGCGAATTCAAAATTTTGTCCCAGTGTCGAATTATGATGACACTGGGTTCTGTGACGCTAGAAAATTAAAACCAAAGCGGAAACAGATTTAAAATTTGTCCCAGTGTCGAATTATGATGACACTGGCTTCTGTGATAATAGAAAAAAACTAAACCAAGGATAACACGGATTTAAAATTTATTCCAGTGTCGAATTATGATGACACTGGGGTCATTGGTGTTGCAAGATGCTGGGGGAGAGCGGATCGACGTTCGAGGTACAAATTGCTTCGTCACAGAAGAGGTAGTTCCACGCCAGGTGCTCTAGTTCCTGTATGCTAAGACTTAAACAAACGGTTAGTGCATAACTGTTAAGGCAAAATGATAACGCATGAATTTATAAGCAATGTAACTGTGCGAGTAGAAAATGCTATCCTACGAAAATGCGATGCCAGCTGCAAATGTTGTGATTTCTCCCTTGCACAGACGTGTTGCGATTGTGAACGCGGATATGTTGTCTTTGCTGCAATTGCCCCTGTAGACTAAAGCTCAAGAAAGAGTTAGTGCATAACTGCTAAGACAGAATAATAAAGCATGAATGAGAAAAAATGCAATTTTGAGAATAGAGAAGTCGTCCCTGCGTAGATGTGATATGCTGATGATGGCGTCGTTTGGTGTCGTTTTCGGACTTGTCGTCGTTTTCGGACTTGTCGTCGTTTTCGGACTTGTCGTCGTTTTCGGACTTGGCGTCGTTTTCGGACTTGGCGTCGTTTTCGGACTTGGCGTCGTTTTCGGACTTGGCGTCGTTTTCGGACTTGGCGTCGTTTTCGGACTTTGGCGTCGTTTTCGGACTTTGGCGTCGTTTTCGGACTTTGGCGTCGTTTTCGGACTTTGGCGTCGTTTTCGACCTTTGGCGTCGTTTAGGACTTTGGCGTCGTTTTAGGACATGGCGTCGTTTTGGACTTGGCGTCGTTTTCGGACTTAGCGTCGTTTTCGGACTTGTCGTCATTTTCGGACTTGGCGTCGTTTTCGGACTTGGCGTCGTTTTCGGACTTGGCGTCGTTTTCGGACTTGGCGTCGTTTTCGGACTTGGCGTCGTTTTCGGACTGGGCGTCGTTTTCGGACTGGGCGTCGTTTTCGGACTTTGGCGTCGTTTTCGGACTTTGGCGTCGTTTTCGGACTTTGGCGTCGTTTTCGGACTTTGGCGTCGTTTTCGGACTTGGCGTCGTTTTCGGACTTGGCGTCGTTTTCGGACTTGGCGTCGTTTTCGGACTTTGGCGTCGTTTTCGGACTTGTTGCTGCTGCTCCTGTAGAATAAATGCTCCTGCAAGCTAAGCTTGAGAAAATGTTAGTGTATAACTGTCAAAACAGAATGATAAATATATGAGAAATGCAATTTTATGGGTAGAGATGTCGTCCCTGATATATGAATGCTGAGATGTTGTTGTAATGCATTTTTTGTGAACCGTACGGATTGTCATGATGTCTTTGTTGTGTGTTTGTGCACTGCATGGATTGCAATTTGACTCTAGCTTTGGTGATGTGTTAGACTTAGTTGTGGATTTTGAACTTTGATTGTTGATCGCCGATGTCCCTTTCGCTTCATTGCGTTCTTTACGCCTCGCTAATCTGAAGAAACCTTTTGCGTATTTTACGCTTCGCTATTGCACTTTACTTACATTACTATGAAAAGACATGCGCTCAAAGAAAATTTGTGAGTTTTGGGGGGTGGTCGATTGGTATTTGACGTCGCCGCCGTGTGGCTTGATATCTGCGTGCCTGGGCTGTTTGGACTTGCAATCCTCACATGCGGTTCCTACATTGTCCCAGTTTTGAAAAGGGTGTCTGGCCTAAAGTGGGTCTCAATGTAGTCGCTTGTACGTTATGTGTATTCTTGTTATTTTCAGAACGAAGGGAAAGTTTCCTAATGGTGTGACCGAAGCCGATTTAGGCCGCCTACGTATCCCCATGAGGGAATCAGGTCATGACGTAGTTCATTACAAGCAAATTTTGGGGTGAAATTAAAATTTCTAAATGTGGGACCGAGGCCGATGTGGCCGCCTACGTATCCGCCAAGGGAATCAGGTCGAACGTAGTTCATTTAAGCAAAACAAAAGAAAACATTATTAAAGCTTAAATATGAGTTTTTAAATTATTCTGCTAAACTAAATCGCTTTTCTTATCTAGGCTCTAGGCGGACCAAGACAAGGGTGCAAATCCAACCAATACGCCTTCATGCTCTGCATCGTGGATGGCTGGGTCTTCATGCTTGTCACGACCCGACCCCAGGGCCGCGACTAGTACCCTACTGGGGTACCCTGTCAGGTATATGTCAGAGAATAGCAGCGGAACATAACACAACACATAACTTCATAAAAAGGGTCAAACATAACTGGCCAGCCGATAAGGCTGCCTTCCATAACCATATTTAAACAAAGTATTTAATATACAACTGGTTCTTATAGCCCAAAACACATAGGTGGCCACAGACCTCTAAAGATAACAACTGTGGCGGGACAGGGCCCCGCCATACCCCTGGATGTACAAAATACCTATAGCATCAGGGAAATGTTCGTACCAACAATAAGCTTCCGGAGGAATGGAGCTTCTGACACCGGAATAGTGATCCTAAGAACGAGGATCCTCAATCTGCTTACCCTTACCTGCGGCATGAACGCAGCCCCCGGGGAAGGGGTCGATTACAATATGTACCAAGTATGTAAAGCTGGGAAAATACTGTAATATGATATCATAAGTCTAAAAGTAAGCTGGAGTCATGAAAGACAATAAAATACCTTTTACTGTGCCTTACTAACAATGAGAGTGACAAGTATATATATATATGATACTGCATAAAATAGGAGGCTCATGATCAAGACGGGGTACCTCGCCCGTAGTATCAATAAAACCATCCTACTCCTGGGACTATTTCACCCGCATGGGTCCTGTGGACCCGCATGAGGTACTCCTCGCATCGTGTACCAGCCGTGGGACTATTTCACCCGCGTAAGCCCATAAGGACTCGCGTGAGGTATTCCTCGTCATGGGTAGCAAATCCACGGAGCAGGTGGTATAACGATCTTGGGGACTTTCCGCCGGATATA
The DNA here is from genome assembly GCA_029844215.1 of Przewalskia tangutica. Classification (NCBI taxonomy): domain Eukaryota; kingdom Viridiplantae; phylum Streptophyta; class Magnoliopsida; order Solanales; family Solanaceae; genus Przewalskia; species Przewalskia tangutica. Next base: position 135,954,436 of record CM056722.1, read on the forward strand.
CTCTTACCGCCGGATGGTATAACGATCTTGGGGTACTCGCCGGATATACTCTTTGCTGGAGCGGATGGTATAACGATCTTGGGGCTTGCCCCTCAGATATACTCTTACACTGGTGCAGATGGTATAACGATCTTGGATCTGCCCCTCAGATATACTCTTACACTGGAGAAGGTGGTATGACGATCTTGGGGCTTATCCCTCAGACATACTCTTACCCTGGAGAAGGTGGTATAACGATCTTGGGGCTTGCCCCTCAGATATACTCTTACCCTAACTCAAACTGTCATCATATCATAATCATAAATAAGTTAAGAAAACTTATAACTTTTTATTAGTCTTGTTCATATACCCTCTCATTTTAGTTTACTTAAGACACTTAACCATATCTTTAATAAAAGAACACCGGGAGTTTAACCCAAGTACTACATACTTCAACTCTTTTGAAAACAACTCTTCTTGATACATAAAGAAACCTTTGGGCAATTGATACCTTAAAATCAATTTGCCTCTCCATATACTTATCTTATTTAGAGTAAATCTCTTCTCATTAACCTTTTATGAAGCTAATAAACCAACTTCCCATAAAGTTGTTCTATTAACTCTACACTTTAGTAAAATCATACTTTTCCCCTAACTAAGGGAATTATACATTCTTAAAATGAAACAAGTCATTGTATACTTAAAACAAGTAAGAATACCAAATCTTGTACGTCTACCGTACTACATAGTTTCATCTATTCATGCTCAAGAGATAGGAAAACTTCACATACCTCTTTGGTCAATCCACTTGCCAAGTCCAAACTACCGCAAGTAATATTTCAACCTATAATAACCATGATATGTTCATTAACCTCTAATTTTAATGTAGAATAATCTAACTCAAAAGCCACTAGATTCTATGGAAAATCGGGCAGCATTTCCTTTGTTTCTACTCACTTTGCCACCTTTCTCAAGGCCGAAATTATCATCAAATCACCACATTTTAGGCTCAATCAATCCAACAATTCAAAGGGGATTTCACACCCAAAAATTCTGCCCCATAAGTTTACAACAAATCACTTAACAATTCTAAGGTAGTTTTTAGGCTACAACATGCTCATTTGTTCTTTTAACCAATCCTTTCATATTCCAACCACATTTCTCACATGCAATCAATCTAAGGGCCTTATTTCCAACTAAAAGTTCTTCCTACTTAACATGCAATACCAAATACCAACTATAAAAGAAGAATGGTTACCTTAGAGCTTTTAGCCAATTTACTCCAACAATTGTTAGCCTCTACTCCAAGAATATCACCACAATAGTCTTCACAAGCTTGTAATAACCTTACCTTCCTATCACACTTTTCAGATTTTCTTTAGGCTTAGAAATTCTCTTGGAAACTTAGAGAGAAGGGAGAGCTAAAGCTTTAGAGAGAGAGGGAAAATTGGAAGATGACCAAGTCTTCAAGACTTGGTCAATATATTGCATCTGAAATCAGATGGGGACACTTGTCACCCTCCCAAGGTCTTTAAAAGAAAAATCGACTTTTCTAAGTTTTTCCGCCCAAAATCTCGCCTCGGCCATGCGCTGAAACCTCATGAGCTCTTCGAACTTTTTCGCGCGGCCTGCTGTCCTGGCGCGCGGCTGCAACTTCTGCGACCTCTCGGTTCTTTAGGCGCCGCGCCACTGCATCTGGCGCGCCCCTGCGCTTTGCACGAACGCATTTCGCCCGGCGCTGAACTTGTAACTCATAACTTTCTACCCGACGCCTATCGATTTAGCGGTTGGTTGCGTTGGAATCTAGACTCAACGAACTACGTCCTAGGCCTTTAAAATACTTAGGAACTCTCAACGAATCGGGTCATAACCCGCTTCAAAGTTGACTACAACCCGCCCGGAATAATCCGTCAACCTATCCTTTGAAAATTTTAAGTCCTACATGCTTAAATGCGCTCTCACGTAGGGTCAGAACTACGAGGTCTAACATTCTCCCCCCCTTAGAAACATTCGTCCCGAATGTTCCTTCTAGGCATACTCAAATCACAACATCAACATAGACCCTCTTAACCATTCTTTTGCAAATAAAGAAGCTCAGCGAGCCACAACATCTTGAGCGTAAATGCTAAATCAAAGCTAACAAGCGGTGAAAGTGGGTTACACGGAGGTATAGGAAATAGGTGAGGGTACTTCTTCATCATGTCATCCTCTGCTTCCCACGTCATTTCCTCCCTGTTCTCGTTCCGCCATAGGACCTTGACGGAAGCCACGTCTTTTGTCCGAAGTCGTCTAACCTGACGATCGAGTATCGCTATGGGACTCTCCTCATACGATAACTCCTCTGTCACTTGGACATCCCGAACCGGGTGCACTCTAGATGGATCTCGATACATTTCCGCAACATAGACACATGAAAAACTGGATGCACCGCCTCCAAATCGGACGGAAGATCTAACTCATAGGCAACCTTGCCTACCCTACGAATAATCTGATACGGCCCAATGTACCTTGGGCTAAGCTTCCCTTTCTTTCCAAATCTCATCACGCCGCCGGGCGATACCTTTAGGAAAACCCAATCATCTATCTCAAATTCCAAGTGTCGGCCCGATGATCTGCATACGACTTTTTGCCGACTCAGCCGCCAACAACCGCTCTGGATAAGCTTCACCTTATCCATCGCTGTGAACCAAGTCCGCCCGACTAATCAACTTCTCCCACTCGAACCACTATCGGTGACTGCACTTCCTCCGTATAAGGCCTCAAGGCGCCATCCGAATCTTGGAATGGTAGCTATTGTTATAAGCAAACTCCACGAGAGGTAAATGATCCTCCCTACCCACCGAAATCAATCACACAAGCCCGCAACATATCCTCGTTGCGGATAGTGCGCTCGGCTGTCCGTCGGTCACGAGGATGAAACGCCGTCTTGAGACTCACCGTGTCCCTAATCCGCTTCACGAAAAGACCTCAGAAATTAGCCGAGAACCGGGCTCTATCTGATATAATCGACACCGACTCGTGCGCCTCACAATCTCTCTAATATATAATCGGGCATAGTCCTCGGTAAAACGCGTCGTTACGACGGAAGAAAATGGGCTGATTTTAAATCGACCGTCGACAATCACCCAAATGGAATCATGCTTCCTCCGAGTGGTAGGTAGCCCCGTAATAAAATCCATATTTATCACCTCCCACTTCCAAGTCGGAATATCAATGGCGCAATGACCACCGGGCTTCGTGCTCAATCTTAACTCACGACAATTCGCACGCGTGCCACGAACTCCGCAACGTCCTCTTTAGGCCATCCCACCAATACACGACCGAGGTCATGCATCTTAGTTGACCGGATGAATAGAATAACGAGCACCGCTGCCTCGCCGAGAATCTGCGGCGAAGTCTGTCCGCATCGGAAACACCTGGCCGGCCCTCAAATCTTAGCACCCATCAGTGCTACCTCAAACAGACTCTTCTCGCCACGAGCGGCGGCGTCGATGCAGTACCAAAATCGGATCCTCATCACGCCTCTTTACCTCCTCGACGATAGAAGACTCGGCAACCTCTCGAACCCGAATTCCTCACTATCGTAATCAACCAAACGAACCCCGAGGCTCGCTAGGCGATGTAACTCTCGGACCATATCCTCTTCTCCGGCTGAACATCGGACGGACTACCCATCGATCTGCGACTAAGGGCATGCAACCACATCGCCTTCCCCGGGTGGTATAGAATATCAACATCGTAATCCTTAAGTAGCTCCAACCACCGTCTCGCCGCAAGTTCAGCTCCTTTGGTGAAGATGTCTTGGAGACTCTTGTGCGTGCGTAAATGTCCACATGAACTCCATATAAATAATGTCTCCGGATCTTTAAGGCATGAATCATCGCCAACTCCAAGTCATGCGTGGGTAGTTCTTCTCATGCTTCCTGTCGCCGAGATCATAAGCTATAACTTCTGCCGTCTTTGCGCATCAAGACGCACTCCAAGCCCGACACTGACGCCACAATAAACCACATATCCATCTAAGCCCTCGGAAGAGTAAGAAGCTGGGGCGGTCGTCAACTTCTCCTTTAGTAATCAAAACTTTCCTCACAAGTATCCGATCATCGAACATAGCCGAGTCGACTTAGTCAAAGTCTTTGAAATAGAAGCAAACTTCTCTACAAACCGAGATGGTAACTGCGTGGCCCAAAGCTGCGCACTCCGTCGGTGTAGTGGGTGCAGGCAGTCTTGATCGCTTCAATCTTGTTGTATCAACCGAATACCATCGGCCCCAGATAACATGCCCTAAGAAAGCCACCGACGCCGGCCGAACTCGCACTTTGAGAACTTGGCATACAATGTTGCCGGTCTCGGAGGACTCCAATACCGTCTCAAATGATCAGTATGCTCCGCCTGCGCGCGAATACACCAAGATATCATCAATGAAAACTATAACGAACATATCCAAGAATGGCACGAACACCCTATTCATCAAATCCATGAATCACTTTGGGCGTTAGTCAACCCGAAAGACATCACCTGAACTCATAGTGCCCATAGGGTCCCGAATGCGATCTTTGGGATATCTATCTCTCTAACTCGTGCACTGATGATAACTGCATCGCAGTCTATCTTGAAAAACACTTTGCACCTGCAACTGGTCAAACAAATCGTCAATCACGGGAGGATATCTGTTCTTGATAGTTACCTTGTTCACATTTGTAATCAATACATACGCAGCGTCCCATCCTTCTTCTTTACAAACAACAGTGCTCCCGAGGAGAAACACGGCCTAATAAAACCTTTCTCCAGAAATCTTTGGTGGTCCTTGACTCCTTCACTCGGCGGGTGCCATCTGTATGGCGGAATAGATATCGGCCAGTATCGGCGCCAAGTCAATGCAAAACTCGATCTCCCTCTCAGGAGGGATACCCGGAAGCTCATCTGGGAATACGTCTGGAAACTCTCTAACGACCGGAACTGACTGAAGGTCCGGTACCTCGGCCTCCGTGTCGAATACTCGAACCATATGATAGATGTACCCTTTCCGCACCATCTTCCTAGCCTTGAGGTAAGAAATAAACTTACCCCTCGACAATATCCATGACTCAAACCAGTTCAACGCAATATCGCGTAACCGGTAAGAAGCTAGTATAACAGACTCAGTCTCTGATGCCCTAAGAACCTGCATGGTCCGCTGTAACTGTCGGACAAACTCCTGCGGATCCTCATCAAATCTCGAACCATAGAACTCGGGTGGGTGACAACCCAGGAAATCCCGAATCCGTAAACTGTCGGATCTAGGGTTGGCGCTGCTCTGTCGCCACCATATCTTTGGTCGATGGCAGAATCTGTTCCCGTAATCTGTACTCGTGCCATCGATGGGGTGGAGGCTCGATGTCGCGGTCTCGATGAGCGCGTCCGCGCCTCAAACTCTGCGAAATTTGGCGAAGACGTGGAACTCGCCGCTCTAAACATCATCTCTCGTAGGGATCGGGCACGTGCCTCGTGACTCTCCGCGTCCAGCTAGCGGCACCTCGGTGCCTTGCCGCCGGGCCGCGGTTGCCTTGCGTGGAGGCATAACTGATACATAAAGGAAAACATCAGGGGAGGTTCAACCTATAACTCAGCTCTATTGCACGATCTTAGAGTGAAAGAATGGAAACCAATCCTAAATATCCTGCAGCCTCCTGATTATAGATGTGGTGCACGACACAACGATAATCAAGACTCTACTAGACACGGTCTGTGGACACTTTCCGAGGACTAACTGCTCTGATACCACTTTTGTCACGACCCGACCCCGGGGCCGCGACTAGTACCCTACTGGGGTACCCTGTCAGGTATATGTCAGAGAATAGCAGCGGAACATAACACAACACATAACTTCATAAAAAGGGTCAAACATAATCGGCGGTAGATAAGTGCCTTCCATAACCATATTTAAACAAAGTATTTAATATACAACTGGTTCTTATAGCCCAAAACACATAGGTGGCCACAGACCTCTAAAGATAACAACTGTGGCGGGACAGGGCCCCGCCATACCCCTGGATGTACAAAATACCTATAGCATCAGGGAAATGTTCGTACCAACAATAAGCTTCCGGAGGAATGGAGCTTCTGACACCGGAATAGTGATCCTAGAACGAGGATCCTCAATCGCTTACCCTTACTGCGGCGTGAACGCAGCCCGGGGAAGGGGTCGATTACTGATATGTACCAAGTATGTAAAGCTGGAAAAATACTGTAATATGATATCATAAGTCTAAAAGCAAGCTGGAGTCATAAAAGACAATAAAATACCTTTTACTGTGCCTTACTAACAATGAGAGTGACAAGTATATATATATATGATACTGCATAAAATAGGAGGCTCGTGATCAAGACGGGGTACCTCGCCCGTAGTATCAATAAAACCATCCTACTCCTGGGACTATTTCACCGGCATGGGTCCTGTGGACCCGCATGAGGTACTCACTCGCATCGGTGTACCAGGCGTGGGACTATTTCACCCGCATAAGCCCATAAGGACTCGCATGAGGTATTCCTCGCATCACGGGTAGCAAATCCACGGAAGGTGGTATAACGATCTTGGGGACTTTCCGCCGGATATACTCTTACCCGGCGGATGGTATAACGATCTTGGGTACTCGCCGGATATACTCTTTGCTGGAGCGGATGGTATAACGATCTTGGGGCTTTCCCCGGATATACTCTTACACCGTGCGGATGGTATAACGATCTTGGATCGCCCGCCGGATATACTCTCTTTGGAGAAGGTGGTATGGCGATCTTGGGGCTTACCGCCGGACATACTCTTACCTGGAGAAGGTGGTATAACGATCTTGGGGCTTGCCCGCCGGATATACTCTTACCCTAACTCAAAATCATCATATCATAATCATAAATAAGTTAAGAAAACTTATAACTTCTTATTAGTCTTGTTCATATACCCTCTCATTTTAGTTTACTTAAGACACTTAACCATATCTTTAATAAAAGAACACCGGGAGTTTAACCCAAGTACTACATACTTCAACTCTTTTGAAAACAACTCTTCTTGATACATAAAGAAACCTTTGGGCAATTGATACCTTAAAATCAATTTGCCTCTCCATATACTTATCTTATTTAGAGTAAATCTCTTCTCATTAACCTTTTATGAAGCTAATAAACCAACTTCCCATAAAGTTGTTCTATTAACTCTACACTTTAGTAAAATCATACTTTTCCCCTAACTAAGGGAATTATACATTCTTAAAATGAAACAAGTCATTGTATACTTAAAACAAGTAAGAATATCAAATCTTGTACGTCTACCGTACTACATAGTTTCATCTATTCATGCTCAAGAGATAGGAAAACTTCACATACCTCTTTGGTCAATCCACTTGCCAAGTCCAAACTACCGCAAGTAATATTTCAACCTATAATAACCATGATATGTTCATTAACCTCTAATTTTAATGTAGAATAATCTAACTCAAAAGCCACTAGATTCTATGGAAAATCGGGCAGCATTTCCTTTGTTTCTACTCACTTTGTCACCTTTCTCAAGGCCGAAATTATCATCAAATCACCACATTTTAGGCTCAATCAATCCAACAATTCAAAGGGGATTTCACACCCAAAAATTCTGCCCCATAAGTTTACAACAAATCACTTAACAATTCTAAGGTAGTTTTTAGGCTACAACATGCTCATTTGTTCTTTTAACCAATCCTTTCATATTCCAACCACATTTCTCACATGCAATCAATCTAAGGGCCTTATTTCCAACTAAAAGTTCTTCCTACTTAACATGCAATACCAAATACCAACTATAAAAGAAGAATGGTTACCTTAGAGCTTTTAGCCAATTTACTCCAACAATTGTTAGCCTCTACTCCAAGAATATCACCACAATAGTCTTCACAAGCTTGTAATAACCTTACCTTCCTATCACACTTTTCAGATTTTTTTTAGGCTTAGAAATTCTCTTGGAAACTTAGAGAGAAGGGAGAGCTAAAGCTTTAGAGAGAGAGGGAAAATTGGAAGATGACCAAGTCTTCAAGACTTGGTCAATATATTGCATGCAAGAAATCAGATGGGGACACTTGTCACCCTCCCAAGGTCTTTTAAAAGAAAAATCGACTTTTCTAAGTTTTTCCGCCAAAAATCCCGCCTCGGCGCATGCTGGAAACCTCCGCAGCTCTTCGAACTTTGGCGCGCGGCCTGCATCTGGCGCTACTTCTGCGACCTCTCGATTCTTTGGCGCCGCGCACTGCATCTGGCGCGGCCATGCCGCTTTGCACGAACGCATTTACGCCCATTGCTACGAACTTGTAACTCTCATAACTTTCTACTCACGCCTATCGATTTAGCGGTTGGTTGCGTTGGAATCTAGACTCAACGAACTACGTCCTAGGCCTTTAAAATACTTAGGAACTCTCAACGAATCGGGTCATAACCCGCTTCAAAGTTGACTACAACCCGCCCGGAATAATCCGTCAACCTATCCTTTGAAAATTTTAAGTCCTACATGCTTTCGTACGCTCTCATACGTAGGGTCAGAACTACGGGGTCTAACAATGCTCTGCTATCAGTACCTCCTTCTTTTGGCTTCTGCGTGGTGCATGCTTGGATAAATGACTGATTCGAGGGCGGAATGGGCATAGGCAGGGGAGTGTATTCCTCATCTAAGGTTATCAGGTGCACATTGACGTGGCCGTGGTTTGGCAAGGGGTTATCATGCACATTTGGGGCAGACTCCTTCAGCTGGATTACCCGCCTGCGATCAACGCCTCGATTACGTCACGAGGAGCGACAACCTTCATGTCTGGGCTATCGGAGTGATATGCGCAGCGTTTGTTCTCATAATACCATCTTGGGATAGGGTCAGGAATCCTTCCCGAATTGGTTGGATCGAACTGCGGCTCGACCTTTCATATATTCGGTATGGGTTCACTAGTGAGTGCGAACTTTGGGTGGTTTTCCTTCAAAATTCGTGTGTGGTCTGGGTGCATTGGGTGCTCTATTTTGTTGGCGGGTTTGATGGGTGGATCTACGAAGGGCAGGATAAAAGGTTGATTCAGGCGGGGCGGGTTCTAGCCAGGGAACACCTCTCTTCCTTTGGGGTTCATTGTACTCATTGTGGGAGGCCTCCTCCATCTGAATGACTCCCTCTTTGATTAGCTCCTCTATTTTATCCTTGAGCGTATAGCAATTTTCGATGTCGTGCCCCTCGACACCGGAGTGGTATGCCTGATGTTTGGTTTTATCATGCCCTCGGGAAGTAGGCCTGGGGATATTTTGGGGGATTGGCTGGAGTATTCCTGCGGCTTTCAGCTCCTCATACACTTGGGTTATGGGTTTGGTTAAAGGTGTATAGGTTCTGGTTGGTTTTCTCTTAGCATCACGGGGTTCGAAGGTGTTTAGTGAGCAGGCATCCGGCGTGGCGTATGCGGATGGGTATCGTAAGGGGTTGTCGTATGCATTGCAAAAGTGGGTTTGTGGTGGCCTTTGGTTTGTGTTTGGGTTTGGAGTGTGGTAGGCATTTGTGTGGGATATATGGGTGCATTGTATATTGGTGAATGAGATATGTGGTAAGAGGTATTCGTAACAATTTGGAGAATTTTGATTATTTTGGTTATTTGCGATGTGAGTACTTGATGATATTTACGAGCCTTTTGATTTCGGCTGCGGGGTTGCCATTTGTTGCGGTAATTGGCGAGCCGCTCGACCGGATCTATCTTGCCTTTCTCTTACGAGACCACTGCTTTGCTATAGGAACGAAGCGAGTTCCAACTCGTTCCGGATGCCGCCAGATCGATCACCATTTGGACCGTGCCTTTGATCTTGTGAGATATCGATGTTACGCCGTTGTTTAGTCAAATACAAACCGACCTTTGGGAGATGATAAATCCTTTAGATAACATGTAGCAAATCTGCGTTAGTGTAAAGCACGATTTAGCGAAAGTGCAAATAGCTTTTAGTAAGTATATGTTGCACATAAATTGTTATATTGCAAGCCGAGTCCTGGCGTGCGTGGGGACCACTTTTATGCCGGTAGGCCTAAACGTCACATATGCGAGGTCATGATGGATTTGTCCAAGCCGCCCAATCGTAATGCTTTTGTTGGAAATGGCGACCAAATGACGGTGCTTTTCCCAATTCTCGCATGTCATGATTAGGCTTGGATTTGTCTATCATTGTCACGCTACACATAATAATATCTTTGGTTGGTCGTTGGGTTGAGAAACCCGTTGACAAGTTTGGTGTCTTCCTAATCGTGGCGTCGATACGAGGCGACCCAGCAAGGTAAATGCATCGTGCCTTAAAATAAAGGGTGGTATAGCTCTATCACGAGTTTCTAAGATTTGGCTTTACTAGACCTTGAGTTCCCGAGCGGACAACTCGAGTGAGAAGGCTACGCGGCTGATCAGACGAACCGATCTAACTCCGCGCAGGCGCCAACTCTCTTAAAACTTGGACATTTGAAGAAATTTGCGGGTGCGCGAAGCACACCAGCGCGTGAGTGTGTGATAGTGTTAATTTTCCGTAATGGAGGAAATATGAGCGGAATGTCAATTTAGGAAAAACATTAACATATAGCAATTTAAGACAGCATGCAAATATTCATATGTAAAGAAGAACAGTTTAGACAAAGTAAAAATAAAAGCAAATAAGTATAAAACACAAAAGAAGCAATTTAAGTAAATAAAGAAAAAATAAAGCACAAAAATTAATCTAAGTCTGTTATGGTTAAGAACCTAGTCATCCCCAGCGGAGTCGCCATGCTGTAACACCCTATTTTCAACCGGAGTCGGAAACGGAATTACTGATACATGGTTGGATTCCTAGAATGTATTTTAAGGAGTCGCCACCTAATTATTATAGTGAATTAGGACACTAAAAGTGTAGCATAAAATACTACGAATGATCTCCATTTTTAAGGTCTGCGAAACTATGTGAGATTCTAGGTAAGAGTTCTTTATTATCCTAAAGAGAAGGGATTAGGCATCCTAAAGGATCCGCTAACTTGCGGTTATCTGTTCAAACTTAGGTTTAATATTATTGTGCTAACGTGTAATCCTTTATAAATGTTAAATAAAAGACGTTGCAAGTTTTTAATAACAAAAGACGCATTCTTGACAACATAAAAGAGTTGTAAGACTTGTTTATAAAAATACATGTATAGGTAAAAATATGCATTTATTTTTATTTGTAAAATACTTATGTTTTGGCAATTGAAAGTAAAGAGAAAAACAATTTTATTTATAATACCAAGAGACGATTTTTTTGTGAAAGTTTATTTTTTAGCAAATTAGGTAAAAGTAAAACCTTATTTTTTCCTATGATTAATCATACAAATAAAAGGTGACCAAATTGTTTTGAAAGCTTAGACATGTATAACGAGCCTAAAATAATCTAGCGTTGGGTTTCCGATTTTATAACTACCCCTTTTTAATTGTTAATCTAGGCCTAACTATTCTAAGCATTTTCAATAATCGTATAAGGTTAGTTAACAAAAATACAAATAAAAGTAAAGTACAGAGTTAAAGAAAGGAGATAAAATGGCTAGAGGCGGTGAAGATATTATCACGCCTATTAGTTTCAAGGTCCCAGAGATTGGAGGATGCACGGACTCTGGACTACAGATGGGGATCTCGTCGCGCGTCTCGTAATGAGACTCTTTGTTGCTTTCCGATGTATTTCATGTAAAACAAAGAAAAGAAAAGGATTAGTATCGGAATACGAAAATAAGATGAAAATCTAAATAGCATTCTAAATAACGAATGTTTCCACTGACCATTATTCGTCATTTTAATCTTTAATGTGCAAACTTGTTATTAAATTAACATAAAAGACCTACCTCTAAACAGGTTTTTATAAAACATTAGTATTACTAGCACCCAACTTAAGGAAAGTTGACCTAATGGGGAAATAAAGTGATGTTGCACTAATTATGGAGACAATTTTACACTTAGGCGAGAAGGCAAGCATGTAATCAATTCAATGGTATAAGACAGACATAAATGACTAGACAACCACTTGCGAAAATATTTTAAACTATGCAAGGGCCATCTAGACCAAGACGCATCGAATCATATTTATATTGCATCTGACACAATAACCTTTTTAGGATAAGGCTCCACAACACATTATAAGTAAAATAACTACATATAATAGTTAACAACAACTACAAGAATGAGATTGAAAGAACTTAGTCAAGCTAGGCAAGTTTCACATCTTTAACCTATAGCTAAACAAACAAGGATCTAAGAGACCCGAACATACACAAAAACTTTCCCATTAATCATGATGTCTATCAGACAAGTACAAAAATAACATGTATATCACGACTACAAATATAGACCTAATATAACATACTTAAGCATCAACATTAAACTAAACAGGCAGGTGTCCTAAGGCATTTAACCGAATCCCTTGTAACATACTAGAAACCTAGTTAATACAATATCATAGTTTCTACTATAAATCTTAAAACAACGGGCATATCACACAATCCTAAGTGTGAACTCAACACATCTTTTTTAAGCATTAACAAATAATAGACTAACAAACAACCATTTATTTTAATCAACAGTAGGCATTATGATATAATCAAACTAATTCACATCTTAAACCTTCTAACAGACACTAATTAACGTCATATCATATAGTCGAACATCAATCTAATAGCCTAAGGACAATATTGCTACACATTATTTAACTGAAACACACTAACATACTTGTACATTAAGCACAACCATTATCTCCTTACTTAATTAGCAGCAAAAATATATAAAACACAAAGGAAGTAAAAGGATTGAGGTGAGTTTGAGTTTACTGGCACAGTAGATATGTGATTAAACAGGTTCCCCAATTTAACATGAAAGCATTTTTTACACCTATCAGTCAATAATAGTGAATAAATTCCACATGAACAAACATGAAATCAGATTACTACGAGCAAACCAGAGACAAATTATACAACCTTTAAGGAGCTTCCCCTGTTTAAATTATCTTAGACTAACGTAATGAATACTTAATCTAACTAAGCGGGTTAATGAACATTCTAGTAAGTAAACAACGATGGCTAAAACTCATTTTAAACATGCAGAAAATACTAACGTTGTTTAGACATGATTAACAATCCTTCCAATAAGCTTCGACAATCATAACGATGGCATTAACAACACATAATAAGACCATATACTGGATATCTCACACCAAACACCCAACAGTAGCTTAACATGTTTACTGGTTATAATCAAGATATGCTAGCATTTAAATTTAATAATCATAATCAGTCAATAATCTTGCCTGTTTTTATTTAAATAAACGTAAACCATATCTAATCACGTTTAATAGTCACACTAGTTAAACACGAATAAACATCTAACTTAACCCAATATGTTCAAAATTAATTTAACAGATTCAAATAACCAACCAACACGTCTGAATAAATACATAACACAAATTGCAATAGGCTAGTTAAATGGAAAAATTAAAAGGGGAAGAGGTTACCTTCTCCGAGTGACGAACCGAAGCGCTGTCTCGACTCGTTGATTCCGCTCGGACAGTATACGTGTGTGCGACTAAAGCGAGGAAAGACTTAGTGTTTTCGGATTTTTTTTTTTTTTTTTTTGAATCAATACTAGGAAAAAAAAGATTTTGAGATCTGTTTTTAGGAGTAAAGAATCGATTTTTTTTTTTTCAGAAAAGGGGATCCTAAACACAACCCAGAGAGGTCGTATTTATAGCCAAGATATGGGTCTCCACAGCTTCTTCAAGAAGCTTGATTTCGAAATTCAAATTCAAATGACAGGGAAAGTATTAGTGACGTTTTTTGACAAAACCGAGGTGATGAAAGAGTGAAAAATCCCCCTCTTTCAGTCTGATTTAGGGGAAGAAAACGTTGGGACAGAGATGTGGGTTTGTTCCTCTGGACTAAACTTTGAACGACTTTAAATTGTGTTTTATCCATTGAATCGAAGAGAGGAAGGTCCAAAGAACCGGACGCCCATGCGTTCCTCGATTGATGGTTAAAACGAACTCTCACGGTTCGAGCGATTCGTAAAAATGGAGGCGGAATTTGCGGTGATGGGTTTGGTTTATGTGATGGGATGGCGGTAGTGGTATGGTTTGTCCGGCGGGTAAAGGGGAGGTGTGGCGGTGGACTGGTGGTTCGTCGATGGGGAGGGTAGGGTTCTTCAGATTTTTTAGGGGTATGTTGGGGAGAGGGATTAAAGAAATGGGCTGGGGGTGTTTGGATGATGGGTGTTTAAAGGACGATTGGGCCGGGTCGGACGGGAATTGGACCGGGCGGTTGATTAGGAAAAGAAGGGTGGGCTGGACGAAAAATGAATGGGGGTTTAGTGGGATGTTTGGGCCGCGGGTAGCTTAATTTGTTTGGGCTGATTAGTTTTGGGCTGAGAGATGGACGAAAATGTCTGGCTTTGGTTTAGTTTGGGTATTGAAGAAAAGGGGTTGGTAGGTTTCGATGCAATTGGTACATGGGGAATGAATTAAAAGTGGGCTCGTCGAGGAAAGGAAAAATATGTGTTGTGGGTAGATTTAGTTATTTAATTTAGGGAATGAGAATTGGGTAAAAATATGTGTTTTATTGTTGGGAGATTAATAGATAATTAGTCCAAATCTCCCAATTAATTAAAATATGCTTCCTTCAACTTAATTAATTTAAAAAATGCACACGCATAAAACACGATACAAAAGATTTAATACATGTATTAAATTTTGAATATAATATTCATAAAAATGATTAATTTAGTAATTGAAGAACATATTAAGAGGAAATCGATCATCAATACTGACGACGAGATATTAAAATTGTTTTGCTTATATTTTAATTATAAAAATGTAATACTCGATATTGTAAAATTATGCGATAATTAGTGAAGAATATTAAAACTACTTATTTTTCGACGATTTTCAAGACTGAGAAGCATAGTAAAATTAATTGGAGATAAAAGGACGATCTAAATGAAATGTTCAGTAAAGATGGGACAAAATTGGGTGTGGCCACTTAGCTCGAATAGATCTGATTTGAAGGCTCACGGTCATCCAAAAAATCTGGTAGAAATTCCACAACTCCATGCTTTCAGCTGATGCTCACGCGGAGCTTCTAGAACAGTCTCTACGTGTGCAGAGACATAATTGGCGGAGAGCAGAGAGCTACATTTACTTGTATTCGGCACAATTAAGAATCCATGGTGCAATGAGAGATCCCCAACGGCGATCCTTTATTCTGCAGGAGAGGCTGAATGGACTTTCTGCTGCTATCAATGCTCTACAGCTGGTTCATCCTGCATATGCTTGGATTGATGCTCCACTTGAGGAAACTTGTTCTAATATGTATCCAAATAAAAAGCCTAGGATTACCATGGAAGAACAGTGTAAATTATACTTCGAGATTTATTTGATTCCTTAGAATTCATTTTCTTTTTCAAACTTTCACTACATTCTTTTGTTTGGTTATGTCACGTCTGTTGTCTCCTTTTCCATCTCCTGGTAATGGCGCTCAGTCTCAAAGGCAAAGGTCATATTTAGATGTCGAAAAACTTGAGAATGAGTTCATTCTAACGTCAGCCGAGTATTTGCTATCATTGGCAAATGTCACATGGACTTTTGCTAGTAAGTTTGATGCTAAGTTAGCATGCCTTCCCTTGTCCTAAGTTCTAAATTTGTTGTTTATGTGGTTGCCTCAATGTTTTCAAATTTGAAGCTTTGGTTTTGAGATACTCTCGGTTTGAATCTTGGTAATTTCATTCATTGGCCTATTATGTCATTTTGGGAAAACATATATCGCTGCAAAACTTTCCTTAGAGTTGTGCTTCTAAACAAGGAAGATTGTGTCGCTAGTCAGTATATATGAAATGAAAGGTCTCAACTCAATGAGATTCAAAATTAATTTTCCTTTTATTGCACTTTCCTTTAACAAAAACTTTTCTTCTTTTAGGAATTGACACACCCCCAGCTGATGTGATTGACCTTTTGGTTGAATCAAACTTGTATGATATGGCTTTTACAGTAGTTCTTAAATTTTGGAAAGGGTCAGCTTTGAAGAGGTATGTCGTTTTGGGGTAGCTTCAAGAGAAGTTAGTTACCTTCCGTGATTCCTAGGTTCCTTGACTTGCAACACTTGTTTTGTCTCTCAGGAACTTGAAAGAGTTTTGCAGCTATGTTATTGAAATGCTGCCCAAAAAAGCCCGTCAGTTGGGTAAGATATTCTTGATTCTGCTTTCCTATATGCATCATTTCTCAATCCCTCGGTGCCAGCTGTTTTTTCTTAACACGTGTCTGATACCTATTTCCTCAGGAATGGTCAGAGGATGCAGAGTCTTCTTTTGACTTCATCACAGGATGAGATTGTGGTCCATGAATCGCCTAATGTTGGTCCACCTGGACAGGAATCTAAAGGCAGTAGCCATTGGGAGATACTTGAGCTCTATCTTGTCCGTTTATTCCTTCTTTTATATCTAATTTTATCTGTTTAAAGCAAATACACTTTTCTTTCAGTTTTGATGTCCATAATGTCTTTGCAGGAAAAATACAGAAAGTTTCATGCTAAATTGCCTGTTGTTGTTGCTGATACTCTTCTTGCTACTGATTCTCAAATTGAGTTGCCACTTTGGTTGGTTCAAATGTTCAAGGTAAGTACAAAATCATTTAATAAATGAGGGCCTAAGCCCAAATATTCAAGGTTATATATCGGTGTCATGGAAAAGAATTACTTATCAAGATTAAAAAATATATATATTTCAGACAAGAATTGCTCTTATCATCTTGTCTCTGCATATAGTGTGATATTCTTATTCTAGTGTTTTCTTGTTGATGTCTAAAGTAAACCTATCATCTGGATGATGTAAAATTATTGACCCCTGTACAAAAGAATTTGGTTTTTCTCTTTGTGGTAAATTCAAGGGATTAGAAGTTTGGCAGCTGGTCTAGTAGAAGTCCGCGAAGAGATTAGAAAGGTTGAAGAAGTAAAACTTGTCAAAAAGGTTTTTTTGTTGTTTGGTAGCGGGAAATTGGCTCTGGTTAAGGCAACACTCTTGATTGTTTGTGCTTACTTTATGACTGTATTTATAATTCTTCCATCATTGCTATTATTTATTACCCTCTCTGTTTCAAATGATTATGCAGTTTGACTTGGCACAAAGTTTAAGATAGTAGAGAAGACTTTTCAATCTTGTGGTCTTAAATTAAAGATGTGTTGAATGTACAAAAATGACCTTTAATCTTGTGGGCTTAAACATGCCATGTGGAAAGTTGGAATGAAAGAATTACCAAAAAAGGAAAGAGACATTCTTTTTTAAACGGACTAAAAAGGAAAGTAAGACAATCTTTTTGAATTGGAGGGAGTATTTAGCTAGAGAAATTAATGCGGGATTTCTTTGGGATGGATGGAGGAAAAAACCCCGGGTTAGTTTGGAAAGATCACAGCTCTAGTCAAATTAGACAGTTGGTTGCACAAAGGTTTGTACCTTTAATTGAGCTTTTTCAAAAGGAGGTGTTGGGATTTGCATGTGAGAAAAACTCATTGAGGAAGGTGATTAGTGTAAAATATGGATGCTTTCGTGGATGGTTCTCAAAAGTTACATATATGTATGGGATGAGTTTGTCAAACGGGATCATATTAGCAATTCAGTTCAGAAGATTAAGTTGAATTGCTTTAGACTCTTTTGCTTTTGGTTCAGAAGATGAGTTTGTAAAACGGGATCATATTAGCAATTCAGTTCAGAAGATTAAGTTGAATTGCTTTAGACTCTTTTGCTTTTGGTCCGATCAGAGATATATAGAAGATATTGCTTCAATGGTAGACACCCTTGTTTTTTGTTAGGTTTCTGAAGCAGTTTTTCTTCTTTTCACTTGTATATAATTTCAGCACAACCTCAGGTGCGGTTTATATAAATATATACAATATCTTAGCTTCTCAAAAATACAAAAAAAAAACAAAAACAAAAAAAGCGGGAGCATAAACAATATTAACTCCTCCAGTTTCATTGGCTTCTCAATAAGGAACATTAAAACTTGTATGGTTTCGATTTTTGATGTGGGGAGACCACCTTTAAGATGACTTTTCACATCTGTTCTATTTTCATAAAAAAAATGTAACGGCGAATGAAGTACTTAAAAGGGACGGATCAAATTTCTTTGAATGTGTCATTCTATAAACACCTTTTTTTGATGAAGTGATAGCATTAATGGCATCAAGAAGATGCAAAGTTACAGCAGGTAGAATAAGCAAAAGATTGTTAGCTCAATATAAAAACTATACTAAGGTTAAGGAGCTAACAAAGTCTTTATCAAAAGAAAATACACCCTTCATAAAAAAAAAGAGCTAACAAAGTCCAAAATATTGTGAGGATTATGATGTGGGTGTTAAGATGAAACAAATAAATGTATATTGCAACTTATATAAGTTCATATTTCGATAATTTAAATTAAAGCTAGTATAATTAAATTCTGTGTGAGCAGCTTAATATTATAAGTTATCTCGTATATAACAAAGTGTTGTAGTACTTTATGCGAATATGTGTATGACAAACTCAAAATCAAACAAAATACCCAATCAACATATACTTTTGAGCTATAGGTTGACCAAATACGATATGGACCCCACCCATACCCATGTCCGATCGACACAGGTACATCAAGGAATTATTAACAGCACGATTTGGGAATTGGCTATGTAATTTTGATGTAATATGTGTTGCTTATCTTCTAGATTCTTCAATGTAAAGTCAAGGTGTGATATTTATTTGTCGATTCTCTTTTGACACAGGGTGTGCCAGCAAAAAGTGGTGGGGGGATGGCGGGAAGTGAGTCAAACCCTGCTTCTTTGCTTCGGCTATATACTGACTATGGTCGTTATACTGAAGCGACTAATCTGCTGCTGGAGTACATTGAATCCTTCGCATCACTGGTAAGTTCTCATCCTTATTCCTAAGCATTTGACTGTGAACGGCTGTTGTAAAGGTTTTTATTATTTGTCTTATAGGAATTTTGTCTGCTGCTTCAGTCTTGTGATTTGCTTAGGTTCGATATAAAACTTTATCACTAGTGGACATTTGCTGTACTTTGTGATGACGCTGAAAAACATTGTACTAGTATCATCTCTCCGAGAGGACTTCTTTGTCCTATTGGTTTCTGTTATTGAACAGTAGTAGAAGCCAGAGGATAAGATAGGGTTCCCATCTTAGGGCTTTATTCAAACACCCGTTCTGTATGATGGCTATCCACATTCTTGTGTACATAATTTTCAAATTATCAAATGCAGTTAATGGATAATTTTAGCTGAAGTTTTAACATGTAGAGATCTGTAGATCTCATTAATGTTGATACTTTTTTGAGTAAATGACAACGTCCAAAGTTTTATCTATAAGTACAACAAGAATAGAACACGTGTGTCGGGGAAATGGTTCATATTGTTGGTTTCTTGGAGATCCTGGATTACTTCATAGATCAAATAGAATGCAGATAATGTGAGAAATTAAGTACTTAATAAGCAGTTATATGATGGTCGACATTGACTAGACATCATAAGGGTGTTAGGGGGACATTAACTGTCAACATTGAATCTTATTATCCAGCTAATATCTTGTACTTGTGGCCTTTTTCAACGACTTTATTGTGGTACTCTTTTATGCTTTATATCATTTTATTATTTGTGCTGCTATCATGCTTCGTTACTACAGGTCTTTAGCAGGTACTCAAAGTTTTCAAAGTAGTCTAGTCTTCTGGTGCCCATTTTTGTTTTTGTTTTATTTCTGGACAGCTCTGCCTTTTGATCAGATATAATACTCCCTCCGTCATAAATTATCTTGTCGTGACTTCTAAAAATAGTTGTCTCAAATTATTTGTCATTTTAGAAGCTCAAGACAAAATTATTTATTTATTTTCATTTTATCCTTGATAATTATTCTTGAAGACTACAAACACCTCTAAATAGTTAATAAAGATATACTATATCTAAAGATATAAATGAGGGTAAAATAGTACTAAAAGAAAAACCCTCCTAATTAATGTTTTCTTAAGGGTGGTGTGTAAAGAGAAAGCGACAAATAATTTGAGACGGAGGAGTATATCTTAAGACGCTTTATTTCACCTTCATACACCAACAGCACTTCACAACATTGATTCTTTGTCGACTAGTTTTAATGATGCATTATTTATTGATTTCAAGATCAACCAATTCTATTCTTGGCTATGTGCATATTTCTTAACAGCACCATCTGTTGTCATTACCTGCAGAGACCAGCAGATATTATTTGTCGTAAAAGGCCATTTGCAGTTTGGTTTCCCTATTCTTTGATTGAGCGTCTATGGTGTCAACTTCATCAATCCATCAAACTAGGCCACATGGTTGATCAAAGTGAAAATCTGAAAAAGTTGTTACAGGGCGCTGTCATGAACCATCTACATCAAGTATGCTTTACTCTTAAAACTAGCTTTCTGAGATTGAATCTCCTCACTGCTTCGACTTACTCCATTTTGTTTCTTATCCTCAGCTTAAAGTGGATTCAGATGATGTGATCTCTTTTGTTTCCTAGTCATTGCTGCCAGTTCACCGATCTGTTAGCTTGCGTAGACTATGCTGGATGAAGGGTTATTCCAAAATCTGCAGGACACAATTTTTTAAGAAATCACAGGCAGTAGTTTGTTTTCCAAGTACTACTGAGTACCTCTCCTGACTCTCCTCCATCTGCAGAAGGGATGTACTTGTCCAAATTGGAGCTTTTGTATTCCTACCCTTACCCAAAACATGGGATAATATGAAAAGATTGAGTCTAACATATAAAGCAGTGTGTAAATTCCAAGTTGGGGCAGCTGATCAGCCTCGTCCTTAATTTTCTGCAAAACATGCGTTGCATTTGATGCATATTTTTCTTGTTGTAAAAATAGTTATTTAAGACTTCCACAACTTGCATTGCTTCTTTTGTTGATATCATTGGCAAATTCTGACTATCATCTGGATCTTGGTCATTATCAGCAAATATTTTCATTACTCCTTGAATAATTTCTTCATCAGTAGGAGACTCCATCAATGCATCATTTTCACTAAGATAGTTTAAAAGGTCTTTTACATCCATTGAATTTCTATAACCTAACCCATTGATAACTTCATGTAATCCCTGGATGCCTTCATCTTCACCAAGTAGTTGTTCATTATTCATATCTTAAATCGACCGAATTTTGTAATGTCAAAAATAATTTACAATAGTTGTTGTTTTCACATCAATAGTCCAAGTCATACTAATAAAATTGATTTCATTCAACACACTAATTTTGTTTGGACTTGTCTCTTTTGACTCATAGAGTGCAAGATGCTTGAATAAAGGCAGCGTCAATAATAAATTTTCAATGCCCAAATAATTCTAGCATCACATGGTTGAATCATTGAGGTTGTATTTGGAGGCAAGAAAAACAGTTCAATATTTCTCAAGCATTCAATAACATTTAAGATGGGAAGGGCAATTGTCCACTATCAAAAGAACTTTTCTGCCATCCATTCGTTTATCAACCAGCAAACAAATTCTTGAAAAAGTAATCCAGTCATCCATGCTTTCTTGTTAGTTCGATAGTGACAATTGAGGTTAAATTCATATTTTTAAAACATCTAGGATTAACATACTTACCAATTATCCAAATTGACACTTTGTCTGAACTGTCGTCATTGCAACAAATATGAACCGTAATCCTTTCCTTTTCCTTCTTTCGCTCTTTCAATTGCTTTGTTGCAAGTGAATGATTCATTTTCAAACGATAAAATAAATCAGTTTCCTCTATATTGTAGATATCCTTTCATTGAAATTGATCTAATTTAGCTCGTATACTTGATAAAGCATCCTCAACATTCTCCTTAGCAACGAAACCACTTTAACCAAACCTTCGATAAGATTTAATTTCATGTCTGCCTTAAACCGTTCTAACCAACCACTTGAGAAATTAAATCGTTGATAAGAGCTTCCAATACATTTTTTGTCAAAACTTTTTTGCTTGTGCTTGGATCATTTCTCCACTAATATTAAATTTCTCTTGATATTGAAGAAACCATTCATACAACATTTTTTCTAACTCTGGATATTTTGATAAATTGTGCCTCTTGATATTTTTATTCTTTATCTTCATTGATAAATACTCTGCTGATCTTTTAAGAGTATTTGATATTATTGAATTACTGATAGAGATGTTGAACTTTTGCTCCATCTATAACTGCAAATCTTTTTGACTTAAAGTGGGTTGCTCATATTTATGCTCACATAATGCTATTCTCATATTAGCCCCAAAACATTTATTTTTCTTTTAATTTTCTAATATTTGGTATCCCTTTGCTAGTGCATGTTAACATGATTTACTTGATGAATCCTTTGAATTGGAAAGTTTTTTTATCTGATTTTGATTAATATAAAATTGAGACATAGCTAAATATGAATCTTCTATCTGTAATTCAGCTCGAACGAAGTGAAAGAGATATCGAAAAATTATTTTTATTGTGTTCGCACATTCTTACTTTTTACTATAAAGTTTATATAATCAGAAGCACACCTTTTGTAGCTAATCTAAACTATGGCTTTATTGAAATTTTCAAACCACACCCTCAATAGATGGGATCGTAAATAAAAACAAATATTATAATTAATTGATTATTGAGCCGAAGATTTTCTGAAAACAACCATTCTACCTTTCAATGTAAGGTCTGCGTACACTACATACTTTTTTCAGACTCTACGTTGTGAGATTTCACTAAATATGTTGTTATTATTATTGTATAGTCATAATTTCATTTAAAGAAAAATATGGGGATGTATACATAATTGTTGTTATTGGGGTTGGGGCTAACTTACTTGGTGAACTCAATGTCGTCTCTCCCTTGATGCAATAAATTAAAGCTATTAATTAAGAGAAACCGTTTAACTGTGCTTAAAGCATATTTTTTAGGTGGGTTTTGGTATAGATATTTTTTTTTAGAGTTGCATATACTATCCTAAATTGCTAGCCCCGACCCATTGCTAGCCCTAGTATTTAGAGTGTACTTTAATTGTGTATTTAGACGTGACGTCCACGTGGATCCACATGGCATTTTTCGTCCATGGAGGGCAAATATATCAACTTTGTTAACGAAAAGGACATATTTGAACTCAAATTTTAACGGAAGGCAAATATGCCCCTTTTTCAAAAGTTGAATAGCAAATATAACCTTTTTCCCTTTTATATATCATTAATGTATTTTAACATGTGATCATCTTACTTACCATTTATTTTAAGAAAATTGATTGTGTAAATGAACTTAAACTCATTTCATTAATCCCCTCGACCTTTTTTTTACCTTCTTTGGTGTATAGCACTTTTATTTTTAGTATGTGAGTATTAGAGTCATTTTTCTATTTAAATTATAAATTATTATTTTCAATTACAAAATTAAAGTGAGATTATTTGTGAACATTATGGAACTATCTGATTGGTGATAATAAATCCTAATTGCCTAATTAATTCATTATACGCGCCGTTAGTAGGTTATATTTTTATAGAGATCTTATCTAATCAGCGGTAAACTAGCAAATGTAAAACAAATTGGTTCTATCCTAGTTTCTATGCAGATGGAATTCTAATCATTTTTAATATAATTGTTTTGTCGATACCTTATTCATTTACTGCTGCAATGGCTTATTTTAACATGTTCATTAAAATATACCTTCTTATTTATTAAACCAGTTCCAGTATTTAATACTTATTAGTTACTTTGGATGTGCAGAGTCAAATTGGCTTCAGTGCTTACTAAAAACTCTTATGAATACCAACATTTTCCCTATATGCCTTAATAAGGATTTAGAACAATTTAGACATGCTTTTAGCAAAGAATCAATAATATGAATACTCCTTAACTTCTAAGAGTAGAATAACTGATGGAATAACATCACAGTTATCTTCATACGTAGAACATGCCAAAAGAAAGAAGGAGTTGTCTTAACATACCTTTTAGTCGTACTAGCCAACTCAATATCAGAATACGCCCCGTCTTAGAACTTCAACCTATTATAATGGTAATATGACTGTCAATTTCTAGGATTACTAGTATACTTTATATCATATGACAGCTTCCTATTCCACAAAAATTGAGCGACACTTCCCGTTTATCGCATATCCACGGTTAACCAACAAGCTCAACAAACCAATAACAAGTCATAACTTATATTCCATCATTATAACTTAACAAAACAACCTTAAGGCGAGACAACCACGTCGATAAGTCCATGTAAATTTCGACCAACAACAACATAATTCCATACTTTCTTTCTTAACTTCTTAAGATACACTTCATGTTCCAACATTCTTATGTAAACCATTACTTCCTTTAAATATCAAGACTCCTCTATTTTAACATGCAATTTGTGATAATTTTAACAATAACGACAATCAACCCCAAGGTGTCCAAATCAGTCCATAATCGGCAATAGCGCCCAAACCTTCACATGCATTGTCTAAATTCCAAGTTTCTTCTTAACACAAGTCCATTACTTAAACTACAACAACATGCAACTTTAATTATTTAATAGGAAGAAGAATTTTATACCTCAACGAAGTCAAAACAGTCCCAACGTCGAACCCACTGTTTTATCGATTTCTCTTGCTCAATTCTTCATTTCTTCAACTCCAATTCAACATGCATGAGTCCCACCATGTAACCCATCATTTATACACGTTTTCTGCCCTAATTTCTCTCCAAAAATAGAAGAAAATCTGCCCTAATTTCGGTCCAGTGAGGACCGAACTGCTCATTGTTTTGTCAACTGAACTGGTAACGTCCATAATTCTCTACTCCGATGTCCTATCGACGAGAGATTTATTGCGTTGGAAATTAGACTCGACTAACTTCACCTTAGGCTTTTGAAATACCTAAAAACTCCTAATATACTAGGAGATATACCCCTCCAAAGTTGACTAAGAATCTGCTCAGCAACCAGTGATTTTCTGCCCATTTTCTCCTCCATTTTCACCTCTTTCAACTCCAAATTAACATGCATGTATTCTACCATGTTAGACCATCAGTTGTACATGTTTTCTTCCCAAAATTCTTGTTAAAATTTGACAAATCTCAGACCTATTTTCGGCCAGCAAACCCGTGACCCACTGGTTGGGTTTCAAAGATTTTGCTTTCAAATTGTGGAATGATTAATCATCGAATGGAGGTTGCTTGAATCTTGAATTGTTTAGAGGAATGGTGTGATTTTAGAATTGAGAGGGGGAGGGAGTGTTCTTGCTCCTAGTTTCTAAGTGAAGAAGATAAGTGTGCAATGCTTAGGGTAATATTAGAATCCAATTTTCAGATTTACAAATATGCACTTTAGTCCCCCTAAATGTTACACTTTGCCCCTCTAATTGTTAACTTAACTAAATTAATCCCCAAGTAATAAATCTTAGTCCCACTTCTTTTAATCTTGATTCCCGTCCCCTTTAGTTCCCGGAAATTCCATAAGGTCTCGCATTCCTCACGTCGTAATTCTTATAATATGTAATAATCCTTAATGGAAATATATATAACTTATCATATTAAATTTTCATTGGCGTCTTTCGTAGCTTATGTAAATGTATCTCATATCCATTATCCGGATCTTAATCTTAATGACGTCCTTAACCCTTGTCTTAACCTACGAGGTGTAACAGAGATTTTTTGAATTAATTTCTCATACACAGTTGTTTTGTTTCTTAATTCGAATTGTATTTTGTAAATCATCTTTCAAGAGATCCCAGAATGTAAGGTAGAAAGACATGGAAAAACCATAAGGCCCTAGTGCCTTCTCCATATCACACAATTTGATACATTCCACTATCTCTGCCTCGTCAAATTGTCTCTGCAACCATTCTTGCTCCTCAATAGATATCCTACTGCCTTCATGTAACTGTAATTCATGCCTCTGCACCTCAGTTTCCTTGTATAAGTTCTTTTAGAAGTTTTGAATTGCTCCTTTAATAGTAACAGGATCTGTGACAGTGTTCCTTCCACATTCAAACTGTCTATGGAGTTCACCCTTTTGTGTGTTGTGGCTATCCTATGGAAATATTTTGCATTTTTGCCTCCTTGTTTCAACCAAGACCTTTGCCTCCAAGATATCTCCTCATTTCTGGACACTTCTTCAAATTCCATAGCCAAGTGAGTCTTCTGAATAAGTTCATCATCTGTGAGCATTATTTGTTCCTGGATTGTCTCCCAATTAGCCAGCTGACTTAGGATATCTTCCTTTTTTGTTGCTTCCCATTGCCCCTATTGTTATTACTCCATTCCTTCATTTTCCCCTTCAACAATTTTAGTTTTTCCGCTAAAACAAATCCAGGTCTCCCAGTAACCGAGAAAGTACTCCACCATAACTTCACATTATCTTTAAAACCTTCTACTCCCATCCACCAGCTTTCAAATTTGAAGTAGGATTTTTTAAAGTTCATTTCTCCACAGGTTAGTAATATTAGATTGTGATCAGAGCCTATCTTTGGTAAAATAGACTGTTTGATCTGAGTAATTTGATCCTCCCAATGAAAAGAGTATAAAAATCTATCTATTCTTGAAGCACTCCTGTGATTTTCCCCTCTTCTCCGTGTATAAGACCCTCCAAACAAAGGAGGGTCCACCAGCTCAATTCTTCAATACTATCAGTAAACTCTGTCATTGCTCCATTGATTCTGAAGCAATTAGTTCTTTCATTGGGATATCTGATGACATTGAAGTCACCCCACCCACGGGCCTGAACACATTTCTCTCATGGCTGACAACTCCCTCCACAATTCTCCTCTCTATTCTTCTACAATTTGCATAGACTGCAGTCACAAAACAAGTGAAATCTGAATTTTGTCCAGATAATTTGCAAGTTATACTTTGGTTGCCACTTTCAATCAATTCCCCATCCTCTTTTATCCCAAAGGACTAGGATCCCCCCACTGCTGCCTACTGCGTCCAAATGCACCTCCCCAACCCATCTATTATTCCAAATGCTCCGTATAATATTAGCCACATTGCCCTCCAATTTGGTTTCAACCAGAATGTAAACATCTGCACACCACCGATTAATCAAATTCCTAACCAATCCCCTCTTCCTATCATCATTCAACCCCACCCTCATTTGTAACCAATGGTTAAATTCCTCCCTCTAATTCTTGGTTCACCATCCTTGAATTTCATATTAAAAATTTGGTTCCTGAGTTCCTTTGGAATTGAGTTAATATTGTTATTTGAAATTCCCACCTTTTCTGCTTGTTTCTCCTTGTATCTCATCTGGTCCAGTTTCATAAACAGAGTATAAGCCTCTTTTTCACATCCCTTGAAAGTTGCTCCAAATATTTGACTTAATTTAATCACATTGAAGTGAACCCAGATAGTTTCCTGAGCCTCGATCTGCTCCTCTGCAAGACCTTCATCAATAGATAATGAAATTATGTCACTGCAATTCACCAGTTGATTATCAGAATTTTCCAAAGGAGACAGTTCTCCCTCAAAAGAGTTCCTTGTTGTTGAACTCTCTCCAATTGTCATAGAAAAATTTCCCTGCTCCAATTCTTCTGCCTGGTCTTCACGATCTTCCTGATTCAACTGAAATTGAGAGTCTCCTGCCATTTGCATGTTATTTTCCAGTTCACCGTCAAAAATAGAGTGCTTAAGGAGTTGGGCTGTTTTATCCCAGTTCAAATTAATAAAATCTGCAAAGGGTTCTGTGAAAACTAAAGGTTTGGGCTTTTTTAATAACACTAGATATTGCTGATCACTATAATCAAGGAAGATCTAGTGTTTGCGGAAACCGTTGCAACCCGCATATGAAATTCACAACTAAAATAATGATCTTAAAATACCTTAGAAGTCTTAAGTAATACTTAGAATTAATTTGGTCCTTGAAGCTCCATATATCTGTGTTATAGCTTAAAAAATAATGAACTAGATGTATTATTTCTATATTAGATAAGGATTTACCCAACTCCAAGTACTCCTCCAAAGAAGATAGCAATTCAATGTCATTTTTGTGTTTATACGGACATTCTTGTTTTCTTTAATGTTAAGTTAAAAAAATAAACATGAAGCTATCAGGATGTCAAACGTTCTCTTCTTGAAGATTGGCATGACACAGGATGAGGTTTCAAGAGTAAAACTTGAGTTAGTTCCAATGATTCAAGAGGTTCTTACTAAGTGGCATATCATCCATTTCTTCAGTACCACACCATCTGAATCTCCTCTTCTTGAAGACTTCAGCAGTCAACTTTCATCTTTACAGCTTGGTATGTACCACTTCTATTGTGAAAATCAATTGTAGACTGTCTAAGGTCGGCTGAAGATTCAGTGCATGTCAGAATGTATCTAAGGCTCTAAGCAGACTCAATTAAACTTTTAGGATCTCCCGTGGCTCTGGCGGACATAAGGAAATTTGTAGGATCATCATTTGACTGAAAAGTGTGCCAATATTATTCGTTAGTGGGCGCTGTTTAAAACTACAAAAAACCTTTACAAAGAGGGTGTAACATCTTGAGGAGCATTGCAAATACTAGAGGGGAGACCTTCAGTGGGAGGATTGTTGCAACTAAATTGCGAATGCTTCACTTATTATTTTAGTATTAGCTTCTTATATCGGAATGGAAAGAAATTTAGTGATAGTGTTACGATATAAATAAAGTGTGTTTCATTAATTTCTAATTTTTTGAGTAAGATTGGTGACTTCTGCTGCTTATTTGTCTGCAGTATGTATAATTATTGTTAGAAAAGAAATAGGGAGTCAATCAAGGAGGTTCTGAGTTTTTTTTTTGTGTTTTTTAGTTTCCCTTGCTGTAACTGACTTGGAGATAACGTTTTCGCTCATTAAGATTGAGTGCTATGGTTTTGCATGTTGTTTATCTATGTCTTCAGATGGAAATATTGATCGGAGATCATGGAATGAGAAACTTGGTAGATCTGAATTCACATTGTCCTTTATTCTGTTACTTAGAGGTCATAGTGGGCCATCTTTTGGACATCTTCCTGATCCCAGCAGTCTAAGTAATTCAGTACAAGAATTTGCTAGCTGGATAATATGGGGAGAACAGGAGCAGAACCATCTGTTTTCTTCAGTCATTCGATTGGCCTTGCTCTGATATTACTTAGACATGGACAATACGATGCTGTTGAGGTAGGTTTCCATCATTTTCATTTATGCTACCCAAAACAATTCTAAGATCTTACTGAACAATTTGTTCATTCATCCAGTATGTACTCAGTTTGGTGGATACGTATTCGCGCAAGGAAAAGATTTGCCAAAGTCTTGAGCGATGGTGGGAGTGGTCACGATGAAAGAAAGAAAAATTTCTGAAGCAGTGCAGTGTTTTTAGGTATTTGTAGGTTTTAAGTGAAGGTGTCTTCTTGTTAATTTTATAGTCACAGCTATGAACTGGAATATCCCAAGAAGATTTTTCACAGCTACAGTCAGATTTAGTGCATAGTCTGGGAGGCGTAAATGGTATGTCAAGGATCATAAGTTGAACTTTTGTGACTGAAAATAGGAGAATATTGTGGTCACAAGCAAATTCAGTGGCCAAATAGAAGATTGAAGGTTGGGGGCATGAGGGTGAGATATATTCAAAAGTGAGATTGCAGATCTCAGTGGTAACTTTGATACTCACAGTAACTGTTTTGAGGCTTATTACTGCTTGGTAAAATATGTCCTAATTTGGCATATAAGAAGACATTTAAGATGCTTGATGCATCACTGTAAAAGCAGTTGGAGAGCATTTTTATTGAGAAAAGTAATGGATAGTATGGTCTAATAGAGAGAATCTACTTTTGTTCTTTTATAGTAGCCTCCACAGGTCTTGTCAGGAAAAAGGAAAAAAAGAAGACGTTGTTTGTAGTCAACTAGCTTCTATTAATGGACCTTCAAGTCCACTTCTTGATGCTAGCAGCATAGGTAGTGTAGTGAAAGATGTCAGTAGAACCTCTTTACTCTCCATAACTTTTGGTCTGGTATTTATGTCAAATTTTCAGCCAACAACTCAAACAAACTGCATAGAAAAATCTAACCAGAAAAGGAATTTTGGAGAAATGTAACGAGATATAATGTCACATCTTCTTCCGCTTTCAGAAAGCAAAAAAAAGGAATTCTTGGACATTGTTCAAATCCTTGTTCAGGTGTAGCTAACCATATACTTTTCACTCGGACTTCTTCCTTTATTGTGGTTGGGTTCACTGTTCTTGGTGATAATTGTTCATCTTTGTCCCTTCTCTCGTTCCAAAAGTTGAAGAAGCAAAAAGTAAAACAAACAACACATACATGCTCACACAAAGTAAAATTAAATCCTTATTTCAATTTGGGTTGCCATGACGTCTGTATAGAGTCTCATGTTCTTGGCTTCTTGTGTGAAAATATTCTTCAAGTGGTACTTGTCAAAAAAAATTAACATTCTTGAAGTGGTTCTTTTATGAAGACACTGGTTTGTTCTTATGCTTTCAGAGCTGCGTCTGTGGAAGGAGCTGCCAAGGCTTTGCAAAGTTTGCCAAATGAAGCAGGATGGCTACACCTTGGTTTCTGTATGTTTTTCTCCAAATCTTCTTGTAATTTTAGAAGAATGCTCTCATTTCATCAATATCTTTGATTCTTTAAATAAAAGGAAGTCATCTTACTTCATACCGTTATAGTTCAGAGTAACATGCTGCTCTTATACTCTGAGGATTGGCATCTGTATTCACTTGTTTGTATAGATAGCAATTTCTGTTAATTTTTTATGTATTTTATACTTCAGATCTGATTGATCAATCAAATCTCTCTTTCCTCTGACAATTTAATATGTGATGCTTCATGTTGGTATCACGTAGTTTCTGCAATATCTGCATCTTGGAAGGAGTGGTGGTTTGCTTTGTTTGGGAAGCATTAGAAGTTGCAACAGAGCCTGACTACAGATTTGATCTAGCCATACAGCTGGGAAAATTAGATATTGAAAAGGCGGGGGCTGCTAACTTAATGCATGTGGTTTGGACTTCCATATCTTCTTTTAAATTTGTTGCTTCAAAAGTACCATATGTTGTTTAGAAGTGTGGCTTGTGGCTTGGCAGGATATTGCAGTGGTAGCTCAGAGTAAAAGTCCAAGTGGAAGCAGTTGGGTGAACTAGCCATGTCTGCTGTAATGGTAACTATTACTGCCATTAATTGGAATCTTATTTTGCAGCATAGTTTTATTTTTTTTTACTGAGAAAATGGATGGTTCAGATTTTAGGAATGATGCCGTGGCTTGTAATGTTGTTTGTACTCTAATAATACTTGTTTAAACTCTTTCTTTTAACTGAAATGAAATGAGACTACTGCTGAATATATCATTCAGAGCAAAGTTTAGTTTTCCAGCTCTTTTAGAGGGTGCTTTGTAGTAAGATCTCTTCAGATGCCAGTAGTACTTCTTTTCTGAAATGCACATGTTTCCTTTATTTTCCCGAGTTCTTCAGATTTTTTGCTCATTTGCTACATTTTGTAGCTGGAGATGGCAGAGGAATGTCTGAAGTATGCCAATGACTTGAGTGGTCTGTTGCTACTCTATTATTCACTAGGAGATGCTGAAGGAATAACTGAACTTTGTAACTCTTGCCAAGAGCAGGGGAAAAACAATGTTACATTCCTTTGCATGTTCCTTTTGGGTAAAGTGGAGGAATGCATTCAGCTATTGGTTGATAGGTATTTCTTTTCACTAAAGAACTTATTGTTTAGGTGTGTTTTCAACGGTGTGGATTGATATATAGAGTTACAATTTGTTTGCAGCAATCGGATACCTGAGGCTGCTTTTATGGCTATATCTTATCTGCCAGGTAAGGTTTCTGAAATAGTTGCAATTGGAAGAAGGACCTCAGTAAGGTCGGTATTGTTTCTGATTTTGAGCTTTCTTATCTATATACATCTTCTGAATTTCTGGCACTTAGCCCCCAATATTTGGTGGGATGGTCACCTGAGAGATCTGTTGGAACTGCAAAACCATCTAGATTAGATTTTCATTTCAGTTTTTGAACATAGTGGGATTAAGCTTCTTGACCGAAGTTTCTGGTGCAAAGAAACTTTGGAGCTCCTTACTTATCGGGCTTATTATTTACACCTGTGATAGGCATCAAAAGTAATATTTTTGGACAATTTCCCTATTCCACCTGCATTTGTGTATTATCTTGTATTATCTCCATTGAATGGCCACCGGAAATATGATCGATGAGTTTTCAGAGTGGCTGGTATGGCAGGAAGCAGACCATTCTGGCATGGATCAAGTCATGCCATAATCTAAAGATTTGATATTGAGTATAGTTTGAATGCAAAAGGGAAGGTTTTAATCATTTTCAATACGGACTATATGGCGTCATGCAGGATTACACATTGCTCTATTATCTGTAGTCCTATAGCAGGAAATTTGTTGTGTTTTAATATGGTTTATTCATGAATTGTGATGCAGGTTAACCAGAAAGCAGCAGAAGCTTTGGCTGACCCTGAAGAATATCTAATCTGTTTGAGCACTGGCAAGTTGCATGTGCTGTTGAATCTAGAGTTGCAGAAGAAAGGTGTTGATAATGGCTCTCTCCACTTCCCATGCATTTATTCTATACTCTCTCAGCCTACCCTGGTGGCTTTCTAAAAATTTATCACGAGTTCCTCTTTTCCTTTGAAGTTTTTAGATTTTTTGGTCAATTGTTACTCCTTTTCTCTTCTTTCTAGGAGAAATTTTGCAGCAATTTGGGCAACTTTTGTAATTTCTGTTTCAATTCCTATGTAGGGGTGGCTACCTACCAGCATCAGAATATGTCAATCATGCTGATAGATCAACTACCAACCTTGTAGAAGCTTTCAGCAACATGAGAATGTATGAAGAACCATGACAATGGAGATATGGACCACGAGGTATGACATGATTTTCTTATTTGCCTTCTAGTCAGGGTTGATTGACATCCCATATATCTTTTTCACGAAATAAGAGAAACAAAGAACCATATCTTTGTACATGATCAAGGAACAGTCTTTTCTCGATGTTATTTTATACCCGTATTGAAGAAGATTAGACACTATCAATTGGTGTTTGTAAATGTTAACAATTAAATGTCTGTGTTAACTGTTCAGGTTGCAGAACAGAGTGGTGATGAGGTGCAAGAACTGGGGCAAGATGATGCACAAAATGAGGGAGAAGAGGAGGGCCAAGAAGAGCCTGTGGTCGTGGATGCTGACTCTACTGATGGTGCAGTACTTGTTAATGGAACCGAGGCAGAAGAAGAGTGGAGTACAGTACTGAAGGAAAACCGTCAGCCTAAAAGCAATTGGTTGGGCCGGTGTGAAAATCCTAGTTTTGTTTCTGGTGATTAATTGAATTTCTTTTATTTGCGTTTTGACTCCCATACCTTAATATTCTTCTGTTGTTTCTATTATGCTCCCCTGTGTTTATCATCCTTTTTTATGTCCGTCTTTAGAAAATGTTGAATATGACTTAATGGAACATTTAATGAACTTCACCC
The DNA here is from genome assembly GCA_029844215.1 of Przewalskia tangutica. NCBI lineage: Eukaryota > Viridiplantae > Streptophyta > Magnoliopsida > Solanales > Solanaceae > Przewalskia > Przewalskia tangutica. The sequence goes on from CM056722.1 coordinate 135,987,875, forward strand.
TCCTGATCCCATTCAAGAAAGATAAATTTTATAGTCTGTTCTCTTCTTCTATGTGAAGAAGTTTTTAATCATATGAATTTTTCAAGCTTAGCTGACAGAAAGATGTGAGGACTAGAAAAGAGTTCTGTCCGTTATTGGTATTCTGATTTGGCATTCATACGTTTTTTGGCACATATTAGTGCAGTTGCCTTGCTGTTTCTTCTTGATCTGTTCCCACCTACTATCTGATTATGCCTATTATTGTTTATTTTGATTTTGCCCGTTTCTCCTTATATCTCTCATACTTCTTATTGATGCTTTTGCGGTGCTTACACCACGTCACTAGGTTCATTCAAAGCGGTTCCATCTGTATGTAATCCTTATTTTCTTCATAAACTCTTGGAAGTGCATGTCTATTAAAGGCTCATCTATATGTAGGCTTTGTTAGGTGTCTCTAGTCTCATAAACCTCATTGTCTTCTGTATTTGCTCTAATGGGATAAAGCTGAAGAAATTCATGCTTTATTTTTAAAGTTGGGCACTCCTCTATTCAACCCAAAAATCTGTCATATGGCAGGGCGCTCATGCCCTCTCAGGAAATATAGGATTATTGTGTTCTGCAGTTTAACACCTGCATGATGTTAGTCAAACATTTGAATTGGCGATGATCATTTGTCATCCTACTTGGGCAAGTAGCTTTCTACTTACGAAGTATCACTAATCTGTACATCGATTTCTTTTGTCTTGAGGAACATTAGAAAATCTCTACATTTCCTCCAGTTAAAGTTAGAAGTTTTTGTCTTGGCTCGTCAAAATATTGATATTTCTTAATATTGCGGGTTGATAGGTGTTTCCTTGAAAGGTGGCGTCGAGCGACTGGCGTATACATTCCCCAGTGGTGTCATTTTGTAGCAATGAGTTTTGTAGGCATCTTGACATATGTTTCCGGCTTGGTTGTTAGCTTTAGTCACTCATAGTTGCTTTATCATATTCTTTCGAGGCATACGATTTTCACCCTTGATATCCTTAAGTGCCATTGTCCTTTGTAGAAACACTATAAAACCATATCTGAGAAGTGGAGATGGTGCGGAAATGTGTTGAGCTCAAAAATTGCAGTATCTAGGCGGTACCAATTAATTAAGAATATGTTTAGTCCTGTTAGTATTCTTATTTTAGACCTTATATTTTCTATAAGTGTTTTAGTCAGTAGAAAATAATGAGTACATATGGTTCTTTTTATTTTGTACTCCGTAATATTTGTTTGAAATGAATTTATATGGAAAAATATGGTCAGTTAAGTTTCACAACAGCGAATGTGTTTGGAGCTAACTTTTGCTCGATGTCTTGATGGTTGCTTGATTATTTGGTTATGACAACTCGATAAAATAACATCTAAAAGCTATGATTTATGTCTACAAATCTGACTTAACTTCCCTCGATAACTTTTTCCTATTCTCTTTTGTATGATATTGCGAAATCATTGGCTTTACATTAGCCACAAAACCAACTTTAAACCATTACATTCCACCGTGATAACATAGGTTTGAAACTAGAGCCAAGAAGTGCCAAAAAGCAAAACAAAGAAGAGAGTTTTTGAGAACTTTGTTGAAACCTTTCTAATGGAATCATTATCCTCTGTATATCATGGCTTGCTCGTTCGAAAAAGTTTAGACTAGATTCCTTAAGCGAACCATTTTTGCAAAAGGGTCTTCAAATGTGGGTTGATGAGAAATTTTACAAGGAAGCATGAGTAATATGAGTGAACAACGAGGAAGAAGAAACAATAGAAAGCGATAGAATATACGGTATCTATCAAACTATCCTTCGTCCTCTAGTACAAAATATGAAAGATATCAAACAACTCGATCGTATTAATTATCTAATTCGGATAATCGATCATGAGCGACTCGGAATCGACTAAATGAATTATATTTATTTACCTTGAATAAAAATTACACTACTTAAGCACGATTATAGATGCAAAGCAAAAAATGATGGTTTCTTAGGTCTGCAATAGAGGTTGGCGGTCAGGATACTCCGTAATTGCAGAAACCAGGGCCGATGGCGGATCGATACTCGGACGAAACCTTAGCGGTCGGATCTGAGTACCAAAAAATATCGGACCGATAACGGTAAAATACCCGTGCACCCCGCCATCCGTCCCCCCGCCAATGACACGGCCGGTCCACTCACCATTTCTGGTGGTTGTAAATTAATGAAACTTTAAATGGTCATAACTGCGCTCGGATGTCAGTTTGACCTAATGTTTTTATTTAGCGTATTTTTCGAGATAGGGCGGACAAATAGCTAAAGCGATTTGGAGCGGCGATTTCTCAAAAAATCCATCTTGCCAATCAATTTCACTTTTACCCCAATTATTACGATTGTCCATTTTCAAATCTAAATATCTCATGCTATACAATATATTTCAGCGTAAAAGTGCGTGGTAATGTTTGAGAATGTCAATTTTAGTATTGGAAATTCAATTTAAAAAAAAATCGATCAGGCAGGAAAATTCTTAGGTCGGGACCAGATAAGGTTCGATCGGGATCGGTCGGTCGGGCCGATAGCTTATCGTTAGGGACGATGAAGTGGATACGGGACGGACCGATAACACCACTAGTCTCTGACAACATACGGTGTAATTACTTGGAAGCGTTTTGATGGCCCGTTCATTTGGCGACAGCGGCTTTGTTAGTCCTTTGTTATTTCAATTGTTTGTCCACCAAATTTGATGTCGTACTTTGAAGTGATGCGGTGGTGCTACCGTATGATGAGTACATATTGTGAAAATAAAAATTAGGATTGATGAATTTTTCGTTAATGGCTAGTATGGCGATGCGGATGCTTACACATCTTGCGCCGCGGATGACACCGTGTTATTTGCTAGGGGATGATACTTGATTCTGGTACTCGTGGAGTGTCTTGAGAACTTGGAGGCGGTTTGAGCTGTCGCGAATCATGCCAAATCATCTATTTACTTGGCGAAGTGCGTGGTGTGGCCGAGACACGATCATCAGTGAGTTGGGTTTTGGAGGGTCATTTCCGTCGTTACTTAGGGGTTCCTTTAGCTCGCTTTCGGTTTGATTGGTCATTTGCTCACTCTCGCGATGTCATTTCGATGCATACGGAAATGGGGCACCATTCACTATCTTATCTTGGAAAGCTTGAGCTCGTTCGATCCGTCGTTCGGGGTTGAAGGATTTTGGTTAGGGCTTTTAAACCGTACCACGGTTCTTAATAAGGTGCGTTGACTTGTCTTGATTCTTGTGGGGAGGCTGGCGTGTCGCAGGATGAGGTTTGTGTTCATGGCGGAGGGGACTAGGTCTCATGGATATTAAGGTATGGGCAAGTGCGCTACTATCGCGGTCCGTTTGGCTATTCCACGAGAATCACGGACTCTTAATGGGTGAAGTGGGTGAATTCTTACTACTTGAGAAGTCGTCGATATGGAGCTATCTTAGTCGGACACGAGGACTCGTTGCTATTCGAAGTTATGCGGTATCGGGACGAGTTCACTGATTTTTGGTAGTCGTGAGGCGGTGATTGAGGGCTTAGAGAGGTGTTGCGTTGATGGTAGATTAGATGCGGGGCTTGTGCATGATGTTCTGCGTTCGAGAGCGCAAACCACAGATGTCTCGGTTGGAAATGATACATTCCGCTAAGTATTCTTTCACGGTATGGCTTACTTGTCGGGCGTTTGGCTACTAGAGATACTGCTCGTATCTCGATCTTGAGGATGTTAGTTGCGGGTTACGCAGCGAGTTGCGGAACCACGACCTCGCTTGTTCTTTGTTGCGTTCTCGAGCGAGGATTTGGAACACGTTCGGGCATGGTGGGTATCAGGCGTGAGATGTCACGGTTGAGAGCACTACGAAGTGGATAAAGAAGAGCACCGCGGGCGAGGATGAGATCTAAGGTTGTACTCGCGCTTTCTGCGTTGTTGTGTTTGAGATCTGGAAGGCGGGAATGCGTTGATATTTGGCGAGACTACGATCCTTTGAGGATGATGTTATTGCTAGAATTAAGCTAGCTACTTATCGTGTTATTCTGATTATTTCCTCGTATGTACATCGCGTTGAGTGTACACGCGCTTGAGTTTTATTATTTGTTGCTATGTTCCACGTTGAGGCTTGAGACCCCTCAATGAACGATGTTATGATCTGATTTTTGCAATATATTATTTATTTACCCAAAAAAAAAAAAAAAAACAAGAAAATGAATGGTCTTGTACATATTCCATGCATGCCAAAAGTAAATAGCGAGGATATTTGTGACAGCGTCCCGATCCTCATGGGCCTCTTGTATCTTTTTCTTTTATTGACATGTGTTTTCCTTTTGTTTTCATCCTAAAGCCTTTTTAATGATTAAGGTGACCAGCGTCCCAATCCTCATTCCTAATCAGATTAAGCTCTTACTAGGGTTTCGTATACTCTGGCTCGGTTCATTGTTCGACTTGAGACATGGCTATGTCGAGTAAATTATACTCATTTTAATATTTATATACTTTCATTTCTTGTCTTAATTCATATTTTGCAATTTCATAGAATTTTTGTCTGCTAGTCCTTAAAACTTATATAGTTTCAATTTTGGGGTTTTGTTGGTCTACCGTAATGAAATAAATTTGGAATTACTTTTGTCTCATTTCCTTTAGTAGAAGCGATGAGAATCTAGAGACACTAAGTTTAGATCTTTTCTTTTGCCTTAGATAAAATTTGTTTATTGAGACTCGTAATTATGTGTTTATTTAATCTTTTCTTTTAGCATTGATGGTGAATAGTGTATGGTACAAGAATTAGCTTAAAGTTTTATAGATAGCTCTCATGATTTATTTCACATCATTAAAGTCTGATTTAGTTAGATTTCGTCATGTTAGGCTCGGTTTATTTTCTTAAATATAAATGAATTGTGTCTTGATTTCTCAAAATTGGTCACCTTTTGGAGTTTGCTCAATTTACTTGATTTTAATCTCTGACAACAACATACGGGTGGAGGCGGATTGAGCTCCGCCCGTCCACCTCCGATCCATTGTTAGCCCTAGTATTTAGAGTGTACTTTAATTGTGTATTTAGGCGTGGCGTCGCGTGGATCCACGTGGCATTTAGTCCGTGGAGGGCAAATATATCAACTTTGTTAACGAAAAGGACATATTTGAACTCAAATTTCAACGGAAGGCAAATATGCCCCTTTTTCAAAAGTTGAATAGCAAATATAACCTTTTTCCCTTTTATATATCATTAATGTAATTTAACATGTGATCATCTTACTTACCATTTATTTTAAGAAAATTGATTGTGTAAATGAACTTAAACTCATTTCATTAATCCCCTCGGCCTTTTTTTTTACACTGCTGGTGTATAGCACTTTTATTTTTTAGTATGTGAGTATTAGAGTCATTTTTTTCTATTTAAATTATAAATTATTATTTTTCAATTACAAAATTAAAGTGAGATTATTTGTGAAATTTTATCCAAAAAAACTAATGCTCCACCAAGGCCTTTATCTGAAAAAGCCCATGATTTTTACTCTACAAGTGCAATACCAAGTCTTCAATTTTTGCCCTTCAAATGGGCTGTTATTTAATTTAATGAATCATTTTGACTAACATGTCCTCCAGTGTCTTTCTTTCTTTGCTCTTTGGCGTCCGCACGCACCAATCATCTATTCCAACTCCTTGTTCCTCTTCATCAAGTTAAGTTTGTCTGATTAGGTAAAATTTACAAGATTATATAATAGGAAGTCTTGCCTGAAGAAGTCGGAGAAACTTAATCTACAGGAGGCTCAACAATGGCGTGGAGGCAATTTCTCTTTTGCAACAGCAAATTACTTACAAACTCATTGCCATCTGGATTCACTAGCTTTTCCTCCAAATCCAATCCTTACTTAGGTATATTCAATTTCATAAAGTTTTAATTTTTTGTACTTTTTGGAATGATAAAAAAAGATGGTGTGTGGGTGCAGCGAAGGTAGGGATACCAGAGTTTTTGAATGGAGTAGGGAAGGGAGTAGAGACGCACGTTGAAAAGCTTGAATCAGAGATTGGAGATTTCTCGAAGCTTCTTGTTACTCGCACTCTTAAGCTCAAGCAACTTGGCATCCCTTGTAAACATGTCAGTATTTATCCCTTCCCTTTTCATTTTTCAGTAAAATAAAACAAAGTGACTGCATATTCTTCTGAAATTCTCAATATTTGATATAGCCGGTTTCCTCTATCAGGATGATGAAACACATTTTCGATGGTTAATTGTATGTTGTCAAGTTGGACAGTTGTAAGAAAATCTCAATAGATGTGATGATGAGTAATTAAGGCTTTGAAAGAGTTAATACTTGGAGCATTTTAAATTTCAATTCGCGTTTGGTATTTGATATTTGAAGTTGTATGCTTGTTAAAGTTTGTAAATTGTTAAGCTAATGGAGTGTTATGTGCCAAATAGTAAATAATAGTTCAGGGTTTTAAGTGTAATAAAAAGAACTTGTAAACGGTGTCTTGTGGATAAGTGAGCTGATTCAGACGTATGCAACGTCGTTTAGGGGCATCGTTAGTTGAGGTCGTTATCTTGTTAGAACAATTAGCTGGGAATTGGGGAAATCATATTTAAAATAGCAAATTACAAGTGTACATATTCATTCTTTTGGCTTTGATGATAAATGAAATCTCTTTTTCTCTTTCTATCTCTAATTCCATCTCTATCACGTTCATAGTTGATTTTTGTTCAGAATCTTTCTCTAATTGTGTTCCTTAGAAAATCCAGTGTTACAGTTTATCTGCTCTGTGCACTCAGCTATGAGATAGAATTGCATCTTCTTGGGCAACTGATGCTAAGTTGCAGAAGATACTTACTGATATAAGGCAAATCCTGATGCTAGACCCCCAAATAATCTAAAAGGAGATGTATTGAGCAGGAAAGGCAGAGTTGTGGTGGGTAGTGACCCTGATCTAAGAAGGGATCTTCTAGTTCTTCATTATGACAGTTCTTTGGGTGGCCATTCTTAGATTCATGCCACTCATAAAAGGTTGAAGCAATATTTTTATTGGAAGGGGTTGAAGCAGGATGTTTATGCTCACATTCAAGCTTGTGACACTTGCCAGATGTGTAAACCTGAAAATGTTGCCTCACCAGGTTTACTGCAGCCTTGGCCTATCCCCGAAAGGGTTTGGCAACTGTAGTGTTTGTAGTGGTTGATAGGCTAAGCAAATATGCTCATTTTCTGAGCTTGAAGCATTCTTGTACTGCTCTCGATGTAGCTCAAGTGTTCATTGATGGTATTTGTAGGCTCCATGGCATGCCCCAGTCCATAGTCTCCGATAGGGACACTATCTTTATGAACAAATTTTGGCAGGAGTTCTTTAAGTTGCAGCTGGTGCAGTTACACAGAACCACTGCTTACCACCCTCAGTATGATGGGCAAACAGAGGTGGTAAATAGGTGTTTGGAGTGTTATTTGCGATGCATGGTTGCTGACGGGCCTAAGGAGTGGTGCAAATGGTTGCCTCTTGCTGAATGGTGGCATAACACCACCTTTCACTCATCAGCAAAGGTGTCCTCTTATGAGATTCTCTATGGGCAATATCCTCCACCTTTGGTCCCTTATATGCCATTTGCGTCTCAATTAGATGCCCATCCTCCACCTTTGGTCCCTTATATACCCTTTGAGTCTCAATTAGATGCAGTGGACAGAAGTTTGCAGGCTCGAGAGTCGACTAATAGAGCTCTTAAATTCCATTTAGCTCAGGCTCAGCAGAGGATGAGGGTCCACGCTAACAAGAAGAGATCAGAATGAGTTTTGGCGGTGGGTGATTGGGTTTATGTTAAACTCCAACCTTACAGGCAGCTTTCCCTTAAGTCTCACTCAAATCAAAGGTTATCTCCTCGATATTTTGGGGCTTTCCAATTGTTACAAAGGTTGGGTGCTGTTGCATATAAGTTGGACTTGCCTGCTGGTACTTGAGTTCATTCCACATTCCATGTTTCCCAACTGAAGAAGCATATCAGTTCTGCTCCTGTGTCATCTATCATCCCTGCACAAGTCACTGATCATGGTGTGATTCTCTTAGCTCCTGAGGCTGTTTCGTGAGCGCATGTTGGCTCCTCGTTCAGGGAGGCCTGGTGAAATGGTTCGATGCTCCAGAAGAGGATAATTCTTGGGTGGATCTCGACCAGCTGAAGAAACAATTTCCCAGTTTCGATCCTTGAGGACAAGGATATTCTCTTAGGGGTGGGTATTTGTTATGTGCCAAATAGTAAATAATTCCAGGAGTTAAAGTGTAATAAAAGAAACTTGTAAACGGTGTCGTGTGGATAAATGAGCTGATGGAGTCGTATGCGACGTCGTTTAGGGGCATAGTTAGATGAGGTCGTTATCTTGTTAGAACAATTAGCTGGGAATGGGGAAATTAGATTTAAATAGCAAATTACAAGTGTACAGATTCATTCTTTTGGCTTTGATGATAAATGAAATCTCTCTTTCTCTTTCTAGCTCGAATTTCATCTCTATCGTGCTCATAGTTGATTTTTGTTCAGGAATCTTTCTCTAATTGGGTTCCTTAGAAATCTTCAGTTCGATTTAGCCGCACCGATTCAAGGTGCATCATGGAGATTGTTTAATTTTGAGATGATAATTGTCTTTTCTGCTGAAGTTAAAGACCGTTCTTACGGATCTGCATTAGTCCTCTTTTAGGTGCAAAGCCTCTTGATATATGGCTATTGGTCGATGTAGGGTTTGCTTCAATAATTGATCCTCGGAGAGATCTCTTGATTCCACGTGTGATATAATTGATTAATTGCCATCTCTGTGACCACCGACATAAATGCGTTCGGTGTAGCCTTCGCAGTCTTGACATTATGAGGAGGTTGATAAGCGAGAGCAATATCCTTGAGACAACTAAAAATAGTCACCATACTAGAATTCATAACTTCCAAATGAGTAGATGATGTTGATGGGCGAAATAGAAATTATATTTGCCAAGTGTTGATCTGAGAACTTGAATAGAGCTCTATAGGGACTACCTTTTATTCTAAGCATGGGCAGGCCCTCGAATGATGTTTGGCTTGATGATAAGGTAATGAGGATTACAATCGCTTTGGATCTTTGAAGTAAACCTAGGAGCTCTGTCTAGATGTGACTTTAGGACACATTTCTATTAGGGATGAGATGACTTATGAGGAATTTATTAGGTAGATAATCATGGATAGATTAGATAATTTTATTAGTATTATGAGAAAGAGATTAAGAGGATGTTATAGCTTGGAACAAAATCTTTATATTTTACCTTCTCATGCAAAATAATTAAAAATTGAAACGAGAAATTTTATGACTTAAAAGTTGAGAAAGAATTAAGGATTATCGGTGGAGTCTAAAGTTTCCCTTTGATAGTGTCGATAGAACTACATTGATTTGCTTGCCGAATAAAGAGATAGTCTTTGAAGTCTTTTTCATCAAGAATATAATGGGTACTTTTAAGTGTTCATCAAAGATGTTCTTTGATTAGATTAGTTAGTTAAGAGATCACGTTGAAGATTGAACTTTTGAGACTAGGCGTGCTTTTAACAAAGTAGTTCTAGACAAGATTACCAAGTATGATCAATTAAAGGATCGATTTTGTTTTTACGATATGCATTTTTAAGCACGTCGATTTTGGTTCGTAAGTTTTGCATCCAAATTTTAATCGACATTAGTCATTCGTATGCTTTGAAAGCTATGATCCGATTCTTGATTCTTGAGCTCTTGATGAATAATGTCTCCGTGGAGTTATTTGGTCCCTATTCAAATTCTTGTATTGAGATGATTCGTGATCTGTTGTGTTAGTTTAGTACATTTGGAAGTTTATCCTCCAAGCTGCAAAGCTAATCTATGAGATCTCGCTGATTATCATTATGCGCAGAATGCTTGCTTTACGCACCTTAGAAGGTTCACGGGGTGGTCTTGGATTAAGGATTCTAGCAAATTAATTTGAAGCGGGTTGCTAAATTTTGCAAGTGTTAGGAAAATAGGTGGAATTATCTTTGTAAGATAGTGTGGGAAGAGAAGCACAGGTTAGTTCTATTTACTTTACAATCTTTGGGTATTCCAAAAATCTACTCCCAGTCGATGTAAAAGCATGTCTATAATCGTAGATTTGGTCTAATTATCACACGTGAATATGAAGGTTGAAAAGTAAATGCATAGCTTGGGTGAATGTTTAAGTTGGCTCACTTGCAGTGTTGTCTTTTTAACGTATAGCATTGTTGGCTATGGCGATTAAGCCACCACGCGGGACTACAGATTGATAATACCAAAGATTTTTACGACACGCAATATTGTGCGAGATCAAAACCCGATAAAGCGCAGCAAAGTGGAAATTTCTTTGATTGGATCAAGTCTCTTGTTTCTGGTTGGCGAACTCAGCGCTTTCTAGTCTTTAGTAAAGTAATATTTTCTATTAGGATTCTTGTGAGCAGTTCTAGTTCTTTGCCAAAGTGATAACCACAGAAAATGAGAGGACTAGTGCTTAGAATTAGTTTACATGGATAGTTACGAAATCGGAGAATAACCTGACATAGTTGTATGCTCTTTATTTTGCGATAAGTAGCACGCCATAGTAGGCGTTGTGGTTTGAATTCTGACCGTCAATTATTTTCTTTGTCTTTTGCATCCATTGTTGACACTTAACTTTTCTTTATTGCGAGAGGAAGCGATATTGAAGTACACCATAAATATAAATTTGGGACTTTGGAGGCCAGTGAGCTGTGAAAGCATAATTAACTCATTTTGTTGGTGGTCCTTTTCATGAAGAAAAACTACTGTTATGATGCTCGTGCTTTGTACTTCTTATCCTTGAATATTCCCCGGCAAAGAAAAGGCGATCGTTCGACTTAGCGAAAGTTATATGATGCTCGTGCTTTACGACTTTACATTAGGAAGCGTGTTTGAAGTAAAGTGTGAATTAGGGATTTGCATTACATCATTAACGAATGCCTTCTTTATTTTCAATTCTATCGAGAATGTCAATTGATTAGTTATGTAAAGCTCGATATGTAAAGGTAGCTTTAGAATAAAAGTAGATAATATAACATTGGGATATAACGAGGAAAATATGGACTATGCCTTTGTTTCTAAAAATATTGCAAAAATTAAAACTTCTCTTCAATGACGTTTGGTTGAACAAAAATTTCTGAAAAATCTCTTCACCTGCTTTTGAAGCAGGCATACGATCTCTTTTTCTTTAGGAAATCTTGTAATATGATGTTAAAAGTCGATGTCGACCTCGTCAAATTAGTCGCATAGAGGAAAGGAGCTATACTTGCGAAGAGTTAATATGACCAAGCGATAACAACGTAGATGTAGCAACTCTATTCGCAAGTGAAGCTCTGCAATGGCCCCTTTTCTAAACTTCTTGTTTCCTAGAGTACAACACCAAAATCATGCCTGGCTCCCCCTAGGGGCATGTAATCAGAGTACCTTTTCCTAGCTACTTAAGAGCACCTACAAATATCAGGAGCTCTTTACAAAATCCATAGTAGTTGTTACATTTCTGTACAATAAGCAGCCACTATTTGCCAAAAGATTCAAGATGATTTTGCTTGTTTAAGGCAGTTCCTCTGTGATTCCAAATCCACAAACTCTGATCTGCAATGGTGCAAGAAGAAAATAGTTATTAAATGATCACTTTCTAGTACTGATATCATTGTTTTCTCTCAACTCATCTGACTTGACATCTTTTTTTTTGCATTACCCTTTTTTTGGGTCGGAGAATATCCGAGGATAAGAAAGCACACTCATTAGTTTACATGTTAAATCTACAAGCAAGACTTTTGTATAGGCACTTTACACTGAAACAGACTAAGCTAACATTCTTGACCTGCAGTAAAGCAGTTGGTTGTTGCATGATAAAGTTCCTGTGTCTATAAGGAGGAAAACAATTCTCATGTAGAAAGATAATGTCATGGTCAGTAATTGTTTAAGTGCCTAATAAATCATGCTTCTTTTCAGCCATTTGTGCATGCTCGTCTCTATTTCGAGGAAGAAGCACACTACCAACATATTTGTACAGAAAAACGGAAGAGGAAAAGTTAAAATATGAGATTTGAATAGTTAAGGGGATGGAAATCTCCAGTTACTCCCTCTAAAATTGCCCCTGGCTGATTATTGAGCGGACAAGAGTATCTAAAGTGAATGCTGACTTTGGTAAGCAGATAAAAGGGTAGAATGAGAACTGTTTGAGATGCCACAAGATAGACCAGTCGAGCAGAAAAGTTAAAAAGAAATTGTAAGTGAACCTACCACTGAATTTAAAGCGACATACAATGTCATACATGAGTGTCCAAAACACTTGTAAATTTAAAAACACATAATCATGATAACAAAAGTATCGATGTACAATTGTACTGCAACAATATTTTGATTCTCCCCCATCAATGTTGAGCTAAGTTCATAGTAACTCCTCAGATACACTATCATTTTTTACCCCATATTGATAGCAAATGTGCTTAGAATTTCATTCTTCCGTGTTTTGATATTTTCTTCCACTGTTTCCATCAAGGAGTGAATATTAGCAGATGAAGTTTAACAAGTTTTAACAGATAATGATCACTCTCAAGGAAGTTAAGCTCCAAATCATGCAATTTTTTATTTTCTAATTCATTTGTACATGTATCAGCCAAGCCAAACCCGTTCAAGTTGCTCTATGCATTTGCAATGCAGAGACATAATTAGCGGAGAGCAGAAACTACATTTACTTGTATTCGGCACAATTAAGAATCCATGGTGCAATGAGAGATCCCCAGCAGCGATCCTTTATTCTGCAGGAGAGGCTGAATGGACTTTCTGCTGCTATCAATGCTCTATAGCTGGTTCATCCTGCATATGCTTGGATTGATGCTCCACTTGAGAAACTTGTTCTAATATGTATCCAAATAAAAAGCCTAGGATTACCATGGAAGAACAGTGTAAATTATACTTGAGATTTATTTGATTCCTTAGAATTCATTTTCTTTTCAAACTTTCACTACATTCTTTTGTTTGGTTATGTCACGTCTGTTGTCTCCTTTTCCATCTCCTGGTAATGGCGCTCAGTCTCAAAGGCAAAGGTCATATTTAGATGTCGAAAAACTTGAGAATGAGTTCATTCTAACGTCAGCCGAGTATTTGCTATCATTGGCAAATGTCATATGGACTTTTGCTAGTAAGTTTGATGCTAAGTTAGCATGCCTTCCCTTGTCCTAAGTTCTAAATTTGTTGTTTATGTGGTTGCCTCAATGTTTTCAAATTTGAAGCTTTGGTTTTGAGATACTCTTGGTTTGAATCTTGGTAATTTCATTCATTGGCCTATTATGTCATTTTGGGAAAACATATATCGTACTGCAAAACTTTCCTTAGAGTTGTGCTTCTAAACAAGGAAGATTGTGTAAGCTAGTCAGTATATATGAAATGAAAGGTCTCAACTCAATGAGATTCAAAATTAATTTTCCTTTTATTGCACTTTCCTTTAACAAAAACTTTTCTTCTTTTAGGAATTGACACACCCCCAGCTGATGTGATTGACCTTTTGGTTGAATCAAACTTGTATGATATGGCTTTTACAGTAGTTCTTAAATTTTGGAAAGGGTCAGCTTTGAAGAGGTATGTCGTTTTGGGGTAGCTTCAAGAGAAGTTAGTTACCTTCCGTGATTCCTAGGTTCCTTGACTTGCAACACTTGTTTTGTCTCTCAGGGAACTTGAAAGAGTTTTTGCAGCTATGTTATTGAAATGCTGCCCAAAAAAAGCCCCGTCAGTTGGGTAAGATATTCTTGATTCTGCTTTCCTATATGCATCATTTCTCAATCCCCTCGGTGCCAGCTGTTTTTTCTTAACACGTGTCTGATACCTATTTCCTCAGGAATGGTCAGAGGATGCAGAGTCTTCTTTTGACTTCATCACAGGATGAGATTGTGGTCCATGAATCGCCTAATGTTGGTCCACCTGGACAGGAATCTAAAGGCAGTAGCCATTGGGAGATACTTGAGCTCTATCTTGTCCGTTTATTCCTTCTTTTATATCTAATTTTATCTGTTTAAAGCAAATACACTTTTCTTTCAGTTTTGATGTCCATAATGTCTTTGCAGGAAAAATACAGAAAGTTTCATGCTAAATTGCCTGTTGTTGTTGCTGATACTCTTCTTGCTACTGATTCTCAAATTGAGTTGCCACTTTGGTTGGTTCAAATGTTCAAGGTAAGTACAAAATCATTTAATAAATGAGGGCCTAAGCCCAAATATTCAAGGTTATATATCGGTGTCATGGAAAAGAATTACTTATCAAGATTAAAAAATATATATATTTCAGACAAGAATTGCTCTTATCATCTTGTCTCTGCATATAGTGTGATATTCTTATTCTAGTGTTTTCTTGTTGATGTCTAAAGTAAACCTATCATCTGGATGATGTAAAATTATTGACCCCTGTACAAAAGAATTTGGTTTTTCTCTTTGTGGTAAATTCAAGGGATTAGAAGTTTGGCAGCTGGTCTAGTAGAAGTCCGCGAAGAGATTAGAAAGGTTGAAGAAGTAAAACTTGTCAAAAAAGGTTTTTTTTGTTGTTTGGTAGTGAGGAAATTGGCTCTAGTTAAGGCAACACTCTTGATTGTTTGTGCTTACTTTATGACTGTATTTATAATTCTTCCATCATTGCTATTATTTATTACCCTCTCTGTTTCAAATGATTATGCAGTTTTGACTTGGCACAAAGTTTAAGATAGTAGAAGACTTTTCACTCTTGTGGTCTTAAATTAAAGATGTGTTGAATGTACAAAAATGACCTTTAATCTTGTGGGCTTAAACATGCCATGTGGAAAGTTGGAATGAAAGAATTACCAAAAAAGGAAAGAGACATTCTTTTTTAAACGGACTAAAAAGGAAAGTAAGACAATCTTTTTTGAATTGGAGGGAGTATTTAGCTAGAGAAATTAATGCGGGATTTCTTTGGGATGGATGGAGGAAAAAACCCCGGGTTAGTTTGGAAAGATCACAGCTCTAGTCAAACTAGACAGTTGGTTGCACAAAGGTTTGTACCTTTAATTGAGCTTTTTCAAAAGGAGGTGTTGGGATTTGCATGTGAGAAAAACTCATTGAGGAAGGTGATTAGTGTAAAATATGGATGCTTTTAGTGGATGGTTCTCAAAAGTTACATATATGTATGGGATGAGTTTGTCAAACGGGATCATATTAGAAATTGAGTTCAGAAGATTTAGTTGTATTGCTTTAGACTCTTTTTCTTTTGTTTCAGTAGATGTGTTTGTAAAACGGGATCATATTAGCAATTCAGTTCAGAAGATTAAGTTGAATTGCTTTAGACTCTTTTGCTTTTGGTCCGATCAGAGATATATAGAAGATATTGCGTCAATGGTCGACACCCTTGTTTTTGTTAGGTTTCTGAAGCAGTTTTCTTCTTTTCACTTGTATATAATTTCAGCACAACCTCAGGTGCGGTTTATATAAATATATATAATATCTTATCTTATCAAAAATAGAAAAAAAAAACAAAAACAAAAAAAGCGGGAGCATAAACAATATTAACTCCTACAGTTTCATTGGCTTCTCAATAAGGAACATTAAAACTTGTAAGGTTTCGATATTTGATGTGTGGAGAACACCTTTAAGATGACTTTTCACATCTGTTCTATTTTAATAAAAAAAATGTAAGGGCGAATGAAGTACTTAAAAGGGACGGATCAAATTTCTTTGAATGTGTCATTCTATAAACACCTTTTTTTGTTGAAGTTATAGGATTAATGTAATCAAGATGATGCAAAGTTACAGCAGGTAGAATAAGCAAAAGATTGTTAGCTCAATATAAAAACTATACTAAGGTTAAGGAGCTAACAAAGTCTTTATCAAAGAAAATACACCCTTCATAAAAAAAGAGCTAACAAAGTCCAAAATATTGTGAGGATTATGATGTGGGTGTTAAGATGAAACAAATAAATGTATATTGCAACTTATATAAGTTCATATTTGATAATTTAAATTAAAGCTAGTATAATTAAATTACGTGTGAGCAGCTTAATATTATAAGTTATCTCGTATATAACAAAGTGTTGTAGTACTTTATGCGAATATGTGTATGACAAACTCAAAATCAAACAAAATACCCAATCAACATATACTTTTGAGCTATAGGTTGACCAAATCTGATATGGACCCCACCCATACCCATGTCCGATCGACACAGGTACATCAAGGAATTATTAACAGCACGATTTGGGAATTGGCTATGTAATTTTGATGTAATATGTGTTGCTTATCTTCTAGATTCTTCAATGTAAAGTCAAGGTGTGATATTTATTTGTCGATTCTCTTTTGACACAGGGTGTGCCAGCAAAAAGTGGTGGGGGGATGGCGGGAAGTGAGTCAAACCCTGCTTCTTTGCTTGACTATATACTGACTATGGTCGTTATACTGAGCGACTAATCTGCTGCTGGAGTACATTGAATCCTTAGCATCACTGGTAAGTTCTCATCCTTATTCCTAAGCATTTGACTGTGAGCGGCTGTTGTAAGGTTTTTATTATTTGTCTTATAGGAATTTTGTCTGCTGCTTCAGTCTTGTGATTTGCTTAGGTTCGATATAAAACTTTATCACTAGTGGACATTTGCTGTACTTTGTGATGGCTGAAAAACATTGTACTAGTATCATCTCTCCGAGAGGACTTCTTTGTCCTATTGGTTTCTGTTATTGAACAGTAGTAGAAGCCAGAGGATAAGATAGGGTTCCCATCTTAGGGCTTTATTCAAACACCCGTTCTGTATGATGGCTATCCACATTCTTGTGTACATAATTTTCAAATTATCAAATGCAGTTAATGGATAATTTTAGCTGAAGTTTTAACATGTAGAGATCTGTAGATCTCATTAATGTTGATACTTTTGAGTAAATGACAACGTCCAAAGTTTTATCTATAAGTACAACAAGAATAGAACACGTGTGTCGGGGAAATGGTTCATATTGTTGGTTTCTTGGAGATCCTGGATTACTTCATAGATCAAATAGAATGCAGATAATGTGAGAAATTAAGTACTTAATAAGCAGTTATATGATGGTCGACATTGACTAGACATCATAAGGGTGTTAGGGGGACATTAACTGTCAACATTGAATCTTATTATCCAGCTAATATCTTGTACTTGTGGCCTTTTTCAACGACTTTATTGTGGTACTCTTTTATGCTTTATATCATTTTATTATTTGTGCTGCTATCATGCTTCGTTACTACAGGTCTTTAGCAGGTACTCAAAGTTTTCAAAGTAGTCTAGTCTTCTGGTGCCCATTTTGTGTTTTTGTTTTATTTGTGGACAGCTCTGCCTTTTGATCAGATATAATACTCCCTCCGTCGCAAATTATCTTGTCGTGACTTCTAAAAATAGTTGTCTCAAATTATTTGTCATTTTAGAAGCTCAAGACAAAATTATTTATTTATTTTCATTTTATCCTTCAGTAATTGTTCTTGAAGATCACAAACACCTCAATAGAGTAAATATTTAATATAGAGAGATTATATTTTAAGATATAAATGAGGTAAAATAGTACTAAAAGAAAAACCCTCCTAATTAATGTTTTCTTAAGGGTGGTGTGTAAAAGAAAGCGACAAATAATTTGAGACGGAGGAGTATATCTTAAGGCGCTTTATTTCACCTTCATACACCAACAGCACTTCACAACATTGATTCTTTGTCGACTAGTTTTAATGATGCATTATTTATTGATTTCAAGATCAACCAATTCTATTCTTGGCTATGTGCATATTTCTTAACAGCACCATCTGTTGTCATTACCTGCAGAGACCAGCAGATATTATTTGTCGTAAAAGGCCATTTGCAGTTTGGTTTCCCTATTCTTTGATTGAGCGTCTATGGTGTCAACTTCATCAATCCATCAAACTAGGCCACATGGTTGATCAAAGTGAAAATCTGAAAAAGTTGTTACAGAGCGCTGTCATGAACCATCTACATCAAGTATGCTTTACTCTTAAAACTAGCTTTCTGAGATTGAATCTCCTCACTGCTTCGACTTACTCCATTTTGTTTCTTATCCTCAGCTTAAAGTGGATTCAGATGATGTGATCTCTTTTGTTTCCTAGTCATTGCTGCCAGTTCACCGATCTGTTAGCTTGCGTAGACTATGCTGGATGAAGGGTTATTCCAAAATCTGCAGGACACAATTTTTTAAGAAATCACAGGCAGTAGTTTGTTTTCCAAGTACTACTGAGTACCTCTCCTGACTCTCCTCCATCTGCAGAAGGGATGTACTTGTCCAAATTGGAGCTTTTGTATTCCTACCCTTACCCAAAACATGGGATAATATGAAAAGATTGAGTCTAACATATAAAGCAGTGTGTAAATTCCAAGTTGGGGCAGCTGATCAGCCTTTTTCCTTAATTTTCTAAAACATTTGCATTTGATGCATATTTTTCTTGTTGTAAAAATAGTTAATTAAGAAAAAGCTTCCTACAACATTACACAGTTGTTGATATCATTGGCATTCGACTATCATCGGATCTTGGTCTCAAATATTTTCATTACTCCTTGAATAATTTCTTCATCTTTTCAATGCATCATTTTCACTTGGATAGTTTAAAGGTCTTTTCTTGTGATTATGGCTTCACTTTGACTACTATTAAAACTTATTTCCATGGATCAGTTTTTGTTCTCTTCATTATTCTTATTTTGGGTTTCTGCTTGTCAAAATAATTTGCATGTGTTCCTTTTTCCATTAAATTAAAGCTATTAATTAAGAAAATTGATTTCATTCAAAGCATATTTTTTGGTGTCTCTTTTGACTATAGATATGCTTGAATAGAGCGTCATATAATAAATTTTCAATGCCCAAATAATTGCTAGCATCACATGGTTGAATCATTGAGGTGTGTATTTAGGCGTGGCGTTCAATATTTCTCAAGCATTCAATGGCATTTTTAAGATGGAGGGCAAATATATCAACTTTATCAAAGGACATATTTGAACTCAAATTTTATCAACGGAAAACAAATATCTTGAAAAAGTTGAATAGCAAATATAACCTTTTTCCTTTTATATATCATTAATGTAATTTTAAAACATGTAGGATTAACTTACTTACCATTTATTTTAAGAAAATTGATTGTGTAAATGAACTTAAATCATTTCATTAATCCCTTTCCTTTTTTTACTTCTTTAGCACTTTTATTTTTAGTATGCAAGTGAATGAGTCATTTTCTATTTAAATTATAAATTATTATTTTCAATTACAAAATTAAAGTGAGATATCCTTTCATTGAAATTGATCTAATTTAGCTGATACTTGATAAAGCATCCTACATTGCCTAATTAGCGAAACCACTTTACCAAACCTTGATAAGATTTAATTTCATGTCTACTTAAACCGTTCTAACCAACCAGAGAAATTAAATCGTTGATAAGAGCTTCAATACATTTTTGTCAAAACTTTTTGCTTGTGCTTGGATCATTTCTCCACTAATATTAAATTTCTCTTGATATTGAAGAAACCATTCATCTGACATTTTCTAACTCTGGATATTTTGATAAATTGTGCCTCTTGATATTTTATTCTTTATCTTCGTTGATAAATACTCTGTGATCTTTTAAGAGTATTTGATATTATTGAATTGATAGAGATGTTGAACTTTTGCTCCATCTATAGCTGCAAATCTTTTTGACTTAAAGTGGGTTGCTCATATTTATGCTCACATAATGCTATTCTCATATTAGCCCCAAACATTTATTTTTCTTTTAATTTTCTAATATTTGGTATCCTTTGCTAGTGCATGTTAACATGATTTACTTGATGAATCCTTTGAATTGGAAAGTTTTTATCTGATTTTGATTAATATAAAATTGAGACATAGCTAAATATGAATCTTCTATCGTAATTATTTCGAGCGAAGTGAAAGAGATATCGAAAAATTATTTTTATTGTGTTCACTTTCTTACTTTTATAAAGTTTATATAATCAAACACACCTTTTGTAGCTAATCTAAACTATGGCTTTATTGAAATTTTCAAACCACACCCTCGATAGATGGGATCGTAAATAAAAACAAATATTATAATTAATTGATTATTGGTAGAAGATTTTTAAAACAACCATTCTACCTTTCAATGTAAGTGCGTACACTACATACTTTTTGGACTACGTTGTGAGATTTCACTAAATATGTTGTTATTATTATTGTATAGTCATAATTTCATTTAAAGAAAAATATGGGGATGTATACATAATTGTTGTTATTGGGGTTGGGGCTAACTTACTTGGTGAACTCAATATCGTCTCTCCTTGATGCGATAAATTAAAGCTATTAATTAAGAAATAGTTTATGGATGTATAGCATATTTTTAGGTGGGTTTTGGTATAGATATTTTTTTAGAGTTGCATATACTATCCTAAATTTGCTAGCCCAGGCCATTGCTAGCCACTAGTATTTAGAGTGTACTTTAATTGTGTATTTAGGCGTGGCGTCCACGTGGATCCACATGGCATTTTTAGTCCATGGAGGCAAATATATCAACTTTAACGAAAAGGACATATTTGAACTCAGAATTTTAACGGAAGGCAAATATGCCTTTTCAAAGTTGAATAGCAAATATAACCTTTTTCCCTTTTATATATCATTAATGTATTTTAACATGTGATCATCTTACTTACCATTTATTTTAAGAAAATTGATTGTGTAAATGAACTTAAACTCATTTCATTAATCCCTGGACCTTTTTTTACACTTCTTGGTGTATAGCACTTTTATTTTTAGTATGTGAGTATTAGAGTCATTTTTCTATTTAAATTATAAATTATTATTTTCAATTACAAAATTAAAGTGAGATTATTTGTGAACATTATGGAACTATCGATTGGTGATAATAAATCCTAATTGCCTAATTAATTCATTATCTGTGTAGTTAGTAGGTTATATTTTTATAGAATCTTATCTAATCGGTAAACTAGCAAATGTAAAACAAATTGGTTCTATCCTAGTTTCTATGCATGGAATTCTAATCATTTTTAATATAATTGTTTTGTCGATACCTTATTCATTCTTTGCAATGGCTTATTTTAACATGTTCATTAAAATATACCTTCTTATTTATTAAACCGGTTCGATTATTTAATACTTATTAGTTACTTTGGATGTGCGAGTCAAATTGGCTTGATCTTTACTAAAAACTCTTATGAATACAACATTTTCCTTATATGCCTTAATAAGGACTTAGAACAATTTAGGCATGCTTTTGTAGAATCAATAATATGAATACTCTTAACTTCTAAGGTAGAATAAGCGATGGAATAACATCACGATTATCTTAAATCGTAGAAACATGCCAAAAGAAAGAAGGAGTTGTCTTAACATACCTTTTAGTCGTGCTGTGACTCGATATCGAGAATACGCCCGATCTTAGAACTTGACCTATTATAATGGTAATATAATTTGTCGATTTCTAGGATTACTAGTATACTTTATATCATATAATGACTTCTATTCCACAAAAATTAGGCGACACTTCCCTGTATCGTATCATTAACCAACAAGCTCAACAAACCAATAACAAGTCATAACTTATATTCCATCATTATAACAACAAAACAACCTTAAGGCGAGACAACCGTCGATAAGTCCATATAAATTCGACCAACAACATAATTCCATACTTTCTTTCTTAACTTCTTAAGATACACTTCATGTTCAACATTCTTATGTAAACCATTACTTCCTTTAAATATCAAGACTCCTCTATTTTAACATGCAATTTGTGATAATTTTAACAATAACGACAATCAACCCCAGGTGTCCAAATCAGTCCATAATCGGCAATAACCCAAACCTTCACATGCATTGTCTAAATTCAAGTTTCTTCTTAACACAAGTCCATTACTTAAACTACAACAACATGCAACTTTAATTATTTAATAGGAAGAAGAATTTTATACCTCAACGAAGTCAAAACAGTCCCAACATGAACCCACTGTTTTATCGATTTCTCTTGCTCAATTCTTCATTTCTTCAACTCCAATTCAACATGCATGAGTCTCACCATGTAACCCATCATTTATACGTTTTCTTCCTAATTTCTCTCCAAAAATTGAAGAAAACCTGCCTAATTTCGGTCTAGTGAGGACCAGACTGCTCACTGTTTTGTCAGCTGAACTGGTGCGTCCCTAATTCTCTACTCCGATGTCCTATCGGCGAGCGGTTTATTGCGTTGGAAACTAGACTCGACGAACTTCACCTTAGGCTTTGAATCACCTAAAAACTCCTAATATGCGAGAGATAAATCCCTCCAAAGTTGACTAAAAATCTGCCAGCAACCAGCGATTTTCTGCCCATTTTTCTCCTCCATTTTCACACCTCTTTCAACTCCAAATTAACATGCATGTATTCTACCATGTTAGACCATCAGTTTTACATGTTTTTCTTCCCAAAATTCTTGTTAAAATTTGACAAATTCCAGTCCTATTTTCGGCCAGCAAACCCGTGACCCACTGGTTGGGTTTCAAAGATTTTGCTTCCAACTTGTGGAATGATTAATCATAGAATGGAGATTGCTTGAATATTGAATTGATTAGAGGAATGGTGTGATTTTAAATTGAGAGGGAGGAGTGTTCTTGCTCCTAGTTTCTAAGTGAAGAAGATAAGTGTGCAATGCTTAGGGTAATATTAGAATCCAATTTTCAGATTTACAAATATGCACTTTAGCCCCTAAATGTTACACTTTGCCCCTCTAATTGTTAACTTAACTAAATTAATCCCCCAAGTAATAAATCTTAGTCCACTTCTTTTAATCTTGATTCCGTCACTTTAGTTCGGAAATTCCATAGGTCTCGCATTCCTCAAATCGTAATTCTTATAATATGTAATAATCCTTAATGGAAATATATAACTTATCGTATTAAATTTTCGTTGGCGTCTTTCGTGAAACATGTAAATGTATCTCGTATCCATTATCAGGATCTTAATCTTAATGGCGTCCTTAACCCTTGTCTTAACCTCGAGTGTAGCAGAGATTTTTGAATTAATTTCTCATACAGTTGTTTTGTTTCTTAATTCGTTGTATTTTGTAAATCATCTTTCGAGATCCCAGAATGTAAGGTAGAAAGACATGGAAAAACCATAAGGCCTAGTGCCTTCTCCATATCACACAATTTGATACATTCAGTATCTCTGCCTCGTCAAATTGTCTCTGCAACCATTCTTGCTCCTCAATAGATATCTCTACTGCCCATGTAACTGTAATTCATGCCTCTGCACCTCAGTTTCCTTGTATAAGTTCTTTTAGAAGTTTTGAATTACTTTAATGTGGGGATCGTGTGACAGTGTTCCTTCCACATTTAGCTGTCTACATGGAGTTACCCCTTTTGTGTGTTGTGGCTATCATGGAAATATTTTGCATTTTTGCCTCCTTGTTTCAACCAAGACCTTTGCCTCTAAGATATCTCCTCATTTCTGGACACTTCTTTAAATTCCATAGCCAAGTGAGTCTTCTGAATAAGTTCATCATCTGGCATTATTTGTTCTGGATTGTCTCCCAGTTAGCTTGGTGACTTAGGATATCTTCCTTTTTGTTGCTTAAATTGCCTATTGTTATTACTCCATTCCTTCATTTTCCTTGATTTTAGTTTTCGCTAAAACAAATCGAGTCTCGATGTAGCAGAAAGTACTCCACCATAACTTGGCATTATCTTTAAAACCTTCTACTCATCCAAGCTTTCAAATTTGAAGTAGGATTTTTAAGTTCATTTCTCCCTCATGAGTTAGTAATATTAGATTGTGATCAGAGCTTTATCTTTGGTAAAATAGTTTGATCTGAGTAATTTGATCCTCCCGATGAAAAGTATAAAAATCTATCTATTAACTTGAAGCACTCCTGTGATTTTCCCTGTACCGTGTATAAGACCTCCGAACAAGGAGAGGTCCACGATTTCTTAATCTTGTCGATAAGCTCTGTCATTGCTCATTGATTCTGAAGCGATTAGTTCTTTCATTAGGATATCTGATGACGTTGAAGTCACCACTACGGGCCTGAACACATTCTCTCGTGGTGTGACAGCTCCCTCCAGCGATTCTCTCTCTGTTCTTGATTTCGTGGTGCGATCGCGAAACAAGTGAAATCTGAATTTTGTCCGGATAATTTGCAAGTTATGCTTTGGTTGCCACTTCCGATCAATTCCCGTCAGCTCTTTTATCCCGAAGGACTAGGATCCCCCACTGCTGCTCTGCGTCAAATGCACCTCCGACCCATCCCCATTATTCCAAATGCTCAAGTATAATATTATTACATTGCCTCGATTTGGTTTCAACGAATGTAAACATCGCAAGCGGATTAATCAAATTCCTAACCAATCCTCTTCTATCATCATTCAACCGCTTTCGTTTTGTAATGGTTAAATTCCTCCATAATTCTTGGTTCACCATCCATGAATTTCATATTAAAAATTTGGTTCCTGAGTTCCTTTGGAATTGAGTTAATATTGTTATTTGAAATTCCATTTTACTTGTTTCTCCTTGTATCTCATCTGGTCGGTTTCATAAACAGAGTATAAGCCTCTTTTCACATCCGCGAAAGTTGCTCCAAATATTTGACTTAATTTAATCACGTTGAAGTGAACCCGGATAGTTTCTGAGCCTCGATGCGCTCGCTGCCAAGACCTTCGTGATAGATAATGAAATTATGTCACTGCCGATTCACCCGATTGATTATCAGAATTTTCCAAAGGAGACAGTTACTCCCTCAAAGAGTTCCTTGTTGTTGAACTCTCCAATTGTCATAGAAAAATTTCCTGCTCGATTCTTACGCACTGGTCTTAGATCTTCACGATTTTGGAGGTGAGAGTCTCCTGCCATTTGCGTGTTATTTTCGATTCCGTCAAAAATAGAGTGTAAGGAGTTGAGCTGTTTTATCGGTTCAAATTAATAAAATCTGCAAAGGGTTCTGCAGCGAGCTTAAAGGTTTGGGCTTTTTAATAACACTAGATATTCTTGATCACTATAATCGAGGAAGATCTAGTGTTTGCAAAGCCGTTATGCAACCATATGAAATTCTGACTAAAATAATGATCTTAAAATACCTTAGAAGTCTTAAGTAATACTTAGAATTAATTTGGTCATGAAGCTCCATATATATGTGTTATAGCTTAAAAATAATGAACTAGATGTATTATTTCTATATTAGATAAGGATTTTAACTCAGTACTCATCCAAAGAAGATAGCAATTGATGTCATTTTGTGTTTATACGGACGTTCTTGTTTTCTTTAATGTTAAGTTAAAAAAACATAAACATGAAGCTATCGGGATGTCAAGCGTTCTCTTCTTGAAGATTGGCGTGACGAGGATGAGGTTTGAGTAAAACTTGAGTTAGTTCGATGATTCAAGAGTTCTTACTAAGTGGCATATCATCCCGTTTCTTGATTACGCTGTCTGAATCTCATATTGCTTGAAGACTTGATCATTTCATCTTTCTGACGAGTATGTACCATTCTATTGTGGCGAAATCAATTGTAAATTGTCTAAGGTTTTGAAGATTCGGTCGTGTCGAGAATGTATCTAAGACTCTAGCGGACTCAATTAAACTTTTAGGATCTCGGTCACACAGCTCTTAGTAATGAAATTTGTAGGATCGTCGTTTAGTGAAAAGTGTGCGATATTATTCGTTAGTGAATGTTTGTTTAAAACTACAAAAAACCTTTACAAAGAGACACTGTCTTGAGGAGCATTCTGCAAATACTAGAGAGACGCGGTGGGAGGATTGTTGCGACTAAATTGCGAATGCAGCTTATTATTTTAGTATTGGCTTATATCGGAATGGAAAGAAATTTAGTGATAGTGTTCACGATATAAATAAAGTGTGTTTCATTAATTTCTAATTTTTGAGTAAGATTGGTGACTTCTGCTTTGTATTTGTGCGGTATGTATAATTATTGTTAGAAAAGAAATAGAGAGTCGAGGAGGTTACGAGTTTTTTTGTGTTTTTAGTTTCACTAGCATGCTTGACTTGGAGATAACGTTTACTTCATTAAGATTGAGTCTTTATGGTTTTACATGTTGTTTATCTATGTCTTGAGATGGAAATATTGATCGGAGATCATGGAATGAAAACTTGGTAGATCTGAATTCACGTTGTCCCTCACTGTGCATTCACGTACTTGGAAGTCGTAGTGGGCCACGTCTTTTAGACATCTTCTGATCCCGGCGATGCTAAGTAATTCCAGTCACTGAGAATTTGCTAATTTGGAAGCCCGGATAATATGAGGGGAGAAACGAGGGAAGCGGGAGAACCGTACTGTTTTCTGCTCGGTCATTAATGGCATTGCTCTGCGATATTCACTTAGACATGTGGGGCCAACGTCTGATCATGTCTTGTTGAAGTGAGTTTTAAATCGTTTTCATTTATGCTACCACAGAAAACAATTCTAAGATCTTCTTGAACAATTTGTTCCATTCGTCAAATATATGCTCAGTTTGGTGAATACGTATTCAGCCTGTGAGAAAAAGATTTTAGAAATTCTTGTGGGGAAAGATGGTGGGAGTGGTCCGCGATGAAAGAAAAGAAAAAATTTAATGATCGGTACGGTGTTTTTAGGTATTTGTAGAGTTTAAGTAGGAATTATGCTTAACTTGGTAATTTTATAGTCACGGTATGACTGGATTCAGTAGGGCCAAGAAGATTTTCCACAGCTCTGGTCAGTTTAGTCGTAGTGCGGGAGGGGCGTGAAATGGTATGTCGAGGATCATAAGTTGAACTTTTGTGGTTGAAAATAGGAGAAATATTGTAGTCATCGCAAAACAAATTCGGTGTGCCAAATAAGAAGATTGAAGGTTTGGGGGCATGAGGGTGAGATATATTCAAAGTGAGATTGCGGATCTCGAGGTGGTAACTTTTTTGATACTTTCGCGATGGCTTGTTTGAAGGCTTATTCTTTGCTTGTAAAATATGTCCTAATTTGGCATATAAGAAGACATTTAAGATCTTGATCGTCGATATAACGCGGTTGGAAGCGTTTTTATTGAGAAAAGTAATGGATAGTATGAGTGCAATAAATGAAGAATCATCCGAAACTTTTGTTCTTTATAGTAGCCTCGTGATCTTGTCGGAAAAGGAAAAAAGAAAAGCGTTGTTTGTAGTCGACTAGCCCTTTGACAATGGACATGAGTCGATATTCTTGATCTTTAAGCGGCCGACGACAGGTGAGGTGTAGTGAAAGATGTCATCGATAGAACACTCTTTACTCTCCATGCTTTTGATGCAGTATTTATGTCAAATTTTCAGGATGCAAATGACTCAAACAATGCATGAAATCTAACGGAAAAGAGAATTTTGGAGAAATGTAATGAGATATAATGTCCACATCTTCTTGCATTTCGAGAAAGCTTAAAAAAGAATTCTTGGGCGTTGTTCAATCATCGCATTGCAGGTGTAGTAACCATGTATACTTTTCACTCGGACTTAACTACTTTATTGTGGATTTGGGTTCGAAAACATTGTCTTGGTGATAATTGTTAAATGCTGTCCGCCTGCCAGTTCAAAGTTGAAGAAGCAAAAAGTAAAGTACTCGTAAGCAAGCAACGTACTTTGTGCGCGAAAAAGTCAAAATTAAATCCTTATTTCAATTTGGGTTGCCATGGCGTTCATAATATGATCATGTCTCATGTTAGCAGCTTCTTTTGAAAATATTCTTGAGTAGTGCTTGTCAACATCAAAAAATTAACATTCTTGAAGTGGTTCTTTTATGAAGACTTGGTTTGTTCTTATGCTTTGGAGAAATTTCAAATGCGTGGAAGGAGGCGCGAGAACTGCAAAGTTTGCAAATGAAGCGGGATGGCTACACGCTGGTTTTACGTATGTTTTCTCCAAATCTTAACTTTAGCAATTTTAGAAGAATACTTCTCACATTTACGTCAATATCTTTGATTCTTTAAAATAAAGGAAGTCATGCGTCTTCTTACAATCATCACAGATTATAGTTCAATTAACTTGTGTGCTTTGCTCTTATCTCTCTACGAGGAGA
This sequence comes from Przewalskia tangutica, assembly GCA_029844215.1. Classification (NCBI taxonomy): domain Eukaryota; kingdom Viridiplantae; phylum Streptophyta; class Magnoliopsida; order Solanales; family Solanaceae; genus Przewalskia; species Przewalskia tangutica. Next base: position 136,015,856 of record CM056722.1, read on the forward strand.
AGTTAGCATACTGTATTCAACTTGTTGTTTGTATAGATAGCTTAATTTCTGTTAATTTTATGTATTTTATACTTGAGATCTGATTGATCAAATCTATCTTCTTTCATACGACAATTTAATATGTGATCTTACACACATGTGTTGGTATCACACGTGGTTTTATAACGATATCTCTACCGCGTCTTGGAAGGGAGTGGTGGTTTGCTTTGTTTGGGAAGCGTTAGAAGTTCTACATGAGCGACTGATTTGATCTAACCCATGGCAAATCTGGTAGAGGAAAAATTAGATATTGAAAAAGCGGAAATTTGCTAACTTAATAAATGTGGTTTGGACTTCCATGCTCTTGCTTTTAAATTTGTTCTTGAAAAAGTACAAAATATGTTGTGTTTAGAAGTGTGGCTTGTGGCTTATGCGAGATATTGCAGGTGGTAGCTCGGAGTAAAGTCAGTGGAACTGATTGGGTGAACTAGCCCATGTCTGTTTGTAATGGTAACTATTCTTCTTGCCGTTAATTGGGAGAATCTTATTTTGCTGGCGTAGTTTTATTTTTTTCTTGAGAAAATGGATGGTTGATTTTAGGAATGATGTAAATATGGCTTGTAATGTTGTTTGCTACAATAATACTTGTTTAGCAGCTCTTAACTTTTGCCCAGAAATGAAATGAGACTACTTGCTTTGAATATCATTCAGAGCAAAGTTTAGTTTTCAGCTCTTTTAGGGTGCTTTGTAGTAAGATCTCTTCGGATGCGGTACAATAATGCTTAACTACAAATGCACGCATGTTTACTTTATTTTCCAGAGTTCTTGATTTTTGCTTTCGTTTGCTCACGTTTTGTGGCTGGAGATGTGAGAGGAATGTAAAGTATGCGACTTGGAGTGGTAGTGCGACACAATTCTTTGCTGACATTATTCGCTAGGAGATCTTTGAAGGAATTAAGCCTTGAGCTTTGTAACTCTTTGCAGAGGCGGGGAAAAACAATCATTACATTCGGCTGCATATTGGCCTTAGTTAGGTAAGAAGTGGAGAATCACATTCGGCTAGTATTAGTTGATAGGTATTTCTTTTCACTAAAGAACTTATTGTTTAGGTGTGTTTTCAACGGTGTGGATTGATATATAGAGGATTCTGATTTGTTTTACGTGTCCGGATACTGAAGTGGGGAATTTTAACTTGGCTTATATCTTATACATGCGGTAAGGTTTACGAAATAATTCTGCGATTGGAAGAAGGACCTCATTAGTGTAAGAATTCGGTATTGTATTTACGATTTTGAGCTTTCTTATCTATATCATCTTACGAATTTACGGCACTTTAGCCGATATTTGGTGGGATAGTGCGCTTTGAGAATCATTAGGAGCTGCAAAACCATCTGGAATTAGATTTTCATTTGATTTTGAACACTCAGAGTGGGATTAAGGCACAACGCGTGGCCAAGTTCTTTGGTGCAAAGAAACTTTTGGAACTCATACTTATCAGACTTATTATTTACACCGTGATGGCGTCAAAAAGTAATATTTTGGACAATTTCCCATATTCCAGCTGCGTTTGTGTATTATCTTGTATTATCTCCGTTCAGAATGGCCATTGTGAAATATGATCGATGAGTTTTGAAATTGGTGGTATGAGCGAGAGCCGGAACCGTTCTGGCATGGATCAGAGTCGTACCATGTCTAAAGGTGATATTGAGTATAGTTTGAATCACAAAAGGGAAGGTTTTAATCATTTTCAACTTCTACGGACTATATGGCGTCATGCGGGATTACCACATTGCTTTCTATTATGTCACGTAGTCCCCTATATGCGGGGGAAATTTGTTGTGTTTTAATATGGTTTATTCATGAATTGTGATGCGAGTTAACGAAGCGGCTGAGCAATGACTTTGGTGACTGACTGAAGAATATCCCTAATCTGTTTTGAGCCTTTGCCGAGTTGCATGTCTTGTTGAATCTGAGTTGCGAGAGAAGAAAGGTGTTGATAATGGCTCTCTCGGCACGTGCGTCGTTTATTCTATACTCGGCTTCTGCAGGTACGGCTTTACAAAAATTATCACACAGTTCTCTTTTCCTTTGAAGTTTTGGATTTTTGAGTCAATTATTTACTGGCACTTTCTCTTGCTTACTAGGAGAATTTTGCGGCAATTTGGGCAACTTTTGTAATTCTGTTTCAATTCCTCTTTTATGTAGGTGTTCCACTGCGCTACTACCACGGCGTGAATATGCTCCCGATCTGTCTTTGATAGATCAACTTGACGCCTGTAAACTTTCGGCCCGAAGAGAACGTGAGAATGAGAATGTATGAAGACCGTGACAATGGAGATATGGACGCGGTATGGCGATGAATTTTCTTATTGCCTTTATACTAGTCGAGGTTGATTGACATCCAGTATATACTTTTCCACGAAAGAAGAAAGCAGAAGAACCGTATCTTTGTACATGATCGAGCGATCCTTTTTCTCGATGTTATTTTATACGCGTGTTGAAGAAAGATTAGAACAACATTGCTCGATTGGTGTTTTGTAAATGTTAACAATTAAATGTATGTATTAGCATGGTGAGAGTTGCGAAGCAGTGGTGATGAGTCTACGACCCTGCGGAAGCCCAAGGAAAGGCGAGATGATCATGAGAAAATGAGGAGAAGAGGAGGGGCGAAGGCGTGTGGTCGTGGATCTTGACTCTGCTTGATGGTCTGCCGATACTTGTTAATGGGCAGAGGCGCGGAAGAAGAGTGGAGTACAATCTTTGAAGGAAGAAAGCGAAGTCGGCTAAAGAAGCAATTGGTTGGTAGTGATGCTGTGAAAATCCTAGTTTTGTTTACGGTGATTAATTGAATTTCTTTTATTTGCGTTTTGACTCCACGTACCTTAATATTCTTATGTTGTTCTATTATATACTTGTGTTTTATCGTCTACTTTTTTTATGTCAAAGTCTTTTAGAAAATGTTACAGCAGAAAATATGAGCTTAACGTGGAACATTTAATGAACTTCGCCTCTCATGATCCATTCGAGAAAAGATAAATTTTGTAGTACATTCTCTTGCTTACCATGTGAAGAAGTTTTTAATCATATGAATTTTCAAGCTTATTGGTGAGAAAGATGTGAGGATTAGAAAAGAGTGCAGTTCTGTCGTTATTGGTATTCCTGATTTGGCATTCATACGTTTTTTTGGCACATATTAGTGCGATTGCCTTCTTGTATTCTTCTTGATACATTTCCCACCTCTTGCTATCCGATTATGCCTATTATTGTTTATTTTGATTTGCCGTTTCTCGCTTATATCTCATCACTTGCTGTATTGATCTTTTGCGGTCACTTTTACACCACGTCGCTTCAGATTCGTTCAAAGCGGTTCCGTGCGTAATCACCTTGGCTTTTTCTTCGTAATAACTCTTGGAAGTGCATGTATACATTAAAGGCTGCAAATCCTATATGCGTAGGCTTTGTTAGGTGTCTCTGGTCTCATCAAACCTCATTGTCTTACCGTATTTGCTCTAATGGGATTCAAGAGTGAAGAAATTCATGCTTTATTTTTAAAGTTGGGCAACTACTCTATTCAACCCAAAAATACACGTATGCGTATGGCGGGGCGCTCATGCGTACCTGCTCGGGAAATATAGGATTATTGTGTTCTGCGATTTAACACTGCGTGATGTTAGTCGAAACATGTTTGAATTGGCGATGAAATCATTTGTGTCGTCTAACTGGAGCAAGTAGCTTTACACTTACTACGAAGTATCATTTAATCACATGTACATCGATTTCTTTTATCTTGAGAGCATTAGAAAATCTCTACATTTCCTCTAAGATTAAAGTTAGAAGTTTTTTTGTCTTGGCTCAAGTGAAATATTGATATTTCTTAATATTACGAGTTGATAGGTGTTTTCCCTTGAGAAGGTGTGCGATCGAGGGCGACACAGCGTATCTATTCCCAAGTGGTGTCATTTTGTATGATGAGTTTTGTAGAGCATCTTGACATATGTTTCGGCTTGGTTGTTAGCTTTAGTCACTTTGCATGAATTTTCAGCTTTATCATAATCTTTCGAGAGGCACTCTGATTTTCACCCTTGATATCGCTTAAATATCTATTGTCAGCTGTAGAAACACTATAAAACCATGCCTCTGAGAAGTGGAGATGAATGCGGAAATGTGTTGAGCTCAAATTGCGATATCCCTAGGCGGTACCAATTAATTAAGAATATGTTTAGTCCCTGTTAGTATTCTTATTTTAGACCTTATATTTTCTATAAGTGTTTTAGTCGATGAAAAATAATGAGTACATATAGTTAACTTTTTATTTTGTACTCATTCAATATTTGTTTTGAAATGAATTTATATGGAAAAATATAATTCGAGTTAAGTTTATCTGGACCGTGAATGTGTTTGGAGCTAACTTTTGCTCGATGATCTTATTACTTGATGGATTTGCTTGAATTATTTGGTTACATGATATTTCGGTAAATAACATCTAAAAGCTATGATTTATGTCTCTGAATCTGACTTAACTTCCCGCCGATAACTTTTTTCCTGATACTCTTTGCAGCGCTAGCAATATGTCTGAAATCATTGGCTTTACGTTAGCCACACAAAACCAACTTTAAACCATTACATTCTACTTGCGCATGATAACATGTGGTTTGAAACTAGAGCCAAGAAGAAGTGCCAAGCGAAAACAAAGAAAGTTTTTGAGAGAACTTTGTTTGAAACCTTTACAATGGAATCATTATCCTCTCAATATATCATGGCTTTGCTCGTTTCAAAAGTTCAGAGCTAGATTATTAAGCCCCATGAACCATTTTTGCGAAAGGAATTGTTTCAAATGTGGAGTTGATGAGAAATTTTCTGAGGAAACATGAGTAATATGAGTGAATTGCAGCAGGAAGAAGAAACAATGAAAGCGATGAATATACCGGTATCACATCAAGCTATCAACTTATTGTCCGTCTGGCAGTACAAAATATGAAAGATATCGAACAAGCTTCACCACACTTTACCCACCCACTTCCCACCACACTGTACTACGATCATAATTGTATTATCTAGGGATGTGTTATCTGGATAATGTCAATCTTGAGCGACTAAAGATGATCGACTAAATGAATTATATTTATTGCACTTTGAATAAAAATTACCCTTCTACTTAAGCCTGATTATAGATCGCAAAAGCAAAAAATGATGGTTTCTTCTTAATTCTACAATAGAGGGCTGACATTATGATCGGTCAGGATACCTCCGATAATTACGAGAAGCCGGGCCGTCAAGCTTGGATCGATACTCGGACCCGAAACATAACGATCCAGGATCACAGTACCAAAAATATCGGGCCAGATAACGCTTGGTAAAATACCGAGTGCACCCCAGCCTCCATCCAGCCCGGCCAGTAAAGAGCCACGGCCGAGTCCTGCGCCATGCGACTCACAATTAGTTGTAAATTAATGAAACTTTAAATGGTCATAACTTGCGCATTTCGGATGTCCAGATTTTGACCTAATGTTTTTATTTCGCGTATTTTTGAATACGAGGCCGGACAATAGCTTCGCGAGTTTGGGCAATGACGTATTTCTCAAAAATCCATCTTGCCAATCAATTTCACTTTTACCCTAATTATTACCAATTGTCCATTTTCAAATCTAAATATCTCATGTATTATACAATATATTTCAACGTAAAAATGCGTAGTGGTAATGTTTAAGAATGCTCAATTTTAGTATTGGAAATTCAATTTAAAAAAAAAAAAAAGATCGATCAGGCAGGAAGAATTCTTAGACGGTCAGGACCCAGGATATGAGGATTTCGATCGAGGATCGGTCAGACCGATAAGCTGCGCTCGTTCGGGACGATGACAGTGGATGCCGGGCCAGGACCCGTGATGCCTGTAGTCTCTGACAACATACGGTCGCGTAATTACTGCTTATGGAAGCGTTTTGATGGCGATTCGTTATAGCCAGCGAAGCTTTGTTAGTCCATTTGTTATTTCAATTGTTTGTCCACTTTGAATTTGATGTCGTACTTTGAAGTGATGCGGTGAAATTGCTACCATGATAGTACATATTGTGAAAATAAAAATATAGGATTGATGAATTTTAGTTAATGGCTAGTATGACGCTATTTATAGTAGAAAGTATATGTGTTTAGTTAATCGTTTTTGGAGAAAACTTCGGAAGTTTTAATTTCTTATTTCTTATTCAATTAAAGTTCCTCAATTAGTTAAGATAACGAGAAAATGAATGGTCTTAGCATCACGTATTCCGTACGTATTTGAGTAAATAGCGAGGATATTTGTTGACACGCGTCCCAAATCCTCGTAGCCGGCTTTCTTGTATCTTTCTATTTACTTAGCGGGGTACATGGTGTGGCCGAGAGACGATCGTATTCGGCGAGTTGGGTTTTCGGGGTGTTTCGTCGTTGCGTTGCCAGGATTTCCTTTAGCTCGAACTTTTCGGTTTGATTGGTCATTTGCTCTGCATACTGGCGCGATGTATCGTTTAAGGGAATGCATCTGCGAAATGAGGCCTGCATTTCATTTATCTTATCTGCTGGAAAGCTTGAGCTCGTTCGATCGTCGTTGAGGGGGTTGAAGGATTTTGGTTCGAAGCACTAGCACCAAACATCACTGGTTCGCACTGCTAATAAGATGCGTTTGACTTGTCTTAGATTCTTGTGTGGAAACTGGCAGGTAATCCGGCTTAGGATGAGAGTTTGTATTCATGGCGGAGGGGACTAGTCTCATGGATATTAAGGTATGACGAAGAGCGATGTAGCTACTTATCATGAGTCCGTTTAAGGTACATTCCTTTGAAATCACGTGGACTCTTGTCTGTTTTGGTGAAAGTGGGTGAATTCTTACTACTTGAGAATCGATGCGATATGTGTTTATCTGCGGAAATCGGACACGAGGACGTTGCCGTTCTTGTTCAAAGAGAAATTATGCGGTATCAAGACCGAGTTCACATGATTTTTGGTAGTCGTAGCAAGGCGGTGATTGAGAGGAAGCTTAGAAGAGTGTTGCGTTGATGGTAGATTAGATCCCGGGAAGCTTGTGCATGATGTTTACTGCGTTCGAAGAGGGAAGCATGAGCCACTGGATGTCCTCCGGTTGGAAATGATACATTCGCTGAAAGTATTCTTTCCACGGTATGAGCACTGCTTGCTGGAGGCGTTTGGCTCTTTTAGAATATCTAACTCTGTATCTACCGATCTGTGAGGATGTTAGTTGCGGGTTACTGTAAGCGGAGTTCTTGGAGAGCAACGACCTCAAACTTGTTCTTTATTGCTGCCACGTTCTCCTGAGCGGTTGATTTGGAAACACGATCGAGGCGTAAGGCATTTGAGTATCCGAAGCGTGAGATCATCCGCGATTTGAAATGACTACGAAGTGGATAAAGAAGGCATGAGCGCGAAGATGAGGATGAATGGGTTGTACTCTTCGCGCTTCTAACAGTTGACGTGTTTATGAAGATACGGAAGGCGAGAATCTGTTGATGTTGTGGACTCTGATCGCCCGAGGATGATGTTATTGCTTTAAAGGTCATTGTAAGCTAACATACTTATCGTGTTATTATTTCTGAGATTATTTCCCTTTCAGTATGCACATCTCACGCGTTAGTGTGTACGCCCTTTGCCGAGTTTTATTATTTGTTCACTATGTTCCACGTTGAAGCTTGAGACCCTCCGATGAAGCGATGTTATGATCTGATTTTTGCGATATATTATTTATTTGCAAACCCAAAAAAAAAAGCAAGAAAATGAATGATGTACATACATATTCGTACATGCGTAGTAAAAGTAAATAGCGGCGAGGATATTTGTGAAAGAACGGCGTCATCCAATCATACATTGGAACTCTTGTATCTTTTTCTTTGCCAGCCCAACATGTGTTTTTTCTTTTGTTTTCATCGCAAGCGCTTTTTAATGATTAGGTGGTAACCTACAGCGTCCAATCCGCCATTCTAATGAGGTGTTAAGCTCTTTACTTAGGGTTTCGCGTATACTCTCTGGCACAAGTTATTTATTCGGCTTAGACCATATTTGTGTCGAATCAGTGCTCTCATTTAATATTTATATACTTCGTTCTTTGTCTTAGTCGTATTTTACAATTTACGTAGAATTTTATCTGTAGTCCACTTAAACTATCACTAGTTTCAATTTGGGAGTTTGTTGGTCTACCGTAATGAAATATAGTGTGATTACTTTTGTATCTGCATTCTGGCACAGTAGAAACGATAGAAATCTGAAGAAACCAACTAAGATTTAGATCTTTTCTTTTGCCTTAGATAATTTGTTTTATTGAGACTCGTAATTATGTTTATTTAATCTTTTCTTTAGCATTGATGGTAGGCCAATTGTAGGTACAAGGAGTCAGCTTAAAGTTTTATAGATAGCTCTGTGATTTGTTTCACGTCGTTAGATGGAGATTTAGTTAGATTTGTCCATGTTAAGCTCAGTTTATTTTCTTAAATATAAATGAATTGTGTGTTGTTTCTCAAGTGGTCACCTTACAGGTTGCTCGATTTACTTGATTTTAATGCAATAGCAACATACGGGTGGAAATGATTGAAGCTCCGCCCCATTAAACCCTCACGATCCATTGTAGCCACTGTGTTTAGAGTGTGTATGCTTTAATTTGTGTATTTAGGCGTGTCGCATTGGATCCGGCAGCATTTCCAAATCCGTGGAGGCAAATATATCAAGCACATTGAAAAGAATGTATTTGAACTCAAATTTCATGGAAGGCAAATGCCTTTCAAAAGTTGAATATAGTAAATATAACAACACTACTTTTATATATCATTATTAACCATTTAACGTAACGTCATCTTATACCGTTTATTTTAAGAAAATTGATTGTATAAATGAACTTAAGCTCATTTCATAATCACCGACCTTTTTTTACATATTTAGTATATAGCACTTTTATTTTTAATATGTATGATATTAAGTCATTTTCTATTTAAATTATAAATTATTGTATTTTCAATTTAAATTAAAGTAGAGATTATTTGTAAATTTTATCCAAAACCTAATGTCCTCCACCAAGGCCTTTATCTGAAAAAGCCCATGATTTTACTCTAGAATTACAATACAAGTCTTCAATTTTTGCCCATTAAGATGGGCTGTTATTTAATTTAATGAATCATTTTTGACTATGTCCTCAGTGTCTTTCTTTCTGCTTTGCTCTTTGTATCCACACGCATAAATCATCTATTCCAACTCCTTGTTCCTCTTCATCAAGTTAAGTTTGTCTGGACAGGTAAAATTTACAGATTATATAATAGAAGTCTTGCCTGTGAAGAGTCGGAGAAACTTAATCTACAGGAGAAACTCAACAATGGCATTGAGCAATTTTCTCTTTTGCAACAGGTGCTAAACTCATTGCCATCTGGTTCACTGACTTTGCCTCAAATCCAATCATATAGGTATATTCAATTTCTTAAGTTTTAATTTTTGTACTTTTGGAATGATAAAAAGATGGTGTGTGTAGGTGCAGCAGTGAGATACCAGAGTTTTGCAGATGGAGTAGGGAAAGGGAAGTAAGACATACGTTGAAAAGCTTGAATCAGGGGTGGGAATTTCAAAAGCTTCTTGTTACTCTGTACTCTTAAGCTCCAGCCCACTGGCAGCATGCTTGTAAACATGTCAGTGTTATCCCTTCCTTTTCATTTTCAGTAAATAAAACAAAAGTGACTGCACATATTCTTCTGAAATTCTCAATATTGTGTCCTGCTTGATTTCCTCTACTCGGGATGATAAACACATTCGATGGTTAATTGTATGTTGTCAGTTGGACAGTTGTAACAAGAAAATCTCGGCCGATGTGATGATGAGTAATTAAACTTTGAAGAAGTTAATACTTGGGCATTTTAATTTCAATTAGCGTTTTGGTATTTTGATATTTGAAGTTATATGCTTAATTAAAGTTTGCTAAATTAAGCTAATAAGGTGTTATGTACTTAAATAATGCAAATAATAGTTCGAGTTTTAGTGTAATAAAAAGAACGCATATGCTTGGTGTCTTGTGGATAAATTAGGCTGGTCGAGCGTGTCTGCTTGTCGTTAGGGAACATCGTTAGTTGAAATTAATTTATCTTATTGAACAATTATTTGGGTGAGAAATCATGTTAAAATAGCAAATTACAAGTGTACATATTCATTCTTTTGGCTTTGATGATAAATGAAACTCTCTTTTTCTCTTTCTATCTCTAATTCCATCTCCATCACGTTCATAGTTGATTTTGTTTTAGGAATCTCCTGTTGTTCCTTGAAAATCAGTGTGCGGTTCTATCTGCTCTGTGCACTCAGCTATGAGATAAATTGCATCTTCTTAGGCGATGCTAAGTTACGAGAAGATACTGCGTCTCATGAGCAAATCTGATAGACCCCAATCTAAAGAATGTATTGAGCAGAAAGGCAGGTTGTGGTGGTAGTGACCACACGATCTAGAAAGTCTTCTAGTTCTTATTATAATGATTCTGTTAGCCATTCTTAGATTCATACCACTCGCTTAAATCTTGAAACTTGATATTTTTATTGAAGGGTTGAAGCGGAATGTTATCTCACATTCGAGCTTATATTAACACGGATGTGTGGCTTTGAAATGTTGCCTGCGCTGGGTTCTTCTGACCAACTTTATCTAGAAAAGGGTTTACAACTATTGTGTTTGTAGTGGTTGATAAAGCTAAGCAAATAACCATTCTGGAAGCTTGAAACATTCTTGTCTTGCTCTCAGTGTAGCTGAAGTGTTCATTGATGGTATTTGCAGGCTCCATGCTGCCCCAATCCATGAGTCTCAAATAGAGACACTATCTTTATGAACAAATTTTGTGAGGAGTTCTTCAAGTTGGCTGGTGGGTTACGGAACCACTTTGCTTACCGCACTTACGGTGTTAGGTAGCCAGTGGTAAATAGGTGTTTGGAGTGTTATTCTGCGATGCCATGTAGTTCTTTGCGGGCCTGAGAGTGGTCTGCCAAATGGTTGCCTCTTCTTTGAATGGTGGCATAACCTGCACGCCTGCTCATCGTGAGTGTCATGCATGAGATTCTCTATGGGCCAATCTCCTCCACTTCTTTGGTCCGCCCATATGCATTGCGTCTCATTAGATACCCATTATCCTTTGGTGCATATAGCACGGTCCCGATTAGATGCGTTGGGCGAGTTTGCGGGCTCGAGTGACTAATAGAGCTCTTAAATTCCACGTTTTAGCTCGAGCTCAATGAAGAGATGAGGTCGCGCTATGAAAGGAATCAAGAATGAAGTTTTAGCGGTAGGTGATTGAGTTTATATTAACTCCAACCTTGAAACCGCTTTCCATGGTCTGCTCAAATCGAGTTATCTCCGCCGATATTTTGAAACACCAATTGTTACAAAGTTTGATCGCATTGCGTATAAGTTGGACTTTTTCTCTTTGGTAGCGAGTTGATTCCACGTTAGTGTTCCCAATGAAGAAACATATCGATTCTGCTCATGCTCTGTAAGTATAAATCACCACTGTAAAGTCAGCGTCATGGTGTGATTCTCTTTTAGCTCACGAGTGTTTAGTGAAGCGCATGTTGGCTCATGCCGTTCGGGGAGAGCTGTGAGTGAAATGGATTCGTCTCGAGAAGAGGATAGTGCTTGGTGGATCATTGTTGAAAAGCAATTTCGATTTGATCATGAGTGAGATGTTCTCTTAGAAATTAGGTATTTTATTTATGTACCCAGATCAAGTAAATAATTCCGGGAGTTAAAGTGTAATAAAGAAGCATAGTGATTATTACGTGTGAATCAATGAATTTGATGGAGTCGTGTCTGACGTCGTTTGAGAGCATAGTTAGATGAGTGGGTATCTTGTTGAAACGATTAGTAGAATGAAATTGATTGACGCAAATTACAAGTGTCTGATTACGTCTTTGACTTTGATGATAAATGAAATCCTACTGCTTTCTCTTTCTGGCTAGAATTTAGGCGTCTATCGTGCTCGTAGTTGATTTTTGTTCGAGAATCTTTCTCTGGTGGGTTGTGAAATCTTGATTCGATTTGTACCCCGATTCAAGGTGCATGCGTAGGTGTTTAATTTTGAGATGATAATTATCTTATACTTGAAGTGTCAAAGACCATTTCTTACGGATGTGTTAGTCTGCTTGGGTGCAAAAGCTTTCTTGATATATGAGCTGGTAGTGGTAATAAGGTTTCTTACAATAATTGATCCTGAAGATCTGCAATTCACGTGATATAATTGATTAGTACGTCTGCGCGACCGCCAGCATAAATGCAGCATTCGATTGTAGCCTTATAGTCAGCAGCGTTATGAAGTTAGTGGCCCAGGGAAGCGATATCAACGGGAACAACTAAAATAGTCACATCACTAGGAGTCGCAACTTGATAGTAGATGATGTTTGATGGGCCGAAATAGAATTATATTGCTAAGTGTTAATCTGAGAACTTGAATAGGAAATACATAAGGACTACACTTTGTTAAACGCCGATGAGTCTCGAATGATGTTTGAAGGCAGTGATAAAGTGTGGGGATTCTGATCGCCTTTGGATCTTTGAAATCAAACACAAAGACTCCTATCTGGAGAATGTGACTTTGAGACACACCAACTCTATTAAAGGATGAATGACTTATGAGGGCTGTTAGGTATAGATAATCATGGATGGAATTAGATAATTTTATTAGTAGTGAGGAAAAATTCAGAGGGATGTTATAACTTGAACAAAATCTTTATATTTTACATACCGTACCAAAATAATTAAAAATTGAAACCAATTTTGTGACTTAAAAGTTGTGAGAAAAATTAAGAGATTATCGAGGTGGTCCTAGAGTTTCCTTTGATGATGTCCCGATAGAACTACATTGATTTTGCTTACTTAGAATAAAGAGATAGTCATGAAGTCTTTCATCCGAGCTATAATGGGTACTTTTAAATTGTTCATCAAAGATGTTCTTTGATTAGATTAGTTAGTTAAGATCGTTGAGGTGAACTTTTGAGACTAGGCGTGCTTTTAACAAAGTAGTTCTGAACAAGATTACCAAATATGATCAATTAAAGGATCCGGTTTGTTTTCACGATATGCATTTTTAAGCCACGTCGATTTTGGTTAAGTAGTTTTGCATCAAATTTTAATCGACATTAGTCATTCGTATGCTTTGGCTTCATGATCCGATTTATGATTCTGCGAAATCTTGGTGAATAATGTCTCCGTGGAGTTATTGGTCCACATTCAAATTCGCGTATTGAGATGATTCACGTGAATCATTGTGGTAGTTTAAATACGTTTGGAGTTTATCCTCAATGCCAAAAGCTAATCTATGAGATCTATGATTATCGACATACGCGAATGCTTGCTTTACCTGCGCTTAGAGGTTCGCGGGGGTGGTCTTGGATTAAGGATTACAGCAAATTAATTTCGAAGCGGGTTCGCTAAATTTTTCAAGTGTTAGGAAAATAGGTGGATATCTTTGCCTTAAGATAGTGTGGGAAAGAAGCTTTACGGTTAGATTACAATTTACTTTCTGATCTCTTTGGGTATTCAAAATCTACTCCCAGTCAATGTAAAGCATGTCTATAATCGTAGATTTGGTCTGGTATCACGTGAATATGAAGGTTGAAAAGTAAATCGTAGCTTGGAGTGAATGTTTAGGTTGGCTCGCGCTTCTTGTGAGTGTTGTCTTTTAGCGTATAGCATTGTTGTTATGGCGATTAAGCCTACGCGGGGACTACAGATTGATAATGCGAAATTTTCCGACCATGATATTATGCGAGATCAAACTTCGATAAGCCCATAGCGAGAATTGAAATTTTGGCGGTGGATCAAATCTAACATTTTCTTTGGTTGGCCGAACTCCATAGCTTTCTAGTCTTTAGTAAAGTAATATTTTTCTATTAGGATTCTGTGAGCAGTTCTTTAGTTCTTTGCCAAAGTGATAACCACTGAAAATGAGAGGACTTGGTGCTTAGAATTAGTTTTACATGGATGATTACGAAATGTGAGAGAATATGCCATTGTTATAGTTGTATGCTCTTTTCTATTTTCTTGCGATAAGTGTGCTTGTATGTGAAGTGAGCGTTGTGGTTTGAATTACGACCCGTCAATTTATTTTCTTTGTCTTTTTAAATCGCATTGCATTGTTGATGGTAGCTTTGTGGCAAGCACACCATTTATATTTTTTTTTTTTATACTATTATTATTATTATTAATAATAATGTGTGTGACATGACATTGTTGTGTGCACGTTTGGAGGGGAGAGAGAGGAGAGAGGAGCTGTGTGTCATTGCGCCCTTTGTGCCTTGGCAGCAGCGCGAAAGAAAGCGAGCAGGGAGGAGTATGATGATGATGACTGTTGCACATACTCTCTCTTCACTGCTCACTGTGTAGCAGTGCTGTGTACACATGGTGGCTTTTTGTTGAGGAAATTTGCATTTGTAGCTTTTAAAATTTATAAATATTTTTGTGGTGATCACTTTACTTTCATAGAAAAAACTATGTATTATGATTATAATGTATCTTACTATCTGGATGTTTACCGTGAAGAAAAAGGCAGTCAATTCGACCAGAAGTTATGTGTGTGCTTTGGGCTTTGCTTAAGGCGTCGTTTGATAAGTGTGATTAAAGGTTGTATATTATGGTATGCTTCTTTGATTATGAAGTATAGTTGATTAATTATGCTAAGCTAGATAATAGTGTGCTAGATAAAGTAGATAATATCAATATTGGGATATAGCAGAAAATGCGGACTATACGCTGTTTCTAAAATATTGCAAAATTAAACTTCTTCAATGGCGTTTAGTTAGAACAAAAATTTAGAAAGATGTCTCTTCTACCTTTTTGAGATGAGCAGCCCACGATCTCTCTTTGCTAGGAAATCTTGTAATATATGATGTTAAAGTGCGATGTGACCTCAAGGTCAAAATTAAATGCATGAGAGAAAATTTTATCTTGCGAAGAAATTGTGAACAAAGCGTTAACAAACGTAGATGTAGCAACTCTCTGTTATATAAACTCTGCAATGGCCCTTTCTAAACTCTTGTTTCCTAAATTACAACACAAAATCATACTGGCTCCCCACACAGGGGCATGTAATCAATTACACTTTCTAGCTACTTAAGAACTTTCGTCTCGGAGCTCTTTACAAATCCATAATTAGTTATTACATTTCTGTACAATAAACGACCACTATTGCAAAGATTCAAGATGATTTTGCTTGTTTAAAGCTGATTCCTCTGTGATTCCGATGCAAACCTGCGATGCAGTAGTGCGAGAAGAAAAATAGTTATTAAATAGTCACTTTCTAGTCACGATCTCATTGTTTTCTCAACTCATCTGACAGCATCTTTTTTTGCATTACCCTTTTTGGGTGAATATCAGAGATAAGAAAGCACACTCATTAGTTTACATGTTAAATCTCTAAACAAGACTTTTATATAAACTGCCAAAACAGGACTATTAACATTCTATTGACCTGCAATGTAGTTGGTTGTTACATAAATACAAGTTCACACTGTCTGCAAGGAGGAGAGAAAACAATTCTCATGTAGAAAGATAATGTCATGGTCAGTAATTGTTTGGTGCCTAAGCCAGTCACTTCCTTCTTTCAGCCATTTGTGCATACTCTCGTCTCTATTTGGGAAGAAGCACACTGCCCGCTGTTGTACAGAAAACGGAAGGAGAAAGTTAAAATGTAGGATTTTGATGATTGAGGGATTGGGAAATCTCCAGTTACTCCTCTAAAATTGCCCCTAATGATTATTGAAGCGGACAAAATTATCTAAAGTAGATACTTTTACACACACTGACTTTGGTAAGCAGATAAAAGGTAGGAATATTTGTTTGAGATCTTACAAGATGAGTTGGTGAGCAGAAGAGTTAAAATTTCTTGAGTGAACCTACCATGGAATTTAAGCGACATACAATGTATGAGTGTCCAAAACACTTGTAAATTTAAAAACATAATCATGATAACAAAAGTATCGATGTACAGTGTACTGCAACAATGTGATTCACCCATGTTGATGGTTCAAGCGTAACTCCTCAGATACTCATTTTTATGTGTTGTATTATGTAGTTTTGTTCCCAGTTTGCAGATATTTTCTTCCACTTTATTCCACAAGTGAATATTATTAGATAAGTTTATGAGTTTTAACATAGATAATGTCCTCTCAAGGAAGTTAAGCTCAATCATGCAATTTTTATTTTCTAATTCATTTGTATGTATCATGCCAAATAAACCCATTCAAGTTGCTCTATCAAATGTTGCAATGCAGAGACAATTGGCAATGGGGCAGGGAGGAAAGCTACATTTGCTTTGTATTGTACAATTAGGAGATCATGGTGCAATGAGATCCCCAACGCGATCCACTTTATTCTGCAGAGAAGGCTGAATGGACTTTGCTGCTATCAATACTTCTGGCGCTGGTTCATCACCTGCATATGCTTAGTTGATGCTCACTTAGAAACTTATTCTAATATATCAGAAATAAAAAGCCTGGATTACCATGGAAGAACAGATATCAGAGAGGTGTTATACTTGAGATTTATTTATTTGATTCATGCGAATTCATTTCTGCTTTTTTTCAAGCTTTTACCTCTACGTTATTGCTGTTTTTAGTTGTCATCATTAACATATACTTTTCCATCTCATTGTCTGATATACGACAAAGTCTTTGATGCATCAAACTTGCGGAAATGGAGTTCATTCTAACGTCAGCAGTATTTGCTATCATTGCCAAATGTCAACAGACTTTACTATTAAGTTTGATACTAAGTGCATATGCAACCCGCATGTCTAAGTTCTAAATTTGTTGTTTACTATGTAGTTTGCCTCAATGTTTTCAAATTTGAAGCTTTAGTTTTAGGAATACTCTCAGGTTTGGATGTTGACCAATTTTAACATTCCATTTTGGCAGTAGCGACCTGTATGTCATTTGGGAAAACATAAATCACATGGCTTTCCTTAGAGTTGTGCTTCTAAACAAGAGATTGTGTGCTGGTCAGTATATATGAAATAGAAGGTCTCAACTCGTAAATTCAAAGTCATTGTATTTTTGTTTTAACTTGTGTTTATAAAGCTTTTTCTTCTTTTAAGATTATTTACCCCCAGCTGATGCCAGTTGACCTTTTAGTTGAATCAAACTTGTATGATATGGCTTTTGATAGTTCTTAAATTTTAGGAAAGGTCAGCTTTGAAGGGGTGTGTCGTTTTGGGGTAGCTTAGAAGTTAGTTACCTTCCGTGATTCTGGGTTCCTTGACTGCAACCTTGTTTGTCTCTCAGGAACTTGAAAGAGTTTTAATATGTTATTGAAATGCTGCCAAAAAAGCCCCGTCAGTTAGGTAAGATATTCTGCGATTCTGCTTTCCTATGCCATCATTTCTCCAATCCTCAGTGCCAGCTGAAACTTTCTTACTTGGTGTCAATCACCTGTTTTATCAGGAATGGTCAGGATGCAGAGAGTCTTCTTTTGACTTCATCACAGGATGAAGTTGTGGTCCATGAATACGCCCCCTAATGTAGTCACCTGGACAGGAATCTGAAACGTGTATTGGAATGTGAAGATATCTTGTCATTTATTCCTTCTTTATATCTAATTTTATCTGTTTAAAACCTTAAATACTTTTCTTTCAGTTTTAGTCTCCATAATGTCTTTGAAAAAATGCAGAAAAGTTTCATGCTAAATTGCCTGTTATTTGTTACTGATACTCTTCTTACTCTGCAGTTCTCAGAACCAGTTGCCACTGGTTTGGTTCAAATGTTCAAGTAGTACAAAATCATTTTAATCATGGGGCTATTTTAAATATTCAAGTCCATAACCGATTATCATGGAAAAGAATTACTTATCAAGTTAAAAAATATATATATTCTGAACAAATTATGCCTCAATCTTGTCTCTTGCATATAGTGTGATGATATTCTTGTTCTAGTGTTTTCTTTGTGATGTCTAAGTAAGCCTATCATCTGGATGATATAATAAATGTGACCCTGTGCAAAGAATTTGGGTTTTCTCTTTGTAAGTAAATTCAAAGGATTAGAAGTTTGGCAGTACAGTCATTAAGTCGAATTCTGGATGAAGAAGTAAACTTATCAGAGTTTTTTTGTTGTTTAGCGAAATTAGCTCTAGTTAAGGCAACACTCTTGATTATTTGTCACTTCACCTATGACCTTCTTATTTATAATTCTTCCATCATTGCTATTATTTATTACCCTCTCTCATTTCAAATGATTATGGTTTTGACTTGGCATAAAGTTTAAGATAGTAGAGAAACTTACAATCTTGCAGTGCCAAATTAAAGTGTGTTGGTGTGTAAAATGACCTTTAATCTTGTAGGCTTTAACGTCATTGGAAAGTTGGAATAGAAAAGTGCAAAAAAGAAGAGCATTCTTTCATGTAATTAAAGAAGAGTAAGACAAATCTTTTTGAATTGGAGGTATGTAGCTAGAAATTAATCGGGATTTCTTTGGGATGGATGGAGGAAAAGCAGGAGTTGGTTGGAAAGATCACAGCTCTAGTCAAATTAGACAGTTGGTTGCACAAAGGTTTGTACCTTCAATTGAGCTTTCAAAGGAGAGTGTTGGGATTTGTGTGAGAAAAGCTCATTGAGGAGGTGATTGGTCTCAAATATGATTGCTTTAGTGGATGGTTCTCAAAAAGTTACATATATTATGGGGATGAGTTTGTCCAGCGGGATCATATTATGCAATTGATTCAGAAGATTAAGTTGAATTGCTTTAGACTCTTTAGCACGGTTCAGAGATGATTTGTAAAGCTTATAAGGATCATAATTCAGTTCAGAAATTAGTTGAATTACTTTGTTTCTTTACTTTTAGTCCGATCAGAGATATGTGAATGTTACGCTTCAATGGTGACACCCTTGTTTTATTGAGTTCCACAGACGGTTTTTCTTCTTTTCAGCATATATAATTCAACTTTAACCTAAAGTGCAGTTTATATAAATATATACAATATCTTAGCTTATAAAAAATACAAAAAAGCAAAAACAAAAAAGCGAGAACAAACAATATTAACTCCTCCAGTTTCATTGGCTTCTCAATAAGGAACATTAAAACTTGTATTTTCATTTTTGATGTGGAGACCACTTTAAGATGACTTTTCACATCTGTTCTATTTTCATAAAAAAATGTAAACAATGAAGTACTTAAAAGGGACGGATCAAATTTCTTTGAATGTGTCATTCTATAAACACCTTTTTGATGAAGTGATAATTAATGGCATCAAGAAGATGCAAAGTTACAGCAGGTAGAATAGAAAAAGATTGTTAGCTCCAATATAACTATACTAAGGTTAAGGAGCTAACAAAGTCTTTATCAAAAAAAATATTTCATAAAAAAAGAGCTAACAAAGTCCAAAATATTGTGAGGGGATTATGATGTGGGTGTTAAGATGCAAATAAATGTATATTGCAACTTATATAAGTTCATATTTTGATAATTTAAATTAAAGCTAGTATAATTAAATTGTGAACGCTTAATATTATAAGTTATCTCTGATATAACAAAGTGTTGTAGTACTTTATGCGAATATGTATGACAAACTCAAAATCAAACAAAATACCCAATCAACATATACTTTTGAGCTATAGGTTGACAAATACGATATGGAAATACCCATGTCCGATCGACACAGGTACATCAAGGAATTATTAACAGCACGATTTGGGAATTGGCTATGTAATTTTGATGTAATATGTGTTGCTTATCTTCTAGATTCTTCAATGTAAAGTCAAGGTGTGATATTTATTTGTCGATTCTTCTTTGACACAGGGTGTGCCAGCAAAAGTGGTGGGGATGGCGGGAAGTAGCCAAACCTCGCTTCTTTGCTTGCCATACTGACTATGGTCATATACTGAAGGATTAATCTGTTGCTGGAGTACATTGGAATCCTTCTCGTGATCACTGTAAGTTCTCATCCTTATTCTAAGCATTTGACTGTGAACGGCTGTTGTAAAGGTTTTTATTATTTGTCTTATAGGAATTTTGTCTGTTGCTTCAGTCTTGTGATTTGCTTAGGTTCGATATAAAACTTTACTACTAGTGGACATTTCATGTACTTTTTTGTGATGACGCTTGAAAACATTGTACTAGGCATCATCTCTTCGAGAGGACTTCTTGTCTCATTATTTCTGTTATTGAACAGTAGTAGAAGCCAGAGGATAAGATAGGGTTCCCATCTAGCTTTATTCAACACCCGCTCTGGTATGATGGCTATCCACATTCTTGTGTACATAATTTCAAATTATCAAAATGCAGTTAATGATAATTTTAGCTGAAGTTTTAGACATGTAGAGATTCAGATCTCTAATACTGCTGATACTTTTTTGAGTAAATGACAACGCCCAAAGTTTTATCTATAAGTAATACCAAGAATAGAACACGGTGTCGGGGAAATGGTTCATATTGTTGGTTTCTCGAGATCCCGGATTACTTCAGATCAAATAGAATGCAGATAATGTGGGAGAAATTAAGTACTTATTAAGTAGTTATATGATGGTCGAGCATTGACTAGACATCATAAGGGTGTTGGGGACATTAACTGTCAACATTGAATCTTATTATCCAGCTATCTTGTACTGTGGCCTTTTTCAACTAATTTTATTGTGGTACCTCTTTATGCTTTATATCATCTTATTATTTGTGCTGCTAATATGCTCGCTACTACAGGTCTTTAGCAGGTACTCAAAGTTTTCAAAGTAGTCTAGTCTTCTGTGCCCATTTTTGCTTTTTTTGTTTTATTTCTGACAGCTCTGCTTTTGATCAGATATAATACCTGGTCAGAAATTATCTTGTCGGACTTCTAAAAATAGTTGTCTCAAATTATTTGTCATTTGTGAAGCTCAAGACAAAATTATTATTTATTTTCATTTTATCCTTCTGCAATTGTTCTTGAAGACCACAAACACCTCAATAGAGTAAATATTAATATAGAGAGATTATATTTTAAGATATAAATGAGGGTAAAATAGTACTAAAAAGAAAAACTTCCACTAATGTTTTCTAAGGGTGTGTGTAAAAGAGAAAGTGATAAATAATTTGAGATGGAGAGTATATCTTAAGACGCTTTATTTCACCTTCATACACCAAATAAAGCACTTCACAACATTGGATTCTTTAGTCGACTAGTTTTAATGATGCATTATTTATTGATTTCAAAGATCAACCAATTCTATTCTTGGCTATTAAGCATGCATATTTCTTAACAGCACCATCTTGTTGTCACATACTGCAGAGACCAGCAGATATTATTTGTCGTAAAAGGCCATTTGCAGTTTGGTTTCCCTATTCTCTTTGGATTGAGCTGTCCTAATGGTGTCAACTTCATCAATCCATCAAACTAGGCCACATGGTTGATCAAAGTGAAAATCTGAAAAAGTTGTTACAGGGCGCTGTCATGAACCATCTACATCAAGTATGCTTTACTCTTAAAACTAGCTTTCTGAGATTGAATCTCCTCACTCTGCTTCGACTTACTCCATTTTGTTTTCTTATCCCTCAGCTTAAAAGTGGATTCAGATGTGATGTGATCTCTTTTGTTTCCTAGTCATTGCTGCCAGTTCACCGATCTGTTAGCTTGCGTAGACTATGCTGGATGAAGGGTTATTCCAAAATCTGCAGGACACAATTTTTTAAGAAATCACAGGCAGTAGTTTGTTTTCCAAGTACTACTGAGTACCTCTCCTGACTCTCACTCCATCTGGGCAGAAGGGATGTACTTGTCCAAATTGGAGCTTTTAAGTATTCCTACCCTTTACCCAAAACATGGGATAATATGAAAAGATTGAGTCTAACATATAAAGTGGTGCAGTGTAGAATTCCAAGTTGGGGGCAGCTGATCAGTACTCGTCCTTAATTTTCTGCAAAACATCGCTGCATTTGATGGCATATTTTCTTTGTTGTAAAAATAGTTATTTAAGACTTCCACAACTTGCATTGCTTCACTTGTTGATATCATTGCAAATTCTCGACTATCATCCTGGATCTTGGTTATTGCTACACGAACATTTTCATTACTCCTGAATAATTTCTTCAACGTAGGAGACTTCCATCAATGCATCATTTTCACCACAGATAGTTTAAAGTGCTATCTTTACATCCATTGAATTTCTATAACTCGCACCCATTGATAACTTCATGTAATCCTGGATGCCTTCATCTTCACCAAGTAGTTGTTCATTATTCATATCTTCTGTCGATCAATTTAATTCTTGTAATGTCAAAATAATTTACATAGTTATGTTGTTTTCACATCAATAGTCCAAGTCATACTAATAAAATTGATTTCATTCAACACACTAATTTTGTTTGGACTTGTATTCCTTTGACTCATAGAGTGCAAGATGTTGAATAAAGACGACGCCATAATAAATTTTCAATGCCCAAATAATTCTAGCATCACATGGTTGAATCATTGAGGTTGTATTTGGAGGCAAGAAAAACAGTTCAATATTTCTCAAGCATTCAATAACATTTAAGATGGGAAGGGCAATTGTCCACTATCAAAAGAACTTTTCTGCCATCCATTCGTTTATCAACCAAAGAAACAAATTCTTGAAAAAGTAATCCAGTCATCCATGCTTTCTTGTTAGTTCGATAGTGACAATTGAGGTTAAATTCATATTTTTAAAACATCTAGGATTAACATACTTACCAATTATCCAAATTGACACTTTGTCCGAATCATTGCCATTGCAACAAATATGAACCGTAATCCTTTCCTTTTCCTTCTTTCGCTCTTTCAATTGCTTTGTTGCAAGTGAATGATTCATTTTCAAACGATAAAATAAATCGGTTTCCTATATTGTAGATATCCTTTCATTGAAATTGATCTAATTTAGCTCAGATACTTGATAAAGCATCCTCAACATTCTCCTTAGCAACTAAACCACTTTAACTAAACCTTCGATAAGATTTAATTTCATGTCTCGCCTAAACCGCTCTAACTAACCACTTGAGAAATTAAATCGTTGATAAGAGCTTCCAATACATTTTTGTCAAAACTTTTTGCTTGTGCTAGATCATTTCTCCACTAATATTAAATTTCTCTTGATATTGAAGAAACCATTCATACAACATTTTTCTAACTCTGGATATTTTGATAAATCAGGCCTCTTGATATTTTTATTCTTTATCTTCATTGATAAATACTACGATCTTTAAGAAAGTATTTGATATTATTGAATTAATGATAGAGATGTTGAACTTTTGCTCCATCTATAATCGCAAATCTTTTGACTTAAAGTGGGTTGCTCATATTTATGCTCACATAATGCTATTCTCATATTAGCCCCAAAACATTTATTTTTCTTTTAATTTTCTAATATTTGGTATCCCTTTGCTAGTGCATGTTAACATGATTTACTTGATGAATCCTTTGAATTGGAAAGTTTTTATCTGATTTTGATTAATATAAAATTGAGACATAGCTAAATATGAATCTTCTATCCAAATTTCGAACGTGAAAGAGATATCGAAAAATTATTTTTATGTGTTCGTGACTTTCTTACTTTTACTATAAAGTTTATATAATCAGAAGCACACTTTGTAGCTAATCTAAACTATGGCTTTATTGAAATTTTCAAACCACACCTCAATAGATGGGATCAGAATAAAAACAAATATTATAATTAATTGATTATTGAGTCAAGATTTTCTCGAAACAACCATTCTACCTTTCAATGTAAGGTGCGCAGACACTACATACTTTTTTGCACTTACGTTGTGAGATTTCACTAAATATGTTGTTATTATCATTGTATAGTCATAATTTCATTTAAAGAAAAATACGGGATGTATACATAATTGTTGTTACTTATTTTGGGTTTCTAACTTGTTTGCATGTGTCTCCTTTTCCAATAAATTAAAGCTATTAATTAAGAGAAACTGCTTAACTTTGCTTAAAGCATATTTTTAGGTGGTTTTGGTATAGATATTTTTTTTTAGAGTTGCATATACTATCCTAAATTGCTAGCCCCGATCCATTGCTAGCCCTAGTATTTAGAGTGTACTTTAATTGTGTATTTAGACGTGACGTCCACGTGGATCCACATGGCATTTTTCGTCCATGGAGGGCAAATATATCAACTTTGTTAACGAAAAGGACATATTTGAACTCAAATTTTAACGGAAGGCAAATATGCCCCTTTTTCAAAAGTTGAATAGCAAATATAACCTTTTTCCCTTTTATATATCATTAATGTAATTTAACATGTGATCATCTTACTTACCATTTATTTTAAGAAAATTGATTGTGTAAATGAACTTAAACTCATTTCATTAATCCCCTCGACCTTTTTTTTTTACACATCGTGTATAGCACTTTATTTTTAGTATCTCAGTATTAGAGTCATTTTTTCTAATTAAATAATAAATTATTATTTTTCAAATAAAAAATTAAAGTTAGATTATATGTTAACATTATGGAACTATCCGATCGTGATAATAAATCCTAATTGCCTAATTAATTCATTATACGCGTTAGTAGGTTATATTTTATAGAGATCTTATCTAATCACCAGAACTAGCAAATGTAAAACAAATTGGTTCTATCCTAGTTTCTATGCAGATGGAATTCTAATCATTTTTAATATAATTGTTTTGTCGATACCTTATTCATTTACTGCTGCAATGGCTTATTTTAACATGTTCATTAAAATATACCTTCTTATTTATTAAACCAGTTCCAGTATTTAATACTTATTAGTTACTTTGGATGTGCAGAGTCAAATTGGCTTCAGTGCTTACTAAAAACTCTTATGAATACCAACATTTTCCCTATATGCCTTAATAAGGACTTAGAACAATTTAGACATGCTTTTAGCAAAGAATCAATAATATGAATACTCCTTAACTTCTAAGAGTAGAATAACTGATGGAATAACATCACAGTTATCTTCATACGTAGAACATGCCAAAAGAAAGAAGGAGTTGTCTTAACATACCTTTTAGTCGTACTAGCCAACTCAATATCAGAATACGCCCCGTCTTAGAACTTCAACCTATTATAATGGTAATATGATCACAATTTCTAGGATTACTAGTATACTTTATATCATATGACAACTTCCTATTCCACAAAAATTCGCAAGACTTCCGCTTATACGCATATACACAGTGAACCAACAAGCTCAACAAACCAATAACAAGTCATAACTTATATCCCATCATTATAACTTACCAAAACAACCTTAAGATTTAGACAACCACGCCCAATAAGTCCATGTAAATTTCACCAACAACAACATAATTCCATACTTTCTTTCTTAACTTCTTAAGATACACTTCATGTTCCAACATTCTTATGTAAACCATTACTTCCTTTAAATATCAAGACTCTCTATTTTAACATGCAATTTGTGATAATTTTAACAATAACGACAATCAACCCCAAGGTGTCCAAATCAGTCCATAATCGGCAATAGCGCCCAAACCTTCACATGCATTGTCTAAATTCCAAGTTTCTTCTTAACACAAGTCCATTACTTAAACTACAACAACATGCAACTTTAATTATTTAATAGGAAGAAGAATTTTATACTCAACGAAGTCAAAACAGTCCCAACGTCGAACCCACTGTTTTATCGATTTCTCTTGCTCAATTCTTCATTTCTTCAACTCCAATTCAACATGCATGAGTCTCACCATGTAACCCATCATTTATACACGTTTTTCTTCCCTAATTTCTCTCCAAAAATTGAAGAAAACCTGCCCTAATTTCGGTCCAGTGAGGACCGAACTGCTCACTGTTTTGTCAGCTGAACTGGTAACGTCCCTAATTCTCTACTCCGATGTCCTATCGACGAGCGGTTTATTGCGTTGGAAACTAGACTCGACGAACTTCACCTTAGGCTTTTGAATCACCTAAAAACTCCTAATATGCGAGGAGATAAATCCCTCCAAAGTTGACTAAAAATCTGCCAGCAACCAGTGATTTTCTGCCCATTTTTCTCCTCCATTTTCACACCTCTTTCAACTCCAAATTAACATGCATGTATTCTACCATGTTAGACCATCAGTTGTACATGTTTTTCTTCCCAAAATTCTTGTTAAAATTTGACAAATCTCAGACCTATTTTCGGCCAGCAAACCCGTGACCCACTGGTTGGGTTTCAAAGATTTTGCTTTCAAATTGTGGAATGATTAATCATCGAATGGAGGTTGCTTGAATCTTGAATTGATTAGAGGAATGGTGTGATTTTAGAATTGAGAGGGGGAGGGAGTGTTCTTGCTCCTAGTTTCTAAGTGAAGAAGATAAGTGTGCAATGCTTAGGGTAATATTAGAATCCAATTTTCAGATTTACAAATATGCACTTTAGTCCCCCTAAATGTTACACTTTGCCCTCTAATTGTTAACTTAACTAAATTAATCCCCAAGTAATAAATCTTAGTCCCACTTCTTTTAATCTTGATTCCCGTCCCCTTTAGTTCCCGGAAATTCCATAAGGTCTCGCATTCTCACGCCGTAATTTTATAATATGTAATAATCCTTAATGGAAATATATATAACTTATCATATTAAATTCTCATTGACGTGCTCGTAGCTTATGTAAATGTATCTCATATCCATTATCCGGATCTTAATCTTAATGACGCCCTTAACCCTTGTCTTAACCTACGAGGTGTAATAGAGATTTTTGAATTAATTTCTCATACACAGTTGTTTTGTTTCTTAATTCGAATTGTATTTTGTAAATCATCTTTCAAGAGATCCCAGAATGTAAGGTAGAAAGACATGGAAAAACCATAAGGCCCTAGTGCCTTCTCCATATCACACAATTTGATACATTCCACTATCTCTGCCTCACAAATTGTCTCTGCAACCATTCTTGCTCCTCAATAGATATCCTACTGCCTTCATGTAACTGTAATTCATGCCTCTGCACCTCAGTTTCCTTGTATAAGTTCTTTTAGAAGTTTTGAATTGCTCCTTTAATAGTAACAGGATCTGTGACAGTGTTCCCTTCCACATTCAAACTGTCTATGGAGTTCACCCTTTTGTGTGTTGTGGCTATCCTATGGAAATATTTTGCATTTTTGCCTCCTTGTTTCAACCAAGACCTTTGCCTCCAAGATATCTCCTCATTTCTGGACACTTCTTCAAATTCCATAGCCAAGTGAGTCTTCTGAATAAGTTCATCATCTGTGAGCATTATTTGTTCCTGGATTGTCTCCCAATTAGCCAGCTGACTTAGGATATCTTCCTTTTTTGTTGCTTCCCATTGCCCCTATTGTTATTACTCCATTCCTTCATTTTCCCCTTCAACAATTTTAGTTTTTCCGCTAAAACAAATCCAGGTCTCCCAGTAACCGAGAAAGTACTCCACCATAACTTCACATTATCTTTAAAACCTTCTACTCCCATCCACCAGCTTTCAAATTTGAAGTAGGATTTTTTAAAGTTCATTTCTCCACAGGTTAGTAATATTAGATTGTGATCAGAGCCTATCTTTGGTAAAATAGACTGTTTGATCTGAGTAATTTGATCCTCCCAATGAAAAGAGTATAAAATCTATCTATTCTTGAAGCACTCCTGTGATTTTCCTCTTCTCCGTGTATAAGACCCTCCAAACAAAGGAGGGTCCACCAGCTCCAATTCTTCAATACTATCAGTAAACTCTGTCATTGCTCCATTGATTCTGAAGCAATTAGTTCTTTCATTGGGATATCTGATGACATTGAAGTCACCCCACCCACGGCCTGAACACATTTCTCTCATGGCTGACAACTCCTCCACAATTCTCCTCTCTATTCTTCTACAATTTGCATAGACTGCAGTCACAAAACAAGTGAAATCTGAATTTTGTCCAGATAATTTGCAAGTTATACTTTGGTTGCCACTTTCAATCAATTCCCATCCCACTCTTTTATCCCAAAGGACTAGGATCCCCACTGCTGCCTACTGCGCCCAAATGCACCTCCCCAACCCATCTATTATTCCAAATGCTCCGTATAATATTAGCCACATTGCCCTCCAATTTGGTTTCAACCAGAATGTAAACATCTGCACACCACCGATTAATCAAATTCCTAACCAATCCTCTTCCTATCATCATTCAACCCACCCTCATTTGTAACCAATGGTTAAATTCCTCCTCTAATTCTTGGTTCACCATCCTTGAATTTCATATTAAAAATTTGGTTCCTGAGTTCCTTTGGAATTGAGTTAATATTGTTATTTGAAATTCCCACCTTTCTGCTTGTTTCTCCTTGTATCTCATATGGTCCAGTTTCATAAACAGAGTATAAGCCTCTTTTTCACATCCCTTGAAAGTTGCTCCAAATATTTGACTTAATTTAATCACATTGAAGTGAACCCAGATAGTTTCCTGAGCCTCGATCTGCTCCTCTGCAAGACCTTCATCAATAGATAATGAAATTATGTCACTGCAATTCACCAGTTGATTATCAGAATGTTGCGAAGGAGGCAGTTGTCGCTCACAAGAGGTCCTTGTTGTTGAACTCTCTCCAATTGTCATAGAAAAATTCCCTGCTCCAATTCTTCTGCCTGGTCTTCACGATCTTCCTGATTCAACTGAAATTGAGAGTCTCCTGCCATTTGCATGTTATTTTCCAGTTCACCGTCAAAAATAGAGTGCTTAAGGAGTTGGGCTGTTTTATCCCAGTTCAAATTAATAAAATCTGCAAAGGGTTCTGTGAAAACTAAAGGTTTGGGCTTTTTTAATAACACTAGATATTGCTGATCACTATAATCAAGGAAGATCTAGTGTTTATGAAACCGTTGCAACCCGCATATGAAATTCACAACTAAAATAATGATCTTAAAATACCTTAGAAGTCTTAAGTAATACTTAGAATTAATTTGGTCCTTGAAGCTCCATATATCTGTGTTATAGCTTAAAAAATAATGAACTAGATGTATTATTTCTATATTAGATAAGGATTTACCTAACTCCAAGTACTCTCCAAAGAAGATAGCAATTCAATGTCATTTTGTGTTTATACGGACATTCTTGTTTTCTTTAATGTTAAGTTAAAAATAAGCTTATGAAGCTATCAGATGTCAAACGTTCTCTCTTGAAGATTGGCATGACACAGGATGAGGTTTCAAGAGTAAAACTTGAGTTAGTTCCAATGATTCAAGAGGTTCTTACTATGGCATATCATCCATTTCTTCAGTACCACACCATCTGAATCTCCTCTTCTTGAAGACTTCAGCAGTCAACTTTCATCTTTACAGCTTGGTATGTACCACTTCTATTGTGACGAAATCAATTGTAGACTGTCTAAGGTCGGCTGAAGATTCAGTGCATGTCAGAATGTATCTAAGGCTCTAAGCAGACTCAATTAAACTTTAGGATCTCCCGTGGCTCGCAGACATAAGGGAAATTTGTAGGATCATCATTTGACTGAAAAGTGTGCCAATATTATTCGTTAGTGGACGCTGTTTAAAACTACAAAAACCTTTACAAAGAGGGTGTAACATCTTGAGGAGCATTGCAAATACTAGAGGAGACCTTCAGTGGGAGGATTGTTGCAACTAAATTGCGAATGCTTCACTTATTATTTTAGTATTAGCTTCTTATATCGGAATGGAAAGAAATTTAGTGATAGTGTTACGATATAAATAAAGTGTGTTTCATTAATTTCTAATTTTGAGTAAGATTGGTGACTTCTGCTGCTTATTTGTCTGCAGTATGTATAATTATTGTTAGAAAAGAAATAGGAGTCAATCAAGGAGGTTCTGAGTTTTTTTGTGTTTTTAGTTTCTGCTGTAACTGACTTGGAGATAACGCTTCGCCATTAAGATTGAGTGCTATGGTTTTGCATGTTGTTTATCTATGTCTTCAGATGGAAATATTGATCGGAGATCATGGAATGAGAAACTTGGTAGATCTGAATTCACATTGTCCTTTATTCTGTTACTTAGAGGTCATAGTGGGCCATCTTTTGGACATCTTCCTGATCCCAGCAGTCTAAGTAATTCAGTACAAGAATTTGCTAGCTGGATAATATGGGGGAGAACAGGAGCAGAACCATCTGTTTTCTTCAGTCATTCGATTGGCCTTGCTCTGATATTACTTAGACATGGACAATACGATGCTGTTGAGGTAGGTTTCCATCATTTTCATTTATGCTACCCAAAACAATTCTAAGATCTTACTGAACAATTTGTTCATTCATCCAGTATGTACTCAGTTTGGTGGATACGTATTCGCGCAAGGAAAAGATTTGCCAAAGTCTTCAGAGCGATGGTGGGGAGTGGTCCACGATGAAAGAAAGAAAAATTTCTGAAGCAGTGCAGTGTTTTTTAGGTATTTGTAGGTTTTAAGTGAAGGTGTCTTCTTGTTAATTTTATAGTCACAGCTATGAACTGGAATATCCCAAGAAGATTTTTCACAGCTACAGGTCAGATTTAGTGCATAGTCTGGGGAGGGCGTAAATGGTATGTCAAGGATCATAAGTTGAACTTTTGTGACTGAAAATAGGAGAATATTGTGGTCACAAGCAAATTCAGTGGCCAAATAGAAGATTGAAGGTTGGGGGCATGAGGGTGAGAGATATTCAAAAGTGAGATTGCAGATCTCGAGTGGTAACTTTTGATACTCACAGTAACTGTTTTGAGGCTTGTTACTGCTTGGTAAAATATGTCCTAATTTGGCATATAAGAAGACATTTAAGATGCTTCATGCATCACTGTAAAGCAGTTGGAGAGCATTTTTATTGAGAAAAGTAATGGATAGTATGGTCTAATAGAGAGAATCTCACTTTTGTTCTTTATAGTAGCCTCCACAGGTCTTGTCAGAAAAAGGAAAAAAGAAGACGTTGTTTGTAGTCAACTAGCTTCTATTAATGGACCTTCAAGTCCACTTCTTGATGCTAGCAGCATAGGTAGTGTAGTGAAAGATGTCAGTAGAACCTCTTTACTCTCCATAACTTTTGGTCTGGTATTTATGTCAAATTTTCAGCCAACAACTCAAACAAACTGCATAGAAAAATCTAACCAGAAAAGGAATTTTGGAGAAATGTAACGAGATATAATGTCACATCTTCTTCCGCTTTCAGAAAGCAAAAAGGAATTCTTGGACATTGTTCAAATCCTTGTTCTGGTGTAGCTAACCATATACTTTTCACTGACTTCTTCCTTTATTGTGGTTGGGTTCACTGTTCTTGGTGATAATTGTTCATCTTTGTCCCTTCTCTCGCTCCAAAAGTTGAAGAAGCAAAGTAAAACAAACAACACATACATGCTCACACAAAGTAAAATTAAATCCTTATTTCAATTTGGGCTGCCATGACGTCTGTATAGAGTCTCATGTTCTTGGCTTCTTGTGTGAAAATATTCTTCAAGTGGTACTTGTCAAAAAAAATTAACATTCTTGAAGTGGTTCTTTTATGAAGACACTGGTTTGTTCTTATGCTTTCAGAGCTGCCTGTGGAAGGAGCTGCCAAGGCTTTGCAAAGTTTGCCAAATGAAGCAGGATGGCTACACCTTGGTTTCTGTATGTTTTTCTCCAAATCTTCTTGTAATTTTAGAAGAATGCTCATTTCATCAATATCTTTGATTCTTTAAATAAAAGGAAGTCATCTTACTTCATACCGTTATAGTTCAGAGTAACATGCTGCTCTTATACTCTGAGGGATTGGCATCTGTATTCACTTGTTTGTATAGATAGCAATTTCTGTTAATTTTTTATGTATTTTATACTTCAGATCTGATTGATCAATCAAATCTCTTTCCTCTGACAATTTAATATGTGATGCTTCATGTTGGTATCACGTAGTTTCTGCAATATCTGCATCTTCGAAGGGAGTGGTGGTTTGCTTTGTTTGGGAAGCATTAGAAGTTGCAACAGAGCCTGACTACAGATTTGATCTAGCCATACAGCTGGGAAAATTAGATATTGAAAAGGCGGGCTAACTTAATGCATGTGGTTTGGACTTCCATATCTTCTTTTAAATTTGTTGCTTCAAAAGTACCATATGTTGTTTAGAAGTGTGGCTTGTGGCTTGGCAGGATATTGCAGTGGTAGCTCAGAGTAAAAGTCCAAGTGGAAGCAGTTGGGTGAACTAGCCATGTCTGCTGTAATGGTAACTATTACTGCCATTAATTGGAATCTTATTTTGCAGCATAGTTTTATTTTTTTTTACTGAGAAAATGGATGGTTCAGATTTTAGGAATGATGCCGTGGCTTGTAATGTTGTTTGTACTCTAATAATACTTGTTTAAACTCTTTCTTTTAACTGAAATGAAATGAGACTACTGCTGAATATATCATTCAGAGCAAAGTTTAGTTTTCCAGCTCTTTAGAGGGTGCTTTGTAGTAAGATCTCTTCAGATGCCAGTAGTACTTCTTTTCTGAAATGCACATGTTTCCTTTATTTTCCCGAGTTCTTCAGATTTTTTGCTCATTTGCTACATTTTGTAGCTGGAGATGGCAGAGGAATGTCTGAAGTATGCCAATGACTTGAGTGGTCTGTTGCTACTCTATTATTCACTAGGAGATGCTGAAGGAATAACTGAACTTTGTAACTCTTGCCAAAGAGCAGGGGAAAACAATGTTACATTCCTTTGCATGTTCCTTTTGGGTAAAGTGGAGGAATGCATTCAGCTATTGGTTGATAGGTATTTCTTTTCACTAAAGAACTTATTGTTTAGGTGTGTTTTCAACGGTGTGGATTGATATATAGAGTTACAATTTGTTTGCAGCAATCGGATACCTGAGGCTGCTTTTATGGCTATATCTTATCTGCCAGGTAAGGTTTCTGAAATAGTTGCAATTGGAAGAAGGACCTCAGTAAGGTCGGTATTGTTTCTGATTTTGAGCTTTCTTATCTATATACATCTTCTGAATTTCTGGCACTTAGCCCCCAATATTTGGTGGGATGGTCACCTGAGAGATCTGTTGGAACTGCAAAACCATCTAGATTAGATTTTCATTTCAGTTTTTGAACATAGTGGGATTAAGCTTCTTGACCGAAGTTTCTGGTGCAAAGAAACTTTGGAGCTCCTTACTTATCGGGCTTATTATTTACACCTGTGATAGGCATCAAAAGT
Source organism: Przewalskia tangutica (assembly GCA_029844215.1). Lineage (NCBI taxonomy): Eukaryota > Viridiplantae > Streptophyta > Magnoliopsida > Solanales > Solanaceae > Przewalskia > Przewalskia tangutica. Next base: position 136,048,851 of record CM056722.1, read on the forward strand.
AATATTTTTGGACAATTTCCCTATTCCACCTGCATTTGTGTATTATCTTGTATTATCTCCATTGAATGGCCACCGGAAATATGATCGATGAGTTTTCAGAGTGGCTGGTATGGCAGGAAGCAGACCATTCTGGCATGGATCAAGTCATGCCATAATCTAAAGATTTGATATTGAGTATAGTTTGAATGCAAAAGGGAAGGTTTTAATCATTTTTCAATACGGACTATATGACGTCATGCAGGATTACACATTGCTCTATTATCTGTAGTCCTATAGCAGGAAATTTGTTGTGTTTTAATATGGTTTATTCATGAATTGTGATGCAGGTTAACCAGAAAGCAGCAGAAGCTTTGGCTGACCCTGAAGAATATCCTAATCTGTTTGAGCACTGGCAAGTTGCATGTGCTGTTGAATCTAGAGTTGCAGAAGAAAGGTGTTGATAATGGCTCTCTCCACTTCCCATGCATTTATTCTATACTCTCTCAGCCTACCCTGGTGGCTTTCTAAAAATTTATGCGAGTTCCTCTTTCCTTTGAAGTTTTTAGATTTTTGGTCAATTGTTACTCTTTTCTCTTCTTTCTAGGAGAAATTTTGCAGCAATTTGGGCAACTTTTGTAATTTCTGTTTCAATTCCTATGTAGTGGCTACCTACCAGCATCAGAATATGTCAATCATGCTGATAGATCAACTACCAACCTTGTAGAAGCTTTCAGCAACATGAGAATGTATGAAGAACCACTTGACAATGGAGATATGGATCACGAGGTATGACATGATTTTCTTATTTGCCTTCTAGTCAGGGTTGATTGACATCCCATATATCATTTTCACTAAATAAGAGAAACAAAGAACCATATCTTTGTACATGATCAAGGAACAGTCTTTTCTCGATGTTATTTTATACCCGTATTGAAGAAGATTAGACACTATCAATTGGTGTTTGTAAATGTTAACAATTAAATGTCTGTGTTAACTGTTCAGGTTGCAGAACAGAGTGGTGATGAGGTGCAAGAACTGGGGCAAGATGATGCACAAAATGAGGGAGAAGAGGAGGGCCAAGAAGAGCCTGTGGTCGTGGATGCTGACTCTACTGATGGTGCAGTACTTGTTAATGGAACCGAGGCAGAAGAAGAGTGGGTACGAGTACTGAAGGAAAACCGTCAGCCTAAAAGCAATTGGTTGGGCCGGTGTGAAAATCCTAGTTTTGTTTCTGGTGATTAATTGAATTTCTTTTATTTGCGTTTTGACTCCCATACCTTAATATTCTTCTGTTGTTTCTATTATGCTCCCCTGTGTTTATCATCCTTTTTTATGTCCGTCTTTAGAAAATGTTGAATATGACTTAATGGAACATTTAATGAACTTCACCCTCCTGATCCCATTCAAGAAAGATAAATTTTATAGTCTGTTCTCTTCTTCTATGTGAAGAAGTTTTTAATCATATGAATTTTTCAAGCTTAGCTGACAGAAAGATGTGAGGACTAGAAAAGAGTTCTGTCCGTTATTGGTATTCTGATTTGGCATTCATACGTTTTTTGGCACATATTAGTGCAGTTGCCTTGCTGTTTCTTCTTGATCTGTTCCCACCTACTATCTGATTATGCCTATTATTGTTTATTTTGATTTTGCCCGTTTCTCCTTATATCTCTCATACTTCTTATTGATGCTTTTATGTGCTTACACCACGTCACTAGGTTCATTCAAAGCGTTCCATCTGTATGTAATCCTTATTTTCTTCATAAACTCTTGGAAGTGCATGTCTATTAAAGGCTCATCTATATGTAGGCTTTGTTAGGTGTCTCTAGTCTCATAAACCTCATTGTCTTCAGATTTGCTCTAATGGGATAAAGTCAAGAAATTCATGCTTTATTTTTAAAGTTGGGCACTCTCTATTCAACCCAAAAATCATTATATGGCAGGCGCCATGCCCTCTCAGAAATATAGGATTATTGTGTTCGCAGCTTTAACACCGCATGATGTTAGTCAAACATTTGAATTGGCAAGAGTCAATCACATCCTACTGGGCAAGTAGCTACTTACGTAAGTATCACTAATCTGACATCGATTTCTTTTGTCTTCAAGGAACATTAGAAAATCTCTACATTTCCTCCCGCTAAAGTTAGAAGTTTTTTGTCTCGCTCATCAAAATATTGATATTTCTTAATATTGCAGTTCAATAGGTGTTTCCTTGAAAGGTGGCGATCAGCGACTGGCATGTCTGCTTCCCAAGTGGTGTCATTTTGTAGCAATGAGTTTTGTAGGCATACCGACATATGTTTCAGCCTGTTGTTAGCTTTAGTCACTCATAGTTGCTTTATCATATTCTTTCGAGGCATACGATTTTTCACCCTTCAATATCCTTAAGTGCCATTGTCACTGTAGAAACACTATAAAACCATATACAGAAGTGGAGATGGTGCGGAAATGTGTTGAGCTCAAAAATTGCAGTATCTAGGCGGTACCAATTAATTAAGAATATGTTTAGTCCTGTTAGTATTCTTATTTTAGACCTTATATTTTCTATAAGTGTTTTAGTCAGTAGAAAATAATGAGTACATATGGTTCTTTTTATTTTGTACTCCGTAATATTTGTTTGAAATGAATTTATATGGAAAAATATGGTCAGTTAAGTTTCACAACAGCGAATGTGTTTTGAGCTAACTTTTGCTCCAAAGAATCTTCAATGGTTGCTTCAGATTATTTGGTTATGACAACTCAATAAAATAACATCTAAAAGCTATGATTTATGTCTACAAATCCCCAACTTAACTTCCCTCAATAACTTTTTTCCCTATTCTCTTGCAACGCAATGTTGCAGAAATCATTGGCTTTACATTAGCCACCAAAACCAACTTTAAACCATTACATTCCACCATGATAACATAGGTTTGAAACTAGAGCCAAGAAGTGCCAAAAAGCAAAACAAAGAAGAGAGTTTTTCAGAGAACTTTGTTGAAACCTTTCTAATGGAATCATTATCCTCTCAGATATCATGGCTTGCTCATTCCAAAAAGTTCCGACTAGATTCCTTAAACGAACCATTTTTGCAAAAGTGGTCTTCAAACGCTGGTTGATGAGAAATTTTACAAGGAAACATGAGTAATATGAGTGAACACCGGCGGTTAAGAAACAATAGAGAAAACGATAGAATATACCAAGATTCATCAAACTATCCTTCATCCTCTAGTACAAAATATGAAAGATATCAAACAACTCGATCATATTAATTATCTAATTCGGATAATCAATCATGAACGACTTAATCGACTAAATGAATTATATTTATTTACCTCAATAAAAATTACACTACTTAAGCACAATTATAGATGCAAAAGCAAAAATGATGGTTTCACGGCCTACAATAGGTCATAATGGTCCTGATACTCCAGAATTACCCGAGAACCGACCCAGAACCCGGACGATATCGGACCAAACCTTAACATCCTGGACACGAGTACCAAAAATATCCGACCGATAACCCAGAAATACCCTGAACACCCCACCTCCATCCAAATTTCACCAAAGAAGCCCCCACCACCCTCCCGTCACTCTAATTAGTCAGAATTAATGAAACTTTAAATGGTCATAACTTTGCGCTCGGATGTCCGTTTGACCTAATGTTTTTTTTATTTCGCGTATTTTTTCGAGATAGGGCCGGACAAACAGCTAAAGCAGTTTGGAGCAGCCGATTTCTCAAAAAAAATCCATCTTGCCAATCAATTTCACTTTTACCCCAAATTATTACCAATTGTCCATTTTCAAATCTAAATATCTCGCGCTATACAATATATTTCAACGTAAAAATTCTGTGGTAATGTTTCCGAGAATGTCAATTTTAGTATTGGAAATTCAATTTAAAAAAAAAAAATCGATCCGACCCGGAAAATTCTTACCGGTCCGGACCGATAAGGTTTCGGTCCGGGATCGGTCCAGACCGGTAAGCTTATCGTTCCGGGACCATGAAGGATACCCTGACCGACCGATAACACCACTAGTCTACAACAACATACCCAAAGGTAATTTACTTGGAGAGCATTTTGATGGCCCATTCATCGCAACAAATTTGTTAGTCATCGTTATTTCAATTGTTTGTCCACCAAATTTGATGTCGATTGAAGTGAAGCCATAGCTGGTGCTACAATATGATGAGTACAGATAGTGAAAATAAAAATTAGGATAGATGAATTTTCGCATGGCTAGTATGGGCGTCGATCTTACACATCTCGCTTTCATTTAATTCACGTTATTTGCTGTGGGATGATATTTCTACTGCATTTGACTACGAGTGTCTTGAGAACTCGAGGCGGTTTCTGGTCCTTGAATCCCGCCAAATCATCTATTTACTTGGCAGGGGTACATGGTGTGAGCCGAGACACGATCATCAGCAGAGTTGGGTTTTCGGAGGGGTCATTTCCCGTACGTTACTTGGGGGTTCCTTTAGCTCCGCTTTCGGTTTCAGTTGGTCATTTTGCTCCTCTCACTGATGTCATTTCCGGGTACATACGGAAATGGGGGCACCACTCACTATCTTATGCCGGAAAGCTTGAGCTCATTCGATCCGTCATTCAGGGGGTTGAAGGATTTTGGTTCCGGGCTTTTCCGCTTCATACCACGGTTCTTAATAAGGTGCGCGTCACTTGTCTTCGCTTCTGCGGAGGCCGCCCGTCGCTGGGATTTAGGTTTGCCGCAATGGAGGGGACTAGTCTCATGGATATTAAGGTATGGAACCGCACTACTATCACGGTCCATTTGGCTATTCCACAAGAACGCGACTTTAACGTGGGTGAATTCTTACTACTGGCGGTCAATCGATATGGAGCTATACCGCCGTATTACGAGGACTCGTTGCTATTCAAGAAGTTACGCAGATCCGGACAGTTCACACGATTTTGTAGTCGCGAGGCGTGATTGAGGGCTTGTAGAGAGGTGTCGTTGATGGTAGATTAGATACGGCTTGTCTATGATGTTCTACGCCCAAGAGGAACGCAAACCCCGGATGTCTCGTGATTTGGAAATGATACATTCCGCCAAGTATTCTTTCACGGTATGGCTTACTTGCTGAGGCGTTTGGCTACTAGAGATACACTCGTATCTCAATCTCGGCGATGTTAGTCGCGGGTTCTCGCAAGAGTCATGAGACACGACCACTTGTTCTTTGACCGCACGCTCAGCAGGATTCGAGACACATTCGCACGGCCGGGTATCCGACGTGAGATGTCCCACTGAGAGCACTGCTGGATAAAGGCGAGCACCGCGACGGCGATTGAGATCTGGCGTTGTACTTTCGCTTCGCTGTTGTGTTTGAGATCCGAAGGCGCCGTGAACGCGTTGATATTTGACGAGACTACAGACACTGAGGATGATGTTATTGCTAGAATTAAGCTAGCTACTTATCGTGTTATTTACAGATTATTTCCCTCATGTACATACACCATCGAGTGTACCACTTCTCGAGTTTTATTATTTGTCACATGTTCCACGTTGAGGCTTGAGACCCCTCAATGAACGATGTTATGATCTGATTTTTGCAATATATTATTTATTTACCCAAAAAAAAAAAAAAAAAACAAGAAAATGAATGGTCTTGTACATATTCCATGCATGCCAAAAGTAAATAAGCAGGGATGACTGTTGACACACGTCCCAATCCTCATGGGCCTCTTGTATCTTTTTTCTTTTCGGCCCAACATGTGTTTTCCTTTTTGTTTTCATCCTAAAAGCCTTTTTTAATGATTAAGGTGACACACATCCCAATCCTCATTCCTAATCAAGATTAAGCTCTTACTAGGGTTTCATATACTCTCTAGCTCGGTTCGACTGTTCGACTTCGAGACCACAACTGTGTCAGGTAAATTATACTCATTTTAATATTTATATACTTTCATTTCTTGTCTTAATTCATATTTTGCAATTTCATAGAATTTTTGTCTGCTAGTCCCTTAAAACTTATATAGTTTCAATTTTGGGGTTTTGTTGGTCTACCATAATGAAATAGCTGGAATTACTTTTGTCTCATTTCCTTTAGTAGGTTGATGAGAATCTGTAGACACTAAGTTTAGATCTTTTCTTTTGCCTTAGATAAGTCATTTATTGAGACTCATAATTATGTGTTTATTTAATCTTTTCTTTTAGCATTGATGAACCGAATAGTGTATGGTACAAGAATTAGCTTAAAGTTTTATAGATAGCTCTCACAATTTATTTCACATCATTAAGAGTCCGATTTAGTTAGATTTCGTCATGTTAGGCTCGGTTATTTTTCTTAAATATAAATGAATTGTGTCTTGATTTCTCAAAATTGGTCACCTTTGGAGTTTGCTCAATTTACTTGATTTTAATCTACAACAACAACATACCCGTGGAAAGCGATTAAGCTCCACCACATCCACCTACTATCCATTGTTAGCCCTAGTATTTAGAGTGTACTTTAATTGTGTATTTAGACGTGGCGTCCACGTGGATCCACATGGCATTTCGTCCATGGAGGGCAAATATATCAACTTTGTTAACGAAAAGGACATATTTGAACTCAAATTTCAACGGAAGGCAAATATGCCCCTTTTTCAAAAGTTGAATAGCAAATATAACCTTTTTCCCTTTTATATATCATTAATGTAATTTAACATGTGATCATCTTACTTACCATTTATTTTAAGAAAATTGATTGTGTAAATGAACTTAAACTCATTTCATTAATCCTCTACTTTTTTTTTTTACAATGGTGTATAGCACTTTTATTTTTAGTATGTGAGTATTAGAGTCATTTTTTTCTATTTAAATTATAAATTATTATTTTTCAATTACAAAATTAAAGTGAGATTATTTGTGAAATTTTATCCAAAAAAACTAATGCTCCACCAAGGCCTTTATCTGAAAAAGCCCATGATTTTTACTCTACAAGTGCAATACCAAGTCTTCAATTTTTGCCCTTCAAATGGGCTGTTATTTAATTTAATGAATCATTTTGACTAACATGTCCTCCAGTGTCTTTCTTTCTTTGCTCTTTGGCGTCCGCACGCACCAATCATCTATTCCAACTCCTTGTTCCTCTTCATCAAGTTAAGTTTGTCTGATTAGGTAAAATTTACAAGATTATATAATAGGAAGTCTTGCCTGAAGAAGTCGGAGAAACTTAATCTACAGGAGGCTCAACAATGGCGTGGAGGCAATTTCTCTTTTGCAACAGCAAATTACTTACAAACTCATTGCCATCTGGATTCACTAGCTTTTCCTCCAAATCCAATCCTTACTTAGGTATATTCAATTTCATAAAGTTTTAATTTTTTGTACTTTTTGGAATGATAAAAAAAGATGGTGTGTGGGTGCAGCGAAGGTAGGGATACCAGAGTTTTTGAATGGAGTAGGGAAGGGAGTAGAGACGCACGTTGAAAAGCTTGAATCAGAGATTGGAGATTTCTCGAAGCTTCTTGTTACTCGCACTCTTAAGCTCAAGCAACTTGGCATCCCTTGTAAACATGTCAGTATTTATCCCTTCCCTTTTCATTTTTCAGTAAAATAAAACAAAGTGACTGCATATTCTTCTGAAATTCTCAATATTTGATATAGCCGGTTTCCTCTATCAGGATGATGAAACACATTTTCGATGGTTAATTGTATGTTGTCAAGTTGGACAGTTGTAAGAAAATCTCAATAGATGTGATGATGAGTAATTAAGGCTTTGAAAGAGTTAATACTTGGAGCATTTTAAATTTCAATTCGCGTTTGGTATTTGATATTTGAAGTTGTATGCTTGTTAAAGTTTGTAAATTGTTAAGCTAATGGAGTGTTATGTGCCAAATAGTAAATAATAGTTCAGGGTTTTAAGTGTAATAAAAAGAACTTGTAAACGGTGTCTTGTGGATAAGTGAGCTGATTCAGACGTATGCAACGTCGTTTAGGGGCATCGTTAGTTGAGGTCGTTATCTTGTTAGAACAATTAGCTGGGAATTGGGGAAATCATATTTAAAATAGCAAATTACAAGTGTACATATTCATTCTTTTGGCTTTGATGATAAATGAAATCTCTTTTTCTCTTTCTATCTCTAATTCCATCTCTATCACGTTCATAGTTGATTTTTGTTCAGGAATCTTTCTCTAATTGTGTTCCTTAGAAAATCCAGTGTTACAGTTTATCTGCTCTGTGCACTCAGCTATGAGATAGAATTGCATCTTCTTGGGCAACTGATGCTAAGTTGCAGAAGATACTTACTGATATAAGGCAAATCCTGATGCTAGACCCCCAAATAATCTAAAAGGAGATGTATTGAGCAGGAAAGGCAGAGTTGTGGTGGGTAGTGACCCTGATCTAAGAAGGGATCTTCTAGTTCTTCATTATGACAGTTCTTTGGGTGGCCATTCTTAGATTCATGCCACTCATAAAATGTTGAAGCAATATTTTTATTGGAAGGGGTTGAAGCAGGATGTTTATGCTCACATTCAAGCTTGTGACACTTGCCAGATGTGTAAACCTGAAAATGTTGCCTCACCAGGTTTACTGCAGCCTTGGCCTATCCCCGAAAGGGTTTGGCAACTGTAGTGTTTGTAGTGGTTGATAGGCTAAGCAAATATGCTCATTTTCTGAGCTTGAAGCATTCTTGTACTGCTCTCGATGTAGCTCAAGTGTTCATTGATGGTATTTGTAGGCTCCATGGCATGCCCCAGTCCATAGTCTCCGATAGGGACACTATCTTTATGAACAAATTTTGGCAGGAGTTCTTTAAGTTGCAGCTGGTGCAGTTACACAGAACCACTGCTTACCACCCTCAGTATGATGGGCAAACAGAGGTGGTAAATAGGTGTTTGGAGTGTTATTTGCGATGCATGGTTGCTGACGGGCCTAAGGAGTGGTGCAAATGGTTGCCTCTTGCTGAATGGTGGCATAACACCACCTTTCACTCATCAGCAAAGGTGTCCTCTTATGAGATTCTCTATGGGCAATATCCTCCACCTTTGGTCCCTTATATGCCATTTGCGTCTCAATTAGATGCCCATCCTCCACCTTTGGTCCCTTATATACCCTTTGAGTCTCAATTAGATGCAGTGGACAGAAGTTTGCAGGCTCGAGAGTCGACTAATAGAGCTCTTAAATTCCATTTAGCTCAGGCTCAGCAGAGGATGAGGGTCCACGCTAACAAGAAGAGATCAGAACGAGTTTTGGCGGTGGGTGATTAGGTTTATGTTAAACTCGACCTTACGAGCGCTTTCCCTTAAGTCTCATCAAATCAAAGGTTATCTCCTCGATATTTTGGGGCTTTCCAATTGTTACAAAGGTTGGGTCTTTATTGCATATAAGTTGGACTTACTGCTTTGGTACTTGAGTTCATTCCACATTCCATGTTTCCCAGTGAAGAAGCATATCGATTACGCTCGTGTCATCTATCATCCTACTGATCACCGATCATGGTGTGATTCTCTTAGCTCACGAAATTTGTTTCGTGAGCGCATGTTGGCTCCTCGTTCAGGGAGGCCTGGTGAAATGGTTCGATGCTCCAGAAGAGGATAATTCTTGGGTGGATCTCGACCAGCTGAAGAAACAATTTCCCAGTTTCGATCCTTGAGGACAAGGATATTCTCTTAGGGGTGGGTATTTGTTATGTGCCAAATAGTAAATAATTTCAGGAGTTAAAGTGTAATAAAAGAAACTTGTAAACGAGTCGTGTGGATAAATGAGCTGATGGAGTCGTATGCGACGTCGTTTAGGGGCATAGTTAGATGAGGTCGTTATCTTGTTAGAACAATTAGCTGGGAATGGGGAAATTAGATTTAAATAGCAAATTACAAGTGTACAGATTCATTCTTTTGGCTTTGATGATAAATGAAATCTCTCTTTCTCTTTCTAGCTCGAATTTCATCTCTATCGTGCTCATAGTTGATTTTGTTCGGAATCTTTCTCTAATTGGGTTCCTTAGAAATCTTGATTCGATTTAGCCTTTTCGATTCAAGGTGCATCATGGAGATTGTTTAATTTTGAGATGATAATTGTCTTTTCTGCTGAAGTTAAAGACCGTTCTTACGGATCTGCATTAGTCCTCTTTTAGGTGCAAAGCCTCTTGATATATGGCTATTAGTCGGTAATAGGGTTTGCTACAATAATTGATCCTCGGAGAGATCTCTTGATTCCACGTGACAGTATAATTGATTAATTGCCATCTCTCGTGACCTCGACATAGCACGTTCCGGTGTAGCCTTCCCAGTCCTTGACATTATGAGGAGGTTCAGCAAACTGAGAGCAATATCCTTGAGACAACTAAAAATAGTCACCATACTAGAATTCATAACTTCCAAATGAGTAGATGATGTTGATGGACGAAATAGAAATTATATTTGCCAAGTGTTGATACAAGAACTTGAATAGAGCTCTATAGGGACTACCTTTTATTCTAAGCATGGAACCGACCCTCAAATGATGTTTGGCTTGATGATAAGGTAATGAGGATTACAATCACCTTTGGATGCTGAAGTAAACCTAGGAGCTCTGCAGATGTGACTTTAGGACACCACTCTATTAGGGATGAGATGACTTATGAGGGACTGTTAGGTAGATAATCATGGATAGATTAGATAATTTTATTCCGTATTAACAGAAAGAGATTAAGAGGGATGTTATAGCTTGGAACAAAATCTTTATATTTTACCTTCTCATGCAAAATAATTAAAAATTGAAACCAAGAAATTTTATGACTTAAAAGTTGAGAAAGAATTAAGGATTATCGGTGGGTCTAAAGTTTCCCTTTGATAGTGTCAATAGAACTACATTGATTTGCTTGCCCGAATAAAGAGATAGTGCTGAAGTCTTTTTCATCAAGAATATAATGGGTACTTTTAAGTGTTCATCAAAGATGTTCTTTGATTAGATTAGTTGGTTAAGAGATCACGTTCAAGATTGAACTTTTGAGACTAGGCGTGCTTTTAACAAAGTAGTTCTAGACAAGATTACCAAGTATGATCAATTAAAGGATCGGTTTGTTTTACGATATGCATTTTTAAGCACATCCAATTTTGGTTCGTAAGTTTTTGCATCCAAATTTTAATCGACATTAGTCATTCGTATGCTTTGAAAGCTATGATCCGATTTACTGATTACTGAGCTCTTCAGTGAATAATGTCTCCATGGAGTTATTTGGTCCCTATTCAAGTTACTGTATTGAGATGATTCGTGATCTGTTGTGTTAGTTTAGTACATTTGGAAGTTTATCCTCCAAAGCGCAAAGCTAATCTATGAGATCTCACTGATTATCATTATGCACGAGAATGCTTGCTTTACGCACCTTAGAGGTTCACGGGGTGGTCTTGGATTAAGGATTCTAGCAAATTAATTTGAAGCGGGTTGCTAAATTTTACCAAGTGTTAGGAAAATAGGTGGAATTATCTTTGTAAGATAGTGTGGGAAAGAGAAGCACAGGTTCGTTCTATTTACTTTACAATCTTTGGGTATTCCAAAATCTACTCCCAGTCGATGTAAAAGCATGTCTATAATCGTAGATTTGGTCTAATTATCACATGAATATGAAGGTTGAAAAGTAAATGCATAGCTTGGAGTGAATGTTTAAGTTGGCTCACTTGCAGTGTTGTCTTTTTAACGTATAGCATTGTTGGCTATGACGATTAAGCCACCACACGGGACTACAGATTGATAATACCAAAGATTTTTCTGACTTCTGCAATATTGTACTGAGATCAAAACTCAATAAACTGCAACGCAAAGTGGAAATTTTGCTGATTGGATCAAGTCTACTGTTTCCTGGTTGGCCGAACTCAACGCTTTCTAGTCTTTAGTAAAGTAATATTTTCTATTGGGATTGCTGTGAACAGTTCCTAGTTCTTTGCCAAAGTGATAACCCTAGAAAATGAGAGGACTAGTGCTTAGAATTAGTTTTACATGGATAGTTCTGAAATCAGGAGAATAGCACAACATAGTTGTATGCTCTTTATTTTGCGATAAGTAGCACGCCATAGTAGACGTTGTGGTTTGAATTACAGCCATCAATTATTTTTGCTGTCTTTTTGCATCCATTGTTGACACTTAACTTTTGCTGTTGCAGAGGAAGCTGATATTGAAGTACACCCACAAATATAGGCTGGGACTTTGGAGGCCCAGGGCTGAGCCTGTGAAAGCATAATTAACTCATTTTGTTGGTGGTCCTTTTCATGAAGAAAAACTACATTATGATGCTCATGCTTTGTACTTCTTATCCTTGAATATTCCCGGCAAAGAAAGGACAATCGTTCGACTTAGCGAGAAAGTTATATGATGCTCATGCTTTCTGACTTTCTGTTAGGAACTGTGTTTGAAGTAAAGTGTGAATTAGGGATTTGCATTACATCATTAACGAATGCCTTCTTTATTTTCAATTCTATCGAGAATGTCAATTGATTAGTTATGTAAAGCTCGATATGTAAAGGTAGCTTTAGAATAAAAGTAGATAATATAACATTGGGATATAACAGAAAATATGGACTATGCCTTTGTTTCTAAAAATATTGCAAAAATTAAAACTTCTCTTCAATGACGTTTGGTTGAACAAAAATTTCTGAAAAATCTCTTCACCGCTTTTGAAGCAGGCGCCCACGATCTCTTTTTCTTTAGGAAATCTTGTAATATGATGTTAAAAGTCGATGTCGACCTCGATCAAATTAGTCGCATAGAGGAAAGGAGCTATACTTGCGAAGAGTTAATATGAACAAAGCGGTAACAACGTAGATGTAGCAACTCTATTCCAAGTGAAGCTCTGCAATAGCCCCTTTTCTAAACTTCTTGTTTCCTAGAGTACAACACCAAAATCATGCTGGCTCCCCTGGGGCATGTAATCAGTACCTTTTCCTAGCTACTTAAGAGCACCTACAAATATCGTGAGCTCTTTACAAAATCCATAGTAGTTGTTACATTTCTGTACAATAAGCGTACTATTTGCCAAAAGATTCAAGATGATTTTGCTTGTTTAAAGGCGTTCCTCTGTGATTCCAAATCCACAAACTCGATCTGCAATGGTGCAAGAAGAAAATAGTTATTAAATGATCACTTTCTAGTGCGATATCATTGTTTTCTCTCAACTCATCGACTTGACATCTTTTTTTGCATTACCCTTTTTGGGTCGGAGAATATCCGAGAATAAGAAAGCACACTCATGAGTTTACATGTTAAATCTACAAGAAAGACTTTTGTATAGGCACTTTACACTGAAACAGACTAAGCTAACATTCTTGACCTGCAGAAAGCGGTTGGTTGTTGCATGGTAAAGTTCCTGTGTCTATAAGGAGGAAAACAATTCTCATGTAGAAAGATAATGTCATGGTCCAGTAATTGTTTAAGTGCCTAATAAATCATGCTTCTTTTCAGCCATTTGTGCATGCTCGTCTCTATTTCGAGGAAGAAGCACACTACCAACATATTTGTACAGAAAAACGGAAGAGGAAAAGTTAAAATATGAGATTTGAATAGTTAAGGGGATGGAAATCTCCAGTTACTCCCTCTAAAATTGCCCCTGGCTGATTATTGAGCGGACAAGAGTATCTAAAGTGAATGCTGACTTTGGTAAGCAGATAAAAGGGTAGAATGAGAACTGTTTGAGATGCCACAAGATAGACCAGTCGAGCAGAAAAGTTAAAAAGAAATTGTAAGTGAACCTACCATAGAATTTAAAGGCGACATACAATGTCATACATGAGTGTCCAAAACACTTGTAAATTTAAAAAACACATAATCATGATAACAAAAAGTATACGATGTACAATTGTACTGCAACAATATTTTGATTCTCCCCCATCAATGTTGAGCTAAGTTCATAGTAACTCCTCAGATACACTATCATTTTTTACCCCATATTGATAGCAAATGTGCATAGAATTTCATTCTTCCGTGTTTTGATATTTTCTTCCACTGTTTCCACCAAGGAGTGAATATTAGCAGATGAAGTTTAACAAGTTTTTAACAGATAATGATCACTCTCAAGGAAGTTAAGCTCCAAATCATGCAATTTTTTTATTTTCTAATTCATTTGTACATGTATCAGCCAAGCCAAACCCGTTCAAGTTGCTCTATGCATTTGCAATGCAGAGACATAATTGGCGGAGAGCAGAGAGCTACATTTACTTGTATTCGGCACAATTAAGAATCCATGGTGCAATGAGAGATCCCCAACGGCGATCCTTTATTCTGCAGGAGAGGCTGAATGGACTTTCTGCTGCTATCAATGCTCTACAGCTGGTTCATCCTGCATATGCTTGGATTGATGCTCCACTTGAGGAAACTTGTTCTAATATGTATCCAAATAAAAAGCCTAGGATTACCATGGAAGAACAGTGTAAATTATACTTCGAGATTTATTTGATTCCTTAGAATTCATTTTCTTTTTCAAACTTTCACTACATTCTTTTGTTTGGTTATGTCACGTCTGTTGTCTCCTTTTCCATCTCCTGGTAATGGCGCTCAGTCTCACAGGCAAAGGTCATATTTAGATGTCGAAAAACTTGAGAATGAGTTCATTCTAACGTCAGCCGAGTATTTGCTATCATTGGCAAATGTCACATGGACTTTTGCTAGTAAGTTTGATGCTAAGTTAGCATGCCTTCCCTTGTCCTAAGTTCTAAATTTGTTGTTTATGTGGTTGCCTCAATGTTTTCAAATTTGAAGCTTTGGTTTTGAGATACTCTCGGTTTGAATCTTGGTAATTTCATTCATTGGCCTATTATGTCATTTTGGGAAAACATATATCGTCTTGCAAAACTTTCCTTAGAGTTGTGCTTCTAAACAAGGAAGATTGTGTCGCTAGTCAGTATATATGAAATGAAAGGTCTCAACTCAATGAGATTCAAAATTAATTTTCCTTTTATTGCACTTTCCTTTAACAAAAACTTTTCTTCTTTTAGGAATTGACACACCCCCAGCTGATGTGATTGACCTTTTGGTTGAATCAAACTTGTATGATATGGCTTTTACAGTAGTTCTTAAATTTTGGAAAGGGTCAGCTTTGAAGAGGTATGTCGTTTTGGGGTAGCTTCAAGAGAAGTTAGTTACCTTCCGTGATTCCTAGGTTCCTTGACTTGCAACACTTGTTTTGTCTCTCAGGGAACTTGAAAGAGTTTTTGCAGCTATGTTATTGAAATGCTGCCCAAAAAAAGCCCCGTCAGTTGGGTAAGATATTCTTGATTCTGCTTTCCTATATGCATCATTTCTCAATCCCCTCGGTGCCAGCTGTTTTTTCTTAACACGTGTCTGATACCTATTTCCTCAGGAATGGTCAGAGGATGCAGAGTCTTCTTTTGACTTCATCACAGGATGAGATTGTGGTCCATGAATCGCCTAATGTTGGTCCACCTGGACAGGAATCTAAAGGCAGTAGCCATTGGGAGATACTTGAGCTCTATCTTGTCCGTTTATTCCTTCTTTTATATCTAATTTTATCTGTTTAAAGCAAATACACTTTTCTTTCAGTTTTGATGTCCATAATGTCTTTGCAGGAAAAATACAGAAAGTTTCATGCTAAATTGCCTGTTGTTGTTGCTGATACTCTTCTTGCTACTGATTCTCAAATTGAGTTGCCACTTTGGTTGGTTCAAATGTTCAAGGTAAGTACAAAATCATTTAATAAATGAGGGCCTAAGCCCAAATATTCAAGGTTATATATCGGTGTCATGGAAAAGAATTACTTATCAAGATTAAAAAATATATATATTTCAGACAAGAATTGCTCTTATCATCTTGTCTCTGCATATAGTGTGATATTCTTATTCTAGTGTTTTCTTGTTGATGTCTAAAGTAAACCTATCATCTGGATGATGTAAAATTATTGACCCCTGTACAAAAGAATTTGGTTTTTCTCTTTGTGGTAAATTCAAGGGATTAGAAGTTTGGCAGCTGGTCTAGTAGAAGTCCGCGAAGAGATTAGAAAGGTTGAAGAAGTAAAACTTGTCAAAAAAGGTTTTTTTTGTTGTTTGAAGTAGGGAAATTGGCTCTGGTTAAGGCAACACTCTTGATTGTTTGTGCTTACTTTATGACTGTATTTATAATTCTTCCATCATTGCTATTATTTATTACCCTCTCTGTTTCAAATGATTGTCTGGTTTTGACTTGGCACAAAGTTTAAGATAGTAGAAGACTTTTCAATCTTGTGGTCTTAAATTAAAGATGTGTTGAATGTACAAAATGACCTTTAATATTGTGGGCTTAAACATGCCATGTGGAAAGTTGGAATGAAAGAATTACCAAAAAAGGAAAGAGACATTCTTTTTAAACGGACTAATAGGAAAGTAAGACAATCTTTTTGAATTGGAGGGAGTATTTAGCTAGAGAAATTAATGCGGGATTTCTTTGGGATGGATGGAGGAAAAAACCCCGGGTTAGTTTGGAAAGATCACAGCTCTAGTCAAATTAGACAGTTGGTTGCACAAAGGTTTGTACCTTTAATTGAGCTTTTTCAAAGGAGGTGTTGGGATTTGCATGTGAGAAAAACTCATTGAGGAAGGTGATTAGTGTAAAATATGGATGCTTTCGTGGATGGTTCTCAAAAGTTACATATATGTATGGGATGAGTTTGTCAAACGGGATCATATTAGCAATTCAGTTCAGAAGATTAAGTTGAATTGCTTTAGACTCTTTTGCTTTTGGTTCAGAAGATGAGTTTGTAAAACGGGATCATATTAGCAATTCAGTTCAGAAGATTAAGTTGAATTGCTTTAGACTCTTTTGCTTTTGGTCCGATCAGAGATATATAGAAGATATTGCTTCAATGGTAGACACCCTTGTTTTTTGTTAGGTTTCTGAAGCAGTTTTCTTCTTTTCACTTGTATATAATTTCAGCACAACCTCAGGTGCGGTTTATATAAATATATACAATATCTTAGCTTCTCAAAAATACAAAAAAAAAACAAAAACAAAAAAAGCGGGAGCATAAACAATATTAACTCCTCCAGTTTCATTGGCTTCTCAATAAGGAACATTAAAACTTGTATGGTTTCGATTTTTGATGTGGGGAGACCACCTTTAAGATGACTTTTCACATCTGTTCTATTTTCATAAAAAAATGTAACGGAATGAAGTACTTAAAAGGGACGGATCAAATTTCTTTGAATGTGTCATTCTATAAACACCTTTTTGATGAAGTGATAGCATTAATGGCATCAAGAAGATGCAAAGTTACAGCAGGTAGAATAAGCAAAAGATTGTTAGCTCCAATATAAAAACTATACTAAGGTTAAGGAGCTAACAAAGTCTTTATCAAAAGAAAATACACCCTTCATAAAAAAAAAGAGCTAACAAAGTCCAAAATATTGTGAGGTGATTATGATGTGGGTGTTAAGATGAAACAAATAAATGTATATTGCAACTTATATAAGTTCATATTTCGATAATTTAAATTAAAGCTAGTATAATTAAATTCTGTGTGAACGCTTAATATTATAAGTTATCTCGTATATAACAAAGTGTTGTAGTACTTTATGCGAATATGTGTATGACAAACTCAAAATCAAACAAAATACCCAATCAACATATACTTTTGAGCTATAGGTTGACCAAATACGATATGGACCCCACCCATACCCATGTCCGATCGACACAGGTACATCAAGGAATTATTAACAGCACGATTTGGGAATTGGCTATGTAATTTTGATGTAATATGTTGCTTATCTTCTAGATTCTTCAATGTAAAGTCAAGGTGTGATATTTATTTGTCGATTCTCTTTTGACACAGGGTGTGCCAGCAAAAAGTGGTGGGGGGATGGCGGGAAGTGAGTCAAACCCTGCTTCTTTGCTTCGGCTATATACTGACTATGGTCGTTATACTGAAGCGACTAATCTGCTGCTGGAGTACATTGAATCCTTCGCATCACTGGTAAGTTCTCATCCTTATTCCTAAGCATTTGACTGTGAACGGCTGTTGTAAAGGTTTTTATTATTTGTCTTATAGGAATTTTGTCTGCTGCTTCAGTCTTGTGATTTGCTTAGGTTCGATATAAAACTTTATCACTAGTGGACATTTGCTGTACTTTGTGATGACGCTGAAAAACATTGTACTAGTATCATCTCTCCGAGAGGACTTCTTTGTCCTATTGGTTTCTGTTATTGAACAGTAGTAGAAGCCAGAGGATAAGATAGGGTTCCCATCTTAGGGCTTTATTCAAACACCCGTTCTGTATGATGGCTATCCACATTCTTGTGTACATAATTTTCAAATTATCAAATGCAGTTAATGGATAATTTTAGCTGAAGTTTTAACATGTAGAGATCTGTAGATCTCATTAATGTTGATACTTTTTTGAGTAAATGACAACGTCCAAAGTTTTATCTATAAGTACAACAAGAATAGAACACGTGTGTCGGGGAAATGGTTCATATTGTTGGTTTCTTGGAGATCCTGGATTACTTCATAGATCAAATAGAATGCAGATAATGTGAGAAATTAAGTACTTAATAAGCAGTTATATGATGGTCGACATTGACTAGACATCATAAGGGTGTTAGGGGGACATTAACTGTCAACATTGAATCTTATTATCCAGCTAATATCTTGTACTTGTGGCCTTTTTCAACGACTTTATTGTGGTACTCTTTTATGCTTTATATCATTTTATTATTTGTGCTGCTATCATGCTTCGTTACTACAGGTCTTTAGCAGGTACTCAAAGTTTTCAAAGTAGTCTAGTCTTCTGGTGCCCATTTTTGTTTTTTTGTTTTATTTCTGGACAGCTCTGCCTTTTGATCAGATATAATACTCCCTCCGTCGCAAATTATCTTGTCGTGACTTCTAAAAATAGTTGTCTCAAATTATTTGTCATTTTAGAAGCTCAAGACAAAATTATTTATTTATTTTCATTTTATCCTTCAGTAATTGTTCTTGAAGACCACAAACACCTCAATAGAGTAAATATTTAATATAGAGAGATTATATTTTAAGATATAAATGAGGGTAAAATAGTACTAAAAAGAAAAACCCTCCTAATTAATGTTTTCTTAAGGGTGGTGTGTAAAAGAGAAAGGCGACAAATAATTTGAGACGGAGGGAGTATATCTTAAGACGCTTTATTTCACCTTCATACACCAACAGCACTTCACAACATTGATTCTTTGTCGACTAGTTTTAATGATGCATTATTTATTGATTTCAAGATCAACCAATTCTATTCTTGGCTATGTGCATATTTCTTAACAGCACCATCTGTTGTCATTACCTGCAGAGACCAGCAGATATTATTTGTCGTAAAGGCCATTTGCAGTTTGGTTTCCCTATTCTTTGATTGAGCGTCTATGGTGTCAACTTCATCAATCCATCAAACTAGGCCACATGGTTGATCAAAGTGAAAATCTGAAAAAGTTGTTACAGGGCGCTGTCATGAACCATCTACATCAAGTATGCTTTACTCTTAAAACTAGCTTTCTGAGATTGAATCTCCTCACTGCTTCGACTTACTCCATTTTGTTTCTTATCCTCAGCTTAAAGTGGATTCAGATGATGTGATCTCTTTTGTTTCCTAGTCATTGCTGCCAGTTCACCGATCTGTTAGCTTGCGTAGACTATGCTGGATGAAGGGTTATTCCAAAATCTGCAGGACACAATTTTTTAAGAAATCACAGGCAGTAGTTTGTTTTCCAAGTACTACTGAGTACCTCTCCTGACTCTCCTCCATCTGCAGAAGGGATGTACTTGTCCAAATTGGAGCTTTTGTATTCCTACCCTTACCCAAAACATGGGATAATATGAAAAGATTGAGTCTAACATATAAAGCAGTGTGTAAATTCCAAGTTGGGGCAGCTGATCAGCCTCTCGTCCTTAATTTTCTGCAAAACATGCGTTGCATTTGATGCATATTTTTCTTGTTGTAAAAATAGTTATTTAAGACTTCCACAACTTGCATTGCTTCTTTTGTTGATATCATTGGCAAATTCTGACTATCATCTGGATCTTGGTCATTATCAGCAAATATTTTCATTACTCCTTGAATAATTTCTTCATCAGTAGGAGACTCCATCAATGCATCATTTTCACTAAGATAGTTTAAAAGGTCTTTTACATCCATTGAATTTCTATAACCTAACCCATTGATAACTTCATGTAATCCCTGGATGCCTTCATCTTCACCAAGTAGTTGTTCATTATTCATATCTTCGTCTGACCGAATTTTGTAATGTCAAAAATAATTTACAATAGTTGTTGTTTTCACATCAATAGTCCAAGTCATACTAATAAAATTGATTTCATTCAACACACTAATTTTGTTTGGACTTGTCTCTTTTGACTCATAGAGTGCAAGATGCTTGAATAAAGACGACGTCAATAATAAATTTTCAATGCCCAAATAATTCTAGCATCACATGGTTGAATCATTGAGGTTGTATTTGGAGGCAAGAAAAACAGTTCAATATTTCTCAAGCATTCAATAACATTTAAGATGGGAAGGGCAATTGTCCACTATCAAAAGAACTTTTCTGCCATCCATTCGTTTATCAACCAGCAAACAAATTCTTGAAAAAGTAATCCAGTCATCCATGCTTTCTTGTTAGTTCGATAGTGACAATTGAGGTTAAATTCATATTTTTAAAACATCTAGGATTAACATACTTACCAATTATCCAAATTGACACTTTGTCTGAACTGTCGTCATTGCAACAAATATGAACCGTAATCCTTTCCTTTTCCTTCTTTCGCTCTTTCAATTGCTTTGTTGCAAGTGAATGATTCATTTTCAAACGATAAAATAAATCAGTTTCCTCTATATTGTAGATATCCTTTCATTGAAATTGATCTAATTTAGCTCGTATACTTGATAAAGCATCCTCAACATTCTCCTTAGCAACGAAACCACTTTAACCAAACCTTCGATAAGATTTAATTTCATGTCTCGCCTTAAACCGTTCTAACCAACCACTTGAGAAATTAAATCGTTGATAAGAGCTTCCAATACATTTTTTGTCAAAACTTTTTTGCTTGTGCTAGGATCATTTCTCCACTAATATTAAATTTCTCTTGATATTGAAGAAACCATTCATACAACATTTTTTCTAACTCTGGATATTTTGATAAATTGTGCCTCTTGATATTTTTATTCTTTATCTTCATTGATAAATACTCTGCTGATCTTTTAAGAGTATTTGATATTATTGAATTACTGATAGAGATGTTGAACTTTTGCTCCATCTATAACTGCAAATCTTTTTGACTTAAAGTGGGTTGCTCATATTTATGCTCACATAATGCTATTCTCATATTAGCCCCAAAACATTTATTTTTCTTTTAATTTTCTAATATTTGGTATCCCTTTGCTAGTGCATGTTAACATGATTTACTTGATGAATCCTTTGAATTGGAAAGTTTTTTTATCTGATTTTGATTAATATAAAATTGAGACATAGCTAAATATGAATCTTCTATCTGTAATTCAGCTCGAACGAAGTGAAAGAGATATCGAAAAATTATTTTTATTGTGTTCGCACTTTCTTACTTTTTACTATAAAGTTTATATAATCAGAAGCACACCTTTTGTAGCTAATCTAAACTATGGCTTTATTGAAATTTTCAAACCACACCCTCAATAGATGGGATCGTAAATAAAAACAAATATTATAATTAATTGATTATTGAGCCGAAGATTTTCTGAAAACAACCATTCTACCTTTCAATGTAAGGTCTGCGTACACTACATACTTTTTTCAGACTCTACGTTGTGAGATTTCACTAAATATGTTGTTATTATTATTGTATAGTCATAATTTCATTTAAAGAAAAATATGGGGATGTATACATAATTGTTGTTATTGGGGTTGGGGCTAACTTACTTGGTGAACTCAATGTCGTCTCTCCCTTGATGCAATAAATTAAAGCTATTAATTAAGAGAAATAAAATATGGGGATGTATACATAATTGTTGTTATTGGGGTTTTGGTATAGATATTTTTTTTTAGAGTTGCATATACTATCCTAAATTGCTAGCCCCGACCCATTGCTAGCCCTAGTATTTAGAGTGTACTTTAATTGTGTATTTAGACGTGACGTCCACGTGGATCCACATGGCATTTTTCGTCCATGGAGGGCAAATATATCAACTTTGTTAACGAAAAGGACATATTTGAACTCAAATTTTAACGGAAGGCAAATATGCCCCTTTTTCAAAAGTTGAATAGCAAATATAACCTTTTTCCCTTTTATATATCATTAATGTATTTTAACATGTGATCATCTTACTTACCATTTATTTTAAGAAAATTGATTGTGTAAATGAACTTAAACTCATTTCATTAATCCCCTCGACCTTTTTTTTTTACACTGCTGGTGTATAGCACTTTTATTTTTTAGTATGTGAGTATTAGAGTCATTTTTTCTATTTAAATTATAAATTATTATTTTTCAATTACAAAATTAAAGTGAGATTATTTGTGAACATTATGGAACTATCTGATTGGTGATAATAAATCCTAATTGCCTAATTAATTCATTATACGCGCCGTTAGTAGGTTATATTTTTATAGAGATCTTATCTAATCACAGAAACTAGCAAATGTAAAACAAATTGGTTCTATCCTAGTTTCTATGCAGATGGAATTCTAATCATTTTTAATATAATTGTTTTGTCGATACCTTATTCATTTACTGCTGCAATGGCTTATTTTAACATGTTCATTAAAATATACCTTCTTATTTATTAAACCAGTTCCAGTATTTAATACTTATTAGTTACTTTGGATGTGCAGAGTCAAATTGGCTTCAGTGCTTACTAAAAACTCTTATGAATACCAACATTTTCCCTATATGCCTTAATAAGGACTTAGAACAATTTAGACATGCTTTTAGCAAAGAATCAATAATATGAATACTCCTTAACTTCTAAGAGTAGAATAACTGATGGAATAACATCACAGTTATCTTCATACGCAGAACATGCCAAAAGAAAGAAGGAGTTGTCTTAACATACCTTTTAGTCGTACTAGCCAACTCAATATCAGAATACGCCCCGTCTTAGAACTTCAACCTATTATAATGGTAATATGACTGTCAATTTCTAGGATTACTAGTATACTTTATATCATATGACAACTTCCTATTCCACAAAAATTCGGGCAGCACTTCCCCCGTTTATACGCATATCCACAGTTAACCAACAAGCTCAACAAACCAATAACAAGTCATAACTTATATTCCATCATTATAACTTAACAAAACAACCTTAAGACGAGACAACCACGTCCAATAAGTCCATGTAAATTTCGACCAACAACAACATAATTCCATACTTTCTTTCTTAACTTCTTAAGATACACTTCATGTTCCAACATTCTTATGTAAACCATTACTTCCTTTAAATATCAAGACTCCTCTATTTTAACATGCAATTTGTGATAATTTTAACAATAACGACAATCAACCCCAAGGTGTCCAAATCAGTCCATAATCGGCAATAGCGCCCAAACCTTCACATGCATTGTCTAAATTCCAAGTTTCTTCTTAACACAAGTCCATTACTTAAACTACAACAACATGCAACTTTAATTATTTAATAGGAAGAAGAATTTTATACCTCAACGAAGTCAAAACAGTCCCAACGTCGAACCCACTGTTTTATCGATTTCTCTTGCTCAATTCTTCATTTCTTCAACTCCAATTCAACATGCATGAGTCTCACCATGTAACCCATCATTTATACACGTTTTTCTTCCCTAATTTCTCTCCAAAAATTGAAGAAAACCTGCCCTAATTTCGGTCTAGTGAGGACCGAACTGCTCACTGTTTTGTCAGCTGAACTGGTAACGTCCCTAATTCTCTACTCCGATGTCCTATCGACGAGCGGTTTATTGCGTTGGAAACTAGACTCGACGAACTTCACCTTAGGCTTTTGAATCACCTAAAAACTCCTAATATGCGAGGAGATAAATCCCTCCAAAGTTGACTAAAAATCTGCCAGCAACCAGTGATTTTCTGCCCATTTTTCTCCTCCATTTTCACACCTCTTTCAACTCCAAATTAACATGCATGTATTCTACCATGTTAGACCATCAGTTGTACATGTTTTTCTTCCCAAAATTCTTGTTAAAATTTGACAAATCTCAGACCTATTTTCGGCCAGCAAACCCGTGACCCACTGGTTGGGTTTCAAAGATTTTGCTTTCAAATTGTGGAATGATTAATCATCGAATGGAGGTTGCTTGAATCTTGAATTGTTTAGAGGAATGGTGTGATTTTAGAATTGAGAGGGGGAGGGAGTGTTCTTGCTCCTAGTTTCTAAGTGAAGAAGATAAGTGTGCAATGCTTAGGGTAATATTAGAATCCAATTTTCAGATTTACAAATATGCACTTTAGTCCCCCTAAATGTTACACTTTGCCCCTCTAATTGTTAACTTAACTAAATTAATCCCCAAGTAATAAATCTTAGTCCCACTTCTTTTAATCTTGATTCCCGTCCCCTTTAGTTCCCGGAAATTCCATAAGGTCTCGCATTCCTCACGTCGTAATTCTTATAATATGTAATAATCCTTAATGGAAATATATATAACTTATCATATTAAATTTTCATTGACGTGCTCGTAGCTTATGTAAATGTATCGCATATCCATTATCCGGATCTTAATCTTAATGACGTCCTTAACCCTTGTCTTAACCTACGAGGTGTAACAGAGATTTTTTGAATTAATTTCTCATACACAGTTGTTTTGTTTCTTAATTCGAATTGTATTTTGTAAATCATCTTTCAAGAGATCCCAGAATGTAAGGTAGAAAGACATGGAAAAACCATAAGGCCCTAGTGCCTTCTCCATATCACACAATTTGATACATTCCAGTATCTCTGCCTCACAAATTGTCTCTGCAACCATTCTTGCTCCTCAATAGATATCCTACTGCCTTCATGTAACTGTAATTCATGCCTCTGCACCTCAGTTTCCTTGTATAAGTTCTTTTAGAAGTTTTGAATTGCTCCTTTAATAGTAACAGGATCTGTGACAGTGTTCCCTTCCACATTCAAACTGTCTATGGAGTTCACCCTTTTGTGTGTTGTGGCTATCCTATGGAAATATTTTGCATTTTTGCCTCCTTGTTTCAACCAAGACCTTTGCCTCTAAGATATCTCCTCATTTCTGGACACTTCTTCAAATTCCATAGCCAAGTGAGTCTTCTGAATAAGTTCATCATCTGTGAGCATTATTTGTTCCTGGATTGTCTCCCAATTAGCCAGCTGACTTAGGATATCTTCCTTTTTTGTTGCTTCCCATTGCCCCTATTGTTATTACTCCATTCCTTCATTTTCCCCTTCAACAATTTTAGTTTTTCCGCTAAAACAAATCCAGGTCTCCCAGTAACCGAGAAAGTACTCCACCATAACTTCACATTATCTTTAAAACCTTCTACTCCCATCCACCAGCTTTCAAATTTGAAGTAGGATTTTTTAAAGTTCATTTCTCCACAGGTTAGTAATATTAGATTGTGATCAGAGCCTATCTTTGGTAAAATAGACTGTTTGATCTGAGTAATTTGATCCTCCCAATGAAAAGAGTATAAAAATCTATCTATTCTTGAAGCACTCCTGTGATTTTCCCCTCTTCTCCGTGTATAAGACCCTCCAAACAAAGGAGGGTCCACCAGCTCCAATTCTTCAATACTATCAGTAAACTCTGTCATTGCTCCATTGATTCTGAAGCAATTAGTTCTTTCATTGGGATATCTGATGACATTGAAGTCACCCCACCCACGGGCCTGAACACATTTCTCTCATGGCTGACAACTCCCTCCACAATTCTCCTCTCTATTCTTCTACAATTTGCATAGACTGCAGTCACAAAACAAGTGAAATCTGAATTTTGTCCAGATAATTTGCAAGTTATACTTTGGTTGCCACTTTCAATCAATTCCCCATCCCACTCTTTTATCCCAAAGGACTAGGATCCCCCCACTGCTGCCTACTGCGTCCAAATGCACCTCCCCAACCCATCTATTATTCCAAATGCTCCGTATAATATTAGCCACATTGCCCTCCAATTTGGTTTCAACCAGAATGTAAACATCTGCACACCACCGATTAATCAAATTCCTAACCAATCCTCTTCCTATCATCATTCAACCCCACCCTCATTTGTAACCAATGGTTAAATTCCTCCCTCTAATTCTTGGTTCACCATCCTTGAATTTCATATTAAAAATTTGGTTCCTGAGTTCCTTTGGAATTGAGTTAATATTGTTATTTGAAATTCCCACCTTTTCTGCTTGTTTCTCCTTGTATCTCATCTGGTCCAGTTTCATAAACAGAGTATGCTCTTTTTCACATCCCTTGAAAGTTGCTCCAAATATTTGACTTAATTTAATCACATTGAAGTGAACCCAGATAGTTTCCTGAGCCTCGATCTGCTCCTCTGCAAGACCTTCATCAATAGATAATGAAATTATGTCACTGCAATTCACCAGTTGATTATCAGAATTTTCCAAAGGAGACAGTTCTCCCTCAAAAGAGTTCCTTGTTGTTGAACTCTCTCCAATTGTCATAGAAAAATTTCCCTGCTCCAATTCTTCTGCCTGGTCTTCACGATCTTCCTGATTCAACTGAAATTGAGAGTCTCCTGCCATTTGCATGTTATTTTCCAGTTCACCGTCAAAAATAGAGTGCTTAAGGAGTTGGGCTGTTTTATCCCAGTTCAAATTAATAAAATCTGCAAAGGGTTCTGTGAAAACTAAAGGTTTGGGCTTTTTTAATAACACTAGATATTGCTGATCACTATAATCAAGGAAGATCTAGTGTTTGCGGAAACCGTTGCAACCCGCATATGAAATTCACAACTAAAATAATGATCTTAAAATACCTTAGAAGTCTTAAGTAATACTTAGAATTAATTTGGTCCTTGAAGCTCCATATATCTGTGTTATAGCTTAAAAAATAATGAACTAGATGTATTATTTCTATATTAGATAAGGATTTACCCAACTCCAAGTACTCCTCCAAAGAAGATAGCAATTCAATGTCATTTTTGTGTTTATACGGACATTCTTGTTTTCTTTAATGTTAAGTTAAAAAAAATAAGCTTATGAAGCTATCAGGATGTCAAACGTTCTCTTCTTGAAGATTGGCATGACACAGGATGAGGTTTCAAGAGTAAAACTTGAGTTAGTTCCAATGATTCAAGAGGTTCTTACTAAGTGGCATATCATCCATTTCTTCAGTACCACACCATCTGAATCTCCTCTTCTTGAAGACTTCAGCAGTCAACTTTCATCTTTACAGCTTGGTATGTACCACTTCTATTGTGACGAAAATCAATTGTAGACTGTCTAAGGTCGGCTGAAGATTCAGTGCATGTCAGAATGTATCTAAGGCTCTAAGCAGACTCAATTAAACTTTTAGGATCTCCCGTGGCTCGCAGACATAAGGGAAATTTGTAGGATCATCATTTGACTGAAAAGTGTGCCAATATTATTCGTTAGTGGACGCTGTTTAAAACTACAAAAACCTTTACAAAGAGGTTGTATCATCTTGATGAGAATTGCAAATACTAGATTGGAGACCTTCAGTGTGAGGATTGTTGCAACTAAATTGCGAATGCTTCACGTATTATTTTATTATTAGCTTCTTATATCGGAATGGAAAGAAATTTAGTGATAGTGTTACGATATAAATAAAGTGTGTTTCATTAATTTCTAATTTTTGAGTAAGATTGGTGACTTCACTGCTTATTTGTCTGCAGTATGTATAATTATTGTTAGAAAAGAAATAGGAGTCAATCAAGGAGGTTCTGAGTTTTTTTGTGTTTTTAGTTTCTCACTGTAATCGACTTGGAGATAACGCTACCATTAAGATTGAGTGCTATGGTTTTGCATGTTGTTTATCTATGTCTTCAGATGGAAATATTGATCGGAGATCATGGAATGAGAAACTTGGTAGATCTGAATTCACATTGTCCTTTATTCTGTTACTTAGAGGTCATAGTGGGCCATCTTTTGGACATCTTCCTGATCCCAGCAGTCTAAGTAATTCAGTACAAGAATTTGCTAGCTGGATAATATGGGAGAACAGGAGCAGAACCATCTGTTTTCTTCAGTCATTCGATTGGCCTTGCTCTGATATTACTTAGACATGGACAATACGATGCTGTTGAGGTAGGTTTCCATCATTTTCATTTATGCTACCCAAAACAATTCTAAGATCTTATCAACAATTTGTTCATTCATCCAGTATGTACTCAGTTTGGTGGATACGTATTCGCGCAAGGAAAAGATTTGCCAAAGTCTTCAGAGCGATGGTGGGGAGTGGTCCACGATGAAAGAAAGAAAAATTTCTGAAGCAGTGCAGTGTTTTTTAGGTATTTGTAGGTTTTAAGTGAAGGTGTCTTCTTGTTAATTTTATAGTCACAGCTATGAACTGGAATATCCCAAGAAGATTTTTCACAGCTACAGTCGATTTAGTGCATAGTCTGGGAGGCGAAATGGTATGTCAAGGATCATAAGTTGAACTTTTGTGACTGAAAATAGGAGAATATTGTGGTCACAAGCAAATTCAGTGGCCAAATAGAAGATTGAAGGTTGGGGCATGAGGGTGAGATATATTCAAAAGTGAGATTGCAGATCTCGAGTGGTAACTTTTGATACTCACAGTAACTGTTTTGAGGCTTGTTACTGCTTGGTAAAATATGTCCTAATTTGGCATATAAGAAGACATTTAAGATGCTTCACGCATCACTGTAAAAGCAGTTGGAGAGCATTTTTTATTGAGAAAAGTAATGGATAGTATGGTCTAATAGAGAGAATCTCGACTTTTGTTCTTTTATAGTAGCCTCCACAGGTCTTGTCAGGAAAAAGGAAAAAAAGAAGACGTTGTTTGTAGTCAACTAGCTTCTATTAATGGACCTTCAAGTCCACTTCTTGATGCTAGCAGATAGGTAGTGTAGTGAAAGATGTCAGTAGAACCTCTTTACTCTCCATAACTTTTGGTCTGGTATTTATGTCAAATTTTCAGCCAACAACTCAAACAAACTGCATAGAAAAATCTAACCAGAAAAGGAATTTTGGAGAAATGTAACGAGATATAATGTCACATCTTCTTCCGCTTTCAGAAAGCAAAAAAAGGAATTCTTGGACATTGTTCAAATCCTTGTTCTGGGTGTAGCTAACCATATACTTTTCACTGACTTCTTCCTTTATTGTGGTTGGGTTCACTGTTCTTGGTGATAATTGTTCATCTTTGTCCCTTCTCTGCTCCAAAAGTTGAAGAAGCAAAAGTAAAACAAACAACACATACATGCTCACACAAAGTAAAATTAAATCCTTATTTCAATTTGGGTTGCCATGACGTCTGTATAGAGTCTCATGTTCTTGGCTTCTTGTGTGAAAATATTCTTCAAGTGGTACTTGTCAAAAAAAAATTAACATTCTTGAAGTGGTTCTTTTATGAAGACACTGGTTTGTTCTTATGCTTTAAGAGCTGCCTGTGGAAGGAGCTGCCAAGGCTTTGCAAAGTTTGCCAAATGAAGCAGGATGGCTACACCTTGGTTTCTGTATGTTTTTCTCCAAATCTTCTTGTAATTTTAGAAGAATGCTCTCATTTCATCAATATCTTTGATTCTTTAAATAAAAGGAAGTCATCTTACTTCATACCGTTATAGTTCAGAGTAACATGCTGCTCTTATACTCGAGGGATTGGCATCTGTATTCACTTGTTTGTATAGATAGCAATTTCTGTTAATTTTTATGTATTTTATACTTCAGATCTGATTGATCAATCAAATCTCTCTTCCTCCGACAATTTAATATGTGATGCTTCATGTTGGTATCACGTAGTTTCTGCAATATCTGCATCTTCGGAAGGGAGTGGTGGTTTGCTTTGTTTGGGAAGCATTAGAAGTTGCAACAGAGCCTGACTACAGATTTGATCTAGCCATACAGCTGGGAAAATTAGATATTGAAAAGGCGGGCTGCTAACTTAATGCATGTGGTTTGGACTTCCATATCTTCTTTTAAATTTGTTGCTTCAAAAGTACCATATGTTGTTTAGAAGTGTGGCTTGTGGCTTGGCAGGATATTGCAGTGGTAGCTCAGAGTAAAAGTCCAAGTGGAAGCAGTTGGGTGAACTAGCCATGTCTGCTGTAATGGTAACTATTACTGCCATTAATTGGAATCTTATTTTGCAGCATAGTTTTATTTTTTTTTACTGAGAAAATGGATGGTTCAGATTTTAGGAATGATGCCGTGGCTTGTAATGTTGTTTGTACTCTAATAATACTTGTTTAAACTCTTTCTTTTAACTGAAATGAAATGAGACTACTGCTGAATATATCATTCAGAGCAAAGTTTAGTTTTCCAGCTTTTTAGAGGGTGCTTTGTAGTAAGATCTCTTCAGATGCCAGTAGTACTTCTTTTCTGAAATGCACATGTTTCCTTTATTTTCCGAAGTTCTTCAGATTTTTTGCTCATTTGCTACATTTTGTAGCTGGAGATGGCAGAGGAATGTCTGAAGTATGCCAATGACTTGAGTGGTCTGTTGCTACTCTATTATTCACTAGGAGATGCTGAAGGAATAACTGAACTTTGTAACTCTTGCCAAAAGAGGGGAAAAACAATGTTACATTCCTTTGCATGTTCCTTTGGGTAAAGTGGAGGAATGCATTCAGCTATTGGTTGATAGGTATTTCTTTTCACTAAAGAACTTATTGTTTAGGTGTGTTTTCAACGGTGTGGATTGATATATAGAGTTACAATTTGTTTGCAGCAATCGGATACCTGAGGCTGCTTTTATGGCTATATCTTATCTGCCAGGTAAGGTTTCAAATAGTTGCAATTGGAAGAAGGACCTCAGTAAGGTCGGTATTGTTTCGATTTTGAGCTTTCTTATCTATATACATCTTCTGAATTTCTCGCACTTAGCCCCCAATATTTGGTGGGATGGTCACCTGAGAGATCTGTTGAACTGCAAAACCATCTAGATTAGATTTTCATTTCAGTTTTTGAACATAGTGGGATTAAGCTTCTTGACCGAAGTTTCTGGTGCAAAGAAACTTTGGAGCTCCTTACTTATCGGGCTTATTATTTACACCTGTGATAGGCATCAAAAGTAATATTTTTGGACAATTTCCCTATTCCACCTGCATTTGTGTATTATCTTGTATTATCTCCATTGAATGGCCACCGGAAATATGATCGATGAGTTTTCAGAGTGGCTGGTATGGCAGGAAGCAGACCATTCTGGCATGGATCAAGTCATGCCATAATCTAAAGATTTGATATTGAGTATAGTTTGAATGCAAAAGGGAAGGTTTTAATCATTTTTCAATACGGACTATATGACGTCATGCAGGATTACACATTGCTCTATTATCTGTAGTCCTATAGCAGGAAATTTGTTGTGTTTTAATATGGTTTATTCATGAATTGTGATGCAGGTTAACCAGAAAGCAGCAGAAGCTTTGGCTGACCCTGAAGAATATCCTAATCTGTTTGAGCACTGGCAAGTTGCATGTGCTGTTGAATCTAGAGTTGCAGAAGAAAGGTGTTGATAATGGCTCTCTCCACTTCCCATGCATTTATTCTATACTCTCACCTACCCTGGTGGCTTTCTAAAAATTTATGCGAGTTCTTTTCCTTTGAAGTTTTTAGATTTTTGGTCAATTGTTACTCCTTTTCTCTCTTTCTAGGAGAAATTTTGCAGCAATTTGGGCAACTTTTGTAATTTCTGTTTCAATTCCTATGTAGGGTGGCTACCTACCAGATCAGAATATGTCAATCATGCTGATAGATCAACTACCAACCTTGTAGAAGCTTTCAGAACATGAGAATGTATGAAGAACCACTTGACAATGGAGATATGGATCACGAGGTATGACATGATTTTCTTATTTGCCTTCTAGTCAGGGTTGATTGACATCCCATATATCTTTTTCACGAAATAAGAGAAACAAAGAACCATATCTTTGTACATGATCAAGGAACAGTCTTTTCTCGATGTTATTTTATACCCGTATTGAAGAAGATTAGACACTATCAATTGGTGTTTGTAAATGTTAACAATTAAATGTCTGTGTTAACTGTTCAGGTTGCAGAACAGAGTGGTGATGAGGTGCAAGAACTGGGGCAAGATGATGCACAAAATGAGGGAGAAGAGGAGGGCCAAGAAGAGCCTGTGGTCGTGGATGCTGACTCTACTGATGGTGCAGTACTTGTTAATGGAACCGAGGCAGAAGAAGAGTGGGTACGAGTATCAAGGAAAACCGCACCTAAAAGCAATTGGTTGGGCCGGTGTGAAAATCCTAGTTTTGTTTCTGGTGATTAATTGAATTTCTTTTATTTGCGCTTGACTCCCATACCTTAATATTCTTCTGTTGTTTCTATTATGCTCCTGTGTTTATCATCCTTTTTATGTCCGCTTTAGAAAATGTTGAATATGACTTAATGGAACATTTAATGAACTTCACCTCCCCGATCCCATTCAAGAAAGATAAATTTTATAGTCTGTTCTCTTCTTCTATGTGAAGAAGTTTTTAATCATATGAATTTTTCAAGCTTAGCTGACAGAAAGATGTGAGGACTAGAAAAGAGTTCTGTCCGTTATTGGTATTCTGATTTGGCATTCATACGTTTTTTGGCACATATTAGTGCAGTTGCCTTGCTGTTTCTTCTGATCTGCTCCCACCTACTATCCGATTATGCCTATTATTGTTTATTTTGATTTTGCCCGCTTCTCCTTATATCTCTCATACTTCTTATCGATGCTTTTATGTGCTTACACCACGCCACTAGGTTCATTCAAAGCGTTCCATCTGTATGTAATCCTTATTTTCTTCATAAACTCTTGGAAGTGCATGTCTATTAAAGGCTCATCTATATGTAGGCTTTGTTAGGTGTCTCTAGTCTCATAAACCTCATTGTCTTCTCAGATTTGTTCTAATGGGATAAAGTCAAGAAATTCATGCTTTATTTTTAAAGTTGGGCACTCTCTATTCAACCCAAAATCATTATATGGCAGGCGCCACGCCTCTCGTGAAATATAGATTATTGTGTTCTCGCAGCTTAACACCGCATGATGTTAGTCAAACATTTGAATCGCGTAGTCAACTGTCATCCTACTGGGCAAGTAGCTTTCTACTTACGTAAGTATCACTAACTGCACATCGATTTCTTTTGTCTTCAAGGAACATTAGAAAATCTCTACATTTCCTCCCGTTAAAGTTAGAAGTTTTTGTCTCGCTCATCAAAATATTGATATTTCTTAATATCAGGTTCAATAGGTGTTTCTGAAAGGTGGCGATCAAAGCGACTGGCATGTCTGCTCTCAAGTGGTGTCATTTTGTAGCAATGAGTTTTGTAGGCATACCGACATATGTTTCAGCTTCTTGTTAGCTTTAGTCACTCATAGTTGCTTTATCATATTCTTTCGAGGCATACGATTTTTCACCCTTCAATATCCTTAATGCCATCACCGTAGAGAAACACTATAAAACCATATACGTGGAGATGGTGCGGAAATGTGTCGAGCTCAAAATTGCAAGATCTAGCTGCACCAATTAATTAAGAATATGTTTAGTCCTGTTAGTATTCTTATTTTAGACCTTATATTTTCTATAAGTGTTTTAGTCAGTAGAAAATAATGAGTACATATGGTTCTTTTTATTTTGTACTCCGTAATATTTGTTTGAAATGAATTTATATGGAAAAATATGGTCAGTTAAGTTTCACAACAGCGAATGTGTTTGGAGCTAACTTTTGCTCCAGTAATCTTCAATGGTTGCTTCAGATTATTTGGTTATGACAACTCAATAAAATAACATCTAAAAGCTATGATTTATGTCTACAAATCCCCAACTTAACTTCCCTCAATAACTTTTTTCCCTATTCTCTTGCAACGCAATGTTGCAGAAATCATTGGCTTTACATTAGCCACCAAAACCAACTTTAAACCATTACATTCCACCATGATAACATAGGTTTGAAACTAGAGCCAAGTGCCAAAAGCAAAACAAAGAAGAGAGTTTTTCAGAGAACTTTGTTGAAACCTTTCTAATGGAATCATTATCCTCTCAGATATCATGGCTTGCTCATTCCAAAAAAGTTCCGACTAGATTCCTTAAACGAACCATTTTTGCAAAAGTGGTCTTCAAACGCTGGGTTGATGAGAAATTTTACAAGGAAACATGAGTAATACATGAGTAACACCGGTTAAGAAGAAACAATAGAGAAAACTATAGAATATACATGTATCTATAAAACTATCCTTCATCATATATTAAAAAATATTAAATATATAAAACAACTCGATCATATTAATTATCTAATTCAGATAATCAATCATGAACGACTCGGAATCGACTAAATGAATTATATTTATTTACCTCAATAAAAATTACACTACTTAAGCACAATTATAGATGCAAAAGCAAAAATGATGGTTTCACCGGCCTACAATAGGTCATAGCGTCCGATACTCCCTAATTACCCGAGAACCGACCAGAAACCCGATCGATACTGACCAAACCTTAACGGTCCTGACACGAGTACCAAAAATATCCGACCGATAACCCAGAAAATACCCAGAACACCCCACCTCCATCCAAATTTCACCAAAGAAGCCCCACCACCTCCCTCCTGTCAGCTCTAATTAGTTGTAAATTAATGAAACTTTAAATGGTCATAACTTTGCGCTCGGATGTCCGTTTGACCTAATGTTTTTTTTATTTCGCGTATTTTTTCGAGATAGGGCCGGACAAATAGCTAAAGCAGTTTGGAGCAGCCGATTTCTCAAAAAAAATCCATCTTGCCAATCAATTTCACTTTTACCCCAAATTATTACCAATTGTCCATTTTCAAATCTAAATATCTCGCGCTATACAATATATTTCAACGTAAAAATTCTGTGGTAATGTTTCCGAGAATGTCAATTTTAGTATTGGAAATTCAATTTAAAAAAAAAAAATCGATCCGACCCGGAAAATTCTTACCGGTCCGGACCGATAAGGTTTCGGTCCGGGATCGGTCCAGCATCGTAGTTTATCGCTCCGACCGCAGTGGATACCCTGATCGACCGATAACACCACTAGTCTACAACAACATACCCAAAGGTAATTTACTGAGAGCATTTTGACGGCCCATTCATCGCAACAACTTTGTTAGTCATCGTTATTTCAATTGTTTGTCCACCAAATTTGATGTCAGATTAAGTGACGCCAGAGTCGTGCTACCATACGACGAGTACATATTGTGAAAATAAAAATTAGGATTTTCGTGAATTTTCGTTAACGGCTAGTACTTTATCTTACACATCTTCATGCTTCTCGACTTCATGTTATTCAATGTTACTACGTTACTTATGATACTCACGAGTGTCTTGAGAACTCGAGGCGGTTTCTGGTCGTTCCCAATCCCGCCAAATCATCTATTTACTCGCAGTGGTACGGTGCGAGCCGAGACACGATCATCGCCAGAGTTGGGTTTTCGGAGGGGTCATTTACCGTACGTTACTTGGGGGTTCCTTTAGCTCCGCTTTCGGTTTCAGTTTGTAATTTTGCTCCTCTAACTGATGTCATTTAAGGGTACATACGGAACTTGGGGCACCACTCACTATCTTACGCCGAAAGCTTCGAGCTCATTCGATCCGCTATTCGTGGTCAAGGATTTTGTTCCGGCTTTTCCGCTTCATACCACTGCTTTAATAAGGCGCGCTCACTTGTCTTCGCCTCGGGGGAGGCTGGCCCGTGTCGCGTGGGATCAGGTTTGTGTTCCGCAAGCGGAGGGGGGACTAGGTCTCATGGATATTAAGGTATGGAACCGCACTACTATCACGGCCCATTTCGCTATTCCACGTTAACGCGACTTTAACGCGGCTGGTGAATTTACTACTGGCGGGTCAATCGATACGGAGCTATACCGCCGTATTACCACGAGGACTCGCTGCTATTCAAGAAGTTACGCAGATCCGGACAGTTCACATGCATTTTCGTAGTCATGAGCGCTGATCGAGGGCTTGTAGAGAGGTGTCGCGTTGACGGTAGATTAGATACGGCTTGTTTACGATGTTCTACGCTCCAAGAGAGGAACGCAAACCCCGGATGTCTCGTGATTTGGAAATGATACATTCCGCCAAGTATTCTTTCACTCAGATGGCTTACTTGTCGAGGCGTTATTACTGTGAGATACACTCGTGATCTCAATCTCGGCGATGTTAGTCATGCGTTCTCGCAAGGTGTCATGAGACACGACTTCACTCGTTCTTTGACCGCACGCTCAGCAGGATTCGAGACACATTCGCACGGCCGGGTATCCGACGCGAGACGTCCACGGCCGAGAGACTCGCCGATAAAGCGAGCACCGCGACGAGGACGAGATCTAAGGTCGTACTCGCTTTCGCGCTGTTGTGTTCGAGATCCGAAGGCCGTGAACGCGTTGATATTCGACGAGACTACAACATCGAGGATGATGTTATTGCTAGAATTAAGCTAGCTACTTATCGTGTTATTTACGATTATTTCCTCATGTACATACACCATCGAGTGTACCCGCCTTCTCGAAGTTTTATTATTTGTCACATGCTCCACGCCGAGGCTCGAGACTTCAATGAACGATGTTATGATCTGATTTTTGCAATATATTATTTATTTACCCAAAAAAAAAAAAAAAAAAAAACAAGAAAATGAATGGTCTTGTACATATTCCATGCATGCCAAAAGTAAATAACAGTGGACGATCACTGACACACGCCCCAATCCTCACGGGCCTCAGATCTTTTTTCTTTCTACCAACATGTGTTTTCCTTTTTGTTTTCATCCTAAAAGCCTTTTTTAATGATTAAGGTGACACACATCCCAATCCTCATTCCTAATCAAGATTAAGCTCTTACTAGGGTTTCATATACTCTCTAGCTCGGTTCGACTGTTCGACTTCGAGACCACAACTGTGTCAGGTAAATTATACTCATTTTAATATTTATATACTTTCATTTCTTGTCTTAATTCATATTTTGCAATTTCATAGAATTTTTGTCTGCTAGTCCCTTAAAACTTATATAGTTTCAATTTTGGGGTTTTGTTGGTCTACCATAATGAAATAGCTGGAATTACTTTTGTCTCATTTCCTTTAGTAGGTTATGAGAATCTGTAGACACTAAGTTTAGATCTTTTCTTTTGCCTTAGATAAGTCAGCTTATCGAGACTCATAATTATGTGTTTATTTAATCTTTTCTTTTAGCATTGATGAACCGAATAGTGTATGGTACAAGAATTAGCTTAAAGTTTTATAGATAGCTCTCACAATTTATTTCACATCACAAGAGTCCGATTTAGTTAGATTTCGCCATGTTAGGCTCGCTTATTTTTCTTAAATATAAATGAATTGTGTCTTGATTTCTCAAAATTGGTCACCTTTGAGTTTGCTCAATTTACTTGATTTTAATCTACAACAACAACATATTCGCGAAAGTGACGAGCTCCACCCCATCCACCTCCGATCCATCATAGCCCTAGTATTTAGAGTGTACTTTAATTGTGTATTTAGACGTGGCGCCCACGTGATCCACATGGCATTTCGCCCACTGAGGCAAATATATCAACTTTGTTAACGAAAAGACATATTTGAACTCAAATTTCAACTAAGGCAAATATGCCCTTTTTCAAAAGTTGAATAGCAAATATAACCTTTTTCCTTTTATATATCATTAATGTAATTTAACATGTGATCATCTTACTTACCATTTATTTTAAGAAAATTGATTGTGTAAATGAACTTAAACTCATTTCATTAATCCTCTACTTTTTTTTTACATCGTGTATAGCACTTTTATTTTTTAGTATGTGAGTATTAGAGTCATTTTTTTCTATTTAAATTATAAATTATTATTTTTCAATTACAAAATTAAAGTGAGATTATTTGTGAAATTTTATCCAAAAAAACTAATGCTCCACCAAGGCCTTTATCTGAAAAAGCCCATGATTTTTACTCTACAAGTGCAATACCAAGTCTTCAATTTTTGCCCTTCAAATGGGCTGTTATTTAATTTAATGAATCATTTTGACTAACATGTCCTCCAGTGTCTTTCTTTCTTTGCTCTTTGGCGTCCGCACGCACCAATCATCTATTCCAACTCCTTGTTCCTCTTCATCAAGTTAAGTTTGTCTGATTAGGTAAAATTTACAAGATTATATAATAGGAAGTCTTGCCTGAAGAAGTCGGAGAAACTTAATCTACAGGAGGCTCAACAATGGCGTGGAGGCAATTTCTCTTTTGCAACAGCAAATTACTTACAAACTCATTGCCATCTGGATTCACTAGCTTTTCCTCCAAATCCAATCCTTACTTAGGTATATTCAATTTCATAAAGTTTTAATTTTTGTACTTTTGGAATGATAAAAAGATGGTGTGGGTGCAGCGAAGGTAGGGATACCAGAGTTTTTGAATGGAGTAGGGAAGGAGTAGAGACGCACGTTGAAAAGCTTGAATCAGAGATTGAGATTTCTAAGCTTCTTGTTACTCGCACTCTTAAGCTCAAGCAACTTGGCATCCCTTGTAAACATGTCAGTATTTATCCCTTCCCTTTTCATTTTTCAGTAAAATAAAACAAAGTGACTGCATATTCTTCTGAAATTCTCAATATTTGATATAGCCGGTTTCCTCTATCAGGATGATGAAACACATTTTCGATGGTTAATTGTATGTTGTCAAGTTGACAGTTGTAAGAAAATCTCAATAGATGTGATGATGAGTAATTAAGGCTTTGAAAGAGTTAATACTTGGAGCATTTTAAATTTCAATTCGCGTTTGGTATTTGATATTTGAAGTTGTATGCTTGTTAAAGTTTGTAAATTGTTAAGCTAATGGAGTGTTATGTGCCAAATAGTAAATAATAGTTCAGGGTTTTAAGTGTAATAAAAAGAACTTGTAAACGGTGTCTTGTGGATAAGTGAGCTGATTCAGACGTATGCAACGTCGTTTAGGGGCATCGTTAGTTGAGGTCGTTATCTTGTTAGAACAATTAGCTGGGAATTGGGGAAATCATATTTAAAATAGCAAATTACAAGTGTACATATTCATTCTTTTGGCTTTGATGATAAATGAAATCTCTTTTTCTCTTTCTATCTCTAATTCCATCTCTATCACGTTCATAGTTGATTTTTGTTCAGGAATCTTTCTCTAATTGTGTTCCTTAGAAAATCCAGTGTTACAGTTTATCTGCTCTGTGCACTCAGCTATGAGATAGAATTGCATCTTCTTGGGCAACTGATGCTAAGTTGCAGAAGATACTTACTGATATAAGGCAAATCCTGATGCTAGACCCCCAAATAATCTAAAAGGAGATGTATTGAGCAG
This sequence comes from Przewalskia tangutica, assembly GCA_029844215.1. NCBI lineage: Eukaryota > Viridiplantae > Streptophyta > Magnoliopsida > Solanales > Solanaceae > Przewalskia > Przewalskia tangutica. The sequence continues at coordinate 136,088,093 of CM056722.1, forward strand.
GAAAGGCAGAGTTGTGGTGGGTAGTGACCCTGATCTAAGAAGGGATCTTCTAGTTCTTCATTATGACAGTTCTTTGGGTGGCCATTCTTAGATTCATGCCACTCATAAAAGGTTGAAGCAATATTTTTATTGGAAGGGGTTGAAGCAGGATGTTTATGCTCACATTCAAGCTTGTGACACTTGCCAGATGTGTAAACCTGAAAATGTTGCCTCACCAGGTTTACTGCAGCCTTGGCCTATCCCCGAAAGGGTTTGGCAACTGTAGTGTTTGTAGTGGTTGATAGGCTAAGCAAATATGCTCATTTTCTGAGCTTGAAGCATTCTTGTACTGCTCTCGATGTAGCTCAAGTGTTCATTGATGGTATTTGTAGGCTCCATGGCATGCCCCAGTCCATAGTCTCCGATAGGGACACTATCTTTATGAACAAATTTTGGCAGGAGTTCTTTAAGTTGCAGCTGGTGCAGTTACACGTAACCATCGCTACCACCCTCAGTATGATGGGCAAACAGAGGTGGTAAATAGGTGTTTGGAGTGTTATTTGCGATGCATGGTTGCTGACGGGCCTAAGGAGTGGTGCAAATGGTTGCCTCTTGCTGAATGGTGGCATAACACCACCTTTCACTCATCAGCAAAGGTGTCCTCTTATGAGATTCTCTATGGGCAATATCCTCCACCTTTGGTCCCTTATATGCCATTCATGCCTCAATTAGATGCCCATCCTCCACCTTGGTCCCTTATATACCCTTTGAGTCTCAATTAGATGCGCAGTGACAGAAGTTTGGTGCTCGAGAGTCGACTATCAGAGCTCTTAAATTCCATTTAGCTCGTGCTCACAGAGACGCAGGTCCACGCCAATGCTAAGAGATCGAATGAGTTTTGGCGGGTGATTGGGTTTATGTTAAACTCCAACCTTACAGCAGCTTTCCTTAAGTCTCACTCAAATCAAAGGTTATCTCCTCGATATTTCGGGGCTTTCCAATTGTTACAAAGGTCAGTGTCATGCATATAAGTTGACTTGCTCACGGGTACTGAAGTTCATTCCACATTCCATGTTTCCCAACCAAGCATATCGCTTCGCCTCGTGTCATCTATCATCCCCGCACAAGTCACCGATCACGGTGTGATTCTCTTAGCTCCCGAGGTCGCTTTCGAGCGCATGTCGCTCCTCGCCTGCGAGGCTCGTGAAATGGTTCGATGCTCCGTAAGAGGATAATTCTGGGCGGATCTCACCACCAAGAAACAATTTCAGCTTCGATCCTCGAGGACAAGGATATTCTCTTAGCGGTATTTGTTATGTACAAATAGTAAATAATTTCGTGAGTTAAAGTGTAATAAAAGAAACTTGTAAACGTGTCGTGTGGATAAACGAGTCACGGAGTCGACGCGACGCCGCTAGTGGCATAGTTAGACGAGGTCGTTATCTTGTTAGAACAATTAGTCGAAACGGGAAATTAGATTTAAATAGCAAATTACAAGTGTACGATTCATTCTTTTGGCTTTGATGATAAATGAAATCTCTCTTCTCTTCTAGCTCGAATTTCATCTCTATCGTGCTCATAGTTGATTTTTGTTCGTGAATCTTTCTAATCGGGTTCCTTAGAAATCTTCGCCGATTTAGCCCTTTTCGATTCAAGGCGCATCATGGAGATTGTTTAATTTTGAGATGATAATTGTCTTTTCTCAAGTTAAAGCACCATTCTTCCGATCTGCATTAGTCCTCTTTAGGTGCAAAGCCTCTTCGATATACGGCTATCGTCAAGAATAGTGGTTTGCTACAATAATTGATCCTCGAGAGATCTCTTCAATTCCACGTGACAAGATAATTGATTAATTGCCATCTCTCACGACTCTCAACATAGTACGATTCCCAAAGTAGCCTTCCCTAGTCCTTCAACATTACGGTGAGGTTCAAAGAACCGAGAGCAATATCCTCGAGACAACTAAAAATAGTCACCATACTAGAATTCATAACTTCCAAACGAGTAGACGATGTTGATGGACTAAATAGAAATTATATTTGCCAAGTGTTGATACAAGAACTCAATAGAGCTCTATAGTGACTACCTTTATTCTAAGCACGGAACCGACCTCAAATGATGTTTGGCTTCGATGATAAGGTAATGAGGATTACAATCACCTTTGATGTCAAGTAAACCTAGAGCTCCTGCCTAGACGTGACTTGTGACACCACTCTATTAGGGATTTAGATGACTTATGAGGATCATAGTAGATAATCATGGATAGATTAGATAATTTTATTCAGACAATGTAAAGAGATTAAGAGGATGTTATAGCTTGAACAAAATCTTTATATTTTACCTTCTCATGCAAAATAATTAAAAATCAAACCAAGAAATTTTATGACTTAAAAGTCGAGAAAGAATTAAGGATTATCTGGTCTAAAGTTTCCCTTCGATAGTGTCAATAACTACATTGATTTGCTTGCCCGAATAAAGAGATAGGTCAAGTCTTTTCATCAAGAATATAACGGGTACTTTTAAGTGTTCATCAAAGATGTTCTTTGATTAGATTAGTTGGTTAAGAGATCACGCTCAAGATTGAACTTTCGAGACTAGGCGTGCTTTTAACAAAGTAGTTCTAGACAAGATTACCAAGTATGATCAATTAAAGGATCCAGCTTTTGTTTTCTCGATATGCATTTTTAAGCACATCCAATTTTGGTTCGTAAGTTTTTGCATCCAAATTTTAATCGACATTAGTCATTCGTATGCTTTGAAAGCTATGATCCGATTTATCGACATCGAGCTCTTCAAATAATAATGTCTCCATGGAGTTATTTGGTCCCTATTCAAGCCATCAGACGAGATGATTACGTAGTCTGTGTGTTAGTTTAGTACATTTGGAAGTTTATCCTCCAAACCGCAAAGCTAATCTACGAGATCTCACACAATTATCATTATGCATGCACGCTTGCTTTCTCGCACCTTGCAGGTTCAAGTGTGGTCTTCGATTAAGGATTCTAGCAAATTCAAATTAAACGTTGCTAAATTTTACCAAGTGTTAGGAAAATAGTGGAATTATACCGTAAGATAGTGGGGAAAGAGAAGCTTCGGTTCGTTTCTATTTACTTTACAATCTGGTATTCCAAAATCTACTCCAAGTCAATGTAAAAGTATGTCTATAATCGTAGATTTGGTCTAATTATCACACATGAATACGGCGTTGAAAAGTAAATGCATACTGATGAATGTTTAAGTCGCTCACCTCGCACAAGGTTGTCTTTTTAACGATAGCATCATTGGCTACGACGATTAAGCCACCACACCAGGACTCTAGATTGATAATACCAAAGATTTTTCTGACTTCTGCAATATTGTACTGAGATCAAAACTCAATAAACTGCAACGCAAAGTGGAAATTTTGCCGATCGATCAAGCCCATCGCTTCGTCAGTCGAACTCAACGCTTTCTAGTCTTTAGTAAAGTAATATTTTCTATTAGGATTGCTGTGAACAGTTCCTAGTTCTTTGCCAAAGTGATAACCCTAGAAAATGAGAGGACTAGTGCTTAGAATTAGTTTCTATGGATAGTTCTGAAATCAGGAGAATAGCACAACATAGTTGTATGCTCTTTATTTTGCGATAAGTAGCACGCCATAGTAGACGTTGTGGTTTGAATTACAGCCATCAATTATTTTTGCTGTCTTTTTGCATCCATTGTTGACACTTAACTTTTGTCGCTGCAGGAAGTCGATATCAAGTACACCCACAAATATAGGTCGACTTCGAGGCCTGTGAGCCTCGTGAAAGCATAATTAACTCATTTTGTCGCGGTCCTTTTCATGAAGAAAACTCATATGATGCTCATGCTTTGTACTTCTTATCCTTGAATATTCCCAAGAAAGAAAAGTGACAAATATTCGACTTAGCGTAAAGTTATACGATGCTCATGCTTTCGACTTTCTCGTTAGAACCGTGTTTCAAGTAAAGTGTGAATTAGGATTTGCATTACATCATTAACGAATGCCTTCTTTATTTTCAATTCTATCGAGAATGTCAATTGATTAGTTATGTAAAGCTCGATATGTAAAAGGTAGCTTTAGAATAAAAGTAGATAATATAACATCGATATAACAGAAAATATGGACTATGCCTTTGTTTCTAAAAATATTGCAAAAATTAAAACTTCTTCAATGACGCTTTGGTTGAACAAAAATTTCAAAAATCTCTTCACCGCTTTTGAAACAGACGCCACGATCTCTTTTTTTCTTTAGGAAATCTTGTAATATGATGTTAAAAGTCCGATGTCCGACTCACCAAATTAGTCGACAGAGGAAAGGAGCTATACTTGCACGTAAGAGTTAATATGACCAAAGCAAGAATAACGTAGATGTAGCAACTCTATTCCGCAAGTGAAGCTCGCAATGGCCCCTTTTCTAAACTTCTTGTTTCCTAGAGTACAACACCAAAATCATGCCTGCTCCCTAGGGGCATGTAATCGAGTACCTTTTCCTAGCTACTTAAGAGCACCTACAAATATCGTGAGCTCTTACAAAATCCATAGTAGTTGTTACATTTCTGCATAATAAGCAGCCACTATTTGCCAAAAGATTCAAGATGATTTTGCTTGTTTAAGGCGCCTCCGTGATTCCAAATCCACAAACTCGATCTGCAATGGTGCAAGAAGAAAATAGTTATTAAATGATCACTTTCTAGTATCGATATCATTGTTTTCTCTCAACTCATCTGACTTGACATCTTTTTTTTTGCATTACCCTTTTTTTGGGTCGGAGAATATCCGAGGATAAGAAAGCACACTCATTAGTTTACATGTTAAATCTACAAGCAAGACTTTTGTATAGGCACTTTACACTGAAACAGACTAAGCTAACATTCTTGACCTGCAGTAAAGCAGTTGGTTGTTGCATGGTAAAGTTCCTGTGTCTATAAGGAGGAAAACAATTCTCATGTAGAAAGATAATGTCATGGTCCAGTAATTGTTTTAAGTGCCTAATAAATCATGCTTCTTTTCAGCCATTTGTGCATGCTCGTCTCTATTTCGAGGAAGAAGCACACTACCAACATATTTGTACAGAAAAACGGAAGAGGAAAAGTTAAAATATGAGATTTGAATAGTTAAGGGGATGGAAATCTCCAGTTACTCCCTCTAAAATTGCCCCTGGCTGATTATTGAGCGGACAAGAGTATCTAAAGTGAATGCTGACTTTGGTAAGCAGATAAAAGGGTAGAATGAGAACTGTTTGAGATGCCACAAGATAGACCAGTCGAGCAGAAAAGTTAAAAAGAAATTGTAAGTGAACCTACCATTGAATTTAAAGGCGACATACAATGTCATACATGAGTGTCCAAAACACTTGTAAATTTAAAAAACACATAATCATGATAACAAAAAGTATACGATGTACAATTGTACTGCAACAATATTTTGATTCTCCCCCATCAATGTTGAGCTAAGTTCATAGTAACTCCTCAGATACACTATCATTTTTTACCCCATATTGATAGCAAATGTGCATAGAATTTCATTCTTCCGTGTTTTGATATTTTCTTCCACTGTTTCCACCAAGGAGTGAATATTAGCAGATGAAGTTTAACAAGTTTTTAACAGATAATGATCACTCTCAAGGAAGTTAAGCTCCAAATCATGCAATTTTTTTATTTTCTAATTCATTTGTACATGTATCAGCCAAGCCAAACCTGCTCTGTTGCTCTATGCATTTGCAATGCAGAGACATAATTGGCGGAGAGCAGAGAGCTACATTTACTTGTATTCGGCACAATTAAGAATCCATGGTGCAATGAGAGATCCCCAACGGCGATCCTTTATTCTGCAGGAGAGGCTGAATGGACTTTCTGCTGCTATCAATGCTCTACAGCTGGTTCATCCTGCATATGCTTGGATTGATGCTCCACTTGAGGAAACTTGTTCTAATATGTATCCAAATAAAAAGCCTAGGATTACCATGGAAGAACAGTGTAAATTATACTTCGAGATTTATTTGATTCCTTAGAATTCATTTTCTTTTTCAAACTTTCACTACATTCTTTTGTTTGGTTATGTCACGCCTGTTGTCTCCTTTTCCATCTCCTGGTAATGGCGCTCAGTCTCACAGGCAAAGGTCATATTTAGATGTCGAAAACTTGAGAATGAGTTCATTCTAACGTCAGCCGAGTATTTATATCATTGGCAAATGTCACATGGACTTTTGCTAGTAAGTTTGATGCTAAGTTAGCATGCCTTCCTTGTCCTAAGTTCTAAATTTGTTGTTTATGTGGTTGCCTCAATGTTTTCAAATTTGAAGCTTTGGTTTTGAGATACTGGTTTGAATCTTGGTAATTTCATTCATTGGCCTATTATGTCATTTTGGGAAAACATATATCGTACTGCAAAACTTTCCTTAGAGTTGTGCTTCTAAACAAGGAAGATTGTGTCGCTAGTCAGTATATATGAAATGAAAGGTCTCAACTCAATGAGATTCAAAATTAATTTTCCTTTTATTGCACTTTCCTTTAACAAAAACTTTTCTTCTTTTAGGAATTGACACACCCCCAGCTGATGTGATTGACCTTTTGGTTGAATCAAACTTGTATGATATGGCTTTTACAGTAGTTCTTAAATTTTGGAAAGGGTCAGCTTTGAAGAGGTATGTCGTTTTGGGGTAGCTTCAAGAGAAGTTAGTTACCTTCCGTGATTCCTAGGTTCCTTGACTTGCAACACTTGTTTTGTCTCTCAGGGAACTTGAAAGAGTTTTTGCAGCTATGTTATTGAAATGCTGCCCAAAAAAAGCCCCGTCAGTTGGGTAAGATATTCTTGATTCTGCTTTCCTATATGCATCATTTCTCAATCCCCTCGGTGCCAGCTGTTTTTTCTTAACACGTGTCTGATACCTATTTCCTCAGGAATGGTCAGAGGATGCAGAGTCTTCTTTTGACTTCATCACAGGATGAGATTGTGGTCCATGAATCGCCTAATGTTGGTCCACCTGGACAGGAATCTAAAGGCAGTAGCCATTGGGAGATACTTGAGCTCTATCTTGTCCGTTTATTCCTTCTTTTATATCTAATTTTATCTGTTTAAAGCAAATACACTTTTCTTTCAGTTTTGATGTCCATAATGTCTTTGCAGGAAAAATACAGAAAGTTTCATGCTAAATTGCCTGTTGTTGTTGCTGATACTCTTCTTGCTACTGATTCTCAAATTGAGTTGCCACTTTGGTTGGTTCAAATGTTCAAGGTAAGTACAAAATCATTTAATAAATGAGGGCCTAAGCCCAAATATTCAAGGTTATATATCGGTGTCATGGAAAAGAATTACTTATCAAGATTAAAAATATATATATTTCAGACAAGAATTGCTCTTATCATCTTGTCTCTGCATATAGTGTGATATTCTTATTCTAGTGTTTTCTTGTTGATGTCTAAAGTAAACCTATCATCTGGATGATGTAAAATTATTGACCCTGTACAAAAGAATTTGGTTTTTCTCTTGTGGTAAATTCAAGGGATTAGAAGTTTGGCAGCTGGTCTAGTAGAAGTCCGCAAGAGATTAGAAAGGTTGAAGAAGTAAAACTTGTCAAAAAGGTTTTTTTGTTGTTTGGGGCGCGGGAAATTGGCTCTGGTTAAGGCAACACTCTTGATTGTTTGTGCTACTTTATGACTGTATTTATAATTCTTCCATCATTGCTATTATTTATTACCTCTCTGTTTCAAATGATTGTCTGGTTTTGACTTGGCACAAAGTTTAAGATAGTAGAGAAGACTTTTCAATCTTGTGGTCTTAAATTAAAGATGTGTTGAATGTACAAAAATGACCTTTAATCTTGTGGGCTTAAACATGCCATGTGGAAAGTTGAATGAAAGAATTACCAAAAAGGAAAGAGACATTCTTTTTAAACGGACTAAAAAGGAAAGTAAGACAATCTTTTGAATTGGAGGGAGATTTAGCTAGAGAAATTAATGCGGATTTCTTTGGGATGGATGGAGGAAAACCCCGGTTAGTTTGGAAAGATCACAGCTCTAGTCAAATTAGACAGTTGGTTGCACAAAGGTTTGTACCTTTAATTGAGCTTTTTCAAAAGGAGGTGTTGGGATTTGCATGTGAGAAAAACTCATTGAGGAAGGTGATTAGTGTAAAATATGGATGCTTTCGTGGATGGTTCTCAAAAGTTACATATATGTATGGGATGAGTTTGTCAAACGGGATCATATTAGCAATTCAGTTCAGAAGATTAAGTTGAATTGCTTTAGACTCTTTTGCTTTTGGTTCAGAAGATGAGTTTGTAAAACGGGATCATATTAGCAATTCAGTTCAGAAGATTAAGTTGAATTGCTTTAGACTCTTTTGCTTTTGGTCCGATCAGAGATATATAGAAGATATTGCTTCAATGGTAGACACCCTTGTTTTTTGTTAGGTTTCTGAAGCAGTTTTTCTTCTTTTCACTTGTATATAATTTCAGCACAACCTCAGGTGCGGTTTATATAAATATATACAATATCTTAGCTTCTCAAAAATACAAAAAAATTCAAAAACAAAAAAAGCGGGAGCATAAACAATATTAACTCCTCCAGTTTCATTGGCTTCTCAATAAGGAACATTAAAACTTGTATGGTTTCGATTTTTGATGTGGGGAGACCACCTTTAAGATGACTTTTCACATCTGTTCTATTTTCATAAAAAAAATGTAACGGCGAATGAAGTACTTAAAAGGGACGGATCAAATTTCTTTGAATGTGTCATTCTATAAACACCTTTTTTTGATGAAGTGATAGCATTAATGGCATCAAGAAGATGCAAAGTTACAGCAGGTAGAATAAGCAAAAAGATTGTTAGCTCCAATATAAAAACTATACTAAGGTTAAGGAGCTAACAAAGTCTTTATCAAAAGAAAATACACCCTTCATAAAAAAAAAGAGCTAACAAAGTCCAAAATATTGTGAGGGGATTATGATGTGGGTGTTAAGATGAAACAAATAAATGTATATTGCAACTTATATAAGTTCATATTTCGATAATTTAAATTAAAGCTAGTATAATTAAATTCTGTGTGAACGCTTAATATTATAAGTTATCTCGTATATAACAAAGTGTTGTAGTACTTTATGCGAATATGTGTATGACAAACTCAAAATCAAACAAAATACCCAATCAACATATACTTTTGAGCTATAGGTTGACCAAATACGATATGGACCCCACCCATACCCATGTCCGATCGACACAGGTACATCAAGGAATTATTAACAGCACGATTTGGGAATTGGCTATGTAATTTTGATGTAATATGTGTTGCTTATCTTCTAGATTCTTCAATGTAAAGTCAAGGTGTGATATTTATTTGTCGATTCTCTTTTGACACAGGGTGTGCCAGCAAAAAGTGGTGGGGGGATGGCGGGAAGTGAGTCAAACCCTGCTTCTTTGCTTCGGCTATATACTGACTATGGTCGTTATACTGAAGCGACTAATCTGCTGCTGGAGTACATTGAATCCTTCGCATCACTGGTAAGTTCTCATCCTTATTCCTAAGCATTTGACTGTGAACGGCTGTTGTAAAGGTTTTTATTATTTGTCTTATAGGAATTTTGTCTGCTGCTTCAGTCTTGTGATTTGCTTAGGTTCGATATAAAACTTTATCACTAGTGGACATTTGCTGTACTTTGTGATGACGCTGAAAACATTGTACTAGTATCATTCTCCGAGAGGACTTCTTTGTCCTATTGGTTTCTGTTATTGAACAGTAGTAGAAGCCAGAGGATAAGATAGGGTTCCCATCTTAGGGCTTTATTCAAACACCTGCTCTGTATGATGGCTATCCACATTCTTGTGTACATAATTTTCAAATTATCAAATGCAGTTAATGGATAATTTTAGCTGAAGTTTTAACATGTAGAGATCTGTAGATCTCATTAATGTTGATACTTTTTGAGTAAATGACAACGCCCAAAGTTTTATCTATAAGTACAACAAGAATAGAACACGTGTGTCGGGAAATGGTTCATATTGTTGGTTTCTTGAGATCCTGGATTACTTCATAGATCAAATAGAATGCAGATAATGTGAGAAATTAAGTACTTAATAAGCAGTTATATGATGGTCGACATTGACTAGACATCATAAGGGTGTTAGGGGGACATTAACTGTCAACATTGAATCTTATTATCCAGCTAATATCTTGTACTTGTGGCCTTTTTCAACGACTTTATTGTGGTACTTTTTATGCTTTATATCATTTTATTATTTGTGCTGCTATCATGCTTCGTTACTACAGGTCTTTAGCAGGTACTCAAAGTTTTCAAAGTAGTCTAGTCTTCTGGTGCCCATTTTTGTTTTTTTGTTTTATTTCTGACAGCTCTGCCTTTGATCAGATATAATACTCCTCCGTCGCAAATTATCTTGTCGTGACTTCTAAAAATAGTTGTCTCAAATTATTTGTCATTTTAGAAGCTCAAGACAAAATTATTTATTTATTTTCATTTTATCCTTCAAGAATTGTTCTTGAAGACCACAAACACCTCAATAGAGTAAATATTTAATATAGAGAGATTATATTTTAAGATATAAATGAGGGTAAAATAGTACTAAAAAGAAAACCTCCTAATTAATGTTTTCTTAAGGGTGGTGTAAAAGAGAAAGGCGACAAATAATTTGAGACGGAGGGAGTATATCTTAAGACGCTTTATTTCACCTTCATACACCAACAGCACTTCACAACATTGATTCTTTGTCGACTAGTTTTAATGATGCATTATTTATTGATTTCAAGATCAACCAATTCTATTCTTGGCTATGTGCATATTTCTTAACAGCACCATCTGTTGTCATTACCTGCAGAGACCAGCAGATATTATTTGTCGTAAAAGGCCATTTGCAGTTTGGTTTCCCTATTCTTTGATTGAGCGCCTATGGTGTCAACTTCATCAATCCATCAAACTAGGCCACATGGTTGATCAAAGTGAAAATCTGAAAAAGTTGTTACAGGGCGCTGTCATGAACCATCTACATCAAGTATGCTTTACTCTTAAAACTAGCTTTCTGAGATTGAATCTCCTCACTGCTTCGACTTACTCCATTTTGTTTCTTATCCTCAGCTTAAAGTGGATTCAGATGATGTGATCTCTTTTGTTTCCTAGTCATTGCTGCCAGTTCACCGATCTGTTAGCTTATGAGACTATGCTTGATGAAGGGTTATTCCAAAATCTGCAGGACACAATTTTTTAAGAAATCACAGGCAGTAGTTTGTTTTCCAAGTACTACTGAGTACCTCTCCTGACTCTCCTCCATCTGCAGAAGGGATGTACTTGTCCAAATTGGAGCTTTTGTATTCCTACCCTTACCCAAAACATGGGATAATATGAAAAGATTGAGTCTAACATATAAAGCAGTGTGTAAATTCCAAGTTGGGGCAGCTGATCAGCCTCTCGCCTTAATTTTCTGCAAAACATGCGTTGCATTTGATGCATATTTTTCTTGTTGTAAAAATAGTTATTTAAGACTTCCACAACTTGCATTGCTTCTTTGTTGATATCATTGGCAAATTCGACTATCATCCGATCTTGGTCATTATCAAGAAATATTTTCATTACTCCTTGAATAATTTCTTCATCAAGAGGAGACTCCATCAATGCATCATTTTCACTAAGATAGTTTAAAAGGTCTTTACATCCATTGAATTTCTATAACCTAACCCATTGATAACTTCATGTAATCCCCGGATGCCTTCATCTTCACCAAGTAGTTGTTCATTATTCATATCTTCGTCTCAATCGAATTTTGTAATGTCAAAAATAATTTACAATAGTTGTTGTTTTCACATCAATAGTCCAAGTCATACTAATAAAATTGATTTCATTCAACACACTAATTTTGTTTGGACTTGTCTCTTTGACTCATAGAGTGCAAGATGCTTGAATAAAGACGACGCCAATAATAAATTTTCAATGCCCAAATAATTCTAGCATCACATGGTTGAATCATTGAGGTTGTATTTGGAGGCAAGAAAACAGTTCAATATTTCTCAAGCATTCAATAACATTTAAGATGGAAGGGCAATTGTCCACTATCAAAAGAACTTTTCGCCATCCATTCGCTTATCAACCAAAGAAACAAATTCTTGAAAAAGTAATCCACTATCCATGCTTTCTTGTTAGTTCGATAGTGACAATTGAGGTTAAATTCATATTTTTAAAACATCTAGGATTAACATACTTACCAATTATCCAAATTGACACTTTGTCTGAACTGCCATTGCAACAAATATGAACCGTAATCCTTTCCTTTTCCTTCTTTCGCTTCTTTCAATTGCTTTGTTGCAAGTGAATGATTCATTTTCAAACGATAAAATAAATCGCTTCTCTATATCAGATATCCTTTCATTGAAATTGATCTAATTTAGCTCGTGATACTTGATAAAGCATCCTCAACATTCTCCTTAGCAACGAAACCACTTTAACCAAACCTTCGATAAGATTTAATTTCATGTCTCGCCTTAAACCGTTCTAACCAACCACTTGAGAAATTAAATCGTTGATAAGAGCTTCCAATACATTTTTTGTCAAAACTTTTTTGCTTGTGCTAGGATCATTTCTCCACTAATATTAAATTTCTCTTGATATTGAAGAAACCATTCATACAACATTTTTTCTAACTCTGGATATTTTGATAAATTGTGCCTCTTGATATTTTTATTCTTTATCTTCATTGATAAATACTCACGATCTTTTAAGAGTATTTGATATTATTGAATTAATCGATAGAGATGTTGAACTTTTGCTCCATCTATAATCGCAAATCTTTTGACTTAAAGGTTGCTCATATTTATGCTCACATAATGCTATTCTCATATTAGCCCCAAAACATTTATTTTTCTTTTAATTTTCTAATATTTGGTATCCCTTTGCTAGTGCATGTTAACATGATTTACTTGATGAATCCTTTGAATTGGAAAGTTTTTTTATCTGATTTTGATTAATATAAAATTGAGACATAGCTAAATATGAATCTTCTATCTGTAATTCAGCTCGAACGAAGTGAAAGAGATATCGAAAAATTATTTTTATTGTGTTCGCACTTTCTTACTTTTTACTATAAAGTTTATATAATCAGAAGCACACCTTTTGTAGCTAATCTAAACTATGGCTTTATTGAAATTTTCAAACCACACCCTCAATAGATGGGATCGTAAATAAAAACAAATATTATAATTAATTGATTATTGAGCCGAAGATTTTCTGAAAACAACCATTCTACCTTTCAATGTAAGGTCTGCGTACACTACATACTTTTTTCAGACTCTACGTTGTGAGATTTCACTAAATATGTTGTTATTATTATTGTATAGTCATAATTTCATTTAAAGAAAAATACGGGATGTATACATAATTGTTGTTATTGGGTCAGCTAACTTACTTGGTGAACTCAATGTCGTCTCTCCCTTGATGCAATAAATTAAAGCTATTAATTAAGAGAAATAAAATATGGGGATGTATACATAATTGTTGTTATTGGGGTTTTGGTATAGATATTTTTTTTTAGAGTTGCATATACTATCCTAAATTGCTAGCCCCGACCCATTGCTAGCCCTAGTATTTAGAGTGTACTTTAATTGTGTATTTAGACGTGACGTCCACGTGATCCACATGGCATTTTTCGCCCACGAGGGCAAATATATCAACTTTGTTAACTAAAAGGACATATTTGAACTCAAATTTTAACTAAGGCAAATATGCCCCTTTTTCAAAAGTTGAATAGCAAATATAACCTTTTTCCCTTTTATATATCATTAATGTATTTTAACATGTGATCATCTTACTTACCATTTATTTTAAGAAAATTGATTGTGTAAATGAACTTAAACTCATTTCATTAATCCCCTCGACCTTTTTTTTTTACACTGCTGGTGTATAGCACTTTTATTTTTTAGTATGTGAGTATTAGAGTCATTTTTTCTATTTAAATTATAAATTATTATTTTTCAATTACAAAATTAAAGTGAGATTATTTGTGAACATTATGGAACTATCTGATTGGTGATAATAAATCCTAATTGCCTAATTAATTCATTATACGCGCCGTTAGTAGGTTATATTTTTATAGAGATCTTATCTAATCACAGAACTAGCAAATGTAAAACAAATTGGTTCTATCCTAGTTTCTATGCAGATGGAATTCTAATCATTTTTAATATAATTGTTTTGTCGATACCTTATTCATTTACTGCTGCAATGGCTTATTTTAACATGTTCATTAAAATATACCTTCTTATTTATTAAACCAATCAGATTTAATACTTATTAGTTACTTTGACGTGCAGAGTCAAATTGGCTTCAAGTGCTTACTAAAAACTCTTATGAATACCAACATTTTCCTATATGCCTTAATAAGGATTTAGAACAATTTAGACATGCTTTTAGCAAAGAATCAATAATATGAATACTCCTTAACTTCTAAGAGTAGAATAACTGATGGAATAACATCACAGTTATCTTCATACGTAGAACATGCCAAAAGAAAGAAGGAGTTGTCTTAACATACCTTTTAGTCGCATTTCAGCCAACTCAATATCGTACGCCTGCCTTAGAACTTCAACCTATTATAATGGTAATATGATCACAATTTCTAGGATTACTAGTATACTTTATATCATATGACACCTTCCTATTCCACAAAAATTCGGCAAAGACTTCCGCTTATACGCATATCCACAGTTAACCAACAAGCTCAACAAACCAATAACAAGTCATAACTTATATTCCATCATTATAACTTAACAAAACAACCTTAAGACGAGACAACCACGTCCAATAAGTCCATGTAAATTTCGACCAACAACAACATAATTCCATACTTTCTTTCTTAACTTCTTAAGATACACTTCATGTTCCAACATTCTTATGTAAACCATTACTTCCTTTAAATATCAAGACTCCTCTATTTTAACATGCAATTTGTGATAATTTTAACAATAACGACAATCAACCCCAAGGTGTCCAAATCAGTCCATAATCGGCAATAGCGCCCAAACCTTCACATGCATTGTCTAAATTCCAAGTTTCTTCTTAACACAAGTCCATTACTTAAACTACAACAACATGCAACTTTAATTATTTAATAGGAAGAAGAATTTTATACCTCAACGAAGTCAAAACAGTCCCAACATCGAACCCACTGTTTTATCGATTTCTCTTGCTCAATTCTTCATTTCTTCAACTCCAATTCAACATGCATGAGTCTCACCATGTAACCCATCATTTATACACGTTTTTCTTCCCTAATTTCTCTCCAAAAATTGAAGAAAACCTGCCCTAATTTCGGTCTAGTGAGGACCGAACTGCTCACTGTTTTGTCAGCTGAACTGGTAACGTCCCTAATTCTCTACTCCGATGTCCTATCGACGAGCGGTTTATTGCGTTGGAAACTAGACTCGACGAACTTCATCTTAGGCTTTTGAATCACCTAAAAATCCTAATATGTGAGGAGATAAATCCCTCTAAAGTTGACTAAAAATCTGTCAGCAACCAGCGATTTTCTGCTCATTTTTCTCCTCCATTTTCACACCTCTTTCAACTCCAAATTAACATGCATGTATTCTACCATGTTAGACCATCAGTTGTACATGTTTTTCTTCCCAAAATTCTTGTTAAAATTTGACAAATCTCAGACCTATTTTCGGCCAGCAAACCCGTGACCCACTGGTTGGGTTTCAAAGATTTTGCTTTCAAATTGTGGAATGATTAATCATCGAATGGAGGTTGCTTGAATCTTGAATTGTTTAGAGGAATGGTGTGATTTTAGAATTGAGAGGGGGAGGGAGTGTTCTTGCTCCTAGTTTCTAAGTGAAGAAGATAAGTGTGCAATGCTTAGGGTAATATTAGAATCCAATTTTCAGATTTACAAATATGCACTTTAGTCCCCCTAAATGTTACACTTTGCCCTCTAATTGTTAACTTAACTAAATTAATCCCCAAGTAATAAATCTTAGTCCCACTTCTTTTAATCTTGATTCCCGCCCCTTTAGTTCTGAAATTCCATAAGGTCTCGCATTCCTCACGTCGTAATTCTTATAATATGTAATAATCCTTAATGGAAATATATATAACTTATCATATTAAATTTTCATTGACGTGCTCGTAGCTTATGTAAATGTATCGCATATCCATTATCCGGATCTTAATCTTAATGACGTCCTTAACCCTTGTCTTAACCTACGAGGTGTAACAGAGATTTTTTGAATTAATTTCTCATACACAGTTGTTTTGTTTCTTAATTCGAATTGTATTTTGTAAATCATCTTTCAAGAGATCCCAGAATGTAAGGTAGAAAGACATGGAAAAACCATAAGGCCCTAGTGCCTTCTCCATATCACACAATTTGATACATTCCAGTATCTCTGCCTCGTCAAATTGTCTCTGCAACCATTCTTGCTCCTCAATAGATATCCTACTGCCTTCATGTAACTGTAATTCATGCCTCTGCACCTCAGTTTCCTTGTATAAGTTCTTTTAGAAGTTTTGAATTGCTCCTTTAATAGTAACAGGATCTGTGACAGTGTTCCCTTCCACATTCAAACTGTCTATGGAGTTCACCCTTTTGTGTGTTGTGGCTATCCTATGGAAATATTTTGCATTTTTGCCTCCTTGTTTCAACCAAGACCTTTGCCTCTAAGATATCTCCTCATTTCTGGACACTTCTTCAAATTCCATAGCCAAGTGAGTCTTCTGAATAAGTTCATCATCTGTGAGCATTATTTGTTCCTGGATTGTCTCCCAATTAGCCAGCTGACTTAGGATATCTTCCTTTTTTGTTGCTTCCCATTGCCCCTATTGTTATTACTCCATTCCTTCATTTTCCCCTTCAACAATTTTAGTTTTTCCGCTAAAACAAATCCAGGTCTCCCAGTAACCGAGAAAGTACTCCACCATAACTTCACATTATCTTTAAAACCTTCTACTCCCATCCACCAGCTTTCAAATTTGAAGTAGGATTTTTTAAAGTTCATTTCTCCACAGGTTAGTAATATTAGATTGTGATCAGAGCCTATCTTTGGTAAAATAGACTGTTTGATCTGAGTAATTTGATCCTCCCAATGAAAAGAGTATAAAAATCTATCTATTCTGACGCACTCCTGTGATTTTCCCCTCTTCTCCGTGTATAAGACCCTCCAAACAAAGGAGGGTCCACCAGCTCCAATTCTTCAATACTATCAGTAAACTCTGTCATTGCTCCATTGATTCTGAAGCAATTAGTTCTTTCATTGGGATATCTGATGACATTGAAGTCACCCCACCCACTGCCTGAACACATTTCTCTCATGGCTGACAACTCCCTCCACAATTCTCCTCTCTATTCTTCTACAATTTGCATAGACTGCAGTCACAAAACAAGTGAAATCTGAATTTTGTCCAGATAATTTGCAAGTTATACTTTGGTTGCCACTTTCAATCAATTCCCATCCCACTCTTTTATCCCAAAGGACTAGGATCCCCACTGCTGCCTACTGCGTCCAAATGCACCTCCCCAACCCATCTATTATTCCAAATGCTCCGTATAATATTAGCCACATTGCCCTCCAATTTGGTTTCAACCAGAATGTAAACATCTGCACACCACCGATTAATCAAATTCCTAACCAATCCCCTCTTCCTATCATCATTCAACCCCACCTCATTTGTAACCAATGGTTAAATTCCTCCCTCTAATTCTTGGTTCACCATCCTTGAATTTCATATTAAAAATTTGGTTCCTGAGTTCCTTTGGAATTGAGTTAATATTGTTATTTGAAATTCCCACCTTTTCTGCTTGTTTCTCCTTGTATCTCATCTGGTCCAGTTTCATAAACAGAGTATAAGCCTCTTTTTCACATCCCTTGAAAGTTGCTCCAAATATTTGACTTAATTTAATCACATTGAAGTGAACCCAGATAGTTTCCTGAGCCTCGATCTGCTCCTCTGCAAGACCTTCATCAATAGATAATGAAATTATGTCACTGCAATTCACCAGTTGATTATCAGAATTTTCCAAAGGAGACAGTTCTCCCTCAAAAGAGTTCCTTGTTGTTGAACTCTCTCCAATTGTCATAGAAAAATTTCCCTGCTCCAATTCTTCTGCCTGGTCTTCACGATCTTCCTGATTCAACTGAAATTGAGAGTCTCCTGCCATTTGCATGTTATTTTCCAGTTCACCGTCAAAAATAGAGTGCTTAAGGAGTTGGGCTGTTTTATCCCAGTTCAAATTAATAAAATCTGCAAAGGGTTCTGTGAAAACTAAAGGTTTGGGCTTTTAATAACACTAGATATTGCTGATCACTATAATCAAGGAAGATCTAGTGTTTATGAAACCGTTGCAACCCGCATATGAAATTCACAACTAAAATAATGATCTTAAAATACCTTAGAAGTCTTAAGTAATACTTAGAATTAATTTGGTCCTCAAGCTCCATATATCTGTGTTATAGCTTAAAACATAATGAACTAGATGTATTATTTCTATATTAGATAAGGATTTACCCAACTCCAAGTACTCCTCCAAAGAAGATAGCAATTCAATGTCATTTTTGTGTTTATACGGACATTCTTGTTTTCTTTAATGTTAAGTTAAAAATAAGCTTATGAAGCTATCAGATGTCAAACGTTCTCTTCTTGAAGATTGGCATGACACAGGATGAGGTTTCAAGAGTAAAACTTGAGTTAGTTCCAATGATTCAAGAGGTTCTTACTAAGTGGCATATCATCCATTTCTTCAGCATCACACCATCCGAATCTCCTCTTCAAGACTTCAGCAGTCAACTTTCATCTTTACAGCTTGGTATGTACCACTTCTATTGTGACGAAAATCAATTGTAGACTGCCTAAGGCCGGCTGAAGATTCAGTGCATGTCGAATGTATCTAAGGCTCTAAGCAGACTCAATTAAACTTTTAGGATCTCCGTGGCTCGCGTATATAAGGGAAATTTGTAGGATCATCATTTGACCGAAAAGTGTGCCAATATTATTCGTTAGTGGACGCTGCTTAAAACTACAAAAACCTTTACAAAGAGGTGTAACATCTCGGCGAGCATTGCAAATACTAGAGGAGACCTTCAGTGGGAGGATTGTTGCAACTAAATTGCGAATGCTTCACTTATTATTTTAGTATTAGCTTCTTATATCTGAATGGAAAGAAATTTAGTGATAGTGTTACGATATAAATAAAGTGTGTTTCATTAATTTCTAATTTTTGAGTAAGATTGTGACTTCACTGCTTATTTGTCTCAGATGTATAATTATTGTTAGAAAAGAAATATGGAGTCAATCAAGGAGGTTCTGAGTTTTTTTTTGTGTTTTTAGTTTCCCTTGCAGAATCGACTTGGAGATAACGTTTTACTCATTAAGATCGAGTGCTATGGTTTTGCATGTTGTTTATCTATGTCTTCAGATGGAAATATTGATCGAGATCATGGAACGAGAAACTCGTAGATCCGAATTCACATTGTCCTTTATTCTGTTACTTAGAGGTCATAGTGGGCCATCTGACATCTTCCCGATCCCAGCAGCCTAAGTAATTCAGTACAAGAATTTGCTAGCTGGATAATATGGGGAGAACAGGAGCAGAACCATCTGCTTTCTTCAGTCATTCGATTGGCCTTGCTCTGATATTACTTAGACATGGACAATACGATGCTGCTGAGGTAGTTTCCATCATTTTCATTTATGCTACCCAAAACAATTCTAAGATCTTACTCAACAATTTGTTCATTCATCCAGATGTACTCAGTTTGGTGGATACGTATTCGCAAGGAAAAGATTTGCCAAAGTCTTCAGAGCGATGGTGGGAGTGGTCCACGATGAAAGAAAGAAAAATTTCAAGCAGTGCAGTGTTTTTAGGTATTTGTAGGTTTTAAGTGAAGGTGTCTTCTTGTTAATTTTATAGTCACAGCTATGAACTGGAATATCCCAAGAAGATTTTTCACAGCTACAGTCGATTTAGTGCATAGTCTGGGAGGCGTAAATGGTATGTCAAGGATCATAAGTTGAACTTTTGTGATCGAAAATAGGAGAATATCGTGGTCACAAGCAAATTCAGTGGCCAAATAGAAGATCAAGGTTGGGGCATGAGGTGAGATATATTCAAAAGTGAGATCACAGATCTCAGTGGTAACTTTGATACTCACAGAATCGCTTTGAGGCTTGTTATCGCTTGGTAAAATATGTCCTAATTTGGCATATAAGAAGACATTTAAGATGCTTCACGCATCACTGTAAAAGCAGTTGGAGAGCATTTTTATTGAGAAAAGTAATGGATAGTATGGTCTAATAGAGAATCTCGACTTTTGTTCTTTTATAGTAGCCTCCACAGGTCTTGTCGAAAAAGGAAAAAGTAAGACGTTGTTTGTAGTCAACTAGCTTCTATTAATGGACCTTCAAGTCCACTTCGATGCTAGCAAAGCATAGGTAGTGTAGTGAAAGATGCAGTAGAACCTCTTTACTCTCCATAACTTTTGGTCTGGTATTTATGTCAAATTTTCACCAACAACTCAAACAAACTGCATAGAAAAATCTAACCAGAAAAGGAATTTTGGAGAAATGTAACGAGATATAATGTCACATCTTCTTCCGCTTTCAGAAAGCAAAAAAAAAGAATTCTTGGACATTGTTCAAATCCTTGTTCAAAGTGTAGCTAACCATATACTTTTCACTCGGACTTCTTCCTTTATTGTGGTTGGGTTCACTGTTCTTGGTGATAATTGTTCATCTTTGTCCCTTCTCGCTCCAAAAGTTCAAGAAGCAAAAAGTAAAACAAACAACACATACATGCTCACACAAAGTAAAATTAAATCCTTATTTCAATTTGGGTTGCCATGACGTCTGTATAGAGTCTCATGTTCTTGGCTTCTTGTGTGAAAATATTCTTCGTGGTACTTGTCAAAAAAATTAACATTCTTGAAGTGGTTCTTTTACGAAGACACTGGTTTGTTCTTATGCTTTCAGAGCTGCGTCTGTGGAAGGAGCTGCCAAGGCTTTGCAAAGTTTGCCAAATGAAGCAGGATGGCTACACCTTGGTTTCTGTATGTTTTTCTCCAAATCTTCTTGTAATTTTAGAA
The DNA here is from genome assembly GCA_029844215.1 of Przewalskia tangutica. Classification (NCBI taxonomy): domain Eukaryota; kingdom Viridiplantae; phylum Streptophyta; class Magnoliopsida; order Solanales; family Solanaceae; genus Przewalskia; species Przewalskia tangutica. Next base: position 136,109,145 of record CM056722.1, read on the forward strand.
GAATGCTCTCATTTCATCAATATCTTTGATTCTTTAAATAAAAGGAAGTCATCTTACTTCATACCGTTATAGTTCAGAGTAACATGCTGCTCTTATACTCTGAGGATTCGCATCTGTATTCACTTGTTTGTATAGATAGCAATTTCTGTTAATTTTATGTATTTTATACTTCAGATCTGATTGATCAATCAAATCTCTCTTTCCTCTGACAATTTAATATGTGATGCTTCATGTTGGTATCACGTAGTTTCTGCAATATCTGCATCTTCGGAAGGAGTGGTGGTTTGCTTTGTTTGGGAAGCATTAGAAGTTGCAACAGAGCCTGACTACAGATTTGATCTAGCCATACAGCTGGGAAAATTAGATATTGAAAAGCGGGGCTGCTAACTTAATGCACGTGGTTTGGACTTCCATATCTTCTTTTAAATTTGTTGCTTCAAAAGTACCATATGTTGTTTAGAAGTGTGGCTTGTGGCTTGGCAGGATATTGCAGTGGTAGCTCAGAGTAAAAGTCAAGTGGAAGCAGTTGGGTGAACTAGCCATGTCTGCTGTAATGGTAACTATTACTGCCATTAATTGGAATCTTATTTTGCAGCATAGTTTTATTTTTTTTTACTGAGAAAATGGATGGTTCAGATTTTAGGAATGATGCCGTGGCTTGTAATGTTGTTTGTACTCTAATAATACTTGTTTAAACTCTTTCTTTTAACTGAAATGAAATGAGACTACTGCTGAATATATCATTCAGAGCAAAGTTTAGTTTTCCAGCTCTTTTAGAGGGTGCTTTGTAGTAAGATCTCTTCAGATGCCAGTAGTACTTCTTTTCTGAAATGCACATGTTTCCTTTATTTTCCCGAGTTCTTCAGATTTTTTGCTCATTTGCTACATTTTGTAGCTGGAGATGGCAGAGGAATGTCTGAAGTATGCCAATGACTTGAGTGGTCTGTTGCTACTCTATTATTCACTAGGAGATGCTGAAGGAATAACTGAACTTTGTAACTCTTGCCAAAGAGCAGGGGAAAAACAATGTTACATTCCTTTGCATGTTCCTTTTGGGTAAAGTGGAGGAATGCATTCAGCTATTGGTTGATAGGTATTTCTTTTCACTAAAGAACTTATTGTTTAGGTGTGTTTTCAACGGTGTGGATTGATATATAGAGTTACAATTTGTTTGCAGCAATCGGATACCTGAGGCTGCTTTTATGGCTATATCTTATCTGCCAGGTAAGGTTTCTGAAATAGTTGCAATTGGAAGAAGGACCTCAGTAAGGTCGGTATTGTTTCTGATTTTGAGCTTTCTTATCTATATACATCTTCTGAATTTCTGGCACTTAGCCCCCAATATTTGGTGGGATGGTCACCTGAGAGATCTGTTGGAACTGCAAAACCATCTAGATTAGATTTTCATTTCAGTTTTTGAACATAGTGGGATTAAGCTTCTTGACCGAAGTTGCTGGTGCAAAGAAACTTTGGAGCTCCTTACTTATCGGGCTTATTATTTACACCTGTGATAGGCATCAAAAGTAATATTTTTGGACAATTTCCCTATTCCACCTGCATTTGTGTATTATCTTGTATTATCTCCATTGAATGGCCACCGGAAATATGATCGATGAGTTTTCAGAGTGGCTGGTATGGCAGGAAGCAGACCATTCTGGCATGGATCAAGTCATGCCATAATCTAAAGATTTGATATTGAGTATAGTTTGAATGCAAAAGGGAAGGTTTTAATCATTTTTCAATACGGACTATATGACGTCATGCAGGATTACACATTGCTCTATTATCTGTAGTCCTATAGCAGGAAATTTGTTGTGTTTTAATATGGTTTATTCATGAATTGTGATGCAGGTTAACCAGAAAGCAGCAGAAGCTTTGGCTGACCCTGAAGAATATCCTAATCTGTTTGAGCACTGGCAAGTTGCATGTGCTGTTGAATCTAGAGTTGCAGAAGAAAGGTGTTGATAATGGCTCTCTCCACTTCCCATGCATTTATTCTATACTCTCTCAGCCTACCCTGGTGGCTTTCTAAAACTTTATCACGAGTTCCTCTTTTCCTTTGAAGTTTTTAGATTTTTTGGTCAATTGTTACTCCTTTTCTCTTCTTTCTAGGAGAAATTTTGCAGCAATTTGGGCAACTTTTGTAATTTCTGTTTCAATTCCTATGTAGGGGTGGCTACCTACCAGCATCAGAATATGTCAATCATGCTGATAGATCAACTACCAACCTTGTAGAAGCTTTCAAAGCAACATGAGAATGTATGAAGAACCACTTGACAATGGAGATATGGATCGAGGTATGACATGATTTTCTTATTTGCCTTCTAGTCAGGGTTGATTGACATCCCATATATCTTTTTCACGAAATAAGAGAAACAAAGAACCATATCTTTGTACATGATCAAGGAACAGTCTTTTCTCGATGTTATTTTATACCCGTATTGAAGAAGATTAGACACTATCAATTGGTGTTTGTAAATGTTAACAATTAAATGTCTGTGTTAACTGTTCAGGTTGCAGAACAGAGTGGTGATGAGGTGCAAGAACTGGGGCAAGATGATGCACAAAATGAGGGAGAAGAGGAGGGCCAAGAAGAGCCTGTGGTGCGTGGATGCTGACTCTACTGATGGTGCAGTACTTGTTAATGGAACCGAGGCAGAAGAAGAGTGGAGTGCAGTACTGAAGGAAAACCGTCAGCCTAAAAGCAATTGGTTGGGCCGGTGTGAAAATCCTAGTTTTGTTTCTGGTGATTAATTGAATTTCTTTTATTTGCGTTTTGACTCCCATACCTTAATATTCTTCTGTTGTTTCTATTATGCTCCCCTGTGTTTATCATCCTTTTTTATGTCCGTCTTTAGAAAATGTTGAATATGACTTAATGGAACATTTAATGAACTTCACCCTCCTCCCATTCAAGAAAGATAAATTTTGTAGTCTGTTCTCTTCTTCTATGTGAAGAAGTTTTTAATCATATGAATTTTTCAAGCTTAGCTGACAGAAAGATGTGAGGACTAGAAAAGAGTTCTGTCCGTTATTGGTATCCTGATTTGGCATTCATACGTTTTTTGGCACATATTAGTGCAGTTGCCTTGCTGTTTCTTCTTGATCTGTTCCCACCTACTATTTGATTATGCCTATTATTGTTTATTTTGATTTTGCCCGTTTCTCCTTATGTCTCTCATACTTCTTATTGATGCTTTTGCGGTGCTTACACCACGTCACTAGGTTCATTCAAAGCGGTTCCATCTGTATGTAATCCTTATTTTCTTCATAAACTCTTGGAAGTGCATGTCTATTAAAGGCTCATCTATATGTAGGCTTTGTTAGGTGTCTCTAGTCTCATAAACCTCATTGTCTTCTGTATTTGCTCTAATGGGATAAAGCTGAAGAAATTCATGCTTTATTTTTTAAGTTGGGCACTCCTCTATTCAACCCAAAAATCTGTCATATGGCAGGGCGCTCATGCCTCTCGGAAATATAGGATTATTGTGTTCTGCGATTTAACACTGCGTGATGTTAGTCAAACATTTGAATTAGCGATGAGTCAACTGTCATCCTACTTGGGCAAGTAGCTTTCTACTTACAGAAGTATCACTAATCTGTACATCGATTTCTTTTGTCTTCAAGGAACATTAGAAAATCTCTACATTTCCTCCCGTTAAAGTTAGAAGTTTTTTGTCTTGGCTCATCAAAATATTGATATTTCTTAATATTGCAGGTTCAATAGGTGTTTCCTTGAAAGGTGGCGATCAGGCGACCTGGCATGTCTGTTCCCCAAGTGGTGTCATTTTGTAGCAATGAGTTTTGTAGGCATACTGACATATGTTTCCAGCTTCGGTTGTTAGCTTTAGTCACTCATAGTTGCTTTATCATATTCTTTCGAGGCATACGATTTTTCACCCTTCAATATCCTTAAGTGCCATTGTCACTGTAGAAACACTATAAAACCATATACAGAAGTGGAGATGGTGCGGAAATGTGTTGAGCTCAAAAATTGCAGTATCTAGGCGGTACCAATTAATTAAGAATATGTTTAGTCCTGTTAGTATTCTTATTTTAGACCTTATATTTTCTATAAGTGTTTTAGTCAGTAGAAAATAATGAGTACATATGGTTCTTTTTATTTTGTACTCCGTAATATTTGTTTGAAATGAATTTATATGGAAAAATATGGTCAGTTAAGTTTCACAACAGCGAATGTGTTTGGAGCTAACTTTTGCTCCAGTAATCTTCAATGGTTGCTTCAGATTATTTGGTTATGACAACTCAATAAAATAACATCTAAAAGCTATGATTTATGTCTACAAATCTGACTTAACTTCCCTCAATAACTTTTTCCTATTCTCTTTGCATGATATTTGCGAAATCATTGGCTTTACATTAGCCACAAAACCAACTTTAAACCATTACATTCCATGATAACATAGGTTTGAAACTAGAGCCAAGAAGTGCCAAAAAGCAAAACAAAGAAGAGAGTTTTTGAGAACTTTGTTGAAACCTTTCTAATGGAATCATTATCCTCTGTATATCAAGGCTTGCTCATTCGAAAAAGTTAGACTAGATTCCTTAAGCGAACCATTTTTGCAAAAGGGTCTTCAAATGTGGGTTGATGAGAAATTTTACAAGGAAACATGAGTAATATGAGTGAACAACGAGGAAGAAGAAACAATAGAAAGCGATAGAATATACGGTATCTATCAAACTATCCTTCATCCTCTAGTACAAAATATGAAAGATATCAAACAACTCGATCATATTAATTATCTAATTCGGATAATCAATCATGAGCGACTGGAATCGACTAAATGAATTATATTTATTTACCTTGAATAAAAATTACACTACTTAAGCACAATTATAGATGCAAAAGCAAAAATGATGGTTTCTTCTTGCAATAGAAATTTGTTGGCGGTCAGGATACTCCGTAATTACAGAACGGGCCGTAAACTTGGGATCGATACTCGGGCGAAACCTTAACGGTCGGATCGAGTACCAAAAAATATCGGACCGATAACGGTAAAATACGTGTAACACCACCTCCATCCGGCCCCGGCGGTCCACTCGCATCTCTAATTAGTTGTAAATTAATGAAACTTTAAGTGGTCATAACTGCGCTCGGATGTCAGTTTGACCTAATGTTTTTTTATTTACGTATTTTTTTGAGATAGTAGGACAAGCGGCTAAAGCGATTTGGAAGCGATTTCTCAAAAAACATCCATCTTGCCAATCAATTTCACTTTTACCCCAATTATTACGATTGTCCATTTTCAAATCTAAATATCTCGTATCTGATATATTTCAACGTAAAGTGCGTGGTAATGTTTAGAGAATGTCAATTTTAGTATTGGAAATTCAATTTAAAAAAATCGGTCAGGCAGGAAAATTCTTCTGGTCGGATGATAAATTCGATCGGGATCGGTCGGGCCGTAAGCTTATCGTTAAGGACGATGAAGTGGATACGGACGGACCGATAACACCTAGTCTGACAACATACCGGTGTAATTCTACTTGGAGGCGTTTTGATGGCGAATTCATTGCGGCAAGCGGCTTTGTTAGTCCGTTATTTCAATTATTTGTCCACCAAATTTGATGTCGTACTTTGAAGTGATGCGGGTGGTGCTACCATATGATGAGTGCATATTGTGAAAATAAAAATTAGGATTGATGAATTTTCGTTAATGGCTAGTATGACTATTTATAGTAGAGAGAGTATATGTGTTTAGTTAATCGTTTTTTGGAAAACTCAGAAGTTTTAATTTCTTATTTCTTATTCAATTAAAGTTCATCAATTAGTTAAGATAACAAGAAGAAAGAGCTCTCAGTAAGTTAGAGAAGTTCTACCATTTGACAAAGCAGCTCTCAGCGTTTTGCACAGGGCTTACCGAAAATCGTCTCTTTCCTTTGATTTTCCTCTTGATTATTCACGGAATCTTCATGTTTTCCTTCCACTTACGGGATTGATTGCGTGTAGATTGATAGAATTTTCCTTGTTTAATTTGGTCAAATTCTGGACGCGTTTTTGGTGAGGTTTGCGGCGGAAATTTTGGGTTTATGGTTCAAGATTTGACGAGAATCAAGATTGAAGTGTTCAATATTGTCCTTGTTCGTGCTGATTTCCGTGGGTTGTTAGGTGTTCGAATTCGAAATAATTCAAGATTGAATTATTTCAAGAAATCAGAACACAGTACTTTTGCTTGTTTGTTGCGGATATTTGAGGTTCGTATTGTAGTTATTTCGTTGTTTATTGTTCGTGATAGCAATATTCAGTAATATTCAAGAACTTCAAGATTTGTGAACTTATTATTATTTAGATTCGTGGTTGAACTTATTAATACGTTAGCATGTCTTGTCTCGTGTCATGCGGAGACAAAGGCGTTCGGTGGTAATGATGGGAATGCGTCGATGAAGGTCAAGTCCGTTAAGAAGAAGAAGAAGGTGAATACATGTCAGGTGATTGTAGGTGACAATTTGGTGCGGTCAGCGGATCCGCGGTGATAGTCCGTATTTGCGCGGATAGGCGGGTTGTTCTTGAAAGTTGTTGATGATAATACCGTGAGATGATACGAATGGGGCAGGGTAGAAACCGTACGCGTCGAGAACATGGTTGATGGTGTGGTGAAACTCAGATCTTTCGGCGATAATGGTGGCGGCCGGTGGTGTTGCTCTAGTTTTGCCTCGTCTAGTAGCATGATTATTCCGTGATTCGCGATGAGAATATGAAAGTAGCGGAAGGTGTGGTGGTGGAAAGGGCGTGGACAATCTTAACGTTGCGGTGAAGGTGCGATCCGCGGGAAATATTGCAAGTTTGGATGCCGTTAACGATCGATCAATGGCGATGGGAATTGATTGATTCAGTATCAGAATGCAATTCTTGAACTTCGAGCTAGGCAAGCGGAATTTGGTGTTGGTGTGGTGGCGGCGTGGAAACCCTAGGGTTTGGCGTGGCGAAAGCTCTAGGGTTTGATGCGGGCCGTTACGTGGGCCCGGAGTGTGATGAGGCGGGGAGGAGGTCACGGGTCGGATATGGTGAGTTTGGGCGAGCAGTAGGGTTGGGCGAGCGAATGACAAGACTGCGGGCTCGGACTTGCGGATCAAGTGCAGCCCAGCATCGGTGCTCATGGGCCAGGGGCGGGTCATGCGGAGCTGGGCGGGTCGGGCGAGGACGAGGAAGGGTTTGATGGATGCAGGCGGGGAAGGGCATTGGCGGGGCGAGATCTTTGCGCTCGCAGGCCCAATGCGGTGGCGACTATGGGCGCTTGGCCCGTCAGACCCAGTCGGTGGAGTGCGTGGCGGGTCGGTTAGTCCTGATGTGGGTCGTCGTTCACTTAATAAGGATGATCGACTTTGATATGGCTATAGATTCGGCGGGTGTTCCTAAGTCTCGTGGACAAAGAAAGCGAGCGAGAAAACTTATCTTTGGCGTGTTTGCGGGTTGAGGTTAGAGGAGAAGGCGTGAAGCTTGATTCGTTGAGCGGGAGGATGAGGATGTTAAACTTGACACTATTGATGAAGTTCCTTTGTGAAACTTGGGGACATTGTCGTCGGATCTTGTTTGGTCAGTTTCGGCGAGAGATGCACTCGACTCCGTTGTCGAAGTGGGAGTCAAGTGTAGAATCATACGCTACGGACGAGGTTGGACTATTTTTAGGTTAAATACGGGAGGAGGATATGATTAAGGTATTCCACGGCGGGCCATCGTGGTCTATGGCGAGACTTTGATGTTGAAATTGGTCGAGAAAGTGCGTTGCTTCTTGATGATATGTTCCTGAACATTCGTTTTGGGTAGAGTTGAGGATGTCCCACTATCGGTTTGGAGTGCCTGCGGACTTAGTAAAATTGCGTCGCGTATAAATGACCTCATATACGGACGATTTACTAAGGATAAACGAATGAACTATCGTGTTACGATTGAAATCGGCGTGAAGCGAGGCGATGTGGAATTTGGAGTTAGTATCTTGGGACAATCGGGTATGTTCGGAAGGTTAAATGAGAATTATCAGGACTATTGCTATCATTCCTCATGTTGGACATAACCGTTTGAAGTCTGAAGTTGTCAAAGGAGGATGAACTGCGAGCTGCTCGTCACGGAGTTTTAAAATAACACAAGTGTTGGTGTAGACAGGCAGCGGAGGTTGTGGCGATGCGAGTCGTTCTGCTCGAATCTCTCTTCATACCCTGAGTTCAAGGAATGTAGATACTAACGGGCGCTCCGAAGTCGAATCTGAGGCGTAGCTCTGGAGGTGTTAGCAAAGCTCGTTTGGACAAGTCATTCTTGTGGTCGGAAGGGTGCTAGCTTGCGGGGTGTACGTGGACAGAATGATAATAATGCCTCTAGTAGTGGTGATAGGGGCCAGGAGAAGGTAGTTACGGACGGACGAGAGGGTTCTACCATACCTACAGCAGCTCTACGAGCGGTCGGAGCGAGGATGGCGTGACGGGTATGGATATTTGTGAACAGGCTAATACGGAGAAGGAGGGATGGTAAGAAGTCACTTCTAAGAAGAATAGAAGCAGCGATCGGCTCGAGCGCGGAGGGCCGTATCCTCCTCATTTCGGATGAAGGTACTATGTTGGAATGTCAAGTCTTTGCGGGCGCTGGATAGAGCGACCGCGCGATCTCTAGTGTGTAGGATTGCTCAACAGCACTTGGTGGCAATGGTATGTTTGATTGAGACTAAGTTCACTAGAAACGAGATTCTGACTTTCGCTTATGAGTTTCACTTTGGAAATCTTGTTGAGCATTGACCGTTGATGGTGGTAGAATCTTTATTACTGCAGGATCGGCTAGAGTACCTTTGTGAGGTGATTGGAATGGACTGACATGTCCGTATCCACGCGATGCCAAGTAACTTTCGGCGTCGTTCTTTGCGGCTTTTGTATATCAGGTGTATAGTGTCACGGGAAGGAGGAAGTTATGGGATCACCTCGCTGACTAGATGCGGGTATTGTGGAGCCGTGGATGATTCTAGGTGACTTGACTCTTATTGTTCTACTCGGGACAAGGTAGAAGTCGCCATACCGGCTTATGTTACGAAAGATCTCGGTGACTTTATGATTGCGCCGCGGTCTCTCAGGCGCTCGCGCCTCGGTCTCTTTTCACTTGGGCCAGATGGTACAATTTGGTCTAAAGCGGGCGGTCTTGATGAATCGGTATTGGAGTGATTTAAGCTTGGTGCTCGGCCGTACTTGCCCGTGGGCAGGTTTGGACCACGCCACGTGATAACCTCGTGATCCGTCTTACGCGAAGGTAGCAGTCGCTTTTAAGTTCCTAAATATGTGGCTTCGCGTCCGTCTTTTGATAGCATCTTTGGACTCTTGTTGGAATCGATATGTGGATGGGGCCTCGATATGGTTTAGTTCTGAAGTTAAAGTCTTTGAAAAAGCATTCTGAGATTTGAATGCTAATGCTTTTGGGGTATTGCTCGAAAGGCTAGTGCGGCTAATTTGGAGTTAAGCGGGCTATAGATGAGCACGTGAATGATCAGTTGAATGAGGAATTGAAGGCTAAGGTTGGAGTTTTGAGAGCTAAAGCGCGTCGCTTGCTTGAATCGAGAAGCGTTTCTTACAATGAGGCTAGGTGTAGACACTTGGTGGAAGGTGATAGAAGCTCAAGTACTTTCATAGCATGATTAAGGCGAACAATGTGAGGAGTGCTATTTCTTATCTTGTCGAGGAGGATGGTGCGTGCACCGTCCGAGGAAGTGGCGGATATGCTTGTTGACCTACGAAACTGGCGCACCTCGCGGGTCGGAACCTGTGATCCTGCATCGCGATTGGGGCCAAAACTTGGTGATGATGGCCGTGATGTCTTATTGCATCGTGGTGAGCATGAGGTTAATGATCGTTGTTTGATATTGGCAGCGACAAAGCTCGAGCGGATGACTTATCGCCGGCTTTCTTGATCGCGGTGGAAGGAGGTCGGCCGTGATGTAGTTCGGGGTGTGCGTGAGTTCTTCTGCGTCGGGTGTATTGTTGAAGCGGTGAATCACGCGCCATCATTGCCTCTGCGAAGGCAGTTCAAATCAGAAGGTTAGTGACTTAGTCGATCGGTCTCGCTAATGTAGTTTACGATCATTACTAAAATTCTTGCAAACCGCGTATACTGCGTTCGTGCCCTTATTGTAAATGAGTGCGAGTGCGTTTGTACAAGGGCGGAACTTGGTAGACAAGCGTGTTCATTGCTCGGGAGCTCGTGAAGAAGTCTGATAGGACACGGACTTCACGAGTGTATGCTAATGGTTGATCTCAGTAAGGCATTTGACCACGGTTTCTTGGGGTTTTGGATTCGGTCTTGCGTGGTCTCAGTTCGGATAGATTCGTGAGATGGGTTATGGAATGTGTCACTACTCGCCATTTTCCATATCCATTGATGGTGAGTTGCGGGTTCTTGAAAGGTGAGCGTGGCTTGAGGCAAGGTGATCCTATGTCCCTGCTTTGTTAAATCCTTTGTATTGAGTACTTCTGAGGCTACTAAAGTTGAGGACTACGACTCGGGTTCAATTTTCATCTAAGTGTGGCGATGCGGATCTTACACGTCTTGCCTTGCGGATGACCTCGTGTTATTTGCTAGGGGATGATACTTGATTCTGGTACTCGTGGAGTGTCTTGAGAACTTGGAGGCGGTTTGAGCTGTCGCGAATCGCCAAATCATCTATTTACTTGGCGGTGCGTGGTGTGGCCAGAACACGATCATCAGCGAGTTGGGTTTTGGAGAGTCGTTTCCGTCGTTACTTGGGGTTCCTTTAGCTCGCTTCGGTTTGATTGGTCGTTTGCTCATCTCGCTGATGTCATTTAAGATGCATCGGAAATGGGGGCACCATTCGCTATCTTATCTTGGAAAGCTTGAGCTCATTCGATCCGTCGTTCGGGGTTGAAGGATTTTGGTTAGGGCTTTTCAACCGTACCACGGTTCTTAATAAGGTGCGTTGACTTGTCTTGATTCTTGTGGGAGGTGGCGCGTGTCGCAGGATGAGGTTTGTGTTCCATGGCGGAGGGGACTAGGTCATGGATATTAAGGTATGGAACCGTGCCTACTATCGCGGTCCGTTTTGGCTATTCCACGAGAATGCGGACTCTTAATGGGTGAAGTGGGTGAATTCTTACTACTTGAAGTCGTCGATATGGAGCTATACCGTCAGACACGAGGACTCGTTGCTATTCAAGAAGTTATGCGGTATCCGGGACAGGTTCACACAGATTTTTGGTAGTCATGAGGCGGTGATTGAGGGCTTAGAGAGGTGTTGCGTTGATGGTAGATTAGATACGGGGCTTGTCTATGATGTTCTACGTTCCAAGAGGGAACGCAAACCACAGATGTCTCAGATTTGGAAATGATACATTCCGCCTAAGTATTCTTTCACGGTATGGCTTACTTGTCGGAGGCGTTTGGCTACTAGAGATACACTCTCGTATCTCAATCTTGAGGATGTTAGTTGCGGGTTCTGCAAGCAGGTTGCGGAGACACGACCGCTTGTTCTTTGTTGCGTTCTCGAGCGGGATTTGGAGACACGTTCGGGCATGGTGGGTATCAGGCGTGAGATGTCACGGTTGAGAGCACTCTGAAGTGGATAAAGAAGGAGCACCGCGGGACGAGGATGAGATCTAAGGTTGTACTCCTTGCTTTCTGCGTTGTTGTGTTTGAGATCTGGAAGGCCAGGAATGCGTTGATATTTGACGAGACTACAGTCACTGAGGATGATGTTATTGCTAGAATTAAGCTAGCTACTTATCGTGTTATTTACAGATTATTTCCTGCGTATGCATACGCGTTGAGTGTACGCCACTTGAGTTTTATTATTTGTTGCTATGTTCCACGTTGAGGCTTGAGACCCCTCAATGAACGATGTTATGATCTGATTTTTGCAATATATTATTTATTTACCCAAAAAAAAAAAAAAAAAACAAGAAAATGAATGGTCTTGTACATATTCCATGCATGCCAAAAGTAAATAAGCAGGGATATTTGTTGCGCGTCCCGATCCTCGTGGGCCTCTTGTATCTTTTTCTTTTACAACATGTGTTTTCCTTTTGTTTTCATCCTAAAGCCTTTTTAATGATTAAGGTGACACGCGTCCCGATCCTCGTTCCTAATCGAGATTAAGCTCTTACTAGGGTTTCATATACTCTCTGCTCTCGGTTCATTTGTTGAGACCAGACATGGTGTCGAGTAAATTATACTCATTTTAATATTTATATACTTTCATTTCTTGTCTTAATTCATATTTTGCAATTTCATAGAATTTTTGTCTGCTAGTCCCTTAAAACTTATATAGTTTCAATTTTGGGGTTTTGTTGGTCTACCATAATGAAATAGCTGGAATTACTTTTGTCTCATTTCCTTTAGTAGAAGCGATGAGAATCTAGAGACACTAAGTTTAGATCTTTTCTTTTGCCTTAGATAATTTGTTTATTGAGACTCGTAATTATGTGTTTATTTAATCTTTTCTTTTAGCATTGATGAATGAATAGTGTATGGTACAAGAATTAGCTTAAAGTTTTATAGATAGCTCTCATGATTTATTTCACATCATTAAAGTCTGATTTAGTTAGATTTCGTCATGTTAGGCTCGGTTTATTTTCTTAAATATAAATGAATTGTGTCTTGATTTCTCAAAATTGGTCACCTTTTGAGTTGCTCAATTTACTTGATTTTAATCTCAACAACAACGTACGGGTGGAGGCGGATTGAGCTCCGCCCGTCCATCTCCGATCCATTATAGCCTAGTATTTAGAGTGTACTTTAATTGTGTATTTAGGCGTGGCGTCGCGTGGATCCACGTGGCATTTAGTCCGTGGAGGGCAAATATATCAACTTTGTTAACGAAAGGACATATTTGAACTCAAATTTCAACGAGCAAATATGCCCTTTTTCAAAAGTTGAATAGCAAATATAACCTTTTTCCTTTTATATATCATTAATGTAATTTAACATGTGATCATCTTACTTACCATTTATTTTAAGAAAATTGATTGTGTAAATGAACTTAAACTCATTTCATTAATCCTCGGCCTTTTTTTACTTACTGGTGTATAGCACTTTTATTTTTAGTATGTGAGTATTAGAGTCATTTTTCTATTTAAATTATAAATTATTATTTTTCAATTACAAAATTAAAGTGAGATTATTTGTGAAATTTTATCCAAAAAAACTAATGCTCCACCAAGGCCTTTATCTGAAAAAGCCCATGATTTTTACTCTACAAGTGCAATACCAAGTCTTCAATTTTTGCCCTTCAAATGGGCTGTTATTTAATTTAATGAATCATTTTGACTAACATGTCCTCCAGTGTCTTTCTTTCTTTGCTCTTTGGCGTCCGCACGCACCAATCATCTATTCCAACTCCTTGTTCCTCTTCATCAAGTTAAGTTTGTCTGATTAGGTAAAATTTACAAGATTATATAATAGGAAGTCTTGCCTGAAGAAGTCGGAGAAACTTAATCTACAGGAGGCTCAACAATGGCGTGGAGGCAATTTCTCTTTTGCAACAGCAAATTACTTACAAACTCATTGCCATCTGGATTCACTAGCTTTTCCTCCAAATCCAATCCTTACTTAGGTATATTCAATTTCATAAAGTTTTAATTTTTTGTACTTTTTGGAATGATAAAAAAAGATGGTGTGTGGGTGCAGCGAAGGTAGGGATACCAGAGTTTTTGAATGGAGTAGGGAAGGGAGTAGAGACGCACGTTGAAAAGCTTGAATCAGAGATTGGAGATTTCTCGAAGCTTCTTGTTACTCGCACTCTTAAGCTCAAGCAACTTGGCATCCCTTGTAAACATGTCAGTATTTATCCCTTCCCTTTTCATTTTTCAGTAAAATAAAACAAAGTGACTGCATATTCTTCTGAAATTCTCAATATTTGATATAGCCGGTTTCCTCTATCAGGATGATGAAACACATTTTCGATGGTTAATTGTATGTTGTCAAGTTGGACAGTTGTAAGAAAATCTCAATAGATGTGATGATGAGTAATTAAGGCTTTGAAAGAGTTAATACTTGGAGCATTTTAAATTTCAATTCGCGTTTGGTATTTGATATTTGAAGTTGTATGCTTGTTAAAGTTTGTAAATTGTTAAGCTAATGGAGTGTTATGTGCCAAATAGTAAATAATAGTTCAGGGTTTTAAGTGTAATAAAAAGAACTTGTAAACGGTGTCTTGTGGATAAGTGAGCTGATTCAGACGTATGCAACGTCGTTTAGGGGCATCGTTAGTTGAGGTCGTTATCTTGTTAGAACAATTAGCTGGGAATTGGGGAAATCATATTTAAAATAGCAAATTACAAGTGTACATATTCATTCTTTTGGCTTTGATGATAAATGAAATCTCTTTTTCTCTTTCTATCTCTAATTCCATCTCTATCACGTTCATAGTTGATTTTTGTTCAGGAATCTTTCTCTAATTGTGTTCCTTAGAAAATCCAGTGTTACAGTTTATCTGCTCTGTGCACTCAGCTATGAGATAGAATTGCATCTTCTTGGGCAACTGATGCTAAGTTGCAGAAGATACTTACTGATATAAGGCAAATCCTGATGCTAGACCCCCAAATAATCTAAAAGGAGATGTATTGAGCAGGAAAGGCAGAGTTGTGGTGGGTAGTGACCCTGATCTAAGAAGGGATCTTCTAGTTCTTCATTATGACAGTTCTTTGGGTGGCCATTCTTAGATTCATGCCACTCATAAAAGGTTGAAGCAATATTTTTATTGGAAGGGGTTGAAGCAGGATGTTTATGCTCACATTCAAGCTTGTGACACTTGCCAGATGTGTAAACCTGAAAATGTTGCCTCACCAGGTTTACTGCAGCCTTGGCCTATCCCCGAAAGGGTTTGGCAACTGTAGTGTTTGTAGTGGTTGATAGGCTAAGCAAATATGCTCATTTTCTGAGCTTGAAGCATTCTTATACTGCTCTCGATGTAGCTCAAGTGTTCATTGATGGTATTTGTAGGCTCCATGGCATGCCCCAGTCCATAGTCTCCGATAGGGACACTATCTTTATGAACAAATTTTGGCAGGAGTTCTTTAAGTTGCAGCTGGTGCAGTTACACAGAACCACTGCTTACCACCCTCAGTATGATGGGCAAACAGAGGTGGTAAATAGGTGTTTGGAGTGTTATTTGCGATGCATGGTTGCTGACGGGCCTAAGGAGTGGTGCAAATGGTTGCCTCTTGCTGAATGGTGGCATAACACCACCTTTCACTCATCAGCAAAGGTGTCCTCTTATGAGATTCTCTATGGGCAATATCCTCCACCTTTGGTCCCTTATATGCCATTTGCGTCTCAATTAGATGCCCATCCTCCACCTTTGGTCCCTTATATACCCTTTGAGTCTCAATTAGATGCAGTGGACAGAAGTTTGCAGGCTCGAGAGTCGACTAATAGAGCTCTTAAATTCCATTTAGCTCAGGCTCAGCAGAGGATGAGGGTCCACGCTAACAAGAAGAGATCAGAATGAGTTTTGGCGGTGGGTGATTGGGTTTATGTTAAACTCCAACCTTAGGCAGCTTTCCTTAAGTCTCGCTCAAATCAAAGGTTATCTCCTCGATATTTTGGGGCTTTCCAATTGTTACAAAGGTTGGGTCTTTGTTGCGTATAAGTTGGACTTACTGCTTTGGTACTTGAGTTCATTCCATTCCATGTTTCCCAACTGAAGAAGCATATCAGTTCTGCTCCTGTGTCATCTATCATCCCTGCACAAGTCACTGATCATGGTGTGATTCTCTTAGCTCCTGAGGCTGTTTCGTGAGCGCATGTTGGCTCCTCGTTCAGGGAGGCCTGGTGAAATGGTTCGATGCTCCAGAAGAGGATAATTCTTGGGTGGATCTCGACCAGCTGAAGAAACAATTTCCCAGTTTCGATCCTTGAGGACAAGGATATTCTCTTAGGGGTGGGTATTTGTTATGTGCCAAATAGTAAATAATTTCAGGAGTTAAAGTGTAATAAAAGAAACTTGTAAACGGTGTCGTGTGGATAAATGAGCTGATGGAGTCGTATGCGACGTCGTTTAGGGGCATAGTTAGATGAGGTCGTTATCTTGTTAGAACAATTAGCTGGGAATGGGGAAATTAGATTTAAATAGCAAATTACAAGTGTACAGATTCATTCTTTTGGCTTTGATGATAAATGAAATCTCTCTTTCTCTTTCTAGCTCGAATTTCATCTCTATCGTGCTCATAGTTGATTTTTGTTCAGGAATCTTTCTCTAATTGGGTTCCTTAGAAATCTTCAGTTCGATTTAGCCGCACCGATTCAAGGTGCATCATGGAGATTGTTTAATTTTGAGATGATAATTGTCTTTTTTCTGAAGTTAAAGACCGTTCTTACGGATCTGCATTAGTCCTCTTTTAGGTGCAAAGCCTCTTGATATATGGCTATTGGTCGATAATAGGGTTTGCTACAATAATTGATCCTCGGAGAGATCTCTTGATTCCACGTGGCGGTATAATTGATTAATTGCCATCTCTGTGACCACCGACATAATGCGCATTCGGTGTAGCCTTCCAGTCCTTGACATTATGAGGAGGTTAAATGGCCGAGAGCAATATCCGAGACAACTAAAAATAGTCACCATACTAGAATTCATAACTTCCAAATGAGTAGATGATGTTGATGGGCGAAATAGAAATTATATTTGCCAAGTGTTGATCTGAGAACTTGAATAGAGCTCTATAGGGACTACCTTTTATTCTAAGCATGGAACCGACCCTCAAATGATGTTTGGCTTGATGATAAGGTAATGAGGATTACAATCACCTTTGGATGCTGAAGTAAACCTAGGAGCTCCTGTCTAGATGTGACTTTAGGACACCACTCTATTAGGGATGAGATGACTTATGAGGGACTGTTAGGTAGATAATCATGGATAGATTAGATAATTTTATTCCGTATTAACAGAAAGAGATTAAGAGGGATGTTATAGCTTGGAACAAAATCTTTATATTTTACCTTCTCATGCAAAATAATTAAAAATTGAAACCAAGAAATTTTATGACTTAAAAGTTGAGAAAGAATTAAGGATTATCGGTGGGTCTAAAGTTTCCCTTTGATAGTGTCAATAGAACTACATTGATTTGCTTGCCCGAATAAAGAGATAGTGCTGAAGTCTTTTTCATCAAGAATATAATGGGTACTTTTAAGTGTTCATCAAAGATGTTCTTTGATTAGATTAGTTGGTTAAGAGATCACGTTCAAGATTGAACTTTTGAGACTAGGCGTGCTTTTAACAAAGTAGTTCTAGACAAGATTACCAAGTATGATCAATTAAAGGATCCAGTTTTGTTTTCTGATATGCATTTTTAAGCACGTCGATTTTGCTTCGTAAGTTTTTGCATCCTAATTTTAATCGACATTAGTCATTCGTATGCTTTGAAAGCTATGATCCGATTTACTGATTACTGAGCTCTTCAGTGAATAATGTCTCCATGGAGTTATTTGGTCCCTATTCAAGTTACTGTATTGAGATGATTACGTAGTCTGTTGTGTTAGTTTAGTACATTTGGAAGTTTATCCTCCAAACTGCAAAGCTAATCTATGAGATCTCACACAATTATCATTATGCACAGAATGCTTGCTTTCTGCACCTTAGAGGTTCACAGGGTGGTCTTGGATTAAGGATTCTAGCAAATTCAGCTGAAACGGGTTGCTAAATTTTACCAAGTGTTAGGAAAATAGGTGGAATTATCTTTGTAAGATAGTGTGGGAAAGAGAAGCACAGGTTAGTTCTATTTACTTTACAATCTTTGGGTATTCAAAAATCTACTCCCAGTCGATGTTAAAAGCATGTCTATAATCGTAGATTTGGTCTAATTATCACACATGAATATGAAGGTTGAAAAGTAAATCATAGCTTGGAGTGAATGTTTAAGTTGGCTCACTTGCAGTGTTGTCTTTTTAACGTATAGCATTGTTGGCTATGCGATTAAGCCACCACGAGGACTACAGATTGATAATACCAAAGATTTTTAAACACGCAATATTGTCGAGATCAAAACCCGATAAAGCGCAGCATAAAGTGGAAATTTTGCTGATTGGATCAAGTCTACTGTTTCCTGGTTGGCCGAACTCAACGCTTTCTAGTCTTTAGTAAAGTAATATTTTCTATTGGGATTGCTGTGAACAGTTCCTAGTTCTTTGCCAAAGTGATAACCCTAGAAAATGAGAGGACTAGTGCTTAGAATTAGTTTCTATGGATAGTTCTGAAATCAGGAGAATAGCACAACATAGTTGTATGCTCTTTATTTTGCGATAAGTAGCACGCCATAGTAGACGTTGTGGTTTGAATTACAGCCATCAATTATTTTTGCTGTCTTTTTGCATCCATTGTTGACACTTAACTTTTCTTTATTTGCGAGAAGCTGATATTGAAGTACACCCACAAATATAGGCTGGGACTTTGGAGGCCCAGGGCTGAGCCTGTGAAAGCATAATTAACTCATTTTGTTGGTGGTCCTTTTCATGAAGAAAAACTCTGTTATGATGCTCATGCTTTGTACTTCTTATCCTTGAATATTCCCCCGGCAAAGAAAAGGGACAGTCATTCGACTTAGCAGAAAGTTATATGATGCTCATGCTTTCTGACTTTCTGTTAGGAACTGTGTTTGAAGTAAAGTGTGAATTAGGGATTTGCATTACATCATTAACGAATGCCTTCTTTATTTTCAATTCTATCGAGAATGTCAATTGATTAGTTATGTAAAGCTCGATATGTAAAAGGTAGCTTTAGAATAAAAGTAGATAATATAACATTGGGATATAACAGGAAAATATGGACTATGCCTTTGTTTCTAAAAATATTGCAAAAATTAAAACTTCTCTTCAATGACGTTTGGTTGAACAAAAATTTCTGAAAAATCTCTTCACCTGCTTTTGAAACAGACGCCACGATCTCTTTTTTCTTTAGGAAATCTTGTAATATGATGTTAAAAGTCTGATGTCTGACCTCAGTCAAATTAGTCGCATAGAGGAAAGGAGCTATACTTGCGAAGAGTTAATATGACCAAAGCGGTAACAACGTAGATGTAGCAACTCTATTCCACAAGTGAAGCTCTACAATGGCCCCTTTTCTAAATTTCTTGTTTCCTAGAGTACAACACCAAAATCATGCCTGGCTCCCCCTAGGGCATGTAATCAGAGTACATTTTCCTAGCTACTTAAAAGCACCTACAAATATCAGGAGCTCTTTACAAAATCCATAGTAGTTGTTACATTTACTGCAATAAGCAGCCACTATTTGCCAAAAGATTCAAGATGATTTTGCTTGTTTAAGGCAGTTCCTCTGTGATTCCAAATCCACAAACTCTGATCTGCAATGGTGCAAGAAGAAAATAGTTATTAAATGATCACTTTCTAGTACTGATATCATTGTTTTCTCTCAACTCATCTGACTTGACATCTTTTTTTTTGCATTACCCTTTTTTTGGGTCGGAGAATATCCGAGGATAAGAAAGCACACTCATTAGTTTACATGTTAAATCTACAAGCAAGACTTTTGTATAGGCACTTTACACTGAAACAGACTAAGCTAACATTCTTGACCTGCAGTAAAGCAGTTGGTTGTTGCATGGTAAAGTTCCTGTGTCTATAAGGAGGAAAACAATTCTCATGTAGAAAGATAATGTCATGGTCCAGTAATTGTTTAAGTGCCTAATAAATCATGCTTCTTTTCAGCCATTTGTGCATGCTCGTCTCTATTTCGAGGAAGAAGCACACTACCAACATATTTGTACAGAAAAACGGAAGAGGAAAAGTTAAAATATGAGATTTGAATAGTTAAGGGGATGGAAATCTCCAGTTACTCCCTCTAAAATTGCCCCTGGCTGATTATTGAGCGGACAAGAGTATCTAAAGTGAATGCTGACTTTGGTAAGCAGATAAAAGGGTAGAATGAGAACTGTTTGAGATGCCACAAGATAGACCAGTCGAGCAGAAAAGTTAAAAAGAAATTGTAAGTGAACCTACCATTGAATTTAAAGGCGACATACAATGTCATACATGAGTGTCCAAAACACTTGTAAATTTAAAAAACACATAATCATGATAACAAAAAGTATACGATGTACAATTGTACTGCAACAATATTTTGATTCTCCCCCATCAATGTTGAGCTAAGTTCATAGTAACTCCTCAGATACACTATCATTTTTTACCCCATATTGATAGCAAATGTGCTTAGAATTTCATTCTTCCGTGTTTTGATATTTTCTTCCACTGTTTCCATCAAGGAGTGAATATTAGCAGATGAAGTTTAACAAGTTTTTAACAGATAATGATCACTCTCAAGGAAGTTAAGCTCCAAATCATGCAATTTTTTTATTTTCTAATTCATTTGTACATGTATCAGCCAAGCCAAACCCGTTCAAGTTGCTCTATGCATTTGCAATGCAGAGACATAATTGGCGGAGAGCAGAGAGCTACATTTACTTGTATTCGGCACAATTAAGAATCCATGGTGCAATGAGAGATCCCCAACGGCGATCATTTATTCTGCAGGAGAGGCTGAATGGACTTTCTGCTGCTATCAATGCTCTATAGCTGGTTCATCCTGCATATGCTTGGATTGATGCTCCACTTGAGGAAACTTGTTCTAATATGTATCCAAATAAAAAGCCTAGGATTACCATGGAAGAACAGTGTAAATTATACTTCGAGATTTATTTGATTCCTTAGAATTCATTTTCTTTTTCAAACTTTCACTACATTCTTTTGTTTGGTTATGTCACGTCTGTTGTCTCCTTTTCCATCTCCTGGTAATGGCGCTCAGTCTCAAAGGCAAAGGTCATATTTAGATGTCGAAAAACTTGAGAATGAGTTCATTCTAACGTCAGCCGAGTATTTGCTATCATTGGCAAATGTCATATGGACTTTTGCTAGTAAGTTTGATGCTAAGTTAGCATGCCTTCCCTTGTCCTAAGTTCTAAATTTGTTGTTTATGTGGTTGCCTCAATGTTTTCAAATTTGAAGCTTTGGTTTTGAGATACTCTTGGTTTGAATCTTGGTAATTTCATTCATTGGCCTATTATGTCATTTTGGGAAAACATATATCGTACTGCAAAACTTTCCTTAGAGTTGTGCTTCTAAACAAGGAAGATTGTGTCGCTAGTCAGTATATATGAAATGAAAGGTCTCAACTCAATGAGATTCAAAATTAATTTTCCTTTTATTGCACTTTCCTTTAACAAAAACTTTTCTTCTTTTAGGAATTGACACACCCCCAGCTGATGTGATTGACCTTTTGGTTGAATCAAACTTGTATGATATGGCTTTTACAGTAGTTCTTAAATTTTGGAAAGGGTCAGCTTTGAAGAGGTATGTCGTTTTGGGGTAGCTTCAAGAGAAGTTAGTTACCTTCCGTGATTCCTAGGTTCCTTGACTTGCAACACTTGTTTTGTCTCTCAGGGAACTTGAAAGAGTTTTTGCAGCTATGTTATTGAAATGCTGCCCAAAAAAAGCCCCGTCAGTTGGGTAAGATATTCTTGATTCTGCTTTCCTATATGCATCATTTCTCAATCCCCTCGGTGCCAGCTGTTTTTTCTTAACACGTGTCTGATACCTATTTCCTCAGGAATGGTCAGAGGATGCAGAGTCTTCTTTTGACTTCATCACAGGATGAGATTGTGGTCCATGAATCGCCTAATGTTGGTCCACCTGGACAGGAATCTAAAGGCAGTAGCCATTGGGAGATACTTGAGCTCTATCTTGTCCGTTTATTCCTTCTTTTATATCTAATTTTATCTGTTTAAAGCAAATACACTTTTCTTTCAGTTTTGATGTCCATAATGTCTTTGCAGGAAAATACAGAAAGTTTCATGCTAAATTGCCTGTTGTTGTTGCTGATACTCTTCTTGCTACTGATTCTCAAATTGAGTTGCCACTTTGGTTGGTTCAAATGTTCAAGGTAAGTACAAAATCATTTAATAAATGAGGGCCTAAGCCCAAATATTCAAGGTTATATATCGGTGTCATGGAAAAGAATTACTTATCAAGATTAAAAAATATATATATTTCAGACAAGAATTGCTCTTATCATCTTGTCTCTGCATATAGTGTGATATTCTTATTCTAGTGTTTTCTTGTTGATGTCTAAAGTAAACCTATCATCTGGATGATGTAAAATTATTGACCCCTGTACAAAAGAATTTGGTTTTTCTCTGTGGTAAATTCAAGGGATTAGAAGTTTGGCAGCTGGTCTAGTAGAAGTCCGCGAAGAGATTAGAAAGGTTGAAGAAGTAAAACTTGTCAAAAAAGGTTTTTTTTGTTGTTTGGGGCGCGGGGAAATTGGCTCTGGTTAAGGCAACACTCTTGATTGTTTGTGCTTACTTTATGACTGTATTTATAATTCTTCCATCATTGCTATTATTTATTACCCTCTCTGTTTCAAATGATTATGCAGTTTTGACTTGGCACAAAGTTTAAGATAGTAGAGAAGACTTTTCAATCTTGTGGTCTTAAATTAAAGATGTGTTGAATGTACAAAAATGACCTTTAATCTTGTGGGCTTAAACATGCCATGTGGAAAGTTGGAATGAAAGAATTACCAAAAAAGGAAAGAGACATTCTTTTTTAAACGGACTAAAAAGGAAAGTAAGACAATCTTTTTGAATTGGAGGGAGTATTTAGCTAGAGAAATTAATGCGGGATTTCTTTGGGATGGATGGAGGAAAAAACCCCGGGTTAGTTTGGAAAGATCACAGCTCTAGTCAAACTAGACAGTTGGTTGCACAAAGGTTTGTACCTTTAATTGAGCTTTTTCAAAAGGAGGTGTTGGGATTTGCATGTGAGAAAAACTCATTGAGGAAGGTGATTAGTGTAAAATATGGATGCTTTCGTGGATGGTTCTCAAAAGTTACATATATGTATGGGATGAGTTTGTAAAACGGGATCATATTAGCAATTCAGTTCAGAAGATTAAGTTGAATTGCTTTAGACTCTTTTGCTTTTGGTTCAGAAGATGAGTTTGTAAAACGGGATCATATTAGCAATTCAGTTCAGAAGATTAAGTTGAATTGCTTTAGACTCTTTTGCTTTTGGTCCGATCAGAGATATATAGAAGATATTGCTTCAATGGTAGACACCCTTGTTTTTTGTTAGGTTTCTGAAGCAGTTTTTCTTCTTTTCACTTGTATATAATTTCAGCACAACCTCAGGTGCGGTTTATATAAATATATACAATATCTTAGCTTCTCAAAAATACAAAAAAAAAACAAAAACAAAAAAAGCGGGAGCATAAACAATATTAACTCCTCCAGTTTCATTGGCTTCTCAATAAGGAACATTAAAACTTGTATGGTTTCGATTTTTGATGTGGGGAGACCACCTTTAAGATGACTTTTCACATCTGTTCTATTTTCATAAAAAAAATGTAACGGCGAATGAAGTACTTAAAAGGGACGGATCAAATTTCTTTGAATGTGTCATTCTATAAACACCTTTTTTTGATGAAGTGATAGCATTAATGGCATCAAGAAGATGCAAAGTTACAGCAGGTAGAATAAGCAAAAAGATTGTTAGCTCCAATATAAAAACTATACTAAGGTTAAGGAGCTAACAAAGTCTTTATCAAAAGAAAATACACCCTTCATAAAAAAAAAGAGCTAACAAAGTCCAAAATATTGTGAGGGGATTATGATGTGGGTGTTAAGATGACACAAATAAATGTATATTGCAACTTATATAAGTTCATATTTCGATAATTTAAATTAAAGCTAGTATAATTAAATTCTGTGTGAACGCTTAATATTATAAGTTATCTCGTATATAACAAAGTGTTGTAGTACTTTATGCGAATATGTGTATGACAAACTCAAAATCAAACAAAATACCCAATCAACATATACTTTTGAGCTATAGGTTGACCAAATACGATATGGACCCCACCCATACCCATGTCCGATCGACACAGGTACATCAAGGAATTATTAACAGCACGATTTGGGAATTGGCTATGTAATTTTGATGTAATATGTGTTGCTTATCTTCTAGATTCTTCAATGTAAAGTCAAGGTGTGATATTTATTTGTCGATTCTCTTTTGACACAGGGTGTGCCAGCAAAAAGTGGTGGGGGGATGGCGGGAAGTGAGTCAAACCCTGCTTCTTTGCTTCGGCTATATACTGACTATGGTCGTTATACTGAAGCGACTAATCTGCTGCTGGAGTACATTGAATCCTTCGCATCACTGGTAAGTTCTCATCCTTATTCCTAAGCATTTGACTGTGAACGGCTGTTGTAAGGGTTTTTATTATTTGTCTTATAGGAATTTTGTCTGCTGCTTCAGTCTTGTGATTTGCTTAGGTTCGATATAAAACTTTATCACTAGTGGACATTTGCTGTACTTTGTGATGACGCTGAAAAACATTGTACTAGTATCATCTCTCCGAGAGGACTTCTTTGTCCTATTGGTTTCTGTTATTGAACAGTAGTAGAAGCCAGAGGATAAGATAGGGTTCCCATCTTAGGGCTTTATTCAAACACCCGTTCTGTATGATGGCTATCCACATTCTTGTGTACATAATTTTCAAATTATCAAATGCAGTTAATGGATAATTTTAGCTGAAGTTTTAACATGTAGAGATCTGTAGATCTCATTAATGTTGATACTTTTTTGAGTAAATGACAACGTCCAAAGTTTTATCTATAAGTACAACAAGAATAGAACACGTGTGTCGGGGAAATGGTTCATATTGTTGGTTTCTTGGAGATCCTGGATTACTTCATAGATCAAATAGAATGCAGATAATGTGAGAAATTAAGTACTTAATAAGCAGTTATATGATGGTCGACATTGACTAGACATCATAAGGGTGTTAGGGGGACATTAACTGTCAACATTGAATCTTATTATCCAGCTAATATCTTGTACTTGTGGCCTTTTCAACGACTTTATTGTGGTACTCTTTTATGCTTTATATCATTTTATTATTTGTGCTGCTATCATGCTTCGTTACTACAGGTCTTTAGCAGGTACTCAAAGTTTTCAAAGTAGTCTAGTCTTCTGGTGCCCATTTTTGTTTTTTTGTTTTATTTCTGGACAGCTCTGCCTTTTGATCAGATATAATACTCCCTCCGTCGCAAATTATCTTGTCGTGACTTCTAAAAATAGTTGTCTCAAATTATTTGTCATTTTAGAAGCTCAAGACAAAATTATTTATTTATTTTCATTTTATCCTTCAGTAATTGTTCTTGAAGATCACAAACACCTCAATAGAGTAAATATTTAATATAGAGAGATTATATTTTAAGATATAAATGAGGGTAAAATAGTACTAAAAAGAAAAACCCTCCTAATTAATGTTTTCTTAAGGGTGGTGTGTAAAAGAGAAAGGCGACAAATAATTTGAGACGGAGGGAGTATATCTTAAGACGCTTTATTTCACCTTCATACACCAACAGCACTTCACAACATTGATTCTTTGTCGACTAGTTTTAATGATGCATTATTTATTGATTTCAAGATCAACCAATTCTATTCTTGGCTATGTGCATATTTCTTAACAGCACCATCTGTTGTCATTACCTGCAGAGACCAGCAGATATTATTTGTCGTAAAAGGCCATTTGCAGTTTGGTTTCCCTATTCTTTGATTGAGCGTCTATGGTGTCAACTTCATCAATCCATCAAACTAGGCCACATGGTTGATCAAAGTGAAAATCTGAAAAAGTTGTTACAGGGCGCTGTCATGAACCATCTACATCAAGTATGCTTTACTCTTAAAACTAGCTTTCTGAGATTGAATCTCCTCACTGCTTCGACTTACTCCATTTTGTTTCTTATCCTCAGCTTAAAGTGGATTCAGATGATGTGATCTCTTCTGTTTCCTAGTCATTGCTGCCAGTTCACCGATCTGTTAGCTTGCGTAGACTATGCTGGATGAAGGGTTATTCCAAAATCTGCAGGACACAATTTTTTAAGAAATCACAGGCAGTAGTTTGTTTTCCAAGTACTACTGAGTACCTCTCCTGACTCTCCTCCATCTGCAGAAGGGATGTACTTGTCCAAATTGGAGCTTTTGTATTCCTACCCTTACCCAAAACATGGGATAATATGAAAAGATTGAGTCTAACATATAAAGCAGTGTGTAAATTCCAAGTTTCCTTTTTTTTTTTTCCTAAAAGAATTTCAAAATTTACATTCTTAAAAAAATAAAAAATAGAAAACAAAAAGGAGTTAGCGGACTACGGAAACCATTTAATTCACGAAAAAAGAAAAAACGCATTCCTACAACATTACACAGTAGTAGGAGCATTTCTCCACCGGAGGCGCGTCTCAAGATAGTGATACTCGCCGGAAAACTTCATCTTTTCCGGTCACCGGTAATTTTTCTTGGATACCCTTTTACTCTTTTCTTGTGATTATGGCTTCACTTTGACTACTATTAAAGCTTATTTCCATGGATCAGTTTTTTGTTCTCTTCCTTGTTACTTATTTTGGGTTTCTGCTTGTTTGCATGTGTTCCTTTTTTCCCGGTTAAATTAAAGCTATTAATTAAGAGAAACCGTTTAACTTTGCTTAAAGCATATTTTTTAGGTGGGTTTTGGTATAGATATTTTTTTTTAGAGTTGCATATACTATCCTAAATTGCTAGCCCCGATCCATTGCTAGCCCTAGTTATTTAGAGTGTACTTTAATTGTGTATTTAGACGTGACGTCCACGTGGATCCACATGGCATTTTTCGTCCATGGAGGGCAAATATATCAACTTTGTTAACGAAAAGGACATATTTGAACTCAAATTTTAACGGAAGGCAAATATGCCCCTTTTTCAAAAGTTGAATAGCAAATATAACCTTTTTCCCTTTTATATATCATTAATGTAATTTAACATGTGATCATCTTACTTACCATTTATTTTAAGAAAATTGATTGTGTAAATGAACTTAAACTCATTTCATTAATCCCCTCGACCTTTTTTTTTTTACACTGCTGGTGTATAGCACTTTTATTTTTTAGTATGTGAGTATTAGAGTCATTTTTTCTATTTAAATTATAAATTATTATTTTTCAATTACAAAATTAAAGTGAGATTATTTGTGAACATTATGGAACTATCTGATTGGTGATAATAAATCCTAATTGCCTAATTAATTCATTATACGCGCCGTTAGTAGGTTATATTTTTATAGAGATCTTATCTAATCAGCTGTAAACTAGCAAATGTAAAACAAATTGGTTCTATCCTAGTTTCTATGCAGATGGAATTCTAATCATTTTTAATATAATTGTTTTGTCGATACCTTATTCATTTACTGCTGCAATGGCTTATTTTAACATGTTCATTAAAATATACCTTCTTATTTATTAAACCAGTTTCAGTATTTAATACTTATTAGTTACTTTGGATGTGCAGAGTCAAATTGGCTTCAGTGCTTACTAAAAACTCTTATGAATACCAACATTTTCCCTATATGCCTTAATAAGGACTTAGAACAATTTAGACATGCTTTTAGCAAAGAATCAATAATATGAATACTCCTTAACTTCTAAGAGTAGAATAACTGATGGAATAACATCACAGTTATCTTCATACGCAGAACATGCCAAAAGAAAGAAGGAGTTGTCTTAACATACCTTTTAGTCGTACTAGCCAACTCAATATCAGAATACGCCCCGTCTTAGAACTTCAACCTATTATAATGGTAATATGACTGTCAATTTCTAGGATTACTAGTATACTTTATATCATATGACAACTTCCTATTCCACAAAAATTCGGGCAGCACTTCCCCCGTTTATACGCATATCCACAGTTAACCAACAAGCTCAACAAACCAATAACAAGTCATAACTTATATCCCATCATTATAACTTAACAAAACAACCTTAAGACGAGACAACCACGTCCAATAAGTCCATGTAAATTTCGACCAACAACAACATAATTCCATACTTTCTTTCTTAACTTCTTAAGATACACTTCATGTTCCAACATTCTTATGTAAACCATTACTTCCTTTAAATATCAAGACTCCTCTATTTTAACATGCAATTTGTGATAATTTTAACAATAACGACAATCAACCCCAAGGTGTCCAAATCAGTCCATAATCGGCAATAGCGCCCAAACCTTCACATGCATTGTCTAAATTCCAAGTTTCTTCTTAACACAAGTCCATTACTTAAACTACAACAACATGCAACTTTAATTATTTAATAGGAAGAAGAATTTTATACCTCAACGAAGTCAAAACAGTCCCAACGTCGAACTCACTGTTTTATCGATTTCTCTTGCTCAATTCTTCATTTCTTCAACTCCAATTCAACATGCATGAGTCTCACCATGTAACCCATCATTTATACACGTTTTTCTTCCCTAATTTCTCTCCAAAAATTGAAGAAAACCTGCCCTAATTTCGGTCCAGTGAGGACCGAACTGCTCACTGTTTTGTCAGCTGAACTGGTAACGTCCATAATTTTCTACTCAGATGTCCTATAGACGAGCGGTTTATTTCGTTGGAAACTATACTCGGCGAAATTCATCTTAGGCTTTTGAATCACCTAAAAACTCCTAATATGCGAGGAGATAAATCCCTCCAAAGTTGACTAAAAATCTGCCAGCAACCAGTGATTTTCTGCCCATTTTTCTCCTCCATTTTCACACCTCTTTCAACTCCAAATTAACATGCATGTATTCTACCATGTTAGACCATCAGTTGTACATGTTTTTCTTCCCAAAATTCTTGTTAAAATTTGACAAATCTCAGACCTATTTTCGGCCAGCAAACCCGTGACCCACTGGTTGGGTTTCAAAGATTTTGCTTTCAAATTGTGGAATGATTAATCATCGAATGGAGGTTGCTTGAATCTTGAATTGATTAGAGGAATGGTGTGATTTTAGAATTGAGAGGGGGAGGGAGTGTTCTTGCTCCTAGTTTCTAAGTGAAGAAGATAAGTGTGCAATGCTTAGGGTAATATTAGAATCCAATTTTCAGATTTACAAATATGCACTTTAGTCCCCCTAAATGTTACACTTTGCCCCTCTAATTGTTAACTTAACTAAATTAATCCCCAAGTAATAAATCGTAGTCCCACTTCTTTTAATCTTGATTCCCGTCCCCTTTAGTTCCCGGAAATTCCATAAGGTCTCGCATTCCTCACGTCGTAATTCTTATAATATGTAATAATCCTTAATGGAAATATATATAACTTATCATATTAAATTCTCATTGACGTGCTCGTAGCTTATGTAAATGTATCTCATATCCATTATCCGGATCTTAATCTTAATGACGTCCTTAACCCTTGTCTTAACCTACGAGGTGTAACAGAGATTTTTTGAATTAATTTCTCATACACAGTTGTTTTGTTTCTTAATTCGAATTGTATTTTGTAAATCATCTTTCAAGAGATCCCAGAATGTAAGGTAGAAAGACATGGAAAAACCATAAGGCCCTAGTGCCTTCTCCATATCACACAATTTGATACATTCCACTATCTCTGCCTCACAAATTGTCTCTGCAACCATTCTTGCTCCTCAATAGATATCCTACTGCCTTCATGTAACTGTAATTCATGCCTCTGCACCTCAGTTTCCTTGTATAAGTTCTTTTAGAAGTTTTGAATTGCTCCTTTAATAGTAACAGGATCTGTGACAGTGTTCCCTTCCACATTCAAACTGTCTATGGAGTTCACCCTTTTGTGTGTTGTGGCTATCCTATGGAAATATTTTGCATTTTTGCCTCCTTGTTTCAACCAAGACCTTTGCCTCCAAGATATCTCCTCATTTCTGGACACTTCTTCAAATTCCATAGCCAAGTGAGTCTTCTGAATAAGTTCATCATCTGTGAGCATTATTTGTTCCTGGATTGTCTCCCAATTAGCCAGCTGACTTAGGATATCTTCCTTTTTTGTTGCTTCCCATTGCCCCTATTGTTATTACTCCATTCCTTCATTTTCCCCTTCAACAATTTTAGTTTTTCCGCTAAAACAAATCCAGGTCTCCCAGTAACCGAGAAAGTACTCCACCATAACTTCACATTATCTTTAAAACCTTCTACTCCCATCCACCAGCTTTCAAATTTGAAGTAGGATTTTTTAAAGTTCATTTCTCCACAGGTTAGTAATATTAGATTGTGATCAGAGCCTATCTTTGGTAAAATAGACTGTTTGATCTGAGTAATTTGATCCTCCCAATGAAAAGAGTATAAAAATCTATCTATTCTTGAAGCACTCCTGTGATTTCCCCCTCTTCTCCGTGTATAAGACCCTCCAAACAAAGGAGGGTCCACCAGCTCCAATTCTTCAATACTATCAGTAAACTCTGTCATTGCTCCATTGATTCTGAAGCAATTAGTTCTTTCATTGGGATATCTGATGACATTGAAGTCACCCCACCCACGGGCCTGAACACATTTCTCTCATGGCTGACAACTCCCTCCACAATTCTCCTCTCTATTCTTCTACAATTTGCATAGACTGCAGTCACAAAACAAGTGAAATCTGAATTTTGTCCAGATAATTTGCAAGTTATACTTTGGTTGCCACTTTCAATCAATTCCCCATCCCACTCTTTTATCCCAAAGGACTAGGATCCCCCCACTGCTGCCTACTGCGTCCAAATGCACCTCCCCAACCCATCTATTATTCCAAATGCTCCGTATAATATTAGCCACATTGCCCTCCAATTTGGTTTCAACCAGAATGTAAACATCTGCACACCACCGATTAATCAAATTCCTAACCAATCCCCTCTTCCTATCATCATTCAACCCCACCCTCATTTGTAACCAATGGTTAAATTCCTCCCTCTAATTCTTGGTTCACCATCCTTGAATTTCATATTAAAAATTTGGTTCCTGAGTTCCTTTGGAATTGAGTTAATATTGTTATTTGAAATTCCCACCTTTTCTGCTTGTTTCTCCTTGTATCTCATCTGGTCCAGTTTCATAAACAGAGTATAAGCCTCTTTTTCACATCCCTTGAAAGTTGCTCCAAATATTTGACTTAATTTAATCACATTGAAGTGAACCCAGATAGTTTCCTGAGCCTCGATCTGCTCCTCTGCAAGACCTTCATCAATAGATAATGAAATTATGTCACTGCAATTCACCAGTTGATTATCAGAATTTTCCAAAGGAGACAGTTCTCCCTCAAAAGAGTTCCTTGTTGTTGAACTCTCTCCAATTGTCATAGAAAAATTTCCCTGCTCCAATTCTTCTGCCTGGTCTTCACGATCTTCCTGATTCAACTGAAATTGAGAGTCTCCTGCCATTTGCATGTTATTTTCCAGTTCACCGTCAAAAATAGAGTGCTTAAGGAGTTGGGCTGTTTTATCCCAGTTCAAATTAATAAAATCTGCAAAGGGTTCTGTGAAAACTAAAGGTTTGGGCTTTTTTAATAACACTAGATATTGCTGATCACTATAATCAAGGAAGATCTAGTGTTTATGAAACCGTTGCAACCCGCATATGAAATTCACAACTAAAATAATGATCTTAAAATACCTTAGAAGTCTTAAGTAATACTTAGAATTAATTTGGTCCTTGAAGCTCCATATATCTGTGTTATAGCTTAAAACATAATGAACTAGATGTATTATTTCTATATTAGATAAGGATTTACCCAACTCCAAGTACTCCTCCAAAGAAGATAGCAATTCAATGTCATTTTTGTGTTTATACGGACATTCTTGTTTTCTTTAATGTTAAGTTAAAAAAATAAGCTTATGAAGCTATCAGGATGTCAAACGTTCTCTTCTTGAAGATTGGCATGACACAGGATGAGGTTTCAAGAGTAAAACTTGAGTTAGTTCCAATGATTCAAGAGGTTCTTACTAAGTGGCATATCATCCATTTCTTCAGTACCACACCATCTGAATCTCCTCTTCTTGAAGACTTCAGCAGTCAACTTTCATCTTTACAGCTTGGTATGTACCACTTCTATTGTGACGAAAATCAATTGTAGACTGTCTAAGGTCGGCTGAAGATTCAGTGCATGTCAGAATGTATCTAAGGCTCTAAGCAGACTCAATTAAACTTTTAGGATCTCCCGTGGCTCTGGCAGACATAAGGGAAATTTGTAGGATCATCATTTGACTGAAAAGTGTGCCAATATTATTCGTTAGTGGACGCTGTTTAAAACTACAAAAAAACCTTTACAAAGAGGGTGTAACATCTTGAGGAGCATTGCAAATACTAGAGGGGAGACCTTCAGTGGGAGGATTGTTGCAACTAAATTGCGAATGCTTCACTTATTATTTTAGTATTAGCTTCTTATATCGGAATGGAAAGAAATTTAGTGATAGTGTTACGATATAAATAAAGTGTGTTTCATTAATTTCTAATTTTTTGAGTAAGATTGGTGACTTCTGCTGCTTATTTGTCTGCAGTATGTATAATTATTGTTAGAAAAGAAATAGGGAGTCAATCAAGGAGGTTCTGAGTTTTTTTTTTGTGTTTTTTAGTTTCCCTTGCTGTAACTGACTTGGAGATAACGTTTTCGCTCATTAAGATTGAGTGCTATGGTTTTGCATGTTGTTTATCTATGTCTTCAGATGGAAATATTGATCGGAGATCATGGAATGAGAAACTTGGTAGATCTGAATTCACATTGTCCTTTATTCTGTTACTTAGAGGTCATAGTGGGCCATCTTTTGGACATCTTCCTGATCCCAGCAGTCTAAGTAATTCAGTACAAGAATTTGCTAGCTGGATAATATGGGGGAGAACAGGAGCAGAACCATCTGTTTTCTTCAGTCATTCGATTGGCCTTGCTCTGATATTACTTAGACATGGACAATACGATGCTGTTGAGGTAGGTTTCCATCATTTTCATTTATGCTACCCAAAACAATTCTAAGATCTTACTGAACAATTTGTTCATTCATCCAGTATGTACTCAGTTTGGTGGATACGTATTCGCGCAAGGAAAAGATTTGCCAAAGTCTTCAGAGCGATGGTGGGGAGTGGTCCACGATGAAAGAAAGAAAATTTCTGAAGCAGTGCAGTGTTTTTTAGGTATTTGTAGGTTTTAAGTGAAGGTGTCTTCTTGTTAATTTTATAGTCACAGCTATGAACTGGAATATCCCAAGAAGATTTTTCACAGCTACAGGTCAGATTTAGTGCATAGTCTGGGGAGGGCGTAAATGGTATGTCAAGGATCATAAGTTGAACTTTTGTGACTGAAAATAGGAGAATATTGTGGTCACAAGCAAATTCAGTGGCCAAATAGAAGATTGAAGGTTGGGGGCATGAGGGTGAGATATATTCAAAAGTGAGATTGCAGATCTCGAGTGGTAACTTTTGATACTCACAGTAACTGTTTTGAGGCTTGTTACTGCTTGGTAAAATATGTCCTAATTTGGCATATAAGAAGACATTTAAGATGCTTCGATGCATCACTGTAAAAGCAGTTGGAGAGCATTTTTTATTGAGAAAAGTAATGGATAGTATGGTCTAATAGAGAGAATCTCGACTTTTGTTCTTTTATAGTAGCCTCCACAGGTCTTGTCAGGAAAAAGGAAAAAAAGAAGACGTTGTTTGTAGTCAACTAGCTTCTATTAATGGACCTTCAAGTCCACTTCTTGATGCTAGCAGCATAGGTAGTGTAGTGAAAGATGTCAGTAGAACCTCTTTACTCTCCATAACTTTTGGTCTGGTATTTATGTCAAATTTTCAGCCAACAACTCAAACAAACTGCATAGAAAAATCTAACCAGAAAAGGAATTTTGGAGAAATGTAACGAGATATAATGTCACATCTTCTTCCGCTTTCAGAAAGCAAAAAAAAAAGGAATTCTTGGACATTGTTCAAATCCTTGTTCTGGGTGTAGCTAACCATATACTTTTCACTCGGACTTCTTCCTTTATTGTGGTTGGGTTCACTGTTCTTGGTGATAATTGTTCATCTTTGTCCCTTCTCTGCTCCAAAAGTTGAAGAAGCAAAAAGTAAAACAAACAACACATACATGCTCACACAAAGTAAAATTAAATCCTTATTTCAATTTGGGTTGCCATGACGTCTGTATAGAGTCTCATGTTCTTGGCTTCTTGTGTGAAAATATTCTTCAAGTGGTAGTTGTCAAATAAAAATTAACATTCTTGAAGTGGTTCTTTTATGAAGACACTGGTTTGTTCTTATGCTTTCAGAGCTGCGTCTGTGGAAGGAGCTGCCAAGGCTTTGCAAAGTTTGCCAAATGAAGCAGGATGGCTACACCTTGGTTTCTGTATGTTTTTCTCCAAATCTTCTTGTAATTTTAGAAGAATGCTCTCATTTCATCAATATCTTTGATTCTTTAAATAAAAGGAAGTCATCTTACTTCATACCGTTATAGTTCAGAGTAACATGCTGCTCTTATACTCTGAGGGATTGGCATCTGTATTCACTTGTTTGTATAGATAGCAATTTCTGTTAATTTTTTATGTATTTTATACTTCAGATCTGATTGATCAATCAAATCTCTCTTTCCTCTGACAATTTAATATGTGATGCTTCATGTTGGTATCACGTAGTTTCTGCAATATCTGCATCTTCGGAAGGGAGTGGTGGTTTGCTTTGTTTGGGAAGCATTAGAAGTTGCAACAGAGCCTGACTACAGATTTGATCTAGCCATACAGCTGGGAAAATTAGATATTGAAAAGGCGGGGGCTGCTAACTTAATGCATGTGGTTTGGACTTCCATATCTTCTTTTAAATTTGTTGCTTCAAAAGTACCATATGTTGTTTAGAAGTGTGGCTTGTGGCTTGGCAGGATATTGCAGTGGTAGCTCAGAGTAAAAGTCCAAGTGGAAGCAGTTGGGTGAACTAGCCATGTCTGCTGTAATGGTAACTATTACTGCCATTAATTGGAATCTTATTTTGCAGCATAGTTTTATTTTTTTTTACTGAGAAAATGGATGGTTCAGATTTTAGGAATGATGCCGTGGCTTGTAATGTTGTTTGTACTCTAATAATACTTGTTTAAACTCTTTCTTTTAACTGAAATGAAATGAGACTACTGCTGAATATATCATTCAGAGCAAAGTTTAGTTTTCCAGCTCTTTTAGAGGGTGCTTTGTAGTAAGATCTCTTCAGATGCCAGTAGTACTTCTTTTCTGAAATGCACATGTTTCCTTTATTTTCCCGAGTTCTTCAGATTTTTTGCTCATTTGCTACATTTTGTAGCTGGAGATGGCAGAGGAATGTCTGAAGTATGCCAATGACTTGAGTGGTCTGTTGCTACTCTATTATTCACTAGGAGATGCTGAAGGAATAACTGAACTTTGTAACTCTTGCCAAAGAGCAGGGGAAAAACAATGTTACATTCCTTTGCATGTTCCTTTTGGGTAAAGTGGAGGAATGCATTCAGCTATTGGTTGATAGGTATTTCTTTTCACTAAAGAACTTATTGTTTAGGTGTGTTTTCAACGGTGTGGATTGATATATAGAGTTACAATTTGTTTGCAGCAATCGGATACCTGAGGCTGCTTTTATGGCTATATCTTATCTGCCAGGTAAGGTTTCTGAAATAGTTGCAATTGGAAGAAGGACCTCAGTAAGGTCGGTATTGTTTCTGATTTTGAGCTTTCTTATCTATATACATCTTCTGAATTTCTGGCACTTAGCCCCCAATATTTGGTGGGATGGTCACCTGAGAGATCTGTTGGAACTGCAAAACCATCTAGATTAGATTTTCATTTCAGTTTTTGAACATAGTGGGATTAAGCTTCTTGACCGGTTGCTGGTGCAAAGAAACTTTGGAGCTCCTTACTTATCGGGCTTATTATTTACACCTGTGATAGGCATCAAAAGTAATATTTTTGGACAATTTCCCTATTCCACCTGCATTTGTGTATTATCTTGTATTATCTCCATTGAATGGCCACCGGAAATATGATCGATGAGTTTTCAGAGTGGCTGGTATGGCAGGAAGCAGACCATTCTGGCATGGATCAAGTCATGCCATAATCTAAAGATTTGATATTGAGTATAGTTTGAATGCAAAAGGGAAGGTTTTAATCATTTTTCAATACGGACTATATGACGTCATGCAGGATTACACATTGCTCTATTATCTGTAGTCCTATAGCAGGAAATTTGTTGTGTTTTAATATGGTTTATTCATGAATTGTGATGCAGGTTAACCAGAAAGCAGCAGAAGCTTTGGCTGACCCTGAAGAATATCCTAATCTGTTTGAGCACTGGCAAGTTGCATGTGCTGTTGAATCTAGAGTTGCAGAAGAAAGGTGTTGATAATGGCACTCTCCACTTCCCATGCATTTATTCTATACTCTCTCAGCCTACCCTGGTGGCTTTCTAAAAATTTATGCGAGTTCCTCTTTTCCTTTGAAGTTTTTAGATTTTTTGGTCAATTGTTACTCCTTTTCTCTTCTTTCTAGGAGAAATTTTGCAGCAATTTGGGCAACTTTTGTAATTTCTGTTTCAATTCCTATGTAGGGGTGGCTACCTACCAGCATCAGAATATGTCAATCATGCTGATAGATCAACTACCAACCTTGTAGAAGCTTTCAGCAACATGAGAATGTATGAAGAACCACTTGACAATGGAGATATGGATCACGAGGTATGACATGATTTTCTTATTTGCCTTCTAGTCAGGGTTGATTGACATCCCATATATCTTTTTCACGAAATAAGAGAAACAAAGAACCATATCTTTGTACATGATCAAGGAACAGTCTTTTCTCGATGTTATTTTATACCCGTATTGAAGAAGATTAGACACTATCAATTGGTGTTTGTAAATGTTAACAATTAAATGTCTGTGTTAACTGTTCAGGTTGCAGAACAGAGTGGTGATGAGGTGCAAGAACTGGGGCAAGATGATGCACAAAATGAGGGAGAAGAGGAGGGCCAAGAAGAGCCTGTGGTCGTGGATGCTGACTCTACTGATGGTGCAGTACTTGTTAATGGAACCGAGGCAGAAGAAGAGTGGGTACGAGTACTGAAGGAAAACCGTCAGCCTAAAAGCAATTGGTTGGGCCGGTGTGAAAATCCTAGTTTTGTTTCTGGTGATTAATTGAATTTCTTTTATTTGCGTGTTGACTCCCATACCTTAATATTCTTCTGTTGTTTCTATTATGCTCCCTGTGTTTATCATCCTTTTTATGTCCGTCTTTAGAAAATGTTGAATATGACTTAATGGAACATTTAATGAACTTCACCCTCCTGATCCCATTCAAGAAAGATAAATTTTATAGTCTGTTCTCTTCTTCTATGTGAAGAAGTTTTTAATCATATGAATTTTTCAAGCTTAGCTGACAGAAAGATGTGAGGACTAGAAAAGAGTTATGTCCGTTATTGGTATCCTGATTTGGCATTCATACGTTTTTTGGCACATATTAGTGCAGTTGCCTTGCTGTTTCTTCTTGATCTGTTCCCACCTACTATTTGATTATGCCTATTATTGTTTATTTTGATTTTGCCCGTTTCTCCTTATGTCTCATACTTCTTATTGATGCTTTATGTGCTTACACCACGTCACTAGGTTCATTCAAAGCGGTTCCATCTGTATGTAATCCTTATTTTCTTCATAAACTCTTGGAAGTGCATGTCTATTAAAGGCTCATCTATATGTAGGCTTTGTTAGGTGTCTCTAGTCTCATAAACCTCATTGTCTTCTGTATTTGCTCTAATGGGATAAAGCTGAAGAAATTCATGCTTTATTTTTAAAGTTGGGCACTCTCTATTCAACCCAAAAATCATCATATGGCAGGCGCCATGCCCTCTCAGAAATATAGGATTATTGTGTTCGCAGCTTAACACTGCATGATGTTAGTCAAACATTTGAATTGGCAGAGTCAACTGTCATCCTACTTGGCAAGTAGCTTTCTACTTACAGAAGTATCACTAATCTGTACATCGATTTCTTTTGTCTTCAAGGAACATTAGAAAATCTCTACATTTCCTCCCGTTAAAGTTAGAAGTTTTTTGTCTTGGCTCATCAAAATATTGATATTTCTTAATATTGCGGTTCAATAGGTGTTTCCTTGAAAGGTGGCGATCAGGCGACCTGACATGTCTGTTCCCCAAGTGGTGTCATTTTGTAGCAATGAGTTTTGTAGGCATACTGACATATGTTTCCAAATTTTCTTGTTAGCTTTAGTCACTCATAGTTGCTTTATCATATTCTTTCGAGGCACACGATTTTTCACCCTTCAATATCCTTAAGTGCCATTGTCACTGTAGAAACACTATAAAACCATATACAGAAGTGGAGATGGTGCGGAAATGTGTTGAGCTCAAAAATTGCAGTATCTAGGCGGTACCAATTAATTAAGAATATGTTTAGTCCTGTTAGTATTCTTATTTTAGACCTTATATTTTCTATAAGTGTTTTAGTCAGTAGAAAATAATGAGTACATATGGTTCTTTTTATTTTGTACTCCGTAATATTTGTTTGAAATGAATTTATATGGAAAAATATGGTCAGTTAAGTTTCACAACAGCGAATGTGTTTGGAGCTAACTTTTGCTCCAGTAATCTTCAATGGTTGCTTCAGATTATTTGGTTATGACAACTCAATAAAATAACATCTAAAAGCTATGATTTATGTCTACAAATCCCCAACTTAACTTCCCTCAATAACTTTTTTCCCTATTCTCTTGCAACGCAATGTTGCAGAAATCATTGGCTTTACATTAGCCACCAAAACCAACTTTAAACCATTACATTCCACCATGATAACATAGGTTTGAAACTAGAGCCAAGAAGTGCCAAAAAGCAAAACAAAGAAGAGAGTTTTTCAGAGAACTTTGTTGAAACCTTTCTAATGG
Source organism: Przewalskia tangutica (assembly GCA_029844215.1). NCBI lineage: Eukaryota > Viridiplantae > Streptophyta > Magnoliopsida > Solanales > Solanaceae > Przewalskia > Przewalskia tangutica. The sequence goes on from CM056722.1 coordinate 136,147,843, forward strand.
AATCATTATCCTCTGTATATCATGGCTTGCTCATTCCAAAAAAAGTTCCGACTAGATTCCTTAAACGAACCATTTTTGCAAAAGGGTCTTCAAATGTGGGTTGATGAGAAATTTTACAAGGAAACATGAGTAATATGAGTGAACACTGAGGAAGAAGAACAATAGAGAAAACGATAGAATATACCAGTATCTATCAAACTATCCTTCATCCTCTAGTACAAAATATGAAAGATATCAAACAACTCGATCATATTAATTATCTAATTCGATAATCAATCATGAACGACTTAATCGACTAAATGAATTATATTTATTTACCTCAATAAAAATTACACTACTTAAGCACAATTATAGATGCAAAAGCAAAAATGATGGTTTCTACCGGCCTACAATAGTGGTCATAATGGTCCTGATACTCCCTGAATTACCCGAGAACCTGACCGCAGAAACCCGATCGACACTGACCAAACCTTAACGGTCCTGACACGAGTACCAAAAATATCCGACCGATAACCCAGAAATACCCAGAACACCCCCACCTCCATCCAAATTTCACCACCCCCTCCCGTCACCTCTAATTAGTTGTAAATTAATGAAACTTTAAATGGTCATAACTTTGCGCTTCTGATGTCCGCTTGACCTAATGTTTTTTTATTTCGCGTATTTTTCGAGATAGGTTTGACAAACAGCTAAAGCTTTGGAGCAACCGATTTCTCAAAAACATCCATCTTGCCAATCAATTTCACTTTTACCCCAAATTATTACCAATCATCCATTTTCAAATCTAAATATCTCGCGCTTATACAATATATTTCAACGTAAAATTCTGTGGTAATGTTTCCAGAATGTCAATTTTAGTATTGGAAATTCAATTTAAAAAAATCGTCCGACCGAAATTCTTACCGGCCCGACCGATAAGGTTTCGTCCGGATCGGTCCGCATCGGTAGCTTATCGCTCCGACCGCAGTGGATACCCTGACCGACCGATAACACCACTAGTCTACAACAACATACCCAAAGGTAATTTACTTGGAGAGCATTTTGACGGCCCATTCATCGCAACAACAAATTTTAGTCACGTTATTTCAATTATTTGTCCACCAAATTTGATGTCAGATTAAGTGACGCCAGAGTCGTGCTACCATATGATGAGTACATATTGTGAAAATAAAAATTAGGATTGATGAATTTTCGTTAACGGCTAGATGACTATTTATAGTAGAGAGAGTATACGTGTTTAGTTAATCGCTTTTTGGAAAACTCGTTTTTAATTTCTTATTTCTTATTCAATTAAAGTTCATCAATTAGTTAAGATAACAAGAAGAAAGAGCTCTCGAAGTTAGAGAGAGTTCTCTCACTGACAAAACGCCTCAACGCTTTTGCTCAGGGCTTACACAAAAATCGCCTCTTTCCTTTGATTTTCCTCTTCAATCGTTACTTAATCTTCATGTTTTCCTTCCTTCACCACTGGATTGATCGCGTAGATTGATAGAATTTTCCTTGTTTAATTTGGTCAAGTTACTGACGCTGCTTTGTGAGGCTCATGCGGAAATTTTGGGTTTTAGGGTTCAAGATTTCGGCCAAGAATCAAGATTCAAGAAGTTTTCAATATTGTCCTTGTTTCCGCGTGTTGTTAGGTGTTCAAGATTCAAGAAATAATTCAAGATTCAAGAATTATTTCAAGAAATCAAGAACACGTATTTTGCTTGTTTGTCATGGATATTCGAGGGTTCATATCAGTAGTTATTTACGCTTGTTTATTGTTCATCAATAGCAATATTCACCGTAATATTCAAGAACTTCAAGATTTGTGAACTTATTATTATTTCGATTCGTGGTCAACTTATTAATACGCTCTTGTTCTGCCTCATGTCACGGCAAGACAAAGGCCGCTTTCCGTGGTAATGATGGGTACGTCACGGGCGTCAAGTCCATTAAGCAGTTAGGCGAATACATATCCGCGATCAGAGTGACAATTGGTGCCCGAGTCGCGATCCGACGCTGACGGTCCATGTCATACGGATAGACGGGTTGTTCTCGAAAGTCATTGATGATAATACCATCAAGATGATACACGAACGGGCAAGTGGTAGAAACCACGCACGCCAAGAATACGGTTGATGGCGTGGTCGGAAACTCCGATCTTTCGACGACGACGGCATGGCGCTTTGGTGTTTGCTCCTAGTTTTGCCTCGCCTAGTAAGCATGATTGTTCCGCGGTTCATGACGAATACGAAAGTAACTGGCGCGCGCGGAAAGCGAGCGGACAATCTTAACGCTCACTGGCGCGCAATCACGGAAATATTGCAGTTTGACGCCATTAACGATCCAATCAACGGCAACGGGAATCGATTGATTCAAGTATCAAGAACGCACTTGAACTCACGAGCTAGACCGACTAATTTTGGCGCCGCCGCGCGGCGGGCGGCCTGAAACCCTGTGGTTCGGCGCGGCGCGCAGTAACCCTGTGGTTTGACGCGCGAGGCCTGTGTGATTACGGCGCGAGGAGGTCACTGCCTGATATGGCGAGTTTGGGCCAAGAACGGGTCGGGCCGGCAGAACGACAAGACTCGGGCTCGATTGCGGACAAATTCCGCCCACATCGCCACGGGCCGGCGGTCACGCGGGCGGGTCGGGCGAGCAGGACCAGGAAGCGGTTTGACGGATCCGGGCGGGAAGCGGCATCGGGTCGGGCGAGATGTCACGCCCCGCCCAATGCGCTGGCAGCATGGCCGCCGCCCCATCGCCCAATCCGCCGTGCTGGTCGGCGCGGTCGGCTCAGTCCACAATGCTGGTCATCATTCACTTAATAAGGATGATCAACTCACCGATATGGCTATAGATTCGACGGTGTTCCTAAGTTCATCGTGGACAAAGAAGCTAGCAAGACGAGGAAAACTTACGCCGCATGCTCATGTTCGAGGTTGTATGAGAATGGCGTAAGCTTCAATTCATCGAAAGGCGAGGACGAGGATGTTAAACTTGACACTATTGACGGTTCCTTTGTCGAAACTGGGGACATTGTCTCATCTGACGCTTCACCGTCCGCTTCAGCAGACGCACTCAACTCCATTGTCGCAGTCGGGAGTCAAGTGTAATCATACCTACTGACGAGGTCGACTATTTTTAGGTTCATACGGAGGAGGATATGATTAAGGTATTCCACTACGGGCCATACACGGTCTACGGCAAGACTTTGATGTCAAATTGGTCGAGAAGTACGTTGCATCGATGATATGTTCACAAACATTCCGCTTTGGGTAGAGTCGGCGGATGTCCCACTATCGCTGGAGTGCTCGACTTAGTAAAATTGCGCCACGATAGGCAAGCCTCTATATACCACCAATTTACTAAGGATAGAACGGCGATGAACTACGACGTGTTCGATTGAAATCGACGCGAAGCGAGCCAAGAATGGAATTTGGAGTTCGTATGCCGACAATGAGGTATGTTCGTGGCGTTAAGTACGAGAATTATCCGACTATCGCTATCATTCCTCTATGTTCTGACATAACCATTCAAGTGCAAGTTGTCAGGAGGATGAACTCGCGGAACCGCCAATCACTTGAGTTTTAAAAATAACACGTGTTGGTGTATACCGCAACCGGAGGTCAGGCTAACGCAGGTCGCTACACTCGAATCCTCTCTTCATACCACAAGGTTCAAGGAATGTAGATACTAACAGATCGCTCACAAGTCGTAATACGACGATAGCTCGAGGTGTTGGCAAAGTTCGATTTCGCATGTCATCACGGCGGTCGGTGCTAAGCATGGGGCGACGTGACGTAATGATAATAATGCCTCTAGTAGCCGTGATAGGCCGTGAGAAGCGTAGTTACGACTGCAGGAGGGTTCTACCATACCTCTAGCCCGCCATTACAGTGCATCCGAGCCGTGGACGGCGTGACGTATGGATATTTGTGAAATGTGCTAATACGGAGAAGGAGGGACGGTAAGAAGTCACTTCTAAGAAGAATAGAGGCGCAACACCAGTGGCGGAGAGCCGTGATCCTCCTCTGCTTCCGTAAGGTACTATGTTGGAATGTCCGGTCTTTGCGACGCCGATAGTGCAGCCACACAATCTCTAGCGTAGGATCGCTTCAACAAAGACTTGTGGCAATGGTATGTTTGATTGAGACTAAGTTCACTAGAACAAGATTACAGACTTTTCCTTCGCAGCGTTTCACCGAAATCTTGTTCAACATCGACTTCATGGTGGTAGAACGCTATTACTCGATCCGCCAGAGTACATCGCGAGGTGATTGGAATGGACTCACAACACGCCCATGTCCACGCACGATGCACCGTAACTCAGCGCCATTCTTTGCCACTTTTGTATATCCTGTATAGTGTCACGGAAGGAGGAAGTTATGGATCACCTCACCCACTAGGTACGTATTGTGGAGCCATGGATGATTCTAGGTGACTTCAACTCTTATTGTTCTACTCAGACAAGGTAGTGGTCCGCCTCTCTCGCTTATGTTCAAAGATCTCTGACTTTATGATTGCAAGCCGCCTCCGACGCCCCGCCTCGCGTCTCTTTTCACTGGACGAATGGTACAATTTGGTCTAAATCGACAGGTCTTGATGAATCGATTGGAGTGATTTAAGCTTCGATCGCCACCACTTACTTGCCCACGGAACCTGCCGACCATCGCCGCGATAACCTCCGTGATCACGCCTTCGCCAGAGGTAACCGCCCTTTTAAGTTCCTAAATACGTGGCTTACGATCCATCTTTTGATAGATATCGACTCTTGTTGGAATCAATACGTGGACGGGATCGCCGCATGGTTTGCTACGGTTAAAGTCTTTGAAAGCCACGAGATTTGAACGCTAATGCTTTTGGGGTATTGCTCAAAAGGCTAGCGCGCTAATTTGGAGTTCAAGCAGCTATAGATGAGCACACGAATGATCCGCTGAACGAGGAATCAAGGCTAAGGTTGAGTTTGAGAGCTAAAGCCGCCCTTACTTGAATCGTAAAGGCATTTACAACAAAAGCGCTGGTGTACACTCAGCGGAAGGTGATAAGCTCCAAGTACTTTCATAGCATGATTAAGGCGAACAACGTGAGGAGTGCTATTTCTTATCTTGTCGGGGAGGATGGTACGCGCACTTCATCCCACGGCGAAGTGGCGGATACGCTTGTTGACTTCTACAAGAACTTGCTTGGCACCTCGAATTCGAACCTATCGATCCCGCCGTCTCGATTCGGCCAAAATCAGCGATGATGACCGTGATGTCTTATTGCATACCGTGACTGAGCATGAGGTTCATGATGCATTGTTTGATATTGGCAACGACAAAGCTCCAGGCCCGGATGACTTCTCCTCGGCTTTCTTCAAGTCACGCAAGGAGGCCACGTGACGTAGTTCGGGCGCGTGAGTTCTTCTCGTCCGGTGTATTGTCAAGAATGAATCACACCATCATTGCCCTCCGCCAAGACGGATTCAAACCGGGCGTTAGTGACTTCATCCAATCGGTCTCACTAATGTGGTTTACACGATCATTACTAAAATTCTTGCAAACCGCATGTCGCATTCATGCCCACTATTGTAAATGAGTGCCATGCGCTGTACAAGGACGGAACTGTAGATAACGTGTTCATTGCTCGTGAGCTCGGCGGGTACAATACAGACACTGACTTCACCAAGGCGTATGCTAACGGTTGATCTCGTAAGCGCATTTGACACGCTTGGGTTTTCGATTCGGCCTGCGTGGTCTCGATTCTGATAGATTCGCGACGGGTTATGGAACGTGTCACTACTCCTTCATTTTCCATATCCATCACGCGAGTTGCACGTTCTTCAAAGCGTGAACGTGGCGAGGCGCGTGATCCTATGTCCCCTACTTTGTTCATCCTTTGACGAGTACTTCAAGGCTACTAAAGTCGAGGACTACCAACTCCGGGTTCAATTTTCATCCTAAGTGTGGCGGTCTGGATCTTACACATATTGCCTTCGCGGATGACCTCATGTTATTTGCTGGGGATGACATTCGTTACTGCATCACGAGTGTCTTGAGAACTTCGAGGCGGTTTCGGTCGTCTTCAATCCCGCCAAATCATCTATTTACTCGCGTGGTACACGCGTGAGCCGAGACACGATCATCAGCAGAGTTGGGTTTTCGGAGGGGTCATTTCCCGTACGTTACTTGGGGGTTCCTTTAGCTCCGCTTTCGGTTTCAGTTGGTCATTTTGCTTCATCGATGTCATTTCCGCACATACGAAACGGGGCACCACTCACTATCTTACGCCGAAAGCTTGAGCTCATTCGATCCGTCATTCGCGGGTCAAGGATTTTGGTTCCGGCTTTTCCGCTTCATACCACGCTTCTTAATAAGGCGCGTCACTTGTCTTCGCCTCGCGGGAGGCCGCCCGTGTCGCTGGGACGAGGTTTGTGTTCGCAAGGCGGAGGACTAGTCTCGGATATTAAGGTACGGAACCGCACTACTATCACGGCCCATTTGGCTATTCCACGTTAACGCGACTTTAACGGGTGCGGGTGAATTCTTACTACTGGCGGGTCAATCGATATGGAGCTATACCGCCGCATACGAGGACTCGCTATTCAAGTTACGCGATCCCGACAGTTCACGCATTTTCGTAGTCAAAGCGGTGATCGACGCTTGAGAGGTGTTGCGCTGACGGTAGATTAGATACGGGGCTTGTTTACGATGTTCTACGCTCCAAGAGGAACGCAAACCCCGATGTCTCGGGATTTGAAATGATACATTCCGCCAAGTATTCTTTCACTTGATGGCTTACTTGTCGGAGCGTTTGGCTGTGAGATACACTCGTATCTCAATCTCGGCGATGTTAGTCGCGGGTTCGCAAGCAGTCATGAGACACGACCTCACTCGTTCTTTCGACCGCACGCTCGTGCAGGATTCGAGACACATTCGCACGGCCGGGTATCCGACGCGACGCCCACGGCCGAGAAGACTGCCGATAAAGGCGAGCACCATGACGCGACGAGATGAGATCTAGCGTTGTACTCGCTTTCACGCTGTTGTGTTTCGAGATCCGAAGGCGTGAACGCGTTGATATTTGACGAGACTACAACATCGAGGATGTTATCGCTAGAATTAAGCTAGCTACTTATCGTGTTATTTACGATTATTTCCTCATGTACATACACCATCGAGTGTACCCGCCTCGAAGTTTTATTATTTGTCACATGCTCCACGCCGAGGCTCGAGACTTCAACGAACGATGTTATGATCCGATTTTTGCAATATATTATTTATTTACCCAAAAAAAAAAAAACAAGAAAATGAACGGTCTGTACATATTCCATGCATGCCAAAAGTAAATAAGGACGATCACTGACACACGCCCCAATCCTCACGGGCCTCAGATCTTTTTTCTTTCTACCAACACGTGTTTTCCTTTTGTTTTCATCCTAAAAGCCTTTTTTAATGATTAAGGTGACACACATCCCAATCCTCATTACTAATCAAGATTAAGCTCTTACTAGGGTTTCATATACTATCTAGCTCGACTGCTCGACTTCGAGACCACAACCGTGTCGTAAATTATACTCATTTTAATATTTATATACTTTCATTTCTTGTCTTAATTCATATTTTGCAATTTCATCGAATTTTTGTCTGCTAGTCCCTTAAAACTTATATAGTTTCAATTTTGGGGTTTTGTTGGTCTACCATAATGAAATAATGGAATTACTTTTGTCTCATTTCCTTTAGTAGGTTGATGAGAATCTGTAGACACTAAGTTTAGATCTTTTCTTTTGCCTTAGATAAGTCAAGCTTATCGAGACTCATAATTATGTGTTTATTTAATCTTTTCTTTTAGCATTGATGAATCGAATAGTTGTAATGGTACAAGAATTAGCTTAAAGTTTTATAGATAGCTCTACAATTTATTTCACATCACAAGAGTCCGATTTAGTTAGATTTCACATGTTAGGCTCGGCTTATTTTTCTTAAATATAAATGAATTGTGTCTTGATTTCTCAAAATTGGTCACCTTTGAGTTTGCTCAATTTACTTGATTTTAATCTACAACAACAACATACTGGAAGCGGATTGAGCTCCACCCCATCCACCTCCGATCCATCATAGCCCTAGTATTTAGAGTGTACTTTAATTGTGTATTTAGACGTGGCGCCCACGTGATCCACATGGCATTTCGCCCACGAGGCAAATATATCAACTTTGTTAACGAAAAGCGACATATTTGAACTCAAATTTCAACTAAGGCAAATATGCCCCTTTTTCAAAAGTTGAATAGCAAATATAACCTTTTTCCCTTTTATATATCATTAATGTAATTTAACATGTGATCATCTTACTTACCATTTATTTTAAGAAAATTGATTGTGTAAATGAACTTAAACTCATTTCATTAATCCCCTCGGCCTTTTTTTTTACACTGCTGGTGTATAGCACTTTTATTTTTTAGTATGTGAGTATTAGAGTCATTTTTTTCTATTTAAATTATAAATTATTATTTTTCAATTACAAAATTAAAGTGAGATTATTTGTGAAATTTTATCCAAAAAAACTAATGCTCCACCAAGGCCTTTATCTGAAAAAGCCCATGATTTTTACTCTACAAGTGCAATACCAAGTCTTCAATTTTTGCCCTTCAAATGGGCTGTTATTTAATTTAATGAATCATTTTGACTAACATGTCCTCCAGTGTCTTTCTTTCTTTGCTCTTTGGCGTCCGCACGCACCAATCATCTATTCCAACTCCTTGTTCCTCTTCATCAAGTTAAGTTTGTCTGATTAGGTAAAATTTACAAGATTATATAATAGGAAGTCTTGCCTGAAGAAGTCGGAGAAACTTAATCTACAGGAGGCTCAACAATGGCGTGGAGGCAATTTCTCTTTTGCAACAGCAAATTACTTACAAACTCATTGCCATCTGGATTCACTAGCTTTTCCTCCAAATCCAATCCTTACTTAGGTATATTCAATTTCATAAAGTTTTAATTTTTTGTACTTTTTGGAATGATAAAAAAAGATGGTGTGTGGGTGCAGCGAAGGTAGGGATACCAGAGTTTTTGAATGGAGTAGGGAAGGGAGTAGAGACGCACGTTGAAAAGCTTGAATCAGAGATTGGAGATTTCTCGAAGCTTCTTGTTACTCGCACTCTTAAGCTCAAGCAACTTGGCATCCCTTGTAAACATGTCAGTATTTATCCCTTCCCTTTTCATTTTTCAGTAAAATAAAACAAAGTGACTGCATATTCTTCTGAAATTCTCAATATTTGATATAGCCGGTTTCCTCTATCAGGATGATGAAACACATTTTCGATGGTTAATTGTATGTTGTCAAGTTGGACAGTTGTAAGAAAATCTCAATAGATGTGATGATGAGTAATTAAGGCTTTGAAAGAGTTAATACTTGGAGCATTTTAAATTTCAATTCGCGTTTGGTATTTGATATTTGAAGTTGTATGCTTGTTAAAGTTTGTAAATTGTTAAGCTAATGGAGTGTTATGTGCCAAATAGTAAATAATAGTTCAGGGTTTTAAGTGTAATAAAAAGAACTTGTAAACGGTGTCTTGTGGATAAGTGAGCTGATTCAGACGTATGCAACGCCGCTTAGGGGCATCGTTAGTTGAGGTCATATCTTGTTAGAACAATTAGCTGGGAATTGGGGAAATCATATTTAAAATAGCAAATTACAAGTGTACATATTCATTCTTTTGGCTTTGATGATAAATGAAATCTCTTTTTCTCTTTCTATCTCTAATTCCATCTCTATCACGTTCATAGTTGATTTTTGTTCAGAATCTTTCTCTAATTGTGTTCCTTAGAAAATCCAGTGTTACAGTTTATCTGCTCTGTGCACTCAGCTATGAGATAGAATTGCATCTTCTTGGGCAACTGATGCTAAGTTGCAGAAGATACTTACTGATATAAGGCAAATCCTGATGCTAGACCCCCAAATAATCTAAAAGGAGATGTATTGAGCAGGAAAGGCAGAGTTGTGGTGGGTAGTGACCCTGATCTAAGAAGGGATCTTCTAGTTCTTCATTATGACAGTTCTTTGGGTGGCCATTCTTAGATTCATGCCACTCATAAAAGGTTGAAGCAATATTTTTATTGGAAGGGGTTGAAGCAGGATGTTTATGCTCACATTCAAGCTTGTGACACTTGCCAGATGTGTAAACCTGAAAATGTTGCCTCACCAGGTTTACTGCAGCCTTGGCCTATCCCCGAAAGGGTTTGGCAACTGTAGTGTTTGTAGTGGTTGATAGGCTAAGCAAATATGCTCATTTTCCGAGCTTGAAGCATTCTTGTATCGCTCTCGATGTAGCTCAAGTGTTCATTGATGGTATTTGTAGGCTCCATGGCATGCCCCAGTCCATAGTCTCCGATAGGGACACTATCTTTATGAACAAATTTTGGCAGGAGTTCTTTAAGTTGCAGCTGGTGCAGTTACACAGAACCACTGCTTACCACCTCAGCATGATGGGCAAACAGAGGTGGTAAATAGGTGTTTGGAGTGTTATTTGCGATGCATGGTTGCTGACGGGCCTAAGGAGTGGTGCAAATGGTTGCCTGCTGAATGGTGGCATAACACCACCTTTCACTCATCAGCAAAGGTGTCCTCTTATGAGATTCTCTATGGGCAATATCCTCCACCTTTGGTCCCTTATATGCCATTTATGCCTCAATTAGATGCCCATCCTCCACCTTTGGTCCCTTATATACCCTTTGAGTCTCAATTAGATGCAGTGGACAGAAGTTTGCAGGCTCGAGAGTCGACTAATAGAGCTCTTAAATTCCATTTAGCTCTGTGCTCACAGAGGACGCAGGTCCACGCTAACAAGAAGAGATCGAATGAGTTTTGGCGGGTGATTGGGTTTATGTTAAACTCCAACCTTACAGGCAGCTTTCCCTTAAGTCTCACTCAAATCAAAGGTTATCTCCTCGATATTTTGGGGCTTTCCAATTGTTACAAAGGTTGGGTGCTGTTGCATATAAGTTGGACTTGCCTGCTGGTACTTGAGTTCATTCCACATTCCATGTTTCCCAACTGAAGAAGCATATCAGTTCTGCTCCTGTGTCATCTATCATCCCTGCACAAGTCACTGATCATGGTGTGATTCTCTTAGCTCCGAGGTCGCTTCGCGAGCGCACGTTGGCTCTCGCCTGCGAGGCTCGTGAAATGGTTCGATGCTCCAGAAGAGGATAATTCTTGGGTGGATCTCGACCAGCTGAAGAAACAATTTCCCAGTTTCGATCCTTGAGGACAAGGATATTCTCTTAGGGGTGGGTATTTGTTATGTGCCAAATAGTAAATAATTTCAGGAGTTAAAGTGTAATAAAAGAAACTTGTAAACGGTGTCGTGTGGATAAATGAGCTGATGGAGTCGTATGCGACGTCGTTTAGGGGCATAGTTAGATGAGGTCGTTATCTTGTTAGAACAATTAGCTGGGAATGGGGAAATTAGATTTAAATAGCAAATTACAAGTGTACAGATTCATTCTTTTGGCTTTGATGATAAATGAAATCTCTCTTTCTCTTTCTAGCTCGAATTTCATCTCTATCGTGCTCATAGTTGATTTTTGTTCAGGAATCTTTCTAATTGGGTTCCTTAGAAATCTTCGCCTGATTTAGCCCTTTTCGATTCAAGGTGCATCATGGAGATTGTTTAATATAGAGATGATAATTGTCTTTTTTCACAAGTTAAAGCACCATTCTTCCGATCTGCATTAGTCCTCTTTTAGGTGCAAAGCCTCTTCGATATATGGCTATCGTCAAGAATGTGGTTTGCTACAATAATTGATCCTCAGAGAGATCTCTTCAATTCCACGTGACAGTATAATTGATTAATTGCCATCTCTCATGACCCTCAACATAGTACGCATTCCCAGTGTAGCCTTCCCTAGTCCTTCAACATTATGAGGAGGTTCAGCAAACTGAGAGCAATATCCTTGAGACAACTAAAAATAGTCACCATACTAGAATTCATAACTTCCAAACGAGTAGATGATGCTGATGGACTAAATAGAAATTATATTTGCCAAGTGTTGATACAAGAACTTCAATAGAGCTCATAGTGGACTACCTTTATTCTAAGCATGGAACCGACCTCAAATGATGTTTGGCTTGATGATAAGGTAATGAGGATTACAATCACCTTTGATGTCAAGTAAACCTAGAGCTCCTGCCTAGACGTGACTTTAGACACCACTCTATTAGGGATGAGATGACTTATGAGGATCATAGTAGATAATCATGGATAGATTAGATAATTTTATTCAGACAATGTAAAGAGATTAAGAGGATGTTATAGCTTGAACAAAATCTTTATATTTTACCTTCTCATGCAAAATAATTAAAAATTGAAACCAAGAAATTTTATGACTTAAAAGTTGAGAAAGAATTAAGGATTATCGGTGGGTCTAAAGTTTCCCTTTGATAGTGTCAATAGAACTACATTGATTTGCTTGCCCGAATAAAGAGATAGTGTTGAAGTCTTTTTCATCAAGAATATAATGGGTACTTTTAAGTGTTCATCAAAGATGTTCTTTGATTAGATTAGTTGGTTAAGAGATCACGTTCAAGATTGAATTTTTGAGACTAGGCGTGCTTTTAACAAAGTAGTTCTAGACAAGATTACCAAGTATGATCAATTAAAGGATCCAGTTTTGTTTTCTGATATGCATTTTTAAGCACATCCAATTTTGCTTCGTAAGTTTTTGCATCCTAATTTTAATCGACATTAGTCATTCGTATGCTTTGAAAGCTATGATCCGATTTACTGATTACTGAGCTCTTCAGTGAATAATGTCTCCATGGAGTTATTTGGTCCCTATTCAAGTTACTGTATTGAGATGATTACGTAGTCTGTTGTGTTAGTTTAGTACATTTGGAAGTTTATCCTCCAAACTGCAAAGCTAATCTATGAGATCTCACACAATTATCATTATGCACAGAATGCTTGCTTTCTGCACCTTAGAGGTTCACAGGGTGGTCTTGGATTAAGGATTCTAGCAAATTCACCAAACGGTTGCTAAATTTTACCAAGTGTTAGGAAAATAGTGGAATTATACCGTAAGATAGTGTGGGAAAGAGAAGTTCGGTTCGCTCTATTTACTTTACAATCTTTGGGTATTCCAAAATCTACTCCCAAGTCAATGTTAAAAGCATGTCTATAATCGTAGATTTGGTCTAATTATCACATGAATACGAAGGTTGAAAAGTAAATGCATACTGAGTGAATGTTTGAGTTGGCTCACCTTGCACAATGTTGTCTTTTTTAACGTATAGCATTGTTGGCTATGACGATTAAGCCACCACACCAGGACTCTAGATTGATAATACCAAAGATTTTTCTGACTTCTGCAATATTGTACTGAGATCAAAACCCAATAAACTGCAACGCAAAGTGGAAATTTTGCTGATCGATCAAGCCCATCGCTTCCGTCGTCAACTCAACCCTTTCTAGTCTTTAGTAAAGTAATATTTTCTATCGATTGCCGTGACAGCCTTAGTTCTTTGCCAAAGTGATAACCCTAGAAAATGAGAGGACTAGTGCTTAGAATTAGTTTCTATGGACAGTTTCTGAAATCAGGAGAATAGCACAACATAGTTGTATGCTCTTTATTTTGCGATAAGTAGCACGCCATAGTAGACGCTGTGGTTTGAATTACAGCCATCAATTATTTTTGCTGTCTTTTTGCATCCATTATTGACACTTAACTTTTGTCGCTGCAGAAACCGATATCAAGTACACCCACAAATATAGGTCGACTTTGAGGCCCGTAATGAGCCTATGAAAGCATAATTAACTCATTTTGTTGGTGGTCCTTTTCATGAAGAAAACTCATATGATGCTCATGCTTTGTACTTCTTATCCTTGAATATTCCCCAAGAAAGAAAAGGACAAATATTCGACTTAGCGTAAAGTTATATGATTCTCATGCTTTCTGACTTTCTGTTAGGAACTGTGTTTGAAGTAAAGTGTGAATTAGGTATTTGCATTACATCATTAACGAATGCATTCTTTATTTTAAATTATATAGAGAATGTCAATTGTTTAGTTATGTAAAGCTCGATATGTAAAAGGTAGCTTTAGAATAAAAGTAGATAATATAACATTGGGATATAACAGAAAATATGGACTATGCCTTTGTTTCTAAAAATATTGCAAAAATTAAAACTTCTCTTCAATGACGCTTGGTTGAACAAAAATTTCTGAAAAATCTCTTCACCGCTTTTGAAACAGACGCCACGATCTCTTTTTTCTTTAGGAAATCTTGTAATATGATGTTAAAAGTCCATGTCCGACTCACCAAATTAGTCGACAGAGGAAAGGAGCTATACTTGCACGAAGAGTTAATATGACCAAAGCAGTAACAACGTAGATGTAGCAACTCTATTCCGCAAGTGAAGCTCTGCAATGGCCCCTTTTCTAAACTTCTTGTTTCCTAGAGTACAACACCAAAATCATGCCTGGCTCCCCCTAGGGGCATGTAATCAGAGTACCTTTTCCTAGCTACTTAAGAGCACCTACAAATATCAGGAGCTCTTTACAAAATCCATAGTAGTTGTTACATTTCTGTACAATAAGCAGCCACTATTTGCCAAAAGATTCAAGATGATTTTGCTTGTTTAAGGCAGTTCCTCTGTGATTCCAAATCCACAAACTCTGATCTGCAATGGTGCAAGAAGAAAATAGTTATTAAATGATCACTTTCTAGTACTGATATCATTGTTTTCTCTCAACTCATCTGACTTGACATCTTTTTTTTTGCATTACCCTTTTTTTGGGTCGGAGAATATCCGAGGATAAGAAAGCACACTCATTAGTTTACATGTTAAATCTACAAGCAAGACTTTTGTATAGGCACTTTACACTGAAACAGACTAAGCTAACATTCTTGACCTGCAGTAAAGCAGTTGGTTGTTGCATGGTAAAGTTCCTGTGTCTATAAGGAGGAAAACAATTCTCATGTAGAAAGATAATGTCATGGTCCAGTAATTGTTTAAGTGCCTAATAAATCATGCTTCTTTTCAGCCATTTGTGCATGCTCGTCTCTATTTCGAGGAAGAAGCACACTACCAACATATTTGTACAGAAAAACGGAAGAGGAAAAGTTAAAATATGAGATTTGAATAGTTAAGGGGATGGAAATCTCCAGTTACTCCCTCTAAAATTGCCCCTGGCTGATTATTGAGCGGACAAGAGTATCTAAAGTGAATGCTGACTTTGGTAAGCAGATAAAAGGGTAGAATGAGAACTGTTTGAGATGCCACAAGATAGACCAGTCGAGCAGAAAAGTTAAAAAGAAATTGTAAGTGAACCTACCATTGAATTTAAAGGCGACATACAATGTCATACATGAGTGTCCAAAACACTTGTAAATTTAAAAAACACATAATCATGATAACAAAAAGTATACGATGTACAATTGTACTGCAACAATATTTTGATTCTCCCCCATCAATGTTGAGCTAAGTTCATAGTAACTCCTCAGATACACTATCATTTTTTACCCCATATTGATAGCAAATGTGCTTAGAATTTCATTCTTCCGTGTTTTGATATTTTCTTCCACTGTTTCCACCAAGGAGTGAATATTAGCAGATGAAGTTTAACAAGTTTTTAACAGATAATGATCACTCTCAAGGAAGTTAAGCTCCAAATCATGCAATTTTTTTATTTTCTAATTCATTTGTACATGTATCAGCCAAGCCAAACCCGTTCAAGTTGCTCTATGCATTTGCAATGCAGAGACATAATTGGCGGAGAGCAGAGAGCTACATTTACTTGTATTCGGCACAATTAAGAATCCATGGTGCAATGAGAGATCCCCGGCGATCATTTATTCTGCAGGAGAGGCTGAATGGACTTTCTGCTGCTATCAATGCTCTACAGCTGGTTCATCCTGCATATGCTTGGATTGATGCTCCACTTGAGGAAACTTGTTCTAATATGTATCCAAATAAAAAGCCTAGGATTACCATGGAAGAACAGTGTAAATTATACTTCGAGATTTATTTGATTCCTTAGAATTCATTTTCTTTTTCAAACTTTCACTACATTCTTTTGTTTGGTTATGTCACGTCTGTTGTCTCCTTTTCCATCTCCTGGTAATGGCGCTCAGTCTCAAAGGCAAAGGTCATATTTAGATGTCGAAAAACTTGAGAATGAGTTCATTCTAACGTCAGCCGAGTATTTGCTATCATTGGCAAATGTCACATGGACTTTTGCTAGTAAGTTTGATGCTAAGTTAGCATGCCTTCCCTTGTCCTAAGTTCTAAATTTGTTGTTTATGTGGTTGCCTCAATGTTTTCAAATTTGAAGCTTTGGTTTTGAGATACTCTTGGTTTGAATCTTGGTAATTTCATTCATTGGCCTATTATGTCATTTTGGGAAAACATATATCGTACTGCAAAACTTTCCTTAGAGTTGTGCTTCTAAACAAGGAAGATTGTGTCGCTAGTCAGTATATATGAAATGAAAGGTCTCAACTCAATGAGATTCAAAATTAATTTTCCTTTTATTGCACTTTCCTTTAACAAAACTTTTCTTCTTTTAGGAATTGACACACCCCAGCTGATGTGATTGACCTTTGGTTGAATCAAACTTGTATGATATGGCTTTTACAGTAGTTCTTAAATTTTGGAAAGGGTCAGCTTTGAAGAGGTATGTCGTTTTGGGGTAGCTTCAAGAGAAGTTAGTTACCTTCCGTGATTCCTAGGTTCCTTGACTTGCAACACTTGTTTTGTCTCTCAGGGAACTTGAAAGAGTTTTTGCAGCTATGTTATTGAAATGCTGCCCAAAAAAGCCCGTCAGTTGGGTAAGATATTCTTGATTCTGCTTTCCTATATGCATCATTTCTCAATCCCCTCGGTGCCAGCTGTTTTTTCTTAACACGTGTCTGATACCTATTTCCTCAGGAATGGTCAGAGGATGCAGAGTCTTCTTTTGACTTCATCACAGGATGAGATTGTGGTCCATGAATCGCCTAATGTTGGTCCACCTGGACAGGAATCTAAAGGCAGTAGCCATTGGGAGATACTTGAGCTCTATCTTGTCCGGTTATTCCTTCTTTTATATCTAATTTTATCTGTTTAAAGCAAATACACTTTTCTTTCAGTTTTGATGTCCATAATGTCTTTGCAGGAAAATACAGAAAGTTTCATGCTAAATTGCCTGTTGTTGTTGCTGATACTCTTCTTGCTACTGATTCTCAAATTGAGTTGCCACTTTGGTTGGTTCAAATGTTCAAGGTAAGTACAAAATCATTTAATAAATGAGGGCCTAAGCCCAAATATTCAAGGTTATATATCGGTGTCATGGAAAAGAATTACTTATCAAGATTAAAAAATATATATATTTCAGACAAGAATTGCTCTTATCATCTTGTCTCTGCATATAGTGTGATATTCTTATTCTAGTGTTTTCTTGTTGATGTCTAAAGTAAACCTATCATCTGGATGATGTAAAATTATTGACCCCTGTACAAAAGAATTTGGTTTTTCTCTGTGGTAAATTCAAGGGATTAGAAGTTTGGCAGCTGGTCTAGTAGAAGTCCGCGAAGAGATTAGAAAGGTTGAAGAAGTAAAACTTGTCAAAAAAGGTTTTTTTTGTTGTTTGGGGCGCGGGGAAATTGGCTCTGGTTAAGGCAACACTCTTGATTGTTTGTGCTTACTTTATGACTGTATTTATAATTCTTCCATCATTGCTATTATTTATTACCCTCTCTGTTTCAAATGATTGTCTGGTTTTGACTTGGCACAAAGTTTAAGATAGTAGAGAAGACTTTTCAATCTTGTGGTCTTAAATTAAAGATGTGTTGAATGTACAAAAATGACCTTTAATCTTGTGGGCTTAAACATGCCATGTGGAAAGTTGGAATGAAAGAATTACCAAAAAAGGAAAGAGACATTCTTTTTTAAACGGACTAAAATTGGAGGGAGTATTTAGCTAGAGAAATTAATGCGGGATTTCTTTGGGATGGATGGAGGAAAAAACCCCGGGTTAGTTTGGAAAGATCACAGCTCTAGTCAAACTAGACAGTTGGTTGCACAAAGGTTTGTACCTTTAATTGAGCTTTTTCAAAAGGAGGTGTTGGGATTTGCATGTGAGAAAAACTCATTGAGGAAGGTGATTAGTGTAAAATATGGATGCTTTCGTGGATGGTTCTCAAAAGTTACATATATGTATGGGATGAGTTTGTAAAACGGGATCATATTAGCAATTCAGTTCAGAAGATTAAGTTGAATTGCTTTAGACTCTTTTGCTTTTGGTTCAGAAGATGAGTTTGTAAAACGGGATCATATTAGCAATTCAGTTCAGAAGATTAAGTTGAATTGCTTTAGACTCTTTTGCTTTTGGTCCGATCAGAGATATATAGAAGATATTGCTTCAATGGTAGACACCCTTGTTTTTTGTTAGGTTTCTGAAGCAGTTTTTCTTCTTTTCACTTGTATATAATTTCAGCACAACCTCAGGTGCGGTTTATATAAATATATACAATATCTTAGCTTCTCAAAAATACAAAAAAAAAACAAAAACAAAAAAAGCGGGAGCATAAACAATATTAACTCCTCCAGTTTCATTGGCTTCTCAATAAGGAACATTAAAACTTGTATGGTTTCGATTTTTGATGTGGGGAGACCACCTTTAAGATGACTTTTCACATCTGTTCTATTTTCATAAAAAAAATGTAACGGCGAATGAAGTACTTAAAAGGGACGGATCAAATTTCTTTGAATGTGTCATTCTATAAACACCTTTTTTTGATGAAGTGATAGCATTAATGGCATCAAGAAGATGCAAAGTTACAGCAGGTAGAATAAGCAAAAAGATTGTTAGCTCCAATATAAAAACTATACTAAGGTTAAGGAGCTAACAAAGTCTTTATCAAAAGAAAATACACCCTTCATAAAAAAAAAGAGCTAACAAAGTCCAAAATATTGTGAGGGGATTATGATGTGGGTGTTAAGATGAAACAAATAAATGTATATTGCAACTTATATAAGTTCATATTTCGATAATTTAAATTAAAGCTAGTATAATTAAATTCTGTGAACGCTTAATATTATAAGTTATCTCGTATATAACAAAGTGTTGTAGTACTTTATGCGAATATGTGTATGACAAACTCAAAATCAAACAAAATACCCAATCAACATATACTTTTGAGCTATAGGTTGACCAAATACGATATGGACCCCACCCATACCCATGTCCGATCGACACAGGTACATCAAGGAATTATTAACAGCACGATTTGGGAATTGGCTGTGTAATTTTGATGTAATATGTGTTTCTTATCTTCTAGATTCTTCAATGTAAAGTCAAGGTGTGATATTTATTTGTCGATTCTCTTTGACACAGGGTGTGCCAGCAAAAGTGGTGGGGATGGCGGAAGTGAGTCAAACCCTGCTTCTTTGCTTCGGCTATATACTGACTATGGTCGTTATACTGAAGCGACTAATCTGCTGCTGGAGTACATTGAATCCTTCGCATCACTGGTAAGTTCTCATCCTTATTCCTAAGCATTTGACTGTGAACGGCTGTTGTAAGGGTTTTTATTATTTGTCTTATAGGAATTTTGTCTGCTGCTTCAGTCTTGTGATTTGCTTAGGTTCGATATAAAACTTTATCACTAGTGGACATTTGCTGTACTTTGTGATGACGCTGAAAAACATTGTACTAGTATCATCTCTCCGAGAGGACTTCTTTGTCCTATTGGTTTCTGTTATTGAACAGTAGTAGAAGCCAGAGGATAAGATAGGGTTCCCATCTTAGGGCTTTATTCAAACACCCGTTCTGTATGATGGCTATCCACATTCTTGTGTACATAATTTTCAAATTATCAAATGCAGTTAATGGATAATTTTAGCTGAAGTTTTAACATGTAGAGATCTGTAGATCTCATTAATGTTGATACTTTTTTGAGTAAATGACAACGTCCAAAGTTTTATCTATAAGTACAACAAGAATAGAACACGTGTGTCGGGGAAATGGTTCATATTGTTGGTTTCTTGGAGATCCTGGATTACTTCATAGATCAAATAGAATGCAGATAATGTGAGAAATTAAGTACTTAATAAGCAGTTATATGATGGTCGACATTGACTAGACATCATAAGGGTGTTAGGGGGACATTAACTGTCAACATTGAATCTTATTATCCAGCTAATATCTTGTACTTGTGGCCTTTTTCAACGACTTTATTGTGGTACTCTTTTATGCTTTATATCATTTTATTATTTGTGCTGCTATCATGCTTCACTACAGGTCTTTAGCAGGTACTCAAAGTTTTCAAAGTAGTCTAGTCTTCTGGTGCCCATTTTTGTTTTTTTGTTTTATTTCTGGACAGCTCTGCCTTTTGATCAGATATAATACTCCCTCCGTCGCAAATTATCTTGTCGTGACTTCTAAAAATAGTTGTCTCAAATTATTTGTCATTTTAGAAGCTCAAGACAAAATTATTTATTTATTTTCATTTTATCCTTCAGTAATTGTTCTTGAAGACCACAAACACCTCAATAGAGTAAATATTTAATATAGAGAGATTATATTTTAAGATATAAATGAGGGTAAAATAGTACTAAAAAGAAAAACCCTCCTAATTAATGTTTTCTTAAGGGTGGTGTGTAAAAGAGAAAGGCGACAAATAATTTGAGACGGAGGGAGTATATCTTAAGACGCTTTATTTCACCTTCATACACCAACAGCACTTCACAACATTGATTCTTTGTCGACTAGTTTTAATGATGCATTATTTATTGATTTCAAGATCAACCAATTCTATTCTTGGCTATGTGCATATTTCTTAACAGCACCATCTGTTGTCATTACCTGCAGAGACCAGCAGATATTATTTGTCGTAAAGGCCATTTGCAGTTTGGTTTCCCTATTCTTTGATTGAGCGTCTATGGTGTCAACTTCATCAATCCATCAAACTAGGCCACATGGTTGATCAAAGTGAAAATCTGAAAAAGTTGTTACAGGGCGCTGTCATGAACCATCTACATCAAGTATGCTTTACTCTTAAAACTAGCTTTCTGAGATTGAATCTCCTCACTGCTTCGACTTACTCCATTTTGTTTCTTATCCTCAGCTTAAAGTGGATTCAGATGATGTGATCTCTTTTGTTTCCTAGTCATTGCTGCCAGTTCACCGATCTGTTAGCTTCATGAGACTATGCTGGATGAAGGGTTATTCCAAAATCTGCAGGACACAATTTTTTAAGAAATCACAGGCAGTAGTTTGTTTTCCAAGTACTACTGAGTACCTCTCCTGACTCTCCTCCATCTGCAGAAGGGATGTACTTGTCCAAATTGGAGCTTTTGTATTCCTACCCTTACCCAAAACATGGGATAATATGAAAAGATTGAGTCTAACATATAAAGCAGTGTGTAAATTCCAAGTTTCCTTTTTTTTTTTCCTAAAAGAATTTCAAAATTTACATTCTTAAAAATAAAAATAGAAAACAAAAAGGAGTTAGCGGACTACGGAAACCATTTAATTCACGAAAAAAGAAAAAACGCATTCCTACAACATTACACAGTAGTAGGAGCATTTCTCCACCGGAGGCGCGTCTCAAGATAGTGATACTCGCCGGAAAACTTCATCTTTTCCGGTCACCGGTAATTTTTCTTGGATACCCTTTTACTCTTTTCTTGTGATTATGGCTTCACTTTGACTACTATTAAAGCTTATTTCCATGGATCAGTTTTTTGTTCTCTTCCTTGTTACTTATTTTGGGTTTCTGCTTGTTTGCATGTGTTCCTTTTTTCCCGGTTAAATTAAAGCTATTAATTAAGAGAAACCGTTTAACTGTGCTTAAAGCATATTTTTTAGGTGGGTTTTGGTATAGATATTTTTTTTTAGAGTTGCATATACTATCCTAAATTGCTAGCCCCGATCCATTGCTAGCCCTAGTATTTAGAGTGTACTTTAATTGTGTATTTAGACGTGACGTCCACGTGGATCCACATGGCATTTTTCGTCCATGGAGGGCAAATATATCAACTTTGTTAACGAAAAGGACATATTTGAACTCAAATTTTAACTAAGGCAAATATGCCCCTTTTTCAAAAGTTGAATAGCAAATATAACCTTTTTCCCTTTTATATATCATTAATGTAATTTAACATGTGATCATCTTACTTACCATTTATTTTAAGAAAATTGATTGTGTAAATGAACTTAAACTCATTTCATTAATCCCCTCGACCTTTTTTTTTTTTACACTGCTGGTGTATAGCACTTTTATTTTTTAGTATGTGAGTATTAGAGTCATTTTTTCTATTTAAATTATAAATTATTATTTTTCAATTACAAAATTAAAGTGAGATTATTTGTGAACATTATGGAACTATCTGATTGGTGATAATAAATCCTAATTGCCTAATTAATTCATTATACGCGCCGTTAGTAGGTTATATTTTTATAGAGATCTTATCTAATCAGCTGTAAACTAGCAAATGTAAAACAAATTGGTTCTATCCTAGTTTCTATGCAGATGGAATTCTAATCATTTTTAATATAATTGTTTTGTCGATACCTTATTCATTTACTGCTGCAATGGCTTATTTTAACATGTTCATTAAAATATACCTTCTTATTTATTAAACCAGTTTCAGTATTTAATACTTATTAGTTACTTTGGATGTGCAGAGTCAAATTGGCTTCAGTGCTTACTAAAAACTCTTATGAATACCAACATTTTCCCTATATGCCTTAATAAGGACTTAGAACAATTTAGACATGCTTTTAGCAAAGAATCAATAATATGAATACTCCTTAACTTCTAAGAGTAGAATAACTGATGGAATAACATCACAGTTATCTTCATACGCAGAACATGCCAAAAGAAAGAAGGAGTTGTCTTAACATACCTTTTAGTCGTACTAGCCAACTCAATATCAGAATACGCCTGCCTTAGAACTTCAACCTATTATAATGGTAATATGATCACAATTTCTAGGATTACTAGTATACTTTATATCATATGACAACTTCCTATTCCACAAAAATTCGGCAAAGACTTCCCGTTTATACGCATATCCACAGTTAACCAACAAGCTCAACAAACCAATAACAAGTCATAACTTATATCCCATCATTATAACTTAACAAAACAACCTTAAGACGAGACAACCACGTCCAATAAGTCCATGTAAATTTCGACCAACAACAACATAATTCCATACTTTCTTTCTTAACTTCTTAAGATACACTTCATGTTCCAACATTCTTATGTAAACCATTACTTCCTTTAAATATCAAGACTCCTCTATTTTAACATGCAATTTGTGATAATTTTAACAATAACGACAATCAACCCCAAGGTGTCCAAATCAGTCCATAATCGCAATAGCGCCCAAACCTTCACATGCATTGTCTAAATTCCAAGTTTCTTCTTAACACAAGTCCATTACTTAAACTACAACAACATGCAACTTTAATTATTTAATAGGAAGAAGAATTTTATACCTCAACGAAGTCAAAACAGTCCCAACGTCGAACCCACTGTTTTATCGATTTCTCTTGCTCAATTCTTCATTTCTTCAACTCCAATTCAACATGCATGAGTCCCACCATGTAACCCATCATTTATACACGTTTTCTTCCCTAATTTCTCTCCAAAAATTGAAGAAAACCTGCCCTAATTTCGGTCTAGTGAGGACCGAACTGCTCACTGTTTTGTCAGCTGAACTGGTAACGTCCCTAATTCTCTACTCCGATGTCCTATCGACGAGCGGTTTATTGCGTTGGAAACTAGACTCGACGAACTTCACCTTAGGCTTTTGAATCACCTAAAAACTCCTAATATGCGAGGAGATAAATCCCTCCAAAGTTGACTAAAAATCTGCCAGCAACCAGTGATTTTCTGCCCATTTTTCTCCTCCATTTTCACACCTCTTTCAACTCCAAATTAACATGCATGTATTCTACCATGTTAGACCATCAGTTGTACATGTTTTTCTTCCCAAAATTCTTGTTAAAATTTGACAAATCTCAGACCTATTTTCGGCCAGCAAACCCGTGACCCACTGGTTGGGTTTCAAAGATTTTGCTTTCAAATTGTGGAATGATTAATCATCGAATGGAGGTTGCTTGAATCTTGAATTGATTAGAGGAATGGTGTGATTTTAGAATTGAGAGGGGGAGGGAGTGTTCTTGCTCCTAGTTTCTAAGTGAAGAAGATAAGTGTGCAATGCTTAGGGTAATATTAGAATCCAATTTTCAGATTTACAAATATGCACTTTAGTCCCCCTAAATGTTACACTTTGCCCCTCTAATTGTTAACTTAACTAAATTAATCCCCAAGTAATAAATCGTAGTCCCACTTCTTTTAATCTTGATTCCCGTCCCCTTTAGTTCCCGGAAATTCCATAAGGTCTCGCATTCCTCACGTCGTAATTCTTATAATATGTAATAATCCTTAATGGAAATATATATAACTTATCATATTAAATTCTCATTGACGTGCTCGTAGCTTATGTAAATGTATCTCATATCCATTATCCGGATCTTAATCTTAATGACGTCCTTAACCCTTGTCTTAACCTACGAGGTGTAACAGAGATTTTTTGAATTAATTTCTCATACACAGTTGTTTTGTTTCTTAATTCGAATTGTATTTTGTAAATCATCTTTCAAGAGATCCCAGAATGTAAGGTAGAAAGACATGGAAAAACCATAAGGCCCTAGTGCCTTCTCCATATCACACAATTTGATACATTCCACTATCTCTGCCTCGTCAAATTGTCTCTGCAACCATTCTTGCTCCTCAATAGATATCCTACTGCCTTCATGTAACTGTAATTCATGCCTCTGCACCTCAGTTTCCTTGTATAAGTTCTTTTAGAAGTTTTGAATTGCTCCTTTAATAGTAACAGGATCTGTGACAGTGTTCCCTTCCACATTCAAACTGTCTATGGAGTTCACCCTTTTGTGTGTTGTGGCTATCCTATGGAAATATTTTGCATTTTTGCCTCCTTGTTTCAACCAAGACCTTTGCCTCCAAGATATCTCCTCATTTCTGGACACTTCTTCAAATTCCATAGCCAAGTGAGTCTTCTGAATAAGTTCATCATCTGTGAGCATTATTTGTTCCTGGATTGTCTCCCAATTAGCCAGCTGACTTAGGATATCTTCCTTTTTTGTTGCTTCCCATTGCCCCTATTGTTATTACTCCATTCCTTCATTTTCCCCTTCAACAATTTTAGTTTTTCCGCTAAAACAAATCCAGGTCTCCCAGTAACCGAGAAAGTACTCCACCATAACTTCACATTATCTTTAAAACCTTCTACTCCCATCCACCAGCTTTCAAATTTGAAGTAGGATTTTTTAAAGTTCATTTCTCCACAGGTTAGTAATATTAGATTGTGATCAGAGCCTATCTTTGGTAAAATAGACTGTTTGATCTGAGTAATTTGATCCTCCCAATGAAAAGAGTATAAAAATCTATCTATTCTTGAAGCACTCCTGTGATTTCCCCCTCTTCTCCGTGTATAAGACCCTCCAAACAAAGGAGGGTCCACCAGCTCCAATTCTTCAATACTATCAGTAAACTCTGTCATTGCTCCATTGATTCTGAAGCAATTAGTTCTTTCATTGGGATATCTGATGACATTGAAGTCACCCCACCCACGGGCCTGAACACATTTCTCTCATGGCTGACAACTCCTCCACAATTCTCCTCTCTATTCTTCTACAATTTGCATAGACTGCAGTCACAAAACAAGTGAAATCTGAATTTTGTCCAGATAATTTGCAAGTTATACTTTGGTTGCCACTTTCAATCAATTCCCATCCCACTCTTTTATCCCAAAGGACTAGGATCCCCACTGCTGCCTACTGCGCCCAAATGCACCTCCCCAACCCATCTATTATTCCAAATGCTCCGTATAATATTAGCCACATTGCCCTCCAATTTGGTTTCAACCAGAATGTAAACATCTGCACACCACCGATTAATCAAATTCCTAACCAATCCTCTTCCTATCATCATTCAACCCCACCCTCATTTGTAACCAATGGTTAAATTCCTCCTCTAATTCTTGGTTCACCATCCTTGAATTTCATATTAAAAATTTGGTTCCTGAGTTCCTTTGGAATTGAGTTAATATTGTTATTTGAAATTCCCACCTTTTCTGCTTGTTTCTCCTTGTATCTCATCTGGTCCAGTTTCATAAACAGAGTATAAGCCTCTTTTTCACATCCCTTGAAAGTTGCTCCAAATATTTGACTTAATTTAATCACATTGAAGTGAACCCAGATAGTTTCCTGAGCCTCGATCTGCTCCTCTGCAAGACCTTCATCAATAGATAATGAAATTATGTCACTGCAATTCACCAGTTGATTATCAGAATTTTCCAAAGGAGACAGTTCTCCTCAAAAGAGTTCCTTGTTGTTGAACTCTCTCCAATTGTCATAGAAAAATTCCCCTGCTCCAATTCTTCTGCCTGGTCTTCACGATCTTCCTGATTCAACTGAAATTGAGAGTCTCCTGCCATTTGCATGTTATTTTCCAGTTCACCGTCAAAAATAGAGTGCTTAAGGAGTTGGGCTGTTTTATCCCAGTTCAAATTAATAAAATCTGCAAAGGGTTCTGTGAAAACTAAAGGTTTGGGCTTTTTTAATAACACTAGATATTGCTGATCACTATAATCAAGGAAGATCTAGTGTTTATGAAACCGTTGCAACCCGCATATGAAATTCACAACTAAAATAATGATCTTAAAATACCTTAGAAGTCTTAAGTAATACTTAGAATTAATTTGGTCCTTGAAGCTCCATATATCTGTGTTATAGCTTAAAAAATAATGAACTAGATGTATTATTTCTATATTAGATAAGGATTTACCCAACTCCAAGTACTCCTCCAAAGAAGATAGCAATTCAATGTCATTTTTGTGTTTATACGGACATTCTTGTTTTCTTTAATGTTAAGTTAAAAAAAATAAGCTTATGAAGCTATCAGGATGTCAAACGTTCTCTTCTTGAAGATTGGCATGACACAGGATGAGGTTTCAAGAGTAAAACTTGAGTTAGTTCCAATGATTCAAGAGGTTCTTACTAAGTGGCATATCATCCATTTCTTCAGTACCACACCATCTGAATCTCCTCTTCTTGAAGACTTCAGCAGTCAACTTTCATCTTTACAGCTTGGTATGTACCACTTCTATTGTGACGAAAATCAATTGTAGACTGTCTAAGGTCGGCTGAAGATTCAGTGCATGTCAGAATGTATCTAAGGCTCTAAGCAGACTCAATTAAACTTTTAGGATCTCCCGTGGCTCTGGCAGACATAAGGGAAATTTGTAGGATCATCATTTGACTGAAAAGTGTGCCAATATTATTCGTTAGTGGACGCTGTTTAAAACTACAAAAAAACCTTTACAAAGAGGGTGTAACATCTTGAGGAGCATTGCAAATACTAGAGGGGAGACCTTCAGTGGGAGGATTGTTGCAACTAAATTGCGAATGCTTCACTTATTATTTTAGTATTAGCTTCTTATATCGGAATGGAAAGAAATTTAGTGATAGTGTTACGATATAAATAAAGTGTGTTTCATTAATTTCTAATTTTTTGAGTAAGATTGGTGACTTCTGCTGCTTATTTGTCTGCAGTATGTATAATTATTGTTAGAAAAGAAATAGGGAGTCAATCAAGGAGGTTCTGAGTTTTTTTTTTGTGTTTTTTAGTTTCCCTTGCTGTAACTGACTTGGAGATAACGTTTTCGCTCATTAAGATTGAGTGCTATGGTTTTGCATGTTGTTTATCTATGTCTTCAGATGGAAATATTGATCGGAGATCATGGAATGAGAAACTTGGTAGATCTGAATTCACATTGTCCTTTATTCTGTTACTTAGAGGTCATAGTGGGCCATCTTTTGGACATCTTCCTGATCCCAGCAGTCTAAGTAATTCAGTACAAGAATTTGCTAGCTGGATAATATGGGGGAGAACAGGAGCAGAACCATCTGTTTTCTTCAGTCATTCGATTGGCCTTGCTCTGATATTACTTAGACATGGACAATACGATGCTGTTGAGGTAGGTTTCCATCATTTTCATTTATGCTACCCAAAACAATTCTAAGATCTTACTGAACAATTTGTTCATTCATCCAGTATGTACTCAGTTTGGTGGATACGTATTCGCGCAAGGAAAAGATTTGCCAAAGTCTTCAGAGCGATGGTGGGGAGTGGTCCACGATGAAAGAAAGAAAATTTCTGAAGCAGTGCAGTGTTTTTTAGGTATTTGTAGGTTTTAAGTGAAGGTGTCTTCTTGTTAATTTTATAGTCACAGCTATGAACTGGAATATCCCAAGAAGATTTTTCACAGCTACAGGTCAGATTTAGTGCATAGTCTGGGGAGGGCGTAAATGGTATGTCAAGGATCATAAGTTGAACTTTTGTGACTGAAAATAGGAGAATATTGTGGTCACAAGCAAATTCAGTGGCCAAATAGAAGATTGAAGGTTGGGGGCATGAGGGTGAGATATATTCAAAAGTGAGATTGCAGATCTCGAGTGGTAACTTTTGATACTCACAGTAACTGTTTTGAGGCTTGTTACTGCTTGGTAAAATATGTCCTAATTTGGCATATAAGAAGACATTTAAGATGCTTCGATGCATCACTGTAAAAGCAGTTGGAGAGCATTTTTTATTGAGAAAAGTAATGGATAGTATGGTCTAATAGAGAGAATCTCGACTTTTGTTCTTTTATAGTAGCCTCCACAGGTCTTGTCAGGAAAAAGGAAAAAAAGAAGACGTTGTTTGTAGTCAACTAGCTTCTATTAATGGACCTTCAAGTCCACTTCTTGATGCTAGCAGCATAGGTAGTGTAGTGAAAGATGTCAGTAGAACCTCTTTACTCTCCATAACTTTTGGTCTGGTATTTATGTCAAATTTTCAGCCAACAACTCAAACAAACTGCATAGAAAAATCTAACCAGAAAAGGAATTTTGGAGAAATGTAACGAGATATAATGTCACATCTTCTTCCGCTTTCAGAAAGCAAAAAAAAAAGGAATTCTTGGACATTGTTCAAATCCTTGTTCTGGGTGTAGCTAACCATATACTTTTCACTCGGACTTCTTCCTTTATTGTGGTTGGGTTCACTGTTCTTGGTGATAATTGTTCATCTTTGTCCCTTCTCTCGTTCCAAAAGTTGAAGAAGCAAAAAGTAAAACAAACAACACATACATGCTCACACAAAGTAAAATTAAATCCTTATTTCAATTTGGGTTGCCATGACGTCTGTATAGAGTCTCATGTTCTTGGCTTCTTGTGTGAAAATATTCTTCAAGTGGTACTTGTCAAAAAAAAATTAACATTCTTGAAGTGGTTCTTTTATGAAGACACTGGTTTGTTCTTATGCTTTCAGAGCTGCGTCTGTGGAAGGAGCTGCCAAGGCTTTGCAAAGTTTGCCAAATGAAGCAGGATGGCTACACCTTGGTTTCTGTATGTTTTTCTCCAAATCTTCTTGTAATTTTAGAAGAATGCTCTCATTTCATCAATATCTTTGATTCTTTAAATAAAAGGAAGTCATCTTACTTCATACCGTTATAGTTCAGAGTAACATGCTGCTCTTATACTCTGAGGGATTGGCATCTGTATTCACTTGTTTGTATAGATAGCAATTTCTGTTAATTTTTTATGTATTTTATACTTCAGATCTGATTGATCAATCAAATCTCTCTTTCCTCTGACAATTTAATATGTGATGCTTCATGTTGGTATCACGTAGTTTCTGCAATATCTGCATCTTCGGAAGGGAGTGGTGGTTTGCTTTGTTTGGGAAGCATTAGAAGTTGCAACAGAGCCTGACTACAGATTTGATCTAGCCATACAGCTGGGAAAATTAGATATTGAAAAGGCGGGGGCTGCTAACTTAATGCATGTGGTTTGGACTTCCATATCTTCTTTTAAATTTGTTGCTTCAAAAGTACCATATGTTGTTTAGAAGTGTGGCTTGTGGCTTGGCAGGATATTGCAGTGGTAGCTCAGAGTAAAAGTCCAAGTGGAAGCAGTTGGGTGAACTAGCCATGTCTGCTGTAATGGTAACTATTACTGCCATTAATTGGAATCTTATTTTGCAGCATAGTTTTATTTTTTTTTACTGAGAAAATGGATGGTTCAGATTTTAGGAATGATGCCGTGGCTTGTAATGTTGTTTGTACTCTAATAATACTTGTTTAAACTCTTTCTTTTAACTGAAATGAAATGAGACTACTGCTGAATATATCATTCAGAGCAAAGTTTAGTTTTCCAGCTCTTTTAGAGGGTGCTTTGTAGTAAGATCTCTTCAGATGCCAGTAGTACTTCTTTTCTGAAATGCACATGTTTCCTTTATTTTCCGAGTTCTTCAGATTTTTTGCTCATTTGCTACATTTTGTAGCTGGAGATGGCAGAGGAATGTCTGAAGTATGCCAATGACTTGAGTGGTCTGTTGCTACTCTATTATTCACTAGGAGATGCTGAAGGAATAACTGAACTTTGTAACTCTTGCCAAAGAGCAGGGGAAAACAATGTTACATTCCTTTGCATGTTCCTTTTGGGTAAAGTGGAGGAATGCATTCAGCTATTGGTTGATAGGTATTTCTTTTCACTAAAGAACTTATTGTTTAGGTGTGTTTTCAACGGTGTGGATTGATATATAGAGTTACAATTTGTTTGCAGCAATCGGATACCTGAGGCTGCTTTTATGGCTATATCTTATCTGCCAGGTAAGGTTTCTGAAATAGTTGCAATTGGAAGAAGGACCTCAGTAAGGTCGGTATTGTTTCTGATTTTGAGCTTTCTTATCTATATACATCTTCTGAATTTCTGGCACTTAGCCCCCAATATTTGGTGGGATGGTCACCTGAGAGATCTGTTGGAACTGCAAAACCATCTAGATTAGATTTTCATTTCAGTTTTTGAACATAGTGGGATTAAGCTTCTTGACCGAAGTTGCTGGTGCAAAGAAACTTTGGAGCTCCTTACTTATCGGGCTTATTATTTACACCTGTGATAGGCATCAAAAGTAATATTTTTGGACAATTTCCCTATTCCACCTGCATTTGTGTATTATCTTGTATTATCTCCATTGAATGGCCACCGGAAATATGATCGATGAGTTTTCAGAGTGGCTGGTATGGCAGGAAGCAGACCATTCTGGCATGGATCAAGTCATGCCATAATCTAAAGATTTGATATTGAGTATAGTTTGAATGCAAAAGGGAAGGTTTTAATCATTTTTCAATACGGACTATATGACGTCATGCAGGATTACACATTGCTCTATTATCTGTAGTCCTATAGCAGGAAATTTGTTGTGTTTTAATATGGTTTATTCATGAATTGTGATGCAGGTTAACCAGAAAGCAGCAGAAGCTTTGGCTGACCCTGAAGAATATCCTAATCTGTTTGAGCACTGGCAAGTTGCATGTGCTGTTGAATCTAGAGTTGCAGAAGAAAGGTGTTGATAATGGCTCTCTCCACTTCCCATGCATTTATTCTATACTCTCTCAGCCTACCCTGGTGGCTTTCTAAAAATTTATGCGAGTTCCTCTTTTCCTTTGAAGTTTTTAGATTTTTTGGTCAATTGTTACTCCTTTTCTCTTCTTTCTAGGAGAAATTTTGCAGCAATTTGGGCAACTTTTGTAATTTCTGTTTCAATTCCTATGTAGGGGTGGCTACCTACCAGCATCAGAATATGTCAATCATGCTGATAGATCAACTACCAACCTTGTAGAAGCTTTCAGCAACATGAGAATGTATGAAGAACCACTTGACAATGGAGATATGGATCACGAGGTATGACATGATTTTCTTATTTGCCTTCTAGTCAGGGTTGATTGACATCCCATATATCTTTTTCACGAAATAAGAGAAACAAAGAACCATATCTTTGTACATGATCAAGGAACAGTCTTTTCTCGATGTTATTTTATACCCGTATTGAAGAAGATTAGACACTATCAATTGGTGTTTGTAAATGTTAACAATTAAATGTCTGTGTTAACTGTTCAGGTTGCAGAACAGAGTGGTGATGAGGTGCAAGAACTGGGGCAAGATGATGCACAAAATGAGGGAGAAGAGGAGGGCCAAGAAGAGCCTGTGGTCGTGGATGCTGACTCTACTGATGGTGCAGTACTTGTTAATGGAACCGAGGCAGAAGAAGAGTGGGTACGAGTACTGAAGGAAAACCGTCAGCCTAAAAGCAATTGGTTGGGCCGGTGTGAAAATCCTAGTTTTGTTTCTGGTGATTAATTGAATTTCTTTTATTTGCGTTTTGACTCCCATACCTTAATATTCTTCTGTTGTTTCTATTATGCTCCCCTGTGTTTATCATCCTTTTTTATGTCCGTCTTTAGAAAATGTTGAATATGACTTAATGGAACATTTAATGAACTTCACCCTCCTGATCCCATTCAAGAAAGATAAATTTTATAGTCTGTTCTCTTCTTCTATGTGAAGAAGTTTTTAATCATATGAATTTTTCAAGCTTAGCTGACAGAAAGATGTGAGGACTAGAAAAGAGTTATGTCCGTTATTGGTATCCTGATTTGGCATTCATACGTTTTTTGGCACATATTAGTGCAGTTGCCTTGCTGTTTCTTCTTGATCTGTTCCCACCTACTATTTGATTATGCCTATTATTGTTTATTTTGATTTTGCCCGTTTCTCCTTATGTCTCTCATACTTCTTATTGATGCTTTTGCGGTGCTTACACCACGTCACTAGGTTCATTCAAAGCGGTTCCATCTGTATGTAATCCTTATTTTCTTCATAAACTCTTGGAAGTGCATGTCTATTAAAGGCTCATCTATATGTAGGCTTTGTTAGGTGTCTCTAGTCTCATAAACCTCATTGTCTTCTGTATTTGCTCTAATGGGATAAAGCTGAAGAAATTCATGCTTTATTTTTAAAGTTGGGCACTCCTCTATTCAACCCAAAAATCTGTCATATGGCAGGGCGCTCATGCCCTCTCAGGAAATATAGGATTATTGTGTTCTGCAGTTTAACACCTGCATGATGTTAGTCAAACATTTGAATTGGCAGTAGTCAACTGTCATCCTACTTGGGCAAGTAGCTTTCTACTTACAGAAGTATCACTAATCTGTACATCGATTTCTTTTGTCTTCAAGGAACATTAGAAAATCTCTACATTTCCTCCCGTTAAAGTTAGAAGTTTTTTGTCTTGGCTCATCAAAATATTGATATTTCTTAATATTGCAGGTTCAATAGGTGTTTCCTTGAAAGGTGGCGATCAGGCGACCTGGCATGTCTGTTCCCCAAGTGGTGTCATTTTGTAGCAATGAGTTTTGTAGGCATACTGACATATGTTTCCAGCTTCGGTTGTTAGCTTTAGTCACTCATAGTTGCTTTATCATATTCTTTCGAGGCATACGATTTTTCACCCTTCAATATCCTTAAATGCCATTGTCACTGTAGAAACACTATAAAACCATATACAGAAGTGGAGATGGTGCGGAAATGTGTTGAGCTCAAAAATTGCAGTATCTAGGCGGTACCAATTAATTAAGAATATGTTTAGTCCTGTTAGTATTCTTATTTTAGACCTTATATTTTCTATAAGTGTTTTAGTCAGTAGAAAATAATGAGTACATATGGTTCTTTTTATTTTGTACTCCGTAATATTTGTTTGAAATGAATTTATATGGAAAAATATGGTCAGTTAAGTTTCACAACAGCGAATGTGTTTGGAGCTAACTTTTGCTCCAGTAATCTTCAATGGTTGCTTCAGATTATTTGGTTATGACAACTCAATAAAATAACATCTAAAAGCTATGATTTATGTCTACAAATCCCCAACTTAACTTCCCTCAATAACTTTTTTCCCTATTCTCTTGCAACGCAATGTTGCAGAAATCATTGGCTTTACATTAGCCACCAAAACCAACTTTAAACCATTACATTCCACCATGATAACATAGGTTTGAAACTAGAGCCAAGAAGTGCCAAAAAGCAAAACAAAGAAGAGAGTTTTTCAGAGAACTTTGTTGAAACCTTTCTAATGGAATCATTATCCTCTGTATATCATGGCTTGCTCATTCCAAAAAAAGTTCCGACTAGATTCCTTAAACGAACCATTTTTGCAAAAGGGTCTTCAAATGTGGGTTGATGAGAAATTTTACAAGGAAACATGAGTAATATGAGTGAACACTGAGGAAGAAGAAACAATAGAGAAAACGATAGAATATACCAGTATCTATCAAACTATCCTTCATCCTCTAGTACAAAATATGAAAGATATCAAACAACTCGATCATATTAATTATCTAATTCAGATAATCAATCATGAACGACTCGGAATCGACTAAATGAATTATATTTATTTACCTTGAATAAAAAATTACACTACTTAAGCACAATTATAGATGCAAAAGCAAAAAATGATGGTTTCTTACCGGTCTACAATAGGGCTGTTAGCGGTCCGGATACTCCCGGTAATTACCCGAGAACCGACCCAGAACCGGATCGATACTCGGACCGAAACCTTAACGGTCCGGATACGAGTACCAAAAAAATATCCGGACCGATAACCCGGTAAAATACCCGGTAACACCCCCCACCTCCATCCAGCCCCCCCAGCCAGTCCCCCTCCTGTCAGCTCTAATTAGTTGTAAATTAATGAAACTTTAAATGGTCATAACTTTGCGCTCGGATGTCCGTTTGACCTAATGTTTTTTTTATTTCGCGTATTTTTTCGAGATAGGGCCGGACAAACAGCTAAAGCAGTTTGGAGCAGCCGATTTCTCAAAAAACATCCATCTTGCCAATCAATTTCACTTTTACCCCAAATTATTACCAATTGTCCATTTTCAAATCTAAATATCTCGCGCTATACAATATATTTCAACGTAAAAATTCTGTGGTAATGTTTCCGAGAATGTCAATTTTAGTATTGGAAATTCAATTTAAAAAAATCGATCAGGCAGAAAATTCTTACCGGTCCGGACCGATAAGGTTTCGGTCCGGGATCGGTCCAGACCGGTAAGCTTATCGTTCCGGGACCAGTAAGTGGATACCCGGACCGGACCGATAACACCACTAGTCTACAACAACATACCCAGTGTAATTCTACTTGGAGAGCATTTTGATGGCCCATTCATTGGCAACAACAGCTTTGTTAGTCACTGTTATTTCAATTATTTGTCCACCAAATTTGATGTCGTACTTTGAAGTGATGCCAGAGCTGGTGCTACCATATGATGAGTACATATTGTGAAAATAAAAATTAGGATTGATGAATTTTCGTTAATGGCTAGTATGACTATTTATAGTAGAGAGAGTATATGTGTTTAGTTAATCGTTTTTTGGAAAACTCAGAAGTTTTAATTTCTTATTTCTTATTCAATTAAAGTTCATCAATTAGTTAAGATAACAAGAAGAAAGAGCTCTCAGTAAGTTAGAGAGAAGTTCCTCTCACTAGACAAAACGCTCTCAACGTTTTTGCCTAGGGCTTACACGAAAATCGTCTCTTTCCTTTGATTTTCCTCTTCAATTGTTACGGAATCTTCATGTTTTCCTTCCCTTCACCACGGGATTGATTGCGTGTAGATTGATAGAATTTTCCTTGTTTAATTTGGTCAAGTTACGGACGCGTTTTTGGTGAGGTTTGCGGCGGAAATTTTGGGTTTTATGGTTCAAGATTTCGGCCAAGAATCAAGATTCAAGAAGTGTTCAATATTGTCCTTGTTCGTGCTGATTTCCGTGGGTTGTTAGGTGTTCAAGATTCAAGAAATAATTCAAGATTCAAGAATTATTTCAAGAAATCAAGAACACGGTACTTTTGCTTGTTTGTTGCGGATATTTGAGGGTTCATATTGTAGTTATTTACGTTGTTTATTGTTCATCAATAGCAATATTCACCGTAATATTCAAGAACTTCAAGATTTGTGAACTTATTATTATTTCGGATTCGTGGTTGAACTTATTAATACGTTCTTGTCTTGTCTCATGTCATGGGCAAGACAAAGGCCGTTTCCGGTGGTAATGATGGGGGTACGTCGATGAAGGTCAAGTCCATTAAGAAGAAGAAGAAGGTGAATACATATCCGGTGATTGTAGGTGACAATTTGGTGCGAGTCGCGGATCCAAGCGGTGATGGTCGTATTGCGCGGATAGGCGGGTTGTTCTTGAAAGTTGTTGATGATAATACCATGAGATGATACGAATGGGGCAAGGGGTAGAAACCGTACCGCGTCAAGAACATGGTTGATGGTGTGGTCGGAAACTCCGATCTTTCGACGATGACGGTGGCGGCGCCGGTGGTGTTTGCTCCTAGTTTTGCCTCGTCTAGTAGCATGACTGTTCCGGCGGTTCATGATGAGAATATGAAAGTAACGGAAGGTGTGGTGGTGGAAAGGAGCGTGGACAATCTTAACGTTCACGGTGAAGGTGCAATCACGGGAAATATTGCAAGTTTGGATGCCATTAACGATCCAATCAATGGCAATGGGGAATTGATTGATTCAAGTATCAAGAATGCAATTCTTGAACTTGCCGGAGCTAGACCGACGGAATTTGGTGTTGGTGTGGTGGCGGCGGCGTCGGAAACCCTAGGGTTTGAGGCGGCGGCGGCAGAAACCCTAGGGTTTGATGCGGGCCATTCTGTGGGCCCAGGTGTGATTACGGGGCAGGAGGGAGGTCACGGGTCGGATATGGTGAGTTTGGGCCAAGACAATGGGGTTGGGCCGAAGCAGAATGACAAGACTACTGGGCTCAGACTTGCGGATCAAATTCTGGCCCACATCGGTGCTCATGGGCCAGGGGCGGGTCATGCGGAGCTGGGCGGGTCGGAGCAGGGACCAGGGAAGGGTTTGATGGATCTGGGCCAGGGGAAGGGCATTGGGCCGGGGCGAGATCTTTGCGCTCGCAGGCCCAATGCGGTGAAAGCGACTATGGGCGCTTGGCCCCATCGGACCATTCGGTCGGTGGAGTCGTGGCGGGTCGGTTCAGTCCTGATGTGGTCATCGTTCACAATAAGGATGATCGACTCACTGATATGGCTATAGATTCGACAGGTGTTCCTAAGTCTCGTGGACAAAGAAGCTAGCAAGGCGAGAAAACTTATCTTTGGCGTGTTTGCGGGTTGAGGTTAGAGGAGAAGGGCATGAAGCTTGATTCATTGGCGGGAGGATGAGGATGTTAAACTTGACACTATTGATGAAGTTCCCTTTGTCGAAACTTGGGGACATTGTCTCGTGGATCTTGTTTGGTCGTTTCGAGCGAGATGCACTCGACTCCATTGTCGAAGTGGGTCAAGTGTAGAATCATACCTTACGGACGAGGTTGGACTATTTTTAGGTTAAATGCGGGAGGAGGATATGATTAAGGTATTCCACGGCGGGCCATACATAGTACATGGCAAGACTTTGATGTTGAAATTGGTCGAGAAGGGTACGTTGCTTACTGATGATATGTTCACAAACATTCCGTTTTGGGTAGAGTTGAGGGATGTCCCACTATCAGTTTGGAGTGCCTCTGGACTTAGTAAAATTGCGTCACGTATAGGCAAGCCTCTATATACGGACGATTTACTAAGAGATAAACGAATGAACTATCTGCGTGTTACGATTGAAATCGGCGTGAAGCGAGAGCGATGTGGAATTTGGAGTTCGTATCTTAGGACAATCGGAGGTATGTTCAGAAGGTTAAGTACGAGAATTATGCGGACTATTGCTATCATTCCTCTATGTTCGGACATAACCATTTGAAGTGCAAGAAGTTGTCAAAGGAGGATGAACCTGCGGAAACTGCTCAATCACGGAGTTTTAAAAATAACACAAGTGTTGGTGTAGACACGGGCAAACTGGAGGTTGTGGCGATGCGAGTCATTACCTTTCGAATACTCTCTTCATACCACGAGTTCAGGAATGTAGATACTAACGAGGCGCTCCATGAAGTCGAGAATCTGAGCATAGCTCTGGAGGTGTTGGCAAGCTCGTTCGGACAAGTCATTCTGTGAGTCGGAAGGGGTGCTAGCTTGCGGGGTGTACGTGGACAGAATGATAATAATGCCTCTAGTAGTGGTGATAGGGGCCAGGAGAAGGTAGTTACGGACCAGACCAGAGGGGGTTCTACCATACCTGCAGCAGCTACTCTGAGCGGTCCGGAGCGAGGATGGCGTGACGGGTATGGATATTTGTGAACAGGCTAATACGGAGAAGGAGGGATGGCAAGAAGTCACTTCTAAGAAGAATAGAGGCAAGGCAGTCGGCTCAGGGCGCGGAGGAGCCGTATCCTCCTCTGTTTCCAGATGAAGGTACTATGTTGGAATGTCAGGTCTTTGCGGGCGCTGGATAGAGCGACCACGCAATCTACAGTGTGTAGGATTGCTCAGCGACACTTGGTGGCAATGGTATGTTTGATTGAGACTAAGTTCACTAGAACAAGATTACTGACTTTTCGCCGCAGGTTTCACTTTGGAAATCTTGTTGAGCATTGACCGTTGATGGTGGTAGAATGCTATTACTGCAGGATCAGGCTAGAGTAGTACCTGTGAGGTGATTGGAATGGACTCGCAACGTGTCGTATCCACGCACGATGCACCGTAACTCAGGCGTCATTCTTTGCCACTTTTGTATATCCGGTGTATAGTGTCACGGGAAGGAGGAAGTTATGGGATCACCTCACCCAGCTAGGTACGGGTATTGTGGAGCCATGGATTATTCTATGTGACTTGACTCTTATTGTTCTACTCGGGACAAGGTAGAGTCCGCCTCCGGCTTATGTTACGAAAGATCTCGGTGACTTTATGATTGCGCGCGGTCTCTCGGCGCTCGCCTCGAGTCTCTTTTCACTTGGGCCGAATGGTACAATTTGGTCTAAAGCTGGGCGAGTCTTGATGAATCGGTATTGGAGTGATTTAAGCTTGGGTGCTCGACCCTTACTTGCCCGTGGGCAGGTTTGGACGGCTGCCGTGATAACCTCCGTGATCACGTCTTACGCGAGTAAATCGCTTTTAAGTTCCTAAATATGTGGCTTACGCGTCCTTCTTTTGATAGTATACTGGGCTCTTGTTGGAATCAATATGTGGATGGGACTGCTCAGTATGGTTTGGTTACGAAGTTAAAGTCTTTGAAAAAGCCGCTACGAGATTTGAATGCTAATGCTTTTGGGGGTATTGCTCAAAAGGCTAGTGCGGCTAATTTGGAGTTCAAGCAGGCTATATATGAGCACATGAATGATCCAGTTGAATGAGAATTGAAGGCTAAGGTTGGAGTTTTGAGAGCTAAAGCGCGTCACTTGAATCGAGAAAGGCGTTTCTTACAATGAGCTAGGTGTAGACACTTGGTGGAAGGTGATAGAAGCTCAGTACTTTCATAGCATGATTAAGGCGAACAATGTGAGAGTGCTATTTCTTATCTTGTCGAGGAGGATGGTGCGTGCCCGTCCGAGGAAGTGGCGGATATGCTTGTTGACCTACGAAACTTGCAGCGCCGCGGGTCGGAACCTATTGATCCTGCATCGCGATTGGGGCCAAAACTTGGTGATGATGGCCGTGATGTCTTATTGCATACCGTGGTAGCATGAGGTTCATGATCGTTGTTTGATATTAGCGACAAAGCTCGAGCCGGATGGCTTCTCGCCGGCTTTCTTGAGTCACGGTGGAAGGAGGTCGGCCATGATGTAGTTCGGGGTGTGCGTGAGTTCTTCTCGTCGGGTGTATTGTTGAAGCAGCTGAATCACACCATCATTGCCCTCCTGCCGAAGGCGGATTCAAATCCGAAGGTTAGTGACTTAGTCGATCGGTCTCACTAATGTAGTTTACAAGATCATTACTAAAATTCTTGCAAACCGCGTATGCGCTCGTACCATGCCTATTGTAAATGAGTGCGAGTGCGTTTGTCTGGGGCGGAACTTGGTAGACAAGCGTGTTCATTGCTCGGGGAGCTCGTGAAGAAGTCTGATAGGACCACGGACTTCACGAGGTGTATGCTAATGGTTGATCTCCGTAAGGCATTTGACACGGTTTCTTGGGGTTTTCTGGATTCGGTCTTGCGTGGTCTCGGATTCCTGGATAGATTTGTGAGATGGGTTATGGAATGTGTCACTACTCGCCGTTTTCCATATCCATCAATGGTGAGTTGCACGGGTTCTTCAAAGGTGAGCGTGGCAGGCAAGGTGATCCTATGTCCCTACTTTGTTCGTCCTTTGTATTGAGTACTTCTGAGGCTACTAAAGTTGAGGACTACCAACTCGGGTTCAATTTTCATCCTAAGTGTGGCGATGCGGATCTTACACATCTTGCCTTCGCGGATGACCTCATGTTATTTGCTAGGGGATGATGCTTGATTCTGGTACTCGTGGAGTGTCTTGAGAACTTGGAGGCGGTTTGAGGCATCCTTGAATCGCCAAATCATCTATTTACTTGGCGGTACATGGTGTGGCCGAGACACGATCATCGTGAGTTGGGTTTTGGAGGTCATTTCCGTCGTTACTTGGGGTTCCTTTAGCTCGCTTTCGGTTTGATTGGTCGATTTGCTCATACCTGATGTCATTTAAGATACATCGGAAATGGGGGCACCTTCATTATCTTATCTTGGAAAGCTTGAGCTCGTTCGATCCGTCGTTCGGGGTTGAAGGATTTTGATTAGAGCTTTTAAACGTACCACGGTTCTTAATAAGGTGCGTTGACTTGTCTTGATTCTTGTGGGAGGTGGCGTGTCGCTGGGATGAGGTTTGTGTTCATGGCGGAGGGGACTAGGTCTCATGGATATTAAGGTATGGAACCGTGCGCTTACTATCGCGGTCCATTTGGTATTCGCGAGAATGCGGACTCTTAATGGGTGAAGTGGGTGAATTCTTACTCTTGAGGTCGATCGATATGGGCTATCTGAAGTCGGACACGAGGACTCGTTCTTTATTCGAAGTTATGCGGTATCGGGACGAGTTCACGAAGATTTTTGGTAGTCGTGAGCGGTGATTGGCGGCTTAGAAGGTGTTGCGTTGATGGTAGATTAGATCGGGGCTTATGCATGATGTTCTGCGTTCGAGAGGAGCGCGAGCCACAGATGTCTCGGTTGGAAATGATACATTCCACCTAAGTATTAACTTTCACGGTATAGCTTACTTGTCGGGCGTTTGGCTCACTAGAGATCCTCTCGTATCTCGATCTTGAGGATATTAGTTGCGGGTTACTGGCGAGTTGCGGAACACGACCTCGACATTCTTTATTTGCGTTCTCGGCGAGATTTGGAGACACGTTCGGGCATGGTGGGTATCAGGCGTGAGATGTCCACGGTTGAGACCTTTGAAGTGGATAAAGAAGGAGCACATGCGGGCGAGGATGAGATCTAAGGTTGTACTCGCGCTTTCTGCGTTGTTGTGTTTGAGATCTGGAAGGCCAGGAATGCGTTGATATTTGACGAGACTACAGTCACTGAGGATGATGTTATTGCTAGAATTAAGCTAGCTACTTATAATTATGTGTTTATTTAATCTTTTTCTTTTAGCATTGATGGCGAATAAGTGTATGAGTGAAAATTAGCTTAAGTTTTATAGATAGCTCTCATGATTTATTTCACATCATTAAGAGTCGATTTAGTTAGATTTCGTCATGTTAGGCTCGGTTTATTTTCTTAAATATAAATGAATTGTGTCTTGATTTCTCAAAATTGGTCACTTTTGGAGTTGCTCAATTTACTTGATTTTAATCTCTGTGACAACATACCGGGTGGAGGCGGATTGAGCTCGCCAATCCGTCAGTTTTCGATCCGTTTGCCTAGTATTTTGAGTGTACTTTAATTGTGTATTTAGGCGTGGCGTCGCGTGGATCGGCATGGCATTTCGTCCGTGGAGGCAAATATATCAACTTTGTTAACGAAAAGGACATATTTGAACTCAAATTTCAACGGAAGGCAAATATGCCTTTTCAAAGTTGAATAGCAAATATAACCTTTTTCCCTTTTATATATCATTAATGTAATTTAACATGTGATCATCTTACTTACCGTTTATTTTAAGAAAATTGATTGTGTAAATGAACTTAAACTCATTTCATTAATCCCCTAAGCCTTTTTTTACCTTTGGTGTATAGCACTTTTATTTTTAGTATGTGAGTATTAGAGTCATTTTTTCTATTTAAATTATAAATTATTATTTTCAATTACAAAATTAAAGTGAGATTATTTGTGAAATTTTATCCAAAAACTAATGCTCCACCAAGGCCTTTATCTGAAAAAGCCCATGATTTTTACTCTACAAGTGCAATACCAAGTCTTCAATTTTTGCCCTTCAAATGGGCTGTTATTTAATTTAATGAATCATTTTGACTAACATGTCCTCCAGTGTCTTTCTTTCTTTGCTCTTTGGCGTCCGCACGCACCAATCATCTATTCCAACTCCTTGTTCCTCTTCATCAAGTTAAGTTTGTCTGATTAGGTAAAATTTACAAGATTATATAATAGGAAGTCTTGCCTGAAGAAGTCGGAGAAACTTAATCTACAGGAGGCTCAACAATGGCGTGGAGGCAATTTCTCTTTTGCAACAGCAAATTACTTACAAACTCATTGCCATCTGGATTCACTAGCTTTTCCTCCAAATCCAATCCTTACTTAGGTATATTCAATTTCATAAAGTTTTAATTTTTTGTACTTTTTGGAATGATAAAAAAAGATGGTGTGTGGGTGCAGCGAAGGTAGGGATACCAGAGTTTTTGAATGGAGTAGGGAAGGGAGTAGAGGCGCACGTTGAAAAGCTTGAATCAGAGATTGGAGATTTCTGAAGCTTCTTGTTACTCGCACTCTTAAGCTCAAGCAACTTGGCATCCCTTGTAAACATGTCAGTATTTATCCCTTCCTTTTCATTTTCAGTAAAATAAAACAAAGTGACTGCATATTCTTCTGAAATTCTCAATATTTGATATAGCCGGTTTCCTCTATCAGGATGATGAAACACATTTTGATAGTTAATTGTATGTTGTCAAGTTGGATGGTTGTAAGAAAATCTCAATAGATGTGATGATGAGTAATTAAGGCTTTGAAAGAGTTAATACTTGGAGCATTTTAAATTTCAATTCGCGTTTGGTATTTGATATTTGAAGTTGTATGCTTGTTAAGTTTGTAAATTGTTAAGCTAATGGAGGGTTATGTGCCAAATAGTAAATAATAGATCA
This sequence comes from Przewalskia tangutica, assembly GCA_029844215.1. Lineage (NCBI taxonomy): Eukaryota > Viridiplantae > Streptophyta > Magnoliopsida > Solanales > Solanaceae > Przewalskia > Przewalskia tangutica. The sequence continues at coordinate 136,190,945 of CM056722.1, forward strand.
GGGTTTTAAGTGTAATAAAAAGAACTTGTAAACGGTGTCTTGTGGATAATTGAGCTGATTGGGGCGTATGCAACGTCGTTTAGGGGCATCGTTAGTTGAGGTCGTTATCTTGTTAGAACAATTAGCTGGGAATTGGAAATCATATTTAAAATAGCAAATTACAAGTGTACATATTCATTCTTTTGGCTTTGATGATAAATGAAATCTCTTTTCTCTTTCTATCTCTAATTCCATCTCTATCACGTTCATAGTTGATTTTTGTTCAGGAATCTTTCTCTAATTGTGTTCCTTAGAAAATCCAGTGTTACAGTTTATCTGCTCTGTGCACTCAGCTATGAGATAGAATTGCATCTTCTTGGGCAACTGATGCTAAGTTGCAGAAGATACTTACTGATATAAGGCAAATCCTGATGCTAGACCCCCAAATAATCTAAAAGGAGATGTATTGAGCAGGAAAGGCAGAGTTGTGGTGGGTAGTGACCCTGATCTAAGAAGGGATCTTCTAGTTCTTCATTATGACAGTTCTTTGGGTGGCCATTCTTAGATTCATGCCACTCATAAAAGGTTGAAGCAATATTTTTATTGGAAGGGGTTGAAGCAGGATGTTTATGCTCACATTCAAGCTTGTGACACTTGCCAGATGTGTAAACCTGAAAATGTTGCCTCACCAGGTTTACTGCAGCCTTGGCCTATCCCCGAAAGGGTTTGGCAACTGTAGTGTTTGTAGTGGTTGATAGGCTAAGCAAATATGCTCATTTTCTGAGCTTGAAGCATTCTTGTGGTGGCATAACACCACCTTTCACTCATCAGCAAAGGTGTCCTCTTATGAGATTCTCTATGGGCAATATCCTCCACCTTTGGTCCCTTATATGCCATTTGCGTCTCAATTAGATGCCCATCCTCCACCTTTGGTCCCTTATATACCCTTTGAGTCTCAATTAGATGCAGTGGACAGAAGTTTGCAGGCTCGAGAGTCGACTAATAGAGCTCTTAAATTCCATTTAGCTCAGGCTCAGCAGAGGATGAGGGTCCACGCTAACAAGAAGAGATCAGAATGAGTTTTGGCGGTGGGTGATTGGGTTTATGTTAAACTCCAACCTTACAGGCAGCTTTCCCTTAAGTCTCACTCAAATCAAAGGTTATCTCCTCGATATTTTGGGGCTTTCCAATTGTTACAAAGGTTGGGTGCTGTTGCATATAAGTTGGACTTGCCTGCTGGTACTTGAGTTCATTCCACATTCCATGTTTCCCAACTGAAGAAGCATATCGCTTACGCTCGCGTGTCATCTATCGTCCTGCCTAGTCAGCGATCATGGTGTGATTCTCTTGCTCAGGCACATTTAGTGGCGTAGCGTGTTGGCTCACCGTTCGGGAGGCCTGGTGAAATGGTTCGATGCTCCAGAAGAGGATAATTCTTGGGTGGATCTCGACCAGCTGAAGAAACAATTTCCCAGTTTCGATCCTTGAGAACGATATTCTCTTAGGGGTGGTATTTGTTATGTGCCAAATAGTAAATAATTTCAGGAGTTAAAGTGTAATAAAAGAAACTTGTAAACGGTGTCGTGTGGATAAATGAGCTGATGGAGTCGTATGCGACGTCGTTTAGGGGCATAGTTAGCTGAGGTCGTTATCTTGTTAGAACAATTAGCTGGGAATGGGGAAATTAGATTTAAATAGCAAATTACAAGTGTCTGATTCATTCTTTTGGCTTTGATGATAAATGAAATCTCTCTTTCTCTTTCTAGCTCGAATTTCATCTCTATCGTGCTCATAGTTGATTTTTGTTCGTGAATCTTTCTCTAATTGGGTTCCTTAGAAATCTTGATTGACGTACTTCGATTCAGGTGCATCATGAAGATTGTTTAATTTTGAGATGATAATTTGCAGCGAGTGGTGATTGGGTTTATGTTAAGCTCAGCCTTACAGTGACTTTCCTTAAGTCTGCATAGATCGAGGTTGCTCCTCGATATTTGAAACTTTCCGTGTTCTTCAGTTAGGTGCTCTTATGCATATAAGTTGGACTTACTACTTTGGTACTTGATTCGTTCCACATTCCATTATTTCAATGAAGAAGCATACTCGAACATTACTCTTTTATATGCATCTATCGTCCCTGATCATTTGATGCATTGGTGTGATTCTCTTGGCTCGCAGAGGTACATTTGTGAAGCGCGTGTTGGCTCGCAGTTGAGAGGCTGGTGAAATGGTTGATACTCGAAGAAGACTAATTCTGCGTGAATCGACAGTGAAGAAAACGATTTCGATTTGATCCTTGAGACAAGAGATATTCCTATCTTAGGGTGGAGTATTTGTATATATGATATTCAAATAATTTCAGGAGTTAAAGTGTAATAAAAGAAACTTGTAAGCGATTATGCATTATTGGATAAATGAAGTGATGGAGTCGTAATCTGACGTCGTTGGGGTATAGTTAGATGAAGTGTATCTTGTTAGAACATTGGTAGGAATGGAAATTAGATTTAAATAGCAAATTACAAATTAAGAGGATGTTATAGCTTGGAACAAAATCTTTATATTTTACCTTCTCATGCAAAATAATTAAAAATTGAAACGAAATTTTATGACTTAAAAGTTGAGAAAGAATTAAGGATTATCGGTGGGTCTAAAGTTTCCCTTTGATAGTGTCGATAGAACTACATTGATTTGCTTGGAATAAAGAGATAGTGTTGAAGTCTTTTTAAATCAAGAATATAATGGGTACTTTTAAGTGTGTTTTGATTAGATTAGTTGGTTAAGAGATCACGTTCAAGATTGAACTTTTGAGACTAGGCGTGCTTTTAACAAAGTAGTTCTAGACAAGATTACCAAGTATGATCAATTAAAGGATCCAGTTTTGTTTTCTGATATGCATTTTTAAGCACATCCAATTTTGGTTCGTAAGTTTTTGCATCCAAATTTTAATCGACATTAGTCATTCGTATGCTTTGAAAGCTATGATCCGATTTACTGATTACTGAGCTCTTCAGTGAATAATGTCTCCATGGAGTTATTTGGTCCCTATTCAAGTTACTGTATTGAGATGATTACGTAGTCTGTTGTGTTAGTTTAGTACATTTGGAAGTTTATCCTCCAAAGCAAAGCTAATCTATGAGATCTCAATTATCATTATGCAGAATGCTTGCTTTACGCACCTTAGAAGGTTCTGGTCTTGGATTAAGGATTCTAGCAAATTAATTTGAGGAAAATAGGTGGAATTATCTTGTAAGATAGTGTGGGAAAGAAGCACAGGTTAGTTCTATTTACTTTACAATCTTTGGGTATTCCAAAATCTACTCCCAAGTCAATGTAAAAGCATGTCTATAATCGTAGATTTGGTCTAATTATCACATGAATATGAAGGTTGAAAAGTAAATCGTAGCTTGGAGTGAATGTTTAAGTTGGCTCACTTTGCAGTGTTGTCTTTTTAACGTATAGCATTGTTGGCTATGTGATTAAGCCACCACAGGACTACAGATTGATAATACCAAAGATTTTTACGATACGCAATATTGTCTTGAGATCAAAACTCGATAAAGCGCAGCATGAGTGGAAATTCTTTGATTGGATCAAAGTCTCTTGTTTCTGGTTGTGAACTCAACGCTTTCTAGTCTTTAGTAAAGTAATATTTTCTATTGGGATTCTTGTGAGCAGTTCCTAGTTCTTTGCCAAAGTGATAACCACAGAAAATGAGAGGACTAGTGCTTAGAATTAGTTTCATGGATAGTTCGAAATCGGAGAATAGCACAACATAGTTGTATGCTCTTTATTTTTGCGATAAGTAGCACGCCATAGTAGGCGTTGTGGTTTGAATTACGCCGTCAATTATTTTTCTTTGTCTTTTTGCATCCATTGTTGACACTTAACTTTTCATTGCGAGAGAAGCGATATTGAAGTACACCCACAAATATAAATTTGGGACTTTGGGCCCGAGAGCTTTGTGAAAGCATTAACTCATTTTGTTGGTGGTCCTTTTCATGAAGAAAAACTCTGTTATGATGCTCATGCTTTGTACTTCTTATCCTTGAATATTCCCCGAAAGAAAAGGGAGTCATTCGACTTAGCAGAAAGTTATATGATGCTCATGCTTTCTGACTTTCTGTTAGGAACTGTGTTTGAAGTAAAGTGTGAATTAGGGATTTGCATTACATCATTAACGAATGCCTTCTTTATTTTCAATTCTATCGAGAATGTCAATTGATTAGTTATGTAAAGCTCGATATGTAAAAGGTAGCTTTAGAATAAAAGTAGATAATATAACATTGGGATATAACAGGAAAATATGGACTATGCCTTTGTTTCTAAAAATATTGCAAAAATTAAAAACTTCTCTTCAATGACGTTTGGTTGAACAAAAATTTCTGAAAAATCTCTTCACCTGCTTTTGAAACAGACGCCACGATCTCTTTTTTCTTTAGGAAATCTTGTAATATGATGTTAAAAGTCTGATGTCTGACCTCAGTCAAATTAGTCGCATAGAGGAAAGGAGCTATACTTGCACGAAGAGTTAATATGACCAAAGCAGTAACAACGTAGATGTAGCAACTCTATTCCGCAAGTGAAGCTCTGCAATGGCCCCTTTTCTAAACTTCTTGTTTCCTAGAGTACAACACCAAAATCATGCCTGGCTCCCCCTAGGGGCATGTAATCAGAGTACCTTTTCCTAGCTACTTAAGAGCACCTACAAATATCAGGAGCTCTTTACAAAATCCATAGTAGTTGTTACATTTCTGTACAATAAGCAGCCACTATTTGCCAAAAGATTCAAGATGATTTTGCTTGTTTAAGGCAGTTCCTCTGTGATTCCAAATCCACAAACTCTGATCTGCAATGGTGCAAGAAGAAAATAGTTATTAAATGATCACTTTCTAGTACTGATATCATTGTTTTCTCTCAACTCATCTGACTTGACATCTTTTTTTTTGCATTACCCTTTTTTTGGGTCGGAGAATATCCGAGGATAAGAAAGCACACTCATTAGTTTACATGTTAAATCTACAAGCAAGACTTTTGTATAGGCACTTTACACTGAAACAGACTAAGCTAACATTCTTGACCTGCAGTAAAGCAGTTGGTTGTTGCATGGTAAAGTTCCTGTGTCTATAAGGAGGAAAACAATTCTCATGTAGAAAGATAATGTCATGGTCCAGTAGTTGTTTAAGTACCTAATAAATCATGCTTCTCTTCAGCCATTTGTGCATGCTCGTCTCTATTTCGAGGAAGAAACACACTACCAACATATTTGTACAGAAAACGGAAAAGGAAAAGTTAAAATATGAGATTTGAATAGTTAAGGGGATGGAAATCTCCGGTTACTCCCTCTAAAATTGACCCTGGCTGATTGTTGAGCGGACAAGAGTATCTAAAGTGAATGCTGACTTTGGTAAGCAGATAAAAGGGTAGAATGAGAACTGTTTGAGATGCCACAAGATAGACCAGTCGAGCAGAAAAGTTAAAAAGAAATTGTAAGTGAACCTACCACTGAATTTAAAGGCGGCATATACTGATGTCATACATGAGTGTCCAAAACACCTGTAAATTAAAAAAAACATAATCATGATAACAAAAAGTATACGATGTACAATTGTACTGCAACAATATTTGATTCTCCCCCGTCAATGTTGAGCTAAGTTCATAGTAACTCCTCAGATACACTATCAATTTTTACCCCATATTGATAGCAAATGTGCTTAGAATTTCATTCTTCCGTGTTTTGATATTTTCTTCCACTGTTTCCACCAAGGAGTGAATATTAGCAGATGAAGTTTAACAAGTTTTTAACAGATAATGATCACTCTCAAGGAAGTTAAGCTCCAAATCATGCAATTTTTTTATTTTCTAATTCATTTGTACATGTATCAGCCAAGCCAAACCCGTTCAAGTTGCTCTATGCATTTGCAATGCAGAGACATAATTGGCGGAGAGCAGAGAGCTACATTTACTTGTTCGGCTGAATTAAAATCCATGGGTGCAGCGGGAGATCCCAGCCAGCGATCCTTTATTCTGTGGAGAGGCTGGAATGTTTCTCTGCTGCTATCAATGCTCTACAGCTAGTTCATCCTGCATATGCTTGGATTGATGCTCCACTTGAGAAACTTGTTCTAATATGTATCAAATAAAAAGCCGGTACCATGGAAAAACCAATTATAAGTGCTCTCCGAGATTTATTTGATTCCTTAAATTCATTTCTTTCAAACTTTTCACTACATTCTTTTGTTGGTTATGTCCGTCTGTTGTCTCTTTTCCATCTCCACAGTAATGGCGCTCAGTCTCACGGTAAAGTCATGTTAGATGTCGAAAAACTTGAGAATGAAGTTCCATTCTAACGTCAGCCGATGTTGCTATCATTGTACGTATCATGGACTTTTGCTAGTAAGTTTGATGCTAGAAGTTAGCATGCCTTCCCTTTGTCCTAAGTTCTAAATTTATTTGTTTTATGTTAGGTTGCCTCAATGTTTTCAAATTTGAAGCTTTGTGGTTTTGAGATACTCTTCGGTTTGAATCTTGGTAATTTCATTCATTGGCCTATTATGTCATTTTTGGGAAAACATATATCGTGCTGCAAAACTTTTTCCTTAGGATTGTGCTTCTAAACAAGGAAGATTATTGTCGCTGAGTAAAGTATATATGAAATGAAGGTCTCAACTCAATGAGATTCAAAATTAATTTCCTTTTATTGCACTTTCCTTTGCTTTCAAAACTTTTCTTCTTTTAGGAATTGACACACCCCAGCTGATGTGATTGACGCTTTTGGTTGAATCAAACTTGTATGATATGCAAGCTTTTACAGTAGTTCTTAAATTTTGGAAAGGGTCAGCTTTGAAGAGGTATGTCGTTTTGGGGTAGCTTCAAGAGAAGTTAGTTGCCTTCCGTGATTCCTAGAGTTCCTTGACTTGCAACACTTGTTTTGTCTCTCACTAGGGGAACTTGAAAGAGTTTTGCAGCTATGTTATTGAAATGCTGCCCAAAAAGCTTTCCAAATCAGTTGGGTAAGATATTCTTGATTCTGCTTTCCTATGTGCATCCATTTCTCAATCCCCTCGGTGCCAGCTGTTTTTTCTTAACACGTGTCCCTGATACCTATTTCCTCAGGAATGGTCAGAGGATGCAGAGTCTTCTTTGGCTTCATCACAGGATGAGATTGTGGTCCATGAATCGCCTAATGTTGGTCCCACCTGGACAGGAATCTAAAGGCAGTAGCCATTGGGAGATGTAGAAGCTCTATCTTACATCCAGTTTATTCCTTCTTTTATATCTAATTTTTATCTGTTTAAACAAATACACTTTTCTTTCAGTTTTGATGTCCATAATGTCTTTGCAGGAAAATACAGAAAGTTTCATGCTAAATTGCCTGTTGTTGTTGCTGATACTCTTCTTGCTACTGATTCTCAAATTGAGTTGCCACTTTGGTTAGTTCAAATGTTCAAGAGTAAGTACAAAATCATTTAATAAATGAGGGCCTAAGCCCAAATATTCAAGGTTATATATCGGTGTCATGGAAAGAATTACTTATCAAGATTAAAAAATATATATATTTCAGACAAGAATTGCTCTTATCATCTTGTCTCTGCATATGGGTGTGATATTCTTATTCTAGTGTTTTCTTGTTGATGTCTAAAGTAAACCTATCATCTGGATGATGTAAAATTAATGACCCCTGTACAAAAGAATTTGGTTTTTCTCTGTGTGATAAATTCAAGGGATTAGAAGTTTGGCAGCTGGTCTAGTAGAAGTCCATGAAGAGATTAGAAAGGTTGAAGAAGTAAAACTTGTCAAAAAGGTTTTTTTATTTGTTTGCAGGGCGCGGGAAATTGGCTCTGGTTAAGGCAACACTCTTGATTGTTGTGCTTACTTTATGACTGTATTTATAATTCTTCCATCATTGCTGCTTATTTATTACCCTCTACCTGTTTCAAATGATTGTCTGGTTTTGACTTGCACAAAGTTTAAGATAGTAGAAGACTTTTCAATCTTTGTGGTCTTAAATTAAAGATGTATTTGAATGTACAAAAATGACCTTTAATCTTGCATGAAGCTTAAAAGCATACCTGCATGTGGAAAGATTGGAATGGAAAAAGAATTACCAAAAAGGAAAAGAGAGACATTCTGCACTAAGCGGACTAAAATTGGAGAGGGAGTATTTAGCTAGAGAGGAGTGTCACGGGATTTCTAATGCCGGGATTTCTTTGGGATGGAGAGGAAAAAACCCGGAAGGTTAGTTTGGAAAGATCATAGCTCTAGTCCAAACTAGACAGTTGGTTGCACTGAGGTTTGTACACCTTTAATTGGAGGCTTTTTCAAAGAAGGAGGTGTTTGGAAGGATTTGCATGTGAGAAAAAACTCATTGAGGAAGTGGTGATTAGTGTAAAATATGGATGCACTTTTCGTGGATGGTTCTCAAAAGTTACATATATGTATGGGATGAGTTTATGTAAGCAGGATCATATTAGCAATTCAGTTAGGAAGATTAAGTTGAATTGCTTTGAGACTCTTTTGCTTTTGGTTCAGAGAAGATGAGTTTTGTAAAAGCGGGATCATATTAGCAATTCAGTTCAGGAAGAATTGAGTTGAATTGCTTTAGACTCTTTTGCTTTTGGTCCGATCAGAGATATATAGAAGATATTTAGCTTCAATGGTAGACACCCTTGTTTTTGTTAGGTTTCTGAAGCAGTTTTTTCTTCTTTTCACTTGTATATAATTTCAGCACAACCTCAAGGTGCGGTTTTATATAAATATATACAATATCTTAGCTTCTCAAAAATACAAAAAACAAAAACAAAAAAAAAGCGGGAGCATAAACAATATTAACTCCTCCAGTTTCATTGGCTTCTCAATAAGGAACATTAAAACTTGTATGAGTTTCGATTTTTGATGTGGGAGACCACCTTTAAAGATGACTTTCACATCTGTTCTATTTTCATAAAAAATGCTTAGCCGAATGAAGTACTTAAAAGGAGACGGATCAAATTTCTTTGAATGTGTCATTCTATAAACACCTTTTTTGATGAAGTGAGTAGCATTAATGGCATCAAGAAGATGCAAAGTTACAGCAGGTAGAATAAATATACAAAAAGATTATTGGCTCAATATAAAAACTATACTAAGGTTAAGGAGCTAACAAGAGTCTTTATCAAGAAAATACACCCTTCATAAAAAAAGAGCTAACAAAGTCCAAAATATTGTGAGGATTATGATGTAGGTGTTAAGATGAAACAAATAAATGTATATTGCAACTTATATAAGTTCATATTTACGATAATTTAAATTAAAGCTAGTATAATTAAATTACGTGTGAGCGCTTAATATTATAAGTTATCTCGTATATAACAAAGTGTTGTAGTACTTTATGCGAATATGTGTATGACAAACTCAAAATCAAACAAAATACCCAATCAACATATACTTTTGAGCTATAGGTTGACCAAATCTGATATGGACCCCACCCATACCCCATGTCGATCGACACAGGTACATCAAGGGAATTATTAACAGCACGATTTGAGGAATTGGCTGTGTAATTTTGATGTAATATGTGTTTCTTATCTTCTAGATTCTTCAATGTAAAGTCAAGGGTGTGATATTTATTTGTCGATTCTCTTTTGACACAGGGTGTGCCAGCAAAAGTGGTGGGGATGGCGGAAGTGAGTCAAACCCTGCTTCTTTGCTTGACTATATGTATACTGACTATGGTCGTTATACTGAAAAGCGACTAATCTGCTGCTGGAGTACATTGAATCCTTCGCATCACTGGTAAGTTCTCATCACTTATTCCTAAGCATTTGACTGTGAGCGGCTGTTGTAAGGGTTTTTATTATTTGTCTTATAGGAATTTTGTCTGCTGCTTCAGTCTTGTGATTTGCTTAGGTTCGATATAAAACTTTATCACTAGTGGACATTTGCTGTACTTTGTGATGGCTGAAAAACATTGTACTAGTATCATCTCTCCGAGAGGACTTCTTTGTCCTATTGGTTTCTGTTATTGAACAGTAGTAGAAGCCAGAGGATAAGATAGGGTTCCCATCTTGGGGCTTTATTCAAACACCCGTTCTGTATGATGGCTATCCACATTCTTGTGTACATAATTTTCAAATTATCAAATGCAGTTAATGGATAATTTTAGCCTGAAGTTTTAACATGTAGGGAATCTGTAAGATCTCATTAATGTTGATACTTTTTTTTTGAAGTAAATAACAACGTCAAGTTTTATCTATAAGTACAACAAGAATAGAACACGCATTAATATTAGTCGGGGAAATGGTTCATATTGTTGGTTTCTTGGAGATCCTGGATTACTTCATAGATCAAATGAATGCAGATAATGTGAGAAATTAAGTACTTAATAAAGCAGTTATATGATGAGTCGACATTGACTAGACATCATAAGAAGTGTTAGAGGACATTAACTGTCAACATTGAATCATATTATCCAGCTAATATCTTGTACTTGTGGCCTTTTTCAACGACTTTGTGTAGTACTCTTTTATGCTTTATATCATTTTATTATTTGTGCATGCTATCATGCTTTACGTTTACAGGTCTTTGCTTGAGGTACTCAAAGTTTTCAAAGTAGTCTAGTCTTCTGGTGCCCATTTTTGTTTTGTTTTATTTCTGGACAGCTCTGCCTTTTGATCAGATATAATACTCCCTCCGTCATAAATTATCTTGTCGTGACTTCTAAAAATAGTTGTCTCAAATTATTTGTCATTTTAGAAGCTCAAGACAAAATTATTTATTTATTTTCATTTTATCCTTCAGTAATTGTTCTTGAAGACCACAAACACCTCAATAGAGTAAATATTTAATATAGAGAGATTATATTTTAAGATATAAATGAGGTAAAATAGTACTAAAAGAAAAACCCTCCTAATTAATGTTTTCTTAAGGGTGGTGTGTAAAGAAAGCGACAAATAATTTGAGACGGAGGGGTATATCTTAAGGCGCTTTATTTCACCTTCATACACCAACAGCACTTCACAACATTGATTCTTTGTGACTAGTTTTAATGATGCATTATTTATTGATTTCAAGATCAACCAATTCTATTCTTGGCTATGTGCATATTTCTTAACAGCACCATCTGTTGTCATTACCTGCAGAGACCAGCAGATATTATTTGTCGTAAGGCCATTTGCAGTTTGGTTTCCCTATTCTTTGATTGGCGTCTGGTGTCAACTTCATCAATCCATCAAACTAGGCCACATGGTTGATCAAAGTGAAAATCTGAAAAAGTTGTTACAGAGCGCTGTCATGAACCATCTACATCAAGTATGCTTTACTCTTAAAACTAGCTTTCTGAGATTGAATCTCCTCACTGCTTCGACTTACTCCATTTTGTTTCTTATCCTCAGCTTAAAGTGGATTCAGATGATGTGATCTCTTTTGTTTCTAGTCATTGCTGCCAGTTCACCCGATCTGTTAGCTTGCGTAGACTATGCTGGATGAAGGGTTATTCCAAAATCTGCAGGACACAATTTTTAAGAAATCACAGGCAGTAGTTTGTTTTCCAAGTACTACTGAGTACCTCTCCTGACTCTCCTCCATCTGCAGAAGGGATGTACTTGTCAAATTGGAGCTTTGTATTCCTACCCTTACCCAAAACATGGGATAATATGAAAAGATTGAGTCTAACATATAAAGCAGTGTGTAAATTCCAAGTTTCCTTTTTTTTTCCTAAAAATTTCAAAATTTACATTCTTAAAAATAAAATAGAAAACAAAAGGAGTTAGCGGACTACGGAAACCATTTAATTCACGAAAAGAGAAACGCATTCCTACAACATTACACAGTAGTAGGAGCATTTCTCCACGGAGCGCGTCTCAAGATAGTGATACTCGCGGAAAACTTCATCTTTCGGTCACGGTAATTTTCTTGGATGCCCTTTTACTCTTTTCTTGTGATTATGGCTTCACTTTGACTACTATTAAAGCTTATTTCCATGGATCAGTTTTTGTTCTCTTCCTTGTTACTTATTTTGGGTTTCTGCTTGTTTGCATGTGTTCCTTTTTCCCGGTTAAATTAAAGCTATTAATTAAGAAAACCGTTTAAGCGTGCTTAAAGCATATTTTTAGGTGGGTTTTGGTATAGATATTTTTTTAGAGTTGCATATACTATCATTGCTAGCCCCGATCCATTGCTAGCCCTAGTATTTAGAGTGTACTTTAATTGTGTATTTAGGCGTGGCGTCCACGTGGATCCACGCGTGGCATTTTCGTCCATGGAGGGCAAATATATCAACTTTGTTAACGAAAGGACATATTTGAACTCAAATTTTAACGGAAGGCAAATATGCCCCTTTTTCAAAAGTTGAATAGCAAATATAACCTTTTTCCTTTTATATATCATTAATGTAATTTAACATGTGATCATCTTACTTACCATTTATTTTAAGAAAATTGATTGTGTAAATGAACTTAAACTCGTTTCATTAATCCATAGACCTTTTTTTACCTTTGCCGGTGTATAGCACTTTTATTTTTAGTATGTGAGTATTGGAGTCATTTTTCTATTTAGAATTATAAATTATTATTTTCAATTACAAAATTAAAGTGAGATTATTTGTAGACATTATGGAACTATCACGATTGGTGATAATAAATCCTAATTGCCTAATTAATTCATTATACTAACGTCGTTTAGTAGGTTATATTTTTATGAGATCACTATCTAATCCCGGTGTAAATATGCCCAGCAAATGTAAAACAAATTGGTTACATCACCTAGTTTCTATCGAGATGGAATTCTAATCATTTTTAATATAATTGTTTGTCGATACCTTGTATTCATTTCTTCACTGCTGCTGATGGCTTATTTTAACATGTTAATTTAAAATATACCTTAGTATTTATTAAACCGAGTTTGAGTATTTAATACTTATTGAAGTTTACTTTGGATATGCGAGTCAAATTGGCTTGATCTGCTTACTAAAAACTCTTATGAATACCAGCATTTTCCTATATGCCTTAATAAGGACTTAGAACAATTTAGACATGCTTTTAGCAAAGAATCAATAATATGAATACTCAGCCTTCTACAGAGTAGAATATGCCCGATGGAATAACATCACGATTATCTTAAATACGCGAGAACATGCCAAAAGAAAGAAGGAGTTGTCTTAACATACCTTTTGATCGTACTAGCCAACTCGATATCGAGAATCGCCCCGTCTTAGTGTGACTTCAACCTATTATAATGGTAATATGATTTGTCAATTTCTAGGATTACTAGTATACTTTATATCATATGACAACTTCACTATTCCACAAAAAGTGATGACAGCACTTCCAGTTGCTCTTTATCATATCCACAGGTTAACCAACAAGCTCAACAAACCAATAACAAGTCATAACTTATATCCCACGTCATTATAACTTAACAAAACAACCTTAAGGCGAGACAACGACCACGTCCAACTAAGTCCATATAAATTTAGACCAACAACAACATAATTCCATACTTTCTTTCTTAACTTCTTAAGATACACTTCATGTTCAACATTCTTATATAAACCATTACTTCCTTTAAATATCAAGACTCTCTATTTTAACATGCAATTTGTGATAATTTTAACAATAACGACAATCAACCCCAAGGTGTCCAAATCAGTCCATAATCGGCAATAGCGCCCAAACCTTCACATGCATTGTCTAAATTCCAAGTTTCTTCTTAACACAAAGTCCATTGTAAACTACAACAACATGCAACTTTAATTATTTAATAGGAAGAAAAGAGAGATTTTATACCTCAACGAAGTCAAAACAGTCCCAACGTCCAGACCCACTGTTTATCGATTTCTCTTGCTCAATTCTTCATTTCTTCAACTCCAATTCAACATGCATGAGTCTCACCATGTAACCCATCATTGCTGCACACGTTTTCTTCCCTAATTTCTCTCCAAAATTGAAGAAAACCTGCCTAATTTCAGTCTAGTGAGGACCGAGACTGCTCACTGTTTTGTCAAGCCCCTTTGAACTGAAGTAACGTCCTAATTCTCTACTCCGATGTCCCTGCTCGGCGAGCGGTTTATTGCGTTGGAAACTAGACTCAAAGCAGACTTTACCACCTTAGGCTTTGAATCACCTAAAAACTCCTAATATGCGAGGAGATAAATCCCTCCAAAGTTGACTAAAAATCTGCCAGCAACCAGTGATTTTCTGCCCATTTTCTCCTCCCATTTTCACACCTCTTTCAACTCCAAATTAACATGCATGTATTCCTACCATGTTAGACCATCAGTTGTACATGTTTTTTCTTCCAAAATTCTTGTTAACAAATTTGACAAATCTCAGACCTATTTTGGCCCAGCAAACCCGTGACCCACTGGTTGGGTTTCAAGATTTTGCTCAAATTGTGGAATGATTAATCATCGAATGGAGTTGCTTGAATCTTGAATTGATTAGAGAATGGTGTGATTTTTAGAATTGAGAGGAGAGAGAGTAATTTCTTGCTCCTAGTTTCTAAGTGAAGAAGACAAGTGTGCAATGCTTAGGGTAATATTAGAATCCAATTTTCAGATTTACAAATATGCACTATAGTCCCCCTAAATGTTACACTTTGCCCCTCTAATTGTTAACTTAATTAAATTAATCCCCCAAGTAATAAATCGTTGTCCCACTACACTAATCTTGATTCCGTCCCCTTTAGTTCCCAGGAAATTCCATAAGGTCTAGCATTCCTCATTACATTAATTCTTATAATATGTAATAATCCTTAATGAAATATATATAACTTATCATATTAAATTCTCATTGACGTGCTGCGTAGCTTATGTAAATGTATCTCATATCCATTATCGGATCTTAATCTTAATAACGTCCTTAACCCTTGTCTTAACCTCACGAGGGTGTACTTGTGAGATTTTTGAATTAATTTCTCATACACAGTTGTTTTGTTTCTTAATTGAATTGTATTTTTTGTAAATCATCTTTCCAAGAGATCCCAGAATGTAAGGTAGAAAGACATGGAAAAACCATAAGGCCCTAGTGCCTTCTCCATATCACACAATTTGATACATTCCACTATCTCTGCCTCGTCAAATTGTCTCTGCAACCATTCTTGCTCCTCAATGAGATATCCTACTGCCTTCATGTTGCCAACTGTAATTCATGCCTCTGCACCTCAGTTTCCTTGTATAAGTTCTTTTAGAAGTTTTGAATTGCTCCTTTAATAGTAATGCAGGATCTGTGGCGATGTTCCACTTCCACATTCAAACTGTCATGGAGTTCACACCTTTTATTGTGTTGTGGCTATCCTATGGAAATATTTTGCATTTTTGCCTCCTTATTTCAACCAAGACCTTTGCCTCCAAGATATCTCCTCATTTCTGGACACTTCTTCAAATTCCATAGCCAAGTGAGTCTTCTGAATAAGTTCATCATCTGTGAGCATTATTTGTTCCTATAGTTGTCTCCCAATTAGCCAGCTGACTTAGGATATCTTCCTTTTTATTGCTTCCCATTTACCCCTATTTATTTATTACTCCATTCCTTCATTTTCCCCTTCAACAATTTTTAGTTTTCACGCTAAAAACAAATCCAGAGTCTCAGTAACCGAAAGTGACTCCACCACTAACTTCACATTATCTTTCAAACCTTCTACTCCCATCCACCAGCTTTCAAATTTGAAGTAGGATTTTTAAAGTTCATTTCTCCACAGGTTAGTAATATTAGATTGTGATCAGAGCCTATCTTTGGTAAAATAGACTGTTTTGATGCTGAGTAATTTGAGTCCTCCAATAGAAAGGTATAAAATCTATCTATTCTTGGAAACACTCTGATTTCCCCCCTCTTTCAAGTGTATAAGACCCTCCAAACAAAGGAGGGTCCACCAGCTCAATTCTTCAATACTATCAGTAAACTCTGTCATGTCAATAGTTCTGAAGCAATTGGATTCTTTTTCATTGGGATATCTGATGACATTAAGTCACCCATACCAGACTGAACACATTTCTCTCATGACTAATAACTCACTCACAATTCTCTCTCTATTCTTCACAATTTATAGTTGCAGTCACAAAACAAGTGAAATCCAAGATTTTGTCCATTGATTTTTAAGTTATGCTTTGGTTATACTTTCAATCAGTTCCCCATCCCACTCTTTTATCCCAAAGGACTAGGATCCCCCACTGCTGCCTACTGCGTCCAAATGCACCTCCCCAACCCATCTATTATTCCAAATGCTCCGTATAATATTAGCC